>CM035842.1:126701776-128137376 GCA_020510985.1 Pholidichthys leucotaenia | reverse complement strand
CTGGGCTTATAATCAGAGATAGCTTGAATGCCCTGCCACATACATCGGGGGTCAGAGTCCCCAAAATGTTCCTCCACCTTCAGCTTGTAGCTGTGCTTGGCCTTCTTGATGCCCCTCTCCAGATCTGCCCTGGATGAACTGTAGGCCTGTGCATCACCAGATCTAAAGGCATTGTTACGTGCTTTTAGCAGAAGCCGCACTTCTCTGTTCATCCACGGCTTCTGATTTGGGTACGTGGTGATCTGTCTTTCCGTGGTGACACTGCCAATAGTGGTGTTGATATGGTCCAGGACTGAGTGGGTGTAAGTGGGTGAATTCATGTGTTTCCTTCCATGAAAATCTTATTTTGGACAATTCTATGCTTCCAACTTTGTGCAAACACTTTGGGGAAGGCTTTTTTCTGTTCCACCAGACTGTGACCTATAGTGCACAAAGCAAGGTCCATAAAGGCATAGTTGGATGAATTTGGTGTTGGAGAACTTGATTGGCCCACACAGAGCCCTGAACTCAACCTCATCAAACAACTTTGTGATGAACTAGAATGGACATCGTCCAATATCAGTTTGACTTCACAAATGCTTTGATGGATCAATGGGCAAAAGGTCCCACAGACACACTCCAAAATCTTGTAGAAAGCCTTCTGAGTTGAATGGAAGCTGTTATCACTGCAAGGAGTGACAAAATATGGAGTTAGAATGGGATGTCATTGGAGTAATGCATAGGTTGCCCAGTGCCTTTGTCCATATTTTCAAATGCAGGATGGTGCACTTCCAACATTTGAAAATAAAGGCTTCAGATGTGAGTTTTTATGTGCACTGCCCTTTAATCATGCACCCCCTTTATCCTCTTGGCTGAAGCTCCAAAGCTCCTTGTTCTTCCTTTTCATCTAATAAAAAAAACCTTTCTTTTTAATAGGGAGGATTTCTCAACTTGCCTCGCCACTCACATTTCCTGAAACCATTTGGAAAAAAAGTGAAAGATGACCTGACCCAGTGCATCAGAGAGCTGGAAAAGGCTGCAAGAGTTGTGTGTACAACATAAGTCCTGCATGCCTGGTATTGTTTAGTCTGTCAAGTCAAAGAAAAGGGGTGTATCAGTGAACCTTGCCTCGGGGTGAGCACTGATACAATGCATTATTAAAGCACAGATGGGTGAGTTTAGGAAGCAGCTTCAAATACAGCACTCTTTAGTTTGACCACAAAACCACACGTTTTCCTGCTTTAGATTTATATACAGTAAACACTGAACTAGCCCCGACACAGCAGGAAATGTGAGGTTATCTTGAACTTGTGCATCCAAGGGGGGGAATTGTTTTTTTTTGTTTAATGGTAATTATCTCTTAATCTCTGTTGGTGCTTATGATTGGTGCCATGGATTGTGCAGAATGGATGTTGTGTCTTAACTTTGTGCACTCACTGTGGGGCTGTGTTTATAGTCACAAAGATAGACAAGCTCTCTTTGTGTTACAAGTCTGTTCATTTCGCAACTAACTCCAACAGCCCACAATGCACATGCACTACACTTGATAAAGCTATGGTGCCTACACACACACAGATACAAAGCAGTTAAGCTAAAAGCTTAAAGGAATGCCTATTAAATATGTTCCCATGGAAGAACAAGGGAAAATTCACTGGGACACTAAACCAACTCGATGTTTTATTTTCTTTACAAGTCAAGGCAGTGCCCTGGTTCCAAATTTGGACTGCAGTCTCCAGAGGAAACACTACATAAATCCTCTCTTTAACCTCTCAGTCATTAGGGAAAGCGTCCACTCTATTAAGAAAGTGAGGGCACGCGACAAAGAAAGAGGTGCATGAATAGGTTTGGTGACCCAGTTTACAGGGCCTCACTCTGCCATTGTTTCTCTGGAGTGGCTCTAAGTATTCATGAGGAAAAAACAAAATGTTCGCGCTTGAATGTGGAACATATGGGACTGCATGCTTATTTTGCATGCACTCAGTTTTTTGGTATACTACACGTCTGGTGCTGATGTAATGTAGGGGCCTGCAGCTCTCTAACAATACCCTTCTTCAGTTTCTTTGCAGCCCCTTGTAAAGAAGTGGAGCCTTTGTAAGTTTGCCAGACTTGTAAGCTTGGGTCCTATTGTAAAAGCGAGCAAACCGGTCTGTGCAGGCAATGAAGTGAGGCACACAAGTCCAAGGACAGAGGGAGACGAGAAGAAAGGGAAAACTGATGGCAGATAATGGGTTTTTATTCAGTGTCAAAGAGAGTGAGGTAAAGAAGATGCACTGTGACAAATAAAGGAAAACAAAAAAAGACAAAAAAAAAGTTTTCAAATTGAAACGACTCACTCAAAGTTTTCCCTTCCTCCCTCCCTCCACCCTTTTTGCTTTTATATCAGCAAACGCTCTCCTGCTCCTGACAGTGGTATTGTCACTCTTTTTAGTTCACCAGTGGGGCTCCCTTTCCCTTTTCAGCCTCAGCTTCTTTTAATCCTCTCAGAGCCTCATCAGTAAACCGTTGGCTTTGAGGAAGTGAGGTACAGCAAATGCTGCTTCTCTCTTTTCTGTCTGACGCACATTACAGCAGCGCAGAGGTCAGAACAACATCTTCCAGTAATGATTACTGCCAGGATTTCCTTGCAGCTTCCCAGCAACCCAAAAAGTTGCACACGGTCTTTAACCACCTCTCTTCTCAAGAGTCTCCCACTCCCTCATCTTACTGCTTGTTGACTCAGCTCCACTGGACCTGTTATCAATTTACTGCCCCTGTCATGAGGCAGGGGGCCAGGGCTTACCATAAAATACACCCTCTTCTGGTAGACATGGATGGCTGAAAATAGGGGGACTGGAGAGAAGCAGAGGGGGTTGATTTACAGTGTAGCACAGTACATCAGTTTCCTGCTGGAATTGTCACGTTCTGAGTGCGGAGGGATTCCTCTGGGCTCAGGTTGTCTGCCTTTGTTCATATTTGTACTGTGTTACCATTTTTTGAGTTATCTCTTTTCCTGTATTGTTTCTCAATATGATTTATTTTCCGGTCTACGTTCATTATAGTCTGTTTATTGTATTTTTGAGTTTGCCTATCTCAATTCGTTGTCATATCGTTGTGTGTATTCTATTGTGTTTTCCTCCCTCTCGGGGTTGACAGCTGTCAGTGGATTTCTGGGGTTTCGCTCTGTGTGGGCGTGGCCCTGTCAGCTGCTAGCCCCAATTGCTCCTTTCTCCTTCATCATTCCCAGCTGGTCTAGGTTGTTTCTTTGTTTTCTCCTGCCCGTTCAGGTTTACCACACCTGTCGTCACTCATTTTAAGATAAGATAAGGCAAGATAAGATAAGATAAGCCTTTATTAGTCCCACAATGGGGAAATTCCAGGACTGCAACAGCACAGGGATAGCAACACTCAGAGCAACGATCAGAAGGCAAGAGAAAAAAACAAGAGCAGCGAGTATACATATGTACATATAAATATAAATATATATATATAGACACACAGTGCGGAGCATTGTAGCTAGATGGAATAAATATATAAATATATAAACACACAGTGCGGAGCATTGTAGCTAGATGGAATAAATATATGAGTATATAAACACACAGTGCGGAGTATTGTAGCTAGATGGAATAAATATGTAATTATATAAACACACACAGTGCGGAGCATTGTGGCTAGATGGAATAAATATATGAATATATAAACACACACAGTGCGGAGCATTGTAGCTAGATGGAATGAAACAGCATAACCGTCTACTTAGTCATCCTACATGGTATGATTATGTACCCTTACATATTCTCACCCTCCATAGCGACCGGTATTTTCCTAGTTGTATACCGGAGGAGACCATTGTGTAAGTCTGTTGCGTCTTTTGCATTCAATACTATTAGGTTGTCACGTCTTTTTGCTATCTCTGCGAGCAGCCCTGCTTAGGTTGTACAGTCTGACAGCCGTAGGTAGGAAGGACCTGCGAAACCTCTCAGTTGTGCACCTAGGGTGATGTAGTCTGCTGCTAAATGAGCTCCTCAGTGCATTCAGTATGTCCTGCATAGGGTGGAACTCGGACTCCAGCAGAGATGACAGTTTAGCCACCATCCTTCTCTCTCCCATCTCCTCCACTGGGTCAAGGCGCTGCCCCAGGACAGAGCTAGCTTTCTTGATCAGTTTGTTCAGTCTCTTCTTATCGGCTGCTGTAATGCCACTGCCCCAGCAGACCACTCCAAAAATGATGGCTGATGCCACCACCGTGTCATAGAATGTCTTCAGCAGCACCCCTTGTACACCAAAAGACCTGAGTCTCCTCAGTAGGAACAGCCTGCGCTGTCCCTTCTTGTAGAGTGCGTCAGTATTGTGTGACCAGTCTAGTTTATTGTTCAGATGAACACCCAGATACTTGTAGGATGTCACCATCTCGATGTCTGTTCCCTGTATATTTACTGGTGCTGTGAGGGGTTGTCCTTGCCTGCGGCAGTCCACCACCAGCTCCTTAGTTTTCCTCGCGTTGATCTGGAGGCAGTTCCGATGGCACCAGTCCACAAAGTCCTGGATAAGCCCTCTGTACTCAGCTTCATCTCCGTTGGAGATGAGGCCAACGATCACAGATTCGTCAGAGAACTTCTGTAGATGGCAGTGTGTTGTGTTGTGTGAGAAGTCCGCAGTATAAAGGGTGAACAGGAAGGGAGCCAAAACCGTTCCCTGGGGGGCCCCCGTGCTACTGATGATCGTGTCGGACACACAGTCCCGGGTTCTCACAAACTGTGGCCGGTTTGTGAGGTAGTCCAGGATCCTTGATGACAGGTGCTGGTCCACCCCTGCGTACAGCAGCTTGTCCTTCAGGATCATCGGTTGGATGGTGTTGAAAGCACTGGAGAAGTCAAAGAACATGATCCTCACCGCATTCCCGGGCTTCTCCAGGTGGGACAGAGAACAGTGAAGGAGGAAGATCACAGCATCCTCCACCCCAATACCATGCTGGTAGGCGAACTGGAGTGGATCCATCGCTGGTCCCACCAGGTGGCGGAGGTGAGCAAGGTGCAGTCTCTCCAGGGTCTTCATCATGTGGGACGTCAGGGCCACTGGTCTGTAGCTGTTCAGATCTTTGGGGTGGGAAGTCTTTGTTACAGGTACCACACAAGATGTTTTCCACAACTGTGGTACCCTCCCCAGCTTCAGGCTCAGGTTGAAGATGTACTCCACAATCCCACACAGCTGGTCTGCACAGGACTTGAGGAACTTTGCGCTGATGCCATCTGGTCCCGACGCCTTCCTTGCCTTTGTCACGCCGCGCCGCTCATCAACGGCGCCACCTGCTCACACACCTGTCAGTCATCAGCGGCGAGGGATATAAGCCGCCTTGCCCTGAGCTTCGGTCTGAAGCCGTAGACTTCATTTCCCTTTCATGGGCTTCTACCACATTCTCTTCAGCATCCTCGTCACCGGTAAGAAAATCACTTACCTCATCTCTCCAGTCTGCTCCCCTGTGCACAGGTGGATTCCTCGGCGGCGGACAATCCCGTCCCTCATCTCTCCTCGCTGCTGCACCGAGCCCTGCAGGTGGCTGTCTCCCGGGTTTCCATCCTTGAAGCGCCAGTCATCTGTCCTAACAAGTAAGCTTCTCTCCCTCGCCTACTCTCCTCCTGTGTTGGTGTGTGCTCATCACCCTGTGTCTGATTTCTCCCATAGGGTTGCCGGCTGAACGGTCTCCTGCCTCTGGGTCCGAAGCAGACGCCACCACCAACACATTAACATTCCGCAGACACGCACCCAAACATCCCTGTTGTTAATAAACAGTTTGAACTACTCTGAGCCTGTGTGTGTGCGTCTCCTGAGCCGAACGTTATGTCAGTACGGCTTCAGCAGAGCGGCTCGGCAGACGACGGGCTCGCACACCGGTTTACTATTCTCGAGGCTCGGGTGGATCAGATTGTTTATCAGCAACAGGTGGTTCTTAATCAATTATTAGAATTAACTAACCGATTGAACCGCTTGGACCCCCAACAGCCGTTCCTCCCGACTCGCCAGGGTGGCGCGGCTCCTGCTGTTCCAGCGGCCGTCCAGCCGGCTCCAGTGGCACCGGTTCGGCTCACACCGATTCCGACCCCCGCCCGCTTTAGCGGTAAGCTCGGCGGAGCGCGGGGGTTCATTATGCAGTGTGAGTCCGTGTTCCACCGTGTGCCCGGAGATTTTCCCTCGGATCACAGCCGAATTGGTTACATAGGGAATCTTCTGGAGGGGCGTGCGTTAACTTGGACCTACGCCGTAATGGCGAGGCCCAGTTATGCCACCCTCACCTATGATCAATTCGTGAGGCGCTTTCTGGAGGTCTTTGACCATTCTCAAACCGAAACGGTCCAGGTCGATTGGCTTCTCGCTCTCCAGCAGGGAAGCCGGTCGGCAGCGGACCACTCGGTCGACTTCCGGGTAGCGGTGGAGGAATTGGGCTGGGAGGAACGCTCCCTCTGTGGCCTGTTCCTCCGCAGCCTCAATAGTGATCTGAGGGATGAACTGGCTGGTCGGGATATCCCTGGGACGCTAGCGGAGCTGACGTCCTTAGCGGTAAGTTTGGATAACAGGCTGCGCGAGCGCTCCTCGGGGCGGAAGTCTTCTTCTTCTCGCCCTCGTGGAGCCTCGCCGCACCTGTTCCAAGCTCGCCCCCTGGCGGCGCCGCCAGCATCGTGCCCCGAGGAGTCGGAGCCGATGGTGACGGGCTGGACTAAACTTTCCCCTGTGGAGAAACAACGCCGCCGTGAGTTGGGCCTCTGCATGTATTGCGGAGGCGACCAACACACCGTGGAGCGTTGTCCACGGAAAGCCAGTCGGTGGGGTCCGCGAGTCACTGTTGGAAGCCTCGCGGACGTCAGTCGGTTAGGATCACTCACCCAATTGAAGCTGCCCATCCGTTTCTGCCATAACCCCACTGGGCACCTCACCCACGCACTGGTGGATTCGGGCGCAGAAGGCAGCTTCATTTCACAAAGCCTGGCAACCCGATTGGGCATCCGCTGCCAGGCACTCAACACTCCCATCTCCCTAGTCCACCTCTCCCGTGCCACCCTTGGGAGAGTGACACATCAAACTGTCCCCCTACCGGTCATCATCTCGGGAAACCACCGGGAGGAGATGACCTTTTACGTCCTTCCCAACTCTGTGTCGCCCGTCATCCTGGGGTATCCCTGGCTCTGCCTTCACAATCCGGTCCTGGATTGGAGATCAGCTGGGGTATCGGCATGGAGTACATTTTGCCTGGGCACCTGCCTCCAGTCCGCTGCCTGCTCGCCGTCCGCTCCTCCCCCCGCGACGGACGCTGCACCCCCGGACCTGTCCCTGGTGCCTCTGGAGTTTCACGACCTGGGTATGGTGTTCAGTAAAGCGAAAGCTATGTCTCTTCCCCCTCATCGGCCCTACGACTGTGCCATCAACCTCCGCCAGGGGGCTCCGTTACCTTCTGGTCGGCTCTACAGCCTGTCAGTGCCGGAGAAGGAGACGATGAACACATATCTGAAGGAGTCATTAAACGCCGGGATAATCCGCCCATCATCGTCACCCGTGGGGGCAGGGTTCTTCTTCGTGGGAAAAAAGGATGGGTCCCTCCGCCCTTGTATCGACTACCGGGCCCTCAATAATATCACGGAGAAGGACCGTTACACCCTGCCTCTCATGGACACTGCTTTCCACTCCCTCCAGGGGGCGACCTGGTTCACCAAGCTGGACCTACGCAGCGCTTACCACCTCGTCCGGATCCGGGAGGGAGATGAGTGGAAAACGGCCTTCCGTACCCCGAACAGCCACTTTGAATACCTGGTGATGCCGTTCGGGTTGACCAACGCTCCTGCAGTCTTCCAGCGCCTCATTAATGATGTCCTCCGGGACTTCATTGGCCTTTTCGTGTTCGTCTACCTGGACGATATTCTCATCTTCTCCAAGTCCAGGGATGAGCACCAGGTCCACGTGAGGCGGGTCCTCCAAAGGCTGCTGGAGAATCGTCTGTACGTAAAGGCAGAAAAGTGTGAATTTTACGCCAGGAGTACGTCCTTCCTGGGGTTCATCATCGCCCACGATAAGGTGCTCCCTGACCCAGAGAAGGTAAAGGCGGTGGTGGAATGGCCTACACCTGCATCCTGGAAGCAGGTGCAGCAATTTGTTGGCTTCGCCAATTTCTACCGCCGCTTTGTCCCCAACTTCAGTACCATCGTTGGACCACTGACCCGCCTCACGTCCCCGAAGGTCCCGTTCCGGTGGACCGAAGAGGTCGCTGCCGCCTTTGAGGCGCTGAAGGCGGAATTCTCCTCCTCCCGGGTCCTTCGCCAGGTCGACCCCGCGCTGCAGTGCATCGTCGAGGTAGACGCTTCGGACACGGGAGTGGGAGCAGTGCTGTCCCAGCGGTCACCGGACGATGGCGCCAAACGACCGTGCGCCTTCTTCTCCCGGCGCTTGTCCCCGGCGGAGAGGAACTACGATGTGGGGGACAGAGAGCTCTTGGCCATCAAGCTTGCCCTGCAGGAGTGGCGCCACTGGCTAGAGGGGGCGAACCTGCCGTTTGTGGTCCTTACGGACCACAAGAACTTGGAGTATTTACGATCTGCCAAGCGCCTGAATGCCCGCCAGGCGCGCTGGTCTCTGTTCTTCGCCAGGTTCCAATTTTCTATCACCTTCAGGCCTGGCTCTAAGAACGGCCTGCCTGACGCCCTCTCTAGGCAGTTCACTCCCGTGGAATCGGAGGAGACGCCCCACTCCATCCTGCCCAGGTCGTGCGTCGTGGGAGCCATCTCGTGGGATATCGAGGCAAAGATCCGGAAGGCACAGGAGGTGGAACCTGATCCTGGCGGCGGACCGGAGGGAAGACTGTTCGTCCCATCTGCGGTCCGAGGAGAGGTCATCCACTGGCTCCACACCTCCCGGCTCACCTGTCATCTCGGCACCTCCCGGATGATCAGCCTCCTCCAACGGTCTTTTTGGTGGCCAGGCCTGCGGAGGGATGCAGCCCGCTACGCCCGGGCTTGCCCAGTCTGTGCCACCAGCAAGTCAGGAAATGCCCCTCCAGCGGGTCTGCTCCAGCCTCTGCCCGTCCCCGGCAGGCCCTGGTCGCATATCGCACTGGATTTCGTCACCGGACTCCCCGTTTCCAGCTCCTTTAACACCATCCTGACCATCGTGGACCGTTTCTCCAAGGCGGCACACTTCGTCCACCTGCGAGGTCTCCCTACCGCCCTGGAGACGGCGGGCCTCCTCATCCAACACGTGGTCAGGCTGCACGGGATTCCGGTGGACGTGGTCTCGGACCGGGGTCCCCAATTTTCATCCGAGGTTTGGAGGTCCTTTTGCAACGCCATCGGAGCCAAGGTGAGCCTCTCCTCCGGCCATCACCCCCAGTCTAACGGGCAGTGTGAGAGGACCAATCAGGAGCTGGAGGCTGCGCTCCGCTGTGTTGCAAGATCCAAGCCGACGTCATGGAGCAACCATCTCGCCTGGGTGGAGTACGCCCACAACACCGCCCGCTCTTCTGCAACGGGGATGTCCCCCTTCAAGGCGTCCCTGGGTTACGACCCCCCGCTGCTTCCAGCGCAGGAGAGCGAGGTAACTGTCCCGTCAGTTAGGGCGCACGTGAGGCAGTTCCGCTCCACCTGGGCCGCCGCGCGTCATGCGCTTTTACGCACAGCGGAGCGCAACAGGACCGTGGCGGACCAGCGTAGAAGACCTGCCCCGGCGTACAGAGTTGGGCAACTTGTCTACGTTTCCACCCAGGACGTCACCCTAAAAGGCGAGAGGAGAAAGCTGGCACAGCGCTTCATGGGTCCCTTTCCCATCACCCGGATCATCAACCCGGTGGCTGTGCGCGTGGCTATTCCCCCCTCCCTCCGCATCCATCCCACTTTCCACGTGTCGAAGGTGAAGCTGGCAGTTACCGACCCCCTTTGCCCTCCTCCTGCAGCGCAACCCGCACCCCGGATGGTTGGTGGCCATCTGGCCTGGTCCGTCTCCTCCATCCTGGACTCCCGGCGCCGGGGTCGTGGGTTGCAATACTTGGTGGACTGGGAGGGCTATGGGCCCGAGCATCGACAGTGGGTGCCCCCGTCGTTTGTGTTGGACCCATCGCTCATCGCGGACTTCCACCGAGCGCACCCGGATAAGCCATCGCCAGGAGGCGCTGCTAGAGGGGGGAGTACTGTCACGCCGCGCCGCTCATCAACGGCGCCACCTGCTCACACACCTGTCAGTCATCAGCGGCGAGGGATATAAGCCGCCTCGCCCTGAGCTTCGGTCTGAAGCCGTAGACTTCATTTCCCTTTCATGGGCTTCTACCACATTCTCTTCAGCATCCTCGTCACCGGTAAGAAAATCACTTACCTCATCTCTCCAGTCTGCTCCCCTGTGCACAGGTGGATTCCTCGGCGGCGGACAATCCCGTCCCTCGTCTCTCCTTGCTGCTGCACCGAGCCCTGCAGGTG
Organism: Pholidichthys leucotaenia; assembly: GCA_020510985.1. Lineage (NCBI taxonomy): Eukaryota > Metazoa > Chordata > Actinopteri > Cichliformes > Pholidichthyidae > Pholidichthys > Pholidichthys leucotaenia. The sequence continues at coordinate 128,126,973 of CM035842.1, read as the reverse complement.
GCTGTCTCCCGGGTTTCCATCCTTGAAGCGCCAGTCATCTGTCCTAACAAGTAAGCTTCTCTCCCTCGCCTACTCTCCTCCTGTGTTGGTGTGTGCTCATCACCCTGTGTCTGATTTCTCCCATAGGGTTGCCGGCTGAACGGTCTCCTGCCTCTGGGTCCGAAGCAGACGCCACCACCAACACATTAACATTCCGCAGACACGCACCCAAACATCCCTGTTGTTAATAAACAGTTTGAACTACTCTGAGCCTGTGTGTGTGCGTCTCCTGAGCCGAACGTTATGTCAGCCTTGATCTTCTTCAGCTCCATCCTCACCTGGGTCTTTGTGAGGGTCAGGTTGGGGGGCTGTATGTTGGGAGTGGGGGGGTGTTGGTGGAATGGGGAGTGGGCAGCAGGACTTGATGTCTTCAGAGGCAGCAGTGGTTGTTGTGCAGTCGGGGGGGAGGGCGGTTGGTCAAACCTATTGAAAAACAGATTCAGATTTTAGCTTGGTCTTAGCCTTATTTAAGGGGCTGTGCACCTTTGTTGGACGCAGCACCCTACTATCAACTTTTGACCCTCAACTACACATGTAAGTGTCTTTATATTGTTCTTTGTAATTCTCCTAGCGTGCGCTCCACAACTAGTGTTCCCAGGTGAAGCCGGCGCCTCCCCTCGACTTAGCCTCCACTATTTTGGCTTCACCCGTTCCTCTCCTTTTGCCAGTTTTTGGTTATTTGATCCTTTGTAATCCTCCTAGCATGTGCTCCACAACTAGTGTTCCCAGGTGAAGCCAGCGCCTCCCCTCGCCTTAGCCTCCACTATTTTGGCTTCACCTGTTTTTCTCTTTTTTCCAGTTTTTTTTTTTGTCTAATATTGTTTGTGCACCTGTGCCTTATTCTCTATTAAAATCTGCAAACTCACGGCCAATGTTTGGAGCCTTATTTCTGCCTTAACGAGGGAATTATGACAGGAATAAGCTTATTAGGTGTAATGAATGGAGGATAACGTCTGATAACAATCTAAGTAGATGGAAAACTGCTTTGACAAATAGCTCAGATGCAAATGAATTACAGTACCTGATTTGGAAACAAACACATCATCCCTGACTCAGTGACTGAGAACAGACAGAGACAGACAGTGCCATGCATGTCTTCTGTGACATGATTTCTAAACTAGTGACGCACAGTACCTGCCCGTCAACCCTACCCAGACACCATCCACAGCATTATTGTTATTTTTTAAAGGTTGCTACGGTAACAGTTTTCCAACACCAAGTCAAACCTGTTTCTGTGATATTGCAGAATAATAGTTTAGGAAAAAAAAAAGCTCCATGTTTGAATGTGTAATAATTTAAAATCATACCTGCAAATATAATTCATGGATTCAACTAACAGCATTTACATCCATTCATTGTTGCTTTGGTCATAACATGGATGAGCTGGCCTGTCTTTTAAATAGCGTAACACACAGTCAGAGATATGTGTGTACTGTCTGACAGTTCTTGATAAACACTGAATGGAAAACTGGAGGGGAAGTTGTTCTGTTAGCTCACAGTGCTGATGTAGGATGACATAATTTTCAGAGTGTGTTCCTTTTCTTAGAGGAAGAGGGGCATGCCCAACAAATTCTTTTGGCAGTGAAGTCCGTTTTTTTTGTTCATGAAGTCAGGTGAGTCCGGGCATAACCAACCTAAGATTTCAACATCATTGCACCCACGTACCAGCAGTAGAATCAGAGGCAGACTTATCAATAGGCAAAGGTAGGCGACTGCCTTAAGCCCCGATCTGCTAAGGGCCCCGATCTACTAAGAGCCCCATATATATTTTTTAAATGTTTACCATATTTAACATGATGTCTGACAAAATAAAGAAACACCAGTATTTACATAAACAGCAAATCAAATCACGAACATAGTGTCCTCCCCCCTTCTCCTCAGACTGTTGGACTCTTCCATGGTGTCTCTGAGGCATGCGTATGCACTTATCATTGGTCACGTTGTAAACAAACCGTACAGCGTGTAGAATAGCAGGAAAAACAACAGCAAAAACAAAGTTATCTGAGCGGTGCAGAGAAATGGAGAAAAGGGGAAGAGCATAGAATTTTTTTTACCAAAACAACCTTTTTTACTTCAACCTGGGAAGAGACTAACCTCCCAAAGAACAGCTAGAGGGCAACGCTGCTTGTACAAGCACACATGATGCTAATGACGAGCACCTGTTGTTAATGAGGAGGCAGCAGTGACGCCGGTTGCCAACAGTACAGGTAAACAACAAAATGTTTTTACTATTTTTTCTAATTGCAAGATTTGCAGGGGCCAAGGCTCACAAGATTAAATTTAAATATGACCAACTGTGCTCCCCAGGCATGCACAGGATATCTACAGCCTCAGCAGATGACATTACATAAAATTAAATATAGTTTTGAGAGTTTTTTGCACTAAAAGTTGTGGGAAGAATTCCAACTTTTAAAGCAGATGCCTTTTTCCATAGTTTACTGCGATATTGTATGCAACACCTCAAGAAAAGCACAGGATTGTCAAAAAATTCTTATTAAACAGTGATTTATAAATTAAGCAGAACCTTCTGCTATACAGAAAAACTCTTTTGTGCAACAGCAAATACAGACTTTAACACATTTAAGTGAGAATGAAGTAGTTACTTGTCACGAGCAGCAAGAGCTCACCCCTCCCGTCCTGCCTCACATTCATCAACTCATCACAGTACCTGAGGCAGAAGACACATCTGCACCCACTCATCAGCCAGCGTACTTAAGGAGGCTCTCTCCATGCAGTCAACGCTGGCTCGTCTGGGTACACTGCGCGCTAACAGGCAAGCACATATAAGCTATAAGTGTGAACACGTTGTGTCACCTTATTTCTCCTCCTTCCTCGGGTTGCTGCCACCGTGTAGGTGTGTCTCTTGGACTGCATGCGCTCTCCTGCCACATCTCACCGTCCTCAGCTACTACTCCACCCGGTCAGGCACCATCAGCTCATCTTCCCCCCTTACCCTAGTGGTTCATCTATTCCTCGCTGTACGTTTTGGTTTTTGATATTTAATAAAACTGTCAAACATGCCCCTCTGTGTGGTTCCTCCTGTGCTTTGGCATCATGCACGTGTGCTGTCAAGCTTATTAATCATGACAGAACGAGCCAGCCAGGAAGATGGCACAGCCAGTGCCTCAACACAGGAGCTGTCAGCTATGGATCGCCTAGCGGCAACCGAGCACCAGCTCACTGTGTTGACACAACAGGTACCGTATCTAATATGATGAAACTTTGGGCTACAGCTCCTCCTCCGGCCGCTCCCCCCCAGCCTCCTCCGTGCACTACGGTGCGCCGTACTACCTCCGTTCCCACACCTTCCCTGTACGTGGGGGAGGTGGGGAAATGTAAGGGTTTTCTAATCCAAGTTAAATTTTCTAAGAGTTTTCTAATCCAAGTGCAAATGTACCTGGAGCAGGTCGTGGAGGAGTAGCTGGACGATGTGGCCAAGATCCAATTCTTTACTCTGTTGCTCAGGGATTGAGCCCTCAATTGGGCACGGTCCACATTAGACAACCGAGGGGCGTCGGTATACGTTTGAGCAATTTGTGGCTGCATTCTCCAGCACCTGGAGAACCAGCTTTACGTTAAGGCTGAGAAGTGTGAGTTCTCCACAACATCTACCACCTTCTTGGGCTTCATCGTGGCTGAGGGGGAGCTGATTGTCGACTCGGCCAAGGTGAGGGTAGTGTTAGATTGGCCAACTCCCCACTCCTGTGAGGAGCTTCAATGCTTCCTTGGGTTCGCAAACTTTTACCGCAGGTTCATCAGGAACTATAGTGGGATGGCACTGCCCTTGATGCAGCTGGCCTCAGTTAAAGTCCCCTTTCGGTGGACTGAGGCAGCTGAGCAGGCGTTTGTCAAATTAAAGCGCCTGTTCACAGAAATAACTATCTTGGCCCAGGTCAACACACAGCTCCAGTTCATCCTCAAGGTGGATGCGTCTGATTCAGGGGTTGGCGCTGTGCTGTCACAGTGCACGCCCTCCGATCAGAAGCTTCGCCCATGCGCATATTTCTCTCGGCGGCTTATACCGGCCGGGACAGAGAGCTGCTGGCCATTAAGATGGCATTAGAGGAGTGGAGGCACTGGTTAGAGGGGGCCATTCACCCCATCATCATGTGGACCAACCACAAGAACCTGGAGTACTTGCGGTCGGCCCGCCGACTGAATGCCAAGCAGGCTCGCTGGGCGCTATTTTTCCAGTGATTTAATTTTACCATCACTTGCCAGCCTGGTGCCCGGAACACCAAACCGGATGCGCTATCGCGCCAGTTTGATTACAAGGAGGAAGCCCCCCCCCCAACCATCATACCACCTTCGTGTGTCCTTGGAGCCCTTACTTGGGATATCGAGCGGAGGGTCCGTCAGGCCCAGTCCCAGGAGCCTGTGCCAGTAGGGTGTCCCCGGAGCTGTCTGTATGTCCCGGCCACCCTCTGCAGCGATGTCATCCAGTGGGGTCACACCAGTTGCTACATCTGGTGAGCGTTCTGGTGGCCCATGCTGCGACTGGACGTACAAGAATATGTGAAGGCCTGTCAGACCTGCGTCCGGGGGAAATCGGACTCTTACCCCCCATCGGGACTCCTCCATCCCCTCCCCATCCCTGGTCGTCCGTGGTCTCACATCGCTGTGGACTTCGTCACCGGACTCCCCCCCTCCCGTGGCAAGATGGTGATTCTGACCATTGTGGATCGCAGTGCATCTGGTGACCCTCTCAAGTTCCCCTCGGCCTTGGAGACGGTGGTCCTCCTCACCAATCACATGATCCGGGTCCACAGCATCCCTATGGACATTGTGTCTGACCGGGTTCCACAATTTACGTCCCAGGTCTGGAGGGCCTTTTGCTGGACCCTGGGAACCACTGTGAGTCTCTCTTCAGGAAATCATCCACAGAGCAATGGGCAGGCGGAGTACGCCAATCGGTCCTTGGAGGCCACCTTGCAGTGCGTAGCAGCCAATAACCCATCATCTTGGAGTACACATCTGACCTGGGTGGAGTACTCCATGGACTCTGTGGTATCTTCAGCTACTGGACTTACCCCGTTTGAGGTGTCGTTAGGGTACACACCGCCTCTTCTACCTATGGCCAAAAGAGAGGTCTTGGTTCCATCCGTAGGGGCCCATGCTCGTCGCTGCCGACACGTCTGGAGGTCTACTCGGACCGCCCTGGCCCACACCACAGAACGCACTCTGGCTGCTGCTGATAGGAAGCAGGTTCCGGCTCCCAAATACGTCGTTGGACAGCAGGTCTGGCTGGCGGCGAGTCAGATTCCTCTGAAGGAGAAATCAAAGAAGCTGTTCCCCCGCTTCCTGGGGCCATACACCATCTCTCGGGTGATAAATGACGCGTCGGTCCAGCTGAAGCTTCCCCTGACCCTACGGGTGAACCCTACGTTCCACATCGCCCACATCAAGCCCCTCTCAGCCAGTCCTCTCTGCCCCCCCCCAAAGCCGCCTCCCCCTCCTCGAATCATCGATGGCCACCCTGCCTACACTGTACTACGCATATTGGATGTTCACCTTCGGGGGAGTGGCCTGCAGTATTTGGTGGACTGGGAGGGCTACGGCCCGGAGGAACGGTCCTGGACTCCCTCGTCGCGAGTGCTGGACAAGGGGATGCTCCAGGCCTATCATTGTGCACACCCAGAAAAGCCCTCCGGACCACCAGGAGGCTTTCCTAGAGGGGGGGCCCTGTCATGGGCAGTGAGAGTGTGCCCCTCCGGTCCTGCCTCACATTTATCAACTCATCACGGCACCAGAGGCAGAAGACACACCGGCATCCACTCATCAGCCAGTGTACTTAAGGAGGCTCTCTCCGCGCAGTCAACGCTGGCTTGTCTGGGTATACTGCGCACTAACAGGCAAGCAAATATAAGCTATAAGTGTGAACATGTTGTCTCACCTTATTTCTCCTCCTTCCTCAGGTTGCTGCCACCGTGTAGGTGTGTCTCTTGGACTGCGTGTGCTCTCCTGCCACATCTCACCGTCTTCAGCTCCTACTCCACCCGGTCAGGCACCATCAGCTCATCTTCCCCCCTTACCCTACTGGTTCGTCTATTCCTCACTGGGTCCTGCCGGTCATTCCTGGATTTCCCAAGTAAGTGGTAATTTGGCTTGCCCAATTCCCCTTGCTCCATTCCTCTGCTTACAGCTCTTGCCTTCTCTCCACTGGGCCATTCCTCTGGCGAGTGACTGTTTCTGCAGCTGTGCACTTTGGTTTTTGATATTTAATAAAACTGTCAAACATGCCCCTCTGTGTGGTTCCTCCTGTGCTTTGGCATCGTGCACGTGTGCTGTCAAGCTTTATTAATCATGACAGTTAGTTATAAATTTGTCATAAAAATGACCAACACTGTAAGCTACTCTTGCTGAGAACTTGAATAAAAAAATGAAAAAAAAAAAATCCATTACAACAGCTAAATTATGTTGAATGCATGTTAAAGAGTATAGATTCGGAAATTATTGGCAGCACTTTCATTTGAAAACTCCCTAACCGCAGCAATCCCTAACTGCACAGAGAAAAAATAAATAATTTATTTTGTTGCTCTGTATTGTCTATCGAAGTCTGTGTTTTTCTGAAAACGATTACTCTCTCTTTCTGTGTCTGACTCCTACCAGTCTGTCTATCTGCTGCGCGTCTTGACACTCACCTGTCTCATCAGATACTCATCTTTCCTTTACCAGGAGTTGTACTGGAGGAGGGGCTCTCCTTGTGGGTCTGCCAGGGGCACACGTTGGCCTGTGTCCAGACCAGAGATTCACAGTTTTAAAGCTTATTGACAAGATGTAGTAATAATTTTACCTCTAAAGATAGATAGATAGATCTTTAATTGTCATTGTCACAAGTACAACGAAATTCAAAAGTGCTCTCCAGTCAGTGCCCCATTTATAAAAACATTGCCCCATTATAAAAAACATAGACCTAAAATTACTAAAAAATCAGTTAAAAATAATAATTAAAAAGAATAAATAGTAAGCCACATTCACACAGACATCAACACAGGACATCATGCACACACAGTCATTGCAAGGAGCATTCAACAACATATAATCATGTCCATTTAGCACATTACTTCCTCATTTTATTCAGAATGGTTATTGCTGTTGGATAGAAGCTGTGTTTGAGTCTGTTTGTCCTTGTGTTCATTTGTCTATATCGTTTCCCAGATAGCAGTAGTTCAAACAATGAGTGTCCAGGATGTGAAATATCCTTTAAAATATTTTGAGCCTTCTTCTGACAACGGGAGCGGTGTAGGTCTTCCAGTGTGAGGAGAGGGCAGCCAACGATCTTCTGGGCGGTGTCAATGATCCTCTGGAGTGCTTTCCTCTGAGCTACTGTACAACTACTGTACCAGATGCATATACAGTATATTAATATGCTTTCAATAGAAGCTCGATAAAAGGACACCAGCAGTCTCTGTGTGATGTTCTCCTTCCTGAGAATCCTCAGAAAGTACAGTCTCTGCTGGGCCTTTTTCACCAGCTCAGAGGTGTTCACACTCCAGGACAGGTTCTCCTATGTGAACTCCTAGAAAATGAAAGTCAGCTACCCTCTCTACACAGTCCCCGTTGATGATGAGAGGGGAAATCTCTGTCTTCTTCCTCCTGTAGTCTGTTATCAATTCCTTTGTCTTAGAGGTATTCAGGAGAAGGTTATTCTCTCTACACCATGACGACAGCCGCACCACCTCATCTCTGTAGGCAGACTCGTCCCCCCCTGAAATGAGACCCACCACTGTAGTGTCATCTGCAAACTTCACGATGGTGTTATTGTGATGGGCAGGGATGCAGTCGTGTGTATACAGACAGTAGAGCAGGGGACTCAGCACACAGCCCTGGGGGGATCCGGTACTGAGGCTTAGGGCCGTAGATGTATGATGGCCCACCCTGACTCTTTGTCTGCGACCAGAGAGGAAGCTGCTAATCCACATACAAATAGCCTGAGGAAGCCCCAAGTCCCCCAGCTTGACCACCAGTTTGTGTGGAAGAATGGTGTTAAATGCAGAGCTATAATCCGCGAAGAGCATCCGCACATAGCTCCCCTGCCGCTCCAGGTGGGCTAGAGTGGCATGGAGTGCTGTGGCCACCACATCCTCTGTGGATCGATTCGCTCTGTAGGCAAACTGGTGGGAGTCCATACTGCGGGGCAGGGCTGCTATGATATGACTACGGACCAGCCTTTCAAAGCACTTCATCACCACCGGGGTGAGTGCGACTGGTATGTAGTCGTTGAGGCTAGAAATGTGAGGTTTCTTGGGTAAGGGGACTATGGTGGAGGACTTCAGGCAGGATGGGACAGTGGACTGTGCCAGGGATTGGTTGAAAATCTTAGTAAAGACTCCAGCCAGCTGATCTGCACAGTCCCTCAGCACACGTCCCGGGACACCGTCCGGACCCGCTGCCTTTCTTGGGTCGATGGACCGCAGGGTGCGCCTCACCTCATGTTCCTCCAAAGTGAGGAACGTACTGCTGTGGGCCTGGTGTAGGTTGGCCGAGACAGGTGCAGCGACCTCAAAGCGGGCAAAGAAGATATTCAGCTCCTCCGCCAGTGTGAGGTCACCTACCGCGGTTCCGGGATTTGTTCGATAGTTAGCCAGGTGCTGGATGCCCCGCCACACCTGCCGGCTATTATTGCTGTCCAGATGGTCCTCAATCCTCCCCCTATAGTCTGCCTTAGCCTCTCTGATGCCCCTCTTCAGGTTGGCCCGAGCTGTGCTGTAAAGTTCGCTGTTACCAGACCTGAAGGCGATGTTTCTCTCCCTCAGCAGTTGCTGGACCTCCCGGTTCATCCAGGGCTTCTGGTTAGGGAAGATGCGGATCTGTTTGTTCACTGTGATAGTGTCTGTGTGTGACAGAGATCATCCTGCGCAGTTCGCCCCACACGGGACACGAACCCGCGACCTCTCAGTCAACTAACACAGTTCGAGCATGGGAGACACAGCACGATCGCGCTGAGCTAAAGGTCCGACCGATAGCTCAGCGCTACCGATACTGTATGAGGCTTTGGGAGGGAGGTTTTACTAACGTTCTACGCCGAACAGTACTAGTTGGCATCCGTTACACTCTCCCCCTTAAACCTCACTCCCATCCCGGGTTCACGGCACCATTGTGACAGAGATCATCCTGCGCAGTTCGCCCCACACGGGACACGAACCCGCGACCTCTCAGTCAACTAACACAGTTCGAGCATGGGAGACATAGCACGATCGCGCTGAGCTAAAGGTCCGACCGATAGCTCAGCGCTACCGATACTGTATGAGGCTTTGGGAGGGAGGTTTTACTAACGTTCTACGCCGAACAGTACTAGTTGGCATCCGTTACATGTGCAATTTTTGATATAGCACAGCACACTATCTGTGAACAGCTCCAGGTCCTGATGTTCAAAGACTTCCCAGTTGGTCCTATCGAAGCAATCCTGCAGCTGCTGGGAAGCATCCTCCGACCATATGGCAACAGTCCTAGAGATGATGGGAGCAGTTTTTCTGAGGGGGGCGTATGCAGGAATTAATAGCATGGACAAATGGTCAGACTGGCCCAGATGTGGTAATGGTCTAGCCCTATAGCCCAGTTTGATGTTTGAATAGACCTTGTCCAGAGTGTTCACTCCCCTAGTAGCACACTTGACATGCTGATGGAATTTAGGGAGTGCTGCCTTTAAGTCTGCATGATTGAAATCCCCCGCTATAACTTGCACGGCGTCAGGGTAAATACTCTGTGTATGGCTAATGCTAGCATGAAGCAATCCGATAGCTAAGTTAGCATTAGCATCCGGTGGAATGTACACAGCCGTTGCCAAAACCACAGTAAACTCCCTCGGGAGATAAATAGGTCTGCACTTAACAGTCAGATACTCTATGTCCGGTGAGCAGTGACTTTCCATGATCACTGAGTTAGTACACCAGCTGTTATTAACGTACACACAGAGTCCTCCTCCTCTGCTCATACTGGAATCCGCTGTTCGGTCATAGCGCTGTGTAGAGTACCCCGCTAGCTCGATAGCCGAGTCCGGGATAGATGGTTGAAGCCAGGTCTCGGTGATAAGAAGAATGCATGCATCCCTGGCACAGTTGTTTACCTTAATCTGTAACCTTAGCTCCTCCATCTTGTTCATGAGAGATCTGGCGTTTGAGAGAAAAAGGCTGGGAAGCGGAGGTTTGAATGGCTGCTTCCGTAGCCTTACTATCGCGCCGGCTCTACAGCCCTGCTTCTGCTTCCTCCCCCTCCGCCGCCTGCGCCTCCTCCCCGCTGGGATGGTAATCCACGGAGAGCCGGGACTCCTCGCTACTTCCACCGGGATCTTGTGTAAGCGGAGAAACTCACTTGTTACTTTCCCCTCGTAGCATATTCCAATCTTCAGAATATCATGCCGGCTATAGGTGAAATTCGCTCGGCAAAATGTGCACAAAACAAACACGTAAAACAAAAAAAAACACATCCAAATACCGCTCCGACTGGTGAACCATTTAAAGATGTATAAAATGTTACAACACTGGCTGTAGTGTTAGATTTGCTTGTTTGTTTGTGGTTTTACTGCATCTCTCCTCAGGCATGCTTCTGCAACGGGGTGGTTTTCAGGCAGGTGGACTTTTTTCAACACAAACCCGGCACTTCTTACATGCAGTTAAGACAAAGACGTGGGGAGATGTCCACTGGCAGGCCGAGGAAGACAGAGTAAGCAACGGTGTGGGAAAACTCTCGGATGAGTGTTCTTTTTTTTTTAAATTGCACACACTGTTTTTTGCTGATGTGTTCTGTTAATACTCACTGTAAACACAGAAGTGAGCGTGGTGCAGTAACACATTTGACTGGTTAGACAGTGTTTGAGTGCTACTCAGGGACAAATTTGATTGGCGAAATTGGTGGAAGTTGACAAGGATTGGCCAAAATTGTGAGAAGTTGCGGTGATTGGACAAAGTTGCAAGGTCGCTCAAAAGATGCAGTGATGACCTGATTTTGCATGAATTAGTGAGATTGTGAAATCCTGGAGGGACTACTATGTGTGAACAAACAATAGATCTTCCATGTGAATTGTTTTTTTGTAATAGACAAGAGTCTACATTCAGTTTGCTAAACTTCTTTGTTTTTTTCTACAGATATAGTTCCTGATGCCTGAATGATATGATCATTTGAAGACTTCTGAGGACAAGTTTCAATTAGGATTTCAATAAAGCCTAAAAAGAAAGTGTAGATCAAAGAAAAAGTAGGGCCCCATTTCTGTCTTTGCCTTGGACCCCAAATGGACTGAGTCCACCCCTGAATAGAATAGATGATTTATTAGCGCTTCTGCTTTATCTCTCTCGCTCTCTTTCTTAAAAAAAAACCTTAATACGTATATTCAGGTGAGGTCCATTGAGAGGCAACCCACAAACTGACCTGTAGCCACTGAGAACCTCCACTGGAGCAGTTGGGGTTAAGGGCCTTGCTCTGGGGTACCACAGTGGGGTTAATGAGGGTGGGGCAAACACTGCTTTGTCATCTTCTTCTTCTTCTTTTAGATTTGATTGGTGGTTGGCAACCAGCTTACAGGTGCATTACCGCCATGTGCTTCACTCTACTGTATATCATCACTCTATGTTCATAGCTAATAATCATCACCTGGACCTGCTTTGTCATCTGTTCCACCCAGATCTCATTCTCTAATTTTATTTTAACAGGGACGATGTACAATAAAACATTAACCTTGCTTAAAACAAAGAGAGATGTATTGTACCAGGTTTTAGCAAGTTGCTTTTTTTCCACCCATAGTCCCTGGGATCCTGCTGGTCCATGGATAAAACAAACAACTCACCAGTCACAAGTTCACATCTCCAACCATTAGGCCACCATTGCCCACTTTTCTAGTTGGTCACAGTAACTACTGCCAGTCTTCAAGGCTATGGGAAGTAGGGGTACGCAGGGTACCACGCCTTCCTCTGCCATCAGTCCTAGCAGAGATGGCAGAAGACCTGCAGCTCACAACTACACACACAAATAAATACATAAAGTTGAATTTACCATCATGGTTGGTGTTAATTATGGTCACATTCTAATGATATTTTTGTTTAGGTTCTTTAGGTTATGTGAGCACATAACCCAGCTACAGGGGGTGCACACGCCAGTGTATTCCTAGTGCCAGTCCCAAGGTAGGTAAACGGGGAGGGTTGTGTCAGGAAGGGCATCCAACATAAAAATTTGCCAAATCAAACGTGGATCATGATGAATGAGACTATCGTGCCAGATCGGTCGAGGCTCAGGTTAACAATGACCGCCACTGATGCTGTTAACCGACAGGGTGCCAGTGGAAATTGGGTTATTGTTGGTCAAAGATCAAGGAGGAGGAGAGGAGGAAGGCGTGTTAGGAGGGAGAGAGAGAAAAGGAAAGGTAGAAGTGTGAAGGTGAGAGTAGTGACATTAAATGTAGGGACTATGACTGGTAAAGACAGAGAGTTGGCTGATATGATGGAGAGAAAAAAGATATACTGTGTGTTCAAGAAACCAGACGGAAGGGAAGCAAGGCTGGAAGCACTGGAGGGGGATTTAAACTGTTCTACCATGGTGTAGATGGGAAGAGAAATGGAGTAGGAGTAATCTTGAAGGAAGAGTATGTGAAGAGTGTTCAGCAGGTAAAGTGGGAGTCAGACAGAATCATGAGTTTGAAGCTAGAAATCAAAGGTGTGACGTCGAATGTTGTCAGCGCGCATGCCACACAAGTTGGATGTCAGATAGGTAGAGAGTGTTCCCATGGGGAAGAGAATGGTGATTGGAGCTGGCTTTAATGGACATGTAGGTGAAGGGAACAGAGGTGATGAAGAGGCCCTGGGTAGGCATGGTCTTAATGAGAGAAATGTGAAAGGCCAGATGGTTGTGGATTTTGCTAAAAGGATGAAAATGGCTGTGGTGAACACATACTTCAAGAAGAGAGAGGAGCATAGGGTGACTTACAAGAGTGGAGGAAGGTGCACACAGGTGGACTACATCCTGTGCAGAAGGAGAAATCTGAAAGAGATAGGAAACCGCAAGGTGGTGGCAGGGGAGTGTCACGCCGCGCCATTCATCAGCGGCGCCACCTGCTCACGCACCTGCTACTCGTCAGCGGCGAAGGATAAAAGCCGCCTCGCCCTGAGCGTCGGCCTGAAGCCGTAGACTTCGTTTCCTTTGCATGGACTTCTACCACATTCTCTTCAGCATCCTCTTTACCGGTAAGAAGTTCACTTACCTCATCTCTCCAGTCTGCTCCCCTGTGCACAGGTGGATTCCTCGGCGGCGGACAATCCCGTCCCTCGTCTCTCCTCGCTGCTGCACCGAGCCCTGCAGGTGGCTGTCTCCCGGGCTTCCATCCTTGAAGCGCCAGTCATCTGCCCAAACAAGTAAGCTTCTCTCCCTCGCCTATTCTCCTCCCGTGTTGGTGTGTGCTCATCACCCTGTGTCTGATTTCTCCCATAGGGTTGCCGGCTGAACGGTCTCCTGCCTCTGGGTCCGAAGCAGACGCCCCCACCAACACATTAACATTCTGCAGACACGCACCCAAACATCCCTGTTGTTAATAAACAGTTTGAACTACTCTGAGCCTGTGTGTGTGCGTCTCCTGAGCCGAACGTTATGTCAGGGAGAATGTTGCTAGATAGCACTGGATGGTAGTCTGTAGGATGACTTTGCAAAGCACGAAGAGAAAGAGTGAAGGCAGAGCCAAAGATTAAGTGGGGGAAGTTGCAGAAGGAAGAAGGTCACACAGAGTTCAGGAAGGAGTTGATGCAGGCTCTGAATGGTAGAGAAGAATTACCAGATGACTGGGAAAGTACAACAAAAGTATTGAGGGGAAACAAGTAGAAAGGTATGTGGTGTATCCAGTGGACAGAGGAAGGAAGACAAGGAGACTTGGTGGTGGAATGAGGAGGTACAGGAAAGTATTCAACAGAAGAGGTTAGCAAAGAAAAAGTGGGATAGTCAGAGAGATGAAGAAAGTAGACAGGAGTATTTGGAATATAGGTGCATGGCAAAGAGGTGGCTAAGGAAACAGCATATTGTGAGTTGTATGAGAGGCTGGACACTAAAGAAGGAGAAAAGGACTTTTATCGATTAGCTAGACAGAAAGATCAAGCTGGAAAGGATGTACAGCAGGTTAGGTTGATTAAGGACAGAAATGGTAATGTACTAACAAATGACGAGAGTGTGTTGAGAAGGTGGAAGGAGTACTTTGAAGAGCTGATGAATAAAGAAAATGAGAGAGAGAGGAGGATGGATGAAGGAAAGACGGTGAACAAGGAAGTCCTGAGGATTAGCATGGTGGAAGTGAGAGCAGCTTTGAAAAGGATGAAGAATGGAAAGGCGGTTGGTCCAGATGACATACCAGTGGAGGTATGAAGATGTTTAGGAGAGATGGCAGTGGACTTTTTAACCAGATTGCTTAACACAATCTTGGAGAGTGAGAGGATGCCTGAGGAGTGGAGAAGAAGTGTTTTGGTACAATTTTTCAAGTACAAAGATGATGCTCAGAGCTGTAGTAACTACAGAGGCATAAAGTTGATCAACCATACTATGAAGATATGGGAAAGAGTTGTTGAAGCCAGGTTTAAGGTGCAATCCATTACTTTTTGACCTCCTGGTCAGTAGGTGTCACACTCACTGTTGCCTCATGATAACGTTGCACGTGTTGCCATGTAGAAACACAAACAGCGCTGGAAACAAGCATCCACAGGCAGCAGCAGACTGTATGGAGATCAGTTTCTTTGTGATTACGAGCCATTGAAATGATGTCAAGTGCCAAATCTTTTGTGGTATAGTGCCCAGTGATTTTAACTGAGTCTTCTTTGATGTTTATCTCCATACAACAATTGTTTTAAATTACTGTCATATAATTAATAATTTATAGAAATGCTAACATTTCACAGACATGATTGAACTTGATAATTACATTATTTTAATAATGTAATCATGGCAAAACTGTAGCTGACTTTAAGGACTTTGCTGTTGGTAGAGTGTTTTTTGCAGATATGCTGTAACACACTCTTGTAGTTTGTTTATGTTCAGCGTTTTAGCTAAGAATGCTGTTCTAAAACGAGCTGTTGCTATGGTTAATCCATTGCCTTATTTTGCAGCTCAAGGTAGATACCTCTAATGCCAGCCTGACTGAGGTCAGCCGTGGTCAAAGCAGAGAACCAGAGGAGTAAGGCACAGAGACAGTGACCGATGAATCTGTGGTAGCAGTGTGATGAATTAACATGGCAGTGTGACACTACTGGCTTTGTTTTGGTTTACTCAGTCCAGTTATAAGGTTGGCATAATAGTCTGTTTTCATCCTAGGATAGACAGATCGAAGGACCACAAAGAGGTCAGGAAAGAGGAAGAAGGAGTAGAGGAGGAGGAAGAAGAAGAGGCAGAGGCAGACAGAGATGGAGAGGAGGAAGTTTCTGGATCATTTGCATCATATTACAGCACTTTTTTGTCATATCATATTCAAAATGATTTGAAATGAATAAAAAATGTTTTTACCTACATGATTGCACCTACATCCTAAAAATTTTTTGGGGTTATATCTGCTGTCTCAGGAGCTCCTCAACTCGATGACGCTGAAGGAGTACAGGGAGTTTGGCAGGGAGCTTTTTCTCAGGCAGCCAGGGTTGTTTTTTGATGCCCTGATGATGCACCAAAGATGGCATGGTGCAGCATCACCAATGGATCTGCCATGTGTGCCATGGTGTACATGTGGCAACTGTAGGAACATGCCCACAGATCGGGAGAGGAAACGCTGTGGCCAGGAACCAATTCAGTGTATTAGCCAGCAGCCACACTTCTCCTTGTATTGCCTTGATGAAACCAACTTGCGTATTCACAGGCAGTACAGGGAGGACTTGCTGGTAGTCATGCCGGCAAGAGAGCCTGGAGATGACGACTGGGAGTACCGTTATGCTGCCTATAGGCATTTTATATTTTGGCAGCATGGCTCTCTGGGCCAAGGAAACCGGTTGGTCAACTGCAGTTGCTGTGTGTGGGCAATCAGGGACCGTTACCCTGATTCATATGGACAATACACTGGGTTTGTTCCAGGTTGCTAGCTCATGCTCCTGGTCTGTGGCAGGTCCACATGTACATCCATGGTACAAGGTGCATCATCAGGGCATCAAAAACCAGGAGGTGGCAAGTTATTTGTTGGTTCTGTTTCATTTTCTGTTCATTTAAATTTTATTTGTTTCATTGTATTGTTATTTGGTTGTTTTATATTGTTGTTATATATTTTTGAAATAAATTATTGTAAAATGTATGCATGACATTGTGCCTTTTCTAATTTATATGTAAAGGGTGCTGTTGATTCATTGTTACAGATTTACCAGGTGATGGCTTGCCTATCCTCAATGCACAACTGAAATACTGTCAACCTTTGTATATCCTTGTGAAATTACTGAGAACTTCAGTTATACATACCTGATCAGACATATGCAGAGCATTCTCTTCAATAAGCTCACTTTTTGAAATTATTTGTAGTGCAGTAATACTGCAGTTGTTCTCATATGGATACTCAGTGTAAAAAATTCACTGCATTTCAGAAAATATGCACATTAGTAATCCAATCTGACACAAAATCACAAGTCATAGTCCTCATAATATTTATAAAGAATTACTCTTTAAATATTTAAATTTATATTGGAGTACTGTATAATCTTAAAGTTTTGTTAGTATTTTATAAAAGTTCAGTTCTCAGGAATATTACATTTTCTGAAACTAATAATATGTTATAAAGCAAATCTACATCAACTAAAGTTGTTCATGAAAAAGGGCTTTTTTAAATACAACTTTATTATATAGCACAAATTAACAACAATAGTCAGCTCATAGAACTTTGAAGTGTTGTATAAAGACCCCACAATTACAGAAAGACCTCAACAATCAAGTGATCCCCTGTGAGGATCACTTAGCCACAGTGCAGAGCAAAAAAACCCTCAATTTTAATAAGAAGCCTCCAGTAGAAGTGGTTTTGGCATCTGATCAGGATGCCTCCTGGTCGCCTCTAACTTCAGGTGTTTGCAGCACGTCCCCCACGGATGACACCACGGGGCAGACTATGACCCCCAGCTGGCATGGAACACCTTGGTGTCCCCTCTGAAGAGCTGTAGAAGGTTGCTGGAGAGAGGGAAGTCTAGGCTGCTCTACTTGGACTGCTGCTTACATGACCCGGATCCCCAGAAAAGCTGTTGAGGATGGACGGACAGACGGATGGATGGTTGGGCAAAAGAAAATGTTGACTCTGTTCTCAAAAGTAAAAATAGTCTGTCTACAAAATATCAGAATTTGAAAAAAAAGTCAGGTGTAGGCATCTTCCCCCTGTGTGACTGTTGAGTGGACTGGATCAGCGGGGTCCACGGAGCCAATATGGGAAAGCAATATAGAAAAATAATATAAGAAATTGGACAAAAACTTCAAATCTTTCGTTGTCTCTTTAGTTTGTGTCGCCCTAGCTTCTTACAGCAAGGTACTAAATACCAATATTCAAATTTAAAAAAAATACAGTCTAAAAAAATTGCATGAAAATAGGCAATCTGAACTTGTAGACATTTTTTATACATTGGAAATATATTACAATGAGTGTGCTTGGTCTACTAATGCAAAATATACTGTTGGTGACAGAAAGAGTGGGTAGAGAAATGGAATTGGATTTTACCTGTGTGCCGTGTGCTGTGTTCACTCCTGCTGCAGCATTGGACCTGATTCAGAAACAGGAAAAAGATTTTTCAGTTCCACATCCTTGGAACACCAAGTGTACCGCCACCTTGTATTTTCATTAACAATGAAATAAGACATTTTATCGTCCCCATTTGTAAGATGCTCTTGATCAGACAGTTAAAAAACCAAAAAATCTCCACTGTCTACCGAGGCATCTCCTAGCTTGTGTCCTCAGAAGCTCTTCCATTGGTGGCGGTGGCACTGCAGGAACAAGGCCAAGTGTACGTGGGTCCTCTGGGCGCAGTCGTCTATGATGTGGCAGCCCTGCATCTGCAGAAAGGCGCTTTGAAAGAATGCGGGCCAGAAGGGGTGGAATGTGGTCATAAGTCTTCTCCTCCTTGACCGCATAGACACTCCAGCACCTTGTATTCTTATTATACAGTCTCCTGGTACTGAGAACACAAAAGTATCAGAAAATTCATATAACTAATTAATTCATTATGAAAAATGATAAATAAATATGAATGGATGGATGTAACAGAGTATTCACTAAATATTAACAAAAACAATAGTTTCTGTAAAATTTACAAAAGGGTTTAAAATTAATAAATCACCCCCCCATAATATGAACTGGAGTCACAGCAACAACAGACAACTGTAGGACACAGAAGGGATATATACTCATCTGCTACTAGACATTTAACAACATGAAACAAAAGATCAACAAACAGGAACAACAGGAACTGAAAGTTTTTGAATATACAGATCACAACCCACAGGACGTAGAATATAACATAGACCCTGATAATAATTTATTTAGCTCCATCAATAATGACTGTAGTTATTACACGGATGAACAGTTTAACACAATGGTCACATCTGATTTCAATATTTCTATGATCCACTTCAACAGCAGAAGTCTCTATGCCAACTTTAATAACATTAAAGATTATTTACATCAGTTTAAAGAGCCATTCATTATTGTGGCAATATCAGAGACGTGGCTCAGTGAAGAGAAAGGAGTGGATTTTACCATGGATGGCTATGAATTAAATTATATAAATAGAAAAGTGGAAAAAGGAGGAGGAGTTGCAATTTATGTTGACAAGAGCTTGAAATACAAGGTTGTTGAAAATCTGTCAGTAACTGTGGATGATTTATTTGAATGTATTACAATAGAAATCTGTCTGGACAATGTGAAGAATATAGTAGTGAGCTGTGTATATAGAACACCTGGATCAAACATTGACTTATTTAAGGACTGGATGGAAAAAATGTATGCAAAACTAACTCATAAAGTTATGTTCATCTGTGGGGATTTCAATATAGATGTGATGAACTCAAAACAACATAGGCTGACAGAAGAATTTATCAACACAATGTACAGTATGGGTTTACATCCAACAATTACAGGACCTAGCAGAATCACGTCACACAGTGCCACACTAATAGATAACATATTCACAAACATTATGGAAAATAATATCAGGAGTGGGCTTTTATTGAATGATATCAGTGACCACCTGCCGATTTTTGTTGTCTATCAATGTGATTATAGGAAGAAAAAGTATACCAAAAATATTAAATATAAAAGAATAAGAACCAAAGAATCAATGTATTTACTGACAAAGGAATTATTAATACAAGATTGGAAGATAGTTTATGATGAAAATAATATAAATAAAGCATATGATAAATTTTTACAAATATTTCAATCACTGTACAATAAAAACAGTCCTATAAAACAATACAGTGACAGACAACAAAAAAAATATTCCTTGGGTCACCAAGGGGTTAATAAATGCATGTAAAAAGAAGAATACATTATATAAACAATTCATTAAGTGCAGAATGGTGGAAGCTGAGATCAAATATAAAAGATATAAAAATAAGCTTACTGTAGTGGAGCTGAAATAACGAGGCGGTTTTGTATTAAAAACAGGGTTTTTAATGAATAGCTCCGCTATCAAATCTCATCAGGTGTAGAGCTTGGCAGAAGGCAAGAGAGAGAACTCTGCTTCACTCGCTGGTTAAATACAAGCACGCATAGCACCACTCATTGAAACAGCTGACGTCAGAGCCACTCATTGAAAAAGGTAACATCTCCCCGTTATCTTAATCCCCATTGTCCTGCCATCCCCTCTCCCTGTCTTGGGAGGTGATGGGAACTCCCCCTCTCGCTTTAGGGGGTAAAGGTGTCGAGTCCGTCTCCACTGCCGCGTCTTGGGAGGTCCATTGTCTTTACCCCGGCGCGGGGGATGCTCTGTCCTTACTAGGTGTGAAGCTCTTTACATATGCTGTCACAAAACATTTCCACTTGTTCTAACATATGTAGATATGGGATATAAGAGTCATATATACCACAGGCCCCCCAAACACTAGGAAAGGACATAGAAAGAATTACAGTCTAAGATAACGACTATGAAATACTACGTGTTACAACTGTTGCTACCGGAGAAATTTTCTAGCAGCTATGCTCCTAAGAAAGTTCAGTGGTAAACATAACAGCATAGTGAAATCATAAGTAGCCTTAAACTGTTGTAGCACAATTAGTGGATAATTGCGGGGTGATTGGTATCAGTCCTTGTGCTGTCTGGGCTTAATCCTTCTCCCAAAACTGCTGTAGGTTGGCTTAGGTGTCCCGCTGGGACCTTCTCGTGGTGAATCTGCATTGTGGGAAAGAAAGAGATTGTTTGTTCCCTGCCTGGGGGCTGAGACTTTTCCTCTGGGGGGTCTACCACGCCGAGGCGCTCGTGCCACCTGTGTAGGCTCGTCTCTCAGCAAGAAGGCAGGTTTGAGTCTGTCAACACTGACCACTTCCTTTCTGTCCCCATAATCAAGCACAAAGTGTTTGTCACCATTTTCCAGCACTCTGAACGGGCCATCATAAACTGGGTGTAACGTTGGTTTAATAGCTTCATGCTTAACAAAAACGAACTCAGCGCTTTTCAAAGTTTGAGGAAGAAAAACTCGTGGAAAAGAGTGATGAGCTGGACCGTGGAGGGAAACCGGTCCACTGCTGCCTAAAAACCTTGGGACGGGAAAGTGTCCTGGTTCTGGGTTCTCTGGTAAAAATTCTCCTGGGAGTCTGATAGGCTGGGCAAAAACTAATTCTGCAGGAGAAGCGTCTAAATCCTCTTTAGGTGCTGCACGCAACCCCAATAAAACCCAGGGAAGTTTATTAACCCAATTTGTGTCCGTTAGTGAGGCCCTGAGGGCAGCCTTTAAGGACCTGTGAAAACGCTCGCATAACCCATTGGCCTGAGGGTGATAAGCGGTGGTGCGATGAATTGTTGTCCCTAAACTGTTAGACATGGCCGACCAGAGCTCTGAGATAAACTGAGGCCCTCTGTCTGACGTGATGTCTGATGGAACACCGAAACGTGCCACCCAGTTTGCTAGAAAAACGCGAGCGACTTCCTCCGCTGTGGTTGACGCTAAAGGGACTGCCTCTGGCCAGCGCGTGGTGCGGTCTATCATAGTTAGCAGGTGTGTGAAACCTTGGGAGGAAGGTAGCGACCCCACGAGGTCGACGTGAATGTGGTCGAATCTTCTAGCAGGAATTGGAAAAGGCTCCAGAGGGGCCTTTGTGTGTCTGTGTATTTTGGCGCGTTGACAAGGAAGGCAAGTTTTTGCCCATTCTCTTACGTTTTTGCGCAGGCCTGACCACACAAACTTTTCAGCAACCATTTTGACCGAGGCGCGCACACCTGGGTGCGCGAGGGAGTGAATTGCGTCGAAAATACGGCGGCGCCAAGCAGTTGGTACTAACGGGCGAGGTCGGCTGGTTGAAACGTCGCATATTAGGGGAGGCACGCCGTCGCGCAAGTTTTTTTTCTCCAGCCTTAACCCTGTTGGTCCAGACAGGAACGCGCGCACGTCTGCATCACTGCTTTGTTCTTCCACCATGGCTGCATAATCTATCCCATCCTGGATAGGTGCTGCGTATGTGTGTGCGTTAGTGAAGAGTTCCGCTGCTGAGGCGGTGTAATCTGTCTCCTCGTGCTCTGGCGGTGTCACAGCGCGAGAGAGACAGTCAGCTACTACGTTAAGTTTGCCTGCTATCTGTCGAATGTCTGTGGTGAACTCTGAAATCGCGGCTAGCTGTCTTTGTTGTCTGCCTGACCATGGTTCTGAAATTTTAGCCATAGCAAAAGTGAGCGGCTTATGGTCCACAAAAGCCGTGAAACTCCGCCCTTCTAACCAAAACTGGAAGTGGCGGATGGACAAATGAAGCGCCAGCAGCTCTCTGTCAAAAGTGCTGTATTTACGTTCAGTTGGGTTTAGCGATTTGCTAAAGAATGCTAAAGGTTGCCAGACCCCACTGACAAGTTGTTCTACAACTGCCCCTATAGCCAGGTCTGAGGCATCTGTGGTTAGAGCAATGCGGGCTGAGGAATCTGGGTGGACTAACATTGTGGCGTTAGCTAGGGCGCTTTTTACTTCCGCGAAAGCGCGTTCGCGCTCCGGGGTCCATTCGACTGCGTTGGAAGCTTTCTTTTTTCTGAGCGCGTCATATAGGGGTTGCATGAGCTGAGCTGCGTGGGGGAGGAAACGGTTGTAAAAATTAACCATCCCCAAAAATTCCTGTAGCGACTTAACCGTTTGAGGCCGTGGAAAACTTTCTATCGCACGAACTTTGTCTGGAAGCGGAATTGCCCCTGCCGGGGAGACCTTATGTCCCAAAAAATCAATTTGTGATACGCCGAAATTGCATTTGGCTGGATTGATTATAAGTCCGTGCTCTTCCAGCCTCTGAAAAACGGTAGTGAGGTGCTGTTCGTGTTCTTCCTCGGATGAACTGGCTACCAGCATGTCATCGAGGTAGACAAAAACAAAGGGTAGGTCACGTAGGACTGCGTCCATCATCCGTTGAAAAGTTTGAGCCGCACCTTTGAGGCCGAATGGCATTCTTAGGAATTCAAAAAGGCCGAAAGGGGTTATAACCGCTGTTTTAGGAATATCTTCAGCTCGGACTGGGACTTGGTGATAACCGCGGACTAAGTCTATTTTTGAAAAAATGCGCGCACCTGCTAAATGTAATGAAAAATCCTGAATGTGAGGAATTGGGTAGCGGTCATGCGCTGTAGCGTTGTTTAGCCTGCGGTAATCTCCGCACGGTCTCCAAGAACCGTCGGATTTCGGGACCATGTGAAGTGGTGAAGCCCAAGGGCTCTTTGAACGTCGGCAAATGCCTAATTTTTCAAGAGCTGCAAATTCGTCCCTTGCTATGTTGAGCTTGGCCGCGTCTAAGCGGCGAGCTTTGGCAAAAACGGGAGGTCCCGTTGTTGGGATGAAGTGTTTAACCCCGTGTTTGGCTACAGTGGCTGAGAATTTGGGGGTTGTGAGTGCTGGAAATTGGGTGAGGAGTTGCTCAAACTTACCTCCCGCCGTGGTGACGTTGGCCTGCACAGGTGGTGGAGAAGCTCGAGCTGAGCATGGAATAGAAGCAAAAGATAGTGCATTAACTAGGCGTCTATTTGCAAGATCCACTAATAACCCGTGTGCACACAGAAAATCTGCGCCTAACAAATTAAAGCTCACCGCTGCTACGACAAATGTCCATTTGTAGCTGCGGCCGTGGATGAGGAGGTGCAGGCTCTTTTCCCCGAACGTGTCGATGTCAGAGCTGTTGGCTGCCACTGCTCCGTTGCCCCGGGTGCCCATGGCTCGATCTGCGTGGGATTTATTTATTTAGCGAATGCAAAGTCCTTAAGCCAAGCAGTTGCCTCCTGGTTTGCTGTATGGAGGGTGTGTAATCCTCCTTCCAGTCTTTGGAGCGGGCAAGCCTCTATGATGTGTTCCATTGTTTGCTCCTCTCCACATGCGCACAGTGGGCTAGGGCTACTGCCCCATCTGTAAAGGCTGGCCAAGCAGGGGCCATGTCCAGTCCTGAAGCGATTGAGTGTAGACCACTGTCTCCTTGGGAGGTTGGTGCCCGGGACCTGTTGGTTGGGGTTTATCACCAGCTGTTTGTTTGGGACCTCCTTGGTCTCCCATTCCTCTTGCCAAGCTGTCTGGATGGTAAAGTCAGCTGGGGGAGGGTTTTTCCAAATCGGCCGTCTGGATGAAAGTCGGGCAGTGGGTGGAGTGTAGATATCTGCATGGATTGGTAAGTGAGGAGAATCTTTAACTTTTTGGAGCATCCTTTGAGTTAATGCTGCTCGCCGGATGTGTGGAGGGGCTATGTTTGACAGTACAGAGAGCCAGGAGAGTGGTGTTGAGCGGATTGTTCCAGTTATAGTTCTCATGGTTGTGTTGAGCTGGGTGTCTACATGGTGTGTGTAAGATGACCTGGACCAGACAGGGGCACAATATTCTGCTACAGAGTATGAAAGGGCCAGTGCTGAGGTGCGCAGGGTGGAGACTGCCGCCCCCCATTTTGCACCAGCGAGCTTGCAGAGCAGGTTGTTTCGTACCTTCACCTTAGCAGCCGTCCCCTTTAGATGCTCCTTGAAGGATAAGGTCCTATCAAGGGTCACTCCAAGATAAGTTGGATTTGGGGCATGCTTAAGCTTGAGTCCGCTCAGGCGGATGTTTAGTTCTCTGGCAGCCTTTGCATTGTGGAGATGGAATACACTGGAGACTGTTTTTGCTGGGCTTGGTTTTAGGCGCCAGATTTTGCAGAACTGGTCCAGTTTGGCAAGATCTTCCGTGAGCACCCGTTCCAGTGGTTCAAAGTCTGGTGCTTGGAATGCCAAACAGATGTCGTCTGCATAGGTGAATTTGCGGGATTTTGTAGTAGGCAGGTCGTTTATGTAGAGGTTGAACAGAGTTGGAGCTAGAACTGAGCCTTGTGGGAGTCCGTTTTTCTGCATTCTCCATGCACTTGTCTTCTGACTGAGGTGGACTCTGAACCTTCGGTTGGTCAGCAGGGTTTTTATAATTGCTGTTGCCCAAGCAGGGATCGCCTTTATAAGTTTCAGGAGGAGGCCTTTGTGCCAGACCGTATCATAGGCGGCTGTAAGGTCGAGAAACACAGCCCCTGTCTTCAGTCTGCTCTCGAAGCCATTTTCGATGAAGGTGGCTAGGGCCAGTACTTGTTCTCCTGTTGGCTGCCACTGCTCCGTTGCCCCGGGTGCCCATGGCTCGATCTGCGTGGGAGGGCATGATGAAACTCAGCTGAGCTCCCGTGTCGATGAGGAACTGCTTGCCTGTGTATCCATCCGTCACGTATAACAGCTGATTCTTTACGCCGAGGACCGCTGCTGTTAATGGCCCTCGGCTTTGGCGTTTCCCGACCTCGTAAACTTGCAAGGAGGAACACATTTGCGGGCTCTCTCTGCGAAGCGGTGATGATAAAAGCAGACGTCGTTCTGCTTGTTGTGCTTGGGCCGCGCCGCTGTCACCGTGGGTTGTGTCTCTCCAAGGCTCGGGGTGTCAGTTCTCAGATCTGCGGATGCCGCTGTGGGTGCCCGCTCTCTGCAGGCGTTGACGAGCCGGTAAGCCTCGTTGGCCAGTGTGCGGAAGTCTTGATGATTCTTGCACTTCATACTCGCTAGTGTCCCTCTCAAATGCGGTGGTAGAGTGCTGAGGAAAATGTACTGGAAAAGGAAATTATCATTGTCCTCCTCCTTGAGCTGTAGCAAATCCTCCATGAGGGTCCTTGGATTGCCCCCTCTGTGGCCGTAGACCACCAGGATCCTTTCGGCTCTTTCCTCTGCTGACGGGACATAATTCGCCACGATGGTAGCCTTGAGTGTCTCATATTTGTCCCGGGTTGGTGGTTGCTGGACCAAGCTCCGCACACACTTCGAAGTTGCGGAGTCGAGCTTGGAGATGATGTGATAAAATTTGGTATCATCTGCTGTGATACCCGCCAGTATAAACTGGGCTTCGGCTTGCTGGAACCAAGATGCAGGGTCTTCTCTCCAGAAGTCTGGCAGCTTGACAGCGACGGCGTTCGTGCACACCATCATTGTCGTGTTCGCCGGGTGAGAGTGTGTTTCTACGGCTCTCGCGGCGGTGCTGGAGCTCGGTTGAGCTCTCTCAGTGCCCTCTGCCGTGGGGAACAGCTGTCTGCTCGTTCCCTCGTCTGCGTCGTCGCTGGCGTATGCCAGAGCCACCATGGATGAGCAGCTTGAAGAACGCCTCCGGTCCATATTCTCGCGTCAGGGTCGCCAGTGTAGTGGAGCTGAAATAACGAGGCGGTTTTGTATTAAAAACAGGGTTTTTAATGAATAGCTCCGCTATCAAATCTCATCAGGTGTAGAGCTTGGCAGAAGGCAAGAGAGAGAACTCTGCTTCACTCGCTGGTTAAATACAAGCACGCATAGCACCACTCATTGAAACAGCTGACATCAGAGCCACTCATTGAAAAAGGTAACATCTCCCCGTTATCTTAATCCCCATTGTCCTGCCATCCCCTCTCCCTGTCTTGGGAGGTGATGGGAACTCCCCCTCTCGCTTTAGGGGGTAAAGGTGTCGAGTCCGTCTCCACTGCCGCGTCTTGGGAGGTCCATTGTCTTTACCCCGGCGCGGGGGATGCTCTGTCCTTACTAGGTGTGAAGCTCTTTACATATGCTGTCACAAAACATTTCCACTTGTTCTAACATATGTAGATATGGGATATAAGAGTCATATATACCACACTTACTAATATAATAAGGACCTGTAAGAAAGAATATTACAACAGAATATTAGAGGATAACAAAAATAACTTAAGAGGAATATGGCAAGTACTCAATGGGATTATTAGTAATCGAACTAAGAATGCTAATTATCCAGAATATTTTATTGAAAATGGCAATTTGATAAATAATATGGAGGATGTGGTCAGTGGTTTCAATAAATTTTTTGTAAACGTTGGTCCTGAATTAGCAAAATCAATAGTGACACCAGAAACAAACAACAGTGGTTCTGTAAATGAAATAGAAGATAGAAATCCAAACACAATCTTTTTGGGTGCAGTTACTGAAAAGGAAATTATCGAGACTGTGAGTAAATTTAAGAACAAAAAGTCAACGGACTGGAATGAAATTGACATGACAATAGTGAAAAAAGTAATTGAAGGAATTGTTAAGCCACTCACCCACATCTGTAACCTGTCATTTCAAACTGGTAAATTTCCAAACAAAATGAAAATAGCAAAAGTAATACAGTACCGCTATACAAAACAGGAGACAGTCATTGTTTCACAAATTACTGGCCAGTCTCTTTACTCTCACAATTCTCCAAAATACTTGAAAAAATCTTCACTAAGAGACTGGATGATTTCATTGAAAAACACAACCTCCTTACAGATAGCCAGTATGGTTTTAGAGCAGATAAATCTACATCTTTGGCACTGATCGAGCTTATAGAAGAAATTACTAGTTGTATTGATAAAAAAAGGTTGCTGTAGGAGTATTTATAGATTTAAAGAAAGCTTTTGACACCACTGACCACAGAATACTACTAAGGAAACTGGAAAGGTAAGGGATAAGAGGGGTCGGACTGAGTTGGGTGGAAAGTTATTTAAGTAACAGACAACAATTTGTACAAATTGGTGACCACAAATCACCCTTCATGGACATCACTTGTGGTGTGCCCCAGGGGTCAGTTTTGGGACCCAAACTCTTTATTTTGTATATAAATGACACATGCCAAGTATCAAAAATTCTGAAATTTATTTTGTTTGCAGATGACACAAATATCCTTTGCACTGGTGAGAATTTGCAGCAGGTTTTAGAGGTGGTCACAACTGAAATGAAAAAGTTAACGCAGTGGTTCAACAAAAATAAATTATCTCTAAATCTAAAAAAACCCAAAGATTATGTTGTTTGGAAATTATAAAATAAATCATGAAATAATGGTAATGATAGATGATACCAGAATAGAAACAGTACAGAAAAATAAGTTTCTGGGGGTGACGCTAGACAATAAAATCTGCTGGAAACCTCACATTAGTCACATCTGGGCCAAGTTAGCAAAATGTATAGGCATACAAAGACAAGACACATCTTGGACTATAAATCATTGGTCTTACTGCACAATTCACTGTTTCTATCTTATCTTAACTACTGTGTAGAAGTCTGGGGAAACACCTACAAGACCAACCTACAGTCAATATGCACATTACAAAAAAAGAGCTATAAGGATAATAAATAATGTAGGATATAGAGACCATACCAATTCGTTGTTTTTAAAGTCACATGTCATAAAGTTCATCGATTTAGTTAAATTTAAGACAGCACAAGTAATGTACAGGGCAATTAATAATCAACTCCCAACTAATATACAAAAAATATTTTTTTAAAAAAAGAGACAATGATCATAATTTGAGAGGAGACTTAAACTTTACAAAACCCAAGATACGAACAACCAAGAAAAGTATGTGCATATCTGTCTGTGGGGTGGATTTGTGGAACAATCTGGAGCTGGAACTGAAACTATGTACAAACAGAATTCAGTTCAAAAAGAGGTATAAACATTATTTGCTGAAAGGATATATGTTAGAAGGGTAGTATTTATGATTCACTATGCTCACTCTGGGACATTATGGGACACTATGGAATGGTGGGTGGGACAGCACTGTGTATATCTGTGTTGTTTGAGGCTGGTTTTGATGTATGGACATCAATGTATACTAGGATGGATGGGTGTTAATGTTGATATGTAAAAAATACAGTAAATTGTTTACTTGGGGTCTTAAAGGTGGTAATTTGTATATAATTCACATGGGTGTATTTATGGAAACGAGGAGATGGAATTAATAAGTGTTCACTTCTTCCTTCTCCCTTTCAAACACTGTATACTGTTACTTTATTGCATTTGTCATTTGTTTTGTTTTTGTTATACTTTTTTGTTCAAAATAAAGTATCTATCTATCTAAATATTATGGTTTATAGATTATTGTGTAAAATGTTTTGGTGGCACAAAACTTACATTGTCTTGCCGTTGAGTGTCTTCCTGTGCTGTTTATAGTCCAGTGCAGCTAAAAGGGTCTGGGCCTCATATACAGGTGGGCTAAAGGAGAATGATGATATAGAGTGAAGTATGTGGCGGTAATGCACCTGTAAGCTGGTTGTCAACTGCCAATCAAGTCTAAAAGGAGAAGGAGAGAACCTTTTGCTGGCATTCATTAGAATGTGATTTTGAAAAGCCTCAAGTTCTACAGTTGATCTGTGAAAACACATTCATATTAATGATTGTCCTTTTCTTTCTGTTGGTGTTAAGGTTAGGCGTTCTTTCAGTGCTTCTTTCAGTAAATGGGGATAAATTGGAGGAAGATCATCTATCACAATGTAAAAGCAATTTATTTTATAAAAGTCAAAAACGTTTGATCCCGTAAACAAAATACCCATTGTTCTACGTATCATAAGCTTATGCTAACTGTAGCAAATTTTGATTCTGGCTAAGATTGACCACATTAAAATTACGGGCAAAGAGTGCTTATTTAGATAAATGGCAACAAGTGTGTGGGAGATCATCTATCACAATGTAAAACTAAGGTATTTTTAAAAACTGATAATGTTCATTAGAGAAAAATGTAGTTCATTCCTTCACAGTATCGGAAGCTAATGCTAACTTTAGCAAGAGGGGATTTTAACTACACTAGACCAGAGTGGAAAAAATTACTGCTTGGAAAGGACTAGCGAGCAATTCCAGTAGTCTATCCCATCACCATACACCAGTTGATATCATCACACAGTCATATTAATAACAGGAACATCTCAGAGACCATTTTAAGGTTACAGAAAGCTATGCAGATACTAGTTAGCTTAGCTTAGCAGTCCAGGAGCAAATTGGCGACCTCTGTATGGCTTTTCAAACCTTTATGATTCTTCAGTTTGCACCAGTGATCAAAAGCTGAACCAATACTTTTTCTGGTCTTGCCCCTTCGTTTATCACTTATTTCTTGAGAAGGATAACGGAATGACTTTTTACTTGCAGAAGCAGCCATGGTAGCGTACTAATCACTGATTGGCAACCCCAGTGGTACGGAAATGCAATAGCACGTAACATCCAAAAATTCATTGTATTGGATCTGAAACACTGATGTAACACTTTTTTGTCATCAGAAATCTTCTGGAATATAAATATTTACATTATTATCGGTTCACAAAAAATTACAAAATATTTTTTTTCATCAATATAAATTTTTGGAAGAACATTAAGACTTACATTGTGCAAGTTTCTAAACGCTTTGTTGATGTATTATTTTTTTTTAAAATCTTTGTTTTCATAAAATTGTTCTGAATTTCACCTTTAAGAGGAGAGGTGACAATCAGTGAGCAGCAGTACGGGTTCATGCCAAGAAAGAGTACTACAGATGCAATGTTTGCTTTAAGAGTGTTGATGGAGAAGTATAGAGAAGGTCAGAAGGAGTTGCACTCTGTCTTTGTGGATCTAGAGAAACCATATGATAGCATGCCAAGAGAGGAAGTGTGGTACAATATGAGGAAGTCAAGAGTGGAAGAGAAGTATGTGAGGGTGGTGCAGGACATGTCTGAGGAAAGTGAGACAGTGGTGAGGTGTGCTGTAGGAGTGACGGATAGATTCAAGGTGGGGGTGGGGTTATAGCAGGGATTGGCTCTGACCCCCTTCTTGCTTGCCATGGTTATGGACAGGCTGATAGATGAGGTCAGGCAGGAGTCTCCATGAACCATGATGCTTGCAGATGACATTGTGATCTAGAGTGAAAATAGGGAGCAGGTGGAAGAGAACCTGGAGAGGTGGAGGTATGCTCTGGAGAGAAGAGGAATAAAAGTCAGTAAAAGCAAGACAGAATTCATGAGTGTGAATGAGAGGGAGCCAGGTATAACAGTGAAGATGGAAGGAGTAGCGGTAGTGAAAGTAGATGAGTTTAAATACCTGGGGTCAGCCATCCAAAGCAATGGAAAATGCACAAGAGAGGTGAAGAAGAGTGTGCAGGCAGGGTGCAGACGAGTGTCAGGGGTGATTTGTGACAGAAGGGTAGCAGCAAGAGTGAAAGGGAAGATTTACAAGAGACCTGCTATGATGTATGGTTTGGAGACAGTAGCACTGACAAACAGACAGGAGGCAGAGCTGGAGGTGGCAGAGTTGAAGATGCTAAGATTCTCATTGGGAGTGACTGGGGGGACAGGATTAGAAATGAATATATCAGAGGGACAGCTCAGGTTGAGTAGTTCGGAGACAAAGTAAGAGAGGCAAGGCTGAGATGGTTTGGACATGTGCACAGGAGGGATAGTGGATATATTGGACAAAGGATGTTGAAGATGGAGCTGCCAGGCAGGAGGAAAAGAGGAAGACAACAGAGAAGATTCATGGATGTAGTGAAGGAGGACATGGAGAGGGTTGATGTTACAGAGGAAGATGCAAGGGATAGGGTGAGATGGAGACAGATGATCCGCTGTGGTGACCCCTTAAGAGAACAGCCAACAGAAAAAGAAAAGAAGAAGAAGAAGAAGGATATGTGAACACATCCATGATGGATGTGGATGATCCACCCTTCCTGTATAAAGCTGTGGACAAAATTGTTGGTACCCCTCTGTTAATGAAAGAAAAACCCACAATGGTCACAGAAATAACTTGAATCTGACAAAAGTGGTAATAAATAAAAATTCTATGAAAATTAACCAATGAAAATCAGACAATGCTTTTGAATTGTGGTTCAACAGAATTATTTTAAAAAAACAAACTCATGAAACAGGCCTGGACAAAAATGATGGTACCCCTAGAAAAGATTGAAAATAATGTGACCATAGGGACATGGTCAACCAACATGTGTCCTCTAATTAACATCACAGGTGTCTACAAACTTGTAATCAGTCAGTCGGCCTATTTAAAGGGTGACAAGTAGTCACTGTGTTGTTTGGTGACATGGTGTGTACCACACTAAACATGGACCAGAGGAAGCAAAGGAGAGAGTTGTCTCAGGAGATTAGAAAGAAAATTATAGACAAGCATGTTAAAGGTAAAGGCTATAAGACCATCTCCAAGCAGCTTGATGTTCCTGTGACTACAGTTGCACATATTATTCAGAAATTTAAGATCCACGGGACTGTAGCCAACCTCCCTGGACATGGCCGCAGGAGGAGACGGATAATACGAATGGTAATAAAAGAGCCCAGAACAACCTCTAAACACATTCATGGTGAACTCGAAGGTCAAGGTACATCAGTGTCAGATCGCACCATCCGTTGGTGTTTGAGCCAAAGTGGACTTCATGGGAGACGACCAAGGAGGATACCACTTTTGAAAACAAATCATAAAAAAGCCAGACTGGAATTTACCAAACTGCATGTTGACAAGCCACAAAGCTTCTGGGAGAATGTCCTATGGACAGACGAGACAAAACTGGAACTTTTTGGCAAGGCACATCAGCTCTATGTTCACAGACGCAAAAATGAAGCGTGCAAAGAAAAGAACATTGTCCTTACTGTGAAACATGGAGGAGGCTCTGTTATGTTCTGGGGCTGCTTTGCTGCATCTGGCACAGGGTGTCTTGAATCTGTGCAGGGTACAATGAAATCTCAAGACTATCAAGGTATTCTAGAGAGAAATGTGCTTCCCAGTGTCAGACAGCTTGGTCTCAATCGCAGGTCATGGGTCTTGCAACAGGATAATGACCCAAAACACACAGTTAAAAACACCCAAGAATAGCTAAGAGGGAAACATTGAACTATTCTAAAGTGGCCTTCTATGAGCCCTGATCTACAGTGGGGTAAAAAAGTATTTAGTCAGCCACCAATTGTGCAAGTTCTCCCACTTAAAAGATGAGAGAGGTCTCCAATTTTCATCATAGGTATACCTCAACTATGAGAGACAAAATAAGAAAAAAAAAATCCAGAAAATCACATTGAAGGATTTTTAATGAATTAATTGGTAAATTCCTCGGTAAAATAAGTATTTGGTCAATAACAAAAGTTCATCTCAATACTTTGTTATATACCCTTTGTTGGCAATGACAGAGGTCAAATGTTTTCTGTAAGTTTCCACAAGGTTTTCACACACTGTTGCTGGTATTTTGGCCCATTCCTCCATGCAGATCTCCTCTAGACCAGTGATGTTTTGGGGCTGTCGCTGAGCAAAACAGACTTTCAACTCCCTCCAAAGATTTTCTATGGGGTTGAGATCTGGAGACTGGCTAGGCCACTCCAGGACCTTGAAATGCTTCTTACGAAGCCTCTCCTTCATTGCCCGGGTGGTGTGTTTGGGATCATTGTCATGCTGAAAGACCCAGCCACGTTTCATCTTCAATGCCCTTGCTGGTGGAAGGAGGTTTTCACTCAAAATCTCACGATACATGGCCCCATTCATTCTTTCCTTTACATGGATCAGTCGTCCTGGTCCCTTTGCAGAAAAACAGCCCAAAAGTATGATGTTTCCGCCCCCATTCTTCACAGTAGGTATGGTGTTCTTTCTCCTCCAAACACAACAAGTTGAGTTTTTACCAAAAAGTTCTATTTTGGTTTCATCTGACCATATGACATTCTCCCATTCCTCTTCTGGGTCATCCAGATGCTCTCTAGCAAACTTCAGACGGGCCTGGACATGTACTGGCTTAAGCAGGGGGACATGTCTGGCACTGCAGGATTTGAGTCCCTGGCGGCGTAGTGTGTTTCTGATGTAGCCTTTGTTACTTTGGTCCCAGCTCTCTGCAGGTCATTCACTAGGTCCCCCCGTGTGGTTCTGGGATTTTTGCTCACCGTTCTTGTGATAACTTTGACCCCACGGGGTGAGATCTTGCATGGAGCCCCAGATCGAGGGAGATTTTCAGTGGTCTTGTATGTCTTCCATTTTCTAATAATTGCTCCCACAGTTGATTTCTTCACACCAAGCTGCTTACCTATTGCAGATTCAGTCTTCCCAGCGTGGTGCAGGTCTACAATTTTGTTTCTGGTGTCCTTTGACAGCTCTTTGGTCTTGGCCATAGTGAAGTTTGGAGTCTGACTGTTTGAGGTTGTGAACAGGTGTCTTTTATACTGATAACGAGTTCAAACAGGTGCCATTAGTACAGGTAACGAGTGGAGGACAGAGGAGCCTCTTAAAGAAGAAGTTACAGGTCTGTGAGAGCCAGAAATCTTGCTTGTTTGTAGGTGACCCAATACTTATTTTACTGAGGAATTTACCAATTAATTCATTAAAAATCCTTCAATGTGATTTTCTGGATTTTTTTTTTCTCATTTTGTCTCTCATAGTTGAGGTATACCTATGATGAAAATTGGAGACCTCTCTCATCTTTTAAGTGGGAGAACTTGCACAATTGGTGGCTGACTAAATACTTTTTTGCCCCACTGTAAATCCTATTGAACATCTGTGGAAGGAGCTGAAACATGCCGTCTGGAGAAGGCACCCTTCAAACCTGAGACAACTGGAGCAGTTTGCTCATGAGGAGTGGGCCAAAATACCTGCTGAGAGGTGCAGAAGTCTCATTGACAGTTACAGAAATTGTTTGATTGCAGTGATTGCCTCAAAAGGCAGGCTTTTATTTGTAGACTTTTCCTCTGTCTTTAATACAATCCAACCTCATATTTTAGTTGAAAGACTCCTGCAACAATTTGATTTGAGCAAAAATCTGGTGGGTTGGATTCTGGATTTCTTAACCAACAGGACGCAGAGAGTAAGGGTCAATGGTACATTGTCTGACCTAAAGTACTCTTCTACTGGCTCTCTTCAGGGGTGTGTGTTGTCACCACTACTCTTCATCCTGTACACAAACATGTGTCGGAGCAGACATGACAACAGACACATTATAAAATATGCTGATGATTCAGTTATTGTCAGTCTCCTCCAGGATGGTGAGAGTGGCCACGGCCCAGTAGTTGATGATTTTGTTCACTGGTGTGAGGATTCCTACCTGCAGCTGAATACGACAAAAACTAAAGATATGATTATTGACTTTAGGAGGAAAACTCCCAGGCACAAAGTCACCATACTAAAAGGCCAGACTGCGGCGGCATGAAATAAAGTGGCGTTGTTTTAGGTTTTAAGTAGAGTTTTATTATATCATACCACCGGCGCCATGCATGAGCGCCGACAGCGAGCCCACGGCTCTCAGAGAAGGGACACACAGTCTGTGTCCTGCAGCAGGGTTGAAGTCAGATTGAGAGAGAGAGCATGGATTTCAGTCAGCTTAAATACCAGTTACAAACAATGCATGAAAGGCATTCACAGCAGGGAGTATGGCATTTGCATTTGAGAGGCATACATCACAATAGGCAGATTTGCTAGACTGTGCTCTAGGTGCAGAACAAAGGGGTTAACAGGCACATCTACATATTGATCTGAGTCTCTAGGTCACAGTAAGGACAGGACGCATGAACACAATACATGAAAGGTGACATTATCACAGTAGTGTAGCGGAAAAAACCAGGAGTAGCGAGCTGTCTGTCCTTAGTCTGTTTGTGGGGGTTTTCCCAAACCGCCACACAGACAACCGAATGTGTACAATCCTACAAATATCTTGGGACGATTATTGATAGTAATTTAAACTTTGAAGAGAACTGTGAAAGGGTGTGCAAAAAGGGTCAGCAACATTTGTATTGCTTGAGGAAACTTGCACGCTTCCAAATTGACCGAACCATAATGACAATGCTTTATCGGGCTTTTATTGAATCTGTTTTATCCTTTTCTTTAGTGTCATGGTTTGGTCAGATAAAACTGAAACAGAGGAAATCCTTGGATCAGGTAGTTAGATGGTCCAGTCGTTTGCTTGGTAAGTCACAGCTGAGCCTGACATCCCTGTACACCAGACAAGTACAGAGGATGGCTACCTCCATTTTAAATGATGACTCCCACCCTTTGCACTGCAACTTTCAGCTTCTTCCCTCAAGACGGAGGTTTGTTGTCCCAAAAAGTAAAACCTAGCGCTACAAAAACAGCTTTGTTCCTGCTGCTGTCAAAGAGTTGAACAAGTTGTAACAATATATTGCACATAATTTTGTCACGTCTGGCCCTCACGAGCCAGCATAAGACGCCACAGACCAGTAAAGTTGCATTTAAGTTTATTAACAGTTCAAGGCAAGGACAAGGTAGCTAGCCGCGTGGGCTGAACAGCAAGATCAATCATTAACATAACACAGATCAATGATTGATGACGGCTGAGACGAGGAACGCTCGCTCACCATCAGATAAGGGAAAAGCAAGGAACACGAATGACAACTACAACGATAAACACACTTACATTAGCAGAGAATCGTGGATGAACACTAAGAGACGTTGACACGAACACTGACAAGAATACTTGACACGAATGCTTGACAAGACAGCCGCGAGATGCAGCCGCTGGCGCCGGCATTTAAAGCCGGCTCCTAACGACCGCAAATGCAGTATTTTTATCATGTTTATAGTCAGCTTCATGTGTGCCTGTGTTTGTGTTTATGTTGAATGTAATTGTGGCTTGTAAATATGGATGTCACCAGACTGCAAAACAAATCTACCTACGGGTACAAAATAAGTACAAAAAAAAAAACAAAAAAACCCCCACAGCTGCTCAGGCTCTGATTGCAGGAAACTCCCGGGCATTTGACCAATCAGAGCCCGGTGAGCCAGAATGACAACACCGCTGTCAAAGCCTGACAGGAATGATGTATAGCCCGAGCGCGGAACAAAATAGCGCTCGGGATATGACAAATTTAGGTACCTATTTATTAACTCCATTTTATATTTACTTATTTTTGTAGGATTTTATTTGGGTTCTAAATATTTTATTGGGTTTTAGACCTTTGAGTTTTTAACCTCTTTGACTAGTTTTTAACTTTTTAATATGACCTTTCTCTCTTACCTCTGGTTTTTCTCTCATCTCTTTGTCTTTATACCCTGATTGATGGAGCCTTGAGTATTTTTATCATGTTTATAGTCAGCTTCATGTGTGCCTGTGTTTGTGTCTATGTTGAATGTAATTGTGGTTTGTAAATATGGATGTCACCAGACTGCAAAACAAATCTACCTACGGGTACAAATAAAGTAACCTGAACCTGAACCTGAACCTGAAAAGGTTGTGCAACAAAATATTAAGTTAAGGGTACCACCATTTTTGTCCAGGCCTGTTTCATGAGTTTGTTTTTTAAAATAATTCTGTTGAACCACAATTCAAAAGCATTGTCTGATTTTCATTGGTTAATTTTCATAGACTTTTTATTTATTACCACTTTTGTCAGATTCAAGTTATTTCTGTGACCATTGTGGGTTTTTCTTTCATTAACAGAGGGGTACCAACAATTCTGTCCACGTCTGTACCTGCATGTCTCAGGGAAATCTCTGATGCCCCCCAGCAAATCACCCACGGTAGACCTAAACACATATTAATCTGTTATTAGCTTGATGATGAGATGCCCTTCCTTTTCCTATGAATTCTACATATATGAGTGGTCACTGTGTTCTCACTGATCAAGGTATTTAGTAAATCTGGCTTTCATGTTTGCCAGCCCATTGCATAGCTGTTATCTGATGTTTGTGTACCTGGTGTACTTGTTTCAGGAGCTGTAGGTAGTTGCTGCGTCATCATTAATTGTGTAAGCCAGTACCCAGCTACCCTTGAACCCCCTATCCCCTCAGCACCCCCCACTTAAAACATCTTCCCACACCTATGCCAAACTTCTGGTTCTGAACATGTTACTACACTGTAGTAACATGTAATTTATATGCAAACTAACATATGTTGTTTTAGAAGGAGTTGTCAGCAATGGCTAATGGCTAGCTGGCCAAAGCAGCAGACTGATTCCTGCTTCTCATACAATTAAACAAAAGAAAAAGGAACCAAATTAAAGTGCACTCTAACAGCCAAAGAATTTAGATTCCTTTTTACACTGGGTTAGATCAGCCAAATTATGACATTTTCAGATAAATTTATCTGAAAACACTGGTAAATGATCTTGGATTTCCAGGTTGTACCTAGATATGGAATGCTATTGTCTCGGACACAACCTATTTTATCGACTTCATTCAGTCTCAGATGGAAGTGGAACACACCTTTAGAAACCACAAACTTAAGGTCCTCTATTAAAATCTCTGTAAACAACATAGCAAACTTGTGAAGCATATAAAACGATTTGGATGTCCCTGTTAGGAAGGCTGTGATGGTGGCTTCATATGCTAATTAGAACATTTCATTCATGGCTCCACCAGTCGTGGGTTACTAAGCAAAATCCTAAACTCCCAATTTAGGCTTGTAGATGAAACTGGTACCAAGTACCTACTTAAATGGCATCAAATGCATTAGGAGCTGTTATTACTGTTTGAAGTAAAGCGTGCAGAATTATTTATTCCCTATTGATTTCTGAATGTGGGATAAATCTTTCCTCCACAATCTCGTTCCTCCATGACTCGCTAACCTTTCACCTCATGGGCGTCCCCTCCATTGTGAGTTTGCTTCCTCGGTAACCAGCTGGCAAAGAATGATGGAAGTTTTTGTGTGAATGTGTTGATAGCTCATTCAGTGTCATTTTAACCTTTTTTTTAAATCAACTTTTTGTCTCTCTTTCGGGAAATGTCATTTTATTTTTAGCTCAATATACTCTATGGCGGTGTTTTAAAAACTTTTTCGAGCCAATGAACCCTTTTTACATTGAAAAAATCTCACAGGACCCCACCAACCAAAAATTTTACAGAATCACAGGTTGCAGCCTATGCATATGTAACGAAAATTTAGTCTTGTAATTAGTTTATACTCAGTGTGAAACTTGGGCTTTTTAAGATGAAAACAAGCAGATATCCTGGCAGGACCTGAAAAAATGTAGATGGGTGTTTTGTTTCAAGGTGACGTTTAAGCTTGCATGGGACCATGATACTGATAGCTTTTCCTTGCGGACCAAATATAACAGACTTGGTGGAGCTGGAACCCAATGAAAGTAAATCCAAGTAGAAGATGGTTTTCGCTATACTGCCTTCTAGTGCTACAACGATTAGTCGACTAATCGATTGTCAGAAAATTAATCGACAACAAATTTGATAGTCAACTGATTGCCTGTGGACCCCTTTCAAGGGAAAAAAAAAAAAAAAAAATTCAGGTTGGCAGAGTGGTTAGCACTGCGGCAGCACAGCAACTCATCCTTGGCCGGGGGATCCTGGGTTCGATCCCAGCCCCCGACCAACAGTGATCTGTGTGGAGTTTGCATGTTCTCCCCGTGTCTGCGTGGGTTTCCTCCGGTTTCCTCCCACATGCCAAAAACATGCAAGTTAGGTTAACTGGCATCAAACTGGGGATTCTAAATTGTCCTTAGGTATGACTGTGAGAGTGAATGGTTGTCTGTCTCTCTGTGTTGGCCCTGCGATGGACTGGCGATCTGTCCAGGGTGTACCCTGCCTCTCGCCCAAAGATGCTGGGATAGGCTCCAGCCCCCCCGTGACCCGAAAAGGATTAAGCGGAAGAAGACAGATGGATGGATGGGTTCTAAAACATGAAAAAATTTGCCACTTTTCTTGTTTGAGCATTATAAGTTAAATATATTATGGTTTTGTAATGTCTGACAATTGTGTTGCTCAAGCTTCAAACATATTTGATGGGTCATTATTTTATTTAGCTAAAGAGACAAGTGTTTCCCCTAGGTTTACAGCCTTTGGGGGGGAGGGGGGCAATGTAAAAGTTGATGACAAACTCTTAAAGGAATCATGGTGTTCTGGTGCTATATAGAAAAATAAATATAGAAAAATTACAGAATGCCTAATTACTGAAAACAAATGTGGCATTCAATATTAGCAACTGTTTCAGAACCCTTGTTCATTTGTTTGTCAGATCACTTATTTGTGTGATCTTTTATGACTTTGGGGAATGGATTCTAGCATTTTTCCTTATGATGACCAGGCCAAATGTCCTCACAAAAAAGGTGGGTTGTCAAAGAGTGGTCCATACAAGAATAGAAGACAGGAGCACATACACACATGCATACTGGTATTCATATTTGATGGGGACCAAGTTTGTGATCATCACTTGTGGGGACTACCCTTTCTACACAGATAGTGATTCCTTGCATTTAGATACGATAGATTAACTTGACACTTGGCGGGGGGGGGGGGGGAGTCTGTCCCATATAATGGTAGGGGAAACACTGGAGACCTTTTATAAAATGTTAGCGACTGGGAACAGGGTGATATTCTCAGGTGTGCAGATTTAAAACAGGTGAGGTAAAACATGCACTGGAGCCCTGAACAGAAGCCGTGCCAACAGGAAGCAGAGATAGACAGAAATAATTGTGATTAGTCGACTAATCGAAAAAGCAGTTATTGGATTAGTCAACTACCAAAATAGTCGTTAGCTGCAGCCCTACTGCCTTCACCATCTTAGCTTTCTTTTGACCATGGCTTAGGCCTTCACCTGGGTTAAAATTTTGTCAAAGGCCCAGTTCTGAATCTTTCCCCTTCAAATATTTATCCATCGCTGTTTTTCATCTAGTCACCACAACCTCCAGTACGTCTTAACAAGCTCAATAACCTCCATAAAACACATGAAGACAAGAGGAAGAAGACAGTAGCTATGAGTACTGCCTTCATACTGCCACCTACTGACCTGGCAGTGGCACTACAGGCACCCATGCACAACAACAGCAAATTATTAGCAATTCTTTGGACCAATTAAGAAGTGAAATTAGACAATTTCCTGAGGACCACTGAACGTTCTTTTTTTGGTTGAAAAACACTGGCTACACCCTTGCTATTTTTAGATAAGAAATGTTGTATTTCATAGATTTAGATAAAGGCATTGCGTTTATGATGACAATGTATTTTACAATAATTCAAAAAGGAAAGTAACATATTCCAGAGACATTATGAATCTTCATGTAAATCTTTATGCTTGTCCAGCAATCCAGAAATACAAATCACATTTCAGATGTAAACAATGGCTGAAATATTTAATAACTTTAAACAGTCCACACAATATCATAAAATATTAAGTGCTGCATGACTTACAAAAACAGTCCAAAACTTCAGGAACAATTGTTTTAAATACAAAAACCATTTATGTACAAATTAAAAAAAAAAATAATGCTCACTGACAAAAACCTACAAATTCAAAATTTGAATTCTCTAATCTACACAGTAATAACACACACACGCACACATGACTACACCCACTTCCCTGGCCGTCAAATCCACACACAAGCACACATTTTCAAGTTTTGTTAGGACAGGACAATTAGCTTATCTCTGCAGTGTTGAGGGAAAGCCAGAAATTATCACATCCACATTAATTTGGAACTTTTCACAAAATTAAAGCGGCTCCGACATCGACAACAGTGACGTTTAAAAACTGTTCCACCACAACATGAGAGAAAAATAATTCATGGGACTAACACCTGAACAGTAAGGACACAAATTCCTCTTTCTTTCTCTAGATTTACACATTTCAAAAAGGAGAAGGAAGCAGAAAATCGCTCCCATAGTTTTACCTCATTTTCATCAGTTAACCCCAACCCTTCCACCACCCCTGCAACACAGCGGCTGCATTTAACTAATTTTGGGACATTTCCTAAGAAATACAATAGCAGTTTGACCCAACTTCAGAAAATATTGATAATAATTAGTAGAAAATAACCTTCCAATCAAAGGAGCAGCAACAATTGGAAACAAAGCTGACAAATAGCCAATATCACCACATTGGTGCAACAGAGACAGTGCCATAAACAACAATTTAATAAGACAGAAGAGCACAAACCTAACCGGAGATGAGCACCTTAAAAATGCATTTTTTTTTTGTCTTGTTTTAGCTTGTGGACGTTTATTCACAGCTTCATTTGTTTGATGATGGTGAAACAAACACACAGCATGACAACTTGTGTCCGTTTCCTGAAGGCTCTCTTCCAGCCAGTGATTGAATCTGTTAAAGCGGCTCAAGGTTAAAGCTGACACAGTACAAGGCTGCCCCCTATGGGCCAAAGAGTGCCACACACAGGGATTTACTTTGGAAACATGAAAAGTTCCTGAGAGAATCAAAGAAAAACACTGCCCAAGAAACAAATGCATCATCTTTTTTTTGGGATGCGATATGCTCAAAACTCCTTTGGAAAAAATATATATATTTAAATCTCACGACCTACGACTGCATATTAGGGCCACCTGAGAACTTAAAAAAAAAAAAAGAAGCTGGGATTTAGATGAGTTTTTGAGAAAACACTGGAAATTTTACAAGAAAACAAGTGGCAAGTAGAATATTTTCAGGAGTGTGGCAAATTTGTGAAAAAATGTGTAAGTTTACAAGTAAAGAAGCTCACAGGTTTAGAGCAAATACATGGGAAAACTCTCGAATTAAACTGTACTGTTTAAATGCATTCAACAAGGAAATATTGGTGATTTTAGCCCACATTTTTAGATTTTTTTTTTCCTTGTGAATCTGCCACATTTTTCTTATAATTTACCACTTTTGTTCTCAAAAAGTTGCCTCTCCACCCCACATAAAAACACTTCTCAGAAGGCCCTAATACACCGTCATATGTTTACATAGTCTTAACTTGTAACAGGAAATCCCTGGTTTTTTAAAACAGTGTTTCCTAATCATCATTACATTATGTACAATTGATTTAATAAAATAAAGGAGGATATTCCTCCATTAGAATTAAAACGATGGCTTCATAGTGTAATATCGCCTTCCCAGCAAAGGCTTTCATTTAAATATTTGCCCCTAAATTTCCCCCCCCCCCGTCCTTCATCTGTGCCTCAGCTCTTCAACAAATCACCAAGATCGTAAGTGTCGAAGAAATCCGACACTCCCTCGCCATCCTCCAAGCTCCAGAGGTAGTCGTCGTGGTCCAGAGGAGGGGAGAAACTAACAAAGGGGGTGCTGGGGTCTGAGTTGAAGGAGGAGCTGGGAAGCTGGTCCTCCGTTATTTGGAGCAGGCTGGGGGGCAAACCCAGCAGACCCTCGACGTCGAGCAGAGACGAGCTGGCGGCTGCAGATGAGGGGGCGGCCGGGGCTGCTGCAGACATGCTGGCTGTGGTTGAAAAGACAACAAAAATATGGAGGATTTTAAATAGATTGTGTGTGAAAGTGCACTGTACTACAAAACCATGTAGCTATGCAGGCTTTGCAGACACACCCGTTTAATACATTTTTCAA
Organism: Pholidichthys leucotaenia; assembly: GCA_020510985.1. Lineage (NCBI taxonomy): Eukaryota > Metazoa > Chordata > Actinopteri > Cichliformes > Pholidichthyidae > Pholidichthys > Pholidichthys leucotaenia. The sequence goes on along the minus strand of CM035842.1, from coordinate 128,084,354 downwards.
GTGTTGTGTAGCAACATGCGGCTCAATTGCCAATAGCCAGTTTGCCTCCACCCCTCCATCCCACGTTTTTTTTTTTTAATTTCTCCAACAGCCCCTAAAATGGCTTCATCATTATAGAGGACTCCTTTTACTGATTAAATAGTTGAAAACTTAAATAATACGAAAAAAAGCAAAACAAAATGCTCCTAAATACCCATCTAAAGTTGCCTACATAACATGTCATTTGTGCACAAAAATGGAAAAATTCTCATTATAGAGAGTAATGTGAGTGCCCTAGTGCTCCTGTTTATTATATTTTTGTAATTTTGACAAAAGTGACCCATTCGCTTAACTCTGCCCCAAGCCGTAACAGCATCATCTCTTGCAACGACCAGCACTGTTTGCATGTTCAGACTGAAAGACCACAGAATGATGCAATCATACCATGTAGATGTGTTGAGTGTAAAAGCAGAGAACAAATGCTACAAAAAAGTAACAGATTACCCTCAACGGACTCCTCCTTTACGCTGCAACTCGGTGGTGCCACTGGCGTTGCATCAGAAGGGCCCAGGGCTGGAGGGAATTCCTTTTTAGGGGTGACGGCGCTCTTTACCGGACTAGCATCTTCGAGGCCCTCCTCTGGACACAAGTAGACTTCTATGGGGCCATTTCTACTTTTTAAGTAGATCTGTAATGAGCCCTGCTGCAAAGAGATGAGGAGGCAGAGGTCAACCTGACATTAGCATCTATTCAGTATTAAAACATTAAAAGATGGTTCTGTTTTAAAAACTGAAACAGAAGGCAGAAACGAGTGAAATCAAAACTACAGTCTCACCCCAGCTGTGTCCGGCACCTCCAGCTTGGTCTCAGCTGGCGCTTTAACAGCAATGACTGTCTGATCACGAAGGCTTCCAATGGAGCGGATGTCCTGATATGTCACATAGCCTAGCGTACAATGGGGAGGGGGGGGGTCAAGGACGACAACAGCAGAAACTAGAAGTCCACTCTATAGACATGCAGACCCATGCCTGTCCTTTGCCTTCATCAGCTCTAAACAGCTCTCAAATCTCTTTTTCATTCTTCATAAGACAGGCTGCGTGTCCACAGACAGCAGGTTTTTTTTCTACTGCAAGCACTCAGGACCTTTTTACAGAATGCTCAAATGCTCTGCAAAGAGGGTCTGCACCCTATATTCTAGCTACAGCTTGACCTTTCACTAACAGCTCAGCGCTTTGCAATTTTGCACGGAGGCTATTTACTACAATACACCACGACAAACTGGTAAGAAAACACCCCCCCCCCCCAGTCATTTGCTTTGAAATAGCCTAATTCTAATTGGCTGATCAGAAAGGTGTGCTGCTGACAAATGATGCAGCGTTCTTGAAGCTGAACTTTTTTCAACTCTCAGCACTCCTGGTGTACCAATTTTTGTTGGAAAAACAATGCTTTCTGTGGACACGCAGCCATATGAGCAGACATACATAATGTAAGCATATACATTTGTGACATACTGTATGTCCCTATCGGCTTTCCAGGGTTATGTCCTTTAATTTTGACCTTCTGACACCAAAACCATAGCCACAGGTGCTAGTACCAAGGCCAACCTGTGTGGAAAGTTTGGCGGACCTCCATCTAACAATAAAGTACCATCACCTCACATCAGGTGACCCTGACTTTTGACCTTCTGACCTTAAAGGGGTCATTGACTGCACTTTTTCCACAGTTTAACAGCTCACACGTGTCTTAATGAAGTGTTTGTGACATATTTTGTTCACATTTTCTTAAATTTTTTAATTATTGAAGCAAATTTTTTTTGCATGTTCCCTGGCTTCCTTGACACACTCTGACTGCCTATCACGTTAAGAACCATCCTTCACCTATTCAGTTAGCAATTTGCTGACTAGCTTCTAGCCTTTAGCCTCTTTCTAGCTCAGATGAGCGGTGCTGGTTCACTGATGCACAGTCAGTGGGGTATCTCGCGTCACGCCGGCCCATCTCCCAATAATTTTGCTATGATTCCACAACAGATCGCTAGCACCATGTGCCGGGCAGCCCCCTGATCACTGCAGCCGACCTGGCCCGGGATACGAGGCAAAGCTTGCAGAGCCGAGCCGCCGAGCCACAGGTTCTCAAAGGGCAATGTCTCGCTCTGTGGGACGCCGCTTTGCTCCCACGGCCAGCTGGGGGACGCCCCAGGCGGCTCCCCTATGCTGCCCATGAGAGCAGAGCAGAGTCGTGTGGAGCAGCTGGCCGTGAGAGCCAGCAGCCTCGGGTCCACCAGGTCGACTGCCGTAACTGGCGACATGGTGAAATCACTGGGAGATGGGTTAGAGTGACGTGTTATATTGACGACCGTGGACTGGTGAACCAGGTGGTAACAGGGATGGCTATTAGGGTGACTAAGATCTGAAGAAAACAATAATATAAACTGTGCTTGGTGCGAGCCTCCTGGTACCAGTGTGAGCTGGGGGGCTAATAGGACACCTTTAGCATCCCTTCCATCTACATGACAGGCAGCTAGGCAGGCCAATAACAGAGCAGTGGGTGGGTCTCAAGGACAGCGGTGGGGTGGCGTTGTCAAATCATGACGTATATGATTTACCTGGAAGAGTCAAAAGCGTTTCTGGGAGAGAAAAATGAGATAAAGGCTTTTTTTTTTTTTTTTTTTTTTTTTAAGAGAGAGAATTGACGGTTTTGATATTTTTTGGATAAATACGTGACCAACAGACACATTTCAGACAATTAAAACCGACAAACACCACTTTTCAGTCAATGACCCCTTTAAAATGAATACATGGGTAAAACTTTGCATTTACTCCTGCTGAACAAAGTTTGACGTTGATATCTGTAGTCATTCTCGTTTTACAGTCTGAGAACAATAACAACCCTTGGTGAACCAGTGACCTCAACTTTCACCTTTTGTCCCGAATTTGTAGAATTTTAAAATTACTGTTCCTGCACCAAATTATATATTGACATCTGCAGTGATTTTTTTCTTTTAGAGACCGTAAAAACTGGTTAAGTGTTGCATGATCAGCCTGTCTACCACATTTGGTGTTCTTGCTTTAGAGTTCACACAAACAAACAATATTTGATGACACTCCGACCTTGACCTATGACCTTTTGACCTCAAATACAGCCACGGGTGAGGTGGCACCAGATTTGGTGACACGAGAGTCATTTGCTCTCAAGAGTGTTGAAAAACAGACACATAGATGAAAGAACAGAAGGAAGCAAGTGCCCTACCAAGCATGCTGGACGGAATTATAGCAGGTGAAACAAAGCCGTAAATGAAGGATATCTCTGGCTGTCTTTGTGTTCAGTGAGTTGTTTGAGCTGCGTGGTGCTGGACAGAATCAGATCATCCAAAGACCTCTCTGCTCTGTCCAGGTCGGCCAGCTCCCTCCTCAGAGCACAGGCCTTTTCTCCTCCCCCGGCACCACCCTCAAATACATCTCCAACCCTAGAAAAACATACAGATACAAATAAATACACTTTTATTCTGGCTGCTAACAATAAATAAGTCACTGTCAGGCAACTTAGTCTGGCGCCGACACTGCAATGTGACCCCCGCCACCACTAGGGGGCAGACAAGTTAGCATAAAAATAGATTAGTGCATGTTTTAACACTGGTCAACACCAAATTTACTGTCTAAGTTTTTTTTAGTTGATTTAGGATAATTTTGATGTGCTGAATCCAAAAATCACATTGGTTTTGCTCAATCAGGTCAACTTTTTGAATTATGGCCACATGTTGTTTTTTTTTTATATGTTTTTGTTTACATGTACGGGTATTTTCGCTTTATCCATCCATCCATCTTCTTCCGCTTAATCCTTTTTGGGTCACAGGGGGCTGGAGCCTATCCCAGCATCTTTGGGCGAGAGGCAGGGTACACCCTGGACAGATCGCCGGTCCATCGCAGGGCCAACACAGAGAGACAGACAACCATTCACTCTCACATTCATACCTAAGGACAATTTAGAATCCCCAGTTTGAGGCCAATTAACCTAACTTGCATGTTTTTGGCATGTGGGAGGAAACCGGAGAAATCCTGGAGTAAACCCACGCAGACATGGGGAGAACAAGCAAACTCCACACAGATCACTGTTGGTCGGGGGCTGGGATCGAATCCAGGATCCCCTGGCCAAGGGTGAGTTGCTGTGCTGCCACAGTGCTAACCACTCCGCCACTGCGCTGCCCCTATTTTCACTTTATATGATGCAAAATTCTTTTTTGTCTTGAAATTCTCTGAATTTTGAACAATGATGACGTAACATTCAATTTACATGTACTTACCTTTATATAAAGGTAAGTACATGCACAGTACTAAGTAAGTACAGGTTTTTACTTAGCGCCTGATCGAGAGAAACGGATGTCATTGTCGGATCCAGCGGTGCAAAATTTTCTTAAATCAGTTGAAAAAACACAGACAACTTACAAAAAAATTATTTATGTAACCCTGTGTAATAACGATGGACTAGATTTATATAGTGCTTTACATGTCAAGTGACATCTCAAAGCGCATGCAGTGAGTCCATTATTCATTCACTGCAAACAGACATGGATAGTGGTAAACCACCACTGCAGCCACAGCTGCCCTGGGCCAGACTGACGGAAATGTGGCTGCAAATCCGTGCCAACGGCCTCTCCGACCACTACCGAACAGTTACATATACACATTCACACCCAGTATCATGGACGCAGGAGGCAAGGTGGGTAAAGTGTCTTGCCCAGGGACACAACGGCAAAATAGCTGGGGAGAGCGGGATTGGAACCACCAACCCTCTGGTTATTGGACGACCCGCTTTACCTCCTGAGCCACTGCCACCCACATTTCCCTCCTCCTCCGTTCCATTTTTGCTGAGCTGCTGGATGGCAGGAAGTTCCATTTTTATATGGTCTTTTGGTATGACCCGACCAGGACTTGAACCCCGACCTCCCGGTTGTGGGGTGAATGCTCTACCGCTAGGCCACCACTCCGGTGGCCATCCACCGGTCATCCAACATCACAGCTTTTGTAGCTGTTATGTATTCTTTGTTACAAGCACAGCGTTTCCCCTACTGTTTTATTGGTGGGGGGGGGGGGGCAACAGACCCCCCACCCCCCTAGAGTGTCAAGTTAATTTTATTTAATTGTATTTTCCTATACAGCGCCAGATCACAACAGAAGTCATTTTGAGATGCATTCACTATAGAACAAGTCTTTACCTTGTCCTTTTAAACAAACTAAATATCCTGATGTTATTTATGTTATTTACTCAACAGCAGCTCATTTCTGTCTCTTCTCCTCTGTGCTCTGGTATCATGAGGCGGGGCAGATCTCCGCTGCATAAACACAGACGACATCAATCATAAAAATTTGTCGACGCAGATTTTTATTGTTGACAAATCTTTGAATTTTAAAGTTTATATGCATGCCGCTGAAATGTTCTGTTTAGAAAGATACTGTAGATGTACTTTATTGATCCCAGACAGGGAAATTACAGTTTTAACTGTCCCAGCGAAGAAGAAGAGGACTGCATCACGGCGACACAGAAAAGAGAAAATCACGGAGAAGAGGAGGCCAAAACTTCCCAAAGTATGGGAGCATTTTATCGAAAATAGACAAATGAAACAAGTTAAATGCAAACTCGATAAAGCAGAGTTGTCATTATCATATCAGCACTACAGCGACGTGTCCACCCCCCCACCCCACCCCCGCTCTGTCCGCCGGCTCAGATGCCTGTCAGTGGGTTTCTGCTGTGCTCTGTCCCAGTGATGATTGAAGTTGGGCCACTTATAAACACCGCACTGGTAAGGCTAGCGAGTAAAGCTAGTGCTTCTTATTTTCAATGAGCGACTGTCTCAGCTTTAGAAAACTGATTAAAGTGTTAGCGTGTGCTGTTTACGTTAGTTTACCTTTTGGACAATAATCTCTCTTCAATGATGGCTGCTGACGGCTGAGCTGTTTCAGTTCTTCTGGCTAACGTGTTAAGTGCACTAAATTAGTGGATTACAGGAGTGGCTTACTCTCTTATCTTCCCTCTTTTTGTCGTGTCAATATCAGCCCTCATTCTGAATATTAGTGCATCTCAGTAAATTACAGTACCATGATTTGTAATTTAATTTATAAAAACTGTAACCATAATCATCAAAATTAAATAAAATGGCTTAAATAGTTCACTGTATGTGTAGTGAAGGCTGACATTGCTGCACTGTAACTTAAAGCATTTCCAAATTGTTCTTTTGGACTAGAAGTTCTTTTTATTTTCATCTGAAGCCTAACTGAACTTTTAAACTTCCAGACCCAGAAAGGTTTTAATAAGATGGACTGTTTTCTGTTTAACTTTTATGGATTTTAATGTTAGTCTAGTTTGTTTTGAACATGCAGAGTTACAACAATTTCCCATGGTGCAGCAGAAGCTGCTTATTTGAGTTTTTGCACTTTATTTTTGGGTTAAAAGACTGCATTTTAGTTTCTGTTATTTAACTGTGTTGCTGCAAACACTTTTTAAGCTGTCAAGTTCAAGTTTCCAACTTTACGTAGCTATGGGAACTTTTTATAATAGGCTATGTTATATTAAGACAGAGACTGACTAACTGTGATTTTCACAGGTGTGCAGGCTTAAAGAGGTGAGGTTAAACATGACCTGGAGCCCCAAACATGAGCCATGCCAGCAGGAAGCAGAGATGGTGGACATCACAGAAATAATCGCAGTTTTGACTAAACGAAAAAAATAGTCGTTAGATTAGTCAGCAACAAAAATAATCGTTTAGTTGCATCCCCCCCACCACCACCACCACAAAAAAAAAGCTGTAAACCTAGGGGAAACACTGCCAGCGGTTTATAGTGGTCAGAGGTGGGCAAAGCAGTCAGAAGTCTGCTTGAGTAAAAGTAGTGCTGCTTTATTATATCAATGACTTTTTAAAAATTTGCGTTTTTCTCATAAATTTGAAACTTTTTTACACAATTTTACAAATTTTTACTCAGTTATTTCATTGTGATGAACTCCCAAGAGCAAGAGCTGATTACACCGGAGGAGCCTAACATACGTGTTTACTATTGGACATCGCTAAAGACCTTTTCCTCTGTTGTGCATTTGGTCTTACAGCCACTGGATGTTGTTCTTGGACTTCTTTCGGATGAGCTGAACTCCCTCTAGGACGTTGGTGATGTCATAGATTCGCCTCTTTTGAACCTCCAGAATTTCAGCAGCCCAGTTCAGATCGAGAACTCCATCTGGAGACTCGGCAATCAGGCCCACAAATTTCTTGGTCAGCAGCCCCAACGAGGTATCGTACCGTGTTCGCTCGCCTGGAGACTTTGGAGCTTAGAGACAGACAAAAATAGTAAATAACAAGAGAGAAAAAACAATATAGTGATGGATTCTATTTGAGATATACATTTCTGAGTGATCATCGATTTGTGTAGCAGAATTAGTCAGGTTATCTTTTAACAAAAGTGACACATGAAAAGCTAATAAAAGAATGTGCCAGCCATCTTTACCATGCTTTCTATGTTTGACATCTTGAATACAACAAAATAATATTATTTCAAATACAATTTTTTAAAAATGCACACAGAAAGGAAAACTACTACCATCATGTACAATGCTGAACTATCTTTCGAAATGACATTAAGTACTCAGTATTTGCCCCAAGTAAATCTGCTAATAATCAGCACCAGTCTTTTGAGGAAGGGGCTCAGACCTTAAATGTTGCTCATCCTTGTGCGGTGTGTGGCGAAGGTGTCATCAGCACAGCTGGCGCACAGTAGTCATACACATACTGCTTTATCTAATGAAAGACTTTATCTCTAGGGTAGGGAAAGCCGACTGGCCCATAACTGCTTGCTTGCCATTTGTGTTAATACGTCAAACCTGAACAACAGAAGATGCCATGTTAAAACTTTAAAACTATTAAGGCTTTTATCCAATTGTCTGGCATCAATATGGCCACCCTTTTTTGAAGTAGTACTGCATCATGTTTACAGCATGGTCACATGGGCTTGAAGTAGCAATTGTGCCAGACTTCACAGTTACCTTCTTTGTGGTCACATGGTCTCATACAGGTGGCTACATCAAACCAGACGTTCAGGGGCAGAGCGGCTCATTCCAGCCTGACGAAACCACCGTGAGAGTGCTTAAATCTCTTGACCTTGAGCACATCCTGGATGCAGACCCATCTGAGGATCACTGTGTTTCAGTTTGGTGAGGAGTAGCTCAGAAAGAAAAAAGAATGGACAGAAAGAAGGACAGACAGACTGACGGCCGGCTCCTTTGAGCTTAACTGGAATGAGTTAAAAATGTGTGGGCATGTTACTGGCAGCCAATTAGATAAAAGCCTTAACAGTTTGAACCGCTTAACATGAACAAAATCATCGCCTTAACATGGCATTTTCTGTCATCTTAAAGTATTTAGTTTTGATCTGTTAACAAGGGCCGCAAACTACACACAATGGCCTAACTGGCTTTCAAATACTGGGGTTGACAAAAGCCCGGGCGAACAATAAGCAGTTATTTAACCTCATTAACACCCAAAGAGACTTTGGTTGGTGGAGACCTTAGAACAGACCAAAGGACAATGAAGACGGCTCTTGTAGCATCCATACTTAGGCAATAATGAGTAAATACTGAACTCAGTTTACGGAGCTTCATTAGAATACTCTATACAATACAATAAGGCTTACAGCACTCTCCTGCAGGCCAGGCGTCCTCCACAACGAAAGAGGACTAGTCCCTTCCGCCCACCTCCTTTATACTAGGAGTGGCGTCACCACCGGAAACCGGTAGTTAACCACCCCAGTCCATTCCCCGTCCAACCCGGCCGCCCTCTTACTACTACCCGCCTTTTACATACATAACATTTCTCCCCCCTTCAAAAAAGTGTCAAGCATACAGGTAACCCACCCAAATTTGTCTCCCGACTCACACTCTAATCAAAATATGTACAAAAGAAACAAACTGCCTATCCATCCATACGACTAAGGCTAGGGGGCTGGGTAGACTACCAGCGCCCCCTACACGGCCAGGCGGGTTATTCTGCCGTCATACTCAAAAGAAAAAGGCCGTGTTCCTAAATAAAATAATCCCATAGAACAGCTCCTTATACATACAACATATAACAAGTACAACATACATTAGACATATTGCTGGCGGCCCCCTCCCCAACACCCACCCCACACATGGGCATATAGTAAAACGAAACGTGTTGGGTAATGCCATCACCACAAATCATTAAACAATGGGATTAAACAATTCAATCATAAGCTGTCAGGTCTACTTCACAAATCCAAATTCAGACTTATCCAATTAGCACTGCATTAATTAATTCCCTCCACGGTTAATAAAACCCTTCAATTAATAAAGTGCAGTTCCTATAAAATACACAAACCACAAAATTTGACCCATAAAATGTCATCTTCCCCTTTTCCTTTTTTTTTAGTGATATCCGGGGCATTAAATTAGCAGCAATTAACCATGTACAACAGGACCTGAGTTAAAATCAAAACACATACACAATACAACACCCTCAGTCTTTGGATGGGTCTCTCTCTAAACGCTTCCGTCTTTTGACCTCGTGGCTCCTGCTACGCCGTCTCTTCTCCTCCAACATCAGGCGCAGCTCATTTGGATGCCTCTAGGTCTGGTCAGACAAGTGCAGGTACCCATCACTCCGGGCAGCCTCCACTCGGAACCGCCTCTGGTCGCCACACTGCTCGCGTGAACTGTGATCCCCTCTCACCCGGGCCTCGACCCGGGCCGAACCTCGTCTCCAACCCACAGGGAAGCCCTTTTCTTCTTTTCTGGATCACTCTGGTCCTGACTGGCCTCCTTCACCGATCCAGTCGACTTGCGGGTCCAGGCCGTTTTTCTCTTGGCAGGCTGTCGTTGTGAGCGCTTTACCACCACGCTCTCTGGTCTTGCCTCCTCATCCTCCAGCGCGGGCACCATGTCCTTAGGGGCCACCCCGGGGGTCCCGGCGTGCCATCCAGCACCCTCATCCAGGGCAGCATGAAGACTGGCATCGGGTCCATCCCGAGGCGGCGTCACGCGGCACCGAACGTCCTCTACACTTGAATTTGTGTCCAGCCAGCCTGAGTCCCACACCTCCACGTCATCCACCACCGGAGCTGGTCGGCCCCACAGTCCACACCCCGACCACTCCTTGCCCGATATGTTGGCTATGGAGAAACCCAGGCTGTAAAAGAGATTACACCCCATGATGTTGACTCCCGCAGCAGTGACATAAACGCGGGCCTGGGGCACCACAACCGATTTATACTGAGCCTCCATCTCCACAAACCCCAAAACTGCCGGTCTGTTCCATCCATAGCCGTAGTACTCCCTTTCTTGCTTTCTGATTTGTCGGTGGGGAAACAAACTTTTCATGGTTGCCAGGTTTAAAATGGAAATAATCGCTCCTGTGTCCACCAGCAGGGGAACCTCAACGCCATCTAGCATGACATCACACCCGATCTGTCCCGTAGTCTCCGGGGAAACCGTGTGTACTATTGTAGGAGTCTTCTGTGCGGGACCCGGTTCACTCCGCCGGTCTCTGCGTTCGAAGTTTGTGCACCCCCTGGCAAAGTGGTTCAGCAAACCACACTTCCCACAACGCTTGCCTTTTGCCGGGCACGCTCTGGACTTATAGCGGTGACTAGGGGACCCACAGCCATAACAACGTGGCATACCTTGGGTGGACCTTACTTTAACTATGGAGGCATACTCTTCCTCTCCACTGTCTTCATCACCAGGGTCCAAAAACAGCGCCTTAGCTCGAGACTCATCTTGGCCCAGAGAGGCCCCTTCAGTAAGGCCCCTCGCGATAGTCTCTGCTGCCTCGAACTGTTGGGCGAGCTCGATAGCTGTGGCTAATGCCAGGTCTCCTGGATGCATCAAAAGCCTGGACTGGGCCGCCAGGCAGCGGATGTGCTCTGCCAGTTGATCCCAAATCATCTCGTCCTCCAGGGGCCGGAACTTGCACTCCCTCGCCAGCTCTCGGAGGTCCGCCAAAAATCTCTTCACCAGCTCTCCCAACCGCTGGCGGCGCTGTCAAAACTGGATGTGTTAGACCGTGACGTTTTCCGGCGCACGAAAATAGCGAGCCATTAGTTCCACCGCTTTGTCGAAGCTATCAGCCCCCCCCCCCCCAAGGTTCTCCAGTATTCTTTGCCCCTCCGTGCCTAAGTTATGGACCAACACAGCCCTCGCGCAAAGCTTTTCCAGCTCGCCGAGGTTCAAAACAACTAGGTAGTTGGTAAATGTGGCAAACCACCGGGGCCATGGTACTACTGGTGCCTCACCCGGGGTCTCCAAAAACGGCCGAAAACTGGCAACAGATCTTTCTACCAACGCTTCTACCTTGTCACCAAATGTAGCATCCATACATTTGCACGGGCTGCACGGTGGCGCAGTGGTTTAGCACTGTGGCAGCACAGTTTACCCTCGGCCGGGGGATCGCGGGGATCATGAGATCGTGGATTCGATCCCAGCCCCCGACCAACAGTGAGCTGTGTGGAGTTTGCATGTTCTCCCCGTGTTGCGTGGGTTTACTCCGGGATTTCTCCGGTTTCCTCCCACATACCAAAAACATGTAGGTTTAGGGCGCTCGCGCACGCAGCGACCGGCAGCCGGTGGCTTGTCACCAGACTGCAAACCAAATCTACCTACGGGTACAAATAAGTAACAAAAAAAATAAATAAAAAAAATACTTAGGCAATAATGAGTAAATACTGAACTCAGTTTATGGAGCTTTATTAGAATACTCTATACAATACAATAAGGCTTACGGCACTCTCCTGCAGGCCAGGTGTCCTCCACAACGAAAGAGGACTAGTCCCTTCTGCCCACCTCCTTTATGCTAGGAGTGGCGTTACCACCGGAAACCGGTAGTTAACCACCCAGTCCATTCCCTGTCCAACCCGGACGCCATCTTACTACTACCCGCCTTTTACATACATAACAGTTCTCTTGGCTTAGAAAGAAGGGGAAAGAGGAGGACAGGGACATGACAACTTCTATCCACACAAACAGTAGAAAGTCTGATTTTGACTCTGGAATTATTGCTCTTAATCTTTAAAGGCAAAAACACTGCTTTGACCTTTCCTCCTTGGCTATGAACAATCTTCTCCCAACAAAAAGACTTTACCTGACTGCAAATACAAGATTAAACAACATTAAATACTTCCTTATAAAGTGGAATCTCGTCTATTTATTTTATCGATTAAAAGCTACATACAGTTACAACCATCTCTGGGTCCGTGTGGTGTACCTACTTCTTGGGCTTGGTATCCTTGCCACGATGGCGCTTTTTCCTTTTGGTGTGCGGAATTCTGGCAGGTAAAGAGGGTCTTCAAGATCCAGCTTCCTTTTAGCCTAAACAGAAAAAAACAGTAGCCATTAGCAAATGGTGCAAAATAACTGGTCATTCTGACAAACTGGGACCATATCTATCACAGAGAAAATCATCCTACCTGTTTAACATGAGAGTAAAGGTATAAAATATGTAGGATGGTTTTGACATTGTGTCTGGTTGCTCAGCAGCACCCATGTGGTGGCAGCGAGGATGGGGGTGGGGGTGGGGTGGGGGGGTTTGCTGAGTCGTAAATGTGCCAACAAGTCTCAAGTGCAGGAACAAAAGAGTTCCCTCACACTTTCACAAGCACTTGTGGAGGGGCTAATTTTGTGTTTCAGTGGGTAGACGGGGGGGGGGGGGGGCAATAGGCTTTCAATCCACAGCCTGCAATATGCCAGGAAGTCCCTAGAATCCCTCAATGACCTTTCCTCCCCACTGAAAGGCTGCCTCTTTATTTGGCAGAGTACAGCAGGACACCAGTTCTGCACACAGACACGCAACTAGGTAGAGGAGACTGGAATGTCACTGTTAATGCACCCTGCACACAACCTATAGAGTGTGATATAAAGGGTGGAACTTTTTACAAAGACTTACTACATAACAAAAGTGAAAGTCAGAAACCCCTAACTGACTTGTCAAAAGATCAGCTGCCATAAAAAGGTCAACTTCTGCAGTTTATCCAGCCATCCACTAATGTTCATGATACTTATAGACAACACAGTGACTGAGCTCCAGAGGCTTTAAGGTACTTCACCACAGCAACCTGAAGCTAAAAGGCAAACTACGTATAACATCTGGTAAGCCTTTGACTTATTTCATGGTTCCACCCTCTCATTCGTCCCCGTCCCTTTACAAAAACCCCCCAAAACACATAAGAATCCCTTTTTGGTCCAGTGTGCATGTGCGAATAATGAACCGACTTCCCTGACAGGTTCAGGGAACTGGCTTTTAAAGATGGAAAAAAGTGGTGATGTGACGTCAACATGTGTGGATGTGCTTGTCAGACTGAAGGGCTGCTGAAGGCTGCCATTGTCCCGGTGTCCTCCGTGACACGTCCACCTGTTGACTGGCGACATCTGGAGCAGCGGGGCACTGGTGCCGGCGGTGGATTATAAACCCTACAGCATAAAGCCAGCAATACAGGAACAAAACTGTCTCCGTTCAACTGTGGTATCAAGAGCTGTTGCGGCAATTAAATCAGATTTTTTTTAAAGAATCCAAACAGAAGTTGTCAAACTTCACAAGAGGAAGTAGATGCCACAGCTTGTCTACATGCTTGACAACTGTGGTCTGAAATGACAGATCTGTCAGGTTTGTGCTGAGTCTTCAGGTCCTATTACCCCCAAATGCACTCAAGAAGATCTGCGGCTTTAACAAACTAATGTGGATTTCTCTGACCTCAACATGTCAGTCTGTATTTCTCTTCTTTGAGTCACATCTGTGAGTGTGGTGACATGCTGTAAGAGGGGAAGCAACAGTTCTTACACTGCAGCTGCATGAGCTAGGGTGGGGGTTTGGGTGCACCTTTTTTTTTGCATGAGGGATTTTGCTGGTGACTCAACCATATTACACAAAACATCTTCATCTAGAGGAAAGATAGTTTGTCTCTCTTTAATGTGATATGCTAAAACAGGGGGTCTGCAGTCTGCGGCTCTGGTCCCACATGCGACTCTTTTGGCCATAACCAAGGGCTCCCTGTGTTCTGCTGAAAGACTAAAAAGAGCCAAATTTGTGAGAAAATAATCACAAATGTAGCAGAAAAAAAATCATAAATTTACAAGAAAATAGAAGCAACTTGATGTCACAAGTCACAAATTTAACAAAAAAAGTCACATTTACAGTACATGACAAAAACTGATAATTTATTAGAAAAATTTACATTTACATGGAAAATTTACTAATTCATAATAAAAATACAAATTTATGAGGAAAAAAAGGTTTTGAATATACAAGAGAAGCTATAGATTTTTGAAACCAAGTGGCAAATTTTCATGAAAAAATGTCAAATTTATGAGAAAAGCCACATTTCTGAAAAAACATTTATGCTGATGCAGGTTACTGGGTCAGAAGAAAGACTGCACAGAATATTCAGATATCTACTCTGGATCACTCCCAAATATTTACAAGCCCAAAACTGGTGTTTGGCATAGCCCTAAAAAAATATGACTGAAACATGCAAATTTCAAAGTAAAAAGTTACACGTTCACAAGTCTCTAAATTCAGGGAAAACAATTGCAAGAAAATCTGGTAATTTATGGGGATAAAAGTTGCAAATTTACAAGAAAAGTCTTTCTAATTACAACTTGTCTGTTTTACTGTTATTTTAAAGTGGTCACTGATTGCACTTTCTGCACATTTTAACAGCTCACACATGCTTTAATGAAATGTTTGTGACATATTTTGGTGAAATTTTCTTTAATTATGTAATTGTTACAGCAAAAGTGTTTAGCATCTTTTGCAGCCTTTCATAGAATGGCTGGTTTTCAGCGCATGCCTCTTTAAATCTCAACGGCTGCCTTTAGGCAAGGCAAGTTTATTTGTATAGCACATTTCGTGTACAAGACAATTCAAAGTGCTTTAGATAAAAACATTAAAGCATTAGAGCAAGTTGCAAAAGGAATACATAAGAATTAAAAAACAAAGTCATCGCTTCTTGGCCTTTTGGCTAAACTCAGGTGCAGTAAAAAGCAAACTCAGAAATAAATTAAAGAAAAACAAAAGCAGGCTAAAACAGAATACAACAGAAATAAAAATTTACAGTGCATTGTAGGAGATGAACAATTGTTTTACTGAAAGACCATGACAAATAGAATTTTTAACCTGGATTTAAAGCAGCTGAGAGTTTCAGCAGCTTGATGCTTTCTGGGAGTTTGTTCCATAGGTGAGGGGCATAAAAACTAAATGCTGCCTCACCATGTTTGGTTCTAACTCTTGGACATAGATAATAGGCCTGACCCTGATGATCTGAGGGCTCTGGGTGGTTCATAATGGACTAGCAGATCTGAAATGTATTTTGGCCCTAAACCATTCAGAGCTTTATAAACCAACAGGAGTATTTTGGAGTCTATTCTTTGACAGACAGGAAGCCAGTATAAAGACTTGAGAAATGGAGTTGTATGATCTACTTTCTTGGTCTTAATGAGGACTCGAGCTGCAGCATTCTGAACCAACTGCAGCTGTCTGATGGACCTTTTAGGGAGACCTGTGAGGACAGCATTACATTACTCCAGTTTACTGAAGATACAGTAAATGCATGGACAAGTTTTTCTAGATCCTGCTGAGATATCAGACCTCTAATCCTCGCTATGTTCTTTAAGTTAAAATAGGTTGACTTCACTACTGTCTTAATGTGGCTGGTAAAATTCAGGTCTGAGTCCAGAACCACACCTAGATTTCTGGCTTGGCTGTTGGTTTTTAGCATCATTGATTGCAGCTGAGTACTAACTTTGAGTCTTTCTTCTTTGGCTCCAAAAACTCTTATTTCGGTTTTGTCTTCATTTAACTGAAGAAAGTTCTGGCACATCACTCTTTATTTTGACCAATGCATTTGATCAGGGTTTTAATTGGACCATAGTCTCCTGGTGAGACGGTTATGTAAATTTAACTCCACCCTCCCTCTTACATCACTATTGCTAATCCTAGTTGGCTAAATACTATCACCTATATCCTAGCCTGAAGCCAATTAATGTAAATTTGTCTTAAAGAATGAATGAAGTAAAACATTGCTGGTGGGCAGGGGTGTCTGGTTTCAGCGGCAAGCTAGAATGACGCAAGATATCTTCTAAACTGTGGATCAGTGAACCAGGTTGAAACAGTGATGTCTATTGGGGTGACTGAAATCTAAAGAAATAATATTATACAG
This sequence comes from Pholidichthys leucotaenia, assembly GCA_020510985.1. Classification (NCBI taxonomy): domain Eukaryota; kingdom Metazoa; phylum Chordata; class Actinopteri; order Cichliformes; family Pholidichthyidae; genus Pholidichthys; species Pholidichthys leucotaenia. The sequence goes on along the minus strand of CM035842.1, from coordinate 128,068,176 downwards.
TGGTGTGAAAAAGTGTTTGCCCCTTCCTGATTTCTCACTTTTTGTATGTTTGTCACACTTAAATGTTTCAGATCATCAAACAAATTTAAGTATTAGACAAAGATAACACAAGTAAACACAAAATGCAGTTTTTAACCTACATGGCCCTGTGTGAAAAAGTGATTGCCCCCTAAACCCAATAACTGGTTGGGCCACCCTTAGCAGCAACAACTGCAATCAAGTGTTTACAATAATTGGCAGCAAGTCTTTTACAGTACTGTGGAGGAATTTTGGCAGACTCATCTTTGCAGAATTGTTGTAATTCAGCCACATTGGAGGGTTTTTGAGCATGAACCGCCTTTTTAAGGTCATGCCACAGCATCTCAATCAGATTCAGGTCAGGACTTTGACTAAGCCACTCCAAAGTTTTCATTTTGTTTTTCTTAAGCCATTCAGAGGTGGACTTACTGGTGTGTTTTGGATCATTGTCCTGCTGCAGAACCCAAGTGCGCTTCAGCTTGAGGTCACGGATAGATGGCTGGACATTTTCCTTCAGGATTTTTTGGTAGACAGCAGAATTCATGGTTCCATTTACCACAGCAAGTCTTCCAGATCCTGAAGGAGCAAAACAGCCCCAGACCATTACACTACCACCACCATATTTTACTGCTGGTATGATATTCCTTTTCTGAAATGCTGTGTTATTTTTACTGTCATGTGTCTGGGGTGATTTGGCCACCCCGGACCCCAGACACAGACCATTATTGTATTTTGCTTTTGTTTTGGCCGCTGATGGCCTTGAGTTATCCCGTGTTTTGTTTTGCCTCTACCTCTCCCTCCAGGCATTTCTCATTGGCTGCTCAGGCTGCTGCTGCTGTAGGCAGCCTGCAATCAGTACACCTGTGACTATTAGGCACCTGTGTTCAATCTGCTCCATTAGCTGGCTGTGTATTTCTTTCCTGTCAGCTCAGTCATTCTTTGCCGCAGTGTTAGTCTGCATTCTGCATGCAGCCTGCTATCTGTTCGCTACTCATCTTATTTGGACTACTGACACTTTGGGACTTTGGACAGTGCTGTATGCTCCAGAGCTCGCCTGTGCTCCGACGTTCTCTTGTAAGTTCCTTCCCCCGGTTTCTATTTCTTGTTTTCCCCAGTGGCCTGCTTTCCCTGGGGCGTGTATAGAACTGGTTTGTTCGTAGCCAATCCTGAGTCTGCTGAACTGTGCTCGCCCGTCGTGTAGATTATTATTTTGGATAGCGCATGTTGGACACTAATTGTATTTCTGTTCTTTCACTTAATAAATGCACTCTGCACCTGCAAGTGGGCTCGCGCTCTCCATTTTTGTGCATGCGTAAAAATGCACGCTCATGACATTTACGCCAGATGTAATGGGACACACACCCTCCAAAAAGTGCAACTTTTGTCTTGTCAGTCCACAGAGTATTTTCCCAAAAGTCTCGGGGATCATCAAGATGTTTTCTGGCAAAACTGAGATGAGCCTTTACAGTATGTTCTTTTTGCTCAGCAGTGGTTTTCGTCTTGGAACTCTACCATGCAGGCCATTTTTGCCCAGGCTTTTTTTTATGGTGGAGTCATGAACACTGACGTTAACTGAGGCAAGTGAGGCCCGCAGTTCTTTGGATGTTGATGTGGGGTCTTTTGTGACCTTTTGGATTAGTCATTGCTGCACTCTTGGGGTAATTTTGGTCTGCCGGCCACTCCTGGGAAGGTTCACAACTGTTCCATGTTTTCGCCATTTGTGGATAATGGCTCTCACTGTGGTTCGCTGGAGTCCCAGTGCTTTAGAAATGGCTTTATAACCTTTTCCAGACTGATAGATCTCAATTGCTTTGTTTCTCATTTGTTCCTGAATTTCTTTGGATTGCAGCATGATGTCTAGCTTTTGAGGATCTTTTGGTCTACTGCACTTTGTCATGCAGGACCTATTTAAGTGATTTCTTGATTGAGAACAGGTGTGGCAGTAATCAGGCCTGGGTGTGGCTAGAGAAATTGAACTCAGCTTTCCAAAGATGTGATAAACCACAGTTAATTTGTTTGAATGGGGGGGGGTGTCATTTTTTCACACAGAACCATGCAGGTTAGGATTTTTTTTTACCTTAATAAACACCTTCATTTAAAAACTGCATTTTGTGTTTACTTGTGTTATCTTTGTCTAATATTTAAATTTGTTTGATGATCTGAAACATTTAAGTATGACATACAAAAAAATGAGAAATCAGGAAGGGGGCAAACACTTTTTCACACCACTGTAAATGCAAGCTTCCTTGTACCACTGTTAGCTCTAAAGCTAACACCTTTGGCTCCCTGCCCACTTACATGACAGACAGCTAGGCTGGCCAATAATACAGCAGCGGTCAGGAATCAAGGATAGTGATGTTTCCTATTTCTTGATGTACAGAAAAATACCTGAAAGTGTTAAAACGGCTTCTTGAAGAGAAAAGTAAGATAAAGGCTGTGTTTTTTTAAGAGAAGTAAGTGTTTTTTCAATAATCATGTAGACACATTTCAGAAAACCTACAAAAAGATTTTTTTTTTTCAGTCACTGACCCCTTTAAGGCTCAAATGTGTTTTTAAGGCTCCATGAGGTTGTTGAATTCTGTGCTGAGATCACTGAGTGAAAACTGTTAAAAGAGTTCAAGTTGATTCACAGTTGGCTGAAACACATCACTGTTTGGGTATCAGGGAATCCAAAATGACTAAGTTTGATCATTTCAAATCAAGCAATAAGCTTGTCAGTGTTTGTAAGGTAGTTGCTGTAATAATTACGTCACTCAGTTTTAAACCAGTTCCAATGAGACGGTGAAGGCGTGACTCAACTACCCTCCTCTTTGGGCCTTTATCTGTAAGACTCGCAGTATCACTCCACTCATGTTTTCTATAGCCTCACCCTGCCCAAATGTGCAGTCACACCCAAACCCTGCATGTTGCTCCTCTTGTAATTGCTGTACAAATTCCCGCCGCCTCTGCTGTGGGAAAGTCTGTCTGTCTCTCGCTCTCTCTCACACACACACACACACACACTTACACACAGAGTCACAATAACATGGAGGGCCTCTGCAGCCAAGGCCTCTCCTCAAACAACCTTGCCAGTCAGGCTGCACAGGATTGAGATTCCACCCAATGCAGAGGGCAAGTTTTCCGGAAATCAAGGACCACACCACATTCATGTCTGAGCATCAATGGGGAGGAGGTGGAACGTGTCACAGACTTCAAGTTCCTCGGGCTGTACATCTCAGAGGATCTGGGTTGGACTGTGAACACCAGTCACATTATTAAAAAAAGCCCAGCAACGTCTCTTCTTCCTGAGAACACTGAAGAGGAATAAACTCCCTCCACCTCTGTTGAGGAACTTTTATTGCTGCACAGTAGAGAGTGTCCTTACTTATGGATGCACGGTGTGGTATGCTAGCTGCACTAAGCAGAGAGAAAACGGCTGCAGAGGGTTGTCAAGACGGCCCAATGGATTATTGGCTCCCCACTTCCACATCTGGATGAAATCCATTCAAGCCGTCTCCTCTGAAGGGCCACAAAGATTCAGAGAGACCCTACCCATCCGGGACATTCTTTGCTCACCAGCCTCCCCTCTGGCAGACTCAGAATCATGCAAGCTCGGATCAACAGACTCAAACACATGGCTGTGAAGAGATTATTGAAATAACTATGAACACCCTCCCCACCCCCACCAGTTTTGACTATCTCAGTACTTTGAGTACTTTTACTTTTGTGCAATAATTAGAACTATTGTAATAACTGCTCTTTTTGCACTTTGATGAAATGCATAGGATTTTACTGGCAGTTGACATTGTATTGTTAGTTGGTTTTAATGCATGTCTGTTTATGTATGTGTGTGCGTGTGTATGTGTGTGTGTATATATATATATATATATATATATATACATACAGATATAAAGAGAGATGTTGATTTTAATATACTACATGCTTGTTTATATACATATTTATTTAATTTTATATTATAGCTGCTAAATAGAATTTTGTTGTATCTTGGTGTGCAATGACAATAAAGTTTCTTATCTTAAGTTACAGTACGCCTGCAAATATCTCCTCTGTACAGAGCCCCCTTGGCATCACACCCGTGGGAAGAAACAATGATTGCACTGCTGCAGTGCAGAGGTTAAAGGGAAGTGCAGATCTGCCAGTTTGGGTGACAGAGATGTAAAACCAGTTCAGAACATTATTCTCCAGAACCAGCTCGAACTAGCTTCAGGCTGGGGCAAAACAACGTGAATGGATCCAGGAAACAATGTCACACCCATCAGCTTGAATGGAGTGTTAACTAAGAAGGTAAAGTCATCCCTGGAAAGCATAAACAAGCTGACTGAGGATGTTTATGTTTCTAACAGGTAGAAACAAAGGCGAAGTAATCCATAGAGAGCATATCAGAGTTCACACAGTTGTGGGAAGACGTGCACACAGCCGGAGCACATGCTTGAGTAGCACAAACTCATTCACTCACTGTGCTGCAGGCCAGGGAAGATGAGGTTTTCATATAAAAGCAGCTGCCACACACACACACACGCACACACACACGCACACACACACACAAGCATTTTCCCTGGACTTTGGATGGAAGCCTGTATACTGTAACACATTTACACCATTATCACACTGAAAGGAAACAACAGAGACACAGAATTATCAACAGCATACCCACCCTGGTCAAAACTCACATCCCAGTCACTGATAGACAAGCGTTTTACTGCTGTCGGCATGATTAATAATGAATATAGAGAAAAGCACAGCACTCAAAGTTGGCTACAGTCAGTCAAATATTAATTCTTTTTCTAGTGTTTACTCAAAAACATGAGCACCTAAAGCAGGCTTTCCCATGTGGGACTGTCTATGATAGAAACGAGGTCACTGATTGCACTTTTTTCTACATTTTAACAGCTCACACATGTCTTAATGAAATACTTGACATACAGTGTTTTGTTCAAATTTTCTTTAATTGTTTAATTATTGCAGCAAGTTGTTTTCTTTTTATTTTTCCAGCCTTTCTGAAAACAGCCTGTTTGAGTATATATTCCTTTAAATCTTCAGAATGGATTCAACTCCGCCCTCCCTCTTACATCACTAGTGCTAACATTTATTGGCTAGCTCTTAGCCTTTAGCACGGCTGTATCCTGAGCAGAATACGGGTCGGGGTGGCCCCGGTACCTTTCACGGCACAGGCGGAGAATTTCTGTAAAACTGCTTACATTTGTTGGTGACTGAGAAAAGTCGTTTTTATCAGTTTTGTGGAGGTTCTCCTCTTGCGCCGTTGAGGATCCCAGGGCTGACAACATCACTGCCGACTTGACCTGTTAACCCTGAGCCAACTAACATTTGTCTTAAAGAATGAAAGAAGTGATGCATAACTGGTTGAGAGGGGTGTGTGGTTTCAGTGGTCAATAGGATATGACCAGTCACTGGAGTATAATAAGCACTGTGTGGTGGACACAGTACACACGACACTCCCCCCAGGACAAAGGGATTGGTGGGGGAAAAGACACAGAGAAGCTAAGGGGGAAAGCTGAGTGGAGCCAACCAAACAAAGATGTGCCTTTCACCCCCTGCCGCGCCAAGCTGGCACCTGAGGACGCAGGGGTGTGAATGTATTGTAGCAAGACATGCCCTGTGACAAGTGTTTCAATGTTATGTTAACCCCTTGCACTCCGGTCAATTTCCCTAAAAACGCCAAAAAATAACGTGCCCAAATTAAATCCAAAGCTGTTCTTCAACCCTTTGCAGCATCTTCATGGGGTTGGTCTCATTTAAAAGAAAACACTTTGAATTTTTTGGCAAAACAGTCATAATCTCTCTAAGTGCTCCGGCCACTGAGTTACAGTCATCTAAACATAGTGAACTTGAAGAAAATAAATTTGGCCTGGGTGTTTTTTTGGATACAAATGCTTGCAAATAACACACAGCTTCAGATCCGGGCTGGAAAATGCAACAGAAATGTAGAACCAAGTGTTATCCAGCTGAGGTCCAAAATTTGTAACAATACCACAAAAAATGAATATATTACACAGCTTTTTACTCAGGTAGTTCCCAGGCGTTTTGGAACGGTGCCAAATTGTGCCAAATGGCACAGTTTGGAAAAACGTCTGTAACTTTTGAATGATTCAATGTAGAAGCTTCATTTTGGGCTCTAATGAAAGGTCACACTCACGGCTGTGTCTGTGTGTGTGTGGGGGGGTCCCCCCCCCTCGCTACAGAGAACGGACATTGGCCATCGCTACATGACGGAATAGACTCGTGGCGACCGCGGCGCAGTCACCGCGGCTTCCCCCCCTCGCTACAGAAGAATAGCGGGGGGGGGGGGCAGCGTTCACGGTCCGGACGCGGCAAACGACCCGTGTACCGCGGCGCACGAAGTCTACAGTTACAGTTGTAATTTACCGATCGGTCAAAAGTCATTTTTGATTACAATTTTCAGGGATAAAGAATAATTTAGCTTATAACACCTTACCTCTTCACAGCAGTGTCCTGGCGAACTTCTCTTCCTCATTGTCAGACGAACGCGACCCTGGTCCGCTCGTGGTTCTGGTCTCGCGACCCGATCAAAACATAATTCCATTATTGCGGTTTTGTGCTTCCATGATTGCGGTTTTTGGCGAACGATTTTTCAAAACAAATAACAGTAGTAATTAAAAAAAGACTGGCGAACGCGTGTGTGTCACTCAGCCTTCGTCGTCTGCCTCCGTCGGTCTATGACCATGGAAGAAAATCATAACGTCTACTCTGCTGGAACAAAAACAAAATAAGCACCGCCTGTGGCCAAACATGCCGGTGCGCTCTGGGACGCAGAGACTTGCCCGCCCGCGGTACAACGGAGTGCAAGAGGTTAATGTGTGTGCATGTCTTGCAGTCTGAATGTTAATGTGTTCACCCTGAGTGCTGGAGGTGGGAATTAAAGAGTATAAACGAGTTCGCTCAGGCACTCAGGCTTCAGAGTTTTTACTGTACTTGATGTTGGAGGAGAAAATAAAGTTTGTGTGTCGTCCAGTTCATTGCCTCGTCTGCTTTCTTCCTCCACAACAGCAACAATTGCGAAGGAGTGGCTAAACTGCTAGCTTCAAAGCAGCTAGCTGATGATAGCAGCTAAATGGCGTTAGCTAGCCACTCAGAACAACATCTAAGAATGATGTATATGGTCAAGCGTTGGTAGCTGAACAAGAATTCCAGTGGAATAGAATTTATAGAAAATAGAGATCCAAGCCAACCGGATCAACAGTTAAGCTAACACTAGGCAGCCTGTCGGTCACATGACCAATGCCAACCAACTGCCTAGCCAGGTTAATGCTAACAGAGCTCAATGTAACATAACAGCAAAAATATAACAAAATAAGCCAGAATGGCATGAGACATATTATCAAATGTGGATTAGTGAACCAGATGGAAACAGTGATGTCTATTAGGGTGACTGAAATCTAAATAAAATAATAATATGAACCACACTTGGTAAACTAACTTGTTAGCTTAATGTTGTCTGTTAGGACATGGATTGGGCCCCTTGTCCTCATTCTGAGTTACAACTTTGTTCCTTGTTTTCAGGGCATGGTCCCCAGTCCTTGTCATCACTTTGAGTTGTATTTTGGGTTTCTCTGTATTTATTATTATCCATCATTTTGTCTGCATCTGTGTTCCATATGGATTTGTTTCCTGCTCGTTTCTCAGTTTGGTCATTATTTGTATCATTATTGTCATAGTCTCGTCTCCCCTCTCTGTTCATGTTTTGTGCATCCTCCGTCTGCGGTTGTGTGTGTAGCCTCGCCCGTCCTGTCACCTCTGTTTTCCTCATGTGTTAGCTGTCAGTCATGATTGCTCTCCCCACCTGTGCCGTGTTGTCCTGATAACTCCCCCGTCTAGATATGTGCGTATCAGTCTGTATTTTGTCTGGTTTCCTTACTTGTCATTTCACACACACTTGTGCTTGCCTGTTTTCCTGCCTGTTTGATTATTATTTCTTGTTCAGTTTGCTTGTTCCCGTCTGCCTGTGGGAATTATTATTTTGGCCCTCGAGCTGGCCAGGGCTTGGTCAGCTCTTAAATAAATCATTTAAAAACTTGAAGTCTCACGTTTGGGTCCAGCTATCCACACACCACCTCGTGACAGTTGTCCACATCATTGACAGCTAGGTTGGCCAATAATAGAGCAGCGGGTGTGTATCAACGATGCAGTGGCCTGTTTTTTTTTTTTTTTTAAACTCATCTTTTTTTGTGTGTTATCTTATTATGATTATGATTATCTGATGTTGTCATCATTTCTGATGAAAAGCAGTCCACAAAACCCAAAGTTATAGTATATTCCATTTACATATAAAGTAATATTCCGAGAGTAAATTGCATATCAAACTGTATGTATGCAAAGCCAAACAGAGTAGTGGCTGCTGGGCTCATGCCACTCAGCACTAACGACATCATACTAAAATTTAGAGATTAAATACTCATTAACGTTTTTATTAATCTTGCCCATGTTTAGTGCTGAGGGGAAGATGTGGACTGGGAGAGAATTCCATAATCGGCATGCCCTAGGTATGTACGAAGATTGATGAAGATGTGTGTGAGACCTGGATATGGTTACACAGTAAGGATATGGAGTAATAGATGAGCTTGTCATCAGGGAACTAGAGAACACTGGGGGAAGAATGGTACCCAGCTCCAAGGATGGCATATAGAAGAAATGTCTGTGGAAGATGCAAAGAGTTGCTGCATCCCGTCTATGCTCCAAGGGGTAAATACCAGCTTTGATAGGATCATCGATTCTCAAGAGGCGCAGGGCTTTCTGCTGAAGTCTATCGACAAGACTGAGAGCGGTGCCACCTGCTCCACTCCAGATGGGTGATGTGTATTCCGTAAGGGGTCTTATGTAGGCCTTGTAGATGGTAACTCTGGCCTTGAGAAAGAGAGAGGGAAGGTCCCTTGACCGGCTAAGGATGAAGAGCTGCTTTGCAGTTTTCCTGGCAAGACTTGTAACATTCAGAGTCCAGGTAAGAGTGTTGGTAATGACCACCCCAAGTAGAGTGATGGTCCTGGTAGGCTTTAGCTGGTTGTCCATGAAATAGAGAGGAGGATGTAATTTATTAAGGAGTCAAAGAGAGCAAACACGAACAGAGAACACAACATGAGAGAGAATTTTAAAAATTAAATACAAACTGGCCTGGGTTTACTATGTAGGTGGCATCCCATGGAAAATCTGGAACAGTCAATTTTGTTTTTTGGAGTGAAAACCGATATAAAAGCTGTGTGTTTTTGTTTTTTGTTTTTTTTTTTAAATTAATATGATATTTTTGATGTTATATTATCATGTGACCAACAGATGTCTTTCAGAAGGCTAAAACCTACAAAAACACTGTTTTTCAGTCAGTGACCCCTTTAAAGGAAGTCAGGTTGCCATGCAGTCAAAAACAGCTGAAAAAGGGCAGTGGTTGGCATGAATGTCTACGTGAAAGGAAGTGAGCTGTTGAAGAAGCAACACTTCCTGTAAACAGACGACTGATGATTTAAGTTAACTCAAAGTGTCAGCAAGCCCTGAGAAAAATCTTCCAGTTTATTGCAAATAGTTTCTGCATAGCTAATATATTTTTCTTTGCTAACTGCTATACATCATAAATTACCATACGCATGATCACAGAGCAAAGGCAGAAACATGATTAAAGATCCTTATAACATCTGTATCATTGACCCCGTTTACATGGGCATGAGTAAATTGATTACTGGAGTAAACCGATAAAGGTAGTAAACGGCTTATGGTGTTTACATGCACCAAGTAAACGGTTTATTGGTCAAATAAACTAGGTGTGTTAATCTGTTTTCTCATAAACTGATAATGACCTTTAACTGATAAAGGTAATTGGATTACTCTGTTTACTTGACAGTTTGAATAATCAGGTAACTCCAGAAAGCTGATTATAATCAGTTTACTCATGACCATGTAAACAGGGTCAATGTCATTAATAGCACATAAACTGGCTAAACTGAGGAATCACTGCAGTTTTCTTATGTGTATTGAGGAAGTTTCACAATTGTAAAACTTGTGCAATATGTACAGACTTTCAAAAGTGACAACACTTGTCTCCACCCTACAGAAGCTCTTTTATTTGTAATGTTAAAACAGAAATGTACACATTTGACAGCTTAAATAATTGAATGTGTAAAAAAAGTGTTTCACCAAGTTATTTGGAAACAAGTTAATGTGGTCAAAATAAACCCAAACACAATTTAGATGTGTGGCACAGAGACAGGACAGATAGCACCACTATAAGGAGTCATGTATGCACAACTGTACCCTAAATATATTACCACAAAATAAAGTTGCTGCTTATCTGTTACTTGTTACCAGTTTGTGATGATAGCCTATGTACCATATGTAAGAAACCTTATTGCAATGTGCATCTGGTTGATTCTTTGACCAATGTGGCCAAATTCTCATTAAAAGTTAAAAGTGTGAAATTATTTTTGATACCCGTGTGAATGAATACCCTGCATTTCCTAGCCTAATGAAGGTCTAAACATTAATACATCTGGATATTCTAGCTCATTAAGATACTAACATAACAAAATAGAAAAGAGGTCCCTATTGCGGTGCATCTTATTCAAATGGATCGCTAAAAATACTGAGCATGAACTGTGCAGGAGTGCCTTAATTCTGATTCACACACGTTTACAGTGCATCCAGAAAGAATTCACAGCGCTTCACTTTTCCCACATTTTGTTATGTTACAGCCTTATTCCAAAATGGATGAAATTCATTTTTTTCCTCAAAATTCTACACACAATACCCCATAATGACAACATGCAAAAAGTTTTTTTTTTTGAGATTTTTGCAAATTTATTAAAAATAAAAATCTAAGAAATCACATGTACATACATCCATCCATCTTCCTCCGCTTAATCCTGTATAGGGTCAGTCATGTGAAAAAATTAGGATACCCTGTATAAGACTCTGTGTGTGTGTGTGTGGGTTTTTTTTTTTTTTTTACATATTTGGACATATGGGTATTTAATACCAATGTTAAAAATACTGGGAGATTCATGTAATACAACTAAACAATTAAAATGAATTAAAGTTTTTTTTTCTGATTTTCTGTAAAATATAATTCTAAACATAGTGAGGAAAAAATTAGGACACCCCCATCTTTTTTAGGACACCCCCACATTCATTCCCCCTTAAAATGGCTAAAATAAATATTAAAAAATGCAAACAACAATAAAAACAAGGTTAGACATAGAGATGTGAACATTTCTTAATAAAGAACTGAATATTTAATGGGGTGTCCTAATTTTTTCAAATGACTAAGTATTCACAACCTTTGCCATGAAGCTCAAAATTGAGCTCAGGTGCATCCTGTTTCCACTGATCATCCTTGAGATGTTTCTACAGCTTAAATGGAGTCCACCTGTGGTAAATTCAGTTGATTGGACATGATTTGGAAAGGCACACACGTGTCTATATAAGATCCCACTGTTGACAGTGCATGTCGGAGCACAAGCCAAGCATGAAGTCAAAGGAATTGTCTGTTGACTTCTGAGGCAGGATTGTCTCAAGACACAAATCTGGGGAAGGGTACAGAAAAATTTCTGCTGCTTTGAAGGTCCCAATGAGGACAGTGGCCTCCATCATCCGTAAATGGAAGAAGTTTGGAAACACCAGGACTCTTCCTAGAGCTGGCTGGCTGTCTAAACTGAGCCACTGGGGGAGAAGGGCCTTAGTCAGGGAGGTGACCAAGAACCTGATGGTCCCTCTGTCAGAGCTCCAGTGTTCCTCTGTGGACAGAGGAAAACCTTCCAGAAGGACAACCATCTCTGCAGCAGTCCACCAATCAGGCCTGTATGGTAGAGTGGCCAGACGGAAGCCATTCCTTAGTAAAAGGCACATAGCAGCCCACCTGGAGTTTGCCAAAAGGCACCTGAAGGACTGTCACACCATGAGAAACAAAATTCTCTGGTCTGAAGAGTCAAAGATTGAACTCTCTGACATGAATGCCAGGCGCCATGTTTGGAGGAAACCAGGCACCGCTCATCACCAGGCCAATACCATCCCTACATTGAAGCACGGTGGTAGCAGCATCATGCTGTGGGGATGTTTTTCAGTGGCAGGAACTGGGAGACTAGTCAGGATAGAGGGAAGGATGAATGCATCAACGTACAGAGACATGCTGGATGAAAACCTGCTCCAGAGCAGTCTTGACCTCAGACTGGGGCAACGATTCATCTTTCAGCAGGACAACGACCCTGAACACACAGCCAAAATACACCAGGAGTCACTTCAGGACAACTCTGTGAATTTCCTTGAGTGGCCCAGCCAGAGCCCAGACTTGAATCCAATTAAACACCTCTGGAGGGATCTGAAAATGGCTGTGCACCGATGCTTCCCATCCAGCCTGATGGAGCTTGAGAGGTGCTGCAAAGAGGAATGGGCGAAACTGTCCAAAGATAGGTGTGCAAGCTTGTGGCATAATATTCAAAAAGACTTGAGGCTGTAATTGCTGTCAAAGGTGCATCAACAAAGTATTGAGCAAAGACTGAATATTTACAGCGGGGAAAATACTGTAAGTATTGAACACATTGTGGGGGCATGGTGTTGGATTTCAAGAACGAAAGGCGGAGGTTCGAAGACTATCAGACACCGTTGTAGTTCCGACCATAAACGATGCCGACTAGTGATCCAGCGGCATTATTCCCATGACCCGCCGGGCAGCGTCCGGCAAACCAAACTTATGGTCAGAAGTGCGGGTCTCGATGCATGGGAATAAAGGTATAAAAGAAGAATGCACAGAGACCCGACTATCTCTTTTACTGTAAAATATGTTGGAGGAAGAATAAAGTAACTGTGTCGGCCAGCTTGTTGTCTTGCCTGCCTCCTTTCTCCTCACTGGTGACCCTAAGACATGCCATGGAAAGTGAGCCGAGCACCGCCCCGGAGACTGTCTGGAGGGAGAGTACCAGCGCCATGTGCGTGGTCCCAGTCGAGCTTCCAGGCTTCTGGCTTCATAACCCGACTGTGTGGTTTTTGCACATAGAAGCCCAGTTCGCACTCCGCGAGATAACAATGGACGATACCAGGTATTACTACGTGGTCGCTGCGCTGGATGCGTGCGCCACGCAACAGGTGATGAGCCTGCTCCAGCAGCCGCCGGCCCAAGGAAAATATGAGACGCTCAAGAGGATGCTTCTCCAGTGCCATACCCTTTCTGACAGTGAGAGGGCAGAGAGGCTCCTAACTCGTTCAGTTAGGGGACAAATCAGCAGTGGAGCTGATGAAGAGCATGTTGGCACTGAGGGGGAAGGACGACAAATCTTTCTGTTTGCCCACTTGTTCCTCAGGAACCTACCAGCTACAGCAAGGGCGATCCTGGCCAACTCACCGCAGCTGGTTGCTAAGCACTACCGCGCCCTGGCGTAGGAAGCGGACCGCATCATTTTAGCAACCAGAACTCTCAGCGTGCAGACAGTGGCACCGGCATCCATGAAGGACTCCAGCGAGGTCAAGGAGCTGTTCGTGGTAGCCAGGACGGACACCAGAAGACGAAGGAATGGGGCGATCTGTTTTTATCATAACCGTTTTGGCTCGAATACCCAACACTGCCTGGCGCCATGCCAATTCAAGAAGCCGGGAAGACGGCACTTTCGGAATTCAGTGGCAGCTGCAACCGATGACGACAGGAACAGACAGCTTTATGTCACGGACACACATTTGGGGAGACGGTTTTTGGTGGACTCCAGCTCCCAGAAGAGCCTCATCCTACCAGTCAACGCAGACAGGGTGGCAGGACGCAGCAGTCCCGAGCTCACGGCCACCAACGGATCCACCATCAGGACATTTGGCAAGCAGACACTGACAATATGCTTAAACGGACGCAACTTTCAGTGGGGCTTTATGATAGCTGCATGTTCCGGCCCCATTTTAGCAGCAGATTTTCTATGCGCTTATGGATTGTTAGTTCATGTTGCTAATAGGAGAGTAGTGGACGCTGTCTCTTTTACCTCACTGCCCTGCACAGCTCGGAGAGCTGGGTCGACAACACTGGCTAACATTATAGCTCCAGATGGTAAGTACCAACATTTTCTTGCACAGTTTCCAGTACTCACGGTCCCGACTTTTTGGCTACGGTGTGGCAACCTGGGGAGTGCATAATGGTTTACCACCTTAGACAGGAACAAAGGATGCAAAATTAATCTTTTGTGTGTGAGAAGTTTCTAGATGCCCTAGTAAGATAACAGGGAGGTGTCAAGGATGAATGGACTGACTGCAGTCGGACGGGGGATTATCTTTTGTGTGTGAGAAGAGTCTAGACGGGGATTATCTTTTGTGTGTGAGAAGAGTCTAGAAGGATGTCATGTTATTTAAGGGAAGAGTTCCTACTTGTATGCCATTCTGTCTATGCTCCTTGTGTGAGTCGTGTAATAAACTGCCTGAACCAAATCAGCCTCATTATTTACACGCTCCACACTGGTGACCCAAGACGAATCATGGAATACGATGGAAGATCCCCGGAGCCAACCTCGACTGGAACCCCCAGCTTCGCGTGCGCGTAGCGATTTTTGGCAGCACAACCCGCGCTCCTGGTTCCACCTAACCGAGGCGCAGTTCGCCCTCCGAGGGATATCGGCGGATGATACGAAATTCTACTATGTGGTCGCAGCGCTCGATGCCAGCATGGCTCAGCACATCGAGAGCCTGCTCGATCAGCCACCAGCCGACGGCAAATATGACGCACTGAAAGCTGCCCTCACCCAGCACTACACGCTCTCGGATGGTGAGATAGCACAGAGGCTTCTGACGCGGACCGAGTTGGGAGACGGTTCGGCCGTGGACATGATGGAGAAGATGCTGAGGTTGAAGGGCACGGACGACGACCACTTCATCTTCACCCACATTTTCCTCAGGAACCTTCCGACAGCGGCGAGAACGGCCCTGGCCAATTCGTCGTTGCTGGCCAAACGGGACTATCGTGCGCTAGCCTGAGAGGCAGACCGGATCATCATCGCCACCAAGGCTTTCGTGACCATTGCGGCAGCGACGGAGCCCGGCACATCGACATGAGGAGGCGAGGAGCCGCCGACGGCAGCAGCAGCGGGGGCCAAGGAACGTGGAGGTGACAAGTTTTGCTTCTACCATCGCCGCTTTGCAGAGAGGGCACGCAAATGTATACCACCGTGCCAGTTCAAGCGCTCGGGAAACGCCAAGACCGGGGGTCGGTAGCAGCTGCGACCCTCGGGGAGGAGAACAAGCTGCTCTATTTGACGGACGCACGCTCCGGGAGGCATTTCCTCATGGACACCGGTGCACAGAGGAGTTTCATCCGGCCGACCTACGCTGACCGGCTGGCAGGAACCAGCGGCCCCGAGATGGCAGCAGCAAACGGCTCAGACATTAAGACCTTTGGTGAGAGGACTCTGCTCTTGTCTCTACACGGTCGTACATATGAATGGACTTTTGTTGTAGCAGCATTGGACTACCATATACTGGGGGCTGATTTTCTATGTGCACATGGGTTGTTGGTAGATATCGCTAACAGGTGCCTGGTTAATGCACTGTCTTTTGACTCTCTCCCCTGTATAGCTCGAGTGACCCGGCCAACAGTACAAGCCAACGTCACAGCAGCATGCGGTAAGTTCCACACACTGCTCGCTCAGTTCCCAGCACTCACAGTCCCGACGTTTTCAGCAGCTATCGCTAAACATGGGGTGGAGCATTTTATCACCACCACCAGGGCACCGCGTCTCTCCCGAAGGAGCGGTTCCGCTGCCTGACAAAGTGCGCGCAGTGACAGATTTTCCCCGACCACAAACAGTCAGGGCGCTACAAGAATTTTTGGGAATGGTGAACTTTTATAACCGTTTCCTTCCCCGCGCAGTGCAGCTCATGCAGCCATTGTACACTGCGCTCAAAAAACAGAAACCCGCGAATAGGGTCGAATGGACCCCGGAACGAGAGCAGGCATTCTCGGAAGTTAAAGCAGCCCTGGCAAACGCCGCATTGTTGGCACATCCAGACCCAACGGCCCGCATAGCCCTCACCACTGACGCCTCAGATGTGGCCATAGGGGCTGTCGTGGAGCAGCGCGTCGCCGGGGCTTGGCAGCTGCTTGCCTTTTTCAGCAGAACCTTGCGCGACAATGAGCGTAAATACAGCGCGTTCGACAGAGAGTTGCTGGCTCTCCACCTGGCCATTCGCCATTTCCAGTTCTGGCTGGAAGGGCGCAATTTTACTGCGTTCGTTGACCATAAGCCACTAACATTCTCGATGGCCAAAGTTTCAGAACCTTGGTCGGGCCGGCAGCAGAGGCAGCTGGCCACGATCTCAGAGTTTACTACCGATATTCAGCATGTGTCGGGCAAACTGAATGTAGTGGCAGACTGCCTCTCGCGCGCCGTTGTGGCCCCGGTCTGTGTAGGGTTGGATTACGCAGCCATGGCCGCGGAGCAGGCTAGTGACGCGGACGTGCGCGCGCTCCAGACTGGACCAACAGGGTTAAGGCTGGAGAAGAGGACGCTGCTTAACGGCATTCCCCCCTTAATCTGCAACGTCTCCACGGGTCGCCCACGGCCTGTGGTTCCGGCCGTGTGGCGCCGCCGCGTGTTTGAGTCGGTTCACTCTTTGGCACACCCAGGGGTGCGCGCGTCGGTCAAAATGGTAGGAGAGAAATATGTGTGGCCAGGCCTTCGCAAACAAGTGAAAGAGTGGGCGGCAGCCTGCGTGGCGTGCCAACGAGCCAAGGTTCACAGACACACGAAGGCTCCTTTGGAGCCGTTTCGCATCCCGGCTAAGAGGTTCGACCATGTCCACGTGGACCTCGTAGGCCCCCTTCCGCCATCACAGGGGTACATGCATCTCCTGACAATGGTGGACCGCACCACGCACTGGCCAGAAGCGGTTCCGCTGGCGGCAACCACGGCCGAGGAGGTGGCGCGCGCGTTTTTAACAGCATGGGTGGCGCGTTTTGGAGTTCCGTCGGACATTACGTCCGACAGAGGCTCTCAATTTGTTTCTGAACTCTGGTCAACCATGGCCCGCAGCCTAGGTGTCTCAATTCACCGCACAACCGCGTACAACCCGCAGGCTAATGGGTTATGCGAACGTTTTCATAGGTCATTAAAAGCGGCTTTGAGGGCTTCACTGACGGATGCAAATTGGGTAGACAGGCTACCATGGGTTTTATTGGGGTTACGTTCTGCGCCTAAAGAGGATCTGGAAGCTTCCCCGGCAGAACTCATTTTTGCACAACCACTCCGGCTGCCTGGGGAGTTTCTGCCAGATAATCCTGCGCCGGGCAGCTCCCCGTCTCAGCTGCTGCAGCATTGCATAGACTCAAGCACGCTGCCGGGTCCTGCCCACCACACTTTTCCGCGCGTTTTTGTGCCTAAAGCTTTGAAAAACGCAGAGTTCGTGTTTGTCAGACACAACGCCCACCACCCTCCACTGCGCCCACCTTATGATGGACCGTTTAGAGTGCTGGAAACAGGGGATAAGCATTTTTTGCTAGATTTGGGGGGTAGGAGGGAGAAAATTGGCATAGACAGACTCAAACCTGCTTTTGTTGTGGCTGACGAGCAAGTGCTGTTGGCGAGGGCCCCTCGGCATGAAAGACCCCCACGGGGCGCTTCCCAGAGAAAAGACTCTCCAGAGCACCCACAGAGACAGTCAAAAAGTTTTCAACCCCAGACATCAGCCCCCCAGCATGGCAGCGCCACGGAGGCAGCGAATCCTGGCTACAGCAGAAGACTGAAGCCCAAGCAGCATGCGGACTGATGTTGATTGTTCTACAGCATGTGGACTGATGTTAATGGTTTTATCACAGCATGTGGACTGTTACCCTTTTGTCCTATCTAAGTTGCTTGGGGGGGGTGGCAACCTGGGGAGTGCATAATGGTTTACCACCTTAGACAGGAACAAAGGATGCAAAGTTAACCTTTGTATGTGAGAAGTTTCTAGATGCCCTAGTAAGATAACAGGGAGGTGTCAAGGATGAATGGACTGACTGCAGTCGGACGGGGGATTATCTTTTGTGTGTGAGAAGAGTCTAGACGGGGATTATCTTTTGTGTGTGAGAAGAGTCTAGAAGGATGTCGTGTTATTTAAGGGAAGAGTTCCTACTTGTATGCCATTCTGTCTATGCTCCTTGTGTGAGTCGTGTAATAAACCGCCTGAACCAAATCAGCCTCATTATTTACATGCTCCACAACGGTAACAAAACACAGGGTCGAGCACTTTATAATGACGAAAGGCCCGCCACTGTTTGCGTGTCCTTGGCATTTGGACGCAGCTAAACTGGCCAGCACACGAGAGGAGTTTGCTAACTTAGAGCAGTTGGGCATCGTCAGGCGCTCCAACAGCCTGTGGGTATCCCTGCTACACACGGTGCCTAAAGCCGACGGGTTGTGGCGACCATGTGGCAATTTCCGGTGCTTGAACAATGCTATGGAACACGATCGCTATCCTATTCCACACATCCAGGATTTTTCCGTGCACCTGGTCGGGGCACGTGTTTTTTCCAAAGTGGATCTGGTTCGCGGTTACCACCAGGTCCTGGTGTGCACGGAAGACGTTCTAAAAACAGCAGTAATAACTCATTTCGGCCTTTTCGAGTTTTTACGCATGCTGTTCAGATTAAAAGGCCTGGCGCAGACTTTCCAGAGGATGATGGATGCAGTGCTTTGTGACTTGTCCTTTGTTTTTGTCTACTTAGACGACATTCTGGTAGCCAGCACGTCCGAGGAGGCGCACATCGCCCATCTGAGGACAGTTTTCCAGAGGTTGGAAGCGCACGGGTTGATAGTTAACCTGGTGAGGTGCCAGTTCGGTGTGCCAGTGATTGACTTTTTGGGCCACCACATTTTGCCGGAGAGCGCGATCTTGTTACCGGACGAAGTGCACGCTGTGTTGAACTTTCCGCGCCTGCAGACCGTGAGGGCACTACAGGAGTTTTTGGGAATGGTTAATTTTTATAACCGCTTCCTTCCCCGTGCAGCCCAGCTGATGCAGCCGTGCTTACAAAAAAAAAAAAGCCCGCAGAAACCATCAACTGGACTCCTGAGTGAGTCCAGGCTCTTACTATCGCCAAAACAGCGCAGCGGATGCCGCGTTGTTAGCCCACTTGGATCTGTCTGCACGGATGGCATGCACTACAGATGCGTCTGACGTTGCCATAGGGGCAGTAGTGGAGCTGTGCATCTCAGGTTCGTGGCAGCCGCTCGCATTTTTCAGCCGCACTTTGCACAACAACTAATGCAAGTACAGTGCGTTCGATAGAGAATTGCTGGCTCTCCACCTGGCGATGTGCCATTTCCAGTTCTGGCTGGAGAGGTGTGAGTTCACCGCGTTCGTGGCCCATAAGCTGCTGATGTACGCGGAATCATGGTTGGCCCGGCAGCAATGGCACTTGGCCCCAATTTCGGAGTTTACGACCGACATTCAACATGTCGCCGGTAAACTCAACGTTGTGGCCGATTGCTTGTAGCGCGCGTTAATTACCCCGGTCTACATGGGAATAGATTTCCCCGCCATGGCTGCGGGGCAAGCCATGTACATGGACATTTGCGTGCTCCAGTCTGCGCCAACTGGGTTAAGGCTGGAGAGCAGGGTGGTGCAAGAAGGGTGCCCTACCTTGTTTTGCGACGTCTGAGTTCTTGGCACCGTCGTGTTTCGAGTTGGTCCACTCCCTTTCGCACCTGGGAGTGCGCGCTTCAGTGAAGCTAATGGGGGCGAAATTCGTCTGGCTGCGCTTGCGCAAAGACGTGAAAGAGTGTCCTGCAGCTTGCGTCGCGTGCCAGCGGGCCAAAGTGCACAAGCACACCAGAGCCCCCCTTGAGCCGTTCCAAATCTCGGCCACGAGGTTTGACCATGTCCACTTGGATTTGGTGGGACCCCTCCTGCTGTCGCAAGGTTTACGCACCTCTTAACAATCGTGGACCGCACCATGTGCTGGCCTGAAGTGGTCCCGCTGGCTTCTACTGCGTCCGCGGAAGTGGCGCTGTCATGGTCTGAGCGCCGATTTCGTCCGTGCTCGGGTCATGCAGTATTTTCCTCCCATCTGGTGTGTGCGTTCCCTATGGCTGTCCGAGCTTTTATTGTGACAGCGCTCAGAGGGGCTTCCAGCTGTCAGAGCTGAGCCCTCTGACAGCTGAATTGCATTATTGATTGCCTCATCAGCTGTTCCATCCTGAGCCCTATTTAAGGGAGCAGCTGAGGGCTAAACCTTACTGCAGTCTCGTCGAACATTCCCTCGTCGAGCAATCCTTCGTTGAACAATCCTTCATATTCATCCATTATTGTAAGTGTTATTCTGAGACTCTGTGTTCCTTGTCCGTGTCATTGCCTTAGCTGTGTTTTAGCCCCCGTGGCTCGTTATTTTGTTATTTTCTCTCTTTAATAAATTGTGCCAACTCACCGGTGGCCTATAGCGTCTCATTGACGGCTCATGAGAGCCAACCATGACAGTAGACTGCAGCCAGAACGAGACGCCGGTAACCGTGAGTTTTGCCTAAATTTGGACTCGTTTCCCTGTCTGGGTACCTGTGTGCTGGGAGGTTATGTCGTCACTCAGGGGCCACGCTCGGAGCCTAGGCTACGAGCTGGTGGAGGCCCTTGACTACAGTGATGGAACCCTCTTCACCGCTGGCCTCTATGACACTCCCAGCGATGTACGCCGGCACCTGGACCTCGCTGAGGCAATCGTTAACTGCCTTCCTCGCTACTCCAATCACCCTGAAGTCATGGCAAGGAAGGCAGACATCTCTGTGCACCGGGAGAGACTCCGTGGGCTGGAGGGAAACTCCGGCAGGAAGCCGAAGAGAAGGCACCCTCGCTCCTTGCTTCGGGATCCCGTTCCTGTCCCCGTTCCAGTCCAGGAGTTCGCACCGCCCAGGGGTGATCCCCTAAGGAGTGAGACGTCAGTCGGGATTCCCCCGGAAAAGTTACAGCTGACAGCTGCTTCCATCCGGGACCGAGTGGCTGCAGCTCGCTCCGCCGCCCACCCCACGCAGATCATTAGACATGTGACGGCGGCGGTCAGGCTGGTGGAGAGAAATCCTGAGCTGTGCGATTATCCAGAGTACGCCGACCTGCTCGCCTCCGTTTCGCAGCAGGAGCGGCGTTTCACTAACCTCTCCTTCACCTCGTCCTCTGCTGGTAACCGTCATCACCACCGGTAAGCCTCAGCAAGAACCCCGTCCGGATCCAGTTCCGGGTCGTTGGAGGAACTCTGCCTCCCAGTCAGTTGCTTCTTCTGTGTCTTGTCAGGAGGGAATTCCCGCAGCCTCTCCCTCCGGGTCATCTGTCCCTGCTGTCCCGTCAGCTCCTCGTGCCCGGATCACCTCGGCTGTCATCCCCTCCTCCTCGACATCTTCCCTGGCTGCTGTGAGTGCCACGAGTCCTGCTTCGGCAAAGCCCGTCATTGGCCCATCGCAAGTGGCTCCTCCTCGTCCTCCCAGGGGGCCCTCCGTCACCATCCAGCAGGGAAAGGGAGAACCAAGTCCACTGCAGCAGGTTCTATCGGGCCTCTACGGATCAGGCAAGTGACTTTTCATTCTGTTCCCTCATTGGGTGAATTGCCTTGCTTGATTCCTGGGGAGGAGTTTGGGGTTCACAGTCCCCTGAGCTTCCTCCACCTGCTGCAGTAACTAGTTATGGACCTGCTACCTTTGTGTCTCCTTCCCCTGAGGGTTCCACGGCGCCAAGCCTACACCGCTGGACGTGGAGGGAGCCTGCGGGCCTGGAGAGCCTGGTTCCAGCCCCGCAGCCACGACATGGGCAGAGGAGGAGGGCGGACTGTAAGTTGGAGCCTGCGCCGACGACAAAGCGTCCCCGGGTCTCCACAGAGGAGCGGTCTGACTCAGCAGGTCGAGGATCTCCTGCCACCACGCTGTGCGGATCGTCGGCGTGGTCGTCAGCGTTGGAGGGTCCTCAGGCTGTGGGAACCATCATGCCAGCTGCAGGGCCCGCCGTAGCCGAGTAGGAGCCAGAGGATGTCCTTCTGCCTTCTGAACCCAGATCATCGAAGTCCTGGATGGTGACAGAACTCGAGATCAGGCAAGTGCTCTATTTTGTCTTTCTCCTATCAATTCAAGAGCATTTTCGCCTGTCTCTCAGGGAGACGAGCCAAGTGCAGCCGTCCGCTGCATCCAAGCTAGTCTCACTGGGCTCTGTCGCTATCGGTAATCCTGATCCCGGTTCTTCTTCTTCTTCTCCTGAGCCTTCTCCCAGGGTCACCGATGCGGAGTCGATCCCGGTTGCTGTGCTGGAGGTTCCGGGTTCGGGTTTGGAGGCCGTCCCTGGTGCTGCGCCGACCCAGTCGGGGTCCATCGTGGGTGCGGCACTGACCCAATTGGGGTCCGACGTGGGTGCAGCCGCGACCCAATCGGGGTCCATCGCGGGTGCAGCATTGACCCAGTCGGGGTCCGTCGTGGGTTGTGTTCCGACGTGGGTGCCACGCTGACCCAGTCGGGGTCCATCATGGACGCTGCTCTGACCCAGTCGGGGTCCGTTGTGGGTGCGGCACGGTCCCGCTGGGGACCCAACGTGGGTGCAGCGCCGGTTCGGTTCGAGGTCGGTAAAGGAGCTGCAGATCCTCTGCCCTCTGACGCGGGGCTGGTCTTTCATCCTTCCCCCAATCCTTCTCCACAGGGTGCTGTCGGGGTTCCCTGTATTCAGCTCGGCTCTCCCTCGCTATCCCCCTCTCCAGGGAGGCCGTCTTTGATTTCTCCCCTGCGGTCCTGGTGGCTGAGTGACGCGGGTCGGCCGCCTGGAAGACTGCCTCGCCCGTTTGGCGTTCTGGGCCAGCCACCCGACCAACCAGACTTTCTGCATGGCGACCTGGTCCAGCCGCCAGAGGTCCTGTTTCTCCGGGCCTGGGACTGTTGTAGGCCGCCCGAGC
Source organism: Pholidichthys leucotaenia (assembly GCA_020510985.1). NCBI lineage: Eukaryota > Metazoa > Chordata > Actinopteri > Cichliformes > Pholidichthyidae > Pholidichthys > Pholidichthys leucotaenia. The sequence goes on along the minus strand of CM035842.1, from coordinate 128,045,297 downwards.
TCTTCCTTTCTCCCCGGCCAGCTATCTGGACGCAGGTAGACCACCAGAACTGATTGTTGTCTCATTGGACTCTGCCTGCCGTCATCCCTGTGTGGTTTTCTTATTTCCACTGAAATATTAGGGTTGCTCTGGTGTTTTGTCATTTGCACTATTTTGGTCTATGTATTCACCGCTATTTAGCGTGTTTTGTTTTTTTTTTCTCTCCCCTCCTCTGTCTGAGGGATGATTTGTGACTGCCACGTTGTGTCTTACGGGCCTGCGTATTTTGGTTATGGGCCTTGTTCTCCTGTTATTTGCATTTTTTTGTCCTGTCTGTTGTGCCATCTGTGCATTATGGAGTATTGTGTTTTTTTTCCCCATGCTCTAATTGCTTCATGTTTATTTCCTGTGCTCTCCCTTGTCTCTCTCTGTTCCGGTTCCTCGTCTTGATGTTTTGGGTTTTTTTTTTTCTTTTCTGGTTCTCACCTTCCAAGCCTTTTCCCCATCCTCCCACTTGGGGCTTGGGTGTCACACGGTGCCCAGAGTGTGCCGTTCGGGGGGGGGGTTGTACTGTCGTGGTCTGAGTGCCGATTTTGTCCGCGCTCGGGTCATGCAGTATTTTTCTCCCATCTGGTGTGTGTGTTCCCTATGGCTCTCCAAGCTTTTATTGTGACAGCGCTCAGAGGGGCTTCCGGCTGTCAGAGCTGAGCCCTCTGACAGCTGAATTGCATTATTGATTGCCTCATCAGCTGTTCCATCCTGAGCCTTATTTAAGGGAGCAGCTGAGGGCTAAACCTTGCTGCAGTCTCGTCGAACATTCCCTCGTCGAGCTTCCCCTCGTCAGATGTTCCCTCGTGAACAATCCTTCATCTTCATCCATTATTGTAAGTGTTATTCTGAGACTCTGTGTTCCTTGTCCGTGTCATTTCCTTAGTTGTGTTTTAGCCCCCCGTGGCTCATTATTTTGTCATTTTCTTTCTTTAATAAATTGTGCAAACTCACCGGTGGCTGATAGCGTCTCATTGACGGCTTGTGAGAGCCAACCATGACAGGTGCGTGCTTTTTTGTTGGCTTGGGTTGCACGGTTCAAATCTCCACCGGACATCACGTCCGACAGGGGTCCACAATTTGTTTCAGAACTCTGGTCCGCGATGGCCCAGAGCCTGGGGGTCAAAATTCACCGCACTACCACGTACAACCCCCAGGCTAACGAGTTATGCGAGTGTTTTCATAGGTCGCTTAAAGCAGCGCTCAGAGCTTCGCTCACGGACACAAATTGGGTCGACCGCCTGCCCTGGGTTGTTTTAGGGTTGTGCGCCGCACCTAAGGAGGATTTGGCAGCCTCCCCGGCAGAACTCGTTTTTTCTCAGCCACTGCGGATCCCCGGAGAGTTTTTACCGGAAAACTCTGCCTCCAATGCTGATCCGCCCAAGCAATTTTTACACAGTACAGAGGCTGTGAGCATACCGGGCCACCATTGTTTTCCACGCACATTGGTCCCAAAAAGCTTGCAGAACGCCAGCTTTGTTTTTGTCAGACACGATGTGCACTGGACCCTGCTGCCCCCACCGTACAACGGACCGTTCAGGGTGTTGGAACCTGGGGCAAAACATTTTGTGTTAGACTTGGGGGGACGTAGAGAGACTGTCTGCATCGACAGGCTGAAGCCCACTTTTGTGTTGGCAGACGAGCAGGTGGTGTTGGCCCAAGCTCTCCAGCGTGGACACCCACCGTTGGCGGTGCGGCAAGTTGATGATCCCTCGGCAGGGACCTGCACTCGTGAGGCTGTTGTATTTTCTCCCTTACCCCACCCTTCCCTCTACAGACTAACGTGCCCTCCTGTTCACCCCGCCAGCAGTGCGGTTCGACTGGATCAGTGACCCCCCCCTGCTACAGCTGCTATGGGCGACAGCTCAAGCCCAAAGGACGGGGAGGTTAGTACCCCTTCTGGGTGTTCGGTGGGGGGGGGGCTGTGTGGGGGCATGATGTTGGACTTTTCCACCCAGGGGACAATGGACCAAAGGAGGAGGTGTCACCGGGGGCTATCAGATGGGACAGTAAGGACTATGCGCCCCCCCGGGGAAAGGAGTAAATGCCGGAGAGAAGAAGTGTGTTGGAGTGGAGCCGGTGTTATGTTATGTTAATGTGCCACACAATTGTGCCCTTCAGAGGTAAAGTGGGCTATCCCACAAAACCATTATTTTGAGAAAATGAGCTCTAAAGTTGAAATATTCTCAAAAAATCAGTGTGCCTATATCATTAAAAAGTTACCCCCTATAAATACCTTCAAGGTTTATGCAGAGCTAGGCAGTTTAAGAAAATGATAGACCCTTAACAATTAGTGTAGTACAATTAACTCATTTTTGACCTACATGTGGGATAGCCCACTTTACCTCTGAAGGGCACAATTCTTTGTTTAGACAACAATGGTTATGGTCGGAAGTGCGGGTCTTGATGCATGGGAATAAAGGTATAAAAGAAGAATGCACAGAGACCCAACTTTCTCTTTTGCTGTAAAATATGTTGGAGAAAGAATAAAGTAACTGTGTCATCCAGCTCGTTGTCTTGCCTGCTTCCTTTCTCCACAACGTCAACATTTTTCTCATTAAACATATTTCTGATGGAATCATTGACCTGAGATTTGCACTAGATATCAGTAACAACCCAAGTAATCCATCACCATCATCATCATCATCATCATCATCATAGCAGTCTGTCGGGGGCGACAATGACTGTTTCACTTAGGTCTGATCAGATTCCTCCACGCAACTCTGTAATTCGCCTTCCGCTGCCAGAAACTCCTGACCTGGTTAACCTGGGCGACGTCCAAGCCGGTATGAGTTGCTCTCTGACTGACCATTTCATGAAACTGCTTGCAAAGTATTTAAGTACCACTAGCTTTTGCTGGACTAGTGACACATTCTTGGCAGATAGAGGTATTATCAGTGGCAAGGACAGGCCAAGACATACATACAAACAAATTAAGGCAGCTGTGTTCACAAAGCAAGTTATATTTAATAAAGTGAAATGACACTCAGAATAAGTATTGAACACATGAAAAAAAGAGGTGCAAAAAGGCATAGAAAGCCAAGAAACCAACTGAAATCCATCAGAATTTAGGAAGTCATCCCATCCCCCATCAGTGCAAATTAATTTCAGCTGGTTAAGTCCTGCCTGATAGCCTTTAAAAAGGTCTGTGAATATCAGATTGTCACACCACAAAGAACTCATGATTGGGAGAAGCAAAGAGCTCTCTCTAGACCAGGGCTATTCAATTACAAAATCAGTTAGGCCACAATTTGAAATCATGAAATGTAACTGGGCCACACATGTTCAGCAATCTGTTGAATATGACAAATTTCAAAACAACAAAGATCAATATGAGGAAAACACGCTTTTTATTCATTGTCTTGGTTTTAAATGTGCGCTTGGCACATGACAAAGGCGCATCAAAAGTGCATAAAAACACAATAACACTGCTGGGGTTGAGCAGAACTTAAAGTAGTTGAAATATTTTTCCTCTTGAACAACAACAATTAAATAAATAGAATGAAAAAAATAAAATTCTGTAAACAACAATTTTGGTCACATCTTAGGCATATCTCAAAGTGCATAAAAAATGTGCACTGTTAGTAGCATTAACATTTGTTTCCCCTGTTGATAAACTGACTTGATTTCTCTGTCTCTCTCTCACACTTCTTTATCTGCTTGCTGTACACGCTACACTGCAGAGTCTAGCATACGCCCCATAATTCATTTGTTGAAATCAGTTAGAATCAGCTCTGCACACAGCTGAGCTGCCACGTAAGTTTAAAATATGTTACAGATACAATGAGGTAAAAACCCCTCCCTCTTGCATGAGGGGGGTGGTCAGGCTATAAAAACCATAGGGCTCCATTTTGGGGTGGCACACTCACTCCAGGAATTGCCTAAGTGGTGTGTCCCAGCGCTGTTGTAATTCCATATCTCACTTTCAGTAAAAAAAGGAAAATGTACTTCATCTCTCAGCCTGGTTATTTGGCCGTTGTATCAAAGAAATGGGATTTAAGGTATGTTAGACTCAACACCCCTTTGAAATAAAATATACTACATCCTGGTCATAACTGACCTTGGCACATCACAAAGGGCATTTAGCTGAATAAGAAAAATGAACTGTCAAACACTTCAGTGCACAAACCCCCCAAGAAAAGATTGATAACATTAACAAACATTGCACATCCACTATTGTGGTTTGTTTTGTTTTAAATCACATGTGTGAGTAGGAACCTCTTTTTATAACTACACATTGCATTACACACACATATCAGTCAACCAAAAATTTCTAGTAGAGTTAAGGATGCAAAAAGCACCCACTTAAAAACTTGAGTAATGACTTCAGTCTTGAAGGTCTGAGGTTTTTCTCGAAAAATTTATAATAATTGTCTTATAGTTTTCTACATTTCTCTGTAAACTTATCAAAATTTGAAATCATTTTCCTCAAATTTGTAATTTCCTCTTGTAAAATTGACTTTTCTTGTACATTTGAAACTTTATTATAAATTTGTATTATTTTATGGCTAATTTTGTCTATTTTTTAAAAAAAAAATACTGTTTTTTTTTTATAAATTTGAAACAGATTGTGTTAAAATTTTGACTTTTTTTTTCCTTATACAATTGACACTTTTCACTATAATTTTGCAGAGCCAGAACAGAACAATAATTTAACCCTGATGTCAAAGAAAAAAAATAATAAAATTGTATTTAATGAAATAAATTAACTTAAATTACCAATGATTCAGTTATTTCTGTTATAATATTTCTATATATTTATAGCTTTTTAGAACTCTCCTCACCACCCAGACAGCAGGAAAAACCTCCTTTATTTTGAAATCCAAATGTTTGCACGTTTAGTATGTCTGAAGGTTGTTGATGGATTCAAGTCATTGACTTCGTGAATTTCGGTTATCTTAACTTGCCAGGTACATAATAATGAACATAAATTATTAGTTAATATTGTCGTAGCTGGTGAAGTCAATCCTCAGCGATTCATCAGTCACTCTTGCCTCTTTCCCTGCATATGAATCCTAACCACACCTGTTTGCTAAGCGATTCTTCTTTATTGTTCCCGTTACAAGTGGGTTAAAACCATGATAAATGCCTCCACTTACATACCTCTTTTGCTTTTTTCTGCCTTTAAAGTACTTTAATAAGCTCATATTTCTCTCAGTCAGTGACGCTAGTGAGACACTCTGCCTGCTGACTGGAACACACGGGCACTTCTGAACTCCGCATGGATGACGGTCCTGCGCGTTGTTTGTGTGCGCTTGCGGACTGTCATTCATTCATATTTTTTTCTTAAATTTATATTCCCTTGACATGGCCTGGGCCTGGGCCACTCGGAGGTTGGTTCTCTGCTGCATGTGGCCCACGGGCCGCTAATTGAGTAGGCCTGATCTAGACCTTTGCAACCTTATTATTGCAAAACATAATGATGGCATTGGTTACAGGCACATTTCTAAACTGCTGAATGTTCCAGTGAGCACTGTTGGAGCCATCATTCAGAAGTGGAAAGAACATCATTTGACTATAAACTGACCACGACCAGGAGTTCCTCACAGCATTTCTATAAGTGGAGTCAAAAGAATTACACTGGTCAACACCAAATTTATTGTCTAAGTTTTTTTTTTAGCTGATTCAGGACAATTTTGATGTGCTGAATCCAAAAACCACATTGGTTCTGCACAATCAGGTCAACTTTTTGAATTATGGCCACATGTTGTTTTATATTCCGATGGCACCAGTCCACAAAGTCCTGGATAAGCCCTCTGTACTCAGCTTCATCTCCGCTGGAGATGAGACCAACGATCGCAGAGTCATCAGAGAACTTCTGTAGATGGCAATGTGTTGTGTTGTGTTATTTTTGCTTTATATGATGCAAAATTCTTTTTTATGTCTTGAAATTCTCTGAATTTTGAACAATGATGACGTAACATTCAATTTACATGCACTTACCTTTATATAAAGGTAAGTACATGCACAGTACTAAGTAAGTAAGTACTAAGTAAGTACAGGTTTTTACTTAACACCTGATTGAGAGAAACGGATGTCATTTTCGGATTCAGCGGTAGAAAATTGTCTTAAATCAGTTGAAAAAACACAGACAACTTACAAAAACATTATTTTTGTAACCCTGTGTTATCAGAAGAGTTATCTAAGAGCCAAAGACCACTTGTGGAGAGCTCTAAAAAGACCTGGAGTTAGCAGGTACTGCTGTTTCAAAGAAAACGACAAGTATAGCACTCAACCAACATGGGCTCTATGCCCGCTCACCTCGCAAGACTCCATTGCTGAAGAAAAAGCATGTTGAAGCTTATTTAGAGATTGTGGTACAACATTTGGGCAAGCCAGTAAAATACTGGGAGAATATGGTCTGGTCAGATGAAACCAAAATTGAAAATTTGGGATGCCACAACACACAGCATGTTTGGAGGAGAAATGGCACTGCACATCCCATCATGGTGTGGGGGTGTTTTTCCGCACACGGTACAGGCAGACTTCATTTAATTGAAATGGTAAGTTCCATATGCAAAGTTACTATGCAAAATTTTAAAAAGAAATAAATCGTATAAAATTAACATATTCCGGTAACAATCGTGTCGTATGTTTACTGCCCCCTCCCCTCCCCGGAAAAATATGTTGCCACCATGCCAAGGTCTTTGAGCCAGGGGAAACACTGTGTAGGGGGGGGTTTCAGCACACGGTACAGGCAGACTTCATATAATTGAAGGAAAGATGACTGGACAAATGTACAGAGACATCCTTGATAAGATCCTGTTGCCATCTGCCAAGATGCTGAAGATGAAACAAGGGTGGACATTTCAGCAAGACAAAGATCCCAAACACACAGCCCAGGAAACTCTCAACTGGCTCCAGAGAAGGAAAATAAAGTTGCTAGAATGACCCAGTCAGTCACCTGACCTGAATCCAATTGAAAATCTATGGAACGAACTGAAGATCAGAGATCATAGAAGACACCCACGGAACCTTCAAGATTTGACAGTTTGTATGGAAAAATGGGCTAAAAATCACTCCTGAGCAATGCCTGTGCCTAATTTCTCCATACAGGAGGCGTCTGGAAGCTGTTATTACCAACAAAGGCTTTTCTATTAAATATTAAATGAATTTCACCAAGCGTGTTCAACACTTATTCCCTGTGTCATTCCACTTCATTAAATATAACTTGTTTTGTGAACACAGTTGCCTTGATTTCTTTGTATGTATGGATTACTTGGGTTGTTACTGATATCTGGTAAAAATCTCAGGTCAGTGGCTCCATCAGAAATACGTATGTTTAACAAGAAAAATGTTGACGTGTTCGATACTTATTTTCCCTGCTGTATGTATATGTGATTTCTTTGTTTGTTTTTTAAATTTTAATAAATTTGCAATAATCTCAAAAAACTTTTTTCATGTTGTCATTATGGGGTATTGTGCAGAATTTTGAGGAAAAAAATAATTTAATTCATTTTGGAATAAGGCTGTAACATAACAAAATGTGGAAAAAGTGAAGTGCTGTCAATACTTTCCAGTTGCACTGTCTGCTTTGAACATGATCATATCAGAATTGTATGGTGACCCTGAGAGCTCAATTGGCACTGCCAATTCAGGAAATAGACAAGCAAAATCAAATTAAGTGAGCATCTTCATCAATACATAAGTGCTGCAAAAGTCACAACAGAAGTGACTGCAGGGACACAATAAAGTGACGGACCACATACTGTACTCTAGATGCATGCTAGTTGAGCCTTAGTCGTTTGCTGTTCACCTGTAAATATAGCATCACCTGTTGAAACACAGAAACGCTTGAGCCAGGCTGCCACTTTTTAGATAAAACAAACTGCTAAACTTAAACAACTTGTCAGCATGGAAGTGACTGACCTTTGTGGTCCGTCACTTTATTGTGTCCCCCATGTCTCTTCCATTGTGTTGTGACTTTTTTGCAGCACCTGTGCGATGTCATTTTGGATGAAAATGTTTTCTTAATTTATTTTTGTTTCATGTTTGTGCAGCTGTTTTCCTAAGCTGCAGTACATTGACCTCTCTGAGCCACTACAGAATTTTCATATTTCCTTCAGCATCATTGGCCTCATTTTGCATCTATTTGTAATTTATTTAAGTTAAAAAAAAAAGTGGATGTCACATATCATAGTATAGATAATGCACATACCTAAAACCTCACACAACAGATTAAAAACTAGGCACCATAAAATCTAAAAAGACCCTACCATGCATCATATACAGCTCTGGAAAAAAAGAGAGAACTGCAAAATTACCCCCTTTATGTGGTTTCACTATTTATATGCGTACATGTATGTGTTTGAGTAACATGAACTATTTTATTCTGTGACCTACTGAAATCATCTCACTCAAATTCCAAGTCAAAATTTAGAGCATTTATGTACAGAAAATGACAAATGGCTAAAACAACAAAAAAAGATGTTTTTTTAATGTACATTTATGTCTGCAAAGAACTCAAGTTCATGTTCATTCTTAAACACTACTCTACTTACGTTGTAACTTAGGAAGAATTCAGAAATCTGTATTTGTGGAATAACTGATTATTTTCACAGGTTTTATGCATCTTAACCATGCTTCGATGATCGCCTAATCAGTACCTCCTTAAAGTAGACTGGGGTGTCCTTGTGCTGAAATTCAAGTCTTACACTGAATGGCTGTCATACATGTAGCGATGCTAATTTAGGAAAGATTTTGCAATGGTATTCTATTTTTTTTTCCCCAGACCTGTGCAGTAGAACTCCAGCAGGATACACCTTGGCGTACGATAAGCCAGGTAGCTGGTTTCTTGCTTTACTTAGGTCCAACCAATCTAATCTTCTACTAGCGAAGAGCGTGCACACACTCGGACCCTTCACCCCTTTTTAGCTTTAGTGCGACTGATTCAGTCTTAAATACTACAAGGCTGACTGTCTGAATTGTGGAGAACGATCTCCACCGACGGCAGACGTGCAGCCCAAACGCAGGGAGGTACACTCAGCACAACCTCAGCTTTCACCTGTTGGCTTGGCTGTGACCTCTGACCCCCTCCTCCCTATACAGTCACATGAACAAGTTATTCCGGCAGTGCACTGGCGTAATAACAGGTGCAGAACGCGCAGCTGTCCGCCTGTGCTGCCACCAGAACACAAAAGCTGTGCGCCTCTGTGTGTTTGCATTAGATGGCTGTCTTGTCTGCATTGTTTGGTTCTTTAACTCTTAAATCTTTAAGTCTGCTGCAGATTGGGGGGGGCAATACAAGGGAGACCCCGAGACACAATCAACCCCCCCCCCCCTCCAAAATGATCAGCTATCCAACAACACAGCGTCTGTTCTCGTGTGGCTCCGGCCGGACTGCGGAGGAAAGACGTCCCAGCCTTCACGCACACCATCAGCAGCAGCCACAGCGGCCCCTCTGTGGATTATCACGTCAAAACACATTTGAATGCGCCCCGCTGAAGCACGCATACCAGTGGAAATCGGGAATTATTCCTCCCGCATGCGACCCACTGAAATGTCGGAGAAGTGAAAGCGCGAACACAACAGGCGTGCGTTTGTGATGTGTGCAGAGTGTTTTCGGTGTCGTTACCGGCAGTCGCCCGGAGGATGATCTGACGGGTTTCGCCTCCGGTCTGTGGGGGGTTGAATACAGGCTGTTGGCTCTTTGTTCTGCCGTGGCGTGGTTGCAGATCTGGGTGAAGTACCCGGCCGGTACCGTGTTCAGCGGCGGGCTGGACAGTCCGGTACTTAAGAAGTCGGTCTTCACTCCTCCAATGGACAGGATCTTCATCTTCTGCTGCGGACACAGAGGGAGACCCGCTGCCTGGCGGCCAGACGCCGGCGAAACACCTTTGGGCATCCGCATCATTTTTATTTTTTTTTCTTTTCCTGAGTGAACTAAATTGAACCGGATGGGTGAAGGAGCTGAGGGAGTGTGTTGCAAGTGAGACAGACACACTTGACAAATGCTCTGCTGCAGTATAATATATTGTGCCTATGAAGTAGCAAAGAATCAGAAGCAACTCTTGCAGCCTAATATGTACCAGTCCCTCTTGTATTAACAGGCTTGTAAGGCGATAACATTCCCCGGTACATTCAGCAGCTGTGGGCGGCGTTATTATCCGCAAGTCTGGTGACAAAGTGCAGCAAACCTGTCTTACCAGGGGTTAAGAACAGCTTCCTAAATGAATCAAGCATCTAGTATTATTAAAATAAAACAGTCTTTAAGGTCTCTGAGACCGTCTCACTGGGTTCGGGTTCCAGCACGATTACTGCAGGACTCGTTCAGATCCAGAATCCAGACCCGATGTGTGTGAGAGACTCCGGTCTGTCCACCTCGGATATCCTGTCTCTCCACACAAGGGGGCAAGAGCTAGAAGTAAAGAGCTGTCCCCCCCTTTTTTTTTTTTTTTACCGCCAAACTTCATCCCGCGAAATTCAGATCTCCCGCGGTTAAAGGCTGCCTCTGATTGGCTGGCGGCACGTTCGCCTTGTCTAATTTGCATAGAGCAGTTACATGGGGACGGCGCTGACGTTCTTAAAGGGGCAGCAGACGTGAGGCGTTGTGTTCATTGTCAGGCTTGAAATGGGGACATTGTTGAAGCCTACACGATGCCACACAGTGATTAAACAGAAATCGCATTTATCCTTGTAAAACACACGCAATTGTGTGCACTTTTTTTGATCATTATATGCCTTCTTGCTTTTTTTTTTTTTGCATGTTTGAATCTGTCTGTCTATCATGCTGTGTATAACATATTCACAGGGAATAACAATAATAATGTCAGCAATTTGCTATGTAACCCTATAAGACTGTCCGTCCGTCTGCTTGAGGCACCTCCACACAGTAAAAGTCTGTCCATGAATGAAGTGCATCACCTGTTGCTACAAAGTGTTGCTGTGGATAGTTTGTAGGCCATAACTGGATTCACTTGGAGGAGATATTGAAAGAAAACACCACCTCCCCCAGTCAGACCAGCCCAAGCCATATGACGGTGACCCCCCATTGGCCAAGACAGCCAAAGCAAGTCTTTTGTCCTCTGTCTCATTTAAGACTAAATCAAATACATTTTATATAGAGAGTAGAGTGGCAGAAAAAGCTCATTATCTAGATAAAGATTAATTGATTGATTGTCAGACTGACTATTAATTGCACACATTGCCAAAGCAAAGGGGAGTTAGAACCTAAATCATCCACACCCTGTTTCTTCCTTTTTCACACAAAATGCTGCAACACATTATTGCATAATGAATTATAACAGGATATTAGAGCTTACTAATAATATGACATCAGACTGATCTATATGTTCGGGTACAGCTCAGTCTAGATTTCATTTCCTTGCATTCAGAGTGTGGGTGCAATCAGGAACCAGCTGTGATATGGACTGTATGTTCTGAAGCCCAACGCAAGATCATTGTAACTGTTATGTCATTAACTGTTTTTCATGGTGTTAAACCTAAAATGTAAGTGTACTGTCAGAATGATAAAAGGCGTATGGGATTAGCCTTTGTCCCACTACCTGTTTGATTTTGCTCTGGCTATGAAGATGACTGGCGCTTACTGGGATGATACTGCCTTCCCAGCTTTATCTTCATCCATTTTAATGATTGTTGAAGTATTGTTGTGCCGAGAACTTTTTCCTGTTATTTTCACTCCACTAGATATCCGCCTTGGACTTCACCTGGCGGGGACAAGACAATGGCTCTAGCACTAGCTTGTCTGTCGAATCCCAGTTGGGTTTTAAACATAGACTGTACGGAGTACTCTGGTCTTAAAGATCTTTTCTATTTATTCTATCTACCCTCTTTAGACATCTGTCTTTCTGCCTAGTACACTAATCCACAGTCAATCCCAGCATCTCTGGGCAAGAAGCAGGATGTACACCCTGGACAGATTCATACCCAAGGACAATTTAGAATCCTCAGTTGGTACCAGTTAACCTAAGGTGCATGTCTTTGGATTGTAGGAGGAAACCGGAGTACCAAAACCCAAGACATGGCGAGAACATGCACCTTCCACAAGGTCGCTGTTAGCCGGCTCTTCGGTTCAAGCTTACAGATCTTTTGCCAACCACTGTTTCACCAAGCTGCCATATCTCACACATCAAAATTAATGGCGCATGCCAAAACTTGTAGCTCACATGGCTGATTACAGCTTTTGTTTATACTTTGGAGAATCTTCACCTTATGCACAATATTCTGTCTTATATCTTTTTAAAAAAATCCAAGATAAAAACTAATTATATCATAGTCAGTGTGGTTCCATGCACTTTAATGACAAAAGTTCAGCTTGACATTTAAAACAATGAGCTTGTGTGGTTTCCTAGCGAGCCTGTCAGGATGACACTATTCCCATCCAACACTGCCATCTTGTGGTGTCATCTGGCAAATGCTCTTGGTCTGGATAGCTGCTGTTCTCTGAAACAATAGTAAACACGTTATAGCTAGAACAAACCGTGGGATTCCACAGGATTTCGGATGGTGTTTTGAGTGTGTTCCCATGTTATTATGCTCTTTAGAAAGATCAACTGCAGATTTTTCTGTTTTAATCCAACCATCTGACAGTCTCATATAAAGCCAGCATGAATTTGCTCCCCAGAACACTTTTTTTTTTTTTTTCAGGAACAGTCTTTGTACACTGACAAATGCTACTACAGACACACAAATTTTAAGTTCTGTACACATGACTGAAACTCCAGACAGATGGACAGACAGAAGGACTTACTGCATACAGTAGGACCGTCAATGACATTATCACTCTGCTGATGAATGATAATAATAAATGATGCTACTAATAATAGCAAACAAGCTCATTAGCCCCAATATTGTTTCAACACAGTGTACGGATTTGATTTCCAATAGCCTCTTTAATAAAGGCCCCATGCACTGAAAAATTGTGTTTTTGTAGGTTTTAACAGGGGTGGTTCTAGGATCAGAGCTTTAGGGGTGCTGAGCACCCGTTGAGCTCCACCCCCCCCCCCCCACACGCACATTATTTTGTTAGCGTTATCATCTTTCATACATCTCCCCCTGACTTCTAGTTAGTGAACATTCATTCATTCATCTTCTTCTGCTTAATCCTTTTCGGGTCGCGGGGGAGCTGGAGCCTATCCCAGCATCTTTCACTCTATAAATTCAAGAAATCTGTGTGTGTGTGTGTCTGTCACGATCATAGGACATCATAGGACAGCCTATGATGTCTGCCTGATGTCCTACGATGACCCTTTGATCTCAGCCATCATAGGACTCGCAAGGCCGTTATAAAGATATGATGTCTATACGACGTTATAGGGACATAGACAGGTGACGTCATGCAGAGTCTATATAATGTCACATAGACATATAGACAGGTGTCTTTGTCTATATGACGTCATAAAGACATATAGACAGGTGTCTTTGACTATGTGATCAACGGCAGACATCATACAAGGAACATCTGGACTTGCGATGCCGTCATATAGACAAAAGGACCATGCCGTCATATACACAGTAGGACACAGCACTTAAAACCACACCCATTCGAAGCAATAAATCTGGAAATCTTAAAAAATATCACTCGATAAATTCAAGAAATCTCTGTCAGTTTGTGTGTAAATCTGGAAATCTTACACCCATTTGAAGCAGTACATCATCGCTATGCCATCATCAAAGATCATAGGACCTAGGACATCTTCAAAGATCGAACACAGGCATGACTCATGATCATAGCACTCGCTATGACATCATCACAGATCATAAGACTTACTAAGACACCATCAAAGATCAAAGGCAGGCATCTCTGAATGAGTGCTGACGTGCGTGCTTACACCGTTGCTTACACCTGCTTTCTACGGGCATGCAGAAATACTTGCTTATACTTGGTTTCTACGGGCATGCACGGATATGTACTAGTTAAGTGTGATGGTTGAGTGTTGCTACTTCACAAATTGGACCAAAAATGCCAGGGCTGATTTTTTTTGTATGTACTAGTGGTACCTGATGATACATAAAAACAGTGACAGCTTGGATTTAATATTTTGCTTATACCATTAAAGAGACACGTCTGCTACTAGCTCTTAGCCAGGGCTGGATTGGGACATCCATCCATCCATCCATCTTCTTCTGCTTAATCCTTTTTGGGTCGCGGGGGAGCTGGAGCCTATCCCAGCATCTTTGGGCAAGAGGCAGGGTACACCCTGAACAGATCGCCAGTCCATCGCAGGGCCAACACAGAGAGACAGACAACCATTCACTCTCACAGTCATACCTAAGGACAATTTAGAATCCCCAGTTTTGATGCCAGTTAACCTAACCTGCATGTTTTTGGCATGTGGGAGGAAACCGGAGAAATCCCGGAGTAAACCCACTCAGACACGGGGAGAACATGCAAAACTCCACACAGATCACTGTTGGTCAGGGGGCTGGGATCGAACCCAGGATCCCCTGGCCAAGGGTGAGTTGCTGTGCTGCCGCAGTGCTAACCACTCTGCCACCGTGCTGCCTGGAAAAAATTCACATATATACAATTATAGTCACTGAGAATGTAAACACAGGAAGTTATTTAAAAGATTTAATAAATTCATTTAAAAAAGAAAATTAATAAATTGTTGAGACAAAGGTCAGAAAATCACAAGAGAAATGTAGCTCATTTGCAATTCAAAAAATTAAGGAAAAAAATGAAAGATGACAAAATTATTGAGGCAAAAATGCAAAGTTGGAAGAAAAAAGATGCCGGTTTAAGATGCAAAAGTCTCGAATTCAAGAAAAAAAAATGTGAATCCATGAGCAAAAATGTTTCACGAAGTTTCAGTTTTCATGAAGTTTCTTAGAAAGTCTATAATTAAAAAAAAGAATAAAAATAATCATAAGAAAAAGTAGGTCATTTATGAGAACTCTCCAAATTCACATAAAAAATTTCCACATTTTCAATTTAAAAAATCTCTAATTTAGGTGGTGGACTAGCCTGAAACTGTACACAGGTAAACGTAGGTTATCTTTATATATTATTAGTCAAATATACATGAGTAGTTACCCCAAAATAGTTAAGAAGTTACTGAGATGTGACTTTAGTATGGACAGTTTGAGGTTGTTGTTTTTTTTCTTGAATTTACGGCAGTTTTATTCTAAATTTACTACTTTTTCCTTGTAGATTTGAAAGATTTTTTTCCCCACTTAAATCATCTTTTTCCTCATAATTTGTGTTAATGTTAATTTAGGGCTTTTTTTCTTGGACATCTGAGACTTTACTCATAATTTTGTGAGGTTTTTCCTCCTAAATTAAAAATCAAAAATAAAATGAGCAAAGATGCAGTATGTTCTGTTATATTATAGTGACGCGGCATGAAATAAAGCAGCGTTGGTGAAGGTTTTAAGTAGAGTTTATTGAATCATACCGCCTTCACAGGATCCCCGCTCCGGTGCAAGTGTGAGCAGACCGGAGCGGGATCCTCAGGCTCTCAGAGGAGGAGACACAAAGTGTGTGTCTGCAGCAGCAGCTGAAGAGTGAGTGAATGAGAGGATGAGCATGGATTACAGTGCAGTATATATACCCAACTACAGCAATACATAAAAGAGCATTCCCCAGCAGTTGGTATGATCAAAGAGATTGCAGAACAGGCATGAGACATTTGCATTTGAGAGACATACATCACAATAGGCAGATTGCTGGCCTCTGCTCCAGCTGCAAGACAAAGAGGTTACAAGGCACATCTACATATTGATCTCAGTCTCTAGGTCACAGTAAGGACAGGACACATGAACACAATGCATGAAAGGCATATTAACATCACAGTAGTGAGCCAGAAGAAGCGGGGCTGCCTGTAGACATTAATACACACATTTCACTGTTCTGTTAATTGCTCTAGCCGAGCGCTGTGTCTGTCCAGTCTGTTGTGGGGGTTACACCAACCCGCCACAATAGGCTATTTATAGCCTATCAATAGCCTATTTTCTAACCCCCACCTCAGGTGAAAACCTCATGTACTTTGAAACCTAAATATTTGCAGATATGCATCCTATGCTTCTTGAATAAATTCAGACAGACCCAAAAACTATTCATAACATTGCAGAATATTCCAGCTGAGGCTGGCGTCACACATTATTATGAATGCGCTTCCTGTAGAAAAGCTACAGCAGCCTCCTGTCCCCTCACAGTCAGTTTTCCCGCTGTTGGGATAGGGAAGGAGGGACCTCTGCGTGTGTGTGTGCCAGGCTGCTGCAGGCATGCAGGTGCAGGGAAGAGAACGGGTGTGAGAGGAGGGATCATACCATTTGCGTGGCAGGGGGTGTTTTCATTTTCATTTTTAAAAGGTTTAAATGAAAAACTACTGAATATATTTTGGATGTTATTTCAGCTTGTCAAAGATGAACTAAAGTTTTATAATCGCAACTTTTCTTACTCCAATTTTACTGGGTACCGAGTTTAAATTTAAGGGTGCTACAGCACCCCTAAAAAAGGCCTAACACTGCCCATGAGTTTTAACCTTCTGAAATGCATCTGTTGGTTATCTGATTATTCTATTAAAAAACCCCACAAACATACAAACAAACAAAAACCCACAGCCTTTATATCGTTCCTGTGTCGAATTAGCCATTTTAACTGCTCCGGGTTTGTTACTATACATATGTCAACAAAAGGTAAGCCCAGCCTTGACCCATGCCGCTGCTCTATAACTGGCCAGTATAGCTGTCTGTCTGCAAATGTAAATGGCAGGGAGCCCAGGAAAGGCGTTAGCTTCAGAGCTAACGCCTATGGAGTTGACTTACCAAGTGCAATTTATATTGTTATTTTCGTTAGATATGAGTCACCTTAATAGACATCCTTGTTGGTTCACTACTCTGCAGTTGATAATATATCTCATGTCATTCTGGCTTGTTTTGTTATATTTTTGCCATGTTGCGACATCAGACTGTTAGCATTAGCTTGGCTCAGTGTTTGGCGCTCACCTAAGTGAGGAGAGATTGACAGCTGAACTGTCGATCCAGCTGGTTTTGATAGTTATTTACTATGATTGTATTCACCCCCCAACTGGAATCCTTGTTATCTACCAACACCTGACCATATAGTTTGCTGTTAGACCTTATTTTTAGCTGCTAGCATCAGTTAACCGCCTTGGGCTATTATTTGCTCATTAGCAAAACTGGTCACATCTTATCAACCACAGAAACCACACACTCCTATCCACCAGTGATGCATTATTTCATTCATTCTTTGAGACAAATTTATGTTTGCTGGCTCAGGCTCACTACCAGAGCTAGGAGATAGCCAGCTACAGTGGGGCAAAAAAGTATTTAGTCAGCCACCAATTGTGCAAGTTCTCCCACTTAAAAAATGAGAGAGGTCTCCAATTTTCATCATAGGTATACCTCAACTATGAGAGACAAAATGAGAAAAAAAAAAAAATCCAGAAAATCACACTGAATGATTTTTAATGAATTAATTGGTAAATTCCTCAGTAAAATAAGTATTTGGTCAATAACAAAAGTTCATCTCAATACTTTGTTATGTACCCCTTGTTGGCAATGACAGAGGTCAAACGTTTTCTGTAAGTCTTCACAAGGTTTTCACACACTGTTGCTGGTATTTTGGCCCATTCCTCCATGCAGATCTCCTCTAGAGCAGTGATGTTTTGGGGCTGCCGCTGGGCAACACGGACTTTCAACTCCCTCCAAAGATTTTCTATGGGGTTGAGATCTGGAAACTGGCTAGGCCACTCCAGGACCTTGAAATGCTTCTTACGAAGCCACTCCTTCGTTGCCCGGGCGGTGTGTTTGGGATCATTGTCATGCTGAAAGATTCAGCCACGTTTCATCTTCAATGCCCTTGCTGATGGAAGAAGGTTTTCACTCAAAATCTCACGATACATGGCCACATTCATTCTTTCCTTTACACGGATCAGTCGTCCTGGTCCCTTTGCAGAAAAACAGCCCCAAAGCATGATGTTTTCACCCCCATGCTTCACAGTAGGTATGGTGTTCTTTCTCCTCCAAACACAACAAGTTGAGTTTTTACCAAAAAGTTCTATGTTGGTTTCATCTGACCATATGACATTCTCCCAATCCTCTTCTGGATCATCCAGATACTCTCTAGCAAACTTCAGACGGGCCTGGACATGTACTGGCTTAAGCAGGGGGACACGTCTGGTACTGCAGGATTTGAGTCTTTGGCGGCGTAGTGTGTTACTGATGTAGCCTTTGTTACTTTGGTCCCAGCTCTCTGCAGGTCATTCACTAGGTTCCCCTGTGTGGTTCTGGGATTTTTGCTCACCGTTCTCGTGATCATTTTGACCCCACGGGGTGAGATCTTGCGTGGAGCCCCAGATCGAGGGAGATTATCAGTGGTCTTGTATGTCTTCCATTTTGTAATAATTGCTCCCACAGTTGATTTCTTCACACCAAGCTGCTTACCTATTGCAGATTCAGTCTTCCCAGCCTGGTGCAGGTCTACAGTTTTGTTTCTGGTGTCCTTTGACAGCGCTTTGGTCTTGGCCATAGTGGAGTTTGGAGTCTGACTGTTTGAGGTTGTGGACAGGTGTCTTTTATACTGATAACGAATTCAAACGGGTGCCATTAATACAGGTAACGAGCGGAGGACAGAGGAGCCTCTTAAAGAAGAAGTTAGAGGTCTGTGAGAGCCAGAAATCTTGCTTGTTTGTAGGTGACCAAATACTTATTTTACTGAGGAATTTACCAATTAATTCATTAAAAATCCTTCAATGTGATTTTCTGGATTTTTTTTTTTCTCATTTTGTCTCTCATAGTTGAGGTATACCTATGATGAAAATTGGAGACCTCTCTCATCTTTTAAGTGGGAGAACTTGCACAATTGGTGGCTGACTAAATACTTTTTTGCCCCACTGTATGATTAGCAATAGTGATGTAAAAGGGAGGGTGAAGTTAAATGCAGCTCTTAAGAATTTAAAGAAACATGCACTGAAATGAGCTGTTCTGTAAAGCTGGATTTATGCTCCACCTCCGCTATCCTTGTCTGCTCGACCGTGAGGCTTGTGTGGCAAAAATTACATCATTGTCTCCAGTCCGCTAGGCTCCGCAGACCCCTTCCATGGCCGACCGCGTGCTGCCCAAATTTTATGACCATGTTGCCTGGGTGCGTTGACTGCTCAAGATTGAACCTTCCATTCACGAGATGGCGCTACCGACACAGCATACAAAGTCAAAGTAGATGAACAAGAGGAAGAGGAAGACGAGAATAAACATACGTGAATCGTTTTGCAGCAGCAGCAGCTTGAGTGGAGAAGAGCATTGAAAAATGGTAATTCCTTCTCTTCCTCGAAATGATGACATTGTTATTGCTACAAAAAATGTACACTGATCTCACATTTTTTCACTTTTATATAGCCAATGAATAAACTGGCATGTTTGCATATTTGCACTACCCATACGACTGGGGTGAAACTATAAATGACAGTTGTGTGTGTGACTGAGATCATCCTGCGCAGTTCGCCCACTCGGGACACGAACCCGCGACCTACCAGTTAACTACACAGTTCGAGCATGGGAGGCACAGCACGATCGCGCTGAGCTAAAGGTCCGACCGATAGCTCAGCGCTACCGATACTGTATGAGGCTTTTCGGGAGGGATGTTTACTAACGTTCTACGCCGAACAGTGCTAGTTGGCATCCGTTACACTCTCCCCCTTAAACCTCACTCCCATCCGGGTCACGGCACCATTGTGACTGAGATCATCCTGCGCAGTTCGCCCACTCGGGACACGAACCCGCGACCTACCAGTCAACTACACAGTTCGAGCATGGGAGGCACAGCACGATCGCGCTGAGCTAAAGGTCCGACCGATAGCTCAGCGCTACCGATACTATATGAGGCTTTTCGGGAGGGAGGTTTACTAACGTTCTACGCCGAACAGTGCTAGTTGGCATCCGTTACATGTGCATGCGTCAATGACTTGGTCTGGTAGATGACAAAAATGAGACATATACACAACCGCGTTTGCGTCGGCCCCGTCCAAAGCGAACACACATCTCAGTGGACCAGAGTGGAAATGTAGCATGAATCCAGTTTCAGGCTGCAAAAGATGATTCACAATGATGCTGGAATAATTAAATATTTAAAGGCAATCTGACCAAAATATGCTACAAACATTTCATTAAGACCTGTGGGAGCTGTCACCCATGTGAGAAAAGTGCAGTGAATGGGAAAACAGGTAATGAATATCAGTCTTTTTAATGCCTTGAAAATGCGTTTCAACTATACTTTCTGTTAACCACTAGATGGGGCTGCTGCTTCATGTTTAATCATGTCTTGGCGGTTAAATGTGGGTCATTTTGTTCAGCTCTTCAACACAGTTCTTTTATTTTTGTTTCTGATGTCAATGAAAAGAAAAGCAGCAAAAATATATGTAGCCTATATGTTGATAGTGGTGGGTGAACCACTATTTCGTCTTCTTCTTTTGGCTGCTCCCTTTAGGGGTCGCCACAGCAGATCATCTGCCCTATCTCACCCTGTCCCTTGTATCTTCCTCTGTAACGCCGGCCCTCTCCATGTCCTCCTTCACTACATCTATGAGTCTTCTCTGTGGTCTTCCTCTTTTCCTCCTGCCTGACAGCTCCCATCTTCAACATCCTTTGTCCAATATCTCCACTATCCTTCCTCTGCACATGTCCAAGCCATCTCAGCCTTGCCTCTCTTACTTTGTCTCTAAACTGCTCAACCTGAGCTGTCCCTTTGATATATTCATTTCTAATCCTGTCCCTCCTAGTCACTCCCAATGAAAATCTTAGCATCTTTAACTCTGCCACCTGCAGCTCCACCTCCTGTTTTTGTCAGCGCCACCGTCTCCAAACCATACATCATAGCAGATCTCATTACTGTCTTGTAAACCTTCCCTTTCACTCTTGCTACTACCCTTCTGTCACAAATCACCCCTGACACTCGTCTCCACCCTGCCTGCATTCTCTTCTTCACCTCTCTTGTGCATTTTCCTTTGCTTTGGATGGTTGACCTCAGGTATTTAAACTCATCTACTTTCACGACCTTTACTCCTTCCATCTTCACCATTACACCTGCCTCTCTCTCATTCACACTCATGTATTCTCATCCATGTGGACCACTGTTTAATTACTGAAACTCCTTTCAAATACACAAACCATTGCAGTACTGCAGGATCGTGCAGTCTTTTTATTTAGTAAAAAAACTGAAATATTTAATTCCTGTGATTAAGCGGTCAGCTAGTTGCACTTGTGTAGATGTTTGGCAATGAAAATTAAAGTGCATCTCAAGGATGATGCTCTTCATCACACCAAGACCAAAGCAGCATACTTCACATGCTCTGTTGTGAAATAACACCTGTGAACAAGATTTTTTGTGTGATGAAATATTCTGCTGTCTGATCATGTTAGCTCTTCTCTTTTATGTCATTCAAGAACTTTAACCTCTCTAAACTGCTTGCACAGTAACGCTTTGGAAAAAATCTAAGCACTCGGAGGAAATTCCCTTTCGTTGAATTTCCAACCACTCAACGTCAAGATTCATCTGAATACATCCTGTTGTATCAGCATTTCACATCCAAAGCCAGAAAGTCACATCAGCATGACCCTTATCTTTTCAAGAACCCACCTAGTTTAAACTCGTTCACCGTTTCAGACTAAATACACCACACTTCCTCTACTGTTTCACATTTTTTTATTTCCTTACATAAGAACAATATACATGTACATACAAAGCAAACTTTATCGTGATAAAGAGTTTATGAAACTCAGGGTACCTTGTCTGTAGAAATCACACAATCCCTACAAACATTTACAATTAACTCTAGTATAGAGTTTTGATTACACCCCCAAAAAAACCTCCCATACAAAAAACTCACACACAACATACACCACAGATATATACACATTCTTAGAAGTTTTAACAGTCACCAAATCACTAGAAAATGCATTTCTTTTGAGGGTGATAATTATGTTTGCTGTGTGGATCAGCTCAGAAACTGTTTGTGTGGAATGTAATACAAAGCAAAACTAAAAGACAATGGACCCATGTTTCTACTTTTTATCTCTAAGGGACCCTTTACACAGCACTGAGATCGTTGAGAGATTGGGCCATTTCTTTAAAAAAAAAAAAAAAATCTTTGGGATCATTTGGGAGACCCTTGTGTGTTTTGGAATGAGTCAAAACTTTGAGACCGTGGTGACTGTGAAGATCATTGGTGGATCAAAAACTGGACAGATCTCTCAACAATCTCTCAGTGATCTCCACCCCTGTGTGAAGGGGGTATTAGGAATCCCACGTCTGAGGGGAAGGTATACGAAGCTGGTCGCTTTCACTTCCCGAGCCTGGCTTCTTGCTTTGGTGTGTTGATTTGTCTGTCCATGGGCCAAAGAATGAGTCTCTGTTTTCTTGCTCATGCACTACTGTTGATCCCAGCTCATCTGGGGGGGGGGGGGGGGGAGTCCACTTCCCCCCCCCCTTTCATTCTCTCTTCAAACCCTCCTCCTCCTTCTTCCAAATACCTATCCCACCCTCTCTGCCCCTCTTGTCCTCTTGCCCGGAGTGAAGTGGAGACATGTGTTTCCCTGCACCTGCATGGAGAGAAAGGAAGAAAAGTGAAGTCAGAGCTCTCGCCCTCCCTCCCTCCCTCCCTCCCTGCACAGGGAGCAGACAGACTGGCGCCTGGCGTGGAACTTTCATTAACCCCAGGCTGATAGCGCCCAATCCGCTACACAATCACTTTCCTGTCTAATTGGAAAACCGTGGTAAACGCAGAGGGCGCCCATTCCAAAGCATGTCAATGGTACACTATTCTCTCAGTCAAACTTTTCATTTATTATCATGTTAAAACCCCAAGGAGGCGTTTTGATGCACACTTATCTGGTGGTACTTAATTTTAAGGATTTAAAAAAAAAATACGCACCATTATCTGCTATCCTCAGTTTAATGGCACAACCTCCCTTCTTCTTTGGAGAAATTGCGAGTAATATCAGCAGTCTGAATAGAAGAGAGAATAAAGAGTTGCAAGCTTAAATGCAATTTTAAACAACATATGAGAACATTTGGTTCTGTATAAAAAAAAAACAGTGTAAAGTGCGTGTACGCGCATAGAAATTCACAGAAAGCACATCACATTGCAGGTGAACAGTTGCATCAGTTAATACCACAAACTGTAGACGCATCACACCCCCACAACAGCCCCCCACCCCCACCCCCACCCCTCACCTTTATTGACAAAACCATCTCCGGCGCGGCTGAGTCCTCCGTCTCCAGGGCGATCTGCAGGTCGAAGATGTAGTCGATCACATGTTGCAGGATCTCCACTTTGCTGACCGACTTGTTCTGCGGGATGCTGGGCACCAGCTCCTTCAGCTTGGAGTAGCAGTCGTTCATGTCGCACAGGGCGCCCGCCGTCTCGTCCACGCACGAGTGTTTATTACTCCGGCTGATGGTGAGGCTCTGTTCCGAGATGCAGCACACGGCTTTGTAGCAGCTCCTCGCCGAGCGGACGGGACTGATGGCTTTCATTGTCGGGAAGACGGGGGGGGGAGAGAAGAAGAAAAAAAAAAAAAAACACTTCGACGTGAGCTCGTGGCGGTCTTCCTTCAGCTCAGAACGCCAGAGAAGCTTCGGAGATGTGACAGCACGCGAGTGGTTAGGTGTTTTTATATGGCGCGCGCCCGCTGACGCCCCCTTTTCTTGGATCGCCTTCTGATTGGTAGGCAGAAAGAGGAGGCGCAGTCTGATTGGCTGATGCCACTCTGTGGAAAAGGTTGGAAAGAATGAGGAAATCAGGTTGGGATGCCTGAAGGGGATTGTCGATCAATACTTCTAGATAAAGTTGCGAAAATTAGCAGCCAATAAGGATCCTAGAAAAAATAAGAATTTTATAATATTAGACTGGATTAAAATAATAGAGAGTGGCTAAATTTTATGTTGTTTTACTTTGCTTCAAGTTTGCTACTGATTGATATCACAAACTTTTACATAATTTGAGGTCTTTTTCTGTTACAGCAAACTGCACAGCAGGGACAGTAAATAATCTATAGCCTGCAAAAAATGAAAAAGAAGTTAAAGCTGAAATAAAAAGCCTACAACATATCTAGATCAATTCAATTTAAGAGCAAACAAAAAAGAAAGTAAAACAGAAGAAATGAAAAGCATGACCAAGGATCAAAGTGGTTGGTTTACTAGGAACTGGTATACATGAAGCTATATATTCATTTTTTTTACATGATCTACTTGCTTACTACTCAAGAGTTTTGCCGTATGCAGACCCCGGCGTTGTACAACACTCGGAGCTTCATTCTGGCGTTAAAAGTTAAGCCTTCACACGCTTAAACAATCCACAGTGTCCCAACAAAAAGCCCATTCCTCCTCCGGAGAAACAGTTTCATCATAAAAGGGTACTATATTTCACCAAATCCGAGAGCTGCTCCCTTCCAGTTTACATCAAAGCACGCCCCATTCTGCTCCTATTTGGGTCTTATTTTCCCCTTTTCTCACAATCCTGTTTTGTGGAGGAATGCAGGCCCGAGCCAGCTGTGTGTCCTATCCCGGCCCAGCTGTGTTGATCTAACGCGCCAGTCCCAGACATGCTGGCGCCAGCCTCCCGACGTCATCCATTCACCCCGACGCGCACTCCCCTCTTTGGCAGCCGGCCCGCCCTCCCCCCGTGACCCACCGGAGGGGAGGGGAGCAGAGGCGCGCGGAGACGGGATTGGCCGAGCGCGTCCGCCAGTCACCGAGCCGGGGCCGTACAGTTTGATCAGTGAAAAGAAAGGGGGGAAACTCAGACAAATATGCAGCGACCTTTACGGGAATGAAAACATGACACGGCTCTGAAACAGTCTCTTACAAATAGTGGCACTCCAGCACTGTAGCCTACACTTTATATTAATAAAACCAGGGCGAACAGCACGCACCGCCACAGTTTTTGCATATAATCAATAGCTACATTTTTTTCTCAATTGTGTACGCAACAACCTGGTCAACCATTAGAGCTGTTTCAACATAAAGCTTCAAAGCAACGGATTAAATGCAACACGATGGCCAACGCAGCTGCCTCCTTATCGCCTCTCTGTGCACATCTGTGGGTAAATACAATTATGCAGAGGTTTAACAGATGTTGGAACCCTTCCCTCCCTCCTCGCCACAACCATTGACCCAGCATGACAAGTCACACACTGTTTTTTTCCAAGAGGCAAACCATGATACTGAACCGTGAGACAGAACTTCGATCCAGAGCTATTTTAAAGATTTATTTCGTGTGAGTGGAGTGCAGTATCCAAACAAGACTTTGACCGTAAACTCCTTTTTGAATACACGAAGAAGAGGACAAATATTGCTTTAATTTTCCCAGGCCTTGGTGGGAAAATAATTAGTATTTGCTGAGCGCGCAAACTTTTGGGGGGTAGGGGCTGGCCAGTGATTGTGGATTGTGAAGTCAGTGAATTTACGTAACTTGAATTTAGGTAACTGAAGCCTCTGTTGCCTGTCAAAAATCCTAACTTTGGCATCCTGTAGATTCCAGAGCCCCCGAGTGCGTTAACTCTGGGCAAAACACACTCACAAACATGCGCTTGTGTGCCTGCTGGGCAAGGATCAGGTGCTTGTCGGAAAGGCCCCGGACACAATCGGGTCTCTCTTTCAATGGATGGGAGAATTCCGAGGCCGGCGTCAGTGAGTCTGGCCCTCTCTCTCAGCCCACCCTCCCTCTCCCTGCTCCTCCATGCAGCTGGATGCAGACAATCAACCCACCAACAATCGTCACACATAATTAGCGCAACCCCTTTCTTCTTCTCTCCTCTGAACAAATTTTCAATCTGCCATATTTGATTCAAATACAAAGAAAGAGTTTAATAATATAGCCTATGAAGTATCCAGACACACTCACCCTCATCTCTCAAAGCACATTGTCTCAACATGAACAGTGTGTCTCCTTTAACTTCTAATGGCAACAGAACAGAGTGAGGAGTAATGAGGGTCATCAGAAGGGAGGGAGGAACACAGAGGAGCCGGAACCACCTCTCTGTCATGCGAAGAAGACACAGAGAAGCATCTTTATATGTGCAGGCTCATCTTGGGGCTTTAATTAAGTGGCAAGAATGTCTGTGAAACTTATTTCTCTGTGTGTTTATCAAAGACGCTTCAGTCTTCTCTATCTGCTTTGAGCAGCCCACAGAGCCCCAGTGACCCAGGCTGTGACATGGCATTTTATGTGCATTATTTTATATCAGTTACTATTTGTCTATCTCAGAGTCTCTGTTCAAGCATATGCATAATAATCTTTCCCAATTTGTTGATGGCATTTAAAAAAAATAAAACTTACCAGATGCCATTCATTGCTGCTGTCAGTTTCAGTCCATCGTAGCACAGCATCACAAACAGTCAGACTTGACCCCCACCACTTCTCCACACTGTCCCTCAGCACTGGCTCCCCCCCAAGGCTGTGTGCTAAGCCCTCTACTGTACTCCCTGTACACCTTTGACTGTATTCCAACCCCCCCAACCACCATCATCCTGAAGTACGCGGACAACACCACCTTGATTTGGCTCATCACCGATGACAGGGTGGAGGTAGAGAATCTGCTGCTGTGGTGCCAAGCAAACAAACTGAAAATGAATGTCCAAAAAAACCAAAGAACTCATACTGGACTTCAGGAGGTTGTGGTTGGGCTAATGGCGCTACTTTCACGCCCCTGAGAACGTCATAGTCTGGAGGATCCAGTTCTGACAGTGCCACCAGCAGGCTGGAGAGTCACTGCAGTGGTATGTTGCTGACCTGCACCAACTGGCTGGGTGTTGCCAGTTTGGGACTTTAGAGGAAGAGATGGTCCGTGATCAGTTGGCGGAGCACACATTGTGTGCAGCAGCACGGTCAAGACTCCTTACCCATTCCGGTGAACTGACGTTGGCCAAAGCGGTGGAGATAGCCCAGCAGTTTGAAGCAGCAGATAAACTGTCACGGGACCTTGGTGAGAGAACAGCGTTGGGGAAACCCGACTCACAATCAGCGGCGCAGGCTGTAGACCCGGATAGCGATGACAGCATGAAAGACAGAGAAGAATACGCTGCCACTATAAAAAATTAGGTCCGCCCCGAAATCGCCAAAGTGTTTTGGCTGCGGGTCTACCAAGCACCGGTACAAGGCAAGAGAGTGTCCGGCAAAAGGCAAACGCTGCGGCAAGTGTGGACTTCTAAATCATTTCGCCAGGGTCTGTAAATGTTTGAGCGGGGGGAGCAGTGACGTGAAACGGATTTCCCCGCTACAACTCCTACGATTATCCACACCGTAACCCCGAGCACAGAAGGCCGTACATATTTAACAGCTACGTTGGATGGTGAGGACGTGCCGCTGTTGGTGGACACAGGTGCGGTGAGATCCGTGTTGAACTGGCCTACTGTGAGTTTTTTTCCCCTACCATCATGTGAGAAGTCTGTCAACGCCATTATGTGGGTATGGCGGTAATAGGCTGTCCACCGTGGGTTCGCGGAGTTGACGGCAAGGTACAAGACAGCGGTGGTGTCCAACATACAGTTCGGGGTGACCGTGAGTGGGTCAAATGTGATGGGCTGCGATCTGTTTTATGGACTGGGCTTCTCAATTAACTCAATTCAATTCAATTCAATTCAACTTTATTTATATAGCTCCATTTCACAACAACAGTCATCTCATAGCACTTTCAAATGTAGGGGGAACCCCCACAACTGCAGAAAGACCCCAGCAATCAAGCGATCCCCTGTGAGCAAGCGCTTGGCGACGGTGGAGAGGAAAAAATCCCTTTTAACAGGAAGAAACCTCCAGCAGAACCAGGCTGAGGGAGGGACAGTCATCTGCTGCGACTGGCTGGGGGGTGAGGGGATAGAGAAGATGAGAAGAACAGACATGTAGAGAGCAAACATTAAATGGGAGAAGCCCAGTACATTATTGGATGTCCCCCGGCTGTCTAAATCTATTAGCAGCATAACTAAGGGAGGGTTTAGAGACACATGATCCCTCCTAATTGTAAGCTGTATCGAAAAGGAAGGTTTTTACCCTATTCTTAAAAACAGAGATCGAGTCTGACTCCCGAATCCAGATTGGTAAATGGTTCCACAGGAAAGGAGCTTGATAGCTGAAGGCCCTGCCTTCCATTGTACTTTTGGAGATTCTAGGTACTACAAGTAATCCAGCATTTTGGGAGCGTAATACTCTATTAGGATGATAGGGTAGTATCAGATCTTTTAAATAAAAAGGGGCCTGATTGTTAAGAGCTTTGTGAGTGAGAAGAAGGATTTTAAACTTAATTCTGAACTCTATGGGAAGCCAGTGAAGGGAGGCCAAAACCAGAGAAATATGACCTCTCTTTCTAGTACCTGTTAAAACTCTTGCAGTAGCATTTTGGATCAACTGAAGACTTTTTAAAGATATTTTAGGACAACCTGATAATAACGAGTTACAATAATCTAATCTAGAGCTAACAAGATCAGTTTCTCAGCATCACTCTGAGACAAGATGCTCCTAATCTTGGCAATATTATGCAAATGATAGAAGGTAGCCTTAGAAACAAAATTAATATGTGAATTGAAAAACAGATCTTGATCAAAAATAACTCCAAGGTTCCTCACATAACTATTAAGAGAAAGAGTAACCGCATCCAAACTAAGAGTTTGATTTGGAAAGGTATTTCTAAGGTTTTTTTGACCAACAAGAATGACTTCAGTCTTATCTAAATTTAATAGCAGGAAATTACAAGTTATCCAAGCTTTGATTTCCTTAAGACAGGCTTCTAACTTGGCTAATTGATTACTACCATCTGGCTTCACTGACAGGTATAATTGTGTGTCATCTGCATAACAATGAACATGTATACAGTGCTTTCTAATGATGTTGCCTAACGGAAGCATATATAAACTAAAAAGAGTAGGGCCTAGCACAGATCCCTGTGGAACTCCATGACTGAGCTTTGAGTTGGAAGAAAACTCATTATTGACATGAACAAACTGGAGCCTATCAGACAAATAAGATCTAAACCACTGCAGTGAAGTTCCATTAAGTCCAACATAGTGTTCTAATCTATCGAGTTGAATATTATGGTCAATAGTGTCAAAGGCTGCACTAAGGTCTAAAAGGACAAGTACAGAATCAAGTCCATTATCAGATGCGATAAGGGGGTCATTAATGACCTTCACTAAGGCTGTTTCAGTACTATGATGGATTCTAAACCCAGATTGAAACTCTTCAAATAAACCATTTCCCTGCAAGTGATCAAATAATTGTGTAGCAACAACTCTTTGTAAGATTTCTGAAATGAAAGGCAGATTAGAGATTGGTCAATAGTTACGTAGCTAAAACTCCTGGATCCAGCGTTGGCTTTTTGAGTAAGGGTTTAATTACAGCAGTTTTAAAAGCCTGCGGTACATGGCCTAATGTTAAAGAAGAATTGATTATTTGAAGAATACGGCTGTCAATAAATGGGAAGACTTTTTTAAATAACCTGGTAGGAATAGGGTCTAAAAGACAAGTTGAAGGCTTGGATAAGGAAATTATTTTATCTAACTCTAAAAGGTCAATTGGAGGAAACTTATCTAAACAGATCAATTGAAGGAGTTGTAGTAGATGCTGTATTTAAGTTAACAGTGGGAAGAATCTGATTGATTTTATCTCTAATAGATTAAATTTTATGATTGAAAAAGTTCATAAAGTCCTGACTAGTAAGCTCTAAGGGAATGCAAAGATTGACAGAGTCCTGGCTCTTTGTCAGCCTGGCTACAGTGCTGAAAAGAAACCTGGGATTATTCTTGTTCTCTTCTATTAATGCAGAGTAATAACTTGTTCTAGCTTTTCTAAGAAATTTTTTATAAATTAAAAGATGATTTCTCCAAGCTGAATAGTTTTCATCTAAATTTGTGGAACACCATTTTCTTTCTAATTAACAAGTCTTCTGTTTTAAGGTATGAGTTTCTGTGTTAAACCAAGGGGTTGGAGATCTCTGATTGGACTTTTTCTTTTTTAAAGGGGCCACCAAGTCTAGAGTCTGATGCAGAGAAGCTGTAACATTATCTACCATGCGATCAATTACAGAAGGAGCAAGCTCTCCATAGTTTATTTCCATTGTGTTGACACATGGCATAGAGGAGACAATCTGCATAAATTTGGTAACATCATCTGAAAGACATCTGCTGTAGTAATATTTTTCTTTAGGAATCAAATAATCAGGAATAGTGAACTCAAAAGTTAACTGTCACGCCGCGCCGCTCGTCAGCGGCGCCACCTGCTCGCACACCTGTTCATCGTCAGCGGTGAGGGATATAAGCCGCCTCGCCCTGAGCTTCGGCCTGAAGCCGTCAGACTTCATCCCCCCTTCAACGAGAAGCAACCAACTCTTCAGCACGATGCTGTTTGGTAAGAAATCCTTACCTCATCCTTTCCAGTCTGCTCCCCTGTGCACAGGTGGATTCCTCGGCGGCGGACAACCCCGTTCCCTCGTCGTTCCTCGCTGCTGCACCGAGCCCTGCAGGTGGCTGTCTCCCGGGTTCCGTCCTTGTTGTGCCAGTCATCTGTCCCTAGCAAGTAAGCTTCTCCCTCGCCTATTCTCCTCCTGTGTTGGTGTGTGCCCGTCACCCTGTGTCTCTGTGTTCTCTCCCATAGGGTTGCCGGCTGTACGGTCTCCTGCCTCTGTGCCTGAAGCAGACGCCGCCACCAACACATTAACATTCCGCAGACACACATTCATTCACCCCTGTTGCCAATAAACTATTTGAACTACTCTGAGCCTGTGTGTGTGCGTCTCCTGAGCCGAACGTTATGTCAGTACGGCTTCAGCAGAGCGGCTCGGCAGACGGCGGGCTCGCACACCGGTTTTCCACTCTCGAGGCTCGAGTGGATCAATTAGCCTATCAGCAACAGGTGATTTTCAATCAATTATTAAATTTGACTAACCGGTTGGGCCGCTTGGACCCCCAGCAGGCGTTCCCCCTGGCTCGTCAGGGTGGCGCGGCTCCTGCTGCTCCAGTGGCCATCCAGCAGGCTCCGAGTGCACCGGTTCGGCTCACACCCATTCCAACCCCCGCCCGCTTTAGTGGTAAGCTCGGCGGAGTGCGGGGGTTTATTATGCAGTGTGAGTCCGTTTTCCACCGTGTGCCCGGAGACTTTCCCTCAGATCATAGCCGAATTGGTTATATCAGGAATCTCCTGGAGGGGCGAGCTTTAACGTGGACCTACTCCGTAATGGCGAGGCCCAGTTATGCCGCCCTCACATATGACCAATTCGTGAGGCGCTTCCTGGAGGTCTTTGACCATACTCCAACCGAGACGGTCCAGGTCGATCGGCTTCTCGCCCTCCAGCAGGGAAGCCGGTTGGCAGCGGACTACGCGGTCGACTTCCGGGTAGCGGCGGAGGAAGTAGGCTGGGAGGAACGCTCCCTCTGCGGCCTTTTTCTCCGCAGCCTCAATGATGATCTGAGGGATGAACTGGCTGGGCGGGATATTCCTGAGACGCTAGCGGAGCTGACATCCTTAGCGATTAGTTTGGATAACAGGCTGCGCGAGCGCTCCTCAGGGCGGAAGTCGTCTTCTTCTCGCCCTCGTGGAGCCTCGCCGCGCCTGTTCCAAGCTCGCCCCCTGGCGGCGCCACCACCATCGTGCCCCGAGGAGTCGGAGCCGATGGTGACGGGCTGGACAAAGCTTTCACCTGCGGAGAGACAACGCCGCCGTGAGTTGGATCTCTGCATGTATTGCGGAGATGACCAGCACACGGTGAAGCTTTGCCCACGGAAAGCCAGTCGGCGGGGTCCGCGAGTCACTGTAGGGGGCCTTGCGGATCCCAATCGGTTAAACTCACACACTCAATTAATGCTGCCCATCCGTTTCTGCCACAACTCCACTGGGCACCTCACCCACGCACTGGTGGATTCGGGTGCAGAAGGCAGCTTCATTTCACAAAGCCTGGCAACCCGATTGGGCATCCGCTGCCAGGCGCTCAAGGACCCCATCTCCCTGGTCAACCTCTCCCGTGCTTCCCTTGGGAGAGTCACACACCAGACCGTCCCGGTCCCAGTGATCATCTCTGGTAACCACCGGGAGGAGATAACCTTTCTCATCCTGCCCAACTCTGTGTCGCCCGTCATCCTGGGGTATCCCTGGCTACGCCTCCACAACCCTGTCCTGGATTGGAAGTCAGCTGGGGTCTCGGCATGGAGCACGTTCTGCATGGGCACCTGCCTTCAGTCCGCTGCCTGCTCTCCGTCCGCTTCTCCCCCTGCTACGGACGCTGCACCCCCGGACCTGTCTCTGGTGCCTCCGGAATTTCACGACCTGGGTATGGTGTTTAGCAAGACTAAAGCTACGTCTCTCCCCCCTCATCGGCCCTATGACTGCGCCATCAACCTCCGCCAGGGGGCTCCCTTACCTTCTGGTCGGCTCTACAGCCTGTCAGCGCCGGAGAAGGAGACGATGAACGCCTACCTAAAAGAATCACTGAGCACTGGGATAATTCGCCCATCGTCATCACCCGTGGGGGCAGGATTCTTCTTCGTTGGAAAGAAGGACAGATCTCTCCGCCCGTGCATTGATTACCGGGCTCTGAACGACATCACGGAGAAGGATCGTTACACCCTGCCCCTCATGGACACCGCTTTCCACTCCCTCCAGGGGGCGACCTGGTTCACCAAGCTGGATCTACGCAGCGCATACCACCTCGTCCGGATCCGGGAGGGAGATGAGTGGAAAACAGCCTTCCGTACCCCGAACGGCCACTTTGAATACCTGGTAATGCCGTTCGGGTTGACCAACACTCCTGCCGTCTTTCAGCGCCTCATCAATGACGTCCTCCGGGACTTCATCGGCCTCTTTGTGTTCGTCTACCTGGACGATATTCTCATCTTCTCCAAGTCCAGGGACGAGCACCAGGTCCATGTGAGGCGGGTCCTCCAAAGACTGCTGGAGAACCGGCTATACGTGAAGGCGGAAAATGTGAATTTTACGCCAGAACGACATCCTTCCTGGGTTTCATCATCTCTCATGACCAGGTGCTCCCAGACCCAGAGAAGGTGAAGGCGGTGGTGGAATGGCCTACACCTGCATCACGGAAGCAGGTGCAACAGTTCGTTGGATTTGCAAATTTCTACCGCCGCTTTGTCCCCAATTTCAGCTCCATCGTCGGACCACTGACCCGCCTCACGTCCCCTAAGGTCCCGTTCCGGTGGACCGAAGAGGTCGCTGCTGCCTTTCAGGCGCTGAAGGCGGAGTTCTCCTCCTCCCGGGTCCTTCGCCAGGTCGACCCCGCGCTGCAGTGCATCGTGGAGGTGGACGCCTCGGACACAGGAGTGGGGGCGGTGCTATCTCAGCGGTCGCCTGACGATGGCGCCAAACGGCCCTGCGCCTTCTTCTCCCGGCACTTGTCCCCGGCGGAGAGAAACTACGATGTGGGGGACAGAGAGCTACTGGCCATCAAGCTCGCGCTGCAAGAATGGCGCCACTGGCTAGAGGGGGCGGACCTGCCGTTCGTGGTCCTTACGGACCACAAGAACTTGGAATATCTTCGATCTGCCAAGCGTCTGAACGCCCGCCAGGCACGCTGGTCCTTGTTCTTCGCCAGGTTCCAGTTCTCCATCACCTTCAGCCCTGGCTCCAAAAACGGCCTGCCTGACGCCCTCTCTAGGCAGTTCACCCCCGTGGAGTCGGAGGAGACGCCCCACACCATCCTGCCCAGGTCGTGCGTCGTGGGAGCCATCTCCTGGGACATAGAGAGCAAGATCCGGAAGGCGCAGGAAGTGAAACCTGACCCTGGCGGCGGACCGGAGGGGAGGCTGTTCGTGCCATCCGCGGTCCGAGGAGAAGTCATCCACTGGCTGCACACCTCCAAGCTCACCTGTCACCCTGGCACCTCCCGGATGATAGACCTCCTCCAATGGTCCTTTTGGTGGCCAGGCCTGCGGAGGGATGCAGCCCGCTACGCCCGGGCTTGCCCAATCTGTGCCACCAGCAAGTCGGGAAATGCCCCTCCAGCGGGTCTGCTCCAGCCCCTGCCCGTCCCTGGCAGGCCCTGGTCGCACATCGCGTTGGATTTCGTCACCGGACTCCCCGTCTCCAACTCCTACGACACCATCCTGACCATCGTGGACCGTTTCTCCAAGGCTGTGCACTTCGTCCGCCTGCGAGGTCTCCCTACTGCCCTGGAGACGGCGGATCTCCTCGTCCAACACGTGGTCAGGCTGCACGGGATTCCGGTGGACGTGGTCTCGGACCGGGGCCCCCAATTTTCCTCTGAGGTTTGGAGGTCATTTTGTAACGCCATCGGAGCCAAGGTGAGCCTCTCCTCCGGCCATCACCCCCAATCCAACGGGCAGTGTGAGCGGACCAACCAGGAGCTGGAGGCTGCGCTCCGCTGTGTGACCGCATCCAAACCCACGTCCTGGAGCAACCATCTTGCCTGGGTTGAATACGCCCACAACACCGCTCGCTCTTCTGCTACAGGGATGTCCCCCTTCAAGGCGTCCCTGGGTTATGACCCCCCGCTGTTCCTGGTGCAGGAGAGTGAGGTAACTGTCCCCTCAGTTAGGGGGCATCTCAGGCAGTTCCGCTCCATCTGGACTGCCGCGCGCAATGCGCTTTTACGCACAGCGGAGCGCAACAGAACTGTGGCGGACCGGCACAGAAGACCTGCCCCGGCATACAGAGTTGGGCAACGTGTCTACGTGTCGACCCAGGACGTCACTTTAAAAGGCGAGAGGAGGAAGCTGGCACAGCGATTCATGGGTCCCTACCCCATCACCCGGATCATCAACCCGGTGGCTGTGCGCGTGGCTATTCCCCCCTCCCTCCGCATCCATCCCACCTTCCACGTGTCTAAGGTGAAGCTGGCAGTCACCGACCCCCTTTGCCCTCCTCCTGCTGCGCAACCCGCGCCCCGGATGATTGGTGGCCATCCGGCCTGGCCCGTCGCCTCCATCCTGGACTCCCGGCGCCGGGGTCGTGGGTTGCAGTACTTGGTGGACTGGGAGGGCTATGGGCCCGAGCATCGACAGTGGGTACCCTCGTCGTTCGTGTTGGACCTATCGCTCATCGCGGACTTCCACCGAGCGCACCCAGAGAAGCCATCGCCAGGAGGCGCTGCTAGAGGGGGGAGTACTGTCACGCCGTGCCGCTCATCAGCGGCGCCACCTGCTCGCACGCCTGTTTATCGTCAGCGGCGAGGGATATAAGCTGCCTCGCCCTGAGCTTCGGCCTGAAGCCGTCAGACTTCATCCCCCCTTCAACGAGAAGCAACCAACTCTTCAGCACGACGCTGTTTGGTAAGAAATCCTTACCTCATCCTTTCCAGTCTGCTCCCCTGTGCACAGGTGGATTCCTCGGCGGCGGACAACCCCGTTCCCTCGTCGTTCCTCGCTGCTGCACCGAGCCCTGCAGGTGGCTGTCTCCCGGGTTCCGTCCTTGTTGTGCCAGTCATCTGTCCCTAGCAAGTAAGCTTCTCCCTCGCCTATTCTCCTCCTGTGTTGGTGTGTGCCCGTCACCCTGTGTCTCTGTGTTCTCTCCCATAGGGTTGCCGGCTGTACGGTCTCCTGTCTCTGTGCCTGAAGCAGACGCCGCCACCAACACATTAACATTCCGCAGACACACATTCATTCACCCCTGTTGCCAATAAACTATTTGAACTACTCTGAGCCTGTGTGTGTGCGTCTCCTGAGCCGAACGTTATGTCATTAACAGACAGTGGTCTGACAGTACATGATTATGAGGAGACACTACCAGATTTTCTATTTCTATGCCATATGTCAGAACAAGGTCCAATGTGTGGTGGAGATAATGGGTAGAATTTTCTACTTTCTGAGAAAACCCCATTGAGTCTAATATTGAATTAAATGCCTTATTAAGACAGTCACTATCTACATCTACATGTATATTAAAATCCCCTACTATAATTATTCTATCTGATTTCAGCACTAAATCAGCTAAGAATTCGGCAAATTCGGATAAAAACTCTGAGTAGGCTGAGGGAGGACGATAAACTATGGCAAGAAAAATTGGGTTTAACCTAAGATTGCTAACATGCCCAATACTGAGGACCAGGCCCTCAAAGGAATTAAAACATGTTTTTTGCTTTACATTAACTAGTAATTTAGAATGGTAAATTGTCACTACTCCTCCTCCACGACCAGAACTTCTGGGATTTTGATAGTTTAAATAACCAGAGGGAATTGATTCATTTTAAACCAACATAATCCTCTTGCCCTAACCAAGTCTCTGTAAGGGATATTAAATCAATCTGATGATCAATTAACAGATCATGGACTAGCAGAGACTTGGGAGCTCGAGGCCTAATATTTAACAAACCACATTTAATTTTTAAATTATGAGGAGGAACAGAGGCCAAATTATTAAATTTAGAGACCTGATGTTTAATTTGAGTTTTACCACCTGTTTGTTTAATCATTCTGGGATGCTTATACATTATATTTGTATTAACTTTGGAGGGAGCAGACAATGATTCTCTGATGGGGAAGACAGGATCTAAGTTGAGTGGTGGTGGATGAAGAGGAGCTGCAGAGAGGCATGTATTTATCAAGTTATGTTGTATTTATCTTGGGTTATAATGTTTTGGGTAACGGGAGACAGACACAATCTCCATGGGGTTATGAATTGAAGACTGATCTAAACAGTGAGAATTATTTGGATTAATAGGATTAATATGAGAAGTGGAAGCAAAAAAGGGCTGGTTGGCAGACCCTGGTACTTCAGGGAGAGTTAACATACCAGCTTTCATTCACTGTACTAAAAAATGCTGAATGGAATAAAACAGATTGTTCCTTAGAACACGTGCACCGAGTCTATTTGGATGGATGCCATCTGGCTTCATAAATGATGGGCGGTTCCAAAACAGGTTGAAATTGTCTATAAAACCAATGTTAAAAGTAGGACATGTTGAACACAACCAGGTATTAAGGCTGAGAGTTCTGCTAAAATAATTGCAACCTCTTCTAAGAGGTGCAAGTGGCCCCGAAATAAACACACGTCTGCCACAGTTCAAAAGAGTGGACAGAAGGTTCCTGAAGTCACTCTTTAACATCTCCAACATTTCACCTGGGATGTTGTTGCATCCAATGCGCACAATAACAGTTTTAGTGTGGGGGTATTCATTTAATAGGTCAGGGATAAGAGCCTCAATGTCTGACACTTTAGCCCCAGGAAAAAATTGTGTAACACAGTACCTGCTTCTGACATTCCTCATTATTGAATCACCAATTACCAGCGTCGTCTGGGGGGGGGGGGGGGCTTTGTCGGTGGCTTATGAAATGATGGATAATTTTGCCGTAGTTGCTGCTGTGGCAGAGGGGTGCGGATACGGGGGTGATGCGGTGAGATGCGCTCTCTTCTTTTTAGAGCTGGTGTATAATTTGGCACACCTAAAGTAGTTTTGATCCGGGGCTTGCGGATTTGAGCCACTGCTGAAGTAATAGGGGCGGCCATGGGAGGATGATCGACGTCCAGGTGGGGGAAATCTTCAAGGGAAATGATATCGAATCTGTTTTCCAGCAAAAGGGAAAGGGAGGAGGCGCGGCCATGTCTGGTCAATCCCTGACATTTGCTATTTGGCTCAACCAAGGTCCAGGGCGCGCATTGAGGCTGTGATAAACCACCCGGGGCTTTGGGTTTAGCTCCGAGCTGAAGCCAGTGTTTGATGCTGGAGTCCTGGACAGCTGAGGTGACTGGAGCAGGGGTGGAAGTGGATGGCGATGAGCTAATTTCACCCAGGTAAGTAGCCGTCTCTGCTAGCTGTGAGTCCATCGCTGGGGCCAATGTCTGTTCAAAAATAATAGTGTCAAGGTGGTTTTCAGCCTCCCGCATCTTATAAAGGTTAGAGAGTCTCAATTCCAACTCAGAAACCTGCTTAGAGAGGGAGACACAGCTGACACAAGTAGGGGATGGAGCCATAGCTTTCCAGGCCAGAAGTGGCTAGCTAGCTAGCTAAAACAGGTTAGCCTAACCTGGTGAAACAGCCCTGCCCGGGGTCTGATTCACCTGTGTGCCTGATCGGGCTTTCGTATTTACTAAGCTAACACTAAGTAAAAAGATAATATCAGTTAAAGAGATAAAGAGATAAAAATTTAAAACGGAGCTAGTACAACAAACAAAAACAGACAAGATAATGCTTTGACAGCGTCGTGACAGTTTACAAACAGACGCCGATACAGGCGCACTCCACCATTTCCAATTACCAATTACCAATTACCAGCAGCAGCGGAGAGGAATGGTCGGGCTGTGGTTTGTGGGACTGGCCGGTTCCACGAGTGGTTGACGATGTGGTTTGGGACAATACATGGCCTAGTATTCTGGGAGATGGACAGGACAATTTCCACCCAGGGCCATCAGGGCAGAGTTCTGGTGCCAGGGCCCACGTTACTCTAGGTGAGGGAACTGGGCAGCATGGTGGAACGCCCGTAATGGCGTGAGGATGTGAAGATGACCCCCTCTGCTTCCAGGGTTCAGCCTGAAGATACAGAGAAGCATGAGGCTGCAACGGCTATGCCAGCTTTCAAAATGAAAGAGAACGGGGCAGGACTGGCTGGCACAGGAAACAGACGTGCCACACAGGAACACTGCAGGCCGAGTCGGGCTTTGCGGAGGGTCGCCAGTGTAGCGCGACCCAGTGTGGAGGCCCAGTTGAGGCATTGTGGACATGGGAAGTCGAGTCAAGCTCCTTTGGGAGTCGTGACGTGGTTCGACCCAGAGAGGAGGCTCGGCTGAGAGGAGTCCACGGAAAGAAGAAGCGACGGGAAGACCAGGGGCGGCTGAAGGTGGTGGCTGTTCGGGGGAACGGATACCTTCGGCTGTCAGATGACTCATGGAGACACCCCAATGATCTGCGGCGCATTATCAAGGAGAAGGAGATGTCAGGGCCCCGACGTGGCTCATCTCCAGGGACAAAGAGATGAAGGAGCTTTGGGTGGGACCCGCCAGACGAGTCCCCTGGGGGGTGGCTTCTCCACTGAGGCTGTACGATAGCAAGGGGCGATGAGTTGGGTTAAGTGTGAATTGCCCGGGCTACATAGTTAATGTGTTTCTCATAATAGACTGCTATAACAGGTGCCCATGTGAAAAAAAAAATACCCATGTAATGTGTGTACCACCATGTTTAGGGGTGTGTATTACTGTGGGGTTTGCCTGGGTTAGGGTGGTATAATTGGGAATGTTATAGCGGTGCATGAATGTGCATGTTAACTGATTGGTTGTTTGTTTGTTACATTGAATTTTCACCCTTATGTACATAAGTTTATGGGGTTATTTTGTATTATAATAGGAGCACAGCATTATTTTATTTTATGGACTTTTACTATTAGGTACGGCAGAATAATCCTTCTGGCCGTGTGGAGGTGGAATGGTAGTCCACCTGTCCTCCTCTAGCTTTAGTTGTTTGTGTGCATGGACAGGCCTGTTTTATTTGTTTGTCATTAGAGCATGACTCGGGTACTAAATTTGGGAAGGTCTAATCAGTGTGTATGTGTTTTGGACTTTTGTAAAGGGGGGGGGGAAATGTTATATATTAATATGATGTATTACTGTGTGATGAGGGTGGTGGCCACCCTCCACCTTTCCGGTTCCGCCACCACCCTGAGTATAAAAGGCTGATGCGGAAGAGGCACGGTCTCTTTTGACCTTCGCCTTTGCCTGTACAGGAACACCTGGTGTCTGTGAGTCGCACAATAAAGTCAAGTTCTATTGCACCTCCGGCCTGGTTATTGTGACATTGGTTATGGACATAATGCAGGTCCCACACCTCCAAACTGACAGTTTCTTCCCCTGGGCCATTCGGACTGCAGACAGTCAGAAGCCCCACCCACCTCCTTCCGTATGCTCACATGGACTGAACTGAGGACCTTTTAATTATCACAGTAACTCACCTGTCTTTGTAGTCCTCACTTTCATGTATATTGACCCATACGTGAAATCACTACTGTGCATATTTTCCATAATCCTTGGGCCATTTTACTCAATTATGTGTTCTGCACTCCACACTTATGTACATAGTTCCACCTGTGAAGCCACTACCGCACCTGTGTATATACCCATGGGCTATTTTTATTTTTACTTTTATTTTTATTTCAGTCGCATGGCTAATCGTATGATCTGTAACTGTGTTTTATTCAAATTCGTCTCTCTTACTTTATTGCGCAGTAGCCTGGTGGAGCACCCACAATTTCATTGTGCTGTACAACTGTTCAATGACAATAAAGCCTATTCTATTCTATCTTCTCTATTGTACATTTTACTCCAATAACATTTAGATATTCTGATATTGTTGATGTGGAAATATTGTACATAAACCTAAGCCTGCCCCTCCGTGGAGTGCCACCTTATCAGTTTTGGAGGGGTTTGTGTACCATAATGATCCCAGGAGCTATGTATGTGGTTGAGGGCAAATTGCCCCTGGTAGGTTCTCCCAAGACAAACTGGTCCTGGGTGAAGTGCCAGACCAAGAGCAGTCCAGTGGACCCCAATGAAAAAGGTTACAACAAGGACCCAGTGCACCCAAAGGAGCTATAAGGGTCTGCCCTCCACTGGGCTCACCACCTGCAGGAGGGATCTTATAGGGATTGTGGTGCTATGTGAACTGGGTGGCAGTCTGAGCTTCTTTGCTTGGACTGCTGTTCCCCTGACCTGAACCACTGGATAAGCAATAGAAGATGGATGGATGGAACCTAAGGCCAGGGGTGTAGCAAGCTTTTCAAAAGTGTGGGTGTTGGGGTTCGGCGGGTAATTAATACCCAGTAGATTTTTACAAAAACCGTGGTCTTCATCATTACTTACTGTATGTATTAACGCTTTTACAGGACAAAAGGTCAATGACAAAAAAAAGAATAGTCAGCTTCCATTGAAAAATAAATCTGTTGAAAATAGTCTGAGAAAGGGTTTTTCTTTCAATAAAGAAAATATTAAACCTCCATTCATATAAGTAAATCCTTTTTAAAAAAAAGGCCATTACCTTTGTCAGCAAAATGAGCCAAAATCATCCCCTTTGTTAACCTGCCACCCTCCATCGTGATAAAGATTGTAAGGATAGTTTGTACAGGACAACTTAGTCTATCAGTAAGAAGATAGTGGCAAATGTACAAGAAAAATCATGAAAATATAAGAAAAATTGTTGCAATTTCTGTAGGAAAAAAGTTGCAAATTTTGTATAAAAAGTCATAAATTTATGATTATATTGTTGTAAATCTGTGTGGGGGAAAGGTAACAATTTTATAATAAAACATGGCAAAAAACTGTATCTAGTTATTTTAATCCTACATTCATTTCATTGCTCACCTGTGAAGCTTTCAACTTCTCTAAACAGGAACATAAATCAGGCGGTCACATTCAAAGCCGGTCACCGATGTCATGTTTCAAGAACAGGAGAGGAAGGGGGAGAACAGCGTGCAGAGAGGCCAGAGAAACTGAGCGGCGTTTGTGGAAAACTGGAAAAACTGTGGGTGTTCAACCCTGTCCCCTTGAAAACTGTGAGTGTTAAAACACCCACATCCCCCACGGGTGCAATGCCCATGCCTAAGGGTCTTGGATGTTCAGCGGGGAAAATAAGTATTGAAGACATCAACATTTTTCTCATTAAACATATTTCTGGGGCGGCTGTGGCACAGGTGGCGT
The DNA here is from genome assembly GCA_020510985.1 of Pholidichthys leucotaenia. NCBI lineage: Eukaryota > Metazoa > Chordata > Actinopteri > Cichliformes > Pholidichthyidae > Pholidichthys > Pholidichthys leucotaenia. Next base: position 128,003,721 of record CM035842.1, on the reverse strand, counting down.
GTGACTGACTACTGATTGGAGGGTCATGGGTTCGATTCCCACTCTGTCTGCAGTCTGCATGTCGAAGTGTCCTTGAGCAAGACACTGAACCCCCAGTTGCTCCTGGTGGCCAGGCTAGCGCCTGTGTGTGTATGGCCGCTCTGCCGCCATCAGTGTGTGAATGTGTGCATGAATGGGTGGATAGCAGGATCTGTAAAGCACTCTGGTCATCCAGAGATGGGAAAAAGCGCTATATAAGTGAACGCCATTTACCATTCTGATGGAGCCAGTGACCTGAGATTTTCACCAGATATCAGTAACAACCCAAGTAATTCATACATACAAAGAAATCAAGGCAACTGTGTTCACAAAACAAGTTATATTTAATAAAGTGGAATGCCACAGGGAATAAGTATTGAACGCATGAAGAAAAAGAGGTGCAAAAAGGCATAGAAAGCCAAGAAACCATCTGAAACCCATCATAATTTAGGAAGCCATCCAATATCCCATCAGTGCAAATTAATTTCATCTGGTTAAGTCATGACTGATAGCCTTTAAAAAGGTCTGTGGGACTTCCGGTCTGGACGCCATGGTGATAGCAACCTAACGCTGAAACTCCCAGACCCCAATCCAAGGAAAACATCTTCAAAATCAGACCTAACGGATTTTTGGAAGATTAAAAATCAAAAGACAATAACACCATGCCTAACCAAAAGCAGAGGAAACTGACATTCCCCAGGTCAGGACGCACAGCGACCGCAGAATCTGAACCGGAGGACCTCCGTTCAGAAGACGAGGACCTGGGCCTAGCTAACAAAAGGATTAGCTTGAAATCGCTATTTGACGAATTACGACGATTTCGGGCCGAATTTCTTGAATTCAGAGAGGATCTAAAAAGGACGAACAGCAGAATGGACCAGGCCGAAAACCGAATCTTGGAAGCTGAAGAAAGAGTAAAAGTGCTTGAAGATTCTGTGCTGGATTTACACAGAAAACAGTCAAGGCTGGAGGCTAAGCTAACCGACCAAGAAGGAAGACAGAGACGAGATAACATCAGAATTCACGGTCTGAAAGAAGGAGCTGAAGATAGTTTCAACACAGTGGCGGAATGCGTGGAATCCTTATTGAGAGAGAAGTTGGATATTCCATAAACCACCGATTTGAAGATAGAAAAGGCCCATCGTACATTAGCCGCTAAGCCAGCGCCGGAAGCGCCCCCACGTTCTGTGGCGGTGAGATTCGCCAATTTCAAAATAAAACAAGACGTTGTAAGACGGGCTTGGCAGAAAAAAGGATTTATGCATCATGAGAGAAAAGTCTTCGTGGAGCACGATTACGCCCCTAAGGTTCTTAAAAAGCGACGGGAATATAACGACGCCAAAAAGGTTCTACAGGAACAGAATCTACGCTTTCAGACGCCATTTCCGGCGAAGTTAAGGGTCTTTTACGGTGAAGAGTCATGTCTCTACAATTCAGCGGAAGAAGCAACAACTGACATGGCAAGAAGAGGACTCCCGGTAACGGTGTTTAAACCCGCAGCGAATCTGAGCGAGAAAATCAGAGCTCAAACATGGTCCACTCAGAGACCTTCAAAATCCACGGGCCAGCAGCGGGAAACCCAGCCCCAGAGCTACAAAGATAAGCTTTCCAGTTCCAGGAAGGAATAGCAACCTTTTTGTCTTTTTTTTTTCTTTTCAGTCACTCTGCACTTCCACCCCCCCTCCTACAAGGTAACAAACATTAAAGGAGATGCAGAATCAGCATGTGGTAAAACCTTTCATGGAGCAGTTTTAGCATTAGAAACAAATGTCTTCTTAATTTAAAGGGGGGGGGGAAATCATGTTAAAATAGAAATGTAACAATGACCCACATGTTCTCTCCACACTAACAAATACTGTATTAGAGTGAATGTTTGCTGTGATGGGGGTGGGAGGGTGCACACAATCTCATAGGGTATAGGCATAAAAAAAAATAAAAAAAAATCATTACAAATTCGGATTGGGATCTGAAATTCACGTTAAAAACATGGGACAACTTACAGGGGTAAGAGAGGGCCCTCAACACCTAACAGAGTTTGAGAAATTTCCCTCAGAGCCTACACTCCATCAGGGCTCTTACAGGGTCTTTAAAGAGACCCCAGCTCAGGAAGTTTTTTTGACAGTTTTTTGTTTTAAAGTTTCGTACACTATGTTCTTAATGTTTTTTATGTTCTTAATGTTCTTTCAGTTTCTGAGTAGCAAAAAAGAGGGCCACCACACTGTTATACTAAATAAGAAAATACAATGGAGAAACAGGGTGTAACCAAAATAGCCTCATATAATGTAAAAGGGATCCTGAATCCAGATAAAAGATCCAAGATTCTACGCAAAATGAAAAAAGACAAAGCAGAAATAATATTTTTACAAGAAACCCACCTAACAGACGTGGAGCACACTAAACTCATTAGACAAGGGTTTAAAATGATCTCTTCATCTTCATATAAATCAGGGAGGAGGAGGGGAGTAGCGACATTGATATCAACCAAAATTACATTTGAAAAAAAATCAGAACACAAAGATAAAGAAGGGAGGTACAGTTTGGTAACTGGGCGGCTAGAGGGAGAAGATATCACCCTGCTGAATGTATATGCACCACCAGGGGCTAAATGGAAATTTTATAAAAATGTATTCGACCTAATGATAACTAAAGCCCAAGGTTTAGTGATATGTGGTGGAGACTTCAATCTAAGACTGAATCCATACTGGGATGCAACAGGTAATTCTTCACATCAAAATAACACCCAAAATAGGAATACTCGGATGCTACTAAAAGAAATGGGAATCTGTGACGTATGGAGGGAATTCAACCCCAATGTAAAAGATTATACTTTTTATTCAACGCCACATTCATCTTACTCAAGGATTGATTACTTTTTTATGTTTAATAGAGACATTGGAAGAGTAAAAACATGTAAAATAGGACTGATGGATCTCTCTGACCACAGTCCGATCTATATGGACTTAAACATCCAAAAATACACAAATAATACATTTTCCTGGAGGTTGAATTCAAATGTCCTGAAAGGACCACTGAAAGATGAATTGGAATCAGATATTCTCAGATATTTGGAAGAAAACGATAATGGAGAAGTATCCCCTTTAATACTGTGGGATGCGTGCAAAGCTGTAATAAGGGGAAAAATTATTGCAAAACTGGCAACCCAAAAGAAACTGAGACAAGAAAAACTAATCACACTAGAGTCAGAACTCAAGAACCTAGAAAAAGAACACAAAGACAACACTCATTCTAATGGCTCGCTCAAGATTAAAGAAATTAAAAATCAAATAAATGAGATCTACACAATAGAAATCCAGAAGAAACTTACATTTCTGAAACAAAAACACTATGAAGCAGGCAGTAAATCGGCAAAATTACTAGCCTATAAATTGAGGAAACAACAAACAGAAAGAGCAATCTACAAAATCAGAGACCCAGTATCAAAGGAAATAAAATTCAGAATTCAGGATATTCTTAAAAGCTTCGAGAATTACTACAAGAACTTATACTCCCACAAAAAACATAAAAATGCATCCGAGACATTCCTAAACACATTAAACCTTCCCCAACTTACGGAATCACAAAATAAAACCCTACTGTCAGAAATACAACCTAAAGAATTGGAAAAAGCAATTATGAAACTTAAAGCTAACAAATCCCCAGGAGCAGATGGCTATACAGCAGAATGGTACAAAACCTTTAAACAGCAACTATCTCCTCTCCTCCTGAAAACATTTAACTACGTCCTCCACACAGGGGAAATCCCCCCCTCCTGGAGAGAAGGGGTCATTGCAGTTATACCTAAACCTGAAAAGGATAAACTAGAATGCTCCAACTACAGACCAATCAGTGTATTAAATCAGGACTATAAGCTTTTTACCACTATCCTTGTCAAAAGGTTAGAAAACATACTGACAGACTTAATTCACTTAGACCAAACAGGTTTTATAAGACAAAGACAGACACAAGACAACATTCGACGCACTTTACACATAATTCATCATATAAAAAAATATAACTTAAATGCAGTCATATTGGGATTAGATGCTGAAAAAGCATTCGATTCAGTTGACTGGTCTTTCCTATATAGAATCTTATCCAGTTTCAATTTTCATAACAACTTCATTAGAACTATACAGGCATTATATAAAAAACCAACAGCTAAAATAAGGATTAACGGTAATTTATCATCATCTTTTGAGCTGGAAAGAGGATGTCGTCAAGGCTGCCCCCTGTCTCCACTGCTCTTTGCAATCTTCATAGAACCTCTGAGCCAATGGATAAGACAAAATCAAGAAATTCAAGGTATTACACTTGGTCAGAAGGAACATAAAATAGCACTCTTTGCTGATGACATTTTAATATACCTAGGGCAGCCAGACACTTCTCTACCAGAACTAATCTCAGTTTTTTCAGACTATGGAGATTTATCGGGGTACAAATTAAACATGCATAAAACCCAAGTTTTAACATTCAACTATGACCCAAATCATTTTTCACTAAGTGAACTCAAAACTAACTGGGAGTTGGAATCCATGAAATATCTGGGGGTCAATATCCCGAAACAACTCGACAAAATTATAACACTAAACTATGATCCACTGGTGACAAAAATAAAATCTGACCTAGCAAGATGGAATATGATACCATTCTTAGGTACTGCACAAAGAATTGAAGCAGTCAAAATGAATATACCTCCACGTCTTCTATACCTTTTCCAAACAATACCGGTAGAACCTCCCAAAAAACATGGCAGGAGCTGGACAGAAGGATCTCAAGATTCATATGGCAGGGTAAGAGACCTAGAATCAGATATAGAACCCTACAGCTAAACAAAGACAAAGGTGGGCTCGCGCTGCCAAATATAAGGGACTATTTTATAGCTGCACAAATTAAAACTTTAGTAGAGATATGTAACCCAGTCTACACTGCACAATGGAAGGAGATGGAATGCCAAATAACAAGTGACATCCCCCTACGGGCGATAATAGGGAACAATGCCTTAACTAAACTCTTGAATAACACTAACCCGTGGATAGAGACCCCGCTAAAAATTTGGTTTAAGATAGTCAGAGAGAATCAAGCCAAAGAGCCCTATCGACTTCTGCAATGGATTGCCTATGATCAAGACTTTACCCCCAATAAAACAGACACTAGATTTAAAGAGTGGAAAGAGAAAGGGCTGATAAAATATTACGATTTTTTTAAGGGGCAAACTTTAAGAAGTTTTGAAGATTTGAAAAAACAAGGTCTAATAAATCAAGATCTTTACAGGTTCTTTCAGCTTAGACACCACATAAACAATATACTTAAAAAGGAGGATTTGGAAAGGGCCCAGTCAGGTGTTCTGAAGGTCTTCTTAGTGGCATATAAAGGGATCCCAGGGATCAGATACATCTCTAAAATATACCAAGGTCTTCAAGACTTAAAAGGAGACAACACATCATATATAAAAGAGAGATGGGAAAAAGAGGGGAATTTCACTTTACAATTGGAAATATGGGAAAAGCTAAATAGACAGCAATGGAAAAGTACCTCATCCCTGCAGTGGAGAGAATTTGGATGGAAAAACTTGGTAAGATTTTTCAGAACACCTGCACAAAACAAATTTACCCATAAGGGGTTGAACTGTTGGCGCTTGTGTGGTGAAAAGACTGCAAATCATTTTCATGTGTTTTGGTCATGCCCAGTTATCCACCAATATTGGACCAACGTACAGACAATATTGGGGAAAATATTCAAAATAACAGTTCCCTTTTCTTTTGTAACTTTGTATTTGGGTTTACTACCAGAATCACTGGAAAGACGAGGAGATAAATACTTATTCAATGTTTTAATATTGGCAAGTAAAAAAGCCCTAACTAAAAAATGGATGTTGAAGGACTGTCCTACACCTGAAGACTGGATTAACGTGATTCAAGACATTTACTCAATGGAAAAGTTGACATTCGCACTGAGACAGGACATGGATGGGTTCATGAACTTTTGGCAACCCTGGATCGCATATGTGTCTTCCACTAGATCTGATCTTTGACAAATACCATTTCAATAATGGTCCCGCTCTTTGTTCCAATGCTACTCAGTTGCTCTTCTACTTTTAATTACTTAATTTTCTGTTTGTTTGTTTTTTGCTGTTCTGTTTGTTTGTTTATTCGTTTTTTTTTAAATTTAATTCTCCTTAATTTCACTTTTTCTTTCACTTTAAAAAAAAGGGGGTGTTGTAATAACTATCCTACCAATGTTGTCAAATAGCAAAAAATAAGGGAACATGTGATGAAAATGTAAACAATGCAATGCTGTAATGACCTGTATACCCTTTACAAAAACTTAAATAAAAAAAAAAAAAAGGTCTGTGAATATCAGATTGTCACACCACAAAGAACTCATGATGAGTAGAAGCAAAGACCTTTGCAACTTTATTGTTGCAAAACATAATGATGGCACTGGTTCCGGGTGCATTTCTAAACTGCTGAATGTTCCAGTGAGCACTGTTGGAGTCATCATCCAGAAGTGGAAAGAACATCATTTTATCATAAACCGGCCACAACCAGGAGCTCCTCACAAGACTTCTGACAGAGGAATCAAACAAATTATTAGAGAGTTATCCAAGGGCCAAAGGCCACTCATGGAGAGCTCCAGAATGAACTGGAGTTAGCAGGTACTGTTGTTTCAAAGAAAACAATAAGTAATGCACTCAACCGACATGGGCTCTATGCCCACTCACCTCACAAGACTCTATTGCTGAAGAAAAAGTATGTTGAAGCTCATTTAAAGTGCGCATGCACAACATTTGGCCAAGCCAGTAAAATACTGGGAGAACATAGTCTGGTCAGATGAGACCAAAATTGAACATTGTGGATGCCACAACACACAGTATGTTTGGACGAGAAATGGAACTGCACATCCCATCAAGGTGTGGAGATGTTTTTCAGCACATGGTACAGGCAGACTTCATATAATTGAAGGAAAGATGAATGGACAAATGCACAGAGACATCCCTGATAAAAATCTGTTGCCATCTGCCAAGATGCTGAAGATGAAATGAGGGTGGACATTTCAGAAAGACAAAGATCCCAAACACACAGCCCAGGAAACTCTCAACTGGCTCCAGAGAAGGAAACTAAAGCTGCTAGAATGACCTAGTCAGTCACCTGACCTGAATCCAATTGAAAATCTATGGAACAAACTGAAGATCAGAGTTCATAGAATATACCCATGGACCCTTCAAGATTTGAAGACAGTTTGTTTGCAAGAATGGGCTAAAATCACTCCTGAGCCATGCTTGCGCATAGTTTCTCCATACAGGAGGTGTCTGGAAGCTGTTATTACCAACAAAGGCTTTTCTACTAAATATTATATTAATTTCACCAAGCTTGTTCAATACTTATTCCCTGTCATTCCACCTTATTAAATATAACTTGTTTTATGAACACAGTTGCCTTGATTTCTTTGTATGTATGGATTACTTGGGTTGTTACTGATATCTGGTGAAAATCTCAGGTCAGTGGCTCCATCAGAAATATGTTTAATGAGAAAAATGTTGATGTGTTCAATGCTTATTTTCCCCTCTGTACATTATGCCAAACAGGAATCATTTTTAATCATTCTTCTATCAAAAATATGCCCTGTTAAACACAACTTCACAGCATGAGCTAAGCAGCTAGTGCCGTGACTCATACTTAACCAGAAGTAAGACACCTTTATGGAAAGACCCGTAAAATCAAGGCATTAGAATGGAGTCTAATAATAAACAGCCTTGTCGAAATAAGTAATAAAAGTTTAAAAAAACCTCTTTAATACGCAACTTTTCTCCCATAAATTTGTGACATTTCTCACAAATTTACTCATAAATTTTTCTCATGAATTTGTATTTTTCTTCTTGTAATTAAAAAAATCTTGTAAATTAGCAGCTTTATTCTCGTAAATTTATGACCTTTTTATTGTAAAATTGCAGCTTTATTCTCATAAATGTGGCATTTTCTCACACAAATTTCTTCCTAAATTTGCTTCTTAGTCCTCATAAATCTGTAAATTATTCTTTAGCTTTTTTCAAATTAATAGGGAACCTCTGATAATGGGCATAAGAGCTGCATGTTGCTCTGGAGCCTGAATTTACAGACCCCTGCCTTAACCTTTAACTCGATACAATTTTTTTTCAACACTTAAAGTCAACTAATTTCCACCCAAATCTCGTTAGAAAAATAATAGCTTACTACTCCCCCGCTTGACTCATGTTTCTTCTTTGTCAAAACATGACAGACTGAGTAATAATCCTGAATACTGTAAAATCCTCAATCTCTGTTGCAAAATTTCAGTAACATAAGGCCATATGGTGCTGCCCGTTGTGGGAACTGGATTGTTATCATTATTATATCGCCAGATGACCCTGTCTGTGTCCTTGGGTGTGAATATTTTCCTGCTGTCTTCATGAAAGAATACAGCTAGACAGTGGAGCTGCATTGCAGGTGGGACGCCAGCCACAGAAGGCCATAACACCCATGGCCACCACCAGGACAAGCTGAGTGAATGAAGACACTGCCAGGTGGTGGTCACACTATTGTTTTGTCGTTTCCATCAACTTACTGGAACAGTTGGTTTATTCTGCAGCCATCTAATGAGGATACACATCTGGGTTTGTGTAAGCAAGGCCAGACGTGGTGATTGTGGCTGGTCCCAGCTAGTGTAAGCGATGGGGGATCTGATTAGTCACAACTTCTTCAGTTCATTGGAGCAGGTTGTGAAAGTAGATTTTCACTTTCCCCCTTTGGTTAACAAATTGACGAATAAAAAACATTCTCCAGCCTGACTTGAAAAAAAAAAAAAAAGCTTTAAAGCTGGCACATGCTGTTCCAGACTACAACTGGATGACCATGAATGGAAGCAATGCAGGGTCAAATCTCTGATCCACAAACCTCTAATAAGACCAAGTATGATTTACAATGTACAATACATTGGCTCTCCCCAGTTGTGGAGTAACTACAGTCAGTGCAATATTTGCAGATTATTACCAGATGATGACCTTATGATTATTTTCACAAAGGCTCTTGTGTAATTTCAGTTTGTGCTGCTGTTTTGCAAGAGTGGGGGACATCTATGGCAACATTTTAAACTAAACTAGTTTTGCTCTTGTATTAAAGAAGTGTCTGGAGTCACGTTTTATGTTTTTTTCCTCCTCCACAGACGGAAGTGTGTACATACTGTAAAGATTGAAAGGATATGACCCAGACAGTGTTGTGAAAAAGTATTTGCCCCTTCTTGATTTTTTATATTTTCTGTGTGTCACACTTTCATGTTTCAGATCAGTAAACAATTTTTAATATTAGACAAAAACAACCCGAGTTAAATACAAAATGCAGTTTTTAAATGATGATTTCACTTATTAAGGGAAAAAAAGCTATCCAAACCTAACTGGCTCTTTGTGAAAAAGTAATTGTCTGCTAAACCTAATAACCGGTTGTGCCGCCCTTGTGATAACTGGCAATGAGTCTTTTTCATCTCTGTTGAGGAATTTTGATCCACTCTTCTTTGTAGAATTGTTTTAATTCAGCCACATAGAAGGACTTGTGCTTCAGGTCATGAACTGATGGCTGGGTATTCTCCTTCAGGATTATCTGGTAGACAGCAGAATTCATGGTTTGATCAATTACGGCAAATCATCCACGTCTTGAAGCAGCAAAGCATCCCCACACCGTCACACTACCACCACCATGTCTGACTGCTGGTATGATGTTCTTTTCATGAAATATTGTGTTAGTTTTACGTTTGATGTAACGCGGTGCACACCTTCCAAAAAGTTCAACTTTTGTCTCATCAGTCCACAGAATATTTTCCCAAAAGTCTTGGGGATCATCAAGATGTTTTTTTTGGCAAATGTGAGATGAGCTTGTGTGCTCTTTTTGGTCAGCAGTGGTTTTGGCCTTGGAACTTTCCCATGGATGCCATTTTTACCCGGTCTCTTTCTTATTGTTGAATCATGTACCAGTGTCCAAATTGAGGCAAATGAGGCCTGCAGTTCTTTAGATGTTTTGGGTTTTTGTTTTTCATCTGTTCTTGAATGTCTTTAGATCGTGGCATGATGTGTTGCTTTTTGAGATCTTTTAGCCTACTTCACTTTGTCAGACAGGTTCTATTTAAGTGATTTCTTGATTCAACAGATCTGGCAGTAATCAAGTTTGGATGTGGCTAGTGAAATTGAACTCAACTTTCCAAAAAATGGGGTTAATCAGATTTAATTCATGATGTAACGGGGTCGGGGGAGGGATTACTTTTTCACATCGGGTCAGTTTGGAAAGCTTTTTTCCCTTAATATGAGAAATCACCATTTAAAAACTGCACTTTGTGTTTATTCAGGTTATCTTTGTCTCATATTAAAATTTGTTTGATGGTCTGAAACACTTAAGGGTGACAAAATATAAGAAATCAGGAAGGAGCAAATACTTTTTCACAGCACTGTATCACTTTCAGTAAGCAATTTGATCAGAATGATATCAAAGAAATAAGATAATGTTAATGTAATCAAATGCTCTTTCAGTAAGGAGCAGCCAATCAGAAGAAAGAAGATGGCAGGAAAGATGTCCCCAAAGATAAAGATTTTAAAGTAGCGCCATTCACCTTATTCCTGGGGGTGTCACTGTAGGAACAATTATGGGCGGAGCTTCCGGTTTCGGTTGCAGTAGTGTTAAATCAGTCAGTAAGAGTGGAGTAACAGGGGTATTTAAAATAGTGTTTTAAAAGTTTTTCAAATTCATTTTAATGTATAGTCCACAAATGTGTTTTGCACTCAAGTGGCAGCTAATTTCAGCGCTTGTATTTTTTGCATTCTTTGAATGTTTTGGCATAGTTCTGGTACTTGTTGTTGGTGTTCATGGTTGTGCCATAGAATGTATAAATGGCACGAGAAGTCATAAATCATGACTCTTTCTTTGTTTGCTAGCTGCAAGTCCCAGGAAAACATGAGTGCCTGGTATCATGGGAAAGCTTAGAAATTGTACTTTCTAAAAATACATATGTTTTTGTGAAAGACGTAACTCCCGACCGATCGAACACGAGTTTTCAACCAAACCAAAATATAAACAAATTGTCTTTTTCCAGGTCCGTTTTTGCACACTTCCTACAAATTAAATATCATTTTGAAGGTCTTTCAATCCAAAATATGGAAATAACGTTACATCAGTTTTGAAAATGTCCTCAAAGTGACTCATTTTGCCAGCACGGGTCATTTGTTTACAGTGTTAGCATCTTAGCAGCGGCGCTAACAGCTACTGTCTACCAGACCACTTTTTAAGGTCATCTTCCCATCCCTAGATAGTCGTGGGAAGTGGTATGATTGTGATGTGGAGCCCATAATTCTAACGTATGTGACTCACATGTGGCAGGCTGGAATTCAGCCGAGAGAGACTTTGAGCTAGCCAGGTGTATTGACATCACACCTCAAGAGGACGAGGTGTCTGCACCCCCCGTGGACTCAGAAGAAAGGAGAAGATTACCTGGCCTGACCTTTTGGGGGTCAGAGAGGAGAACAGAAGGACGCTGGGTGTTCTATAACAGATGAAAGGATGTAACAGGGTCGTGTGACTTTTGTGTGATGTATTGTGACTTGTGTGTGAGGTATTGTTCGAGATAAGTGTATAAATGTATGTGTGTGACTGCGTCCTGTCTCTTTTCACTCCGATCGAGAGAGGACGTAGGATGAATGAGAATTAAAGCAGATACTGGAAAATCATCCAGTCTCCTCAATTCTTGACTCCTACAACTGGTGACCTACGCATGAATCTGAGCACGCCGAGGCTGGAGGACAGCCTCGTGATCGATATGGAAGAGCTGGGAGACAGCCACTCAGACCCGGATTCACTGGGGAGTGCCAGCAGGGGCACAAGACTGATTAAGCTCCCCGAGTTCTGGCAAAACGACCCGCACTCGTGGTTCCAGCATGTGGAGTCGCGGTTCCTGCTCGAGGGAGTATTAGCGGACAACATTAAATTCCATAATGTCATCGCGACGCTCGACAGCCGCACGGCTCGGTGTGTGCAGAGCCTGGTGCAGCAGCCACCCGCTGCCGGCAAATACGACGCGCTGAAAGCCACCCTCATCAGGAGCTTCGTGCCGTCGGCTGAGGCAAAAGCCAGGCAGCTACTGGACCTGCGCGACAGGGGTGGACGCAGGCCGACTGTCCTCATGGAGGACATGCTACAAATGATCGGGACGGACAACGACGCGTTCCTATTCAAACACATCTTCTTGCGGACCCTTCCAGCACACACGAGAGGTCCCCTGTCCAGCGGACGATGTGTGAACCAGCAGGACTTCCGCGAGCTGGCCCAAGAGGCGGAGCGGCTCCTCAACGCCTGCGAGGAACAAGAGGCTTCCGTGGCAGCGGCAGACCTCGGCGCGGTGGCCGGGGGCAGTGTGGAGCCAGAGACAGCAGTGACCACCTCAGCGGCGACAGCAGCGGCGAGATTCCGTGGCAGGGGAGATGACGGCCTCTGTTTTTACCATCGACGTTTCGCTGGGAAGGCGCACAAATGCATCCCGCCCTGCAAGTTCAAAAAGCAGGGAAACGATCGGGCCGGGAGCCGTTAGCAGCTTCCACTCTCGGCGAACGGAACAAGCTGCTTTATCTGACAGACGTGGGCTCCGGGCGGCAATTCCTAGTGGACACCAGAGCCCAGAGGAGCTTCATCACTGCGACCTATGCTGATCGGGTCGCTGGACCCCGCGGAGACGGAGCGACAGTGGCCAACGGCTCCAGCATCAAGACGTACGGAGAGAGAACCTTGTCTCTGTCCTTCCACGGCCGCGCCTGAGTGGAACTTCATCGTAGCGGCAGTGAGCTTCAATATGTTAGGTGCTGATTTTCTGTGTTCACATGGTTTGTTAGTTGATCTGGCCAACAAACGCCTAGTAAATGCACTCTCTTTCTGTTCTATCCCTTGTGCAGCTCGGGTGTCCCCGCCGCCAGTACAGACCAATGTCGCCACAGCAGGTGGTAAGTTCCACAGCCTTCTACACCAGTTCCCAGCACTCACAGTTCCCACTTTTTCAGCTAAGGTGGCGAAGCACGGGGTGGAGCACTTTATTACCACGAGTGGTCCACCGGTTTTTGTGAAGGCTCGGCGCTTGGATGCAGCTAAACTCTCCATTGCGCGCGAGGAGTTCGCCAACCTGGAAAGGTTGGGCATAATTCGCCGCTCGAAGAGCGCCTGGGTTTCCCCCCTCCATATGGTACCTAAAGCTGACGGCTCGTGGAGACCTTGTGGCGATTACCGCAGGTTGAACAATGCCACAGCGCAGGACCGATACCCGATTCCGCATATCCAGGAATTTTCAGTGCACTTGGCGAAGGCGCGCATTTTTTCTAAAATAGACCTGGTCCGCGGTTATCACCAAGTCTCGGTCCGACCAGAGTACATCCCCAAAACAGCCGTAATAACCCCGTTCGGGCTTTTTGAGTTTTTACGCATGCCTTTTGGCATTAAAGGCGCCGCACAAACCTTCCAACAGATGATGGATGCAGTGTTGCGTGACCTTTCTTTCGTTTTTGTCTATTTAGACGACATTTTGGTAGCCAGCACCTCCGAGGAGGAGCATGCAAAACACCTCACGACAGTTTTTCAGAGGTTAGGAGAGCATGGGTTGATAATCAACCCGGCCAAGTGCCATTTTGGCGTGGCACAAATCGATTTTTTAGGGCACCGCGTTTCCTCGGAGGGAGCAGTTCCTCTGCCGGCCAAAGTACACGCAGTGGCAGATTTTCCCCAGCCTCGAACGGTAAAAGCGTTGCAAGAATTTTTGGGGATGGTAAATTTTTATAACCGTTTCATACCCCATGCAGCGCAGCTTATGCAGCCTTTGTACACCGCGCTTAAAAAGCAAAAGCCCTCCCATGTGACTGAATGGTCCCCAGAGCGGGAGCGCGCATTCACAGAGGTTAAACAAACACTGGCAAACGCGGCACTGTTGGCCCACCCAGACCCGGCAGCCCACATAGCGCTAACCACAGACGCGTCAGATGTGGCTATAGGGGCCATTGTAGAACAGCAGGTTGCCGGGGTTTGGCAGCCACTCGCATTTTTCAGCAGATCCCTACGCGAGGCTGAGCGAAAATACAGCATGTTTGACAGGGAGCTGCTGGCACTCCACTTGGCTATTCGCCATTTCCAGTTCTGGCTGGAAGGGCGGCATTTCACTGCGTTTGTCGACCACAAACTGCTCACTTTTGCGATGTCCAAAACTTCAGAACCATGGTCAGGGCGGCAGCAGAGACAGCTGGCCGCAATTTCTGAATTTACCACCGATATTCAGCACGTAGCCGGTAAAATCAATGTGGTGGCAGACTGTCTGTCACGCGCAGTAACAGCACCCGTCCGCGCGGAAACGGATTGCGCGGCCGCTTACCTAGAGCGCGGTAACAGCGCGGTAACAGCGCGGACACGCGCGCGGCTCCGGTCCACGTGGGAATAGATTATGCAGCCATGGCGGCGGAGCAGAGCGAGGACGCGGACGTGCGTGCGCTCCTGTCTGGACCAACAGGGTTAAGGCTGGAACGCAAAAGTTTACAAACCGGTTCCCCCCCGCTTATCTGCGATGTATCCACAGGGCGACCGCGCCCGGTGGTGCCAGCCGCGTGGCGCCGTCGAGTTTTTGACGCCGTGCACTCCCTAGCGCACCCAGGGGTGCGCGCTTCGGTGAAAATGGTGGCGGAGAAGTTTGTTTGGCCGAGCCTGCGCAAGCACGTGAAAGAGTGGGCTAAAGCCTGTATGGCTTGCCAGTGGGCGAAAATTCACAGGCACACTAAAGCGCCCTTAGAACCGTTCCACATTCCGGCTAAAAGGTTCGATCATGTGCACGTGGACCTCGTGGGCCCCCTACCCACATCACAAGGGTTCACGCATCTCTTGACGATGGTGGACTGAACCACTCGTTGGCCGGAAGTGGTCCCGTTAACATCGACCACAGCGGCAGAGGTGGCACGCGCTTTTTTAACAGCCTGGGTAGCGCGGTTCGGGGTCCCGTCAGATATTACGTCTGATAGGGGACCTCAATTTGCGTCAGAACTGTGGTCAGCAGTGGCCAGCGGCTTAGGAGCGGCGGTACACCGCACGACCGCTTATCATCCCCAGGCCAACGGTTTATGCGAGCGTTTTCACAGGTCTTTGAAGGCAGCCCTCAGAGCGTCACTGACGGACACAGATTGGGTAAACAAGCTACCATGGGTTTTATTGGGGTTGCGTTCAGCACCCAAAGAGGATCTAGATGCCTCACCAGCAGAATTGGTCTTTGCACAACCGCTCAGGCTGCCAGGCGAGTTTTTACCTGACCACACGGCACCAGGGCCCTCCCCGATCCGGGGGTCTCTGAGTAACACGGGAGCAGAAATGCTCCCGGGCCCCGCTCATCACTCTTTCCCGCGTGTGTTCATGCCCCAGGCTTTACGAAACGCAGAGTTTGTTTTTGTCAGGCACGATGCGCAACGGCATAGCCTCCGCCCACCTTATGACGGTCCATTTTGAGTGCTGGAAACCGGGGAGAAATATTTTGTGCTAGATTTGGGGGGCAGGAGGGAGACGATCAGTATTGATAGATTAAAACCTGCTTTTGTGTTGCATAACGAGTCTGTACGGCCGGCAGGCGCGCCTCGATGCGGCAGGCCTCCCAAGGGGCGGCCCCTGGACCCCCCACGAGGGGCAAATAAACCTTCTCCCCCTCACTCCACAGATGCACAGCAGGACGGCCCAACACAGACCAGGAGACCTGCATACAGCAGATTCGGGAGGAGATTGAAACCCAGGCTGCATGCAGAATGATGTGGGGTTTTTTGATCAGGTTGTTTAGAGGGTGCTGTGAGATTATGTTGGGGGAATGACGTATACTGTATGACCACTGTATTACTGTATGTGTGTGCCCAGTCTTTCGCGTGGGAGGGGGGAGTGATGTGGAGCCCATAATTCTAACGTATGTGACTCACTTGTGGCAGGCTGGAATTCAGCCGAGAGAGACTTTGAGCTAGCCAGGTGTATTGACATCACACCTCAAGAGGACGAGGTGTCTGCACCCCCCGTGGACTCAGAAGAAAGGAGAAGATTACCCGGCCTGACCTTTTGGGGGTCAGAGAGGAGAACAGAAGGACGCTGGGTGTTCTATAACAGATGAAAGGATGTAACAGGGTCGTGTGACTTTTGTGTGATGTATTGTGACTTGTGTGTGAGGTATTGTTCGAGATAAGTGTTTAAATGTATGTGTGTGACTGCGTCCTGTCTCTTTTCACTCCGATCGAGAGAGGACGTAGGATGAATGAGAATTAAAACAGATACTGGAAAATCATCCAGTCTCCTCAATTCTTGACTCCTACAGTATTACTGTTTTTGAGGTGCAAAAGGCTGTGTTCCCGCATTTCTGATGTCGAAGTCATTGTTTTTTTAACAAGGAAACGTGTCCCATTTCAGTGACAACCATACGTTCTAAACTCGTACCGGAAGTTTTGAACAGCTACAGACCAGTGGCCCTGATGTCTCACATGATGAAGACCCCGGAGAGACTGCTCCTTGCTCACCTCCGCCCCCTGGTGGGACCAGCGATGGATCCACTCCAGTTCACCTACCAGCATGGCACTGGGGTGGAGGATGCAGTGATCTTCCTCCTTCACCATTCCCTGTCCCACCTGGAGAAGCCCGGGAATGCAGTGAGGATCATGTTCTTTGACTTCTCCAGTGCTTTCAACACCATCCAACCGATGATCCTGAAGGACAAGCTGCTGTGCACAGGGGTGGACCAGCACCTGTCATCATCGATCCTGGACTACCTCACTAACCAGCCACAGTTTGTGAGAACCCGGGACTGTGTGTCTGACACCATCATCGGTAGCACGGGGGCCCCCCAGGGAACGGTTTTGGCTCCCTTCCTGTTCATCCTTTATACTGCGGACTTCTCACACAACACAACACACTGCCATCTACAGAAGTTCTCTGATGATTCTGCGATCATCGGCCTCATCTCCAACGGAGATGAAGCTGAGTACAGAGGACTTATCCAGGACTTCGTGGACTGGTGCCATCGGAACCGCCTCCAGATCAACACAAGGAAAACTAAGGAGCTGGTGGTGGAATGCCGCAGGCAAGGACAACCCCTCACAGCACCAGTAAACATCCAGGGAACAGATATTGAGATGGTGACATCCTACAAGTACCTGGGTGTTCATCTGAACAATAAACTAGACTGGTCACACAATACCGATGCACTCTACAAGAAGGGACAGCGCAGGCTGTTCCTACTGAGGAGGCTCAGGTCTTTTTGTGTACAAGGGGTGCTCTTGAAGACATTCCATGACACGGTGGTGGCATCAGCCATCACTTTTGGAGTGGTCTGCTGGGGCAACGGCATTACAGCAGCCAACAGGCAGAGACTGAACAAGCTAATCAAGAAAGCTAGCTTTGTCATGGGGCAATGCCTTGACCCAGTGGAGGAGATAGGAGATAGAGGGATGGTGGCTAAACTGTCATCTCTGCTGGAGTCCTGGTCCCACCCCATGCAGGACATACTGAACGCACTGAGGAGCTCATTTAGCAGTAGACTACATCATCCTAGGTGCGCAACCGAGAGGTTTCGCAGGTCCTTCCTACCTACGGCTGTCAGACTGTATAACCTAAGCAGGGCTGCTTGCAGAGATAGCAAAAAAACGTGACGACCTAATAGTATTGAATGCAAAAGACGCAACAGACTTACACAAATGGTCCCCTCCAGTATACAACTAGAACAATATCAGTCGCTATGGAGGGTGACAATATGTATGGGTACATATTCATGTATGGGTACATATTCATACCATGTAGGGTAACTAAATAGACGGTTATGCTGTTTATTCCATCTAGCTACAAATGCACCTGTGTATATATATTTATATATTTATGTGTACATATGTATATTCACTGCTCTTATTTTCTTATCTTCTAAATTATTGCTCTGAGTGTTGCTATCCCTGTGCTGTTGCAATCCTGGAATTTCCCCAGTGTGGGACTAATAAAGGTTTATCTTATCTTATCTTATCTTAAGTTGCTACCATAATTCATGCAAGGCATCATGGGGCCTAGGAATAAGGTGGATATAACTTTCCTGTTCCTGGTAAGAACAATGAAAAGACTACAACTATAGTGACTATGACCTCAGCCCCAACAGCCAATCACAGGGCTTTTGTTATTGGTGGCTTAAGTTGTTCCCTGTGATTGGCTGTTCAGACTCATAGTCGCCATAGTTTTAGTCCTGTCAGTGTTCCTAACAAGAACAGACAGGTGTTCTAGGCAATGAGGGCTTACTCCTACTCAGGCTATTGGATAACTCACATTCACCCCGTGAAAGGTTGATAAACCATGAAAATAATTTTGAAAACATCATTTTAGGTGGAAATCTTACATAGTGTCTGTGGCGTAGTGAGTGTGGTATTGTGTGTATGCTGCCGTACCCAAACCTGGCGTGACGTCAGGCGGGCATGGCCCACTGTATAAATAGTTCTGTGTTCTATAATAAAGAGTTGTTGTTGGTTGTTGGTTCCATGCATGAAGAGAGACTCCGACTCCTTTCTCATACATAACATTTGGCGAAGAGAGAAAATTATGGGAGCGTATGGGCTACCTCAACCCCTACTACTGTTTCTAGAATACACAGGAGAGCCGGTGATCCTGTGGCCGAAGTGGCGGGCCATGTTTAAGGATTACATCGGGGCACTGGGCCTAAGTAGACTCGACGGGAGATGACGACGAGCGCTTCTGGCCCACCATCTCGGCGCGGAGGGCTGAAGAATTCTCGGTTCGTTGGGTGAGACGGAGCGCTATGAGGATGCTGTCGGGCGGCTGGCTGAATTCTTCGCCGGGCAGATGAGGACCACGAAGCTGTGGGTGGCGGGGGTGTTGGCGCCAAATGAGGCTAGGCTA
Organism: Pholidichthys leucotaenia; assembly: GCA_020510985.1. NCBI lineage: Eukaryota > Metazoa > Chordata > Actinopteri > Cichliformes > Pholidichthyidae > Pholidichthys > Pholidichthys leucotaenia. The sequence continues at coordinate 127,984,786 of CM035842.1, read as the reverse complement.
GTTAGCTTGGAGAAGCTAAAGGCACATTCAGTGTCTATGGACAAGCTAGCCACAAAGCTAACTGCATGTCAAAAGCGGGCTCCAGGCTACCAGCAAGGCATTGAGGTGGGGGAGTCCCCGGTCACTGAAGACGGCGGGCCAGCCAAGAAGTGCAGAAAGGTACAGGACTGTAGTGCTGGTGAGTTTGACGGCGCGGTGTGCGACGACAGCGGAGAGGGAGAGCAGCATAGGGAGTCATCCCCGCAGCTGGAGGCTGGGCAGCGGACGAGCGGGAACATTCAGGCTGAGAACCCTGGGGAAGAGCAGCGACAGCCGGGCATGGAGATGATGCAGCGGAGTGCCTGGGATGAGGGTGCTGAGAGCAATGACAAGATGCCTCGGTCGGAGAGTGACGCCGACGAGAGTGAAACCGACCAGAGTGAAGCTGACGAGAGTGAAGCTGAGCGCTCCGGGAGAGAGCAGCTACGACTGGGCACTGAGATAGCGCAGCAGAGTGCCTGGGACGAGGGTGCTGAGAGCAGCGACAAAGCACCTGGGTCGGAGAGTGACGCCGACGAGAGGGGTGCTGTGAACCGCAGGAGTGAGCAACAGGTGCTGGGCACCGTAGAGGTTTGGCAGAGTCTCAGTGCCGGAGCTCCACGCACCTTGGATGATTGTGCTGGGCGGTACAGCGAGGTGCCCGAGGCAGCAAGCGGAGCCGAAGAGCAGGCTTCGGGTTTCCCTGGAGTGCTGCCACAGGGGGCCGGAGTGTTTGGAGTCACGGCAGCGGTGTTGAAAGTGGTCGGGGGCAGACCAACGAGCACGGAGGGACAGCGTACCGGACAGCAGCACCGCGGGTCCTGAGAAAAGAAGCAGGCAATGGCGAAGAGGGACAATCTTGCTGGAGAGATTGTTTTTGATCCTGGAGGCAGACGGCGTCCAGGGGCGCACACATTGTGGGGCTGCCCGGGGCCTCCAAGCCTGGTTTATCTTTGGCAGCCAAGGGCGTGGATGATTTGGGGCTGCCCTGGGCCCCCGGGCCGGTTTTAACCCTGGCTGCCAACAGACATTGGTGTCACATAAACGTTAAAGTGTAAATATGTATATATCTGCTGGTGTGCATGAGAGTATGTATGGTATGGGGTTGTTTTATATGTTTTCAGAGACTAGGTCCGATTTTAGTTGTTTTGTGTGAATGTGATAGGATATTTTAATACAGTTCATGATTCCCTGGTGTTCCTTAGTGCTTGATTTGGGGCCTAAATTGGGGAGGGTCTCAATTGTGTGTGTGGTTTTGCATTTTTGTCAGGGGCAGGGGAATTGTGGTGTAGTGAGTGTGGTAGGGTGTGTGTGCTGCCATACCTGCCCCTGTCGTGACATCAGGCGGGCACAGCCCACTGTATAAATAGTTCTGTGTTCTATAATAAAGAGTTGTTGTTGGTTCCCTGCATGAAGAGAGACTCCGACTCCTTTCTCATACATAACAGTGTCACCTTAAAATAACGTAGCCAATCTAGTTAGAGTTAAGGTCCAGGTTGAAGAGAAAAGAATGAGAATGACATGGAAAAAAAAATATTAAGTTGCAGTGAAGGAGGAAAAAAGTGCCCTTATCTTCACTCAACCAAGGTCAAATACAGATCTTTATTTTCTCCTCAGACCCCACACAAGCTCTAGCACATGTGTTTTAATCCCCTTTTCCACTAGCACCTACTCAGTCCGACTCGCCTCGACTCTACTCGGCTCGACACGGTGTGGTTGGTTTTCCATTACAACTGAGTACCATCTCAAGTGGGTGTGTTCAATACAGGAAGGCAGCCCGTTATTTTGTTATGTTGTTGACATGCTGACATTTTCACTGATAAATAACGTAAAAGATGGTTAAAATCACAAAACACTCACCATCTTCCCCGTGAGCAGCCATCAGCTCGGAGACCTCCTGATATACTTTTTCATTTCGGGTCGGTCCGCCGCAGCAGGACCAACGGGGCTAAAAAGTTCATTGCTGTCAAATTTGACCAAATGTAGTTTATTTTTCAAGAGCAGGGATCCAAGTGCTGTAACACCGATGGAAGAATTGTGCGCACCGATAGGGAGACTGTTGAAAAATAACCACATTTGGTCAAATTTGACCACTAAATTAACTTTTCAGCCTATGAACTTGTCAGCCCCGGTGCCAGTGGAGCATTTCGAAATGAAATACCAGGAGGTCTCCGAGCTGATGGCTGCTACCAGGGAAGATGGTGAGTGTTTTGTGATGGTGTTGATTTGTGTGTAGCCATTTATTTAGTTGATTATTCAAGATTCAAAGATTTTATTGTCAATACTATACATACAGGACATACAGGAGAATTGAAATGACGTCTCTCTCTCTCTCTCTCCTCATTGGTGTGCACAGTATAAAAAGAAAAGGAATAAGGCTGGAAAAAAGAAAACAACAACAGCCCTCTAATATATACAATATGTACAGTAATGCAATCCGTGATGCAAATGGCAACAAGAAAGACCCAGACCTCCCATAGTGCAAATAGAGGTAAATGATTAACGATGATAAAACCCAGCAATCCTATATACAGACAACTAGAGATGTAATATCTGTAGTTGCAGTTCAATACGGCACTGTAGATGCAGATATGTAGCAGATAGGACTACACGTGATCAGTACTGCAGTGACAGACTGACAGCAACAGATATGGCATTTGTGCAAAAGGTTGTGGTTAATGTGCAGAGGCATACAGCAGCAAAAATATTACTGTTGGTGTGTTAAGTCTTTCTGTGCCAACAGCTGAGGTAGTTATTATGCGGGTGATTGCGTTACTGTCCAGGAGGGAGGAAGTGCACAGAGTTCAGGGTCCTGATGGTTGATTATCACAGAAATAATAAAAGCTCACGGCCAAATTTACAAATGGCAGTTTTGAATCTTGTGAAGACATTGCTTTCATCCACTGACATTACACCCTGGCCAATCAGTGGCCTGCAATCTGTTGACGTCACATTTTCAGCTTGACTCAGCATGGTTGGAACCTCACTAAAGTAGGTCCCAAAAAGTAGTTGGTACCAGGTACTAATGGAAAACCCTACAAACCGAGAAGAGTCGAGGTGATAGGGCTGAGTAGGTACTAGTGGAAAAGGGCCATTAGTAACAAGATGACTTGGATGGGGGGGGGGGGGGGAACATGGAGAAATACAAACAGGAAAATTGTTTCAGGGAATCCAGTGAGGACAACAAGCTGACAGAGGCATAGAAAATTGGTGTGGAAATCAACTGAGGAACAGACTCGAGGGCGAGGGGCAGAGTGGAGAAAGAGATACTCAGACAGAGAAAGAAAGAGAGGGATTGAGAGAAAAGAAGGACGGCTGACACGGCAGCGGATGCTGCAGGGGTTCAGCTGGTCAGGCTTCACAGAGACACACATACAGGGGCCATTAGGTCCCTGGTGGGTATCTCTGCACCTGTGTGTCATGTGTTTCTAGGTCAAGTGGGTTCCTGAAATTTCCAAGAAGAGCCACAGCGGTGACTTTCTCCTTCTGTCACTGACAATATATTCATTTTTCCTGTGTCTTCCACCCCCCTGCCCCTCTGAAAACACACAAACGAACACACTTGCCGCCCCTCCTTGCTCCACTCGTCTGCTCCTTGTGCGGCTAATGAATTGAAATGGTGTGGACCGAGACACAGCTGATCCCCCCTCTTCCCAATTCTTCACCACACACATACACACACTTACCCTTTCCTAATCTGGGTCAGCAGTGCCCTTCTTGGTCACCCCTGGCAGAGCCCTCCAGACAGAGGGGGCATAGTGGGAGCAGAGAGGTCTGGGCTCTGAGTGACCTGATTAAAAGCTCTCCTACAGACAACACGCAACACAACACTCACGCTGGACATACAACTGGACTTTCTCTCATTCTCTATGGCTGTCATGCTTCTCACAATGCTACCTCAATTTAGACTGATTACTAATCTTACACATGTAGATGGCTCTTCTGAATACAGGCATATTTTCGCCCAGGCTGGCACATGATGTGAACACTATAATAACAGGCACACAAAGTCTCAGGGACACTATGCCAGCTGGCAAGTGCTCCCTGTTCAGGCATTACAAAACATCATAATCATATCCCAATAATTTTTTGACAGGACAGCTATTCACCTCTCTCCCATCAGAATCTGTTTAAAGTATAGCATCTGACAATAAAAGCTGAAGTTACACATGAATTCCCATATCTGTTTAATGTCTGGCCTGTGTGTATTGTATTATGAAGACTTCCTGTTAACATTCTCTGGTTACTCTGTAATTACTGAAAATATCTTTGCACCACTAAGTTAAGGGTCTGGCCAAAGCGAAGGGTCAAACCCACTCAAGATTTCTAAAAATGTTGCTTCCTCAAGAATAACCAAAAGAGGAATATGAATTTTGGAAGCAAGTTCCCACAAACTGGAATCACTTAAAAAAAAGAGGAATTTCATTTAGAAACAAGAGAACACATCAAAGCACAGAATTTTAAATATATCTGACATAGACAACATGAGCTATATTAAAGGTTTACTCCTCTTAAATGATGAAAACATGTTGTGTGTAGTCCCATATGGCAATTGTTATGTTTCACAGTTTCCCTTTTCAGCCCAGTGAAGCTAAGCTAAATGAAATTTAGAAACAATATTAACTTCAAAAGGAATATGAACAAGGGCACTATGTTCTTATTGTAGTTTGGTCTTTGAACGCCAAAAATAACACAGCCAGATTCCCTCAATTTGAAATGTAATAAAAGCATAAAGGTCAGAGAGGGTATCATGATGGTTATGATTCCTATGAGTGTATTCACCTTATTTACTTATTCAGAGTGTATTCATTTGATTTACTGTAATATACCCAAGATGTTGACGTAAAAGCTGAACCATCCACCTACCCAGTGTGTGCACATTTTGTTTTTTCATATGAAAGAAAAAATATTTTTCAGATAAAAGGACTATATGAAATCATGACTCATGGCATCTGATAAGCTTTTAGTCTTTTTCTTGGTTTGAAGAACTAATAGAAAAATCCCAGGTTTACGTTTGAGGCCACTTTGTCATACTGTATGCCATTCTGATTTTGTTGGTTGTCTCTGTGCAGACTGGTGCATACAAAGTTCTCCAACTAAGATGTAAGAACTTAGACATTGTGCCTACCCAAGCATGTATGTAACATCTCAATATTATTGTGTTTCACAACTTTTCCCCATTTCAAAGTTATATAAAAATTCTCTTACAGAGATGTGGGTGGTAGGGGTTGTAAATATAAGATAAGACAAACCTTTATTAGTCCCACAAAAGGGAAATTACAGAAACAATGGGAAAATTACAATATGTTCTGTCATTCCGTCTGTCAATGCTGTCTCTCTTTTCTTTCACTTTCTCATTCATAACTCACTTCTGGTTTCACAAAACACTTCCTTTATGCACTAAATACAAATTTTAAGTGGTTAAGGGCAGGGTAATGTTTAGGGTTAATACTAAACATAAGTGCTGGGATATTTAACATGTTAACTTTTTGGATTAATATAGGCCAATTAAAAAAAAACCCAAACTGACGCTGTCAGGTTACTTCCTGAAGTGTTGTTGGCAGTTGTGATTGATTTTCCTCAGCAGCTGGCTTCGCTTAAAAGAAGAGTAAGTCTTGCTTTTCAGGGTTTAATTTGGCAAAGTTTACACCATTCAGGGCACGCAGGGCACCTGAAGTGCGTTACCTCATCTTGCGCAGATGCCACGCTTCAAGCCAAAAACACAAACTTCAACAGACCACTCACTCTGATATAGCCTAAAAAATAAATATAAGCATCTAACTCACATTTAAGATCAGAATTATACATGTTCTCTGGAAATCAATGGTAAATTGCTCTGTTTTTTTTTCAACCCACTGTGTAAAGAAACAAAAAGACATATGGCCTCAGATAAAGATGGACTCCTCAAACACTGTGGATAAGCTTTACTGTGAAGACACAGAGCAGTTCATCAAAACAAGAGATAGGTCTGGCACAAAGCTCAGAGGGGAGCATGTTAAAGTACCCTTACCACTATGCTATTCAATAAAGGCAAAGGATTTTAGTTTTAATGTTAATTAGACCCCATTCACATCAGGATAGTCCTGGGGTCTCAGTTCGATTGGGTGGGGAATGCCAAGAATTTTCACACCTTCGTTTGGTTTGGTTTGCATTCATAGTGCAGGAGACCAAATTGCCTGGACAAAGTCACACAGTTACAACAACTGCTCGTTTGGGTTGCTGTAGCCGAAAAACATTACTGACCAGGAAGAAAAAATCTCAGCGAAAAAGAAAAATCCAGCTCATCGATTGGCCAGGACCGAAAATGGAAATCCGTTCCCTTCAGCCAGGTTGTTTGTCTGCCACAAATGAGACATTTTTTAAACTTTTCTCCTTGGCTTTCTCCGGTAAAAGGATTTCTTGGATCTGCGCAGTTGTCTTTATTGTTATTTTCTACCCAAAATGCGCTATATATGGTAAATGCCACTTCCTCTTCTCAGACTACGCGTTGCTATGGTTACACAAACGCCAAGGGGCACTTCGGCCTTTTGGTCCACTGTTTAGTCCGCTTGCATTCAACTGCAAGCGAAGCGCACTAGACTTCATTTGCAAGAGAAACGAGACCTCCGTTTTCAGGCGGACCAGACTTTGCTTGTTTGGTGCGCACCAGAGTTCGAACGCATGTTCAGACTGCACCAAACAAACCAAACTATGCAAGGATAGTCCTTTGGTTCGGACCAAACAGTAGCCGTGTGAATGTGCCCTTAGAGGTGTGAGATTTAACTAATCCGCACTGCTACAGTCAACAGTGGCATTTTGGAAACAGATAAGCCTCAGCATAATGTGACAGACAGGCTATGACAAATTCAGTGGTCAAATAGATGTGTGTGTGTATTGCTTTGACAACAGCCTTATAATGACTACTTAACAACCCAAGTAGCTCTCACCTGTGTCAACGTGTCGAGTGGTTGAGTTAATTATTGTCCTCCAGATGTGTGCAAAGCCTCAGAGAGATTACAGAAGACAAACCAGGAGATTAAATTAATCTCTGTTTTTAGCCTCAAGGCAGATCGACCTCGAGATTAGTGCCATTCTGATGTTTAAATATCACACCCAGATAAGCAACAGTGCAGTTATTCACACTTGTTTAAGATAGTGTTTATAAACTGCTTTTTCTGTTGACGCCAGATGTGCGCCCCCGTTATCAGGGAGGCCGATGATTCCACCCTCCCCGACCAACAACAACACTCCAGTGTTGGGCTAACCTCCTGGTGACTTATCCGCAGCATCTGGCAAATGTTAGGCTTCACCTGAATCCACCGTTTATGCGGTAATCTGAGCAGCACTCTTACAGATGCGGCTCCAGAAGGCCAAAGCCATGCATGTTTGTGAAATGTGTGATCATACAGTGTGCACTCTTGCATGCGTGTGCTTCCCTGGGCTCGGCTCAGCTCTGCTCCCAGGGCTTTGAAAGACAATTGTTTGGTTCAGGATGGGAATCCAAGAAGCTATGGCAGGCACAGCAGGAAGGCCCTTTTCAGAGAGAGCACAATAATCACCCAGCCCCAGAGAACACAGTGCCTGGCTTGCCTTGTGAGAGCACAGCAGTGACAGTGTGTCACGCACGTGGTTGAAATGGGTCTATGTGTCCTTTTGTTAGTTGTGACTGATAAAAGGAAAAGAAGAAGAAGAAGAAGAAGAAGAAGAAAAAAAAAGGAAAACTGACAAGACCTATAAAACAATAATACCACATGCCCTGCACAGCTGGCATATTTTCTGAGAAGCTATTTCCTGTAAAAATTCTGACACGGGAATAATGATGGCTTTGATTGGGCCCCAGCAAACGGGAGGCACTTCCTGTTCTTTTGTATTGGTCTCATTGTGAAGTGATGGGATGGGAGGGGGATGAGTGGGCGAGGCAGGGTTTGAGGGAAACAGCTGCTGGAGATGACACAGTTAAGAAGATCCCCGTGACCTCCCACCCTTCTGTGCACACCCACACACACACACCCACACACACACCACAACCACTTCTCATATACTTTTGCTGTGAAAAAGTATTTGCCCCCTTCCTGATTTCTTATATTTTTTGCATATTTGTCACACTTATATGATTCAGATCAAACAAATTTTAATATTAGACAAAGATAACCTGAGTAAATACAAAATGCAGTTTTTAAATTATATTTTAATTTATTAAGGGAAAAAGCTATATTTACTTTATTGATAGATTGAAAGGCAACCTCTCTTTTTCAAGGACACCCTGTTCACATTTACACCTGGAAACTGCCCAGTACAACCACAGACTGACCTCTGGAAACTGAGCAGCTCCACTGGAGCAGATGGGGTTAAGCACTTTGCTCAAGGGCACCACAGTAGGGTTTAGGAGGGTGGGGCAAACACTGCTATGTCATCTGTCCCACTCAGATCTGATCCTGCCGGTCCAGGGATTGAACTGGTGACCCTCCAGTCACCAGTCCACATCCCTAACCATTAAGCCACTACTGGCTATATATAAAAGCAACCCCCACCCCCCACCTTTAAGTTACATCATGAATTAACTGTGATTAACCACATTTTTTGGAAAGATTAGTTCAGTTTCACTAGCCACACCCAGACCTCATTACTGCCAGACCTGCTGAATCAAGAAATCACTTATAAAGAACCTGTCTGATAAAGTGAAGTAGGCTAAAAGATCTCAAAAAGCAACACATCATGCTGCGATCTAAAGACATTCAAGAATGGATGAAAAACAAAAACCCAGAACAACATCTAAGGAACTGCAGGCCTCACTTGCCTCACTTTGGACACTGGTCCATGATTCACCAATAAGAGAGTGGGCAAAAATGTCATCCACAGTGTTATGTCTGGATAGGGAGCCAAAGGACGAGGCCAGGTGTAGAACAGGATGAATGTTTATTAACTGGTAGCACACACACCGCACTATGACCACCAGGCAGAGGTAATGGCAAAAGAGATCCCCCCCTCCTGCCTGCTGACCTTTATAGACAGGGGTGGTGGCGAGACCGGAAGTCAGAGCCACCACACCGTGCCTCACAAATAAAAGCCTAAGAACAATAACACTATGAATAACTATACAACCCCCCCCCCCCCCTTACAAAAGTCCAAAGCACATACACAATTCAGACCCTCCACAATTTAGGACCCGAATCACCCACTAAAATAACTAAAAACAATGTACTATAAGTGGCCTAACACATTCACACCCAAAACAACTAAAACTAGGGGGAACGGGTGGATTGCTGTCCCACCCCACACAGCAAGGCAGATTATTCTGCTGGCTGTACTAAATGAAAGTTTAATACTAAATTAAAATAACCGCCGTGCTCGTCACTAAAAATAAAGTGTACAAAATAATCCCCAGAACTACATAAACACACACAAAAACAAAATACTCTGAACACATGCACTTAAATGAACATATAATACACACGGCTAAAGGAGAAACAATTCCGTGGGCCCCCCCTGGACTGTCCCTTCATCAGTGCGCCCCTGGAGGCGACCTGCCTCCCGGGCCGCAGCTGGTTGTATCAGCACCGGTGCGCCTCCTCTTCTTCACCATCGGATGTTTCACTTGTCCAGGCCCACCGCTCACAGTCTCCTCCTGAGCACGCCGCAGCTCATTCAGGTGCCCCCACGAGCTGTCCGACAGCTGGAGATAAGCATCATCCTGTCTGGCCACTACGCGCAGCTGTCCCTGGTGCTCCTCTAACTGCCGTTTGGCCCGTACCTGCCATGATCGTGCCTCCTCCTGAGCCCGAACCAGGTCCGCGACTCCCAGAGGGGTTCTGCTCGGCTTGCAGGGTCTCTGCTTGGCACGTGGTCCCTCCGTGCCTAACAGTCTGGCCTCGACCACTTATAAATCCGCTGCAGCCATCGCTGTTGTAGCCCCATGTTCCTCGGCCAACTTTAGCCGAGCTCTGGGAACAATTGGAGCCAGCTCCTTGGTGTCACTGGTCATTGCAGGTGCCCCGCCGTGCCTCCGAGTACCCTCATCCAGGGTCACGGTCACCAGGCCATCACGGTGAACTCAAGATTAGACATCTCCGCCAATTTGTACTGGGCCGTCAGTCTCAGTGTTCCCACCATGGCCAGCCGTCCTCCTCCATAGCCGTAAAGCGGTGCTGGGTCACCTTCAATCCTGTAGTGCGGGAAGAATTTTCTCACTGTAGCCCAAGTCAGTAGGGAGCCCTCCGCCCCCGTATTGATCAGCAATGGTACCTCCACACCATCCAACTCCACTGTGCAGAACGTGTACCTGTTGGTGTTCGGGGACACAGTGTGGAGAACCATCGGGGCGGGAGGGGCCGATTTCTTCTGCGGGCTCCCCTGCTCGAACATGCGGCACACCCAGACATAATGGTTCAAGCGGCCACACCTGCCACAGCGCTTCCCTCTTGCAGGATAGTCCCTGGCCTTGAAGCGGTGCTTCACGGACACCCAGCCCAAACACATGGGTTTCATCGGAGCAGACCTCAACTCCACAGTGTTGGCATCTCCGGCGTCGTCCTCCACGCTCCCATCGCTGTCCGGGTCTGCTACTTGTGTGGTCACGGGGGATCCTAGCTGTCGGTGTGACAAACGTTCACTCATCTCCCGCGTCAGCCTATCTCCTGCTTCCAGCTGAAGAGCTAACTCGATGGCCCTGGATAGCGTTAAGTCACCCGGAAAAGTGAGCAGCTTCAACCTTATTGCAGCGCAGCTGGTATGCTCCGCCAACTGGTCGCGAACCATCTCTTCCTCTAACGGTCCAAACCGACACTTGCTAGCCAGTAGCCTCAAGTCTGCCATAAACCACTGAATGGACTCGCCCACCTGTTGGCGGCGCTGCCAAAATTTGATCCTCCGAATGATGACGTCGTCCAGGGTGTGAAAATGCCACACCGTCAGCTCAACCATGTCGTCGAAGCTGTCAGAGTTGCCGAGCATGCTCAAAATACGTTGTCCCTCCATCCCTAAGTTGTGCACCAACAACACGTGTACCCTCAACTTCTCCATTCTTCCAAGGTTTAGCGCCACCATGTACATCTGGAAGGCAGCATACCACCTCGGCCAGGGGACAGGCGGCTTGCCCGGGAGCTCCAGAAATGGCCAAATAGGAGACCCACATGCTTCCATACCTTGTTTATCCTCGTCGCCAAAATGTCTGGATATGGAGCCAAAGGACAAGGCCAGGCATAGAACAGGACAAACGTTTATTAACTGGTAGCACACACACCACACTACGACTGCCAGGCAGAGGTAATGGCAAAAGAGACCCGCCCCTCCTGCCTGCTGCCCTTTATAGACACGGGTGGTGGTGAGACCGAAAGTCAGAGCTACCACACGGTGCCTCACAAATAAAAGCCTAAGAACAATAACACTATAAATAACTATACAACACACAGGAGAATTTCAAGGCCAAAACCACTGCTCCTACCACAAAAAGAACACAAAGGCTTTTCTCATATTTGCTAAAAAAAAACATCTTGATGATCTCCAAGACTTTGGGGAAAATATTCTGTGGATTGATGAGACAAAAGTTGAACTTTTTGAAAGGCGTGCACCTCATTTCATCTGGCATAAAACTAACACAGCATTTCATAAAAAGAACATCATACCAACAGTCAAACATGGTGGTGGTAATGTGATGGTCTGGGGCTGCTTTGCTGCTTCAAGACCTGGATGATTTGCTGTAATAGATGAAACCATGAATTCTGCTCTCTACCAGATAATCCTGAAGGAGAATGTCTGACCATCAGTTTGCTATCTCAACCTCAAGCCCTCCAATGTCACTATATTAAAACTAGAAAAGCACTCGGACAGCGCAGACCTCCGCCAAGCGCCACAGTTCCCCCCATACAGTGTTTGTGAGTACGTTTTCAGATTCCTTGACCATGAAAACATATGACTAGCAAATGGATTCACAATGATAGGATTAGTGGTTCAGTAGTTATTCACGAAAATCGCATTTTCCGTAATGGCGGTTTTCTTCTGGACGGTGATCCGGATCACCACCAAAATCTAATCATCTGTAGGATACCCCATTTCTGACAATCTGTGAAAATTTCATGAAAATCCGTCCATAACTTTTTGAGTTATCTTGCTAACAAACAGACAGACAGACAGACAAACCAATGCCGATGAAAACATAACCTCCTTGGCGGAGGTAACAATTCTACAAAGAAGAGTGGACCAAAATTCCTCAATAGAGATGTAGAAGACTCATTGCCAGTTATTGCACACACTTGATTGCAGTTGTTGTTGCCAAGGGTGACACAACCAGTTATTAGGTTTAGGAGGAAATTACTTTCTCCACATAGGGCCAGGTAGGTTTGGATAGCTTTTTTCCCTTAAATGAAATCATAATTTAAAAATTGTATTTTGCATTTATGCGAGTTATCTTTGTCTAATATTAAAATTTGATGATTTGAAACATGGGGCAGGTTGGTGGTGCAGTAGTTAGCACTGTGGCAGCACAGCAAGAAGGTCATGGGTTCAAGCCCACCCTTGACCCTCGTGGGTTCGATTCCACCCCTGACCATCGGTGACCTTTCTGTGTGGAGTTTGCATGTTCTCCCCGTTTCTGCGTGGGCTTTCTCCAGTTTCCTCCCACAGCCCAAAGACATGCACGTTAGGTCAATTGGCATCCACTGGGGATTCTAAATTGTCCTTAGGCACAGTATGAACGTTAGAGTGAATGGTTGTCTGTCTGTTTGTGTTGGCCCTGCGATGGACTGGTGATCTGTCCAGGGTGTACCCTGCCTCTCATCCAAAGATGCTGGGATGGGCTCCAGCCACCCCCCCCCCCCCCGGCCCACCTTGAAATGGATTAAGTGGTACAAGATGGATGGATGGATGTGAAGCATTTAAGTGCGACAAATATGGGAAATGTAAGAAATCAGGAAGGGGGCAAATACTTTTTTACAGCAATGTAGACCTGTAAGTGTGGGCTAATGGTTATTTTCCCCTAAATTGTGACCTAGTTAAATCTCCTCCTGACTGCCACTGCAGAGGCAGCTGGGGCTCCTTCAAGGTTAGGATGTGACAAGAAATCACTTACTCTCCATTTTCAGAAGAAATGTTACTCAGAAAGTAACTTTCAGTTAAATGTCATAAACCAGGGGTGTCAAACTCGTGCCGTGGAGGGCCAAGACCCTGCACGTTTTATGTCCACCCTGTGTCTTCAGCAGGTAAATTCACTGAATTCTTCCCACTGATTGCTGATTAGTGAAAACACCTGCTGAAGACACTGGGTGGAGGTAAAACGAGTGTGGCATCATTGTTATAAACAAAACACTCAGATCAGTCATGGAGGCCTTGTCTCATCTGTAGTCCCAAGCAGCAAAAATATAATTATTGCTAGGACTGTTGAAACAACCAGGGATAATACCTACTGCACTGAGTTTATAAGAAAATAGTGGTAAATAATTTTTTAGCTGAATTTCTTTTAACCTAATGGAATAAACTGACTTACTGCAATTACTGCAGCAGTGCTTCATTCACCTATGAATGATTAAAGCGTGTAAAATCATATTATGTATTCCTAATTAATGCATGTTTGAATTTATCATTAAATGAATAAATTGTTGCAGTGTTTCACATCAAATTTTTTTTTGCTCATATTTAAAAATAATAATTATTGCTCAACCCATGGAAACAGGATACTATCTTTACAGTCTTTGTAGCTGCTAAATGCTATTCAAAGGCTGGGGTTTGTGATCATGTCTGTTTTGTTTGCACAAGTGAAGAAAGTCTCACCTCTTATCTGCGGAGGAACGTCTGTGGTTCTTGTGCTAATTGCAGCAGAGGCTGTTTGCTTCATTATTCCCCGTTTAGAGAGCCTGTTTAATACAACCTTGGTTTGTGTGCTGCGTGCTCTTGAGAACAGATGCAGGCTAACCCTCAAAATATTTCTAGGTATCCGATACAAAATGAATGAATACACACACACACACACAAACTTGTGCCTTTATGCATACACACCAGTGTTTTCTGAGTGAGGTTTTCCATTAGCGTTGCTGCAGAGATCACAGGCTGTTCTGTTTCCTGCCACAATGAGCGTTTTGCCACATAAGCTAACCAGCACTCGTGCTTTCTCTGCACTGCATTGAAGTCGATCTCTGGCAAATCATCAGCACAATTACACGCAGACAAATACACACAGATGCATAAACATGAAAAACAATTACCTTCATTTTGTATTTTGGAAAGTTCTACTGTACTCAAATCTGTTATGGCTCCTGAACTTTAGGTATGAAAAGAGAGAATGTTTGTGTGTGTGTGTGTGTGTGTTTCAAAAATTGATGACAAAACTATTCAGTTATTGCTATTATAGTTTGAACTTGTTAAGGATAAACTTTAATAGTGTGCTAAAGTGACAAGCCTATAAATTTGCCTTTAAATGGCTTAATAAACACAAAAAGTAGCTGTAGCTTATGGAAATGTATCTTTTCAAATTTCAGCAGAGTATTGTATTGGAAGTTTTGTTAAAGTGGCACTCTGCCAAAAATCGAGGTTTTTTTTTTTCTTGTTAACATGTCTGTAACATGTTTTATCGCTTACAAGGCATACAGTATCAAGAGCGAAATCACTCAAATGTTTCACATCTCTGTTTTTTTGCTGTAAAATTTCACTTAAGCCCCACCCCCTGCAAAAAGGCGAGTTGAGATTGAACATTTTTGGTGATGTAACTATCTGTAGTGCTGGCACAAGGGTAGTGTTAAGCCAATCAGGACACTCTGGCCTAAATGAAGTTTTCCTCCAAGCTAGTTAGCATTTTTTTAACAAACTACTTTGTAGGGGAGGGAATCGATTCGATTTGGATCGCAATACTTGGGTCACAACACGATCTTATCACGATTCAACAATAATCACAACATAATATGAAGTATTATAATCCCATATATTTCAAATTTTTCACCTTATTCAACCTCAAATCATGTCCCAAAGTAAAACTGTTGACATTTCTTTCATATAATAAAGTATTCTTGGAGCTTCCTTCACACAGGGAGCACGGTGGATAGTGTTGTTTGGAATGGACTCCCACTCCAGCTACGTTTAGCTGACTGTGGACTCTTTTAAAAAGCAGCTGAAAACTTTTTTTGTTTAGTGAGGGTTTCGACTGAATTTCAATTCAACTGCTTTTTAATGGCAAGTCTGATATTTTAAAATTATTTTATCTTGTGTTTAAACTGTTTTTTGTATTTTTAAAAAATTTTTTATCTATCAACTTCTTTTTATTCCATTTTATTGTACAGCACTTTGTGACTGTCTGTGAAAAGTGCTTCATAAATAAACTTTACTTACTTGGTGCTCGGATAAAAAGCAAGCTTCATGCTGGTGTCTCTTTAGCTTAGCCGTTGCTAATGCTGCTCGAAGATGTGTGCTGGCCCACATGTTCTGAGTGTTTTTTTTGTGCAGCGCTTCATGTGGGTTGTGTGTCATGTCAAGGTCTTTCCTTCCATTTTTGTTATAAAATACAAAAAAGGCCCAACATTTGAGCTAACCCTGAGCTAACTGCTTCCTAACTTTCAAAGCTAGCTTCAAATCTCGCAAGACAAGATATGACCATTCCCGACAATGGGTGCTTTTGTGCCATCTGGCTGCAAATCTTGCAAGACAAGCTATGACTTTACTTGACTGGGTGCTTACTTGGTGCTATCTAGTGGACTGAAAACACAATTGGTTGACTATCCAAGAGAGTATGCAACATTTATATCAATATATACTGTATATAATTAATAAAAGATTGATCCATGCATTTAGGGATTGGTGCATCGTCGGTAATGTCAAGTATCGATCCATCACTGAATCGATCTTTTGTCCCACCCCTACTACTTTGAAAACTTGACCCAAATTAAGTCTGTGTTTTGTTGTTGCTTAGTTTTTTTGGTCACATTTTGTCTTAGCTATGTTCTGAATTGTAATCGCTCTTGTTTTGTTTTTCTTTTGAATTCTTGGATGGAATATGGGTGGGCAATATAAGCTGCGGCTTCAGCCATCACCCATTTCGGATAACTTATGTTGAACTGTATAATCAGAGGAGTTATTGTTTAATTTGACCTTGTTGGATTTTTTTCCCCTTTGTTATATTATTCTGTTTCTTCTTAATCTTTACTTTTAATCTATCCAAAATAAAGATTCATTCATTCAAAAAAATTAGGTTGGCTTTTTACCATTAAAGTGCCTTTAAGGACCAATGCAGCCAGTTTCAGTCATTATCCTGGGCCACTATGCATACAACTGGGCATGTCCTTCAACTGGTAAGATTTTTTATCACAGGATTTATTCTGATAATAAAATGCTAGCCACTATTAGCCTTGTGGTATGTGGTTGGGCCTAGTAATCACCGATTCTGGCATGGGGGGGGGGGGGGGGATTTTAACATTAAACTGTAAGACAATGAAAGAGTGTTTTTTGGGGGGGGGGTTTTGAGAAAAAAGGACATAAAATACCATTTTAGACAATGCAGATTTGTTTTTATAAGGGATTTTTAATCCACCGGAGTGCGTCTTTAAGTATATGAAGTTAGAAGAAAAAAATGGGCAGCATAACTCTGGCCAAAGTAGAAAAAAATATGTACAAATTACCAGAATGTTGTTGCATTTGTTTGTATTCCTTTTTAAAATATTGCTTGTCTTGTCTTTCATAATATCTACAATTTATTCTACCAAGTAACAAGGCAAGCTGTCTTGGCCTCTTTTATTTTGTTCTTAATTATCACTAATATTTTTTAAAATTTACTGTATTTATATCTGCTTTTATTTTTTAATTCTTGGTATTCTAATCCTTTTATGTTTACATGGTTGTATTTGATACATTTAGCTTGTTTTTATGGTTAATTCTATGTTTTTGGTATTTGTTCAGCACTTTGGTCAGCTGAGGTTGTTTTAAATGTGTTATATAAATAAACTTTGACTTGACTTACTTACAAATACAGGTACATATAAAGTACAACTGACAAACTGAGTCATTAATTAAGTGACACACAGCTGCATAAAACGTTGACATAAAATTGATACATGATCCCTTTGTCTTAGTTTGAGAACAACTGTCTTCAGCAGGGATGCATGATAGCAGAACTTATGTTGATAGCTGATATGCTGATAAATGAAAATCATTTTAGCCGATTGCGATACCGATATATGCACATATTTTTTCCTACCCATTTGCATCACCTTTGTTTTACAGTGACGGTTAAATGGCATATAAAGATACATTTGTTATGTCTGGAAATAGGACAGCGGAGGCAGGTGCTGTACTGCGGTGAAGTGTATTAAAAATACTCCTGCCTACTTTGCTGAGAGACTCTACAAAGCCATGAAGGGAGCTGGGGCTAATGACAAAACCCTGATCCGAATCATGGTTTCCCGTTCAGAGGTTGACCTGCTGGACATTCGCAAGGAATATGTGGAAAAACTATGGCAAGTCGCTGTTTACTGACATCTCTGGAGACACATCGGGCGATTACAAGAAACTCTTATTGAAGCTTTGTAGAGGCAGTGACTAGAAAAGACAATGCCAATATATAAATACACACACAGTATACCAGTAAAGCAGTTATTATATACACAAACATATCTGCATGCCATGCCAATGCTTTCAATGCAGTGTTTACTTATCCTAAAGACCATCCAACATATTGCTACAATATTGTTGTTGTTTTTTTTGTAATTTTCTCTTTATTGACATTCTTTAGAAAGTAGGTTTAAGCCATCATTTCATTTGATAATTACATTTGAATGTCCCTTTTTTTTAAATGAAAAAGAAGTAAGAAAAAAAAGGGGAGGGTCAGCATAAACATCTGCATATAGGGAGTAAGTGTTGATGTTCACACTCTTGTATATTAACAAAGTCTGCTATATCAGTTCTGCAAATTGAAAGTCCGGCCTGAGTGGTGTTACATATTTAGTCCATTTTTCCCATTGTGACGTAAACAAATCCTTTTTGTAATTGACATAAGCTGTTATTTTCTCCATCTTATAAATATCCATTGTAATGTCCATCCACAAATCAAGAGATGGGCTCTCCTGTGAAAGCCATTTTTTTGTAATTGCCTTTCTGCTTGCAATCAGTAGAATACATAATACATACTTGTCCCTCTTTGACCAATCTGCGGGCACAAGCCCAAAGAATAGAGTTTTGCTTTCCAGTGGTAACTGACATCCAAAAATATCTTGTATAGCTTTATGAATTTCCTTCCAATAATTTTGAATAACATGACAGAGCCAAAATATATGATAATGATTTGCATTTGTACTACCACATTTTCTCCAACAAGTTGGGGAGTTCCCTTTGTACTGAGCCTTCTGGGAAGTTGTGATAAAGTATCTGATTAGGCTTTTCCAGCCAAACTCCCTTCAGCTCTGTGAACTACTGCATTTCCATTGATTTGACCAAATTAATGTCCATTCCTCTTCCGATATTTCTATTCCTCCTTCTTTTTCCCATTTTGTTTTAACATATACAGTTGAGTGTCTTTTGAATGAATGAATGAATGAATGAATGAATGAATCTTTATTTCGGATAGTACAGGTTAAAAGAAACTGAATAATATAACAAAGGGGGAAAGAAAATCCAACAAGGTCAAATTAGACAATAACTCCTCTGATTATACAATTCAACATAAGTTATCCGAAATGGGTGATGGCTGAAGCCGCAGCTTATATTGCCCACCCATATTCCATCCAAGAATTCAAAAGAAAAAAAAAAACAAGACAAGAGCGATTACAATTCAGAACGAAGCTAAGACAAAATGTGATAGAAAAAAACTAGGCTACAACACAACACAGGCTGGATATGACAATCCTTATGTGATTTTACATGTCATCTTGTATATATGTTTGGAGTATTTCTTCCTTTAGTTTTTGTTTAAACTGTCCAAGCGTTGTACATGATTTTAATTCAGGTCCAAAATCGTTCCATAATCTGACTCCTTGCACTGAAACACAGTGTTGCTTGGTGGTAGTTCTCACTGGAGGTTTTTGAAATATACATGTTCCTCTAAAATGATATTGTTTCTCCCTTATTTGGAACAACTTTTGGATATTTGCGGGCAGTGATAGATTCTTCACTTTAAACATTATTATTGCAGTTTTAAAGTCAACCAGATCTTTCAACTTGAGAGCTTTTAATTTAAGAAAAAGTGGGTTTGTTGGTTCCCTGTAAGCTGCTTTGTTTATTATTCTAATAGCTCTCTTCTGAAGCATAAAGAGTGGATATATGTTTGTTTTATATGTATTTCCCCATACTTCATTACAATATGTCATGTATGGGAGTATTAATGAATGGTACAAGGTATATAGTGTGGGTTGATTCAGCAAATATTTCACTCTGTGTAATATTGCAATTGATTTGGATATTTTACCTTTAATATAATTAATATGCGACTTCCAACACAGTTTATTATCAATTATTACTCCAAGAAATTTAGTTTCAGATACCCTTTCAATCTCTACACCATTTACAGTGAGTTTAGATACTGAGTTGTTGTGATGGTTGTTAAAGACTATAAATTTTGTCTTACTTAAATTGAGCGTTAATTTGTTTGAATCAAACCACAGTTTAAGCTTTCCTAATTCCTTTCCGAGTGTATCCAGAAGTTGTTCCAAATTGCTTCCACTGCATAATAGATTAGTGTCATCGGCAAAACAATATTAAGTCCATTTTTTCTGAAACTTTACATATATCATTTATATACATATTGAACAACAATGGCCCCAAAACTGAACCCTGTGGGACTCCACAAGTAACCTTCAGTAACTGTGAGTTTTTGTTACCAACACATACATACAACTTTTCAGGTTTATAAGACCTTTATATAAACCTGAAATTAAGCTTTTATCTTTATTTGAGTTATATGCCCTTTTAAATAAATTTAGCAATGGTTTACATGATTCTGCTATACATTTTTTTTTAATTATTATTACTTATTTTGTACCCGTAGGTAGATTTGTTTTGCAGTCTGGTGACAAACCACCAGCTGCCGGTCGCTGCGTGCGCAAGCGCCCCTTAACTCCCTTACCTGCATGTTTTTGGCATGTGGGAGGAAACCGGAGAAATCCCGGATCCCCCATTTTAACCTGTTATTTACAAAGTGTCTCATCTGCAAGTAGCGATAGAAGTCTTGTGATTCCAACTGATACTTCCCTTTAAGTATTTCAAAACTAAGTAGTGTGTCATCTTTCATTATCTTACATATGGCTGTTATCCCTCTGTTTGCCCAAACTTTAAATCTTATGTCTGACTTATTTGGAGTGAAATGTGAGTCATATGCGCACCACCTTAAAATTACTATGTTCTCTTCTAGATTATATTTTGATACTACTTTTCTCCAAATTTTAAGAGTCCACTTAACCCATGGATTTTCTATGTTCTTGATAATGTCTTGTAGGTTACCATCAGCTATTGTCGCTTGTATAGGAGTGGGGCTCATTCCCTCTTCAATACTCTTCCACTGGGCAGTATATGAAGGATTACACCAGCAAATTATGGGTCTAAGTTGTGCTGCCCAGTAACAGTCTCTCAGGGAAGGAAGGCCCCACCCCCCTTTTTGTTTTGGCAATTGTAGGGCTTTAAATTGGATTCTAGGTTTCTTACCTTGCCATATGTACCTGGACAGCATTTTGTCCCATTCATTAAATTGTTTTTCACTTATCTCTATTGGCAAAATTTGAAATAAATATAATAATTTGAGGAGTATATTCATTTTAATTGAATCAATTCTTGAATTTAGGTTTAAATATGGAATTAGATTCCATCTTGCGATGTCCTCTTTGATTTTTCTTTGGGTTGGTGAATAATAGCATTCTAGTAGTTCAGAGAGGTTTTTTGGTAT
Source organism: Pholidichthys leucotaenia (assembly GCA_020510985.1). Lineage (NCBI taxonomy): Eukaryota > Metazoa > Chordata > Actinopteri > Cichliformes > Pholidichthyidae > Pholidichthys > Pholidichthys leucotaenia. The sequence continues at coordinate 127,963,950 of CM035842.1, read as the reverse complement.
TATGACTCCCAAGTACTTTAAGAATTCTGTTTGCCAAGCAAATTGAAAATTATTTTTAATTTCTTCTGGTGGATTATAATTATATTTAAGCAATTGTGTTTTACTTATGTTAATTTTGTATCCTGATAATTGACCAAAATAGTTGAATGATTCCATAAGTTTAGGTAGGGAATCTGTTGGTTGCCCCAAGTAGATCAAAATATCATCTGCGTAGCAGGCCAATTTATGCTCCTTCCCATTTATATTGATGCCTTGTATTCCTTTGTTCTGTCTAATATACTGGGCAAATGGTTCCAGATATAATGCAAATAATAATGGTGAACATGCACAACCCTGTCTAGACCCTCTTTCTAGGTTAAAGCTATTTGACAAACAGCCGTTAACTTTAATTCTTGCAGTGGGTTTATGCTACAATATTGTTACTTTCATAATGCAGTATGCAAAGAAAGTTATGTTTTTGGATTCGAGATCAACAGCTTCTACATCAGCATTGATAAGCATCTCATCCCATGCCAGGCAAAGCGCTCCCTTGGGGCATTTGATGAACTTTTCAAAGCACATTTTGTGTTTAATTTGTGTTATGAGGCTGCATTAGTGAATTTCTACACATTCTTGCAGACAACAGTTCATAACATTGATGTAGGGAAAATGAAGGAGTCACCCACAGTGAGAGACTTGCGTGCCAGACTGCTGAAACTCTCATTCTGTGAGTAAGGGGTTAAAACTATACTGACGTGTTTCATCTGTAAAAAACTGTTTGCCATAAACAGAGGTCAACAACAGATGAGATGCACATCAAAGTTATACAAAACCCCAAAATAACTAAAAGCTTCACAAACAAGAACAAAAGGCTCGTCGGAAGATCCAGGGAGGATGAGGATGAACGGTGCAGGATTAGTCTTCACTAAATTAGTTTTTGCACAATAAATACCTTCACAATGGCAACGGTACACAGGTGGTACACGTGTCGGGGGTAACAGCAATAAGCTAGTATTAAAGTGATACAGGCTGTGTTTGGCTTGGAGGCGAGGCGCCAAAGAGGACAACTCCCGCCGTCAGACTCCTAATATAGGCATGGTGTGATGATGTCAAGTTGTGCGTACGTCCCCACATCCGTGCTGCCTATTGTTAACATGTCAGTATCTAACACTTACCTGTCCCTTGAAAAAGTCAAAAACATTATAAGCATTTCAAATCACACAGCTCTCTCTCTTTTTTTTTTTTAACAAGAACAGAACCTGGGCCACCGGGTAGACCATCGGTTGACCCTGCATGACTGTGTGGATTATTCTGCCACTTTAAAGCAGTCATGTCCTGCTGAACAGTCCTGAACACAGTCACCGCTGAGATTACAGGTTGGGGCCCCCTGGAAGACTCTCATGGGCATGGCCCTGGAGGCGCTGAGCGCAGTGGGTCTGGTGGTCCCGCTATAAAGTCCCAGTCCAGGTCCCTCACTGGCTGGATCGGCTTCTGGGCAGCTGTTCTAACCCATCGCAGAGGGCTGGTGTGCCATGTTGATCCACTGGCCAGCTGGAAAGTGGTTGGCTCCAACTGTGCAACGATTCTCATCTGTGATGACACGACCCTTTGTGGGTCCAGGCGTCCAGATCATCGGATCCAAACCCATTCCAGCACTGCGAGCGGCGATCGGTTCTGCCACACATGGCGTTGCTGTTGAGGCGACATATCCTTCATGTTGGCGGCAGGACATGCCCCTGGTTGGCAATGACCCACTGGATCCTGCTGGGCCACGAACGCTCCATCCTACTGCCCGGCAGAGGCCCCTTCTTGTCTACGCTGGGCGCTGATACTGGACGAGTCCGGTTTCTGCCCTTCCTTCCTACTGTTCTCTCCCTGTGGTCTCAAACTCGGAGTGGCTGTGTCCCAGTCCAGGTGCGTCATGCTCCCAACATCAGCGTTCCAATAGAGCCTAAGGTTGTTGCAGATGGCAAAACACAATTCATAAAACAGGTCACAACCCAGGATATTATTCCTGTGTGTTGCCACCTGGAAAACAAATGCCGGGAGGGCTCTTGATCCGTAGCAAACTGCCAGCAACACGGTCCCTACCAAGCTGATGCGTGTGTGCCCGTAGCCATACAACTCCACTGGATTTTCCTCAATAGGATGGTTAGGGAAGAATCTCTTAACTGAAACCCAATTCAGCACTGACCTCACAGCGGCAGTGTCCCGCAGCAACGGCAAGTCAGCGTTGTCCAATTTCATTGTGTACCCCATGTAAGATAAGATAAGACAACCCATAATTAGTCCCACAATGGGGACATTCCAGAGATGTACGCCGAGCCTCTGGAGCTTACAGCGCGGATGGTGGTCATTGGTGGGTTTTTTAGGCTGGGTGGCTGGTCTGATGTCCGTCGTGAAGATTGGCACACCTTGGCAAACTGGTTGAGTTTCCCGCAGCGTCTGCATCACTGCCCCCTGTCTGGGCAGGAATGCACTCCCTCTCAGTGCTTCAGGGAGCCGCAGTTACTGCATGAACGGTGTCCCATGATGTTCCGTTACCCCGTATCGTTCACCTCGGCATCCTCCAAGCGAGTCACAGTGTTAACAGGTACTTCTGCTGGAGTAACTGCACAAGTTAGTGAGATTTGTTATTGTGGCTTACCCATCTGTGATGTTAGCTTGTCGGTGGTCTCCAACTGGAATGCCAGCTCCACCGCCTTTGCTAGCATTAGGTCGTTGGGCACCCTGATTAGCTTCTCACGCAGCCATGGGTTGCTGGTGTGCTCCGCTAGCTGGTCCCACACTATTTCATCCTCCAAACAGCCAGACTCACATGTGCTCACCAATGGCGTGAAGTGTCTGGCCAGCAGCGTGATGCATTCCTGATATGGGTCCGCTTGTCCTAAGGTGTTAAATATCCGCTGACTCTCCGCGCCTACGCAGTGAAGTAGAATCGCTCGCAGTCTCAGTTTACCATGTCTTCCTAGGTCCATCGCCGCTGAATAAGTGCTGAACAACTTGAACCAACGGGGCCATGGAATGGGCGGCTCACCTGGGGTTGTGAGGAATGGTGGAGGTGGTGCCAGACATGCTTCCATCTTTGGGAAAATGATTAGTTTTCCTCCAGAAGACCAAGTTTTCTCCTCGTCGCCAATTGTTATGTCTGGAAATAGGACAGCGGAGACAGAAGCTGTACTGAATGATGACTTTATTAATAACAGACACAATGGTACATGTGTCGGAGGTAACAGCTATAAGATAGTACTAAAGTGATACAGGCTGTGTTTGGCTTGGAAGCAAGGTGCCAAAGAGGATGATTTCTGCCATCAGACTCCTAATATAGGTACGGCGTGATGACGTCACATTGTGCGTACATCCCCACATCCGTGCTGCCTGTTGTTAACATGTCAATATCCAACAACGTTCCCCAAGGAAAATAAGACAACTACTTCAATGTGAAAATAAATGTGTTGTGTACTTCAGACAAATGTGTGAGGGGAGGGATACTCTGTATCCCTTTATAATATTAGAATATACGTATATAGTTCAGAGTGTTATCTCCTCGTGTTGCGCACTTAATATGTTGGTCAAAACTGGGTCTGGTGCTTGTCAATGGCTGCTGGTAAATAGCCAAATGCTAAATAAGCATTAGCATCTGTTACCACAGCAACAGAAAACTCCCGTGGCAGACAGAACCCGCCAACAGCTACAGGTCCGCAAAGCAGTACTTAACCAATGACTACAGAGTTTGTGAACAAGATCTTATTCACATAAATACAAATTCTGCTTCCACAGCTCTTACCAGATTCCCCTGTCTGTGCTCTGGTGTTGTTAGCAGTACGCTTGCTCAGTCACAGCATCTATGATCTTGGGGTATAGCCAGGTTTGATTGAAGATCCAGGTTATATGTCAATTTTTTTATTAGCCAATCTTGTTTCCAAGGGACAGGGCATTTGCGACAAAAATGTTAGGCAGTATTGGTCTGTTCGAAGCCCTCTTAGCCGAGGTAGCCAGACTGGCTACCCCGCTTCTGCTAACATTGTCGTATGTAAATGCTGGTATCGTTATGGGAACCCCATTGTGCAGTAATTCCTCTCTGTTGTAGAAAATGTTTGATATATTTCATCAGCACTTAATCACAAAAAGTAATACAACTAACAACCACATGCAGCATTGTTTGAGGGAGTACGGAGCTGCAGCATGCTGGGTTTGCGGGGGCAGCCATGTTTGTTGACATACGCTCGTCTGACATAATGACAATGAATGATCAGTCCCTCACGCTGAGGGAAAAACAGCAGTCACTTGAGACTGTCTACTGTCATAGTCTATTGGCTGTAAATATTAATTTTTACCCATGGCCAATAAATAATTTTAAAGTGACACACTGCCAAAAATCAAGTTTTTTTTTCTTGTTAAGTCTAACATGTTTTTTATGATGTACAAGACATATCAAGAAGGAAATCACTCAAATGTCTCATCTCTCTCTTTTTTTGCTGTAAAGTTTCCCTTAAGCCCCACCCCCTGAGAAAAGGCGAGTTGAGATGGACCGTTTTTGGTGACGTAACTATGCACAAAGCTGGCACATGAGTAGTGTTGAGTCAATCAGCACTCTGTGGCCTAAGTTATCCTCCAGGCTAGTTAGCATTTTTTTGACAAACTGCTTTGAAAACTTGACCCAAATTAAGATGGATTTTACCATTAAACTGCTTTTAAGGACCAATGCAGCTTCAGTCATTATCCTGGGTCATGTGCATACAACTCCGCATGTCCTTCAAGCAGCAAGTGTTTTTATCACTAGATTTATGCTGTTTAATGGAGCGCTAGTCACTGTTAGCCTTGTGGTATGTGGGATGGGTCTAGTCACCGATTCTGGTGTTTGAAGAGAGGAGTGAAAAGATTTTGACACGAACCTGTAAGACAATGAAAGGTTTTTTGTAGAAAAAAGGGTATAAGACACAGTTTTAGACAATGTAGATTTGTTTTTATAGGGGATTTATAGCCACTGGAGTGCATCTTTAAATGCTTTATCAGCCAACACCAATAGTATGCAGATATATATCGTGCATCCCTAGTTTTCAGTTTTGTTTTCATGAGGCCCTATTGGTTCAGTCTGGGGTCATTCAGCCTCTAGACTAGAGTTATTCTTTTTTACATGAACACCCATGAACCATTGTGGGTACATGCACCTTCACCTTTATACGGCCCCTCTTATCCTCATCCTTTATCACTGTCAGTCATGGGTTCTGGAGTTTCTCACCCCTTCTTCAATCCCATCGCCGGTGCTGCTTCCATCAAAGGACGCACCAATCACTGGTGAAAGCAGATAACCAAATTCAGCATGGGGGGCTGCACTGGTTTCTCTTTGTTTCAGTGTGTCCATGTGGCAGAAGGGGTCATGCTGTGAAATCAGGCCGCATGCCAAGCCTAATTAAACCCAGGGACACTAATGTGCATCACTGACCATGTTAGTTAGCGTATCTGCCGATAAGATTGAATGTGTGTTTGTATTGCTGTGAGGGTAAAGTAAGTTCAATATCTCACTGCTTCCCTTCCACAGGAAATTGATTTATTCAGTTTGCTGCCACAAAAATCACTGAAATGTGCTGAATTAATTAATTATCAATTAGCTGGTTGCTGTTGGTGACAGGGCAGAAGGTTTGAAATTGGGCCCTCACTTCAAAGAAAAGTTATAAAACTCACACCCACTCACACACCTGATTATTGACATGATGTCGTACACATATCAGAGGCTACACTTTTTCTGTAACTCAATTTTTTAAATAGACTCACCACATGAAGAAGCATCAACAAGCAATTCACGCATACATACATACAAACATCTAACTATTCAAGGGTCAAATTAGGCTTTTTGAAAAAGCTCCTGAATCCATTTTGCTCTAACTAGAGCCCTTACCAGTGCACCAATTTGTGATGCTTTAATCGGGCCACATCCATGTAATTGAGACGTTTCTTTTCACCAGAAATGACCTGACATCTCATTGAAGAAGTCACTATTTTTTTCTCTTTGGCGTAAACAAAAAAGTAAAAAAACAAACAATATCAGGTTGTAAGAGTGTGGACATGGCCATGCTCATGTCCCCGTTTTATGTTCATGATGTTTTTACTGTGATCTTCGGGGCATGAGTCCAGCCATGTCTTCACCCTCAGTTTGTTTCTCTGTGTTTTTTATTTTCATTATTATCCTGATCCTGGAGTGCTCTGTCTGTCTTCCAGCCCTGCCTGTCTTGTGCTCATTTCTCCTCCCGTGTGTTTTTGGTTCACCTTGATTGTGCCCACCTGTCCCGTGTTTCATTGATTATCCCAGTATCTGTTTATTTTCATGTGAGACTTGGTTCAGTGTTGTGTCCTTGTCTGTGCAGTGTGATTTCACACTCTCTGTCTTGCCTCAGTCTTCTGCCCAGCCAGTTTGTATTGTTTGTTTACCAGTTTGGTTTTTGTGCTCATTTTCAGTCCATGTGCTGCACTTTATTTTTGTTTAGTAAATCTGCAAACTACAGTTTCCGCGCTTGGGTTCTGAATTCTGCCCTGGAGGGGCTAACCTTGACAGAAGGATGCAACCATCAAGGACCCAGCAAACTTATAGTTTGCACAGCTATGGATGGGTGTGTGCTGCTGACTCAGGGGAAACTCAGATCTATGAACCACCAGAAGGAGTTGGTCCCCGTGGCCCGCCGCTCCACCATTCCAGAGGAGGTGGTTTGGCTGTTGACAGCAGCAGCCCTAGAGCTGGAGCGCACCCCACATCTGAGGCTGCTCCCGTGGGTGCAAGAGCTTCACATTTGCAGGGCTCCGCAGTCCGTTTCGCCACCCAGGACCGCAGTGGAGAAGCACGGAAAGTGCCTCCCGGCACTCCGTCTCGCCTTTGGCTCAATCCACCATAGCCCTCTGCCAGATGATCTCCAGAGCCACCCAGTGGGAGTCGTCTGGACCATCAGCAGCAGCAGAGCGGGAACACAGCCAAGTACCTGTTCATTTTTTAACATCAACTAATGAATAGACTTGTCTGATTCCTGGTAGGGGGACTCAGCTGCAGCTGCCTGCCGCTGCTGAGTTCTCTCCACCTCACTCTGCTGTCGCTTCCATCCACCCATCCTCACCTGCATCTCCCGTCTCTCGTTCTGTTTTTTCAGAGTGCTCACCTATACTGGGTGGAAAATGGCTGGTCTTGGAGATGTCTGTAGCTCCGAGGCACCACCAGCAGCAACTGCCTCCGCACCAATGCCGCAAGACCCCATGGTTGGCCAGATCAGGGTTGTGGCCATGGCACCTCAGGGTGTGGACGAGGAGGAGGAGCTGGAGGAACACTGGCGGGCTGTGCTCACCCAGACAGAGTTGTTGCTGGATTGCAAACAGTGGCTCCTTCCAGAGCATATGCCCCTGCTGGGCTGGAACCAGCTGGCAATGGGTGACCCAGCTGCTCTAGCTCCAGTTCCAGCTTCACATCGTCCTCCCAGCTCCAGTACTAGCTCCACATCACTCCCCAGCTCCAGTACTAGATCCACCAGTCATCCAGTCTGCAGCTTATCCAGAGGCTGCTGCACCTGAAGCTCATCCTGAGGTCGTCACCCTGGCAGTAGGACACCAGGAGTTAAGGCAAGTACCTTTTCCTTTATTTTCAACACCTATTTTAAAAAAGAACTGCCTTGCTCCTGATGGGGGGACCCAAGCGCAGATTCCACCAACTTTTGGGTCCTCCTCACCAGTCTCTGCTGCTGATGACTGTGGCGTCACCTCACTGACCTTCTGTTCTCCTCCCTCATTGGAGGTGGCCATGTCGAGGATGGAGCCACAGGAGGATTACACTCTACCTCAGCCATCTGTCATTCCAGAGACCGGGGGGCCGCCACCTGTGGTTCCAGAGGCCAGGGGATTCTCCACCTCTTGTTCCAGAGGTCAGTGGACCTCCACTCGTTGTTCCAGAGGTTGGGGGACCTCCATCTGTCGTTCCAGAGGTCAAGCAGTCCACCCCACCTGGGCTGTCTGAGCAGGCCACACCACCCATTGTTCCAGAGGCCGGTGGACCTCCACCTGTCGTTCAAGAGGCTGGTGGGCTTCCCCCCGTCGCTCCAGAGGCCAGTGGGCCTCAACCCGTCTTTCTGGGGGGCCTCTACCTGCTGTTTCAGAGGCTAGGGAGCCTCCACCATTGGCTTCCGGGGTCAGCATGCTACAGTTTCCAGTCGCTGAGCATAGAGCTCCTTTGTTTGTGTTTGGCGAGCTCTGTACCCTTGTGGCTGTGGTTCGACCATGCTTTGTGGTTCGGTGGCCTAAGGACAGTGACAGGCCACCGGATTGGCCCGGTGTTCCGGTCTGGGGGCCCGTGGACTGGGGTGGGTCCCCGACCCATCTTGTTATCCAGTTCAAGGGCCCATGGACTTGGGTAAGCCCCCTTACCTGCTTTGTTCTCTGGGCCTGTGGTCCTGGGACAAAGGAAGACCACCCGACCCACTATGTCCCTGTCTTGGAGACATGGATTGTGGTTGGCCCCATGTGACTGTATTGGGTCTTGGACCCTTGGGGAAGGGGGGGATTGTTTTGGCCCGTCTGGTCTTATGCTCCCACCACTCACCCTGGGAGGGTCATTTTGTGATTGGGTTGTCTGGTATCCAACCCCCTTTGGGGGGGGGGGTACTGTAAGAGTGTGGACATGGCTGTGCTCATATCCCCATTTTATGTTCATGATGTTTTTTCTGTGATCTTTGGGCCATGAGTCCAGCCATGTCCTCGTCCTCAATTTGTTTCTCTGTTTTTATTTTCGTTATTATCCTGATCCTGATGTGCTCTGTCTGTCTTCCAGCCCCACCCGTCCTGTGCTCATTTCTTTCCCCGTGTGTTTTTGGTTCACCTTGATTGTGCCCACCTGTCCCATGTTCCACTGATTATCCCAGTGTCTATCTATTTCCGTGTGAGCCTTGATTCAGTGTTGTGTCCATGTCTGTGTGGTGTGATTTGACACCCTCTGTCCTGCCTCAGTCTTCTGCTCAGCCTGTTTGTATTGTTTGTTTACCAGTTTAGTTTTTGTGCTCATTTTCAGCCCATGTGTTGCACTTTATTTTCGTTTAATAAATCTGCAAACTACAGTTTCTGCATTTGGGTTCTACATTCTGCCCTGGAGGGGCTCACCTTGACACAGGTAGTGAGTAGGTCATAATTTATTGTGTTATCTACACAATAATATATAACCTATTTGTTTAAAGGTTATGTGTAACAGTACAAAATTTTCAATACATATACAGTATTTTTTGCAAAGCAGGATGCAGTTATTATTGTGCAGAAGATGTGCTGGATAGAATCAGATTGAGTTGCTAAATCTTTGTAAGTCACATCTCATCCTCTTTTTGTGATGTGGGTAAACAGACAGAAAATGGGAGTTTGTTTGATTCTCATATGTTCTTATTTAAATCATGCCATATAAAATTACATTTTTAATGTGAGAATTAACTTAATGAGCTACTCTACAAAAAGTTAACCTTTGGTACTATTCTGCAGTTGCTGCTTTGATGCTGACCGAATATGTCCATCCGCCTCTAATCAAATGACCTCAACTATGGTCAACATGCTGATGGACAGTGTGTGTGTGTGTGTGTGAGGGTGTGTGTGAGGGTGTTAAACTAATTGCATAATGGAATTATCATCTGCCTCCATCTCCGAAATACATGTGTGCAGGCGACTGTGTGTATGCTGTTTGTTTGAGCTTCTCATTTTTTCTCTACTACAGTTCTGTGGTTTGACCCTTGACCTCTTCATTTGACCTGTTCAGACTTGACCACTCAATGGTTCATCATCATCATCATAGCAGTCTGTTGGGGGCGACAATGACTGTTTCATTTAGGTCTGATCAGATTCCTCCATGCAGCTCTGCCCTTTGCCTTCCGCTGCTAGGAACTCCTGACCTTGTTAACCCGGGTGACGTCTGAGCCGGTATGAGTTGCTTTCTGACTGACCATTTCATGAAACTGCTTGCAAAGTATTTGAGTATCACTAGCTTTTGCTGAACTAGCGGCACATTCTTGGCAGATAGAGGTATTATCAGTGGCAATGACAGGCCAAGACAAACTGACTCCAGTATCTGTTGCAGTGACTGACCAGATGATAGGTTTGTTTATCTCTGCTCTTTGTGTAGTGCATGTCACGATGCACCGACTGGCAAAAGTCCACCACAGACCTTGCAACAGATGTGCTTATCTGCCAGGATGTCCAGTCTCACCCTGTGTAACTGGGAGAGGTCCACCACAGACCTGTGACAGATATTGTTTTTAGTTCTGCCAGGATTCCCAGTTTCACTCTCCATGCCCTCGAAAGGGCGGGGTTGCCGACTGAGTCGCCGACGGTCCGACCCATGAGACAGGTAGTACCGGTTTTCATGGTTATCCAGTATCGAGCAAACCAATGCCTGACCTGACTCATTGGTTATCCAGCTGTGAAATAGACTTTTTTGTGTACCTGTGTGCACATCCAGTTACATCCTGAAAAAGCTCTCAACACTTTGCTAAAAAAAAAGGCCCATAAAGTTGATGTGTTTTTCCTGATAACATTGGTTCCTACACTAACTCCTCCCAATGTTGGCCTATAGTACTTGTGCAAGAGTCTTGAAATCTCATTCTTTATACAAGGGATGCTCCTTAAAGATTTTGCCTAACCCACTTCTGGTTATTGTAGGGAAAACACGTCAATATTTTTCTCATTAAACATATTTCTGATGGAGCTATTGACCTGAGATTTTCACCAGATATCATTAACAACCCAAGTAATCCATACATACAAAGAAATCAAGGCAACTGTGTTCACAAGACAAGTTATATTTAATAAGGTGGAATGACACAGGGAATAAGTATTGAACACATGAAGAAAAAGAGGTGCAAAAAGGCATAGAAAGTCAAGAAACCAGCTGAAATCCATCAGAATTTAGGAAGCCATCCCATCCCCCGTCAGTGCAAATTAATTTCAGCTGGTTAAGTCCTGACTGATAGCCTTTAAAAAGTCTGTGAATATCAGATTGTCACACCACAAAGAACTCATGATGGGTAGAAGCAAACAGCTCTCTCTAGACCTTCACAAGGTCTCTCAACCTTGTTGCAAAACATAATGATGGCATTGGCTACAGACACATTTCTAAACTGCTGAATGTTCCAGTGAGCACTGCTGAAGTCATCATTCGGAAGTGGAAAGAACATCATTTTACCATAAACTGGCCATGACCAGGAGCTCCTCACAAGATTTCTGACAGAGGAGTCATAAGAATTATCAGAAGAGTTATCCAAGAGTCAAAGACCACTTGTGGAGAGCTCCAGAAAGACCTGGAGTTAGCAGGTACTGCTGTTTCAAAGAAAATAATAAGTAATGTCCCCAGCCAACATGAGCTCCATGCCTGCTCACCTCGCAAGACTCCATTGCCAAAGAAAAAACATGTTGAAGCTTGTTTAAAGTTTTCTGCACAACATTTGGACAAACCAGTAAAATACTGGGAGGAAATAGTCTGGTCAGATGAGACCAAAATTGAAGTTTTTGGATGCCACAACACACAACATGTTTGGAGGAGAAATGGCACTGCACATCAGCCCCAAAACACCATACCAACAGTGAAGTTTGGAGGTGGAAGCATCATGGTGTGGGGGTGTTTTTCAGCACATGGTAGAGGCAGACTTCATATAATTAAGGAAAGATGAATGGACAAATGTATAGAGACATCCTTGATAAGAACCTGCCGCCATCTGCCAAGATGTTGAAGATGAAATGAGGATGGACATTTCAGCAAGACAATGATCTCAAACACACAGCCAAGGACACTCTCAGCTGGCTCCAGAGAAGGAAAATAAAGCTGCTAGAATGGCCCTGTCAGACACCTGACCTGAATCCAATTGAAAATCTATGGAATGAACTAAAGATCAGAGTTCATAGAAGACACCCACAAAACCTTCAAGATTTGAAGATAGTTTGTTTGGAAGAATGGGCTAAAATCACTCCTAAGCAATGCCTGCGCTTAGTTTCTCCATACAGGAGGTGTCTGGAAGCTGTTATTACCAACAAAGGCTTTTCTACTAAATATTAAATTAATCTCATCAAGCGTGTTCAATACTTATTCCCTGTGTCATTCCACTTTATGAAATATAGCTTGTTTTGTGAACACAGTTGCCTTGATTTATTTGTATGTATGGCTTACTTGGGTTGTTATTAATATCTGGTGAAAATCTCAGGTCAATGGCTCCATCAGAAACATGTTTAATGAGAAAAAAGTTGATGTGTTCAAAACTTATGTTCCCCGCTGTGTATATATACAGTATATACACACACTACCGTTGAAAAGTTTGGGGTCACTTAGAAATTTCCTTATTTTTGAAAGAAAAGCACTTTTTTTCAATGAAGATAATTTTAAACTAATCAGAAATACACTCTATACATTGCTAATGTGGTAAATGACAATTCTAGCTGCAAATGTCTGGTTTTTGGTGCAATATCTAGATAGGTGTATAGAGGCCCATTTCCAGCAACTATCACTCCAGTGTTCTAATGGTACAATGTGTTTGCTCATTGCATCAGAAGGCTAATGGATGATTAGAAAACCCTTGTGCAATCATGTTAGGTCTGCAATGCTGTAATTGCTGCAAATGGAGGATTCTTTGACGAAAGCAAAGTTTGAAGGAAAAAATTATTATTTCAAATACAAATCATTATTTCTAACCTTGTCAATGTTTTGACTATATTTTCTATTCATTTTACAACTCATGGTGGTAAATAAGTGTGACTTTTCATGGAAAACACAAAATAATTGTCTGGGTGACCCCAAACTTTTGAACGGTAGTGTGTATATATATATATATATATATAATACATATCTCTATAGTTCATGTGGTAATTTGCAGCTCTGCTAAGGTGGAGTAAAGCATGATAATGGAGCCAATTGAATGCAGAGTGGTCATCAGGTTCCTGTACTTGGAAAAGCAGCACAACACAGAAGACGTTCAGTGAAATGGAAGAGAATTATGGGGAGGATGTTCCCTCGTATGACATAGTCAAGCACTGGCATCGACAGTTGTGTGGTCGGACATTGGTGGAAATGGCCCCCCATTTCTGGGCACAAACAGTGTGTCATTGATGAAGACCCCATCTGGCACATGGAGGCCACCATTGTGGAGGATTGCTGCATAACCATTTGCCAAAAAGCCCAAGATGTCAAGATCAGTGTGGGGTCCATGGAAAAAAAATTATCCATGACCACTTGCACATGTGGCAGTTGTCTGCACTATGGATTCCCCGGTTCCTCACACCTCTCCAGAAGCAGGAACGAGTCGCTTGCGCACAGGCTCTTTTGGCCATGTGCCAAGGAAATCAGGAGGACCTCTTCAGCAGACTAATCCCACAGGATGAAACATGGGTCCATCATTATGATCCAGACACTAAAGCCCAGTTGAAGCAATGGAAGCATTATGACTCACCACCTCTAAAGAAGGCTCATGCCCAACCCTTGGTAAGCAAGGTCATCCTCACAGTCTTTTGGGACCAGCATGGAGTATTGATGATGGATTTCCTGGCAAAGGGAACCACAATTACCGGGACTTACTGTTTCACTGCTGCAGAAATTATGGAAGGCCATCAAAACTGAGACGCGTGACATGATGGCCAAAGGTTTCTGTCTCCTGTAATTCAATTCAATTCAATTCAACTTTATTTATATAGCGCCATTTCACAACAACAGTCATCTCATAGCACTATCAACTGTAGGGAGGACCCCCACAGTTGCAGAAAGACCCCAGCAATCAGGCGATCCCCTGTGAGCAAGCACTTGGCGACGGTGGAGAGGAAAAACTCCCTTTTAACAGGAAGAAACCTCCAGCAGAACCAGGCTCAGGGAGGGGCAGTCATCTGCTGCGACTGGCTGGGGGGTGAGGGGATAGAGAAGAAGAAAAGAACAGACATGTAGAGAGCAAACAGCACGATGGGGACTCAATCTATGGGAGAGAACAAACAAATGTTAATGACCAGCAAAAAAAAAAAAAAAAAAAAAATATTTCATAGAGAGTGAGGAAAGGAGTGAGGCCCAGTGCATTACTGGAGGTCCCCCGGCTGACTAAACCTATTAGCAGCATAACTAAGGGAGGGTTCAGAAAACACATGATCCCTCCCTAATTGTAGGCTATATCAAAAAGGTAGGTTTTAGCCCTATTCTTAAAAACAGAGATCGAGTCTGACTCCCGAATCCAGATTGGCAGCTGATTCCACAGGAGAGGAGCTTGATAACTGAAGGCTCTGCCTCCCATTGTACTTTTGGAGATTCTAGGTATTACAAGTAAACCTGCATTTTGGGAGCGTAGTGCTCTGTTAGGATGATACGGTAGTATCAGATCTTTTAAATAAAAAGGAGCCTGATTGTTTAGAGCTTTGTAAGTAAGAAGAAGGATTTTAAACTTAATTCTAAACTCTATGGGAAGCCAATGAAGGGAGGCCAGAACCGGAGAGATATGATCTCTCTTTCTAGTACCTGTTAAAACTCTTGCTGCAGCATTTTGGATCAGCTGAAGACTTTTTAAAGATGTTTTAGGACAACCTGATAATAAAGAATTACAATAATCTAATCTCGAGCTAACAAAAGCGTGGATCAGCTTCTCAGCATCACTCTGAGACAAGATGCTCCTAATCTTGGCAATATTACGCAAATGATAGAAGGCAGTCTTAGAAACAAATTTAATATGTGAATTGAAGGACAAATAATGATAATGTAAGAAAATGACTCAGATCACAACACACATGTTGCCCAGACGGAAGCACGGTCCTGCGGCGATGAAATCCTTCCTCACCCCCTTACTCTTCCGACCTTGTACCATTTGTCTTCAACCTCTTTTCAACCATGAAGTCATTTTTGAAGGGCAAACACTTCTGAGATGATAAAACACCAAATTCCGAGGTCAATTTGTGTTTTCTGCCATAACTTGCAGACTTCTACAGGTGAGGTCTACACAGCTGCATAAAGCGATGGGAGAAGTGTGTGACTGTTGGTGGTACCTATGCAGAGAAAAACTAATAGCTAATAACTGTGCCAAGTTTGGTTCTCTCAGTCCATGGGAAATGCGTCAGGGGAACTCTTTAATGAACAGCTCTCCTATTTTCCTTCCAAGGAGCCAGAGTTTTGTGTAATTTTTATCCTCTGCTGGTCAAAGCCTCGTGTTTGGTTCAGACCAAATGCGAATGGATGGCGCGAATCCACACAAAGTAAATGGAAAGAGGCGAGCACACGTGAAATTGCGCATTCGCATGTTCACGTCCCAGGGATAGCGCCCTCATCTGAGTAAAAATATCAACATTGGAAAGTAAACTAGTTTGAAAATGAGACTCCCACTCATCTGGAGACAAAAGGACCGGGAGTTCTTCAGCTGAATCGGGATGTTGGTGTTATTTACCCACGGATTCCTGGCACGGACATGCTAACAAGGCTAGCAAGCTAGCAACGGAAACACCCATCTTGTGAAGTTTTGGAGGCTGGGACAACTTTTTCAGGTGAGCCCCTGTCGGATAATGTAAACCTTGTTATTCTGGGGATTTCCACAGCAGGTTGAACACAGGTGCAGAAGTTATAAAGGCAACTTCACCTGTCTGCATCTAACTCAGACGGTGAATTCATGTCGTGTGTTTACATTGAGTTATAATGTATTCGTGCTGCGCGAAAAATTCGCCCATTCATGTTTGGTGTGAATGCACCTTAAAGGGGTTGAAGAGCCCTTTGAGCAAAGACCGAAGGGGGATTATGTTATGGGTCAGTCCGTCCGTCTGTCAGTTTGTCAGTCTGTCCGTCTGTCCCACTTTTCTGAAATCAACTCCTCCTACAGTTTTGTGCCAACTGTTTTGAAACTTGGACCATGGTTTGATATACACTGATGATGCGCGTACTGCAGTTTGGCTCTCAACGGATGATTTTTGCAGGAGTTGTAGCTCCTGACCTATGACCTGTTTCACCTCACTTCATAGACATTAAGTGTTTTGTGAAATCAACTCCTCCTACAGTTTTGTTCTAAATGTTTAGAAACTTGGTACCATGGTTTGATATACTCTGATGATGTGCATATTGCAATTTGACTCTCATCAGATCACCTTGAGGTCAAAGGTCAGATTTTCCCTAAATCTTCTAAACTCATTAACTACTGAAAGAAATGATGTAGGCTTTTCAAATCGACACAGGAGTTGTATCTAATACACATCTTGGACGACTTACACCCTGACCTGACTATGGGTTTGGGGTCAAAGTTAACATTCCAGTTGCACTATCAGGTTCAGGTTCAGGTTCAGGTTACTTTATTTGTACCCGTAGGTAGATTTGTTTTGCAGTCTGGTGACATCCACATTTACCAAGCCACAAATTACATTCAACATAGACACAAACACAGGCACATATGAAGCTGACTATAAACATGATAAAAATACTCAAGGCTCCATCAATCAGGGTATAAAAAGACAAAGAGATGGGAGAAAAACCAGAGGTAAGAAAGAAGGGTCATATTAAAAGTTAAAAATTAGTCAAAGAGGTTAAAAACTCAAAGGTCTAAAACCCAATAAAATATTTAGAACCCAAGTAACATCCTACAAAAATAAGTAAATATAAAATGGAGTTAATAAATATGTTACCTAAATTATGTGCAATATATGAATGAATGAATGAATGAATTTATTTCGGATAATACAGTACAGGTTGAAGAAACTGTATAATATAACAACAAGGTCAAATTAGACAAAGACTCCTTCTACTAAACAATTCCACGTGAGTTATCCGAAATGGGTGATGGCTGAAGCCGCAGCTTATATTGCCCACCCATATTCCATCCAAGAATTCAAAGAAAAAAGAGTAAACAAGACAAGAGTGATTACAATTTAGAACAAAGCTAAGACAAAGTGTGACTGAGAGAAAAAAAAAAAAAAAAAAAAAAAAGAAAACTAAGCTAAGCTAAGTTAAGCAGTTACTATTCGAGACAAATCTAAGACAGAATGTCACAGAGAGAAAAAAAACAAAAAAACAACTAAGCTACAACACAACACAGGCTGGAAATGTCAATCCTTATGTGAGTTTACATGTCGTCTTGTAAATATGTTTGGAGTATTTCTTCCATATACTTCCATATATTCTTCCATATACAGTACTTCTTCCATTTCTTCTTCTATATTGTTTCAGCTTGTTCAACTCTTTGACAGCAGCAGGAACAAAGCTGTTTTTGTAGCGCTGGGTTCTACTTTTTGGGACAGCAATCCTCTGTCTTGAGGGAAGAAGCTGAAAGTTGCAGTGCAAAGGGTGGGAGTCATCATTTAAAATGGAGGTAGCCATCCTCTGTACTTGTCTGGTGTACAGGGATGTCAGGCTCAGCTGTGGCTCACCAAGCAAACGACTGGACCATCTAACTACCTGATCCAAGGATTTCCTCTGTTTCAGTTTTATCTGACCAAACCATGACACTAAAGAAAAGGATAAAACAGATTCAATAAAAGCCCGATAAAACATTGTCATTATGGTTCGGTCAATTTGGAAGCGTGCAAGTTTTCTCAAGCAATGCAAATGTTGCTGACCCTTTTTGCACACCCTTTCACAGTTCTCTTCAAAGTTTAAATTACTATCAATAATCGTCCCAAGATATTTGCAGGATTGTACACATTCGGTGGTCTGGCCTTTTAGTACAGTGACTTTGCGCTTGGGATTTTTCCTCCTAAAGTCAATAATCATGTCTTTAGTTTTTGTCGTATTCAGCTGCAGGTAGGAATCCTCACACCAGTGAACAAAATCATCAACTACTGGGCCGTGGCCACTCTCACCATCCTGGAGGAGACTGACAATAACTGAGTCATCAGCATACTTTATAATGTGTCTGTTCACTCTGGGATATTATGGGACACTATGGAATGGTGGGTGGGACAGCACTGTGTATATCTGTGTTGTTTGAGGCTGGTTTTGATGTATGGACTTCATTGTATGTTAGAATGGATGGGTGTTAATGTTCATTTGTAAAAAATACAGTAAATTGTTTACTTGGGGTCTTAAAGGTGGTAATTTGTATAAAATTCACACGGGTGTATCTATGGAAAAGAGGAGATGGAATTAATAAGTGTTCACTTCTTCCTTCTCCCTTTCGAACAGTGTATAATGTTACTTTATTGCATTTGCCATTTGCTTGTATTTGTTATAATTTTGTGTTCGAAATAAACTATCTATCTATCTGTTGTCATGTCTGCTCTGACACGTGTTTGTGTACAGGATGAAGAGTAGTGGTGACAACACACACCCCTGAGGAGAGCCAGTAGAAGAGCACTTTAGGTCAGACAATGTACCATTGACCCTTACTCTCTGCGTCCTGTTGGTTAAGAAATCCAGAATCCAACCCACCAGATTATTGCTCAAATCAAATTGTTGCAGGAGCCTTTCAACTAAATGGTAACTATGGTAAATGGTTAATGCAAAATTTAATGCAAAATTTACAATTATCAATCAATCAATCAAACTTTATTTCTAAAGCACTTTAAAAACAACTACAGCTGATACAAAGTGCCGTACATCAGGAACAGGTAAAATGAAAAGAACATAAAAGACAATAAAATGCAACTAGAAAGGTATGAACCAAAACAAATAAAAATGACAATCATATAATAAAGAAATAAAACAAGTACAATCGATGTCTCATGCTGGGTTGAAGGCCAAGGAGTAAAAATGAGTTTTAAGATAAGATTTAAAAGTGGACAGTGAAGGCGCCTGTCTAATAGGCAAAGGAAGACTGTTCCAAAGTTTAGAAGCAGCAACAGAAAAACTACCCTAGCTTTACTGGCCCTAGCTTTACTGGTTTTATTACTATAAAACCAGTAAACCTAGGGCCACCAAATCTAGTATACAAGTTCACCCTGGGATCCTGACCTCTAACTATGGGTTTGGGGTCAAAAAGTCAAAGGTGAACGTTAACATTTTCTATGCCTTATTACATAGGGAATGCCTGTACAACGAGTAAAGCTAGGATCACCAAACTTGTTACACAGGTTCACCCTGTGACCCTGAAGTGTGACTATGGTTTTGGGATTTCAAGGTCAAAGATTAACATCAAAATGGTTTATAAACTATATCTCAAGAACAAAGAAAGCTAGAGTCACCAAACTTGCTACACAGGTTCATCTTGGGATCCTGACCTCTAACTATGGGTTTGGGGTCAAAAGGTCAAAGGTCAACGTTAACATTCCCTATGCCTTATTACATAGCGAATGCCTGTACAACGAGTAAAGCTAGGGTCACCAAACTTATTACACAGGTTCACCCTGTGACCCTGAAGTGTGACTATGGTTTTGGGATTTCAAGGTCAAAGGTCAACGTCAAAATGGTTTATAAACTATCTCAACAACAAAGAAAGCTAGGGTCACCAAACCTGGTACACTGGTTCACTCTGACACCATGACCTCTGACTACAGGTTTGGGGTCAAAAGGTCAAAGGTCAAGGTTGGCACTCCCTATGCTCTCCTACTATAGAACGTGTAAAGCTCTCTAGGATCACCAAACTTGCTACACAGGCTCATCTCAAGATCCTGACCTACAACTATAGGTTGTATACTTTGTTGTATATTCCTGGATGATGGGTTTATCATAATTTGGTTCTGCCACAGTAATTATATTGAAAGTCAAAAACTTCTCTCTGTTAGTAAGCATTGGAATCGTCAAAGAAAATGGAAGCAGGGGGTACTGCACTTGCCTCAGAGTACTCTTGTTTAAAGTAGTCTTGAGCAATAGCCCCACAGGCTTTCTGAAGGTCTTTTGGACAGTGACTGTGTTTCTGGTCATTTTTATCCCCTGCCGGTCAAAGCCCAAAGGGGTCAGTCAGAAGGGAGATTATGTTATGGGATCTTCAAAGAAAACTGAGGTGGGGGATACTACACTCACCTCAGAGTGCTCTTCACAGTTTAGTCATTGTACTTGACAATTGCCCTATTTCCTTAAAAAAATCTGATAAAAATGGACAAGTGTAAGTTAAAAGAAGTGGCAGGACTAAAAACCTCTACACCAGATGAACAATATTTAAAAGTCATGTCCTTTAGAAACAGGAAGAAAATCCAGCAAAAACCTGACACAGGACCTAAGAGATGCAGATGGTCTTTCAGTTTTTCCATCTACTGTTCACTGACGCCTCATCAGAAAGAATCTTAGTGGAAGTGTGTCTGTCAAGAAGCCATTTCTTAAGATGGAGAACCAGGAGAAAAGGCTGAAGTATGGCAAATTACACACAAACTTGACTGAAAATCAAAGGAAACGGGTCTCAGGAGGAAGGATGAACCCAAATTTGATTTTTTTTTTTTTAAATTTTGTGTACTTTATTGATCCCCAGAGGGGAAATTTAGGGCATCCACCTGAATGGATGAAGGTGCCACAGTACGGTGCTACGTTCACACCTAGGGCCATTTTAGAGTCTCCAGTTAACCTAACCTGCATGTTTTTTGGCCTGTGGGAGAAAACTGGAGAAATCTCGGAGTAAACCCATGCAGACACGGGGAGAACAAGCAAACTCCACACAGATCACCATTGGTCAGGGGGTGGGATCGAACACGGGATCCCATGGCCAAGGATGAGTTGCTGTGCTGCCACAGTGCTAACCACTGCGCCACCACACAGAGAACTGAACAAAACGCAACCAATATTCAAAGAAGAGCTTTTGAATGTCCTTCAATATACAGTACCTGGAGAGCTATTCCTTGCCTATTCCTAGACATTTTAAAGAAATTACAAGAAAGGATTCAAAGATTTTATTGTCAATACTACTATACATGCAGGACATATACAGGAGAATTGAAATGGCATTTCTCTCTCTCTACATTGGCGTGCATTTTATAAAAAGAAAGGAATTAGGCTGGATTAAAAAAAAGAAAAACAGGAACAAACAGCAACAGCAGCAGTCTATGTACAGTCTATATACAGTGATGCAACCTGTGAGTGCCAATGGCAGCCAGAAGGACTCTGACCTCCATAGAGGTAAACGATTAGTTTAGGTAAACGATTAGTGGTAATAGACCCAGCAATCCTATATTCAGACAGCTAGAGATGAATACCCGTAGCGCATTTCAGTGCAGTAGTGTAGGTGCAGATAGTGACAAATATGATTGCACATGATCAGTATTGCAATGATATACAGACAGCAGCAGATATGGCATTTGTGCAAATGGTTGCGGTTAAACTGCAGCGACATATAGCAACCTGCTTAAAAGACTTTAGTCTGTGTTGAAGAATAAAAGTGGTCATACCAAATATTGACTTTCAAGGTCATTAGAATTGTACAGACTCTTTTTTTTAATCTTATATAAAGTATTTCCCGTTATGTTTACACAAATTTCAATAAACTGATGCACCTGTTTCCCACTTTCCTAGCAAAATATGACAAAATAAAGGTTGGCTCAAGACTTTTGCACGTTTTTAACTGTAACTGCTGAGCGTTTAAATCTGCAAGGTAAAAATCTTTGTTACATTGCTGTTCTTCCAGAGATTTTCCAGCTGATTCCTTGCACCCTCTGCAGAGGGTCAGGAGAACTGCATTTGAGCAAGGACTGACACAGTTTAGAGCTGTGTATTTAGAACTGGACTGGGGAGGAGAAGGAGACTTATCTGGTTATATCTCAACCAATCTATGTTCTACTTAAAGATAAATGATGACATCTGGAAGGATCTCATGAACATAAACACACACACACACACACACGTGAACCATTTATTAGTCTTTAAGATGAGTGTCAAACCTTTTCCGGAGAAAAGAAACAGAGCATCCCTATTTCCCTCACTATCACAGAACACCTTATTTCAAAACACTGCTCCAAAAAGCGTGAAATATGGATGTACAATAGAGTAAACATGATATATCCTAAATATCTTCAATTCTCGCCACATCCTTCTATCAGAACTTATCAGGTCCCCAGTATTGCACACAGGGCCTCCTTTTCGTCTCCTCCCATCCTTCTCTCTTTCTCTCCTTCCTCTACATCTCTCTCTCCCCCCTGCTAGGATCCCCACAGCTGCGCGGACCAGGTGCGTTCCGCCCCGACACACACACACACACACGCACGCACACACACACACACCCTTACACCCGCCAACGGACGCAGCAGGAAGTGCCTAATACCAGTTTTAGAATGATGCCACTATGCCAGCTTGACAGGGAGGCTGCAGGATCTGTCACCAGAGACCGAGAGAGAAAGTGAGACAGAAGGGGAGAGGAGTAACTCATAAAAAGCGGGGAAAATAAAAGAAAGAAGCAACTGCTTTATTTCTGAATTTCTCAAGCTTACATTCAGCTGGCAAAACTTCACATTTCTCGATTAAACAGCAGCTACATATGGCGATTCACTCCCGGAAGAGGTCTGAGTCCAGCACCAAATCCATCCAGTGACACCCTTCTCCAGGGATCCTAAAGTAAAAGTTTACTCTGTGAGTCTGTGTGCGTGCGTGGGACAGTGCATGCATGTGTGACTCTATGTGTGGGTGGATGCACATGTGTTTTATAAAAAAAAGTACTAGTTATTTTGGTCTGTGGCTCACCACAGCTCACACTCTCCCCTGTCTTGTACTCATCTCACACGGCCCCAAGAGAAGAAGGGGGGGAAACATGTGAGATAGAAGTCAGTGAGGGAGGAAAAGACAGGTTAGAAAATGGAGAAGAGATGAAGAGAAATTGGGAGGAGGAGTAAGAAAACTTTTGTGAATAGCACCTTGGCTTGTGCTCCTCCTGTGGCAGGGTAACCAACTTTCCTTTCCCCATTCTATGATGCCGAGCACCAAGCTAGAAAGTACCATTTTTATGGTCTTTGGTGTGACCCAGCTGGGGCGTGAACCCACAACTTTCTGGATGCAGGGCAGATGTTATACTAGTAGGCTACCACTCCATTAGTTATGGGGCTGGAGCAAATTAATGTAAAAAAAAAAAAAAGGCAGCTTTTACAATGATCGCTGCAATGGAGAAAGAAGAGAAGAAGTCGGAGAAAATGGTATGTACAACCACTGCAGATGCCGTAATTTGACAATCTACATATGTAAATAATAGGGCAAGCATGAGTCATACAAATGTTTATATGTGCTATCTTCCTCAATATTTTCTTAAATTTGGTCCATTGTTTACCTGACTTGTTTTAGAAGAGGCACCGAAATATGTAGGAGGAGACAAAGCGGACCAGTCACAGCTCTTGTGGCCTGTGTCGATACAAGTAATTTCATTTCTGGAAAGGTTTGTGCCAGGCTACTGCTTAGGGTACGGTTTGGCTATAGCATCGTTTTGATACATGAGTATAAATCTGGCTTGATTTAAAATGATGTCTGAGACAAATAAAAAAAAAAGTAAAATCCAAATCTGAATAGCTGTACTAAGGTATTTCCTTAGTCTATTTTCTCATCATTTCCAAGAATAATTGTTTTTTTTATTTATTCTGTACTGCCAATAACTTGTGCAAATATTAATAATTTTTAAATACTTGTTGTGTTTGTTAGGCTGGATAAATACAAACAAAACCAGCACATATTCACAATTTAACAACTGATGATGTAGTATTTGATATTGTAGTGTTGCAATTAAGAACACAATGAGACAAGATCAAGACTAGTGTACAAAGACCAAGACTTACAGGGGCTGAGACCAAGTCAAGTCCAAGGTCACTGTGTATGTAGGCCTTGGGCTTGACTTGGTCTCAACCCCTTAAAGTCTTGGAGACTCAGGTCTCAGTCTAGTCTTGACTACAATATTCTCCTTGATTCAATTTTAAAGTAATTATTTAACAATAACAATGTGTTTTTTATGTCTCTAGTTTGGCATATAAAACCAAGCTGGCAAAGCATTCAGATGTTTACCTCCACATATGATGTAACGTGATCAGGGTGGTTTGTTTGTTTTCTAGCAGGATTACACAAAAACTATTGGATGAATTTTGATGAAATTTTCACCAGAGGTGGCCCTAGTGCCAAGCATGAACCCATTAAGGTGCATTCAGACCAAATGCAAATGGGCAAATTTTTCATGTAGCATGATTATATTTTGACTCAACATAAACATGCAAATTCACCGTCCGAGCAAGTTGCAGACAGACGGAGTTGCCATTATAACTTCTGCAGCTGTGTTCTACATGCTGTGGAAATCTCCAAAACACCGTCATGCTTAGGTTTACATTATCCAACGGGGGTCTCTGAAAGATTTTTTTTTTTTATTACACTTTGTTCCTGATTTATGCTTTCTCACACTTGGGACTATCTTCTTCAGATACCATCGGACAGCAGGGAGTGTGGCCAGCCCAGTGGATCTGACAGTTCCACTGGGCTGGCCACGCCTAGGAAATCATCACAGCGATCAGCTGATGCTTCTGAGGAAGACTGCAGATGACAGTTGAAACACGTCAAGGTAAAGTTAACATCTCCTTTTCATGAAAAACAGATGGAAACCGTGTTGGCAGACAGCAGCACATATGAAATTATAAAAACAAACCCGACAGAAGAAAAGAAAAAAACACTAAAACCCTTCTGAAACCCCTATTAGAAAGCAAAAAAAAAAAAAAAGGATGCATATGAACACCTGATATCCACAGCCCGCATCTCCCCCCCCCCCCCCCCCCCCGGATCTATGGAACCTCCAAAACACATAAGAAGGACATCCCACTGCGACCAATAATAGACAGCATCGGATCAGTCACAATTTATCAAAAGCCCTGGCTGAAATCACTAAACCCCTCCTTGGACTGTCATAATACTACTGGCCAGCACGGTGGTGCAGTGGTTAGCACTGCTGCCTAACAGCTAGAAGGTTCCAGGTTCGAATCCCCAGGCTGGCTGAGGTAGGAACCTTTCTGTGTGGAGTTTGCATGTTCTCCCTGTGCTGTGTGGGTTTACTCTGGGGTCTCGGTTTCCTCCCACAATCCAAAGACATGCATGTTAGGTTAATTGGCTGTTCTAAATTGTCCCTAGATTATCTCTCTCCTATAGGCCCTTAGAATAGAGGGTTAGTACTAGTGAAGCGCTTTGAGTGGTCTTTGAGACTAGAAAAAGCGCTATATAAGTACTGCAAAAACTCAAAAGAATTGGCACAAGAACTCAAAAACGTGAAAATAAAATCAAACAAGATCCTCATTTCATTAGTCACAAAGACCCCTGTTGATGTCACATTACAGATCGTGCAAGAACGCCTCAGGAATGACAGAACCCTTAAAAGACACAAAAACCTCACAGTTGACAACATATCTGGACTATTACAATTTGTTGCAAAATCCACCTGTTTCCAATACAAAGAAAAAACTCTACAGACAAAAATAAGGATTTGCAATGAGAGACCCACTATCAGCCATCATGAGCAGCTTTTTCATTTAGGATCTGGAAAACAAAGCCATCAACACAGCACCCATACAATGCAAACCCACCCTCTGGAAGAGATATGTGGACAACATATTGAAGAAAATAAAAAAAGCCACACACAGGAACTCGCAGACAATCTGAACAATACAGACAGCACTGGGAACATAAAATTCACACACGAAGAGGAAGAAAATGGGACCATAGCTTTTCTGGACATGAAAATCCATCACAAAGATGATGGCAGTATAAAAATATCCATTTACAGGAAACCAACCCACATGGATCAGTACCTATATGGACATCAGAACACCCCACAGCACACAAACTATCAGTCGTCAGGACACTATACGAATGGGCCACCATCATCACAGACCAAGAAGACAGACAGGAGGAGGAGGACCACATAAGACATGCACTGACATGCTGCCAGTATCCAATATGGGCCATAAATAAAGGGAAACAGCAAGTCAAAAACAAAGAAAAGAAACAGAAAACAAGACACTGACCAAAAGCTGAAATGAAAAACGAGGATATTATAACCATGCCATACATATGAGGGATAACAGAACCAATCCAAAGGATCATGAAAAAAAAAACACACAAAATAAACAGCGGTAAAACCACACAAAAAATTAAGACAGTTATTAGTACAACCCAAGGACAAAATAGAAAAAGGCAAAAGGGCTGCACGGTGGCGCAGTGGTTAGCACCGCAGCAGCACAGTTTACCCTCGGCCGGGGGATCGTGGGTTCGACCCCTGCCCCCGGCCAACAGTGATCTGTGTGGAGTTTGCATGTTCTCCCCGTGTTTGTGTGGGTTTACTCCGGGATTTCTCCGGTTTCCTCCCACATGCCAAAAAAAAAACCATGCAGGTTAGGGAGTTAAGGGGCGCTTGCGCACGCAGCGACCGGCAGCTGGTGGCTTGTCACCGGACTGCAGAACAAATCTACCTACGGGTACAAAATAAGTCCCCCCCCCCCCCAAAAAAAAAGGCAAAAAGTGCAATGTAACATGCAGATCATCTAACAAGACTTACATCAGAGAAATGGGAAGATCATTCACCATAAGACAAAAAGAACACCAGAAGGAATGTGAGAAGGAAACACAAGGATGACTCACAAAATTGCAAAAAGAAAAGGCAGGACAAGTGACACTAAAATCAGCAATATCAGATCACTGCAAAACAAATAATCACATCATGGACTGGGACAATGCAAAACTCATTGGATCGGAGAGTAATAGACACAAACGTTGGATCAAGGAGGAGATAGAAATCGGGAAGTGGGGCAAAGACAGCATGAATCGGGATGAGGGGGCATTTATGCTTTCTCACACCTGGGACTATGTTCTCCAGAGACCATTGTACAGGAGGTGGCATGGCCAGCCCAGTGGCTCTGACAGTTCCGCTGCGCTGGTCACCCCTAGGAAAACAGCTGATACATGACATATCACAGCGATTAGCTGACGCTTCTGATGAAGACTGCAGACATCAGTCGAAACATGTCAAGGTAAAGTTAAAACATCTCCTTTTCATCCTTGTCTGAAATAAGAGAAACAACAAACCTATAATACATATGTTTTTCTCCTGGACACTGTGTCTCACCAGATAAGGTTACTGACAGACAGGCCCAGTTCCTCACAAGACACTCTCACAGAAACTGCTGACTCAGCATTCCACATTTATCTGTCTGTATTAAAATTCTCTGTACTCCGTGGGCTAGATATGGCGCGCATGCACCCCCCACAACTTGACTTCACTATATTTTTCTAAACACTTATCATGTCAGGATAATGAAATGGAGAGGTAATGCTAAATAAACTAGGATACACATGGTATTCTGGCTGTATTTAAAGGGATACCCTATTCAAAGCCAGGTTGCGACTGACATCGGGCATATATTTTAGCATATTTCTGATTTTTTTTTTGCTGTGCTTATCCATGAGCAATCATCTGAAAGCTCAAAGTGCTTTTTAAGAAAAAATTGATAAAAATGGCAGTAAGTATTACAATTAGGCGACTAAGGCATGTAATATGGCAACACCTCTTGAACATGTACGGTCAAGGAAAAAGCAAAAAAATCATCCATTTTTTTTGGTTTTGGGAGAAATTTTGGCAGATATACAGTATCTGCTGCTAGTATTTTTTAATGAATTACCACATCCAAGACACTTCTTTTGACACCAAATCTGTTGACAGATCGCTATGTGAAAGCTAACATCTTAAATATTCAAGACTTGAGGGGTATGCACCAATTTTGGCAATTCAGTCAGTTCATGTACAGTGGTGTGAAAAAGTGTTTGCCGCCTTCCTGATTTCTCATTTTTTTGTATGTTTGTCACACTTAAATGTTTCAGATCATTAAACAAATTTAAATATTAGACAAAGATAACACAAGTAAACACAAAATGCAGTTTTTAAATGAAGGTGTTTATTATTAAGGGTAAAAAAAAATCCAAATCTACATGGCCCTGTGTGAAAAAGTGACCCCCCCCCATTAAAACATAAATTAACTGTGGTTTATCACACCTTTGGAAAGCTGAGTTCAATTTCTCCAGCCACATCAAGGCCTGATTACTGATACACCTGTTGTCAATCAAGAAATCACTTAAATAGGACCTGCTTGACAAAGTGAAATAGACCAAAAGATCCTCAAAAGCTAGACATCATGCTACAACCCAAAGAAATTCAGGAACAAATGAGAAATGAAGTAATTGAGATCTATCAGTCTGAAAAAGGTTATAAAGCCATTTTCTAAAGCTTTGGGACTCCAGCGAACCACAGTGAGAGCCATTATCTGGGGGGCTGCACGGTGGCGCAGTGGTTAGCACTGCGGCAGCACAGTTTACCCTTGGCCGGGGGATCATGGGATCGTGGGTTCGATCCCAGCCCCCGACCAACAGTGATCTGTGTGGAGTTTGCATGTTCTCCCCGTGTATGCGTGGGTTTACCCCGGGATTTCTCCGGTTTCCTCCCACATGCCAAAAACATGCAGGTTAGGTTAATTGGAGACTCTAAAGTGGCCCTAGGTGTGAATGTGTGTGTAAATGGTTAAGGGATAGCGCCGTATCGTGGCTGCTTCATCCATCCAGGTGGTGGATGACCCTCAATTTCCCCTCTGGGGATCAATAAAGTATACTAAATCTAAATCTAAAAAAATTATCCACAAATGGCAAAAACATGGAACAGTGTAGGAGTGGCCAGCTGACCAAAATTACCCCAAGAGCGCAGCGACGACTCATCTAAGAGGTCACAAAAGACCCCACAACAACATCCAAAGAACTGCAGGCCTCACTTGCCTCAGTTAAGGTCAGTGTTCATGACTGCACCGTAAGAAAGAGCCTGGGCAAAAATGGCCTGTATGGCAGAGTTCCAAGACGAAAACCACTGCTGAGCAAAAAGAACATAAAGGCTTGTCTCAGTTTTGCCAGAAAACATCTTGATGATCCCCAAGACTTTTGGGAAAATATTCTGTGGACTGACGAGACAAAAGCTGAACTTTTTGGAAGAGGTGTATCCCATTACATCTGGCGTAAAAGTAAAAGCATTTCAGAAAAGGAACATCATACCAACAGTTAAATATGGTGGTAGTAGTGTGATGGCCTGGGGCTGTTTTGCTGCTTCAGAACCTGGAAGACTTGCTGTGGTAAATCGAACTATGAATTCTGCTGTCTACCAAAAAATCCTGAAGGAGAATGTCCGGCCATTTGTTCATGACCTCAAGCTGAAGCACACTTGGGCTCTGCAGCAGGACAATGATCCAAAACATACCAGCAAGTCCACCTCTGAATGGCTTAAGATAAACAAAATGAAGACTTTGGAGTGACCTAGTCAAAGTCCTGACCTGAATCCGATTGAGTTGCTGTGGCATGATCTTAAAAAATGGTTCATGCTCGAAAACCCTGCAATGTGGCTGAATTACAACAATTCTGCAAAGATGAGTGGGCCAAAATTCCACTACAGCGCTGTAGACTCATTGCCAGTTACTGCAAACGCTTGATTGCAGTTGTTGCTGCTAAGGGTGGCCCAACCAGTTCTTAGGCTGAGGGGGCAATCACTTTTTCACACAGGGCCATGTAGCTTCTGCCCTTCAGAGAGAACAGACGCCTTTTTCTTTACTCCCTCTTTTACCCTCCTTCCCTCCCTAACTGAGAATCCCAGCTTGCTGTCTTGTCTGCGTCGCTGTTCTTCTGGCTGAATCTTGATCCAAATGAAAAAAATGGATTTGGTGAGCGGCTTTAATAAAATTAACAACATTTCATATAAATTCGGGCCAGGGGGAGCCCCTATGGAGAGACCCATGGATTGGAACGCATGTGTCTGCATGATTCGACTGAGGATGTGGAAACATCTACCTGGTTTGGCTAGGATCACAGGATTTTCTGCTGATTGGCTCTGGAGTTTTTCCTGGTGTATCGAAAAATTAACTGGAAGAGCTAATTAAAAGCGGTCCCGGCATAGCTGCTTCTCAACAATTCGACTAGACGGGGGAGTGCACCAACTATCGGCAATGATTAACATGGAAATTACCATCTGGCATGCACTGTAGAGGGATGAACTCTACCGGACATGTTTACCCATGTTCTAGAAGGGAAACATCTGGAGTCGTTTTTGGTGCCTCCAAGGAATGGATTTAAAGCCAATGTATGGAAATTATGAACACAGGATTGCAAGAGATGAGAAATTCTATGCTCTGAGTGATCTGTGTGTCTATCAGACCTTGAATTCGATGCCCTGTTGTCTATTTTCCTCCTGGATTAAGACAAAACAGAAGATTGTGCTTCTCTTTCATAAACATACTGGGACTGCATCTGAACTCTCATTGACATGTGACTGGCTCAGGAAATTTCCATCTGCCATGCCTCAAGGACATGCTTCTGAGTTTCAGACACTAAGACATAACATCTTGGCTGGGAGAGATTTTGCTGCCTCCAGTAACTGATAAACACCCACCTGCATTCAACATACACGAACACACTGATTCATTCCTATATACTGAATTACACCCATCCATTCACTGATCCTCTCTGACTTTTGGTCTTTTGGTTTTTTGTGGTTGATTGTTGCTCTATGCTATTGAGAGATTTTTTTTCATTGTAATCATAATCTGCTTAAATATTGATAAGCTGTATTCTGATAACGAAGTTTTTTTTCTCTCCTCCCCCCTTGTGTCGTTCCCTCCCCTCCCCTCCCTTTCTTATCTATCTCTGTTTGATGAGGCGCCTATTATGGCTGCCGTGTCGTTGTGTCGCGCGCATGCGCACCAATGTCAAGTCAAATTCCTTGCGTGTTTTTTTACATGCTTGGCAATAAAGTTTATTCTGATTCTGATTCTGATTGGATTTTTTCCCCCCTTAATATAAAGGGGAAAAAGGGCGGCAGTGGCTCAGGAGGTAGAGCCAATCCAGTGATGACATGTTTAGCCGCTTGTCATCCTTCAACTGCTGACTGTCTGTGTGGTGTCCTGCAAACAACGTGGGCTACATAGACAATTGGAGCGCATCTTGGGGAAAACCTGGTCTTATTAGACGAGACGGCATCTATCCCATTTTGGATGGTGCGTCTCATTTATCTAACAATCTGGCATCATTTTTATCCAAATTGCCAAAACCTTGACAACTCAGAGTTGGGACCAGGAAGCAGAGTCACAGTCTTACACGCCTCTCTGCAGCTCCTCTTCATCCACCACCCCTCAACTTAGCCCCTGTCTTCCCCATTAGAGAATCATTGTCTGTTCCCTCCAAAGCAAATAAAAATATAATGTATAAGAATCCCAGAGTGATAAAACAAAAAGTTGGTAAAACTCAAATTAAACATGAAGCCTCTAAATTTAATGATTTGGCATCTGTTCCTCCTCATAAAACCTCATAAAACCACATTTTAACATTTTAACAAACCACATTTAAAAATTAAATGTGGTTTGTTAAATATTAGGTCTCTAACTCCCAGGTCTCTGCTAGTCTATGATCTGTTAACTGATCATCAGATTGATTTAATATCCCTTACAGAGACTTGGTTAGGAAAATAGGATTATGTTGGTTTAAATGAATCAGCTCCCTCTGGTTATTTAAACTGTCAAAATCCCAGAAGTTCTGGTCGTGGAGGAGGAGTAGCAACAATTTACCATTCCAAATTACTAGTTAATGTAAAGCAAAAAACACATTATAATTCCTTTGAGGGCCTGGTCCTCAGTATTGGGCACTTTAGCAATTTTAGGCTAAACCCAATTTTATTTGCCATAGTTTATCGTCCCCCATCAGCCTACTCAGAGTTTTTATCCAAATTTGCCGAATTCTTAGCTGATTTAGTGCTGAATTCAGATATATATTATTATAGTGGGGGACTTTAATATACATGTAGATGTAGATAGTGATTGCCTTAATATGGCATTTAATTCAATATTAGACACAATGGGGTTTTCTCAGAAAGTAAGAAATTCTACCCATTATCTCCACCATACGTTGGATCTTGTTCTGACATATGGCATAGAAATAGAAAATCTGGTAGTGTCTCCTCATAACCCTGTACTGTCAGACCATTGTCTGTTAACCTTTGATTTTACTATTTCTGACTATTTGGCTCCTAAGGAAAAATATTACTACAGTAGATGCCTCTCAGATGATGTTGTTACCAAATTTATGCAGATTGTTTCCTCTATGCCATGTGTCAACACAACGGAAATAAGTTAGACAGCTTGCTCCTTCTGTAAGTGATAGCATGGTAGATAGTGTTACAGCTTCTCTGCATCAGACTCTAGACATCGTAGCCCCTTTAAAAAAGAAAAAAGTCTAATCAGAGATTTCTAACTCCTTGGTTCAACACAGAAACTCGTAGCTTAAAACAGAAGACTTGTCAATTAGAAAGAAAATGGTGCTCCACTAATTTAGATGAAATCTATTTAGCTTGGAGAAATCATCTTTTAATTTATAAAAAATCTCTTAGAAAAGCTAGAACGAGTTATTATTCTGCATTAATAGAAGAGAACAAGAATAATCCCAGGTTTCTTTTCAGCACTGTAGCCAGGCTGACAAAGAGTCAGGACTCTGTCAATCCTAGCATTCCCTTAGAGCTTACTAGTCAGGACTTTATGAACTCTTTCAATCATAAAATTTCATCTATCAGAGATAAAATCAGTCAGATTCTTCCCACCGTTAACTTAAATACACTAACTACTACAACTCCTTCAATTGACATCTGTTTGGATCAGTTTACTCCAATTGACCTTTTAGAGTTAGACAAAGTAATTTCCTCATCCAAGCCTTCAACTTGTCTTTTAGACCCTATTCCTACCAGGTTATTTAAAGAAGTCTTCCCATTTATTGGTAGCTTTATTCTTCAAATAATCAATTCTTCATTAACTTTAGGCCATGTACCGCAGGCTTTTAAAACAGCTGTAGTTAAACCCTTACTCAAAAAGCCAACGCTGGATCCAGGAGTTTTAGCTTAACTATAGACCAATCTCTAATCTCCCTTTCATCTCAAAAATCTTAGAAAGAGTTGTTGCTACACAATTATTTGACCACTTGCAGGGAAATGGTTTATTTGAAGAGTTTCAGTCTGGGTTTAGAATCCATCATAGTACTGAAACAGCCTCAGTGAAGGTCACTAATGACCTCCTGATTGCATCTGATAATGGACTAGTTTCTGTACTTGTCCTTTTAGACCTTAGTGCAGCTTTTGATACTATTGATCATAATATTCTACTTGATAGAACAGAACACTATGTTGGACTTAATGGAACTTCGTTGCAGTGGTTTAGATCTTATTTATCTGATAGGCTCCAGTTTGTTCATGTCAGTAATGAGTTTTCGTTCAACTCAAAGCTCAGTCATGGAGTTCCACAGGGATCTGTGCTAGGCTCTACTTTTTTTTAGTTTATATATGCTTCCGTTAGGCAACATTATTAGGAAGCACTGTATACATTTTCATTGTTATGCAGATGACACACAATTATACCTGTCAATGAAACCAGATGATAGTAATCAATTAGCCAAGTTAGAAGCCTGTCTTAAGGAACTCAAAGCTTGGATGACTTGTAATTTCCTGCTATTAAATTCAGATAAGACTGAAGTCATTCTTGTTGGTCCAAAAAACCTTAGAAATACCTTTCCAAATCAAACTTTTAGTTTGGATGCAGTTACTCTTTCTCTTAATAGCTCTGTGAGGAACCTTGGAGTTATTTTTGATCAATATCTGTTTTTCAATTCACATATTAAATTCATTTCTAAGACTGCCTTCTATCATTTGCGTAGTATTGCCAAGATTAGGAGCATCTTGTCTCAGAGTGATGCTGAGAAACTGATCCACGCTTTTGTTAGCTCTAGATTAGATTACTGTAACTCTTTATTATCAGGTTGTCCTAAAACATCTCTAAAAAGTCTTCAGTTGATCCAAAATGATGTTGCAAGAGTTTTAACAGGTACTAGAAAGCGAGATCATATCTCTCCGGTTCTGGCCTCCCTTCATTGGCTTCCCATAGAGTTTAGAATTAAGTTTAAAATCCTTCTTCTCACTTTTAAAGCTCTAAACAATCAGGCCCCTTTTTATTTAAAAGATCTGATACTACCCTATTATCCTAACAGAGCACTACGCTCCCAAAATGCTGGATTACTTGTAATACCTAGAATCTCCAAAAGTACAATGGGGGGCAGAGCCTTCAGTTATCAAGCTCCTCTCTTGTGGAACCAGCTTCCAATCTGAATTCGGGAGTCAGACTCGAGCTCTGTTTTTAAGAAAAGGGTTAAAACCTTCCTTTTTGAAATAGCCTACAATTAGGGTGGGATCATGTGTTTCTGAACCCTCCCTTAGTTATGCTGCTACTAGGTTTAGACATGGATATTGTGTCATCCAGGCTAAAGGGGAAAAGGACCATCCAGATTGTTTTCAGTGCAAAATTCAAAAGCCAGCATCTGTGATGGTATGGAGATGTGTTAGTGCCCATGGCATGGGTAACTTGCACATCTGTGAAGGCCCCATAAGGTTGTGTATCCACCAAACATGCTTTTTTCCACTGCTGGTGACTATTTTCTAATCATTGTAGTCCAGCATATGAAGTGTTGAGCACCCCTGGCACTAAAACACTCTCAGCATTTTTTGGCATAGATAAATTGCACATTTGTCAAGGCACCATTAATCCTGAACAGTACACACAGGTAGGGGTGTGCCATATTGTTTTGTTCACGATAATACTGGTATAAATTTTGATACCGAGTGTAAAAAATTAATATTGCAATATTTGGGGTCTGGTTGTCATAGCCAGGAGCGGCACTGGGGTTAAGCTCCCAGTGCTCATAAAATGCTCCTTATGGCGTGCGTCTCGAAAAGCCTCTGACAACTAAGTACAACTCCTAGCCTGCCCGTGTGGTTTAGTCTCTAAGCCCGGCGGAACTGCTTTTACTAATAGGAGAAGGGGCGAGGGCGGATCTCTGGCGCCTTAAAACCAGATGCTTCGGGTAGATGGTGGCTTGTCAACCTGGGAAGGTAGCCGATCTAGGGGAAGGTAAACCCTGATTTCAAACCTCTGCTGCCTTGCGGCATACCCGGTCACGGGAAAGGCTTCGGGAGTCAACCCTGAGGAAAAATCCGGAGTCGGGAGCCCCTAAGGCAGTTCTATGTTGTGCTCAACATCGTTCTGGCAGCTCCTGCAAAGGCGCTGGTGCCAAAGTGTAGCAGCCCTGCTGTTCCTTTGGATTCATCAGTGACATGGAGAGGGGGGACATGCTGCATGGGCAACATCTTGTCCTCCATATCTTCCTGCCCAGGCTTGAATCCTACCAACGCCCAACGCTGGAAGGTAGAACACCGGATCACTGGAGAGGACACTCCAGCTTCGCCTTTGGCGTAGACAAAACACGGGGAATGACAGTTACCAGTTATAAGCCACTGCTCAATTGGCATAGAGCGCGGCGCCAGGGGTTGTTCCCGACGGTGGGAAGGATCATCAGATCTCACTGGACAGCTACCGCCCGCCTCAAGCTGGGCAGCCCCCAGCCAATAAGGTGTTGTCCCACCACAGCTTGCTTTCCTCATTGGGTGCATGGGGATAAGGAGAAGTCCGAACAGCAGGCTGAGAACCTTCGCACCAGGCAAGACAATAAAACAAAAGAGACCAACTCTAAAACTGGGAACTTGGAACGTCCGCACTATGATGACAGGACTCGCTGCTAACCTCAAGGACATCAATGACACCAGGAAGACTGCCATCATCAATAATGAGCTGAAGAGACTGGGAGTGGATATCGTCACTCTCCAGGAAACACGGTTGGCTGACGCAGGCACACTGAGAGAGAAGGACTACACGTTCTACTGGCAGGGAAAGGGCAGTGACGAACACAGGGAACACGGAGTGGGCTTCGCAGTGAAGAACACCTTGCTGAAGATGATGGAACCGGGCAGCACTGGCTCTGCACGACTCCTCACCCTCCACCTGAACACCACTCAAGGCCCAGTCACCCTCGTCAGTGTGTATGCCCCAACACTGACAGCCACACCAGAGGCAAAAGACGAGTTCTACGAGAATCTCGCAACAACTGTCAGGATCATCCCCAACTCTGAACAACTCATTCTCCTTGGAGACTTCAATGCCAGAGTGGGTGCTGACCATGACTCCTGGCCCTCCTGTCTTGGACTTTTTGGCGTAGGCAGAATGAACGACAACGGACAGCAGCTGCTCGAGTTCTGCACATATCACGATCTGTGCATCACAAACTCGTTCTTCAAGACCAAGCCCCAACACAAGGTTTCCTGGCAACATCCGCGTTCAAAGCACTGGCACCAGCTGGACTTGATCCTGACCAGGCGCACCTCACTGAAGAACGTGCTAATCACCCGTTCGTTCCAGAGTGCAGATTGCGACACAGACCATTCATTGGTGTGTTGCAAGGTCAAGCTGCAGCTGAAGAAATTCCATCGTGCTAGACAACCTGGAAAGGCACGGATTGACACCAGCAAGATGGCCCAACCAGAACTTGTTGAGCAGTTTGCCTCCACCTTTGAGAAGGAACTTGGTGTACCACAAGAAGGAGAATCTGCAAAGCAGAAGTGGGAAGAGCTGCGAAACACCATCCACCGCACAGCCTTGGCTACCTTTGGGAGGAAGACCTCGAAGTCATAGGATTGGTTTGATGCCAAGTTGACCGAGATGACCCCCGTCATTGAAGCCAAGCGCTCAGCACTTGCTGAGTACAAGAAGTACCCAAACGAGAAGAATCTCCAGATTCTCAGGGCTGCGAGAAGCAAAGTTCAGCAGACTGCTCGGCGCTGTGCCAACGAGTACTGGACTCAGCTCAGCCAAGATATTCAAACCGCTGCCATAACAGGGAACATCCGTGGTATGTACGATGGCATCAAGAAAGCACTTGGTCCGGCTCAGAGCAAGACGGCCCCCCTCAAATCTTCCACTGGGGAGATGATCACAGAAAAGAACAAGCAGATGGAGAGATGGGTGGAACACTACTCCGACCTCTACTCTAGACAGAACACTGTGACACCATCAGCCCTTGATGCCATCGACGGCCTGCCATCCATGGACGAACTTGATGCCGAGCCAACCATCGACGAACTCAGCACGGCCATTGATAGCTTGGCCGCTGGCAAGGCACCTGGCAACGACGGCATACCTCCTGACCTGATCAAGCACTGCAAGACCGCCCTACTGCTGCCATTGCATGACGTCCTCTGCCAGTGCTGGAAGGAAGGTGCCGTACCACAGGACATGAGGGACACCAAGATCATCACCCTCTACAAAAACAAAGGGGAGAGAAGCGACTGCAACAACTACAGGGGCATCTCCCTCCTCAGCGTTGTTGGCAAAGTCTACGCATGAGTTGTTCTCGTTCGTCTACAGAAGCTTGCCGAACGTGTCTACCCCAAGTCTCAGTGTGGCTTCCGCGCTGAGCGATCGACGGTAGACATGATATTCTCCATCCGCCAACTCCAGGAGAAATGCAGAGAACAGAACATGCCTCTGTACGTCACCTTCATCGACCTCACCAAAGCGTTCGATCTGGTCAGCAGAGAGGGCCTTTTCAAGATCCTGCCAAAGATAGGATGCCCACCAAAGTTGCAAAGCCTCATCGAATCGTTTCACACCAACATGCAGGGGATAGTGCAGCACGATGGCAACGTCTCAGAGCCATTCAACATACGCAGCGGAGTGAAACAGGGCTGTGTACTTGCACCAACCCTCTTTGGGATTTTCTTTGCTATGCTCCTGAGGCATGCCTTCAGCACAGCAACAGAGGGAATCTACCTGCACACAAGATCTGACGGCAGGCTTTTCAACCTCGCCCGCCTGAAAGCCAGAACCAAAGTACACGAGGCTCTAATCAGAGACATGCTGTTCGCAGATGACGCTGCAGTCGCAACCCACACACAGCAGGAGCTTCAGACCCTGATGGACCGCTTCTCCCAGGCATGCAAGGACTTCGGGCTTACCATCAGCCTGAAGAAGACTAACGTCTTGGCGCAAGGCACGGAAGCACCACCAACCATCACTATCGATGACTACAAGCTGGAGGTCGTGAATCAGTTCACGTACCTGGGGTCCACGATCAGCAACAACCTCTCTCTTGATACAGAGATCAACAAGAGGATTGGAAAATCAGCCTTCACACTCGCTCGCCTCACCACACGAATGTGGGAGAATCCCAAACTCTCTGTCAAGACGAAGATGGCAGTGTACAACGCCTGCGTCATCAGCACACTGCTCTATGGGAGTGAGACGTGGACAACATACGCCCGGCAGGAAAAGAGACTGAACTCCTTCCACTTGCGCTGCATTCGTCATATCCTGGACATATCCTGGCAGGACAAAGTGCCCAACACAGAAGTTCTATCCCGCGCTGGTCTTTCCTCCATGTTCACTCTACTCAGGCAGCGCAGGCTCCGCTGGCTAGGCCACGTTCACCGTATGGAGGATGGCAGAATCACCAAAGACGTCCTCTACGGAGAACTTGCAATTGGCAGGAGAGACGTTGGCCACCCACAGCTGCGCTTTAGAGACGTCTGCAAGAGAGACATGAAGGCCCTGGATATCAACACAGAGCGCTGGGAGGACCTTGCAACGGACCACTCCAAATGGAGAGGCACCCTGACCAGACAGCTCAAGGCGGGTGAAGAGAGACTGACTGCTGCAGCAGATGAAAAAAGGACCCGCAGGAAGAACCGCCACAGACCCAGCAGCACGGAGACCACCCACAAGTGCGACCTGTGTGACAGGGACTGTCATTCGCGCATCGGCCTGTTCAGCCACAGGCGGTGCTGTTCCAGCAGAGTAGACGTTTAGGATTCTCTTCCATGGTCATCATAGACCGACAGAGGCCGACGACGAGGTTTAGACAGCTGGGGGACCTCCAATAATTGCACTGGGCTTTACTCCTTTCTTCACTCTCAATTAAGTATTTTTTTTTTTTTTGGTGGTCATTAACATCTGTTTGTTCTCTCCCATAGATTGAGTCCCCATCGTGCTGTTTGCTCTCTACATGTCTGTTCTTTTCATCTTCTCTATCCCCTCACCCCCCAACCAGTCGCAGCAGATGACTACCCCTCCCTGAGCCTGGTTCTGCTGGAGGTTTCTTCCTGTTAAAAGGGAGTTTTCCCTCTCCACCGTCACCAAACGCTTGCTCATAGGGGATCGCCTGATTGCTGGGGTCTTTCTGCAATTGTGGGGGTTCCCCCTTCAGTTGAAAGTGCTATGAGATGACTGTTGTTGTGAAATGGCGCTATATAAATAAAGTTGAATTGAACTGAACTGAATAGAGCAGGTCATCCAATAACCGCATGGTTGGTGGTTCGACTCCCGCTCTCCCCGGATATTCTGTCGTTGTGTCTCTGGACAAGACACTTTACCCCAATTGCTCCTGGTGGGTCTGGAAGCACCATGTTAGGTAGCATGCCACCATCAGTGTGTGAATGTGTGTGTGTATGGGTGGATAGCAGGATCTGTAAAGCGCTTTGGTCATCAAGAGATGAGAATAAAAGCACTATATAAGTGAATGCCATTTATTTACCATTTAATAATAAACCCCTTCATTTAAAAATTGCATTTTGTGTTTACTTATGTTATCTTTGTCTAATATTTAAATTTGTTTGATGATCTGAAGCATTTAAGTGTGACAAACATACAAAAAAATGAGAAATCAGGAAGTAGGCAAATACTTTTTCACACCACTGTATATTTATAAACCTGTATGTTCTGGATTCCCTAGCTTTCTCCATGTTCATATTATCAGGCAATATTTGGTACCAAATGAAAGGTAATCCAACTCACTCTTTATAATAAAGCTTCCTACCCAGGAGCTTTTAGTACACTAACTATGCATCTGGTGTTTATACCATACTCCTGTCAATCACATCACACATATAGATGCAAGCTAAAATCCAAGTTACACCAAATGTGAAATAATTGTATTATTTCACAAAATTCAACAAGAGGTAATTACATCATATACATAAAATATAGACTAAGGTAAGTATTACCACAGTAAAGTAACTTTTATCATGTCCAGATAACCAGGTGATCAACAAGGTAGGTATTAACACAGGTAAGAGGCATGTTGTCATGTTCCATTAATCATGTTTAATATGACTAATGTTTAGGCACCATCACTGTCAATGAATATTTCAACCACATCTAACTCTGCATCAGTCTCGTCATCACTACTGTCATCTTCTTCATATCTGGCTTCTATGCTTGCCAGCTGATCAGGCAATTCTTATCCATCAAACCAGTGTGGCTGCAGTAGTCCTTTTGCCAATTTCCATCAGTGTTTGGTGGGGCTTGGGATCTTGGGATTAGGAATGTGTGATCTCTTCCATATTGCCACCTGAAGTGCACCCTGATCACTGATCATGTTGCTCCAGTGTTCTCCTACAAGGGGGGAGTGATGCCATGTCAGCATTCCTCAGTGATGCTTTATGTTCTTTGTCTCCACAGATTTCATCAATCTTCCAAGGGGTACAACATTAACATCTTTAATCCTCAGTTTGCCATAGACAGCACATGTCTATGGCTCCATTCTTGGACTATAAATCATTGTTCTTACTGTACAATTCACTGTTTCTACCATATCTTAACTACTGTGTAGAGGTCTGGGGAAACACCTACAAGACCAACCTACAGCCAATATGCACATTACAAAAAAAAAAAAAGCTATCAGGATAATAAATAATGTAGGATATAGAGACCATATCAACTTGTTGTTTTTAAAGTCACATGCCATAAAGTTTATGGATTTAGTTAAATATAAGACAGCACAAGTAATGTACAGGGCAATTAATAATCAACTCCCAACTAATATACAAAAAATATTCAAAAAAAGAGACAATGATTATAATTTGAGAGGAGACTTAAACTTTACAAAACCTAAGATACGAACAACTAAGAAAAGTATGTGCATATCTGTCTGTGGGGTGGATTTGTGGAACAGTCTGGAGCTGGAACTAAAACTATGTACAAACAGAAATCAATTCAAAAATAGGTATA
The DNA here is from genome assembly GCA_020510985.1 of Pholidichthys leucotaenia. Classification (NCBI taxonomy): domain Eukaryota; kingdom Metazoa; phylum Chordata; class Actinopteri; order Cichliformes; family Pholidichthyidae; genus Pholidichthys; species Pholidichthys leucotaenia. The sequence goes on along the minus strand of CM035842.1, from coordinate 127,923,180 downwards.
AACATTATTTGCTGAAAGGATATATGTTAGAGGGGTAGTATTAATATGTACGATTCACTATGCTCACTCTGGGACACTATGGTATGGTTGGTGGGACAGTACTGTGCATATCTGTGTTGTTTGGGGCTGGGTATCGATGTATGGACCGTATGTATGTTGGGATGGATGGGTGTCAATGTTGATATGTACAAAATATAGTTAATTGTCTACTTGGAGTCTTAATTGAGGTAATAGGTATATATTTCACATGGGTTGTATTTAGGGAAAAGAGGAGTTGGAGTAAATAAGTGTTAACTTCTTCCGTCTCCATTTCGAGCACTGTATACTGTCACTTTTATTGCACTTGTCATTTGTTTTGTTTTTTGCTTTTTTTGCTCGAAATAAAGTATCTATCTATCTATCTATGTATGTAAGGGTTTCCAGTTTGGTCATAACACCCTCCAATATCAACCAGGTGTCACCAAGTTGTGAGAAGACCTCTTCATATTCAGGTGACTTTTGAAAGATACTCAGAGGTCTCACTTTGGCACATCCTATCATTGCACTAGTGCTATCACATCCTGTGAAAGCATGGAGACCCAGTAGTGCTGAACAATGGACCTGTGAAAATGATTCAATCATTTCAGTGATGTTAAACAGCTTCTTGTCGTTTCCTGTACCCGTGTCAAAGAGGATGGCAATGTTTGGATACACGTGCGCATAATAGGGCATAATGAAAAAGCCATCACTGTCAGGACTTCTTACTGTATTATACCTGTATCCCTTACTCTGTGCATATGCAATATACAGGATTATTCTTGTATCTGTCTCCTCTTGAGAGAAGCACAGGCGAGGTATCAGTGACAACATCACATGGATGCCATCATCTGATGATAAAGCATAGGCCTTGCCATCACAGATCGGTGTGCCCTGACATCCATGGAGTTCTGAAGCATGGGGAGCTGCTTTTTGTTTTCATCATTCGTCAAGAACTGCTTCCAGTCAGATAGTTTCTTGGTTGCTAGACCTCTAAGTAGCAGCTTCTCTGATACGCCACTTCTTTTTCTTCCCATGGACTTGATGGAGTTTGATGGAGTTGACATCACCTTTAGGTATCATGCTGAATACCTTGCTACATATCTGTCAAAAGTTACTTGGAATGTGGCATTACCATTGATGATGCTGACTGTCTCATTGATTGGTGGTGCAGCTGCATTCTCAATATGACCACACACCTTATAAAACAACTTGGAAGTGTCAGGCTTCACCATGAAGTGTCCAGGAAGGCTGATGCTGTATGATATGCTGGTCAGTGGGAAGGACATCAATTCCCTCAGGTCCAACTGCAGTCCTTTATTTTGAGACTGAATCCACAACTGGAAGGCTTTGTTGATCAGGCTCTTTGTTATTGGAGCACCTTGGTTTCAGTGATGGAGACCTTCTTTTTCTCATTAAGGTCTTCAAGGACTGCAAGCAGGACGTGAGATGGGTTGGAAGAGTCCATTTCCTGTTTCCAGACAACCGGATACAAACTCCTTTCATGCTTCCTCACCAGCTGCTTCAGCACAAAGGATGTCATCAGAGATCTCAGGAGGTACTGCTGCACCAGACGACAAAACAGCAGTGGATTTGTCATCACATCAAATGGACTGATGAAACTACATATGGTTTACCAGGTCCTTTTCCATGCACTCTTCATTCCTCAATCTCTCTGCCTCTCTAGCATCTCTAATGCTTTATGCTGTTGTCATCTTTCACCATGGCTGCCATTTGAAATGTGGCATTGACATAATTGAGAAGCGGTGTGTGTGGTCCTTACCCAGTGTTGGTAGGCACTGTAAGTTAGTGAGTAGACCCTGTGAGACCTATTCCTCCTGTCCTAAACTTGGCATGCTGCATGAATGTTCTCTTCCATGGTCTTGTCAACAGCGGCATGGTTCCTGGCGAAATAAATGACCTAGCAACACTGATAGCGCCCTAACTTCAATATATAGGGCGTCCATATATAGTAGTTAGAACATCCAGACTTGGCTGTGTTGCCGAGATCGCCATCTCTGACACCTGAAAATGTTGGTAGTGGTCGGAGAGGCTGTTGGTGTGGATTGGCAGCCATGTTTCTGTCAGTCTTCCCCAGGGCAGCTGTGGCTACAGTAGTAGCTTACCACTATCAATTTCTGTCTGGAGTGAAAGAATAATGAACTCACTGTAAGCACTTTGAAATGTCACTTGACATGTGAAGCGCCATATAAATCTAATCCATTAATTATTATTAGATTACCTGAGCTAGGTTGTCCAACTTATCTAGGGATTCATCTGGAAGGCTAGAGAACAGTACTGTCTCACCTCTAGTTATTAGAAGCTGTTCTAATATCAGCCTTTCAAGACTCTCTAGTGTCATCTTACGGCAGTGAAGAGCACAGTAAAGAGCACAGTGAAGAGCAAGTTCATAATGCTTACCATTCATTACTCCTAAGGAGCGAGAAGTCATTAATAAATCAGTTTCAATGAGAACTTCCTACAGGCCAGATCCCCGCATTTTTTTCCCCATCATTTTGAGATATGCATAAGTTGTATGGAAACTACCAATCAGGAATAGATGTTTGGCATACTTTTCTGGGTTGTTCCATCCCAATGGATATGCCTTCATGCATACTCCTAGGTCGAAGGTTGTTAGCACATATTCCTGGTTTACATCATTGGTGGCTTCTTCAGCATTCTGCACTCTGTCTTGTAGTCTGTTATTGGTTTAGGGATTGCTGGGCAGTACTCAATGGTCATCAGATGCTGAGGACAAAATCCTGTCTGTGAGCCTTTTCTAGTGCAACTTGTTCTCTTTTCTACTCTGATCTTGGCTATGCCATTTGCACGGATCTTGTATATACCTACACCTTCAGGAACGATGATACTTTGCCTTCATAGCAAAGAGATCAACTCCTTGTATTTGGCGCAACAGTTTCTCATCGTGTGCCTTCTCTGCAATGTCCCAAACTGTGTGCCAACCTTCCTTCTCAAACATAGAGTCCTTCTGTTGTCCAAGATTTGTTTCTTTATTTTCTTGGGAGTCATTACATTACAGAAGATGCAATCTGGATTGAAGATCAACTTGTCAGCTGAATTTCTCTTGGGTCGTGAAGGTCCTGGGGACTCTTCATCAGGTGCGTCCACAAGTCAGTTCAGATTGGCAGTAAATCTCTTGTAACATTTGATGTGGTAACCATGGTATTCTTCAAGTGTGTCTGGTACCAGTTCACATATTTCATTCATCCTGTGGACAGAGTTGTGAGGCTGAGCCATATGCCTGGCTTTAACACACAGGAGTTTTACTAATCGTCTCTGTGGATCAGGACATGATGATAACAACTTGAGTGCTCCATAATGCAGTCCCTTAACATGCACTAAAATAGAATAGAATAGGCTTTATTGTCATTGTACAACACAACAAAATTGTGGGTGCTCCACCAGGCTACTGTGGAATAAAGTTAGAGGGAGTGATTAGATAAAACATGGTTACAGAACACACGATTAAACACACGACTGAAATAAAAATAGCCCAGGATTATGGAAATATACACAGGTATGGTAGTGGCTTCACGGACAAAACAATGTACATAAAAGTGCGGAGTGCAGAACACAATTGAACACACGACTGAATAAAATAACCCAAGGATTATGGAAAATATACATAGGTATGGTAGTGGTTTCACGGATGGGTCAATATTACATGAAAGTGCAGAGTGCAAAGACAGGCGGGATTATTATGATAATTGAAAAGGTCCTCAGTTCAGTGCATGTGAGCATTCAGAGGGAGGTGGGTGGGGCCTCTGACTATTTGCAGTCCGGATGGCCCGGGGAAGAAACTGTTTATCAGTCTGGAGGTGTGGGACCTGATTGATCTGAACTGCTATGCAGAGGGAAGCAGGTCAAACAGGTGGTGGGTGGGATGTGAGGGGTCTGCTGTGATGGCCTTGATCTTTCTGAGACAGAAGGATCTGCAGATGTCTTCCAGGGAGGGCAGAGAGCAGCTGATGATTTTTTGGGCGTTGTTGATGACCCTCTGCACAGCCTTCCTGTTCTCAGCCGTGGAGCCGGTGAACCACACACCCAGGTAGTAGGTGAGCATGCGCTCCACTGAGCAGTGACAGAAGGCCAGCAGCAGCTTCTGCTCCAAGTTGTTCCTCCTCAGGACACGAAGGAAGTGCAGCCGCTGCTGGGCTTTCTTCACCAGGGCCTTGGTGTTGACAGACCAGGAGAGGTCAGAGGAGATGTGGGTGCCCAGGAATCTGAAGGTGGGGACTGTTTCCACACGGTCACTTTTTATGAGGAGGGGGATGTGGTCCTGTCTGTTCTTTCTGAAGTCCAGTATGAGTTCTTTGGTTTTTTTGGACATTCCGTTTCAGGTTGTTTGCTTGGCACCACAGGAGCAGATTCTCTACTTCCACACTGTATGCCTTTTCATTTTCGTCACTGATGAGCCCGACCAAGGTGGTATCGCCCACGTACTTCACAATGACGGTGGTTGGGGGGGTTTGAATACAGTCAAAGGTGTACAGGGAGTACAGTAGTGGGCTTAGCATGCAGCCCTGGGGGGAGCCAGTGCTGAGAGACAGTGAGGAGGAGTGGTGGGGGCCAAGTCTGACTGTTTGTGGGTGGTTGGTGAGAAAGTTTTTTATCCAGGAGCAGGTGGGGATGGGGGGATCTGGAGGAGGTGCAGTTTATTGATCAGGATGTCCGGAATGATGTTGAAAGCTGAGCTGTAGTCCACAAAGAGCATCCTCACGTAGCTCCTTTGGTTCTCCAGGTGGCTCAGTGCTCTGTGGAGAGTGGTGGCGATGGCGTCACCACCACACTCCTTCGTAGCCCAGTTCTCCCTGTAAGTGAACTGGTGGGGATCGGGGTGGGGGGGACAGTCCCCGATGTGCTGGGACACCAGTCACTCAAAACACTTCATGACTACAGATGTAAGTATGGGTCTGTAGTTGTTCAGGCCATCAATTGCGAACTTTTTGGGGATGGGGTGGATGGTGGCCTTGAGGCAGGAGGGGACGGTGGCATGCACCAGGGAGAGGTTCAACAGCTTGGTGAGGATCTCTGCCAGCTGGTCAGCACATGCTTTGACTAGCACTCCTGGGATGCCTTTGGGGCCAGTGGCTGTGTTGGGGTTCACTACTTTCCGTTTCCTCCTCAACTTGTGCACCTGTAGAGAGAGGGGGAGGGCGAGTTGGGGAGAAGTGTCCTCGAACTGGGCAAAAAAGGTGTTAAGCTCCTCTGCCAGAGTGAGGCTGCTGTCTGATGTTGGGGGGCATTGACCCCTGTAGTTGGTGAGGGCCTGGATGCCTCTCCACATCTGTTGGGGATTGTTGTTTGTGAGGAAGCCCTCCACTTTCCTCCTATAGGCATTCTTGGTGTGTTTTATACTTCTTCTCAGGTTGGCTCTCGCAGTGCTGTACAGAGAGCTGCCCCTCTGCCTGAAGGCTAAGTTGCAGGCTCTGATCAGAGCCTGGACCTCACTGGTCATCCGGGGTTTCTGGTTTGGAAAGACCTGGATGTGTTTGGTGACTGTTACATTTTTTACACAGCATTTAATGTAGAAAAGGACAGATTTGGTGTAGGAGTCCAGGACCTGCTGTTTAAAGATGTTCCAATCTGTGCCGCTAAAGCAGTCCTGCAGCTGGAGGAGAGCATCTTCAGGCCAGGTTTTAATTGTTTGGTTGGGTGGGAACTCTTCCTCAGGGCTCAGGGGGGTGTAAGCAGGTATTAGAAGCAGGGAGAGATGGTCTGATTGTCCTAGGTGAGGGAGGGGGGTGGCTCTGTAGGCATGCTTAATGTTGCTGTAAACATGGTCCAGTGTTCCTTCCCCTCTTGTGGGACACTTAATATGTTGGTGGAATTTTGGGAGTACAGTCTTTAAGCATGCTTTGTTAAAATCCCCTGCAATAATGTGGACTGCGTTGGGGTGATCTTTCTGTTGCCTGCTGACGATGCGCTGGAGGTGGCTGAGTGCTAAGCTAACGCTAGCGTCTGGAGGAATGTAAACAGCTGTTACAATTACTGCAGTTAGCTTGCAGGGAAGATAGAAGGGCCTGCACAGAAAGGACATGACCTCTAAGTCCGGTGAACAGTGGCTTTAAATTATTCTGCTGTTATTACACCAAATCTGAAGCACAAAAACACAGAGCCCACCCCCCTGCCCTTACCAGAATTGGCATTGCAGTCAAAAAGGAGAGCAGTTCGGCTGGGTAATTCCACAGTGGTGTCTGGGATAAGCGGGTGAAGCCAAGGTTCGGTCATAATCAGAATACCACAGTCCTGGATGTATAGCGATTGTAGGCAATCTCCAATTGCAGCTCATCCATTTTGTTGGCAAGGGATCTGGCATTGGTGAGGAAAATTGAAGGCAACAGTGGTTTGGTGCGTAACTTGTGCAGCTGGGCACGGAGGCCAGTCCTGCAGCCTCGTTTGTGCTTCCTCCTCTCGGTACCATCTGTGCCTCTTGCGGGGCCCGAAAACAATCCATGGAGCGCCCGGAGGTCTGGCAGTCTCCTCAGGGATGCGGTATTGATTACTGGAATAAGCGCTGGAGATGTTGGAGTTAAGTTGGTGGTCAATGTCTAGAAGTTCCTGGCGACTGTAGATAATTAGTCCGTCGCAGAAGGAGGATTAAAAAAAGGCAGGAAAAACACAAAAACAAGCACAGTAGTCCGGAGTGTCTAGCTGCAGCGTATGAACATGCCACTATCTTGCAAAAAGATGGCAGAATGAGCTATGCATATTCTGTTGGGTTTATTCTGGCAGTTCCATACAATCAATAAAAGAATAAGTATGCCAAACAATAAAAAAAAGCTCCTGAAAGAAAAAGCCTGTTAGTGATTCATATTGTTAATCACTGAAGTTAATTCCCAGCAATATTTATGCACCTGTACCTTTAGCTGACATCTGAAAGAAAATAATGTAACACTACACAAATACTATGTATTTTATGTATATGCACATAAAATATTTCACAGTACTAGACAATTTTTCCTGGTCAGTTGCATTAAAAGCCCTACTTTTAGTAGGGCATGGTATAAACACTAGACGTACAATTAGTGTGCTAAAATAGATAGATAGATTAGTTTATTTGACAGGGACAGTGCAATAAACATAGACAATTAATCAATCACAATCAATCTGATGTGTTGCACATAGTGTATAGCTATTAGCTAATTTGCAACTCTTGTCCCTGGATGGGCTTTAGAAAAGAGAATCAAGTGAAGAAAAGAAAAAATACACAATAACCACATACATCAATGCAAAAAGATTATAAATACACAATTATAAATATTATAAATATTATAAATATTATAAATACACAAATATAACAACCTGACTCACATTTGCCTATTTCAGGCCTCCCTCCCTTCGTCACTCACTATAAACAAACACATTCATTCCTTCCCTTCATTCACTCTCACTTTGCAGACAATCAATTCATACATGAGTACATTCTTGTTTATTTTTCAGCCAGTTTTTAACCTTTTTAGTGAATGTTTTAAGGTCCGTTATTATTTTAATTACATTTGGCATTGTGTTCCAGATGTGACTGCCCTTTATAGAGAAAGCTGTTTGTCCAAATGTGGTTCTGCGGTGGAATATTTTACAGTTATTGTTAACAGAACTCCTGGTGGCTCTGCTGCTGTCCTGTCTTTGGATGAAACCAGCAAGTGGCTCAGGCGCTGATTTATGGAAACATTTGAACGTTAATTTCAGAAAACAGAGGTCAATGAAACTCTCAAAACTCAATAGGTGGCTCCTGGGTAGGAAGCTTTATTATAAAGAGTGAGTTGGGTAGGAAGCTCCTGGGTAGGAAGCTTTATTATAAAGAGTGAGTTGGATTACTTTTCATTTGGTCAAAATATTGCCTGATAATATGAACATGGAGAAAGCTAGGGAATCCAGAACTCAAAGGTTTATGAATATACATGCATTGATTGAATCGGCGAAATTGATGTATACCCCTCAGTCAGGTCTTGAATATTTAATATGTTAGCTTCACATAGAAATATGTCAACAGTTGGGGTGTCAAAAGAAGCATCTTGGATGTAGTAATACATTAAAAATACTAGCAGCAGATATATCTTCCAAAACTTTTCCAAAACAAAAAAAGATGTTTATTTTTTTAGCTTTTTTCTCTGATCATACATATGTTGAAGGGTGTTGTCACATGGCATGCCTTAGTCACCTAATGAAAAAACTTACTACCTATTTTTATTATTTTTTTAAATGGCACTTTGAATGAGCTTTCAGATTATACCTTACTTGTTATGATTGCTCATGGATAAGCATAGGAAAAAAAATCAGAACTATGCTAAAATATATGCCTGATGTCAGTCGCAACCTGGCTTTGAATAGGGTGTCCCCTTAAATACAGCCAGAACACCCTGTGTATCCCAGTTTATTTAGTGTTGCCTCTCCATTTCATTATCCAGACATGATAAGGGTTTAGAAAAATATAGTGAAGTCAAGTTGTGGAAGGGGGGGGGGGGGGTGCATTAGGGCCATATCTAGCCTGCAGAATGCTGCCTTGTTCACACAACTCTGAAGATTTTCCAATGATGCTGTAGCATTACATGCCTTTCCTTTTAGTCTAAAATAAACCACATTAAATATGCATCTTGGACTATAGCTCCTTTCTCTTCACTAAATAGAAGGGACATTTTAATAGTAGAACTCAAAATCCTGCAAAGGTCTCACCTGAAAAAAAATTGTCCCTGCCTCCAAAATTTCACCTGTTTGCTAGCCTGCTAGCCCTTGTTGGCACATCTGTGGGTAAATAACTGACACTCTGATTCAGCTGCAGAGCTCCCTGTTCATCTGTCTGCAGGTGAGCAGTCTCATTTTCAAACTAGTTTACTCTCCAGTGTTGATACTTTTACTCTGGTGACAGCAGAAGCTCAACGCCAGTACTAGCTAGCGTTATCCCTCGGATGCGAACGTGCAAATTTGCATGTGTTCAAACTTGTAGTTTGTAGTTTACATTTGAAATAAATTTTTTGTGACCCCAGTCCTGTTTCTTTCCTGAGACACCTCGTATGTTAGACCATCAGTGACAGAGTAGCTCATTCTGGCCTCAGAAAATCACTCAGAACATTCAGATCTCCTGACCTTTGACCCTGACCACAATCTGTGTGGCCAGTGTATGTGAATTTGGTGAACATTGTCGCAACTGTCCAGGAGAAGTAGCAATTCCCATGAAACATGGGCAGACAGATGGATGCAGCATCATCGCTTTAGCTCCTTTTGGCTTGGCTGGAATGATCTAATAACTGGAAAGTGCTTCTGGGAACATCTGACTTCTGTTATGTTCACAAATGACCAACAAAATCATCAGCTTAAATCAAAAATTGCTGCACAAATTCTGTTCAACAGAATTTTGCTATTGAAAACATAGTGTTCAATCATCATCATAGATGGCCATGAAGAATCTGTACTGTTCTCTGTTCAGCATCACAAAACAGGAACCACCTAACACATTAAAACCTCTCCAAATGTTATATAGCAAAGGCTGCGCAAGACATCAAATGACTCTCCGACATAGTTCACATGTTTAGATACAGTATATAACAGCATCACCAATATTTTCATCGAAAAATACTTGTTTCATTATTAATTAAAATGTCTAGGTTAACGTGGGTTTAGTCTAGTGACTAATAGTAATGGTTATATTAAAGTAAATCCTCAAAACGCAAAGATAATGGTCCCTTCCAACCACAAAATGGACTATGGATAAGGTCACGTTACAAGGAATATTGCTCCAATTCTGAATTTTAGTCAGATTGATGTGTGATAAAGTTCACATTCATAATGACAAGTGACTTTTACTTGACTGGAATATAGTGTCTTTCCTCTGAAACAGCATGCATTTGCACATCTTCAACAATAACCAGATGTCATATTTGTACATCCACTCATTCCCTTTAAACTGAGAAAATGGATGTAACTTTAGTAGAGATATGCTTGGGATTTTTTTCTGGAGGACAACCAACAGTTGTCTGTATGTGATGAGGTTCAGAAGAAGGAAGGAAGCCAGATGGTGACACAGAGAGCTGTTTTAGCAGCAGCAGCTGTTAGCACTGATGCTAACAAAGGAACTAAGTGACACAATCTAGCTGCACCCTACACATGGGCTGAGGTAAGAAGTCGCATGAATTCCACTTTGACCATTTTCAATTACTTGCATGACCACATATCGGGAATACCTATCACCGGCCACTTGAATAGGTACACTTACAGTTTTTGGGCTGGATCCTTATTGCTTTCAGAACTGCCCTCATATACGAAGATATGTTGGCATCACACAGCGCGCTGCAAACTTCATTTGCTGTCCCTCAGTGATGCTCCATGCATGCAACCATTCGTTCATGTTGTTTATGTGAAATTTTCACTCCTTCCACCTGAATGTTGACTCTGGATTGATTTTCAGTCTTCATTGTCCAATTTCACTGAGCTTGGTGAACTGTAGGTTTCAGTTTCGGATCATAGCTGACAGAAGTGGCACCACTGTGTCTTCAGAAATGCTCTTCTGTATACCTTGGATGTAATAAATGGTTAGTTGAGTTAGGGCTGCAATAATTACTCAAATAATTTCAATAATTCCATTACAAAAAATTCTCGATTCAAAGTCTAGGCATCGACGTGTCGTTTAATGCAACACTTCTGGTGTGACCTTCTTCTAGGGTTGCACACTTTTTCATAGCCAATAAGGGGCAGAGGGTTTTAACTATTGCGCGGTGCCACGATGTTGTGAACATTAGTATTGTCATAATACTGGGATTTTTTTTTTTTTTTACCTTGATAATACCTGAAAAAATACTGGTATCCAATGTCATGTTTAATACTACAAAGAAAAAAAAATACCACAATGTATACCTAGCAATTTCAGTTTTTACAGAATCCTCAGTTTAAAAAATGTGTAATAGCTATATTTTTAATAATGGATTGCATTTATATAGCACTTTTCATGACACCCAAACACACTTTACAACGAGTCCATTATTCATTCACTCCACAGACAATGATAGTACCATAGTAAGCGACCTCTGTAGCCACAGCTGCCCTGGGGCAGACTGACGGAAACAAGGCTGCCATCCATGCAAACGGCCTCTCCAAACACCACCGAACATTTATTCACATTCATACATCAGTGTCATGAACCATGAACACACTGGAGTCAAGGTGGGTAAAGTGTCTTGCCCAAGGACACAACAGCAAGGTGGGGGGATGGGATTCAAACCACCAACCCCTCTGGTTATTGGGGTGACCTGCTCTACCTCCTGGGCCACGATGGCCACATTTTTGTTTCTTTTTGAGAAATAATGCACACTTGAGATAGAAAACACAAACTACACTGCAAAAAGTCAAATATAAGTAAAATGAAATAAATTAAGGCTGTCTGACTGGTTTTCTCTAACAAAATATTTATTCTTGCTGTGCAGTTTATGTGTAAGAAAATTTTACATGCTTTCCAATAGTTTTAACTTGTTTTATGCAATTTGATAAGTCAAATTTTCTTGCTCTGTTGGCAGATAATTTTACTTAAAATAAACAAAAAAAAATTCTTGCAATAGATAAATTCTAGTTAAAATTAGAAAAAAAAATATCTGCCAACAACGTAATTTTAATTGCTTAAACAAGTAAAAACTTTCGTAAAGAAGATAAAATCTTACAGAAAATTGCACAGCAAAAAGAAATTCTTGTCTTGTCAAAATTATCTTGTGAGAGAAAAACAACCATAAATCCTTGATTTAGTATACTTTATCTTACTGAGATTTCCCTTTTTACAGTGTGACAGATACTGCCTTTGGCATAAAAATTACATCAGTGAAGTAGTCCTGATTCAACAAGCACAACAGCAGCAATGGAAAACCTGTACAGGTGGGCTGGAAAGCTGCAAATAGCATGTCCTTACTGCTTTAGAAGTTTTTTCTTCAGGCCTTCTTTAAAGAAAAAGTCTTCATTATGTCCCTTTAAGTCCAGCTCACGAATATCATCATACTCTATGGATGCATGCTTGATTCAATCTACTTTTTACCAAGTTCAGACTCCACTGTCCCACGCACAGCTGTCTGATGTAAGCAAATCATGGCCTTTCTTCTCCTTCTCCACCAGGTGAGGGCTTTAACGGCCCACCTGTCTCCTCCGTGTGTAATTAGCAGCCTCCTCCACTCAATGCTCCAGCTTAGAAAAATCCTTTACGCTTCAGGATTTTTTGAGCAATTCATTTTCCCTAAGCTCCTTTCCTCTCAATAATTTTATGAGCGCCACTTTCAAACTTTTCTCCATACATTTTGACTGAGCTAATTACTTCTTACCTCTTACTGGCGCTTGCATAGTCACATGTCAAAGCAATTCCTCTGCTAGGCTATTGTTATGTGGTACCCACGTGGGGCACTTGTAAATTAAACCAATCAGCAGCCACACAAGTGATGGACATAGAATTTGAACAATTAACAACAATGTGATCATTGGCTCACGACAGGCTCCTGATCTTCATAGGCCCCTTGGCATCAGCCCAGCCTAGCCCATTCATTAAGCCAGCCTTAAAGGGTACCTGTGGTGGTCGTGAAAAAAAAAGATATTATATTGAGCCCCTATCTCGCGTTCTAGTTCAAGTTTAAGTTGAAATTCATGTTCAAAGCAATTTGATATAAATCCATTGCTGATGTGCTGGTTCAGCTATGTCAGCAAAACATGGGTGCAGCCATACTAGCGGCTACATGGCCTGCCAGGACGCTTCCTGTGACGTAATAAAGTGGGCACCGCGATATGGATCAATATTGGCTGAGCCTGGAGTGCCCGGATGAGCAGTGGCTTTCGGGATATTCAAATTCAAATTCAAACGTTTATTTCAAACTCAGGGTTCATATTAAATGCAGAACTAAAACGAGTAGAAAATAAATAAATAAATGCTTAAATTCAGCGGGTCAACTCGTCTGATCTGAGGTCCTAACTGCCGCAACACGGCAGATGATTCGGCTCCTCCCTCGCTGCTATACACAGCGGCAGACACTCGGCGCGTTGCGTTGTGTGTGAGGACCAAAATTCAAACGTTTATTTCAAACTCAGGGTTCATATTAAATGCGGAACTAAAACGAGTAGAAAATAAATAAATAAATGCTTAAATTCAGCGGGTCAACTCGTCTGATCTGAGGTCCTAACTGCCGCAACACGGCAGATGATTCGGCTCCTCCCTCGCCGTTATACAGAGCAGCAGACACTCGGCGCTCTTGTTAAAACAAAAACATACAATGCGATATGGATATCGCAACATGGCGGAATGTAAAGCCTTTGGATGTCTCAATAATAAGCGAAAAAACAAAGATAAACACTTCTTTTGTGTACCCAAACCCAGCTCACCTTGTCAGAAGATCATAGAGGAAAAGTGATTGCGCAATCTCGGAACAGGGCACAGGTGAAATCCTTTCAGACGAAATTGCGTTGTGTGTGAGGACCACTTCGTCACTTAACCCTCAGAAGAGACCTTTCTGGCTCAAACCTGTAGCCATGTTGGACGAATTCTACATCAGAGTCAGAAAATTCAGCCATAATAGAACAAAAACAACGGACAACAGCACCGTAGTCGCGGTGAAACGCTGAGTATATGTCTTTTTCAGTAGCAACGGTATGACGTCACTTCCGCATAATGTCATGGCGGCGCCCATAGTTTTCATTGGCTGGCCATGCCCGCGGTCCTATTTCAATATATCTCAGGTGGTATATGGCTGGCAACAATTATTTACCCAAATAACAAATACCTTTTCCTAATGTTTTCAAGTTAAATGCGTCTTCACGACCACCACAGGTATGAATGAATGAATGAATGAATGAATGAATTTATTTATTTCGGATAGTACATTACAGGTTAAAAGAAACTGTATAATATAACAACAAGGTCAAATTAGACAAAGACTCCTTCTACTATACAATTCCACGTGAGTTATCCGAAATGGGTGATGGCTGAAGCCGCAGCTTATATTGCCCACCCATATTCCATCCAAGAATTCAAAGGAGAAAAAAGAGAAAACAAGACAAGAGCGATTACAATTTAAAACAAGGCTAAGACAAAATATGACTGAGAGAAAAAGAAAACTGAGCTAGTCTAAGTTAAGCGGTTACTATTCAAAAACAAATCTAAGACATAGTGTCACAGAGAAAAAAGAAAAACTAAGCTATAACACAACACAGGCTGGAAATGTCAATCCTTATGTGAATTTACATGTCGTCTTGTAAATATGTTTGGAGTATTTCTTCCTTTAGTTTTTGTTTAAATTGTCCAAGCTTTGTACATGATTTTAATTCAGGTCCAAAATCGTTCCATAATCTGACACCTTGCACTGAAATACAGTGTTGCTTGGTAGTTGTTCTCACTGTAGGCTTTTGAAATATACATGTTCCTCTGAAGTGATATCGTTTCTCCCTTGTTTGGAACAACTTTTGGATATTTGCGGGCAGTGATAGATTCTTCACTTTGAACATTATTATTGCGGTTTTAAAGTCGATCAGATCTTTCAACTTGAGAGTTTTTTGTTTAAGAAAAAGTGGGTTTGTTGGTTCCCTGTAAGCTGCTTTGTTGATTATTCTAATAGCTCTCTTTTGAAGCATAAAGAGTGGATATATGTTTGTTTTATATGTATTTCCCCATACTTCATTACAATATGTCATGTATGGGAGTATTAATGAATGATACAAGGTGTATAGTGTGGGTTGATTCAGCAAATGTTTCACTCTGTGTAATATTGCAATTGATTTGGATACTTTACCTTTTATATAATTAATATGTGGCTTCCAACACAGTTTGTTATCAATTATTACTCCAAGGAATTTAGTTTCGGATACCCTTTCAATCTCTACACCATTTACACTGAGTTTGGGTACTGGGTAGTTGTGATGGTTGTTAAAGACTATAAATTTTGTCTTGCTTAAATTGAGCGTTAATTTGTTTGAATCAAACCACAGTTTCAGCTTTCCTAATTCCTTTCCGAGTGTATCCAGAAGTTGTTCCAAATTGTTTCCACTGCATAGCAGGTTAGTGTCATCAGCAAACAATATTAAGTCCATTTTTTCTGAAACTTTACATATATCATTTATATACATATTGAATAATAATGGTCCCAAAACTGAACCCTGTGGGACTCCACAGGTGACCTTCAGTAGCTCTGAGTTTTTGTTGTTAACACATACAAACTGATATCTATTCTTTAAGTAACTTCTTAACCAGGACAGTGCTACCCCTCTGATACCACAATTTTGTAGTTTCTTTAATAATAGATTGTGATCTACTGTATCAAATGCTTTTTTAAGATCCAGGAATACTCCAACTGAATACTCTTTATTTTCAATGGCTGTTGATATTTTTTCTGTAAATTCCATTAAGGCATATGCTGTTGTCCTTTTGTGTCTGAACCCATATTGCTGCTCACACAATAAATCATTCTTCAGTATGAAGTTGTCAATTCTCTCATAGAATATTTTTTCAAGTATCTTGGAAAATTGCGGTAATAGTGAAATTGGTCTGTAGTTGGAGAGTTCCCCTCTGTCGCCTGTCTTGTAAATCAGAATTACTTTAGCTATTTTCATTGCATTGGGAAATATACCTGATTGGAGAGACAGGTTACAGATATACGTCAGTGGTTTCACTATGCATTCGATAACAGTTTTGACTAGAAGCATATCAATACCATCGCAGTCAGTAGATGTTTTACTTTTGAACGATTTAACAATTTCAATGACCTCTCTTTCGTCTGTGTTCTTTATGAAGATGGTGTCTTTTACAGCAGTGTTATTGCATACTGAATCACCTGTTGGCACCGTAGTGGGTATTTCTCGGGCCAGTTTAGGTCCAATGTTAACAAAAAAATTATTAAATTCATCTGCAGGTGAAGCTATATGCACATTCGGAGTCGATTTATTATTTTTTGGAATGTTAGTTGGGTAGCTGGTATTTCTGCTTTTATTTCCAAGGATACTGTTGATTATTGTCCATGTATTTTTAATATTGTCTTTGTTTTTTTCCAGTTCTTTACTGTAATAGTCTCTTTTACTACATCTTATTATATATGTTAACTTATTTTTGTATGTTTTATACCGCTGCTCTGCTTCTTTTGTCCTTTTCTTTATGAAAGCTTTATATAATAAATTTTTCTTTTTACACGCCTTTTGTAGTCCTTTGGTTAGCCATGGTTTGTCAGTAAATTTGTGTTTAAGCTTTTTTTTAACTAATGGGCAGTTTTTTTCATAAAGAGTGGTTACAATGTTTATAAATGTGTCATAGGCTTCATTTACATCTGATACATAGACTTCTGTCCAGTCTTGCTTCAGCAAGTCCTCTTTAAAAGAACTGATTGCGTTTGGTGATTTGTGTCTGAACGATTTTGAGATTTTTTCTGGGTTGGGCCCCGTGTGGCCATGGATAAGTGCAAAGATTGGCAAGTGGTCGCTTATATCATTTATCAATAATCCACTTTCTATTTTCTTGTCGAGAACATTGACAAACAGGTTGTCAATAAGTGTAGCAGAGTGAGCTGTGATTCTACTGGGATGTGTTATTGTGGGATATAGACTCATGCTGTACATAGAGTTCATGAACTCTGTAACTACATTTTGTTGATGTGGATTAAGTAGATCAATATTGAAATCTCCACAAATTGCTACCATTTTCTTACTAGTAATATTATTGTACAGCTCGACTAATTTATCTCTGAATGTCTCAATGCAAGTTCCCGGCATTCTGTATATGCAGCTTATGATTAGATTTTTTGTTTTGTCTAGGTCAATCTCAACAGTAACACATTCCAGAATCCCTGGTAGTGCTGAGGACATTTCATTTACAAGCTTACATCTATATAGGTCATCAATATACAGTGCAACACCACCACCCTTTTTTTGAGATCTGTTAATGTTAAACATCTGATATCCCTCTATTGCCATCAGGGGAGCCTGGTCTGCATTAAGCCAGGTTTCAGAGACTGCTATAGCTGTGAATTTTCTGTTTAGCTGTTTTAAATAGTCCTGAATCTGTGAGAAGTTTTTGTTAAGACTTCTGCTATTGAAGTGTATTATTGACAGTTTACCATCTAATTGCACTTGACTTTTGAATTGCTTTTCAGTGTAATATTCACAGTGGTTATGAATATTATTGAAAAAGTGGTTATCAGGATCAATATCATTCTCCATCTCTTGTGGTTTATGTTCAGCATAGTGGCATATTTTTAGAGTTTGAGTTTCCTCACTCTGTGTTTCATAGTCAGTGTTCATCTGTATTTATCTAAGTCAGTAGCATCTCTGATCATTATACTTTTTGCTTGCTCAGGTGTTCCATTTAGTTTAATCCAAATTCTACAATTTCTTGTCCAGGTTGTCTGTATCTTATTATGTTTCTTTAGCATCCGTGCCTGCCGTGCTAATTCAGCGTTTTTTTTTGTCAGGTGTTCATTTAGGTAAAGTTGAGTTTCCTTTAGTTTTTTGGCCTGCCTCAGTATGTCATTTTTCACCCTCCTGTTCACAAAGCGCATCACAATAGATTTCTTTGTTTTGTTATCTTTCTTCGGTAAAGCATAACAGGCTGAGATCGCATTGGCTTCTACCTTAATGTCTTTATCATTAAGGAACTGAAGCACTTGGTTTTCTAAGGACATTGATTCACTTATGGAAGCATGTTCACCACTCAGTCCTGTAGCGGCATGGGCGTACGACTGATATCTGATGTCTAGTCCACTTATAACTATGTCATCAATGCGAGAACCTTGTTCAAGATCCTCGACGCGTTGCTCCAAAAGACGCCCGTGTTGCTCCAGGTCCATAATTTTTTTGTCTTTTTCTTTTATTATTGAATGTAGGGCTTGTACCTCCTGTATTAGGTCTAATATTTTGTCCTGCTGGCTAGTCACTTTGGCCAGTTCTTCTAACACAAAGTTCAGAGTTTTTTTAATTTCTTCCATTTCCTCTTTTTTGGGTGGCATTTTACTGACCTGTGGATAGAAATAAGCAGAGAATCCGGCTAGGCCTCAACTAGCTCGGTCGCTACTGGACCCGCCGCTTCTGCGCAGCTTCTCCGCCGAGTGACGCTGCTCAGCTCCGCAGATCACCGCCGTCTATCGCCGGCGCCTGCCTCCGTCTACCTGGCCAGTTATGTCGTGCACCGCCGGCGCAGCCGGAATCCACCGATCACAGCCACTCGTCGCCGTCTGGCTAGGCGGCTCCTCCGCTGGGCCCCGTCCCCGTCAGTTATGTCGCACTCCGCCGGCGCAGCTCTAATCCACCGATCACCTCCGCCGATCGGTGGCCGATCACCGTCGCTCGCTGTCGTCCGGCTGGGTGGCTTCTCCTCTAGGCCCCCTCTAGGCCCCGTCACCGACCGCCGTCAGTCTGGTAGTTCCTCGGCTGGGCCTCGCAATTGGGCACCGGTTCAGGCCACTGTCCTGCTGGATCCAGGTGGCCCCCGTCTCTCACCACGCCGCGCCCGAGCTCCCAATCGCCGCCTCGGTTGGTTCGTCCTCCTTTTAAATCCTTCTCTCCTCGGCTCCAGATGGCCAGATGTAAAGAATACCTTCTCACTGCTGCAGTTACTCTGGGTTAGCATCTGGGTTAGCATCAGAGGCGAGCCTTTAGAGATCGGAAACGGGGCGAAACGGAGCCAGATCTGCCAGAACCTTCACCAGGTCAGCACTGGGTCGTAAGGGTATTCCCCACGTTTGTTGGTAGCCAACAGAAGTCCTTATTTTGATGGTTTTGCTTAAAATTCTCGGCTCATATCAAGCATTACAAGTGCAGCACCGGAAGTACACCACCGGAAGTGAATATACGGGATAACGCACATCCCGCTCAGGACAAACATATTTAGCCCAATAAATGGGATGTCCTGGCTAAACCGGGACAGTTGGCAACCCTACTTCTTCCAGTCATGCTACCTAAACAAAACGCAGATTTGTTTAATGGCGCCATGTCAGAGCGGCATAGTGATGGGCCAGCAAAGATAGAGAAAGTTTAAAAAAACAACAACAAAAGTATTTCAAGTCTGGAATCATTTCAAGCTCAAATTGAAGGAAAACATTGTGCAGTGTGTACATGGTAAAGCCGAGTGGTGAGCTAGCATGCTACAATGCAGGATGTTACAGTGTCTCAGCAGAAAGCATCCCACGTCATGCACAGCCAGCGCACCTGAGACAAGGTATGTGATTGAGGTTTAAAATTAAGCTGAATAGAATGTAGTCAGCTATGCTAATTATGCTTGTATCATCAAAGAACATATAGCCACCACGTTAGCATACGGATGCTAACAACGTCCGCTAGCGGATGCTAATGGCTAGTGAAAGGAACTTTATGGTGTAACATACCATTTAAAGTTACGTTCTATGCAATAAACAGTGAAATAAGCATTGCAATAAATGTGTACCTGTGTTATTGAGTGTTTGGTACAATTACTACTGCTCTTTAGGAAAGAAAGTTCCACAAATGTTGGTCAATGCAAGTTTCTTTAAAAATGTATCAGATTACTTGAATAATCTTCAATTAGAGTGGGTGATTACCCGAGCTGTAAAACAGTCATTAGCTGCAGCCCTAACTGACCCTGGTTACATGGTCACAATAAACCGATTACTGAGAATATGCTGGCAGTAATCAGTTTTCTCGTGTTTACATGCACTGATTAAACTGATTATTGGAGGGTAAACCATTTGAGTTAATGACAGCAGCTACATGCCCTTTATCGGATTATTCTGTTTATGTGGCCACTTGAATAATCAGATAATTTCAGAAATTCAATCATAACTGGTTTATTTGTGTACATATAAACATGGTCATTGTGTAAATGTTGTTATTGTGTGAATGCTGTTAAGTATTCACACATTGTTATCCACTCCCTATTCTTGTAAATAAACTTTTCTAAACTTTAGACTCTAACTCGTTCTGCGGTTTTTGTGCTACACACTTCATTTTGGTATCAGAACGTTCAGCTTTTTCTGGAAGAGTGCGCTTCCATTGTTCTTCTTCCCAACTTTTATAATTTTTGTAAAAATTATGATTTTTTGGCTTTTTAAATTCCATTCATTCCTATGGGAAACTTCTGCAAATTCTGCTTCTGCTTTTATGCTTAAAGGGCTGATGACACGATTTTGACATTTTTTAGGATGTTGTGTAAACCCAAAAGTCATTGTCGATGATCAATATAATATCTACAACCGCATCTGCATAAACTAGTTATGATCAAAAAAAACCCGCAGCCGCTGACTGGACTGTGGTGCCGCCCACCGAATTAAGGGCGGCACCCCATGACGTAAGCGACAGAATGGACGCCGGTGTTGTTGACTGGAATGACAGCAGCTTTGTAGCTCACAGTTTCTCTGGTTTCTTGTTTTAATTTTACGGCTATGCCTTCGCGTTGTGTCACAGGCTTAGATAAACAGCAGGCCTTGAAAGACCACATCACACGCTTCAGCTCCAACTGTCATAAGCCTCCTCGTGCGCTTCTCGTGCACTTTCACGCAGGAGGAGCGCACAAGGAGGGGAAGGATTAATGGATTTACGCGCAGCTTTGACCTACTTTCTGTGATCGCATGCTGACTCTCGCCGGTCCAGCCACGTCCCCTCTCTCATTATCACCAGCTGATTCCCCTCCCGCTGATCATGTTTCCCGGTCCTTGCCCAGGTGCTTCTCAACACACCATCACCAGCAGTGCGTGTACTTCGCGGCCATTTGCCAGTCATGCACTGCTGGTCCATAGTATTGTCATCTGTGCTGTTTGTCTGCCAGTATTTTCAACACTCTCATGACGTGTTAGTCACTCCATGTTTACCGTGGTTCTCGTGCATCCTTGAAGCGATGTCGGCTCTGGGGCGCACCTGTGGCTAACATGTCTCCTCTCATTCGTTCTCTGGGCGATGCCGGCCCCCGAACGCCATCAGTAAGTGTGTTTGTGTTTTTTGTACGTCTTCACCTTTTATGGAATTGTCTGTCTTTCTGTATTAAATGTGCTGTGGTGAACCCTGCACGTAAATCCTTGTTATTTCATCCTCTCTCTCCGTGCCCTGTGTAAGAGCGCACGGAGGGTCATGATTTTTTTTAGATTTAGATTTAGTATACTTTATTGATCCCCAGAGGGGAAATTGAGGGTCATCCACCACCTGGATGGATGAAGCAGCCACGATACGGCGCTACCCCTTAACCATACACACACACATTCACACCTAGGGCCACTTTAGAGTCTCCAATTAACCTAACCTGCATGTTTTTGGCATGTGGGAGGAAACTGGAGAAATCCCGGGGTAAACCCACGCATACACGGGGAGAACATGCAAACTCCACACAGATCACTGTTGGTCGGGGGCTGGGATCGAACCCACGATCCCCACGATCCCCGGGCCAAGGGTAAACTGTGCTGCCGCAGTGCTAACCACTGTGCCACCATGCAGCCAGGATGAATGGATTTATGTGCAGAATTCACCACGGCACATGTATTGAACATAAGAATGATGACAACAGTTCCCAAAAAAGTGAAGACTTACAAAAATAAACAGAAACACTTACAGTTGGCGTTCGGGGCTGATATCGCCCAGCGAACATAGAGAGGAGACGTGTTAACCACTGTTGTGCCCCAGGGCTGACATCGCTTCAAGGGGCGCAACAGAACCAGGGCTGTGTGGAGTGGCTAACACGTCGTGATAGTGTTGGCAGTATTGGCTGGCTGACAACACGGCAGATGATGCACACAAACCATGAACAGCTGACTGTCAAAAAGAGAGGGCGCTTGTGTTTGGACCGGCAAATCTTGGACAGTGCCCACCTGAAAGTGGCTCAAAACGCACATAAAACATGTACAAAACAAAAACAACAAGAACTCAAAATATAATCCATAATAAACCTGATGCCTGTGCCACAGAGAATACACTGCTATGATTTTATTGAAAAATCGGGTTTAAATAAATTATATTTATGAACAAATAATTTGTTGCAATATCTGTAACAAAAGAATAACACTCGGTGTTCCCCTGCCGTGTGTTTGTCACTGCTGCTGTGGCGGGCATGTGTGCCTCTCCACCGTCACTCCGTGAGTCTGACTCGCTAGGCACGATGCCCTCTTGGCACGGCTCAAACCTATACAGTGTGATGCCCCCAGATTCTTCATTATCATCCCATTCTTCGGAACTATAATCGTCTGAAGATTGAACAGCACAAACCAGTTCCAGACTACATGTGCTGGAACCATCGTCAATGTTTTCAACCGCTTCCATCCTGTGTGTACAATGGGCAGCCAAGCACTGTGTTCTGTCGATGATGTTACAACATGGCCGTGGGGGGGGACTTCATTTTTTCCAGAAACGTAGCCACAGATGTCCTGACGCTCACAAACTTTTCGTCTAAGCCATAACTTTTGTAGTTTTATCTAAAAGAGCCCCGAAGAGGAGAAAAACCAGTGAATCCTGTCATACCTTTGAATCAGACAGAAAAATATTGATCCAAAATTTTTCTCGGTTTTAACTCGCAAGTGTGAGCACAGTCTTGCGTTTTGGAGAATAAAATTTACATCACTACGTAGCTCAGAGTCTCAGGATTCTCACGGTGCCAAAATTATATCTATGAGTCTTACAGTTTCTCTTCTGTTCACGGTTGCTCGAGGGGTGGACTTCAAGGTTTTGCCTGCATTATTAATGCGATCCTCTGACCGGATGAATCTGGATTTATCCAGAACTTTCTCTTCCCAACTGTATGTGTGTGTTGCTATGGTAACCCAGCACATGTGCTGAGACAGCTGCATGAAGCTGCATAAATTGTTTTATTTATAATTCAACAACCAGCTGCCATAATGATATGAAATTTTCTGAGGTTCATCACAGTGTAGGGATGATCCTAAATGTAACTCACGTTTACCAGTCCGTTACTCCTGTTGCCATGGCAATGCCCTCCTCACCATCAACTCCATGATTTTGTTTGGAGAGTTACGAAAATCGTGGAGTCACGAAATTTGGAACATATGTCAAGGTGACCACCCTCTGTAGTCCGATATGTGTCTTGAAGATGTACCTACTATTTTACCATTTCCATGGTGACGGACTATTTTTGATGCTTCACTACTTTCCATGTTAGAGCTGTATCTCAGACAGGGAATTTCCGATTTGCCCCCCAAATTTCTTTGATATATACTGATTGGACCCTTGACAGAACTACGAAGTTACTTTTTATCTTGGGGTTCTGAATTTTTCTTTTAAAAAATGCTAGTTTTTTTCCCATTATGGCAACTACAGTTTTCCCATTAAAATCAATGTAAATTAAGATTCTCATAGAAACCAACGTAAATAATCACACTGAGTATAATATCTTGATGATATTGATGGCGCAGGATTTAAAGGGTGGCCTTCTGCTAGGACTCATTAACAGAACATGTACATAGTAAAGAACTGTTTCTATGACGACCGGCACGCGTTGACGGCATGCTTGCCATACAAAACGCGACAGTTACAGCTCAGACAAAACTTGTCGGATTTGGACCAAATTTTGCACATGTGGGCGACACACATTGTGGGCCCACGTTTCCACAGAGACAGGACTGCATGTGTATTGAGGGTGTCACGTCTGCAAGGACAAAGGACTCGAATCTGCAGAAGATGACAAGGAGGTGTGAGATTTGTCTCTTTGTCCCACAGAAGATGCCCCGGAGAGATTTCCGGTTCATCAGGAAATGAGAGACAATGGTGAAGATTCAAAGGGATGCTTTGTGACTGTATGTTTACTGAAAACACCATGTGACTTGAATTCTGATGCTGGAAACATATAAAAGGGTGATGAGATATGATTCTTTCTCTTTCCTGCTTTGAGAATGCTAGAAGCTGTGTTCTGTCAATAAAGCTGGTTTACGACTAAACTCAGCCTCATCATTTGAGCACATCTTCTACACTGGTGACCTACGACGAGAAATGAGCAGACAGAATTCTCCCGAGCGGGGCTCGGCGGAAGCCAGC
This sequence comes from Pholidichthys leucotaenia, assembly GCA_020510985.1. Classification (NCBI taxonomy): domain Eukaryota; kingdom Metazoa; phylum Chordata; class Actinopteri; order Cichliformes; family Pholidichthyidae; genus Pholidichthys; species Pholidichthys leucotaenia. The sequence goes on along the minus strand of CM035842.1, from coordinate 127,899,216 downwards.
CTGATGGCCGCCTCCACGATCCGGCTGCCCGATTTCTGGCAGCACAGCCCGCGCTCATGGTTTAGCGCAGTCGAGGCGCAGTTCAACCTCCGGAGAATCTCCAACGACGACATAAGATTCTACCACGTGGTAGCGAAGCTGGACAGCAACACGGTCCAGAGAGTGGAGGATCTGGTTAATCATCCACCAGACAGCGACAAGTACAGCGCATTGAAGGACGCGCTGATCAGCCATTTCACCCCTTCAGTCCAACAATGAGCAGAGAGGCTCCTGGCGTTGACGGAGTCAGAAAACGATAGACCTGCGGACCTGATGGTGAAGATGCTGAAGCTCAAAGACTCTGAGGATGGCGAATTCCTTTTCACCCACCTTTTCCTTCGGACCCTGCCGCCAGCAGTGAGAGTGGCCCTGGCAGAGTCGCCCCAATTGGCCAGGCGAGACTACCATGGATTGAGCAAAGAGGCGCAGCGGTTGGTCGACGCCCACAAGCGGAACGCGGTTTCGGCCGCGGCGGCTAGCCTGGGAACGGCGTCTGGAGACAGCGCAGGTCCAGCGGCCGTGGCGCCAGACGCACCAACGACGGCGGCGACGGGAGCCAGACGACACGGAGCGGAGGACGGCCCGTGTTTCTACCACCGCCGTTTTGCAGAGAGAGCGCACAGGTGCGTCCCACCATGCAACTTTAAGCGCCAGGGAAACACCAAGACCGAGGGCCGGTAGCAGCTGCGACCCTCGGCAACGAGAACCGGCTGCTTTACCTGACAGATGCACGCTCGGGGAAACAGTTCCTCGTGGACACGGGCTCTCAGCTGAGTTTCGTCACACCCACCTACGCGGAACGGCTGATGCCTTCTAAAGCTCCCTGGGTGTCAGTGTCAGCAGCGAACGGCTCCACGATTAAAACGTTTGGTGAGAGGACCATGCTTCTGTCCTTACAAGGCCGTTCATTTGAGTGGACATTTATTGTAGCAGCAGTCAGTTTCAACATGTTAGGGGCTGATTTTTTGTGCTCACATGGTTTATTGGTTGACCTTGCTAATAGACGTCTGATTAATGCACTGTCCTTTCATTCTATTCCCTGCACAGCTCGGGTGGCCCCGCCGACTGCACATGCCAGCGTCTCAGCTGCGGGTGGTAAGTTTCACACATTGCTTGCTCAGTTCCCAGCACTCACAGTCCCCACGTTTTCGGCAACGGTGGCTAAACATGGGGTGGAGCATTTCATAACCACCACCGGCCCTCCCGTTTTTGCAAAAGCTCGTCGCTTGGACCCAGCTAAACTGGCCATCGCGCGCGAGGAGTTCACTAATCTGGAAAAACTGGGCATTGTTAGACGCTCCAAGAGCTCTTGGGCTTCGCCGTTACACATGGTCCCAAAGGCTGACGGCTCGTGGCGACCTTGCGGCGATTTCCGCAGGTTGAACAACGTTTCAGCTCATGACCGCTACCCGATTCCGCACATCCAGGATTTTTCTGTTCATTTGGCGGGGGCGCGCATTTTTTCTAAAATAGACTTGGTGCGCGGTTACCACCAGGTTCCAGTGCGCGCGCAAGATGTACCCAAAACAGCGGTCATAACTCCTTTCGGCCTTTTTGAGTTTTTGCGCATGCCTTTTGGCCTCAAGGGGGCCGCGCAGACTTTCCAACGCATGATGGATGCAGTTTTACGCGACCTTCCTTTCGTGTTCGTTTATTTGGACGATATTTTGGTAGCCAGCGCGTCCGAGGGCGAGCACGAAAAACACCTCACAGCAGTTTTTCGGAGGCTGGCAGAGCACGGGTTAATAGTTAACCCAGCGAAGTGCCAGTTTGGGGTGGCGCAGATTGATTTTTTGGGACATCGCGTTTCGGCAGAAGGAGCGGTTCCTCTTCCAAATAAAGTGCGTGCCATAACGGATTTTCCGCAACCTCAAACGGTCAAGGCGCTTCAGGAGTTTCTAGGGATGGTTAATTTTTATAACCGGTTCCTCCCAGCGCAGCACGGCTCATGCAGCCATTGTACACCGCGTTAAAAAAACAAAAGCCTGCAAATAAAGTTGAATGGTCTCTGGAACGGGAGCGCGCTTTTGCCCAGGTCAAATCAGCCCTGGCAAACGCAGTTTTGTTAGCGCACCCAGTTCCGACGGCCCTCATGGCGCTCACCACTGACGCTTCCGATGTAGTGGTGGGGGCGGTAGTTGAACAGTTTGTGGCAGGTACCTGGCAACCCCTCGCGTTTTTCAGCAGGACTTTTCGCGATAGTGAGCGTAAATACAGTGCGTTTGACAGGGAGCTTTTGGCCCTACACTTGGCCATCCGTCATTTTCAGTTCTGGTTAGAGGGGCGACGTTTCACCGCGTTTGTGGATCATAAACTGCTAACTTTTGCGTTGGCCAAAATTTCAGCACCCTGGTCAGGCCGACAACAAAGGCAACTAGCCGCAATATCGGAGTTCACTACTGATATTCAGCATGTCGCGGGTAAACACAATGTTGTGGCAGACTGCCTCTTGCGCGCGTTAGCACCACCAAGCCCCATAGGGGCAGACTCTGTAGCCGTGGCCGCGGCCCGGGCAGCGACGCGGGAGTGTGCGCAGCCCCGGTCTGTGTTGGGTTAGATTATGCAGCCATGGCTGCGGAGCAGGTTAACGACGCGGACGTGCGCGCGCTCCAGTCTGGACCAACAGGGTTAAGGCTGGAGCACAGGGAGCAACAAAGTGGTATGCCCCCACTAATCTGCGATGTCTCCACGGGACGGCCCCGCCCCGTGGTGCCAGCCGCGTGGCGTCGCCGCGTTTTTGACTCGGTCCATTCTCTCGCGCACCCGGGGGTGCGCGCATTGATTAAGTTGGTGGGGGAGAAATTTGTTTGGCCCGGGTTGCGCAAACAGGTCAAGGAATGGGCGGCAGCCTGCGTAGCGTGTCAGCGAGCCAAAATACACAGACACACTAAGGCCCCGTTGGAACCTTTTCACATCCCCGCTAAGCGTTTTGATCATGTGCATGTTGACTTGGTGGGCCCGCTCCCATTATCACACGGGCACACACATCTTTTGACGAAGGTGGATCGCACCACGCGTTGGCCAGAGGCGATTCCTCTGACATCAACCACAGCGGAAGAAGTTGCGCGAGCATTTTTAGCAGCGTGGGTTGCGCGTTTCGGTGTACCGTCGGACATAACGTCCGACAGGGGTCCCCAATTTATTTCCGAACTACGGTCATCGATGGCCCGCAGCTTGGGGGTGAAGATTCATCGCACTACCGCGTATAACCCCCAGGCTAATGGTTTATGCGAACGCTTTCACAGGTCATTGAAAGCAGCCCTCAGAGCGTCGCTGACGGATACAAATTGGGTGGACAAACTTCCATGGGTTTTATTGGGGTTGCGTTCTGCACCTAAGGAAGATTTGCATGCTTCCCCAGCTGAATTAGTTTTTGCACAACCTCTCCGTTTGCCGGGGGAATTTCTCCCCGATAATCCCGCACTAAATGCCCCCCCTGCTCAGCCGTGGCAGAGCGACTCGGGAGCAAACACGCTCCCTGGCCCGGTCCATCACAGTTTACCACACGTTTTTGTGCCCAAGGCTTTAAAAAATGCAGAGTTTGTTTTTGTTAAACATGATGCTCAGCGTCCAAGTTTGCGGCCGTTTTATGACGGACCGTTCCGAGTGCTGGAGACCGGGCAGAAGCATTTTCTGCTAGATTTAGGGGGCAGAAGGGAGTTGATTTGCATAAACAGGCTCAAACCCGCCTTTGTTTTGGCTGATGAGGAAGTGCAGCTCGCGAGGCCCCCCCGCCGTGGCAGGCCGCCGAGAGGACATTCTCCAAAATCTTCACAGAGAGGTGCTAACAGCTTTAATCCACAGGTGCAGAGAGATGTTGCAGGTGCAGCCAAGCCAGGTTGCAGCAGATTCAGCAGAAAGTTAAAACCTAGGCAGTTGGTGAATTGATTAGCGATATATGGAGTGTTTTGTGTTTTTCTTTTTTTTATGCCACGCAGGTTTTGCCCTTACTAGACGTTTGGGGGGGGGGGGGTAGTGTGGGCGACACACATTGTGGGCCCACGTTTCCACAGAGACAGGACTGCATGTGTATTGAGGGTGTCACGTCTGCAAGGACAAAGGACTCGAATCTGCAGAAGATAACAAGGAGGTGTGAGATTTGTCTCTTTGTCCCACAGAAGATACCCCGGAGAGATTTCCGGTTCATCAGGAAATGAGAGACAATGGTGAAGATTCAAAGGGATGCTTTGTGACTGTATGTTTACTGAAAACACCATGTGACTTGAATTCTGATGCTGGAAACATATAAAAGGGTGATGAGATATGATTCTTTCTCTTTCCTGCTTTGAGAATGCTAGAAGCTGTGTTCTGTCAATAAAGCTGGTTTACGACTAAACTCAGCCTCATCATTTGAGCACATCTTCTACACACAATGGATTCTAATCCCACTCTTAACACATATAATATTAATATTCAAGAAATATTCACAGTGGCCCCTAGTGGTGACATGATGTACTGCACAAAACTGTTTGAAAATTTCATGTCATTGTGGCTACTGGTCTTTCAGTGAAAATTCAGAGGTTTATCACAGTACACTAGATATTGAATTTGTCAATATTTTCATGGAGTATTTGGTGACTATATCATTCTCATTTTCTATGATATTAACTTGAAACTGTAGCAGGAAGGAAGGGAACCCACACACAACAGGATGTTAGACAGAATTTCAAAATAAAAGCACCCCCCCAAAAAATAATGGCCTTAAAAAGTGTGTAGTTTTGCTTTAATTTGAGTATTTGAGGTGCTATTACTACCATTTTACTTACCAATGGATGTTAGAACAAACACTTTGAAATACAGTGGTTCTTCAAAATAAAAGTCCATTTTTATTGAAGTAGCTAGTCCTTTGCTGCAACATTTTGGGATTTTACCCTTTCAGCTAGCTTTTTTTTTTTAAACAATGAATTAAGGTTGTATTTAGCATCTTTAAGCTTGTGGAGAAAGGAGGTAGGTGAGGCAACGAGCTGGACGACACAGAAACTTTATTCCATCTCCAACATTAAGTACAGCAAAACAGCAATCCCAGGTCTCTGTGCATTCCACTTTTATATCTTTACTTCCATGCATCGAGACCTGGAGCTTCCAACCGTAACACATTGTAGTTTGAGCAAAGGAATGTGTGGCACATTGACATGACATTACTCCAGGGCCACTCTCACACCCTCCTTCTCCCAGCGGCTGTGGCAGCTCTCACGCTCCCTGGGGGGTGCATAGACCCAACAGTCCTGTCCGATACCCCCCGGTGACACCTCCTCCTTTGGTCCATTGTTCCCCCTTCCCCCTGCCCTCTCTGGGTGGAGAAACCCCCCACCATGCCCCCACACAGCCCCCACCCGAACACAAAGAAGGAGCACTAACCTCCCCGTCCTTTGGGCTTGAGCTGGCGCCCATAGCGGCTGTAGCAGGGGGTCACCGGTCCAGTCGAACCGCCCTGCTGGCGAGGTGTATAGGAAGGCACATCAGTCTGTGGAGGGAAAAAAGGAGGGGGGGGGGACACATTATCTTTGCGAGTGCAGGTCCCTGCTGAGGGATCACCAACCTGCGGAGCTACCAACGGTGGGCATCCGCGCCGGGGAGCTTGGGCCAACACCACCTGCTCGTCTGCCAACATAAAAGCGGGCTTCAGCCTGTCGATGCAGACGGTCTCCCTACGTCCCCCCAAGTCTAATACAAAATGCTTCGCTCCAGGTTCCAACACCCTGAACGGTCCGTTGTACGGCAGGCGCAGCGTGGTCCGGTGTGCATCATGCCTGACGAAAACAAAACCGGCATTCTGCAAGCTTTTTGGGACAAAGGTGCGGCTAAAACAATGGTGGGCTGGGCCTGGTACGCTCACAGCCTCCGTACTGTGTAAAAATTGCGCAGGCGGATTAACCTTGGGCGTGGGGTTTTCCGGTAAAAACTCCAGGGATCCGCAGTGGCTGAGAAAAAACGAGTTCTGCCGGGGTGGCTGCCAAATCCTTCTGAGGTGCAGAGCGCAACCCTAAAAGAGCCCAGGGAAGGCAGTTGACCCAGTTTGTGTCTGTGAGCGAACCTCTGAGCACTGCTTTAAGTGACCTATGAAAATGCTTGTATAAGCCATTAGCCTGGGGGTTGTACGCGGTAGTGCGGTGAATTTTGACCCCCAGGCCCTGGGCCATCGCAGACCAGAGTTCTGAAACAAATTGTGGACCCCTGTCAGACGTGATGTCCGATGGAGATCCGAAACGTGCAACCCAAGCCGACAAAAAAGTGCGCACCACTTCTGCGAACGTGGAAGAAGCCAGTGGGACCACTTCAGGCCAGTGCGTGGTGCAGTCCACAATTGTTAAAAGGTGTGTAAAACCTTGAGACAGCAGACGGGGTCCCACTAAATCCACATGGATGTGGTCAAACCTCCTGGCTGGGATTTGGAACGGCTTGAGGGGGGCTCTGGTGTGCTTGTCCACTTTGGTCTGCTGGCACGCGAGGCAGGCTGCAGCCCACTCTTTCACGTCCTTGTGCAAGTGTGGCCAGACGAATTTCGCCCCCACTAGCTTCACCAAAGTGCGCACTCCCAGATGTGAAAGGGAGTGGATGACTTAAAAATGCGACTGCGCCAAGAGCTCGGAACCACTGGGCACGGGCGGCCGGTAGAGACGTCGCAGAGCAAGGGAGGGCACCGTTCCTGCACCCCCCTGTTCTCCAGCCTGAACCCATTTGGCGCAGACTGGAGCGTGCAAATGTCCGCATCCCTGGCTTGTTCAGCGGCCACGGCAGAGAAATCAATTCCATATAGACCGGGGCGATTAACGCACGCGACAGGCAATCGGCCCACGACATTGAGCTTACCGGCAATGTGTTGAATGTCGATAGTAAACTCCAAAATTGTGGCCAAATGCCGTTGCTGCCAGGCTGACCATGGTTACAAGACCTTGGCCATCGCGTACGTCAGCGGCTTATGGTTTACGAATGCGGTGAACTCGTTCCCCTCCAGCCAAAACCGGAAGTGGCACGTCGCCAGGTGGAGAGCCAGCAATTCCCTATCGAACATGCTGTATTTGCATTTGTTGTCGCGCAAGGTTCGGCTAAAAAATGCTAGAGGCTGCCATGAACCTGAGACGCACTGCTCCACCACTGCCCCTATGACCACATCAGACGCATCCATAGTGAGTGCTATCCGTGCAAATGGATCCGGGTGGGCTAGCGCCAGCGCTGTTTTGGCGTTTGCAACCGCTCGGGAGTCCAGTCAATGGTTTCCACTGGCTTTTTTTTTTTTAGGTGCGGCATGCAATGGTTGCATCAACTGAGCTGCTCGGGGAAGGAAACGGTTATAAAAATTGACCATTCCCAAAAACTCTTGTAGTGCTCTCACGGTCTGTGGACGCAGAAAATCCGAAACCGTGCGCACCTTATCCGGTAAAGAGATCGCGCACTCTGGCGAAATGTGGTAGCCCAAAAAATCATTCACAGGCACACCAAACTGGCACTTCGCCGGGTTGACCATCAGCCTGAAAAACTGTCTTGAGATGGGCGATGTGCTCCTTCTTGGACGCGCTGGCTACCAGAATGTCGTCTAAGTAGACAAAAACGAAGGACAAGTTGTGCAGCACTGCATCCATCATCCTCTAGAAGGTCTGCGCTGCGCCTTTTAATCCAAACGGCATGTGTAAAAACTCAAAAAGGCTGAAAGGCGTTATTAGCGCTGTTTTTGGAACGTCTTCCGCACGCACCGGGACCTGGTGGTAACCATGGACCAGATCCACTTTGGAAAAAACACACGCCTCGGCCAGGTGTACGGAAAAATCCTGGCTGTGTGGAATAGGATAGCGATCATGTTCTGTGGCATTGTTCAAGTGCCGGAAATTGCCCCACGGTCGCCACAACCCGTTGGCTTTAGGCACCATGTGTAGCGGGGATGCCCACAGGCTGTTGGAGCGCCTGACGATGCCCAACTGATCTAAGTTGATGAACTCCTTGTGTGCGCTGGCCAGTTTAGCTGCATCCAGGCGCCGAGATCACGCAAATACCGGCGGCCCTCTCGTAGCTATGAAATGTTCAACCCCGTGTTTCGTTATCATAGCCGAAAACGTTGGGACTGTGAGCGCTAGGAACTGTGTGAATAACTGTTAGTACTTACCCCCTGGAGCTATAACGTTAGCCAGTGTTGTCGACCCAGCTCCCCGAGCTGTACAGGGCAGAGAGGCAAAAGAGACAGCATCCACTAATGTCCTATTAGCAACAACAACTAACAACCCATAAGTACATAGAAAATCTGCGCCCAAAATGGGGGCGGAACATGCGGCTACCACAAAGTTCCAACAAAAGTTGTGTCCGTGTAAGCATGTCATCAGTGTCCGCTCACCAAATGTCCTGATGGTGGATCCGTTAGCAGCCGTAAGCTCGGGACCACGGCCTCCTGCCACCCTGTCTGCATTGACTGGTGGGATGAGGCTCTTCTGGGAGCCGGAGTCCATCAAAAACCGTCTCCCCGAACGTGCGTCTGGGACATAAAGCAATCTGTTCCTGTCGCCATTGGTCACAGCTGCAACCGAATTCCAAACGTGCTGTCTTCCCGGCTCCTTGAATTGGCATGGCGACAGGCAGCGTTGGGCATTCGAGCCAAAATGGCGATGATAAAAACAGATCGCCCCATTCCTTCGTCTCCTGGTGTCCATCTTGGCTATCACCCACAGCTCCTCAACCTCACTGGAGACCCTTATGGATAAGATAAGATAAGATAAGATAAGCCTTTATTAGTCCCACAACGGGGAAATTCCAGGATTGCAACAGCACAGGGATAGCAACACTCAGAGCAACAATCAGAAGGCAAGAAAAAACAAGAGCAGCGAGTATACATATGTACATATAAACATAAATATATAGACACATGATGCGGAGCATTGCAGCTAGATGGAATAAATATATAGATATATAAACACACAGTGCGGAGCATTGTAGCTAGATGGACTAAATATATGAACATATAAACACACAGTGCGAAGCATTGTAGCTAGATGGAATAAATATGTGAATATATAAACACACACACAGTGTGGAGCGTTGTAGCAAGATGGAATAAATATATGAATATTCAATTCAATTCAATTCAATTCAACTTTATTTATATAGCGCCATTTCACAACAACAGTCATCTCATAGCACTATCAACTGTAGGGAGGACCCCCACAGTTGCAGAAAGACCCCAGCAATCAGGCGATCCCCTGTGAGCAAGCACTTGGCGACGGTGGAGAGGAAAAACTCCCTTTTAACAGGAAGAAACCTCCAGCAGAACCAGGCTCAGGGAGGGGCAGTCATCTGCTGCGACTGGCTGGGGGGTGAGGGGACAGAGAAGAAGAAAAGAACAGACATGTAGAGAGCAAACAGCACGATGGGGACTCAATCTATGGGAGAGAACAAACAAATGTTAATGACCAGCAAAAAAAAAATATTTCATAGAGAGTGAGGAAAGGAGTGAGGCCCAGTGCATTACTGGAGGTCCCCCGGCTGACTAAACCTATTAGCAGCATAACTAAGGGAGGGTTCAGAAACACATGATCCCTCCCTAATTGTAGGCTATATCAAAAAGGTAGGTTTTAGCCCTATTCTTAAAAACAGAGATCGAGTCTGACTCCCGAATCCAGATTGGCAGCTGATTCCACAGGAGAGGAGCTTGATAACTGAAGGCTCTGCCTCCCATTGTACTTTTGGAGATTCTAGGTATTACAAGTAAACCTGCATTTTGGGAGCGTAGTGCTCTGTTAGGATGATACGGTAGTATCAGATCTTTTAAATAAAAAGGAGCCTGATTGTTTAGAGCTTTGTAAGTAAGAAGAAGGATTTTAAACTTAATTCTAAACTCTATGGGAAGCCAATGAAGGGAGGCCAGAACCGGAGAGATATGATCTCTCTTTCTAGTACCTGTTAAAACTCTTGCTGCAGCATTTTGGATCAGCTGAAGACTTTTTAAAGATGTTTTAGGACAGCCTGATAATAAAGAATTACAATAATCTAATCTCGAGCTAACAAAAGCGTGGATCAGCTTCTCAGCATCACTCTGAGACAAGATGCTCCTAATCTTGGCAATAAACACACACTATATAAACACACACAGTGTGGAGCATTGTTGCTAGATGGAACAAATATGCAAACACATAAACACACACAGTGCGGAGCACCGTAGCTAGATGGAATAAATATATGAATATATAAACACACACAGTGCGGAGCACCGTAGCTAGATGGAATAAATATGTAAATATATAAACACACACAGTGCGGAGCACTGTAGCTAGATGGAATAAATATATAAATATATAAACACACAGTGTGGAGCATTGTCACTAGATGGAATAAATATATAAATATACAAACAAACACACACAGTGCGGAGCATTGCAGCTAGATGGAATGAAACAGCATAACCGTCTACTTAGTTATCCTACATGGTATGATTATGTACCCATACATATTGTCACCCTCCGTAGCTACCGGTATTTTCCTAGTTGTATACCGGAGGGGACCATTGTGTAAGTCTATTGCGTCTTTTGCATTCAATACTATTAGGTCGTCATGTCTTTTTGCTATCTCTGCGAGCAGCCCTGCTTAGGTTATACAGTCTGACAGCCGTTGGTAGGAAGGACCTGCGAAACCTCTCGGTTGTGCACCTAGGATGATGTAGTCTGCTGCTAAATGAGCTCCTCAGTGCATTCAGTGTGTCTTGCATAGGGTGGAACTCGGACTCCAGCAGAGATGACAGTTTTGCCACCATCCTTCTCTCTCCCATCTCCTCCACTGGGTCAAGGCGCTGCCCCAGGACAGAGCTAGCTTTCTTGATCAGTTTGTTCAGTCTCTTCCTATCGGCTGCTGTAATGCCACTGCCCCAGCAGACCACTCCAAAAGTAATGACTGATGCCACCACCGTGTCATAGAATGTCTTCAGCAGCGCCCCTTGTACACCAAAAGACCTGAGTCTCCTCAGTAGGAACAGCCTGCGCTGTCCCTTCTTGTAGAGTGCATCAGTATTGTTGCCGGTGCCGGATATTGTTGCCGGTTGCCGGTGCCACTGCCTGCATGCTGAGAATTGTGGTCGTCAGAAGGATGTGGTCCGCTTCCTGCGCCAAGGCACGGTAGTCCTTGGTAACCAGCTGTGGCGAGTTGGCCAGGATCGCCCTAGCTGTAGCCGGAAGGTTCCTGAGGAACAAGTGGGCGAACAGGAAGGATTCATCGTTCTTCCCCCTCAACGTCAGCATGCTCTCCATTATCTCCACTGCTGATCTGTCCCCTAACTCCAAGTGCATTAGGAGTTTCTCTGCCCTCTCACTGTCAGAAAGGGTGAAACGCTGGAGAAGCATCCTCTCTAGCGCTTCATATTTTCCTTGGCTGGCGCCTCCTGGAGCAGGCTCATCACCTGTTGCATGGCGCATGCATCCAGCGCAGCGACCACGTAGTAATATCTTGTGTCGTCTGTTGTTATCCCGCGGCATGCAAACTGGGCTTCTATGTGCAGGAACCACACAGTCGGGCTGTGAATCCAGAAGTCTGGGAACTTGACATGAGACCGCGTACGCAGCGCCGGTGCTCTCCCTCCCAGCCTCCAGGGCAATGCTTGGCTCGCTTTCCATGGCACGTCTTAGGGTCACCACTGTGCAGAAAGGAGGCAGGCGAGGCAACAAGCTGGACGACACAGAAACTTTATTCCATCTCCAACATGAAGTACAGCAAAACAGCGATCCCGGGTCTCTGTGCATTCCACTTTTATATCTTTACTTCCATGCATCGAGACCCGGAACTTCCGACCGTAACACATTGTAGTTTGAACAAAGGAATGTGTGGCACATTAACATGACATTACTCCGGGGCCACTCTCACACCCTTCTTCTTCCAGCAGCTGCAGCAGCTCTCACCCCTGGGGGGTGCATAGACCCAACAGTCCTGTCCAACACCTCCTCCTTTGGTCCATTGTTCCCCCTTCCCCCTGCCCTCTCTGGGTGGAAACCCCCCCACTATTCCCCCTCAAGCTAACTTATGCAACATTAAGCAGGTTCTACTTTTATGCTAATGTTTTTCAAGATTAGGCTGTTTTAGCTTGGGAGCTAACATTTTCTTGGGAGCTTACATTTTCCATCTTTAAGCTAACTTACTACAATGTTAAGCTATTTTAGCTATTTATGCTACTTCTACTTCTTCAGCTTTATGCTATTTCAACTTTTATGCTGTTTTTAAAAACTAGGCTAAGTTAGCCATTGAGCTATCTTTTTCAATGAATTAAGGTTGCATTTAGCATTTTTAAGCTGACTTCTACAACCTTAAGCTATTTTACACTTTTATGCTAATGTTTTTATGATTATGCTAATTTAGCATTTCAGCTGGCATTTTTTAGTTTTTAAGCTTATATTTAGCAAAATTACGCTAAATTCAGGCAACATTAAGCTACGTCTTCATATATAATTTTAAAGCTACGTTATGTCAGCATATTTCTGCATTTTTAAGCGTTACAGGAATGCATTCTGCATTTTTAAAGGGCCTATATCATGCTATTTTAAGCCTTTCAGAGTAAACTATATGCATGTATGTGATAGTATATTACCTTTGGTACACCAGAGAATGAATTTCTTATGAAATATGAGTCATATTCGCGAGCCCGGAAGAAAGATGCCTTGATCTCTGAGGCTCTGCCTGTCCTTCTTGTGGCTGCCGCCCATTTCATGATGTAACCCCTGAGCCGGCTGCTGCAGCGTGTCGCTGGGTTCTGCCCACGAAAACAACAGTAAACTTTAGAAAAGATGGATGAGCATGTTGAACTGTTTAGCCTCCTGTTATTATTTGAGCCTATAATATTATTCTTATGTAGTGTATGGTTAATCACGTTTTGTAGAATGTGTAAATGATGAGGCAAGTTGGTCTCAAGCAGTTTATTACACATTCTCTCTCATGAGCATAGTAGAAAAGAGGGCATCTCACACAGAACTCTTCACTTATATACTCAGGTCCTTCTACATATCAAAAGGTCACATTGCATTCGCATAAAAGATCACACTGCATGCACTTCCTTAATCCTTTAACATCCCCCTCACAGACTCTGGCACACAAAGCATCCTCCAAGCCGTCTCCGACATACAAAAGATCACATTTCACAGCTTCCTGTTATCTCCAAGGAAACTCTGCCCTTTGTTCTTATCAAAGATGCTGCTCATTATGTTTTGGCCATGTGCGGCCACAGTTTAATATTATGATTTTAGCCTCTGCTTTCTGGTCTATTTTGACCATTTCTGACGAGTAGGCTCTTCTTTAGGAAGGCTGAACAAACTCCTAAATCTCTCACAGCCAAAGACACATTTACGCCACTTAGAAGACATTGTCTTATGTAAAAAAGCAAACAGTTGTTGTCACTGAGCAGATTTGGTACGAGAGGAACTACTTCTTCACAGCATCAATGCTAAAGTGAAAGAGTTTTGCCGATCACCGCTCCGTTTGCTGCGTGGAGAAAGTAGGTGTGTGCGTTAGCCTGGGGGCGGTGCTGGCAGCACAGGCACTTCCTGGAGTGGGCAGCTCACCCACGTTCATACGTATGAACGTGGGGACCCAGTCATTATCAGGGACAGGGCGGAGCAGCAGCTCAAAGAGCAGGGTTGAGGAGGAATACTCAGAGATGTGTGAATGGAGCAAAATACCACTTTGGGGGTGTTTTTGGTGAGGAATTAACATTATAACATGCTTAAAAGCTCAAAAAAGTCGATTTTGCATGATATAGGCCCTTTAAGCATTTCAGGAATGCATTTTCAGCTAACAGCATTCACACCAAATTTTTCTAGTTTGAGTTACTTTTGCCTTTCTGTCAGCCCAAGCCAGTCTGGCCTCAGACTTCTGGTATCACCAAGGAATTTGCATCCAGAGAACAGCTGCTCTCTGGATATTTTCTCTTTTTCAGATTTTTCTCTGTAAACCCTAGAGATGTTTTTTTTTTGGGCGGGAAAATCCCAGTAGATCAACAGTTTCTGAAATAATTAGGCCAGCCCATCTTGCACCAACACTCGTACGACATTCAAAGTCGCTTAAATCACCTTTCTTCCTCATTCTGATGCTCAATTTGAACTTTAGCATCTTGTCTTGTCCATGTCTATATGCCTAAATGCATTGCATTGTTGCCAGGTGATTGGCTCAGTAGATATTTGCATTAACAAGCAGTGGGACAGGTACCTATTAAAGTGTCAGTTGAGTGCATATATAATCTGGTACCACATAGGGAAATGGCTTAGATCGGATCTAAAAGGAAAAAAAAAGATCTGTGTCATATTAGTATAAAAATAAATCAGATAGTAGTAATATAAATTTATACAGTATGAGAGTTTTTACCAGCAGATCATGCACTATATGTACATTTTGACAGCATCATCATCATCATCATCATAGCAGTCTGTCGTGGGCGACAATGACTGTTTCATTTAGGTCTGATCAGATTCCTCCACACAGCTCTGTCCTTAGCCTTCCGCTGCCAGGAACTCCTATGTCCAACTTCTTCAAGTTTCTTTTTACAGTGTCTTTAAATCTGAGCCTTGGTCTACCCTGATTGCGTTTGCCCTCGCATAACTGTGAGTAGAGTAACTGCCGAGGGAGACGCTGGTGGTCCATCCTCTCAACATGTCCGAGCCATCTCAGGTTCATCTGTATTAGCATGTCCTCCATTGATGGTAGACCAGCTCGTTTCAACACTTCTATGTTGGTTATTTTGTCTTTCCATGAGATGTTCATTATGGCTCGAAGGTGTCTCATCATGTACGTGTGGAGTTTCTTCACCTGCACTCTGTAGACAGTCCAAGTTTCAGCACCGTATAATAGAGTAGCCAGTACTGTCGCTCTGTACACTTTGCATTTCACACGGATAGACACGTCGATTGTTCCACAGTCTCTCCCTCAAGTTTCCAAACACAGCGCTCGCTCTTCCCATTCTGAGAGATAGTTCATCCTCCAGCCTAGCATTCTCTGAAACAGTACTCCCTAGGTACTTGAAAGTCTTGCACTTGACTAGTGGATCTGTACCAATGCTGATCTCTTCTGGTAGTGATGTTGATAATTGGAACTTTGGTGGTTGATAAAGGCACTCTGTCTTCTTGATGTTGATTTGGAGGCTGAATTGGCTAACTGCTCTTGCAAATTTCTCCACTAAAGATTGCATATCTGCCACACTGTGTGCAACTAGAGCACTGTCGTCGGCAAAGAGCATTTCTCTTACTACCTTTATCGATGTCTTCCTCTTGGCTTTAAACTGTGCCACACTGAACAAGTCTGCTTCTTTCCTTGTTTGAATATATACTCCTTCTGAAGTGTCTTTGAAGGCCACCTCAAACATGGCTGCCAGATATAGCGAGAAGAGTGTAGGTTCCAGCACACACCCTTGTTTCACCCCATTGCTTACTGAAAAGTTTTTAGATACTGAACCACTCATTGCCACGTTTGCTTGCATACCTGTATGGAGTGCCTCGATCAGGCTGACAAACTTCTCTGTACAACCATATTTCTTGAGTACCTGTCAAAGTCCTTGTCGTGAAACAGTATTGAAGGCTTTACTGAAGTCTATGAAGACTACATAAAGCGGCATGTTCTGTTCGATACACTTTTCTTGAACCTGTTTCAAGCAGAAAATCATGTCCATTGTGCTTCTTCCACTTCTAAAGCCACACTGGGTTTCTGGTAGTACATTCTGCGAGATGTGTTCACTGAGTCTGTTAAGTAGTACACGTGAGAGAATCTTACCAACAGTGGCTAGCAGTGATATACACTACCGTTCAAAAGTTTGGGGTCACTTAGAAATTTCCTTATTTTTGAAAGAAAAGCACTTTTTTCAATTAAGATAACTATAAACTAATCAGAAATACACTCTATACATTGCTAATGTGGTAAATGACTATTCTAGCTGCAAATGTCTGGTTTTTGGTGCAATATCTACATAGGTGTATAGAGGCCCATTTCCAGCAACTATCACTCCAGTGTTCTAATGGTACAATGTGTTGGTTCATTGCGTCAGAAGGCTAATGGATGATTAGAAAACCCTTGTGCAATCATGTTAGGTCTGCAATGCTGTAATTGCTGCAAATGGATTCTTTGACGAAAGCAAAGTTTGAAGGAAAAAATTATTATTTCAAATACAAATCATTATTTCTAACCTTGTCAATGTCTTGACTATATTTTCTATTCATTTTACAACTCATGGTGGTAAATAAGTGTGACTTTTCATGAAAAACACAAAATAATTGTCTGGGTGACCCCAAACTTTTGAACGGTAGTGTACCTCGGTAATTTCCACAATTTTTCCTGTCACCTTTCTTGAACAAAGGCACAATACTTGCATCCTTCCAGTCCTGAGGTACTTTCTGGGCATCCCATATCTCTTGGATGAGCTTGTGCAGGCAGTTGGTCAGCTGAACACCACCAAATTTCCACACTTCTGCTGGAATTCCATCCCTTCCTGGAGCTTTACCATCCTGTGTTGTCCTGATAGCTGCCATTAGTTCATCAAAATTTGGTGGTTCATCCAGACTTGATACAGCTGGTCGCTGCACTAGAGCTTCTTTAGCCTCTTCAGCGAGATCTCCAGGGTTGTTTAGTAGTTGGTCAAAGTGGTCTGCAAATCTGTCCAGGATCTTGTCTTTCTTCTTCAAAACCATTTCACCATCCATAGCCTTGAGTTGGATCAATCTTCTTGGTTTAGGGCCGTAGATTTCTCTCAAACCTGTGAAGAATGTTTTCATGTCCTTTCTGTCTACTGCAGTTTGAAGATTCTCCGCTTTTTCATCCCACCAGCTGGACTTCATCTCTCTGGTGTACTTCTGTAGCTCACTCTGAGCCTTTGAGTATTTCATCTTCTTCGACCTTGTGTTACACTGTAGGTTTTCCTGCCTAGCTGTATTCCTCGCTTCTAGTAGTTTCTTCAGGTGTTCATCATGCTCATCAAACCAATCTTGATGTTTCCTCTCAGGAAGACAAAAGAAGAGGAAAACAGCAGCCTTGTGTGTAGCAGAATGGAATGTATGCACTCTGTTGGACAGAACAACATCACAGCGCCCAGAAAGACAGACTGCGCTTGTGGCCCTGGAAATGAACAGGTACAATGTAGACATACGTAGCTGCACTTAGTGAAACAAGATTGTCTGGATATGACAGCTTGGAAGACCATGGGTACATCTTCTTTTGGAGTGGGAGATCAACTCAAGAAAGGAGAGAAGCAGGAGTGGGCTTTGCAGTTAGAAAGGAGATAGCAGCAATGCTTGATGAGGAACCGGTGCCAATCAATGACAGGATAATGACTATGAGACTCCCACTACAGCGGAAGATGTATGCCACACTCATCAGTGTATATGCCCCAACAATGACCAACACAGAGGAGGTGAAGGAAGAGTTCTACAGTGATTTATGTGAGACTATCAGGCGTGTACCGACTGATGACAAGCTGATACTCGTTGGAGATTTTAATGCCAGAGTTGGTTTGGACACTGAGAAATGGAAAGGAGTGCTAGGCAGTCATGGAGTGGGCAAGTGCAATGCTAATGGAGAACTTCTACTTGCACTATGTTCAGAGTACAACCTTGTGATAACCAACACTCTATTTAAGCACAAGGACACACACACAAGAAGACATGGATGCACCCAAGTTCCAAGCACTGGCCCTTATTAGACTACATCATAGTCAGGCAGAGAGACATAAGGGATGTATTGGACACCAGAGCAATGAGAAGCGCGGACTGTGGTACTGATCATGTTATACTGAGCTCTAGATTAAGGATTTGCAGACGAAAACAGTACTGCTGGACAGGTGCAAAGCCCCCACGGAAGCTAAACACTAGTGCACTGAAAGGCCAAAAGAAGCAGGAAGAACTCACACAGGAAATGGATGAAAACTTGAAAGACTGGGACAGCAACAACTCAGAGAATGACATAGAAGAGAAATGGGCAACATTGAAGGATATGGTGTATCAGACTGCGAGTGATATATTAAGATAAGATAAGATAAGCCTTTATTAGTCCCACAACGGGGAAATTCCAGGATTGCAACAGCACAGGGATAGCAACACTCAGAGCAACAATCAGAAGGCAAGAAAAAAAAAAACAAAAAAAAAAACAAGCAAGCAAGAGCAGCTAATATACATATGTACATATTACTATAAAATATATATATACACACACACACACACAGACACACAGTGCAGAGCATTGTAGCTGGATGGAATAAATATATGAATATATGAACACACAGTGCAGAGCATTGTAGCTAGATGGAATAAATATGTAAATATATAAACACCCACAGTACGGAGCATTGCAGCTAGGTGGAATAAATATGCAAGTATATAAACACACACAGTGCGGAGCAATGTAGCTAGATGGAATAATATGTAGATATATAAAAACACAGTGCGGAGCATTGTAGCTAGATGGAATAAATATATAGATATATAAATATAAACACACCCAGTGCGGAGCATTGTAGCTAGATGGAATAAATATATAGATATATAAATATAAACACACCCAGTGCAGAGCATTGTAGCTAGATGGAATAAATATGTAAATATATAAACACACACAGTGCAGAGCATTGTTGCTAGGTGGGATGAAACAGCATAACCGTCTATTTAGTTATCCTACATGGTATGATTATGTGCCCATACATATTCTCACCCTCCATAGCGACCGGTATGTTCCTAGTTGTATGCCGGAGAGGACCATTGTGTAAGTCTATTGCATCTTTTGCATTCAAAAAAAACTATTAGTTTGTTACGTCTTTTTGCTATCTCTGCGAGCAGCCCTGCTTAGGTTGTACAGTCTGACAGCCGTTGGTAGGAAGGACCTACGAAACCTCTCGGTTGTGCACCTGGGATGATGTAGTCTGCTGCTAAATGAGCTCCTCAGTGCATCCAGTATGTCCTGCATAGGGTGGAACTCGGACTCCAGCAGAGATGACAGTTTAGCCACCGTCCTTCTCTCTCCTATCTCCTCCATCGGATCAAGGCGTTGCCCCAGGACAGAGCTAGCTTTCTTAATCAGTTTGTTCAGTCTCTTCCTATCGGCTGCAGTAATGCCACTGCCCCAGCAGACCACTCCAAAAGTGATGGCTGATGCCACCACCGTGTCATAGAATGACTTCAGCAGCGCCCCTTGTACACCAAAAGACCTGAGTCTCCTCAGCAGGAACAGCCTGCGCTGTCCCTTCTTGTAGAGTGCGTCAGTATTGTGTGACCAGTCTAGCTTATTGTTCAGATGAATACCCAGGTACTTGTAGGATGTCACCATCTCGATGTCTGTTCCCTGTATATTTACTGGTGCTGTGAGGGGCTGCCCATGCCTGCGGCAGTCCACCACCAGATCCTTAGTTTTCCTCGCGTTGATCTGGAGGCAGTTCCGATGGCACCAGTCCACAAAGTCCTGGATAAGCCCTCTGTACTCAGCTTCATCTCCGCTGGAGATGAGACCAACGATCGCAGAGTCATCAGAGAACTTCTGTAGATGGCAATGTGTTGTGTTGTGTGAGAAGTCCGCAGTATAAAGAGTGAACAGGAAGGGAGCCAGCACCGTTCCCTGGGGGGCCCCCGTGCTACTGATGATCGTGTCGGAAACACAGTCTCGGGTTCTCACAAACTGAGGCCGGTTCGTGAGGTAGTCCAGGATCCATGATGACAGGTGCTGGTCCACCCCTGCGCGCAGCAGCTTGTCCTTCAGGATCATCGGTTGGATGGTGTTGAAAGCACTGGAGAAGTCCAAGAACATGATCCTCACCATATTCCCGGGCTTCTCCAGGTGGGACAGAGAACGGTGAAGGAGGAAGATCACCGCATCCTCCACCCCAGTGCCATGCTGGTAGGCGAACTGGAGTGGATCCATCGCTGGTTCCACCAGGGGGCGGAGATGAGCAAGGAGCAGTCTCTCCAGGGTCTTCATCAAGTGGGACGTCAAGGCCACCGGTCTGAAGCTGTTCAGGTCTTTGGGGTGGGAAGTTTTTGGTACAGGTACCACACAAGATGTTTTCCACAGCTGTGGTACCCTCCCCAGTTTCAGGCTCATGTTGAAGATATACGTCACAATCCCACACAGCTGGTCTGCACAGGACTTGAGGAGCTTTGCGCTGATGCCGTCCGGTCCCGACGCCTTCCTCGCCTTGATCTTCCTCAGCTCCGTCCTCACCTGGGTCTTGGTCAGGGTCAGGATGGGGGGCTGTGTGTTGGGAGTGGGGGGGGTGTCGGTGGAGTGGGGAGTAGGCAGCAGGACTTGATTTCTTAGTGGCAGCAGTGGTTGTTGTGCAGACAGGGGGGAGGGCGGTTGGTCAAATCTATTGAAAAACAGATTCAGGTTGTTCGCCCACTCCCTGCCCCCCGTGGCCTGGGGGGAGGTATTCTGGAGCCCCGAGATGGTTTTGAGGTTTCTCCAGACCCCGCTGATGTCGCTCTGTTGCAGCTTGTCCTCCATCTTCTTCCTGAAGCTGTCCTTGCCTTCTCTGATCTTTCTCCTCAGCTCCCTCTGTACGGACTTCAGCATCTCCCTGTTCCCCGACCTGAAGATCCTCTTCTTCTCTCTCAGAAGTGTTTTTATCTCAGGGTTGATCCAGGGTTTGTTGTTTGAGTGACGCCGTATGGTCTTGGTGGGAACGGATTTGTCCACACAGAAGCTGAGGTAGCCCGTGAAGGTGTGAATGAGGCCATCGATGTCCTCACCATGTGGATCGCAGAGCTGCTTCCAGGCAGTGGCTTCAAAACAGTCCTTTAGAGTGTCCATTGTCTCCTCAGACCATAACTCCACAGTGTGCATGGCCGGAGGTTGTCTGTGCACTAGGGGTTTGTACACCGGTCGGAGATGAACCAAGTTGTGATCCGATCTCCCAAGTGGGGGGAGTTGTGATGAGGTGTACGCCTCCTTAGTGTTTGCGTAGAACAAATCCAGTGTTTTATTGTCTCTAGTGTGGCATGTGACATACTGGGTGAAAGTGGGCAGAATGGGAGACAGTGAAACGTGGTTGAAATCGCCTGAGATGAGGAGAAGAGCATCTGGGTGTTCTGTCTGCAGCCTGCTGGTTACTGAATGGATGACGTCACGCGCTGTCCCAGCGTTCGCCGTCGGATTTGCATAAACAACAATGCAGATCACGTGTGAGTGTTCTCTCGGGAGATATGTAGGCCTCATGCTAACAGCTAGCAACTCAATGTCTTTGCTGCAGTGTCGTTGTTTAACAGTGATATGTCCCGGTCTACACCAGTTGTTGTTAACATACAGTACATTATCACTCCACCGCCCCTAGTTTTGCCACTCTCTGGTGTTCGGTCAGCTCGTATCATGTGAAAACCCTCCAGCTCAATGTTAGCATCTGCTGCTAGTTCAGTTAGCCACGTCTCAGTAAACAAAAGGAGAGAGCACTCCCGGTAAGTGCTATCATAACGGGAGATAGCCGCTAGCTCATCTAACTTTCCCAGTATCGACCGTACATTTCCCATGACAACAGATGGAAGGGAGGGTCTGTACCTTATATTTTTTGTCCTCCGCCTTACTCCAGCCCGGCAGCCGCGGCGTTTTCGCCTCAGTTCTCTCGGTATGTCGAGTTTTTCCAGTGGGACCGGGTGGCGGTTAAATACTAGCAGCTCTTCCCTGTTGTATCGAATCCTGCTATAAACAGTGGCTCCGTCCACCGGCTCAGGAGACATTTGGGACGATCCGTGTGTCCGTGATATAAGTGGGGTGAAAAAAAAAAAGTGATCAAAAGAGAGAGGAAGGGAAAAAAAAAAAAAAAAAAAAAAAAACTCGGAATCGAGCCGCTGTTGCAAAAGGCAGCCGACTGGTGTGGCGCCGAGAGAATTATGGTCAATTATGGTCATTATTAGGCTACCCTGAGAGGATTTTGACAGCAATTGTATGTTTATGGACCTCTAGTGGTTGTCAAATCAAGAGAAGGCTCGACGTAGCAAGAGTAGCAATGGTAAAATTCAAATGCTTCTTGAAAAGCAGCTGCTCAGTAAAATGTCCAAGATAAAAACAGTTAAACGCTTGTTTTTTTCCATTCCTATATATGGATGTGACTTGAACAATAAGAAAGCAGGACAGGCATCGCATAGACAGTTGAGTTGATGTGCTGGAGGAGAGTATTGAAGATTACCTGGACCAAGAAGGAAACAAACAAGTCTGTAGTGGAGAAAATTGACCTCGAAACTTTCCTTGTAGGTGATATTGTGAAATGCAGACTCAAGTACTTTGGCCCCATTATGAGACAGGATGACAGTCTCGATAAGTCTCATGCTAGCCAAGCTGTGATGAGCATTATGGGAGAGAAGGCCTCGACAAAGATGGATGCAAACTTGATGACGTGGTTGTGGAAATAATGACAGGAAGAAACATAGTGGTGGGTTAGAGTTGTAATGTGCGTGAAGTTCAAAATTAAGCAACTCTTCTAAACCATTTTCAGTGCCTACCCCATCTATACCAGTAACCATAACCACCTAAAAACATGAATTTCATGTGTAATAGAACTTTATAGTCAAACCAGAAGTTACTCTCCAACAAAAGAGTAAAGGTAAAACAGATAGCAGCAGAAAAAAGCCACAAAAGAGAATTGAACTGGAGTGTCTAGGGTGGAAAAGCATCTTTTTGTGCCATCCATCAACCCCATTTCAAACACTTGCTAACTTCCTCATTAAGCAGTTCTGAATTTAGGAGACGGTACATATGGGCATATTCTGAGGTGAGGAAATTCCGATCATCTTCTTCATATTAGTTGGATGACTTAAATTTACCATGTGCTCATGACTATGGCACATTTTTATGAAGCAACTGCCTTTTTTCAAATGGATACTTACAGTTCAGTTATTTGCCATGTTACTAGTTGTGCATTGTTGATAAAATATTATTTTGATTATAAATAGCATCGTCAATGCACAGCTACTGATACCGCTACTTTAAAGCTTTCAAAATTCACATGGATTTTTGCACATGTGCTTACACATAATGAGAAAGTCAAAGGTCAACGGCAGCAGAAACAATGGTGCAGTAAAACCCACCACTTATTTGCAACAGAAATGCGGCTGATCAAAAAGCCCTGTTCATTTCATTGTATTGGAAACAGTGAGACTGCCACACACACATACGCTCACACATACACAGTTGCACAGCCTGACTCAATGACACCTCAATGTGGCCACATTCTCACCTCAAACGTTTCCATTCACTGACTGACAGGCCAGTGTTGTCACCAGCGGATGTTTTTTGAGGCCAGTGTTTCTTTGAAAAGACGGAGAGGAACTCTGTCAGGCAGGAGAAGCCTGCATCTTCTTAAGGATCCTGCGTGCTCTCAGGTTTTTAGAGCTAAACCCTTTTGGTTTTGAGGCAGTTTTAGTTTTTATTTGCATATTTAGATTTCTTTGATAAGTGAAACAAACATGGCACCATTAGTATCTTTGAAACTTAAAATTAGGCCTAAGACCTGTGGACTACGTTAGAATTTTTGGAACCATACAGGTATCTCCTGGATTACATGGAAGTAAGACCCTAATGTGTACACACACACAAAAAGAAAACAGAACACACACGCTCCAACAGGAAGAGAGTGGGTGTCTGGGAGCAGCTGCATGGAGAGGCATCAGACCCAGCTTCCTCCTGGTGCAGCATCATTTCTCCTCTTTCTTTTTTGTCTCCATCTCTCCTTGCATTTCCCCTACAATTTCCAATTTCTCTCCCCTACTGAAGTACTAGGTATATATTCAGTCATAAGGAGACAGGATCATGCCACTATCTTATCAGGAACCCAAACAGCAGATTCAGTCTGTACAGCTGGCAGAAATTGGTTTGCTGTGGAAAACACACACACACACAAAAACTGTGCATGTCGCAATGCAAACACTGTGTGCATGTGTGTCCTTTTTCTGTCCTCTTTCTTCAGAAGTGACACATCAGCGCCTGAAAGCCCAAACGTTGCTCAACGTTTTCCTGCACTGAGCTCTTATCGAGAATTTGTTGGCAATGATTAAAAAAAAAAAAAAAAAAAAAAGGTCACTCCACTCGCACACCTGCGAGATAAGTCAAGGTTAAGATGGACCCAGCAGATTAAGCTGGTTTAGAAAATGAGCATAAAACTAACAGAAAAAGAGGATTTGGAAATTTAACTGTTACACTGGCTTAGTTGTGAAAATTTGTTACACAATTGACATTAAAGTGGTTTGATTAAAAAAAAATGAAACGATAAACAGGATGTGAATAGTTGAACAAAGTGTCTGAATCAAAGCTGGTGGAATCTTCATCCAACAGTAAGCTGCACAGGTGCAGGAGCCTCAGCATCACTGGGGTTTCGGTTTCCAATCCCGTTTTCAATGTCTTCTTACTAAAGGCATCACCCAGACCCAGTCCTACCAGAGCTTCTCTGTTGTACAATTTTCTCCTCACACTTTGTGTCAGCAGCACACCCCCAGTCCGTGGTATCTGTGCCGAAGACACTCAGTGGTTATTTCTGTGTTTCCTGTGTGTCATGTGGTGGCAGCTCAAGCTAGCTAGCATGGCTGACAACACACAGGCTTCCAGGTGCAGAGTGTCACAAAGTGGGCCATCAGCCAGAAAGCCTGTGGACCAGTCAGCAGCCCACAGGACCCTGCAGCACGTGCTGCCCTCCCCCACTAATGAGGTGCTACTCCTACTGGGGGGGGGGGGGGGGAGTGACATTTTCTACATTTTAACAAGTGTCAACTAAACTCTTTCATATTTTTCATGCAGGTACTGTGGCACAAAACCAACCTTCTTAGGATTATATATTTTTTCTCCCCTTTCTAGATGATAACAGCATTTTTTTTTTTTTTTTTTTTTTTTTTTTGGCAATTCAGTTGTCTCTTCTATTCAGTTTAAGGGTCCCGGTGAGCTGAGAGTAGACCTCTAGAGATACCACCATGCAAGGACACCAGCATTGTCCTCTTCCCCCAGTTCGCCTCCAGGCCGCAGATGCATCAACCCAGACAAGGCTGCACTTCTCTGGGCAGCACAGAGACACTGCTGTGCTCTGGTTCCTGGAGCCCCGATGCTCTGATTGAGACCCTGCGCCCATGCAGGAACCAGAGGGAGGGGAAGAGAGAGCAGTGGAGGGGATGCAAAACACATCTGGCATCTGCAAAAAACAAAAAAAACAAAACGCACACAGCATCTCATATCATCATGAGCAAAAATGCACAGGCCATACAGAAAAGCAAAGCTCTGTTTCTCATCTGCTATCACACGTGCAGAAGGAGATGCACACAAGCATCTAATGTCTCCACATTTTTATAATCATGTGAGGAGCAGGACAAGAAGGTACAACAATCCTCCAGCTGGTAGCACCAGAATAAACCACTTTGTGCTATTGTTCCATTTATATATAGCTCACCAGACAATGTTGGTGTCTAAAACAAAAAGCTATGCCACCGGGTCACATGTAAAGAGGAAATGGCACAAAACAATGTGACTTTAATGATGCATACATACATAGCATACAGTAGTATATAAATAAGGCAAGATCTATTGAAGGTGTCGGGGGGAAGATAAATGAAAGGCTGTGAAAGGAGGACACAACAGAGAGCATGTAAGAGTGCAAGAGATTTGTGTGGGTGCACATCTCTGCAAGGTGTCTTTTTGGTGTGTTTGCTTCTTTTGCGTGGGCGCTGCCTTTTGCATTAGGTGGCGGTACAGGACGAACACAGAGGTGGTGGTTGGGACGTGTGCTTTATGTTGAGCGTGTGGGTAAAAGCACAGAGTGTCTCTGATAAACAACCAGCAACAATCTCTTCTCTGTTTAAGACTAAATTTCCACAGTGCCATGCAGTTGCGTAGTGCACTCACCTTAAACGTCATCCTACCAAATTACTTTAGTCCATAATTCTACCAACGGGGGTTCCAATTGGACCTCAGATGAATTTCTACCAGTAAAATGCAAATACAATATTTTGTGAATAAGACAATTCAAAAATCTCCCCGGCAGACTACAAAAATCACAATTTGTTTTAAAAACAATATTTCTATAAATATTTATAAGACTTGCAAATCAACAAGTTAGTTTTACACTGGGTTGTTTCATATGTTTTTAACATTAACGAGTAGTAACACTTGTCACCCGTCACGGATAACGTGCTGCTAGCTTTGGGGGCTTCACAGTAAAAAAATAACCTACAGTGCTAGCTAGTGAGCTGTATACTAACAGTGTCTAACTGTACACAGTATAACTTTCCTAGCCTAAGTGCCTAACATCTGTATTACATTGTGTAAATGTATACAGTGTAACTTCTCCAGCCAAGTTTGCCTGAAACATGATTACAGTCACTACCCAAGAAAACTTTTCAGCAACATACTGTATACTCATAGTGGCTAAAATTCATAGAATATTGTGTAATTGCATCTGGTTGTATGCACTGTATGTACATTGTGTAACTGTCCAGAGTGTAACTCTCATTAGCTATGTTTACATAAAACATTATCAGTTTTTATTCACGATCATTTTCAGCAATGTATTTATGATAAAAGTGACTAAAATTTGTAGAATATTGTCTAAATGTATATAGTTTAAAGATATGTATATTGTGTAAGTACTGTTATAGTCAAGACCAGACAGAGACCAGATAGAACGATCAAGACTTAAGAGTTCAGACCAAGACCAAGCCAGGCAGAGGCCATGTTGAGACCAATAGCATTGTGTATGAGGGTCTTGGTTTTGACGTTACAGCACGTGTAACAATACATAGTGTAACTTCTCTAGTCATCACATTTACATAAAACATCATCACACCTATTAGCCAAAATAACTTTTCAGCAACATATTTTTGATAAAAGGGCACCTCGGTGGCACAGTGGTTCGATTCCACTCCCTGACCACCAGTGACCCTTCTGTGTGGAGTTTGCTTGTTCTCCCCGTGTCTGCGTGGATTTGCCCCGGGTACTCCAGTTTCCTCCCACAGGCCAAAAACCAGCAGGTTAGGTTAAGCAAAGACTCTAAAGTGGCCCTACGTGTGAACGTATGAGTGAATGGTGAAGGGATTGGAACCGTACCTTGGCTGCCTCATTCATCCAGGTGGATGCCCTAAATTTCCCTCTAAAACTTTTGTTTGTTTTCTGTGGCAGAGGTGCAGCAGCTTGTCAAAGCCATAAAATTCTAGTTTAATGGAAGAACCCTAGTGAGCACACTCACACACGCCACGCATTCTCAGAGTTCTCACTGAACAATGTAATGCATGTTCTCATATGATGAGAATATCAACCTGGCATGTAGCCAAAGAAATTAGTGTCTTTTCAATAGAAAAGAAGGTAATATTCAAGTCCTTTTAGTTAGATTTGTGTCAAAATCAAACTTGTTCAAGGTATTAATGAGTTTGCTTCTGCATAAATTTGATGTCAATTTGATCAGAAATGTAGAAACTTTAGTATGGACAGAACAGGTACAAATCTTCCTGCTGGAAAAAAATGGAACCCATTGTAGGGGCATGCTCAAATAACGAGGCTGAGTTTCAGTCATAAACCAGCTTTATTTGACAGAACACAAGCTCCTAGCATTCTCAAAGCAGGAAAGAGAAAGAATCATACTTCAACCCCCTTTTATACATTTCCAGCATCAGAATTCAAGTCACATGGTGTCTTCAGTCAACATACAGTTACAAAGCATCCCTTTGAAGCTTCACCATTGTCTCTCATTTCTTGATGAACCGGAATACCCTCCGGGGCGTCTTCTGTGGGACAAAGAGACAAATCTCACACTTCCTTGTTACCTCCTGTAGATTTGAGTCCTCAGTCCTTGCAGACGTGACACCCCACAATACACATTCAGTTCTGTCTCTGTGGCAGCGTGAGCCCACAATGTGTGTCGGCCACACCCATTAGATTTATCTCAAAATGGAGCTGATCCAAGGTAGTGATTAGTTCAAGTTTCTGTAAACATTTAAAGTCCACCTGATCAGAAATGAGCCAGCAATACTGGCGACAACCGAAAATGTCAGACATTATTATGTGGGTATAATGATGATAATAATAACATGCCACTGGTCCAATTGGATCCCAGCTGGTGGGGTGAGATTTAAGAGGTTAAAGACTCTCATGTTTTGATGCTTTCCAGAAAATGCTTAAAAAAAAAAAAAAAAAAAGATATCAAACTATGTCCATGGCGGGGTTGGCGTGCATGTGAGATCGTACAGGCCAGTGAGGGGTAGAGCAGCAAGCTGGAGCGGTGAACTCTTTGTGGCCAGCTGTGAGGCCATTAAAGGCCCATCTGCAGACAATAGGCTCTGTCTGCAGGGCGAACACAGCCTGGTTCCTGTCCTGTCCTGCCTCACTGTTTGTGTGTATGGATGCGTACATGAGAGTACCATGCATTTCCTTGCCCCATTTCGAGCTCTCACAAAGAGGAAGATGCACACTTACCCCTGCCACTAATTCAAAATGTCACTATTTCTGCTTTATAGCTTTAATTTTCCACAGCTAATCTCTTATTAAATGTTATTAACTCATAACCTTAGCTCGTGATGACAACCGCTCTGTTAAGTGGCAGAATACAAAATTGTGCTGTGGTTCTGTTGTTCCAGTCAGATATCGTTGCAGATGGTGGAAACCCAGATTTCACCGCTTGATTAAAGCTTTAAAGCCATCCTCTCTTCAAACCTGAGGAAGTGAAGATCACTTTAATAAAAGGTTATCGCCTCTCACACACTTAAGAGAACAAAACAGAATGAATGAAAAAAAAAAAAAGCACAGGCAGGCATTGGAAAACAGCTCGCTGGCTCAACCACATACTTCTCAGCGTGGTTCGATCAAGCAAGCCACAGCTTCACATGCCCCCCCCCCCCCCACACACACACACAGGCGCGCGTGCACAGCTGCTGCATGCAGACACATGCAAAAATATCTGTCCCAATACTAAAATAGGCCCACAGAGGTTGCACCTGCACCTGTGCCCTGGTCCACACCTACACACAGGTGTCAGGATGTGACACACAGACAGAGAAAGAAAGATAGAAGAGAGGGAGGGGGAAGAACAAGAGCGGGTTGAATCATACTGCTGCGGTAGACCAAAAAGCTTTTTTCTAGATTTTATCTTTGTGCGAGTCTGATTTTCATTTTTAAACAGACTTTCATGTTCATGTGTTTAATTACATATGTAAAAAAAAACAAATGCTGCACTACATATTCACAGCCAACAGCTAATTTTTGCTCTGTGTGACATGCAATTACGTGATGCAGTGCAGAAATTTATTTCCCCAATGATGTGTTGAGTGAATTTAGTGAGGGCTTAAGAGAAGTGTGCATCATATTACATACATGAGTGGCTCAAGTGGCTCATTCTGAGATTCATGATGAGTCAGACGCACATCTCACAGTGGTACGTCCCTTCTTTGATGGGGAAGAAAAGGGGAAATAATTTGGGCAGTGGTTTATCTTTTATATACGTATACAGTATATATAAAAGCTGCATGATATTAGCAAAATGTGATAAGCGATACTGTTGAATATTGTGATAATGGTATGATTTACAATCTTTGAATATTTTATTATACCATGTTAACGTCTCTCTGGTTTCGCCATGAATTCTTCTTCACCCACATTTTCCTCCTCTGTCTCCATCCCTTCATCCATCACAATGCTATCCACACTATTCTTCTGCTGTTGGCATCCATCCTGGCTCTTCTGTGAAAAAGTGCATTATCTACCACCACTGTATTTTGTTGGAATGTAATAACAAGGAGGCCGTGTGAATGTCGCTCCAAAACAGCACAGCATGAATACATAAGCACATGAAAAATATACTATTATTGTTGTTCGGGACATCTTTTGCGATGCACATACTGCATGTTGATATCGCGATAGCAATAATATTTCAGTATTATAATTTTTTCCCACAATGATGCATTACTGGCCTTGGGGCGCTCCTGATAGAGGGAACCTCACATCTGTCTGTTGCATGAAGGATGTCTTTGTCATCATGGTCTTCCTAGCATGAGGGGTATCTACACCCAGCAGCTTTCCGACATAGTTCCATACTTTTCTGGGCATTCGGACATCAAAAAGGACCTGCTTCTGCAGTGCATTATTACCAAGTTGGCAGAGGTGTCTGATACAGTGGTGTAAAAAAATGTTTGCCCCCTTCCCGATTTCTCATTTTTTTGTATGTTTGTCACACTTAAATGTTTCAGATCCATCCATCCATCCATCCATCTTCTACCGCTTTTCCGGAGGTCCGGGTCGCGGAGGCAGCAGTTCAAGCAGAGAAGCCCAGACTTCCCTCTCCCCAGCCACCTGCTCCAGCTCTTCAGAGGGGATACCAAGGCGTTCCCAGACCAGCTGGGAGACATAGTCTCTCCACCGAGTCCTGGGTCTGCCCCGGGGTCTCCTCCCAGTGGGACGTGCCTGAAACACCTCAAGCGGGAGGCGTCCAGGAGGCATCCTAATCAGATGCCCATACCACCTCAACTGACTCCTTTCAATGTGGAGGAGCAGCGGTTCTACTCTGAGCCTCTCCTGGATGACTGAGCTCCTCACCCTATGTCTGAGGGTGAGTCCAGCAATCCTACGGAGAAAGCTCATTTCAGCCGCTTGTATCCGCGATCTCGTTCTTTCGGTCATTACCCAAAGCTCGTGACCATAGGTGAGAGTAGGAACGTAGATTGACTGGTAAATCGACAGCTTTGCCTTAGAACTAAGCTCCCTCTTCACCACAACAGACCGGTACAACGTCCGCATCACTGCAGATGCTGCTCCAATCCGTCTGTCGATCTCTCACTCCATTTTCCCCTCACTCGTGAACAAGACCCCAAGATACTTAAACTCCTCCACTTGGGGCAGGAGCCTGTCCCCAACCCGGAGAGGTCAATCCACCTTTTTCCGGCTGAGGACCATGGACTCGGACTTGGAGGTACTGATTCTCATCCCAGCCGCTTCACACTCAGCGGCAAACCGTCCCAGCAAGAGCTGTAGGTCATTGCTGGATGAAGCCAACAGGACAACATCATCTGCAAACAACAGAGATGAGATCCTGTGGTCACCAAGCATGACACCCTCTATTCCCTGGCTGCGCTTAGAAATCCTGTCCATAAAAATTATGAACAGGATCGGTGACAAAGGGCAGCCCTGGCGGAGTCCAACTCTCACTGGGAATGACTCCGATCGAGTGTTGGCAATACGAACCAAACTCTCACAATGGTCGTACAGAGACCGAATAGCTCGTAACAACAAGCCCGATACCCCATACTCCCGAAGCACCCCCCACAAAAATCCACGAGGGACGCGGTCAAATGCCTTCTCCAAGTCCACAAAACACATGTAAACTGGTTGGGCAAACTCCCACGAACCCTCAAGAATTCTCGAGAGGGTAAAGAGCTGGTCCGATGTGCCACGGCCAGGACGAAAACCACATTGCTCCTCCTGAATCCGAGGTTCGACCAACGGCCGGACTCTCCTCTCCAGTACCTTGGCATAGACCTTCCCAGGGAGGCTGAGGAGTGTGATCCCTCTAAAGTTGGAGCACACCCTCCAGTCCCCTTTTTTGAAGAGAGGAACCACCACCCCGGTTTGCCATGCCAAAGGCACTGCCCCCGACCTCCACGCAATGCTGCAGAGCCGTGTCCACCATGACAACCCAACAACATCCAGGGCCTTGAGGTACTCAGGGCGAATCTCGTCCACCCCCGGGGCCCGGCCACCAAGGAGAATTTTAACCACCTTGGCGACCTCAGCCCCTGTGATAGGCGAGTCATCCCCCTCGTCCCCAAACCCTACTTCCTCTGTGGAAGGCGTATCAGTGGGATTGAGGAGATCCTCGAAGTATTCCTTCCACCGCCCGACGATATCCCCTGTCGAAGTCAACAGTGTCCCATCCGCACCATACACAGTGTGGACGGGGAGCTGCTTTCCCCTCCTGAGCCGCCGGACAGTTTGCCAGAATCTCTTTGAGGCCGACCGAAAGTCTTGTTCCATGGCCTCACCAAACTCCTCCCATACCCGGGTTTTTGCTTCAGCAACCACCCGAACTGCACTCCGCTTGGCCTGCCGGTACACCTCAGCTGCTTCGGGAGTCCCACAAGCCAACCAAGCTTGATAGGACTCCTTCTTCAGCTTAATGGCCCCCCTCACCACTGGTGTCCACCACTTGGTTCGGGGGTTGCCACCACGAGATGCACCGACCACCTTGCGGCCGCAGCTCTGGGCCGCCGCTTCAACAACAGAGGTGGAGAACATGGCCCATTCAGACTCCATGTCTCCAGACTCCCTCGGAATGTGGTTGAAGTTCTTCCGGAGGTGGGAGTTGAAGACCTCCCGGACAGGGGCCTCAGCCAGACGCTCCCAGCACAGCCTCACTATACGTTTGGGTCTACCAGGTCTGAATGGGTTCCTCCCCTGCCATCGGATCCAACTCACCACCAGGTGGTGATCAGTTGACAGCTCTGCACCTCTCTTTACTCGGGTGTCCAAGACATACGGTCGCAGGTCTGATGATACGATAACAAAATCGATCATCGACCTGTGACCTAGGGTGTCCTGGTGCCAGGTGCACATATGGACACCCTTATGCTTGAACATGGTGTTCGTTATGGACAGACTGTGGTTAGCACAGAAGTCCAATAACTGAACACCACTCGGGTTCAGATCGGGCAGGCCGTTCCTCCCAATCACTCCCCTCCAAGTTTCACTGTCGTTGCCCACGTGCACATTGAAGTCCCCCAGTAGGACAATGGAGTCTGCAAGAGGAGCGCCCTCCAGCACCCAAGTCACAGACTCCAAAAAGGGTGGGTACTCTGAAACATCATTTGGTGCATAGGCACAAATGATGGTCAGGACCCGTTTCCCAACCCGAAGGCGCAGGGAAGCAACCCTTTCGTCCACCGGGGAAAACTCCACTATAGAGGCAGCAAGGTGGGGCGATACAAGAATACCCACCTCTGCTCGTCGCCTCTCGCCCGGGGCAACTCCAGAAAAGGCCAAGCTCCAGCCCCTCTCCAGGAGACTGGTTCCGGAACCGGAGCTGTGTGTTGAGGTGAGGCCGACTATATCTAGCCGGTATCTCTCAACCTCGTACACCAGCTCAGGCTCCTTCCCCACCAGAGAGGTGACATTCCACGTACCAAAAGCCAGTTTAGAAAGCTTGGGATCAGTCCGCCAAGGTCTCCGCCTTTGACCGCCACCTAATCCACATAGCACCGGACCCCCATGATCCCTCCTGCAGGTGGTGAGCCCACTGGAGGGCGGACCCATGTAACTCCTTCGGGCTGAGCCCGGCCGGGTCCCATGTTTCAGATCATCAAACAAATTTAAGCATTACAACAACAAACAATTTTAAATATTAGATAAAGATAACACAAGCCATTTGTTGATAATGGCTCTCACTGTGGTTCGCTGGAGTCCCAAAGCTTTAGAAATGGCTTTATAACCTTTTCCAGACTGATAGATCTCAATTACTTTGTTTCTCATTTGTTCCTGAATTTCTTTGGATCGCAGCCTGATGTCTAGCTTTTGAGGATCTTTTGGTCTACTTCACTTTGTAAGGTAGGTCCTATTTAAGTGATTTCTTGATTGAGAGCAGGTGTGGCAGTAATCAGGCCTGGGTGTGGCTAGAGAAATTGAACTCAGCTTTCCAAAGATGTGATAAACCACAGTTAATTTATGTTTTAACAGGGTACAATCACTTTTTCACACAGGGCGATGTAGGTTTGGATTTTTTTTTACCCTTAATAATAAACACCTTCATTTAAAAACTGCATTTTGTGTTTAACTGTGTTATCTTTGTCTAATATTTAAATTTGTTTGATGATCTGAAACATTTAAGTGTGATAAATATACAAAAAAATGAGAAATCAGGAAGGGGGCAAACACTTTTTCACACCACTGTATATTTGAGATGTTGACAGTAGCAGAAGTCAGGAATCGGATGCCCGTTTGTGATCTCACATAGGCGTTTGATTTTAAGGCTCCAGTCCAGCTCTCCATCCATTTTTTCCTCCTAGGGGTATTTTTACATTCATATTCACCTTTCAGCATTTTTCTCAAGAATCCATGTCATACGATTTCAACTTTATCCAACTCCTTTTCTGTCAAAGCCTGTGCTTGAACACTACACACATAGAAGAAACATGTGCACACATGCAGTTAGAAAGGTCGCTCTTACCTTTATCCAATGTTCTGTTACACATGCCTTAGCTCATTCCACTTCTAGAAAGTGGCTCAGATCCTGGCATCCAGAAAACGAGAGGTATTCACTTCATCATTTGTAATGGCTTATCCAAGGTACTTAAAAGTTCATACATTCTTGATTTTATTATTACCGACAGTTATGAAGCTCTGCTAGTTCTTAATTTTATTGTTAATATTGAAAGCCATTGTCTCAGTTTTAGAATATATGACCCGTGCTGGCAAAATGAGTCACGTTGAGGAAATTATCAAAACTGAGGTAACGTTTTTTCCATATTCTATATTGAAAGACCTTCAAAATGATATTTAATTTGTAGGAAGTGAGCAAAAACGGACCCAGAAAAAGACGATTTGTTTACATTTTGGCTAGGTTTAAAACTCACGTTCGATCGGTCGTGAGTTACGTCTTCCGCAAAAACATATATATTTTTAGAAAGTACATTTTCTAAGCCTTCCAATGATACCAGGCACTCATGGAGGTTTTCCCGGTACTTGCTGCTTGCAAACAAAGAAAGAGTCATGATTTATGACTTCTTGTGCCTGCAGCTCGTAATGACGTGGTGCGCATTCCGACTCATTTTACCAGCACGGGCCACATATGACATTTTTTTTTTGTAACTTAAGATTTTTATTCATTTTTCATTATATATATTGCATTCAGATCACAGTCTACATTTAAAAAAAAAAACAAAGGGGCTAGAGTAAAAAAGAAAAAGAAAAAAAAAAAAAGGGGGGGGGGACAAATGTTGGAGCATCAAGTTTTTAGTTTCCATCTCTTAATTCTTCTGGTTTTTCCAGCGTCTTTGGTTATTCTTTCAATATCTGTCTCGTTGTTGCACTTTGTAGTGTGTCCATTTCCGCCATTTTTTTTCCCCATAGTCCTTCTTGCATTCTTTGTCGATATGTTAGTTTTTCCATCATACGTATGTCCTCAATAATGTCAGTCCATTGCTCTTGGTCAGGAAGAACTTCTGATCGCCATTTTTTTGTGATAGTTTTTTTACATGCAATCAACAAGATTTTAACTAGATATCTGTCCTCAGCCTGTATAACATTGTCTCTTTTAAGATCACATAGGTACATCAAGTTACAGTTCATTGGTATATTATATCCTAATATCCTCTGTATTGTCACATGTATAGATTTCCAGAATGATGAGATTTTGCAGCATTTCCAAAACATATGCGAGTGGTCTGCATTTTGAGCCCCACATCCCCTCCAGCATATAGATTGGGTATTTGTATACTTTCCTTGAATCTGTGGTGTAATGAAAAAGCGAATCAGGTTTTTCCATCCAAATTCCCTCCATGTTCTTGAATTTGTTGACGTGTGTTGTGTTTTCCATATTTCCTGCCAGCTTTCTTCTGTTATGTTTAAATTGAGCTCTTTCTCCCATTTCTCCTTTATATAGTTACTTGAATGAT
The DNA here is from genome assembly GCA_020510985.1 of Pholidichthys leucotaenia. Taxonomy (NCBI): domain Eukaryota; kingdom Metazoa; phylum Chordata; class Actinopteri; order Cichliformes; family Pholidichthyidae; genus Pholidichthys; species Pholidichthys leucotaenia. The sequence goes on along the minus strand of CM035842.1, from coordinate 127,863,655 downwards.
TGTTTGCCATAAGTTTCTGATATAGCTTTGAAATAATTCTTGTTTTATTTCCTGTATATGAGCTTAAAATGAATTGTATAATCTCGCTCACATCTGTTTGGAGGTTATGCCTAATCTTCTTCATATAATAGTCTCTCATCTGCAGATATCTGAAGAATTCCGATCTTTCTAGTTTAAATTTTCTCCTGATGTTTACAAAGCTCCCGAGATCTTTTTTTCCGATATTGCCCCATGCTGTGATTCCCTTGTTCACCAGATTTTTGTATCCCCTATCTTGTTTTGCCGGTTCAAACTGACTGCCAAATGCTACCCATTTCAATAGTTTTATGTCTTCCTTTATATTATACTTTTGTACTATTTTATACCACAGTTCTAAAGTAAATTTAGTGATTGGGTCTATTTGTTTGATTTGCTTATATGCATCTTTATCTCCTATTATGCTTTGTACTGGGAGTCCCTCAATTTCCTTTTCCATTTCTTTCCATTTTGCCTCATATCCCTCGTCGCACCAACATATGATATATCTTATTTGTGCTGAGTAGTAATATTCCTTTAGACTCGGTAGGCCCATGCCTCCTTTCTCTTTTGGTAACTGGAGAGTTTTATATTTCACTCTTGGTTTTTTACCTCCCCAAACAAATCTCGATATCATCCTGTCCCACTTTGAGAATTGGGCATCTGGAATCTCTGTTGGTATAGCCTGGAAGAGGTAAAGTAATCTAGGTTGTATGCTGATTTTGACTGTCTCAATTTTTGAATTCAGATCCATATTTAAGATTGACCATCTATCAATATCTTTTTTTATTTCTTGTTCCAACCTATCATAGTTTGTTTTATAGATTTTGCTTAGATCTTTAGGTATGTTCACTCCAAGGTATTTTATTTCTTTTTGTTTCCAGTTTAGTTTGATCTTATCAGTTATCTGGTTTAGAGGGTTATAGTGGAATGTCAGTATTTGTGTTTTTGTTATGTTTATCTTGTATCCTGATAATTTTCCAAAATTTTCTATCAAGTTCATCATTTCCATTATTGATTCATCTGGTTGTTCAAGGTAAACTATAATATCGTCTGCAAATAGCCCAATCTTGTGTTCCGCCCCCTTTATTGTTACACCTTTTAATTTCTTATTTTGTCGTATCGCTTGAGCCAGTGGCTCTATGAACAGAGCAAACAAGGTGGGCGATAAGCAGCATCCCTGCCTAGTTGATCTTTGTATATTTACTTTGTCTGTTAAGCTACCGTTTATCTTGATTCTTGCCACAGGTTCTTGATACAGCGTCCTTATGCATTGTACTGATTTTTCGTTAAATCCAAAGCGTTCCAGCACACTATATAGGAATTTCCAGTTAACCCTGTCAAATGCTTTTTCTGCGTCTAAACTCATTATTACTGCGCTTTTCTTTTCTTTATGTATTTGATTAATTATATGTATTGTTCTCCTGATATTGTCATGTGTTTGGCGTCCCTCTATGAAACCAGTTTGATCATCTTCTATCAATTCCGTCAAGAATGTCTTTATTCATTTACATATAATTGTTGTATATATTTTATAATCCACATTTAATAAAGAGATTGGCCTATAGTTTCCGCATTGTTCTCTATCTTTCCCTGGCTTTAAAATGACTGAAATAATGGCTTCGTTCCATGATGGAGGTATTTTGTTGTTGTTCAACGTCCAATTAAATGACTTTAGAAGCTGTGGCGTGAGTTCTTCTATAAACAGTTTATAAAACTCAGAGGGGTATCCATCACTACCTGGTGATTTACCGTTTTTAAGTGACTTAATCACATCTCTAATCTCTTGTGTTGTTATTTCTGCTGTTAGCTTTTCATTTTGTTGATTTCCTATTGATGGCAAGTCCAATGTGCATAGAAATTTTTTAATATCTTTAGTATTTGTTTCTTCAGGTTGCGAGTATAGTTCTTGGTAGAAATTATGGAATATTTCTTCGATGTTTTCTGGGTTAACTGTGGTTTTATTTGTGGTGGGGTCTTTAATCTTATATACATTATTCATTGTTTGTTGTTTTCTTAACCGTTTTGCCAGCAGTTTTTGTGGCTTTTGGTCCCGTTTCATAATATTTTTGCTTTAGATATCTATTTTTCCTTTCAATTTCATCCATTTGTGTTTCTTTTATCTTTATTTTTTCTTCTTTAATTTCTTGATATATTTTTGGGTCATTTGTGCTTTGATGTTTATGTTCTAATTCCCTCAGTCTCTCACATCTTTGTTCATATGCTTCCAGTTTAGTCTTATTTGCTTTTCCTGTTTCAACAATTAATTTACCTCTTAACACGGCTTTTAGTGCGTCCCATAGTATTGTTGGGTCCACTTCTTCATTGTCATTCTCTTGGATATATTCATTTATGTTTACTTTTATTCTTTCTTTCATTTTATCATCATTTAACAGTCCTACATTAAGTTTCCATGTTGTTTGTCGTTTTCTATTGTTTAAATTTATTTCCATGTATATAGGATTATGATCTGATATTTCTGCCCCTCCAATCCAACAATTTCTCACCCTGTGTCTGTCATCTTCATTCATAAGGAAGTAATCTATTCTAGAGTGTACTTTATGGACTGCTGAATAATGTGTATAGTCTTTTTCGAGTGGGTGCAGGTCCCTCCAAATGTCTACCATACCCATTTCTGCCAGTGAGGTTCTTATGAATTTTGTTACATGTTTTTTTGTCTTCTTAACACTTGTATCAATTTCATGATCCATGACAGCATTTAAGTCTCCTCCACAAATTAGGACTCCTTCACTGTGTGTTGCTATGAGATCAAACAGATGTTGAAAAAAACCCTTGTCACTTTCTGGTGGGGCATAGATGTTCACTAATGTGATCTGCATTCCATCTATGCTACCCTTTATTATTACATACCTGCCTTCTTTATCCTGGATTTCCTGTTCACATTCAAATTGTATTTTATTTGAGATTAGTATCATAACCCCCCTTTTAGTTCCTCCCTTAAATGAACTGTAGTAGGAGTTCTTATAGCCAAATCTCTTTAGTTTCACATGTTCTGTCTTGCTCAAATGTGTCTCTTGCATAAATATAATTTCGGCTTTTTCTTTCTTGAATTTTCTTATTATTCTTTCCCTTTTAACAGGTGAGTTCAGACCATTCACGTTTAGTGTTATTATCTTAAGATTTTTACCCATAATCATGTTTTTCCATTTTTTTAACTTGTGCTCCTAGCCCCTTTAACAACAAAAATAACACATATTTATATAAAAACACATTAAAAAATCTCGACCTCCGTACTTTGGGCCTTTCTTCTGCCCACTGGTCCCTGTTGGTGGGTGGAGGGATTGTCCTCACCGAGTGTAGGGCCCTCCCTAGACCTGTATTTACTATCCAAGAAATAGTCATTAGTCTAGAAATGTCCAACAAATATCACTTAAACCTCTCCTAGCCGTCTGTTTCTCTTTTACCTTGTCTTCTTGGCCTTCATTTCTTCTGTGTCTTTCTTAATCTTTGTTATAATCTAGGCTTTCAGTTGAAAGCCTTGTAGTCTTTCCTGGGCCCGCTGCGCCACGTCTCCCCCCGTCTTTTGCCGTTCACTCGCCTCCACTCCGGCTGTCGTGGTGCGTTCAGGGCCTCCGCTGCTCCTACCATTTCCTCCGGCACGTACACCTCAAGGCCCCGCTCCATCATGTCCTGCACTGCCTCTCTGGCTGTGTTGTAGGTTCTTACGCCGTTCTCCCAATGAATCCTCATCTTCGTTAGCGGCGTTTGGAATCTAATTTTTTTTTCTTTCAGCGTTTTTTTAATGTTGGCATATTTCTTCCGCTGCTGCACAATTTCTGCCGGGTAGTCATGATCAAAGAATATCTGCTTGTCGCCGATTCGTATCTTTTTTTTCCACGCTCGTGTCAGGATTCTTTCCTTTACATCATATTTCAGAAAGTTTACCACAACTGACCTGGGTGTAGAGCGTGGGTTCGGGTTCTGTGCCGAGGCTCTGTGCGCTCGTTGAATCTGCAGATCCGCTTCGCTGGGCAGTTCCAGCTCTTTTTTTAAGAACTGATCCATGAATTTCGTCATCGAGTTGCCTTCAATGCCCTCCGGGATCCCGAAGATGCGTATATTGCCCCGTCTGGACCTGCTCTCCAAGTCGGTTACTTTCTCCTGCATCCTCTGCATTTGTGCCGTCAGGGTCTGCAGCTGTTCGCTTGCCTCGCTATTCCAATCTTCCAGCTCTGATATTCGGGCCTGCGCTTCTGTCATACACGCCCGCTGGGAGCGCAGCTCCTCCATGTTTTCTGCTAGCTTGCGCTCCATTTCTCTTCGGAGGCCCATAATTTCCTCCTTAATCTCTTTTTTCAGCTCCTCCTTAAGAGCCGCTAAATCCTGTTGTAGCTGCCGTTTGAAGTCTCTCAACTCTTTACCCAAACTGGCGATGCCAGTGTTCATGGTATCGAGTTTTGTGTCCTCCATTTTCTCTGCTGCAGTCACCTCGTTTTTTGGGGCCCCGTGTTCAGCGGTTTCTCCTGCGTTGTTGAAGAGGAATTCTTTAATTTTACTCTGCTTTTGTCCTTGTGCCCGGCTCCTTCGTGTTTTCATCCCTTAGTTTATTGATCCGCTTATGTCGAGTTGGCCATTTACCGATGATTTTTAATCCGGCTAGGGACAGCTCTCTGTTTAAGCGTTATGTCTCTCCGCCATCTTCCCGGAAGTCCCACATATGACATTTTTAAACCAAAATGTGTGAAGGTTTGGTCATAGTTTCTAGGATGGTTTTCAATTCTTTATCCAAGTTTGCAAAACTGCCTTGCCATTGGCGTACGGAAGTTAAGTAATCTGGGTAACTCCCAATGTTGGACAAGTTACTAAAAATAGTAACTAATTACAGTTACGAGTTACTTTTTTCAAAAGTAACTGTTACTTTACCAATTACTGCATGATTAAAGTAACTAGTTACTTGGAAAAGTAACTTTCATGTTACTTTTAAATGCATTCTTAAATCATCTTGCACACATAGCAAGATAATTTAATTAATGGATTACATTACGGGCTTATTAATGTCAGGCTGAAAATAGACTGTTTCAGATAGAGCTTTTAGAACATGTTCAGTCTGCTTTATCCTGCCTTATTGTGGGAAAAACCTGAAGAAAATAAACACAATATTGCCAGTAATTTCCTCATTTTGGAGTGAGAAATAGGGTTTGTGGAGTGAGGGAGAGGGGAAAAAGAGTGAGACTCACTCCAAAAACGTGAGGGTTGGCAACACTGCATAAAGCTGTCCATGTTTACCTTACCTTTATGATATGGATTTAATCTGATGTGCAGTGATTCAAAGAAAACGTCCATTATTCACAGTCCAAATGTCTGCTGTGACAGAGACATGATCCAGTCCCTCAAATTCCTTTTGGAGATCAAAATCTATTTCTAAATAATCTTTATCCAGGTAGCAAGTAAATGTGTTTTAATTTTGGTGGATCACAGTCCAGGGTCTGGGTCAGAAACTGTCCAGATGCTTACCTGTGCTTGAAATCCAGCCATGGGTGTTGAGACAAGAGTATTTCCACTTTACATCCAGCTGTGGCTGTTCAGATAGCGTAGATCCACTAACACAGTGTTGTTAGCATACAGCTTTGTCGGAGCTTTGTTGCTGTTTTCAAGCACTTCTGAAGATTGCAGTAAGTCTCAACCAGCATTTAGCTTGCAACCCACCAATATGCTTTTGTCCTTAACTGCGACAAAGGAAAAATAACCTACTTCCACAAAAACAAAGTAGTTTCATCTTTTCCTCCACTCAGTAATGAAGACTCAGGCTCTTAGCAACAGGTCACGTCAACTGATGGTTCATCTCAGCTACGGTAGGGTCAGTTTATATATTCATTTATTTGTGCTAAAAATATCTATCCATATTAATAAAACGAATAACGCATCTGATCAAATTTCAGTAACTGTAATGCATTACTGAATTTTTAAACAGTAATTTTGTTACAGAGCACGTTACTGCAAAAGTAGTGGTGTTACAGTAACGCGTTACTCCCAACACTGGTAAATCCACATGTATACAGGGTGTCCACAGTCTCTTAACAATTTAAAAAAATTATTACAAAAGCAACTGATGAGATACGTTAATAAGATTTGTTCTGTGTACTCAGTGTTTATCAAAGTTTTTAATCACATTACATTTGTGTATTTCAGGTACCTGTTGATGAAATAGGTTCTGTTAAATAAAATCCTAAAAACTCGCTACTCCTCAACAAAAAGCACAATGTCTATCGTGGTTTATTGAAACAAAATGGTTATGTTGTGGGACCACATGTGTATCACTTTAAGCTTCACATCTCAGAGAGAACAAAGAACTGGGCCTCCTGCGAGATAACAGGAGGATGTGAAAAGTTAGTCTTTGGTATGCAAGAGACGACCTTGGGGGATTTCCTGTCTCCCAGAGACTATGAGCAGGATGTTATAGGATTTAAGGAAAGATGTATTGTTGCTGTGATCTTTGAAGGTCCTGAGTATTTAAAGGACGAATGTCTGGGTTTGCTTTCTCTCTTTCTGTTTCTGCTGATGTTGGAGAATGTGAATAAACCTGACTCGTGAGATAAACTCGTGAGATAAAATTTTCACATTTCCACAATGTTAAAGATGTCATGTATTGAACAACCAGACAACATACCTGGGCGGGCCCTCAGAGTGTGTGCTGATGAGCTGACTGATGTCCTCACATCAATCTTCAACCTCTCCCTCAACCAGAACATAGTCCCCTCCTGCTTCAAAACAACAACCATCATCCCCCTCCCAAAAAGGAGCCCGCCAACCTGTCTGAATGATTACAGACTGGTAGCACTCACTCCAATCATTATGAAGTGTTTCGAGAGAGTGGTGCCGCCCCTCATTCAGGACAGCATACCGGGCACCCTGGACCCCCTGCAGTATGCCTACCGGCCCAACAGGTCCACCTCAAATGCCATTGCTGCAGCACTCCATTATTCTCTCTCCCATCTGGGAGATAAAGACTCCTACATTAGGATGCTCTTTGTCGACTACAGCTCTGCCTTCAACACGGTCATCCCCCACAAACTCACCAACAAACTGTCTTCACTTGGCCTGCACCCCACCCTCTGCGACTGGCTACTGGACTTTCTAACTGGCAGGCCCCAGTCTGTCAGGAAGGGCAACAGGACCTCAGCCAGTATCATCACAAACACAAGTGTCCCACAGTGTTGTGTTCTCAGCCTCATCCTCTACAGCCTCTTCACCCATGATTGTGTTGCCTCCCACAAGGACAATATCATCCTAAAGTTCGCGGGTAACACAGCAGTGATAGGACACATCACTGGTGATGACGAAGCATCCTACAGGAGGGAGGTGGCCAACCTAGTGTCATGGTGTGACGACAACAACCTCACCCTTAACACGGACAAGACAAAGGAGATGATAGTGGACATGAGGAAAGGGAGGAGGAGACCCCATCAGCTGCTGTTCATCCGGAAGCTTGAGGTGGAGAGGATGAGCAGCTTTAAATACCTGGGCATCCACATCAGCGAGGACCTTACGTTGACACACAACACCACAGAGCTGTTTAAGAGAGCTCAACAGTGACTGTACTTTCTGAGGAGGCTGAAGAAGTCTGGCATGTCCTCCAGGATCCTCAACAATTTCTACAGCTGCATCATCGAGAACATCCTGACCAACTGCATCACTCTGTGGTACGGCAGCACCACCGCCCTAGACCACAAATGCCTGCAGAAAGTGGTGAAGACAGCGGAGAAGATCATCAGGACTCCACTCCCCTCTCTGCAGAGCATCTACCACCGCAGAATCCAAAAGAGAGCTGACGCCATCCTCTGGGACCCCACCCACCCCCAGCACGAATTGTTCACACTTCTACCCTGAGGCCGGAGGTACAGAAGTGTGAAATGCAGGCCAACCAGACTGAAAAACTCCTTCTTTCCCACTGCCATCAGACTCCTGAACAAATAACAACTCCCAAAACTCCACAACACAGCTTTGCATAGAGGAACTCACACACCAGCCGCTAAATTTGCACATTGCTCACCTGTACAGTAGATATAGTCTCACCCGTCTGATGTCCATATCATCTCTGCTGCTAATTATCATCTCTGCTGCTATTTATCTTGTACAGTCTACTGGTACTACTGTTAGAGAAATTAGCACCGGATACTAATTTGTAATTTATAATTATATACTGCTTGCTGCACAATGGTCATTTGCACACTGTACATAGGTTTATGCCATCTCAGGTTCACATCATCTCTGATATCAATATACCACTACAACTACAGTCATCCAGTGAATTTCAATTTCATTCCTCTTGTCTGACTGCATCAACTGCTTTAGCTGCCCAAATTGCCTAATGTGTGTTATTAGTACTCATTAGTATTAGTATTTAGTATCAAGGTGTGCTTAGGAGTCCTAATTGCCTAACTGTGGGTTGGTGTATGTGTTATTAACATCCATTAGTGTTAGGATTGAGTTATTGTGATATTGTGTTATTACCTTATTAGTATCGTTGTGTAACTGTTACCTTGGCATTTGTTCAGAGAGCAAAGTAAGAATTTCATTGCTCAAGAAATGTAGCATTTCTTAACTGTGCACATGATAATAAAGCCTTTGAATCTTGAACAAATATACATCAACAACCTGAAGCAAAAGATCATTGATGCCATTGCTACCACTGATGAGGCTATGCTACAGTGAACATGGCAAGAAATCGAGTACTGTCTTGATGTGCTTTGTGCAACTAATGGTGCCCATATAGAGGTGTATTAAATGAGGCAAAAAACTTCAATATCTACTTTTCATATTATAATAACTTCCAAAGATTTGTCTATTCATTTGCTTTTGTAATAAATTTGTTAAATTGTAGAGACTTTTTTGACATCCTGTATATTGCGCAGCCCTATATATACACACAGTGCATCCGGAAAGTATTCACAGTGCTTCACTTTTTCCACATTTTGTTATGTTACAGCCTTATTCCAAAATGGAATAAATTCATTTTTTCCTCAAAATTCTACACACAACACCCCATAATGACAACATGAAAAAGTTGTTTTTTTTTGAGATTTTTGCAAATTTATTAAAAATAAAAAACTAAGAAATCACATGTACAAAAGTATTCACAGCCTTTGCGCAATACTTTGTTGATGCACCTTTGGCAGCAACTACAGCCTCTAGTCTTTTTGAATATGATGCCACAAGCTTAGCACACCTATCTTTGGGCAGTTTGTCCCATTCCTCTTTGCAGCACCTTTCAAGCTCCATCAGGTTGGATGGGAAGCGTCAGCGCACAGCCATTTTCAGATCTCTCCAGAGATGTTCACGGTGGCGCAGTGGTTAGCACTGCGGCAGCACAGTTTACCCTCGGACGGGGGATCGCGGGGATCATGAGATTGTGGGTTCGATCCCTGCCCCCGGCCAACAGTGATCTGTGTGGAGTTTGCATGTTCTCCCCGTGTTGCGTGGGTTTACTCCGGGATTTCTCCGGTTTCCTCCCACATGTCAAAAACATGCAGGTTAGGGATACGGGGCGCTTGCGCACGCAGCGACCGGCAGCTGGTGGCTTGTCACCAGACTGCAAAACAAATCTACCTACGGGTACAAAATAAGTACAAAAAAAAAAAAAAAAAAAAAAAGGACATTCAGAGTTGTCCTGAAGTCACTCCTTTGATACTGACAGGTGTGTGCCTTTCCAAATCCTGTCCAATCAACTGAATTTACCACAGGTTCACTCCAATTAAGCTGTAGAAACATCTCAAGGATAATCAGTGGAAACAGGATGCACCTGAGCTCAATTATGAGCTTCATGGCAAAGACTGTGAATACTTATGTACATGTGATTTCTTAGTTTTTTATTTTTAATAAATTTGCAAAAATCTAAAAAAAAAAACTTTTTTCACATTGTCATTATGGGGTATTGTGTGTAGAATTTTGAGGAAAAAATGAATTTAATCCCTTTTGAAATAAGGCTGTAACATAACAAAATGTGGAAAAAGTGAAGTGCTCTGAATACTTTCTGGATGCACTGTAAATATAGATATATAGAATATTAGCTTCATGGCAGAAAAATCAAAGTCTGTGCTAAATAATCAAAAAGTTGAGGGAAAATACTTTAATATTTTCAAAGCAAGAGCCCAAGCATTTAAAGACATTACAGGCCTTCAGATTAACTCCTTACAGTAAAAATACAGTCAGTCTCACTACCATAATGCTCAGGTATGAATGGGTGTCACACTGCAAACCCATTTAGCTTTGTTTCTTTTTAAATAACTCCTTCCAATGCACCAGCAAGATTAAACTTACACTAATATTTTACCAGGTTTGAAAATATAAATAATTTGCGAAATGGTGCCATCCTGTGGAAGATGACCATAACTGCATTACAACAAAATAAATCATACAGGTCTTTTAAAAAGAAGATTCTGATGAACTTCTTGGCAAAACACGAGTAAAATAAAGGCTAAAAAATGCATTGTAAAAATGTATCCATTCTTCATGTTGGAGAGGCATCAATGAAAATTGTTTGTTAAACAACTGATATTTTTTCTTATTTTAAAAAAGTATATATATATAGCCAAAGAGTCAATCAACTTTTAAAATACATAAAACATTTTAGGCTTTTATAGTGCTTTTAAAACTCATTCAACTGATCCCCATCTTTCTCACCACCTTTCCCTCACAGCTCATCTTTTCCAGATCCGATGGGACAGGAGACCCCAGTCCCTTTCAGGCCACAGTACCCCTTTGGTACTTTCTTCAGGTACTGCTGGTGGTAGTCCTCAGCGTAGTAAAACTGCTGTCCCTCCAGAATCTCAGTTGTGATGGGTCTATAACCCTTTTTATCCAGCTCCTAGGAAATAAAAAAAAAACCAAAACAGATCTTTACCTTTAAACTAAACACAAGAAAACAGAAATATGTAGCTGTGAGATTTTTTAAAAAATCCTCTTATAGTATACCAAATTGTACAAGAAATAGTTTTTATGGACATTCATTAGTATTCTTTAATGTAAAGCTGTACTGTAACCCTCATATAAGTTTTCCTTCTTTTAGCGAATAACAACCAACTGGTAGTCAAACATGCTGCAGTTGAGGGGCAGGAAATTAGAAAAGACTGCTTGGGTATAAGGGAAATGCTAAACCAGTGAGTTTCAGACTGAAACAAAAGCAGAGGAAAATAATTATTTCAAACTGTGAATCATGCAACCCTCAAACCAAAGGGCCCAGTGACCAAAAAGTCCACTAAAACCCTCCAACACCCAAGCTTTGTTGATAGTGGGAATGCATTCATCTGGCATGACTCTGCAAAGCTGCTTTCACTCCAAAACTGGCCAGTGTGGGTCAAGTTTTAAAACCCACCAACAACAGTTCATTTACTCATTTCACACTGCGAGGAGATTTGGGTTCCATCCCTATGTTTTTGTTTTTTTTCTCTGGTGCATCATGTTTGTCACTATCACGTTGGTCATGACATAGATGTACCAACTAAGGAAAACAGTGAGACGGATGTAGGAATTTACATAACGTAGGTGTCAATATCACTACGTGTAGCATTGTCTGGGTAACAGAGGACTGAAACGATCAAGCTGGTGACTGAGGGGCAAACATTATTATGCCTCAGTGAATGGAGGCATACGGTAGTCACTCAATGCGTCTATGTGTGGATCTGTCCGCCTCTCTGTTTCAGCTCGTCCGGTCAAAATTAAGTGCAACTAAAGGCTTGTATCACTGTATCACCATATTTTCTCGACTTTTAATTTGCCAGAATTTCCAGATCAGGCTTTGCTTTCAGATAAACACAAATTTAACTCACCTTTATTGTTAATAGTGCCGGGAAAAAAGGTATTGTAATGAAAGCACCAAGCTTTTCTACCAGACTGTTGTCGCCAGCGCCATCTTCTTTGCTGCTGTCTGTTGGGGTAGCGGTATCAGGGCCAGAGATAACAACAGACTTGACAAGATTATCAAGAGGGCTGGCTCTGTAATTGGTCTCAGACCAGAGACCTTAGAGACAGTGATGGAGAGAAGAACACTAAATAAACTGTGATCCATCATGGACAATCCTGATCACCCCCTCCACCACACACTAGATAAGACAGTGAAGCACCTTCTCCAGTAGACTACTACAGCTTCGTTGTTGAACGGCCAGGTACAGGAAATCTTTCCTGCCACATGAAATTTCACTGTACAATAACTCACTATGATGTTGTATTCTGGCATAGCTATGCTGCCACACTGCACCTTACAGACTAACTGGTACATCACTTTTTCACTCTGCTCCTGATAGTCCTCCTTTGTGCAATGGGATGATTCATGTGTTTATATAGGTCATCATATATTAAGCTATGATGTATATAGGTTTTATAGTCGTGTTAGTTTTTACTTTCCATGGGTAATCCCTTTGTCTGTCATGTGTGTGTTTCTGTTGTTTGGTTGTCAACTGTCATGCTGCTGTTACACTGCAATTTCCCAGTTTGGGATCAATAAAGTACATCTATCTATCTATAAGGTGCTGATGCCTCGGTGCTAGCGCCTTGGCGGAGGTATGCGCTCTGGGATCATCACTAAAATGTTATGGGTTCCTTTCTACCCCAAGGACCACCTCTGGTAACAATTTCATCCAAATCCATCCAGTAGATTTGGAGTACACGCATGCGCAGTGAAAATAATCTGCAGTTCACATGCCCATACTGTCGGCATCAGCCAAGAGCCACCAAACTGATTTGAACAGCTGCAATCCAAACACAAAAGAAGAGCACGGTGGCAGATGTTTTAAATGGTGGACGTGATGGAGGTACGTGAATATAATGACAAGACGAACAGGAACTTTTGTAGTTTAGTGGCAGAGGAAAAAACCAGATGGGCAAAAAGACAGACATTTGTTCACCCAGTATTGGCAGATTGCTCAGTACTTCCCTCTGGCAGGCGTTTCAGGGTGCATGCGCAGTTCACTGCGACTATTTGTGTGTGAGGAATGTTGGGACTTGTAGTTTTTAGCGAGTTTTTAATGAGTTTTACCTCGTCCTTCCTCTGCAAAACTAAACAGCAAAACCAGTGTAAAAACAATCAATGTGATGAATAAATGGTGTAGTTGTTGAATGTGTTTTTTTTCAGTAACCGCTATTTTATAACAGTTCAGCTCCATGTGCTGTAAAAAAAAAATGTGCTGTGTTGTGCTGTAAAAAAGTCACACTGCTGCCTCTAGTGGCCCGGCATAGTTATTACAATACCTTTTTTCCCAGCTCCATTGACGATACAGGCGAGTTAAATTTGTGTTCATTTCAAAAACAAAGCCTTATCTCGGAATTCTGGCAAATTAAAAGTGAAGAAAATATGACGATACAATGATACAAGCCTTTAGTTGCACTTAATTTTGACTGGCTGAGCTGAAACAGAGAGGCGGACAGAGCAACGCACATACACAGAGCAATTACGGTATGCCTCCGTTTTCACAGAGGCATAATAACTATGCTATAATAACTAATAACTATGCCGGGTGTCTAGAGGTGGCAGTGTGACTTTTTTACAGCACATGGATGACTTCCTGTCATAGTCGATTAGGGCTGGGCGACATACCAAATATATTCGTTGTATCAGTACATTTGGCACGCGATACATAAATCATTATCTTACGAAGACTCAAATATTTATCACGTTACAATGAGCTGCTGCTGTGAATCTGCAGCTTGACCGCTGAAGTCTGAAAGTGAAAGCTCTCTAGCTCACCGCGGCTGCCCCGCCCCCTTTATGCTCACAGAGAAATCTAAACTGCAGCGAGCAGAGATGAAAAGGAAGATAAAAGAATAAATGTAGGCTCACTTTAAGCACAGGAAACAGGGTAGGGGGATAAACATTTCAAATCTGAACTCTGCACGTTCATTTGCTAAGTGAACAAACTTAGCAAATGAACTTTCAAAATAAGAGCTCCTATCCGGTTTTGGAACCCTTCAAAATAAGAGTGAGTGGCTCATCAAATAAACAACTGATGGAATGTAGACACAAAAAAACAAAACTAAGTGATAAATTATACTTCTGTCATTTATTAGATCAAGTATTAACTCATCATCATCATCATCATCATCATAGCAGTCTGTTGTGGGCGACAATGACTGTTTCAGTTAGGCCTGATCAGATTCCTCCACACAGCTCTGTTCTTAGCCTTCCGCTGCTAGGAACTCCTGTCTATGTCCAACTTCAAGTTTCTTTTTACAGTGTCTTTAAATCTGAGCCTTGGTCTACCCTGATTGCGTTTGCTCTCGCATAACTGTGAGTAGAGTAACTGCCAAGGGAGACGCTGGTGGTCCATCCTCTCAACATGTCCGAGCCATCTCAGGTTCATCTGTATTAGCATGTCCTCCATTGATGGTAGACCAGCTCGTTTCAACACTTCTATGTTGGTTATCTTGTCTTTCCATGAGATGTTCATTATGGCTCAAAGGTGTCTCATCATGTACGCGTGGTTTCTTCACCTGCACTCTGTAGACAGTCCAAGTTTCAGCACCGTATAATAGAGTAGCCAGTACTGTCGCTCTGTACACTTTGCATTTCACACGGATAGACACATGTCGATTGTTCCACAGTCTCTCCCTCAAGTTTCCAAACACAGCGCTCGCTCTTCCCATTCTGAGAGATAGTTCATCCTCCAGCCTAGCATCCTCTGAAACAGTACTCCCTAGATACTTGAAAGTCTTGCATTTGACTAGTGGCTCTGTACCAATGCTGATCTCTTCTGGTAGAGATGTTGATAATTGGAACTTTGGTGGCTGATAAAGGCATTTTGTCTTCTTGATGTTGATTTGGAGGCTGAATTGTCTAGCTGCTCTTGCAAATTTCTCCACTAAAGATTGCATATCTTCCACACTGTGTGCAACTAGAGCACTGTCGTCGGCAAAGAGCATTTCTCTTACTGCCTTTATCAATGTCTTACTTTTGGCTTTAAACTGTGCCACATTGAACAAGTCTGCTTCTTTCCTTGTTTGAATGTATACTCCTTCTGAAGTGTCTTTGAAGGCCACCTCAAGCATGGCTGCCAGATATAGCGAGAAGAGTGTCGGCACCAGCACACACCCTTGTTTCACCCTGTTGCTTACTGAAAAGTCTTTATGAACCACTCATTGCCACGTTTGCTTGCATACCTGTATGGAGTGCCTCGATCAGGCTGACAGACTTCTCTGTACAGCCATATTTCTTGAGTACCTGCCAAAGTCCTTGTCGGTACCTGCCAGTCTGATACACCGTATCCTTCAGTGTTGCCCATTTCTCTTCTATGTCATTCTCTGAGTTGTTGCTGTCCCAGTCTTTCAAGTTTTCATCCATTTTCTGTGTAAGTTCTTCCTGCTTCTTTTGGCCTTTCAGTGCACAAGTGTTTAGCTTCCGTGGTGGCTTCGCACCCATCCTGCAGTGCTGTTTTTGTCTCCAAATCCTTAATCAAGATCTCTGCGTGGTAAAATGAAACATTTCTGCCCATGTGGATACACTTGATTACTTGATAATGTGAGTTCTGTTAAAGGAAAAAAAGACACTTTGACCAGTTACATATTGTTGTGAAGAATTTTCTCTGACATGTTTTCATTTTATTATTCAGCTTTTTCATAAGTGAAATGAAAATATACATAAGTTTCTAATAAAAATGTAAGTAAAATAAAATTTTAAAGCATGAACCAGGAAATGTGTAGGAGGAGGCAGAGCGATCACAGCTCAATCACAATCACAGCTCTTGCAATTTGTATTGCCGCAATGCGTAGTTGCATTTCTGCAAGTAGTGGGGTATGATGTAGCTATGTAGCTACTGCATTGGGTACACCATTGTTTTGACGCAGAAGCATAAGGGGGCATGTCCACCAAACCCATTTTTTCTGCTGTGAGCGACTATTTTCTATTCATTCTCTTTCTATTTTCTCAACTTTTAATTTGCCAGTATTCCCAGATAAGGCCTTGTTTTCAAAATAAATACAAATTTAATTCACCTTTACCATGAATGCAGCTGCAAAAAAAAAAAAAAAAAAAAAAAAAAAAAGCTATTGTAATAACTATTCCCGCCAACTAGAAGTGGCAGTGTGACTTTTTTACAACCCCCCCATGCTACCATGCCACAGGCACCAAGGCATCAGCATCTTGGTACTTTCATTGTTTGTCAGCATTAAGGTCCTGGCCATTCTGGGTTATGCTTTGTGTGTTTTTTGTGCTGCAGTGACTCATCTCACAATAGAGGATCTTTGGCAGTACAACTACACCACAGCTAGAGGGAAATGCATACAGATTTGTCAGTTTCGGCACCAACGCCAGTTCAAAATTTCTGCCACAACAGTGTAACACTTGGCAACATGACAGCAGCAGCGTTGTGACCTCAGCCACCAAAACTGTCTGTTTTAATAGTGTTCTGTCCACTTGTGATTTCTTTTGCCCATGACAGTTTCACAGATGGCTTTGTAAATACTCGGTATGACTTCACTGTTGTGTATAACACTGAGTGAATGGGGTGATCTGCTTTTTTTGTTCACATAGGAATTTAGATAACATTTATCTGTGGAAGAAGGTTAGGGTTTTGTTTGTTATTTTTGTACTTTGTTAGCCTCAAAGTCGTGCTGACTTGCTTATGAAATAATTCCCTTGTAAACTAGAAAAGCACTCAGAGAGTGCCTACCTCCACCAAGGCTCCTTCTGTCCCTCAAGGATCACCTCCAAAATGTTATGGGTTCACATGTAGGCCACGAGCCAGTTCTGGTGAAAACTGCATCAAAGTCTGTCCACTAGTTTTGGAGGATTCCTGCAAACACACTGTGAGAAGATAAGAGCCTTAGCGGAGGTATTCATTCTCAGATCATCACCACAATGTTATGGGTTCCTCTCTAGGGCAAGGACCACCTCTGGTGAAAATTTCATCCAAATCCATCCAGTAGTTTTGGAGTGTTCTTGCTAACACACGGTGAGAAAATAAGAGCCTTGGTGGAGGTATGTGTTCTCAGATCATCACCACAATGTTACGGGTTCCTCTCTAGGCCGAGGACCACCTCTGGTGAAAATTTCATCCAAATCCATCCAGTAGTTTCTGTGTAATCCTGCTGCACAAATACAAACAAGGTCCTTGGTGGAGGTATGCACTCTCAGATCATCACCACAATTTAATGGGTTCATCTTTGGCCCAAGGGTTACTTCTGGTGAAATTTTCACCAACATCCATCCAGTAGTTTTTGCATAATCCTGCTAACAAACAGACAGACAGACCAACCACCCCAATTACATAACCTCCTTGGCAGAGGATAAAAAAAAATCACACTAAACTGCCCTTGACTTTGGTTTTTAGGGATTGGGCCTGAACTCCCATCTTCCATGTGGTTTTCCTTCTCTAGCGAGGGAGTAACAGTATTCAGATAACTACAAGATATGGAAGAAAAAAAAAAGATTACCGTACTGATTTTCTGCTGCTATGCTGCTTTCTGGTGTTATACTGTTTTCCAGTGCATTTGTGACATCATCAACATGACACTGTCAAACACATTGCATCAGAAAAAAAAAAAACAAAAAACAGAAATGCAAGTTTGTCTGTCTGATCAGACCACATTAAATTCACAGTGGAAAAGAAGGAAGACTACTGGTGAGTTTATTTTCATGTAGCGACAGACAGATAGACAGTAGGGGTAAACTTGATCTTGTTCTTCTATTAAGACAAAGCAAAGGGATGTCTCATACCTCTGACATGTTTTGACTGTCATCTGCAGTCTTCTTCAAAAAGCGTCGTTTGATGTCCATGACGTGTCACATCAGCTGTTTTATCCTTTCTATAGGCGTGACCAACCTGACAAGTCTGTCAAATCTGCCAGATTGGTCACACCACCCACAGTGTGATGGTCTTTGGAGAAGAGAGTCCCAGGTTTGTGAGAGCATGAAGGCTCTATCATCTCGGTTCATGGTGTTGTGGGCTCACTTCCTGATTTCAATTGCTTCTTTGATCCAGTGTTTGTGTTTGTTGTCCTCTGACCCAATTATTTCTGCGTTGTTCCAGTCCATGATGTGGTTATTTATCTTGCAGTGGTTAAGTGGAAGAAGATGGATGGATGAACGGTTTGCTATTGCTGATTTGAGGTTTTCCTGTTCTGCCTTTCCTTTTTGCATGTGAGTCGCCCTGCTGTTTCTTTTTTTGCATTCTTTTTGGTGTTCCCTGGCAGATCTGTCAAATCTGTCAGGTTGGTCACGCCTATGGAAAGGATAAAACAGCTGATGTGACATGTCACGGGCGTCAAACAACACTTTCTGAAGAAGACTGCAGATGACAGTTGAAACATGTCAAAGGTACGAGACATCTCTTTGCTTTGTCTTAATAGAAGAACGAGATCAGTATTATCATTAAGAAGACAAAATTAACCTGTTTGAGATATAGATAGGGATGTACACATATATCAGCCTAACATCGGTGTCGTCTGTAGATATTTACCTTATTGACTGATAACGGATATCGGCATATAAGATTTCGGTGGTGCTGGTACTTTTCTGGTGTGTCCCTGTTGTCTGGCATTGATTTTGCTGTGAAACAGACAACAGTAGACTACAACTGCAAATTCAGAAACCATACGGGACTGAACCATTTTAAAATATTTCAGGTCAGTTTTTTTTAAAATTATAATGCATATTTCTTAGCTGATACCAAAACAATTGACTGATACCGAAACAATCAAAAATATTAAGTTGGCCTTTGGCAAACTTATTTTTTTGACATTGGAAACAGTTACAGTATCCTCCAAGCCTATTAAGAGGAGGTGGTTTACAGTTCTGTTTAACATGTTACTAAAAAAATATGCATTTTCATATTAAGTTGAGGTAGTTGCCTTATTCTTTTTGGGGAATGTGTCTTTATATGCTAGTTCATCATCACTGTAAGACAAAGGAGATTTAAATAGGTGGGAAAAATGTGCATATATCGATATCGGCAAAAAACATTTATAAAATATCAGTTATCGGGAAAAAAGTGTCTCCCTAATAGACAGACACTGTTCACTGTATCACTGTTTTTCTGTTGCATTATCGACTGCACATCATCTGCTACTTGCTAATTTATTTAAAACTGCTGTGACTAGTATTACTCATTATTATTATTATTATTATTATTTATTATTCTACACTTATTGCATGGTTTTAGTCTTTAATTTTTTTTTAGTTTATCTCTTTATCTTATCATGTTTTAATGTTGTAGCATTGCACCGAGACAAATTCCTAGTTTGTGTACTACATGAACAATGGCAATAAATCTGATTCTGATTCTGATTCTGACAGATGATAGAGTGTAGGCCTACTGGTTGAGCATCCGACCCACAGCCAGAAGGTCGTGGGGTTTAAGACCTGTCTGGGTCACACCGAATACCATATAAAAATGGTACAATCTAGCTTGGTGCACAGCATAATAGAATGGGGGAAGTAAAGTTGGTTGTGGTGGCACTTTGCATGGCAGCAGCCCCTCTGATTCTAGATGTGACTGACATGGCAAATAGGAGAAACGGAATTTCATTCTACTGTACATGCGTGACTGTATGGCTTGAATGACGATAAAGCTAGCGCTCGTTCTAGATATAATAATAAAGATTTTTCTATGACAGCAGTCCTGACATTCAACATTACTTTCCTCTCTCTCCTGTAACTTCCACAAGATAAACTGATCTCCTAAATGGTTATTTTATTCTGTAGTGTACTGAATGTGAACTTCCAATACCGCTCACTAATACTGTAAAGAGTTTCAGTTTCTTAACTAGAAGGCAGTGTGACTGAGTGACAGAAGAAAGGAACGTCTTTTGTTTTGTAGTACCGCGTGCTGCTGTGGCTCTCGCTGTGGGACAAAGCATCAAAGAGTATCCGCTCTCTTTGAGAACTCCTTAAGACATTTTTTTTATACTTAGCCTTTGCTAAACACCTTGAGGAAAGGCTTCAAATGCACCAAAAGAGCGCACAGCTTCACACAGACAGTCGTAACACCTCTGACAGATATATCAAAGTGTTACCTGCTTAGCTGAGTGGTTTTCTCTATCGAATAACGCTCAGGCCTTTCTAGATCAGTGCTCCTGAGAGCTGACAGACAAGTCTGCGCAGCTTGGGGACCCTCTGTGAGCAACAAGTAGTTTGCACGTACAGTAGCTTACAACACCACAGAGTAGCTCACAGTGCTGAAGGGCTCTGCTTTGCGGCAGGGGTGGGGGTCATTCAATTGTGTCCAACATCTACGAAGCCGGCTCCCTACCAGATGACATGGTGAAATCAAACTTTGTGATTCTACCAAAGAAACCTGATGCATTGGCGTGTGATCAACAAAGAACGATCAGTTTGATGAGTCATGTATTGAAGCTACTGCTCAAGACTGTCCTTCAAAGGATCCAGTCCAAGATAAGACAGGGGGTGCCAGAGGTGCAATTTGGTTTTATGGAGGATCGGGGCACCTGCAATGCAATCTTCATTCTATGTATGATCTCAGAATGTTCCATTCAAATGCAACAAGATCTGTACTTATGCTTTATTGACTATTGAAAGGCTTTTGACCGAGTTCGTCATCAGTAACTTCTTCAGATGCTGAAGTGGATTAGCATCGATGACAAGGACTACAGGTTGATAGAGTACCTTTATGCCAAACAGAAGGCTGCCATCAGAACCAAAGATCGGCTTACTGATTGGCAGAAGATCTGCTGGGGCGTGCATCAGAGATGCATCATGTCGCCATACTTGTTTAATCTCTACAGTGAGATTATTCTGAGAAGGCTCGAAGACATAGTCAAGGGCATTGTATTAAATGGAAGGAGTATCAACAACATCCACTACATAGACAATACTGTCTTGATAGCGACATCGCCCGAACGTCTGCAAAAGCTGCTTGACGTGATGGTCGAGGAGAGTCAGGCTATGGGACTGGACGTCAACCGTGCAAAAACCAAATGCATGGTTGTGTCAAAAACTTTGCCTGAACCACAGTGCAACCTCTATTCTGGTACATCACCAACTGATCAGGTTTTGTTTTTCAACTACCCGGGGTCGCTGTTTACCGCAGATGGTCAATGCGACAAAGAGGTCTGAAGACACATTTCTATAGCCAAGGAAGAGTACAGAAAGATGGAGAATGTTCTCAGAAACAGAAGCATCAGCATCCCCCTATAAACTCTACTTCTAAAAACATTTGTGTGGTTAATGCTTACGTACAGCTGTGAAGCGTGGACGCTGAACGAGAACTCTAGAGGATGGCTTGAGGCAGCTGAAATGTGGTTTTACCAACGCCGTCTTCACATCTTGTGGATGGATAGGGCAGCCAACAAGGCTGTCCTGGAAACCATGGGCCAGGGAAGGATGCTTTTCAACACCATTCAACAAAGACAACACTCTTTTGTCAGGCACAGCATTAGGAAGCAAGGCCTGGAAGACCTGAGCTTGTCAGGAAAAATTCCAGGGAAGCACGGCTGCGGTGGCCAACGTATCACCTTCTTAAAGGCGATTTTTCCAACTTTGACGCCTCGAGAAGTCTGGGACAGAAGCAGACAACACCATTCCTTCCCAATCTCCCTTATTGTGTAACGCCAGCATCGACGTCAGAATCCATCGTTCACCCAAGCTCAGCAATGAGTATGGCAGCGGAGAGGACAGAAGCTGAACGTTTTTAATCAGGATAAACATGATCACACCAACATCAGCATACGACCTTTGATGTCAAACTATGGTGAATACAGTCGGGTGGCTTATACCAATAAATTCTATTTGTATAGAACTTTTTGAGATGTGTAAAAGTGTTTTACAATCAACATAGAAAGCACAATCAAGAAAAATGGAAGCCAAAATTGGCCACACTGGCAAAGCTCCATTCTTCACTAAAGTATGTCTTGACAGAAAAGCTGTTTTTTGTATAAAATGGTGAACTGCTGTTGGGCCTTACAAATCACAGAGATATGGGGAAAGTAAGTTTTATACAGAAAATGGTTTTGGCTTGTTAATCTGAAACAGGATTTGTCTGGAAAAAACACCATCAGGCTATGCACGGATCATTTCAGTGCAGAACTTTTTCCTTCATGAGCCCCATCTTGTGCAGTGAACTACTATGCCATTTTTCCACATTTTTTTTCTTTACTCCAGATAACATTACTGAAATAATTTCACATCTTCTGAATCTTTATTTTGTAACAGACTGAATTTTTGCTACTGTTCCTTTGTTAGTCATCTTTCTTTAAGGTAAAGTGTGTCATCCAGAAGTTCTGAGTTGGATAAACTGTGAAGAACATTAATTATTGCAACACTGTGTGTTTATCACATTTTTACTCAAGAGCTACAATATTTAAAAACACTTTTGTTGTTTCCATAAACCTAAATAACATCAGGGCTCTAACCCAGTGTTGTCCTGGGTTGTCTGGCATCAGTGAGGATCATTTATCTCTTATGAACTTGGAGCTTCAGACTGGAATCTCTCAGATAGATGATAGAGTGGTGACCTAGAATCTCTTCGATTCCAGTCTGAGAATACATTTCCGTGTATTTTTTTTCCTGCATTGATGGGGGGTATGGGTGGTACACATCAACCTGCATAAATGTTGGAATGCAAAGTTACCCAAAAGATTTGCTTAAATATGTATACACCATGTAGGAACAACAGCTTATTCACATTTTAAATGATATTTATTCGCAGCAGTATAATCTGTGCATATGTGCAAGTTTTTCATTTTGTTTGGTGATAACACTGACTGGGCAAGTATTTTAGGAGTAGAAAGTGCCCAGTACAGTAGCTCCAGTTCCACACCATTGTGTGCACACTCAGACACCCACCTCCCACATATACCTGAATTTTTTTCAAGAAGGTCCATTCATAATTCTCAGAGAAATTAGAGGACTGGACAATGATAAAGAATCTTCCCTTGACCCAGACCGACTCTAAACTCCAGTAGGTTCTTCCTTAGCCCATGCTCCACACTTCAACTAAACTTCACTGAAGTCAGGTGGGAAGTTCTGGAGTAATCCTGCTAAGCTTCAAACAGCATGAAAAACAACCACTTCGGCAGAGGCGATGCCACCAATTCTTAAGAGAGACTAATGCCAGTGAAAGGAAACATGTAGCATGCATTTTTGTCCACATGGAGGCAGTGTGACACTAATAGTGTGTGTGAATGTGTGCGCATGAGCTGGAGGTGATGCAGTGGAGTCAGTAAATCAAAGCTCTGCGCCCCACCGAGAGGCCGAGGCAGCAGCTGACCTCTAACTCCTCAGCGGCTGCCGCTACAATGAGAGGCCTCTAATCTCCCTGTTGGAAGGACCCAATGTCCCCAAATCCTCAATACTGAACGCATGCTGCAGAACCACGGACGTACAGTATTTACCTTTCAAACACAAACTGTGAGCAGTGTGAGACTGAAGAACCCAGCTCACCAGCCCATATCCACCAGCACTGTGGTAAGCCAGTCGGCACAAGCGCAGAGCTCTGCACATCATGGCCTAATTAATCAGTCATCATAACCAAACCACAGCAGCAGAGAACCCTCCGGGGCGGAGGATGCTCCAAGTGAAGAGCTGTCCAAAGAAAGGTCTGTCATTCCAAGCAAACGTATACCTCTGCACCGACACCCCCGCACCACTCAATGCGCTTCATCCACTTCCAGCCCTCTACAGCAGTCACAACATGGCGGCCATTTTAGATCTATAAATCAAAATGCATGGCATCATGCCACTGTGTATGTCCTTATGTGGCTTTGCTTTCTCTCTCACTGCAGCAGTACGAAAGGAATGGAGGGAACCATAGGGAGGTTAAATTGCCAAAAATGGTAGGAATGGTAGAGGAAAAATTTACGCCATTCAAATGAGGAGAAAGGAGATATAGTACAGTGTACACACATCTGTGCATCTATACGAGAGGACTGACACAAAAGATAGCTTAAAGCTCATTTCAGCACATGCATGTTTTTTTTAAAAGGTTGCATTATTGCTACATCAGTAGGATTCTCATCACATTTATAAATAAAAAGTTAGTTCTCACTGAATTTTGCATTTATGGATAAAAATAATGGTTTGTGTTGGGGGTTACAGATGAACGGGTTATGGTTACATCCATTTAAATCTAAAGACAATCGATGCTGTCGATTACTGTCTTGTTTTTTTTTTTTTTTTTTTTTTTGTTTTTTTTTTACTCTACTTGTTTATTTTTTCTCTTGATGGACCTTGAGTCTGGAATAAAGTCTTTGATTGATTGATTGATTGATTGATGCAAGCCAGTGCAATGTCCTCATAAGGGACAAAAACATGTTTCTATATGTGTGTGTCCAGATCTGAGCTCACTCAGCCCAGTCAGCCCTTCCTTTCTTCACGCCTGTCGGAAAGACTCCCATGTCAAAGACATGGCTGAATGGGTGCATCTCTCCCTCTCTCTCTCTCTCTCTCTCTCCTCCTTTCCGACTCACTCTGCATCTCCCTCCATGGCGGTTCTCTTGCTCCCTCTCCCATGTGAGCACTGACGACCGCTTCGTGCAACCAAGTCCTCCCCGCTCGCCAGCCAAGCGAGAGAGCCCCCCGTGCCACCGCCATCACTGGAGAGTCGGCCCCGGGACACAAATAGGACGTGACACCCTGAGAGAGGGTCGAAGTGGAGGAGCAGGAAGAGGAAGAGGAGAAAAAAATGTACTCTTGTCCTCCTCGTCTCCTTACCCCACTGCCTTGTCTCCTCTCTGTGGCGTCTTCCCTTGCAAGGCCTTCTGCTGCAGAGCGGTGGGGAAGAGACGCGCACTGACACAGAGTTTGTGACATCCAGTGACTCATTGCGAAGACATTTGAGGAAGGATATGACCTCAATTTGGTGATTTGTGTAATCGTCCCTGACTCCAGAACTAATACATTGATGGTGATGTTTACCGCCTCATTAAATCACAGATTTCACATCTGATATTGCCATTGTAGAATTTACAAATTTAATTACAATATGTAAAAAAAAATTGTAAAATCGAAAAAAAAAAAAAGTAGACTTTATAGGAGAAGAGAAAATTAAAGTTAATTCTTAAACCAACACCGAAAAGATTTTTGTATGTTTTAATTATTCATTACGCTGTGCTTGTCAATGCTGAGGACTTACTGTGCAAGCAGTCTTAACTTTTGGCTGGTGCAATAAAATACGTTTCAACTTATTTTACACTTTATTACGAAAAAATGTACTGATGTTTTATAAATTAGTCAAACATTCTGATGTAAATACACTGATGAGATGTTTTTTCCCCAATTTTACTTATTCTTTTTTTTTAATTTACTGTTCCTTTCTCAACATTCATGTATATATTGAACAGCACTTTGGTCATACTTTAGTTGTTTATAAATGTGCTCATAAATAAAGATGACTTGCATAGATTATTAAAGTAACTTGTAACAAAACAGCAAACCATCACTAAAATGAAGCGTAAACAAGAGTGAAATAAACCAACTGCAGCTGAGAAAGGGGAGACTTTTTTTTTGGGGGGGGGGCAAACGTTGACTGCAGCCAGATGCCTGAACTCCGGAGCTCAAAAATACTTAAAAATTAAACATACTTTTGAGTTCTTCACCGCGTCTGCTCACTCTGTGGCAAAACGTTGGCGTAACTGATGCAGACTGAAGCCGTGCAGGAAAATGCGCGAACCAGTCTGACATGATACTCATCGACAAGTCCGCAGCATCATGCATGCCCTCGATGACCCCAGAGAGAGGAAGTGTGGGAGAGATGGAAAGACGACCCAGTAGACAAATAAAACAGACACGAAGAAAGACAGACACACGGAGATGGTGCAGAATGGTGTGAACGAAGAGAAGAGGAAGGAGATTATGGGAAGCCTGACGGACAAAAATAAAAGCAATTAATCTGAAAGAGACACAGAAGATAATGAAAACAGCAGCACACCATGCTTCACTTGAGATGTGCCATATTTGCAAAACATTCGTGCACATCACTGCATCTGTGCGCGAGTGTGTGTCGGGGGCTTACAGGATGTACGTACATCCCCTCCACGGGTCTGTCTGTGCACGAGGGATGAGCACCCCCCCCCCCTTCCCCCAAACTGCCCTGCTCTGTTCATCTCGCTTCTCTCTGTCAGCACAGGTCAGGCATCCATTTTAGCTGGGCTCTAATCTTCAGCGAGCGCTCCTACATTTTGTGAGCGAGAAAGCCAACACTCCTACATTTCGACGGGGGAGCAAGGACACATGCAATTCAGTGTCGGAGCGAGGTGGTGCACGCTCATATACCCCCCCCCCCTTTCCCAGGGCAGACAACAAGTAGCTCAGAATCTAAAGACGAAAAAAAAAAGATCATTCTTGCGCAGTAAGGAAACTGGCAACATCAATCTGGCAAACAGCACTTAAGCATTATGCCAACCATAAATGATTGAAAAACTAATTATTTTAAAGCGAAGCACAAACAGATGTAAAACTGGCAGAGCTGGCTGATAGTCGGAAGGTGAAATGTGACTTTTAAAGACTTTCAAAAACAAAATGCGACCTTGTGCAGCGAGGATTGGGATTCCAGAACCTGCTGATGTTGTGCCCTGCTTCAACCATCCTCAGGCTGCTCCCCAAGACTTCTACAGCCCCAAATGGTCTTCTGGGTTTTTTTTTTTTTTCCACCCATCATCTGAACCCCTGTGCACCCCCGCTTCCTTCTTCATCCCCTTTTCAAGCTCATTAAGTTAGGATGCTTTATCAGAGGGCACACTCACCCCTCCAAGGCCCAACACAAACGCACGTGCATGTAGACGCACAATATCCGAGCTGGCTTGATAAAACCTATTGTTCATACATGCACGCGTGCCCCCATACACACCCGTGTATATATAGAAACCCCCGTTCATCCATTTCACTCCCCCCTGCCCATCTTTAAGCCACCCCTACCCCCAACTCTCCTCCTAATCAACTCTTCCCATCCCTTCCCTCTCACCCTCCACTCACCCCACACCCAGCTCTAGGGAGTCACATTTTAGCAGAGAGGGAGGGATACAGCAGGAAAAATAGATGTGTGTGTGTGTGTGTGTGTTGGGGGGGGGGACAAGGGAGGGAGAGAAAGTGATGCACTCCTCCTCTCTGCTCTGCTGCCACAGCGGCTTGGCTACAGAAGCCTTTGATGTTCTGCAAATTTCAAATTTCATTATAGAGAACCCCCTTCTCCTCTCCCCATTGCTCCCTCCACCTCCCTCTCTGCTCTCGCGCTTAAACAAGCTTTTCTGCCTCACACCTCCGTTATACCCCCCCCCCCCCCATATCCAACCCTCCTCCCAATGCTGAAGTTAAGAAACTGAAAGCCCTGCAGAAGAGACTCTTGGTATGGGTTAATTATTCATTGGGCTGTGCCTGTATGTGCCAAATGTATGTCTGTGTGCGTTTTTATGTACATGTGAGTGTGTGTGAGTCATATGCTGGCAGCCGGGTGGAATCAGGATTTTGTGATGCCTTATCTCTGGTTGTCTTAGATCGCCTCCGCCCACTCCCTCTTGTCACTCTTATTGAACATGCATTCACTTCTCCTGATGCTCTCCCAGACAGCATTGGGCTTTTAGGATAAAAAAAAAAAAAAAAAAAAAAACGCATTCGCACATGCACACACAGACTCACACATGCAAGCTTTCCCTCCGTAGAGATGCCATTTTCGAGCCAGACGTTCTTGAGATTCAGCATCAGTGCGGCAAGGCAACCATTTCAGGGCAGGAAGCTGCCATTTTGGTTCAGAGTGTGTCAGCTGCTTTGAGAAGATACGTGTCCCAGTGGTCCCAGTGGCCCTCAGACGGCGCTGCCATGCCACTGATGTGGTTGACAGATCAGTGGTGTCAGCAGCGTTGGTTTGAGCGAGAGAAGGGGAGAATGAGCGACAGGGAACAAAGAACGCAAATGCTGCTTCTCCTCCAAGATGTCTGTAAATGAGGCCATTTTGTAAGTGTCTGTTATGAAGTGGAGTTAGGTTCTTAGACATTTCCAGCATGAAGGCGACAAAAACGTACTCCTCACCGCGGCACCATATTGATATGGTGCTGTGAAAAAGTATCTGCCCCCTTCCTGATTTCTTGTATTTCTGCATATGTGTCACACTTAAATTTTTCACATCAAACAAATTGTAATATTAGACAAACATAAAGTGAGTAAATACAAAATGCAGTTTTTAAATGATGATTCCATTTATTAAGGTAAAAAATGCTATCAAAACCTACCTGGCCCTATGTGAAAAAAGTAATTGCCCCCCCACCCCCATTACATCATGAATTAACTTTGATTAACCACACTTTTTTGGAAAGCTGAGTTCAATTTCACTAGCCACACCCAGGCCTGTCTACTGCCAGACCTGTTGAATCAAGAAGAACCTGTCTGACAAAGTGAAGTAGGCTAAACGACCTCAAAAAGAAACACATCATGCCACGATTTAAAGACATTCAAGAACAGATGAGAAACAAAAACCCAGAACATCAGCTAAAGAAATGCAGGCCTCCCTTGCCTCAGTCTGGACACTGGTCCATGATTCAACAACAAGGAAGAGACTGGGCAAACATGGCATCCATGGGAGCGTTCCAAGGTGAAAACCACTGCTGACCAAAAAGAACACAAAGACTCATCTCACATTTGGCAAAAAAAACATCTTGATGATTCCCAAGATTTTGGGGAAAATATTCTGTAGACTGATGAGGCAAAAGTTGAACTTTCTGGAAAGCGTGCATCCTGTTACATCTGGTGTAAAACTAACAGCATTTCAAAAAGAGCATCATACCAACAGTCAAACATGGTGGTGGTAGTGTCATGGTCTGGGGCTGCTTTGCTGCTTCAGGAACTGGACAACTTGCCATAATTGATGAAACCATGATTTCTGCTGTCTACCAGAAAATCCTGCAGGAGAATGTCTGGCCATCAGTTTCTGACCTCAACCTCAAGTCCTCTAGTGTGGCTGAATTAAAACAATTCTGCAAAGCCCAGTGGGCCAAAACTCCTCAACAGCGAAGTAAAAGACTCATTACCAGTTACTGCTTGACTGCAGTTGCTGCTGCCAGGAGTAGCACAACCAGTTATTCGGTATAGGGGGCAATTACTTTTTCACGCAGAGCCACGTAAGTTTGGATAACTTTTTTCCCTTAATAAATAAAATCATAATTTAAAAACTGCATTTTGTGTATATTCAGGTTATCTCTGACCAACATTAAAATGTGTTTGATGATCTGAAACATTTAAGTGTGACAAATATGCAAAAATATAAGAAATGAGGAAGGGGGCAAATACTTTTTCACAGCACTATACTGCTATATGAACTCCGTGAACCCAGAACTTGTTTATCACTTTGTTCAGAGGCTCATGACCAAAGAATTTCATGTTTTGCATAAAGCATAAAACATGTATTTGTAAATGTTTAAACATCTATACTACCCATCAAAAGTTTGGACGCAACTACACATTCATTTTCAGTGGGTAGATGTGTCCAAACTTTTGACTGGTACTGTATATATAAAACATCTTGTCCCAAAAATATTCAAATAGTTATTATATTTGTTGAAAACTTGCATTATAGAGATTTCTAAATGCTTTAAAAGGGCTACAAGAGTGCAGATTTTTTTTTTTCCAGAAGTGAGGGGCTGAAATATAAAACTCAGCTGCCTCGTGCCTCAGGGTAAAAATGTTAATATTCAATTAATCATCATGCTGCTAGTGTCAGTAATTTAATATAAACCACTGCGACGAGGATAAAAAAGTATGAAAAAAGATGTGAGTAACAATAAGCCCGTTAGAAGGGAAATTGTCTCCTTGTTTTATCTGCCCACTTTAAAAAAAACAAAAAAAACCAAAACATTAATTACTTAAAAATGAGGAACAAAGAGTTAAAGAAAGGAAGCACTCCTGAAGAGCCACTGACATTTTCAAGGTCAGTGATCAAAATGTGAAAGTGCGATTCCCTTTGTTGAATATGTGTGTGCTCTATACTGTATACGTATCCTAAAATACTTTGATATACACCAGTGGATTAAGCGTTAGGGCTCAATTCTGAATTGATGCTCACCTCTGACTTTTTGCATAGCTGTTCAATATATCAATTCAAATATAATCAATATCAGATTCCCAAGTGAACTAATGATTATGCCAAACTGACCTCCACAAGCGAGCTGCTGGTGGTTTTTTGGTTGAACCTATGAGCTGCAACTTGTGTGCAGGTGACAAAAACATGATGAGGATGTAAAAAAACAAAGAGTTTCATTACTTATAATTAAAGCCTCTGTGATACAATGGAAGGGGGAATGCAGAGACTGAGCCTTGAGCAGTTGGATCGTATGAATGCTTCAGTGAAACAGACTTTAGAAAAACTTTCAGGAGGCTAAGAACTGCTTCCAACTACACCCGCAGACAATTCTTTGAAAAACTCAAGCGGCAAGACACATAAGGTAAGGCAAATGACATAAAAACTGCATGCAAACTGATGTGACTGTTAGCTTGGGGTTGAACTGCAAACAAATAAAGTCTGTACCTGGTTTATGGGTGCAAATAAAAGTGAAAGCACATTAGTCTGCTGTTTTTGATGGTCCAACTGTCATCCCTCTGACCCGCGGCGGTTAAAGCTAAAAAATAAAGAAACCCTGATGGTGTGGGGCTTAAAAACCTAGATGGTTTTGGTGCGTGTGGGTGTGATGAGGTCATGGTCAGTTGACAGCCAAAGCGCGGGGTCACTGTCAGTTGATCGCCTGTCAGTGATGATCCTCTGATCCGATCGCCTCTCTCTTGTGCTTTTCCTGATTTCGCTCCACCCAACTCCCCCACCCTTCCCAGTCCCAGCTGCCACTCCACACTGACCTCTGACCCCAGCCCAAGGCCAAGGTTGGGAGGTTGTTGCCATGGCAGCACAGCAGCCCTACGGCCCGTGACTGCTGACCCCGGGAGCCCCCCAGTAACCATGACGATCATAATTTGCTCCCCTTTGCCCCCTGCCAGCTTGTCCATGGAAATGATTTAGAAGGGAGAAGGCATGAACAAAGCAGAAAGACGGAGGCGTCGAAGGATGGATAGATGGATAATTTAAAGAACAAAAGAAGGACGCGTGTGCTTCTGAAAAGGAGAGCTTTGGAAATCATTTAGGATGACCTTTTGACCCTCTTCTTCTGAATGTAGATGATCATCGAGCTGGAGATGGTTTTGCTTTAGTTAACAGCACAAGGTCATCCCCCAGAGAGTGGGTTTTCAAGTCTAAAATAGGACAACTCCAACCTACAGCTTAGTGAATGTCCCTAGATTGCTACATTTGTTGTTATATTATCAGTTCAGAATCTGGTAATTGACAATTATAATTTGCAGAAATAATTTTGTGAGGAAAGAGCAACACTGGAATTAAAAATTCCCATCTTCATTCATACTTTATGTAGGTTATTTCACACAATCTAGCTATAGTCAACCCCACACTTAACTAAATCTAAAGCAAGCATACGTGTGCAGTCCTTTATTACCTGCTGGAACACCACTTTGCTCTTCAACGCCATCTCCTGTTGAGCAGGGTTTGACGTGTAAATGACCGAACGGTACTGAGTGCCGCGGTCGTTCCCCTGCTTCATACCTGCAATGAAGAAAAAGACACACAAAAGGAAAACAAGTGTAAACTACCTCAATCACTGCAGACAAAGTGCCATTTGCATGTAAAAGCTTTTCACAATTATGTCATCATCTCACATCTTTGATTCATGATGCCAAATGAATTCATAGCTCACAGCATTTTCAGGCTTTCATTGGGGTGGACTGTGGCGTGTAGGTGTGCGGGCACATGTAGGTGGGAGCATTTTTTCCCTTTTCTTTGACATCTATGTGGCAGTGTCACCATTTTCATCAG
The DNA here is from genome assembly GCA_020510985.1 of Pholidichthys leucotaenia. NCBI lineage: Eukaryota > Metazoa > Chordata > Actinopteri > Cichliformes > Pholidichthyidae > Pholidichthys > Pholidichthys leucotaenia. The sequence goes on along the minus strand of CM035842.1, from coordinate 127,831,883 downwards.
CTTTACATCAGGATGCTTGCAGGAAGCCGGGGCCTGGTGTACCCTGATTAGGAGGCCAAAAGGCTGCAATCACTCCTGTGGCTGTTACAATGCTAAAACACCTGAGCAGCTTTTGCACCTTTGTCTGTTGTTATTTTTGCCTTTCTCCATCTGTTAGGGGTTTCATTTGGTCATATGGCTGTTTTATGCTCTTAGTCTGTCTGTGGCTTAATTACTTTGACCTACAGGCAATTTAACTGGCCAAAAAGTAGTTAGTATAAGACTATAAATCAAAACAAAACATTAAACTGCATTATCAACAGAGCAGCTCCTATTTTTATTCTGCGTATTTGTGACTTTTTGCGTGCAATGTGTCAGTTTTCACATTTCCATGAACATTTTGGCGACACAGGCCAGCATCAGTGTTGATGTGGAGTTGCAATTGTGCTCATCATACCTTTTTCCTCATGTGTGTACTAAAAAAAAAAGATTAACAGGTTAAGTCTAAAGCCAGATCTTTCAGTGTCACAAAAGCGGCAGGTACAATTTAGTGTTTCTGCTTAAAAGTAGCAGAAAGAGCCACACTGTTAGTAATTATCATAATTATTATAATAATACAAATACAGTGCATCCGGAAAGTATTCACAGCGCTTCACTTTTTCCACATTTTGTAATGTTACAGCCTTATTTCAAAAGGGATTAAATTCATTTTTTCCCCTCAAAATTCCACACACAATAGCCCATAATGACAATGTGAAAAAAGATTAGATTAGATTTTTGTAAATTTATTAAAAATAAAAAACTAAGAAATCACATGTACATAAGTATTCACAGCCTTCGCCATGAAGCTCAAAGTTGAGCTCAGGTGCATCCTGTTTCCACTGATCATCCTTGAGATGTTTCTACAGCTTAACTGGAGTCCACATGTGGTGAATTCAGTTGATTGGACATGATTTGGAAAGGCACACACCTGTCTATATAAGGTCCCACAGTTGACAGTGCATATCGGAGCACAAACCAAGCATGAAGTCAGAGGAATTGTCTGTAGACCTCCGAGACAGGATTCAGGTTACTTTATTTGTACCCGTAGGTAGATTTGTTTTGCTGTCTGGTGACATCTATATTTACAAACCACAATTACATTCAACATAAACACAAACACAGGCACACATGAAGCTGACTATAAATATGATAAAAATACTCAAGGCTCCATCAATCAGGACATAAGACAGAGATGAGAGAAAAAACAGAGAGATAAGAGAGAAGGGTCATATTAAAAAGTTAAAGACTAGTCAAAGAGGTTAAAAACTCAAAAGTCTAAAACCCAATAAAAGATTTAGAACCCAAATAAAAAACCTACAAAAATAAGTAAATATAAAATAAAATTAATAAATAGGTAACTAAATTATGTGCAATATATCGTTACATCTTGTTCAACTCTTTGACAGCAGCAGGAACAAAGCTGTTTTTGTAGCACTGGGTTTTACTTTCTGGGACAGCAAACCTCCGTCTGGAGGGAAGAAGTTGAAAGTTGCAGTGCAAAGGGTGGGAGTCATCATTTAAAATGGAGGTAGCAATCCTCTGTACCTGTCTGGTGTACAGGGATGTCAGGCTCAGCTGTGACTCACCAAGCAAACGACTGGACCATCTAACTACCTGATCCAAGGATTTCCTCTGTTTCAGTTTTATCTGACCAAACCATGACACTAAAGAAAAGGATAAAACAGATTCAATAAAAGCTCGATAAAACATTTTCATTATGGTTCGGTCAATTTGGAAGCGTGCAAGTTTCCTTAAACAATGCAAATGTTGCAGACCCTTTTTGCACACCCTTTCACAGTTCTCTTCAAAGTTTAAATTACTATCAATAATCGCCCCAAGATATTTGTAGGATTGTACACATTCAGTGGTCTGGCCTTTTAGTACAGTGACTTCGTGCCTGGGAGTTTTCCTCCTAAAATCAATAATCATATCTTTAGTTTTTGTCGTATTCAGGTGCAGGTAGGAATCCTCACACCAGTGAACAAAATCATCAACTACTGGGCCGTGGCCACTCTCACCATCCTGGAGGAGACTGACAACAACTGAATCATCAGCATACTTTATAATGTGTCTGCTGTCATGTCTGCTCCGACACATGTTTGTGTACAGGATGAAGAGTAGTGGTGACAACACTCATCCCTGAGGAGAGCCAGTAGAAGAGCACTTTTGGTCAGACAATGTACCATTGACCCTTACTCTCTGTGTCCTGTTGGTTAAAAAATACAGAATCCAACCCACCAGATTATTGCTCAAATCAAATTGTTGCAGGAGCCTTTCAACTAAAATATGAGGTTGGATTGTATTAAAGGTGGAAGAAAAGTCCACAAATAAAAGCCTCGCGTGTGTCCCATTAAAATTGTCTCAAGGCACAAATCTGGGGAAGGGTACAGAAAAATTTCTGCTGCTTTGAAGGTCCCAATGAGCACAGTGGCCTCAATCATCCATAAATGGAAGAAGTTCGGAACCACCAGGACTCTTGCTAGAGCTGGCTGTCCATCTAAACTGAGCAATCGGGGAGAAGGGCTTTAGTCAGGGAGGTGACCAAGAACCCGATGGTCATTCTGTCAGAGCTTCAGTGCTCCTCTGTGGAGAGAGGAGAACCTTCCAGAAGGACAACCATCTCTGCAGCAATCAACCAATCAGGCCTGTATGGTAGAGTGGCCAGATGGAAGCCACTCCTTAGTAAAAGGCACATGGCAGCCCACCTAGAGTTTGTCAAAAGGCACCTGAAGGATTCTCAGACCATGAGAAACAAAAAGATTGAACTCTTTGGCATGAATGCCAGGCATCATGTTTGAAGGAAACTATGCACCTCTCATCACCATGCCAATACCATTCCTACAGTGAAGCATGGTGGTGGCAGCATCATGCTGTAGGGATGTTTTTCAACAGCAGGAACTGGGAGACTAGTCAGGATAGAGAGAAAGATGAATGCAGCAATACACATAGACATTCTGGATGAAAACCTGCTCCAGAGTGGTCTTGACCTCAGACTGGGGTGACGGTTCATCTTTCAGCAGGACAATGACCCTAAGCACACAGCCAAGATATCAAAGGAGTGGCTTCAGGACAACTCTGTGAATGTCCTTTAGTGGCTCAGCCAGAGCCCAGACCTCAATCCAATTGAACATCTCTGGAGAGATCTGAAAATGGCTGTGCACCGACACTTCCCATCCAACCTGATGGAGCTTGAAAGGTGCTGCAAAGAAGAATGGACGAAACTGCCCAAAGATAGGTGTGCCAGGCTTGTGGCATCATACTGTATCCAAAATGACTTGAGGCTGTAATTGCTGTCAAAGGTGCATCAACAAAGTATTGAGCAAACGCTGTGAATACTTATGTGCATGCGATTTCTTAGTTTTTTTTTGTTTTAATAAATTTGCAAAAATCTCAAAAAAAAAAAACAACCCAACAACTTTTTTTTCATACTGTCATTACGGGGTGTTGTCTGTAGAATTTTGAGGGGAAAAAATGAGTTTAATCTATTTTGGAATAAGGCTGTAACATAACAAAATGTGGAATAAGTGAAACGCTGTGAATACTTTCTGGATGCACTGTAGTATATAAAGAATTTTAGCTGGGGGGGGGGGCATCTTTATATCTACTCTATACTGCAGTACAATTACAGCACCAAAACTAGTGACAGGACCAGTGGGTAGATTTCTCACCATATCATTTTTATGTTCTTCATAGGTTATTCCTCTCATAATGTCTCTGACTGAAGCAGACATCCCTCATATCAGTCTACTGTGTATATGTGCAGAAAGAGTCACTTGACTCAAACCCCCATTTAGAATGTGAGAAAAAAGCAGAAAACCTGAAATAATAAATAAAGTTGACAATTCCTATTCTAGGTTTTATTGAAGCAGGACATGCTGGAAGAGTGCTATAGCACCAATCTGGTTAGGCAGCTGCAAAGTAATGGGAGGTATCCAGTATTAAGTTAGTACTAGCTAAAAGGCAAGGTTAGCTTACAATGTCAACAAAGACAGCCTTAATTCATTAACACTGTGAAATACTTTCTGCAGTGGTGGTGAGACCATTGTTGGAGATGCAGCTCAAACACCAACCCCAACTCACTGAACACACACACACACACACACACACACTGGATCATGGGTCTGCAAATTTGAAATGTCAAGGATTTTAACGCCTGATGCCCTTCCCGACACAACCCTCCCCATTTACCTGGGCTTGGGACCGACACAGGGACTACACTGGTTTCTGTGCTTACCTATGTGTCTGGGTAACCTACTTTCCTTTCAACATTCTATTTATGCTGAGCACTAAGCTTGAAGGCAGAAAGTACCATTTTTATGGTCTTTAAAATGACCCAGCTGGGGCTTGAACCCACAACCTCCTGGCTGTGGGGGCGGATGCTCTGCCACTAGGTCGCCAACTCACTTAGCAATGCAGTAAAAACAACAAATCTGAGGAAGATATGCACAGTATAAAACAATACACCAACCCTGACACGTTAGCCGACACCCAACAAGCTAAAATTTTACTCTACTGTAGCCAACAAGCTGTTTTCAAAGTGGTGTTTAGGTGGTCTTCACACTGGATGATGACCCCAGGAACTCTCTCTACAACCTTATAAAATGTGATTGGATTGTGGAAAAACTGGAAAACCTCCTTACTTTATATCTTCGACAGCCCAGAGATTCTTTCCGAAGCCCCCACCACGCTCTATATGTCAGCACCATGTTCCCTTGACGATCCTACTACGTACGCCCATGATCGCATGCCCTGGCATGACCCCCCCCCCCCCCCGGACTGTATCAGCTATGTAGTAGAAGATCACACCATGATACTACTGCCACGTTTATCAGCTTGGTTGGGCCTGCTTAAAATTCCTGATGACCAAGTCAAGGTGGTGCCCCACAATTACGTACGATGCCACTGCTGCCACTATGCTCCACCCAGGACCCTGATACAGTGCTGTCATGATCATTAACCACCATGATCCTACGACAGAAGTTTTGTGCATGCTCAACAATCTCCATGCTCCATCATGTGTAACGGGGATCTCAGTACGTCATTCTTCATATGCTGCTGAAGACCTTGCTAAGATCCTGCAAAGACGTGCCACATTCTGGCTAATTTCTTAGGTCATATCACAGCCTTCATTCAGTGTGAAGGGGGTCCTATTGATTGGAATACAAAAGTATTCCAACAATAGCCATTAGCAATACACGTGTAGTTTGTGGTAATTTTAATAACTGAAATTCATTTGTTACGTAGAAATTCACAATAAGGTTTTTACAGTACCACTCATTTTACATATTATTAAGCAATGAGACATCACTGCTGACATCACTGGTGTCCACATTTACTTGGACTTCTCGGTCTTCTTGGGCAGCAGCACAGCCTGGATGTTGGGCAGAACTCCACCCTGAGCGATGGTGACTCCTCCCAGCAGCTTGTTGAGCTCCTCGTCGTTGCGGACAGCCAGCTGCAGGTGACGGGGGATGATCCTGGTCTTCTTGTTGTCTCGGGCAGCGTTTCCAGCCAGCTCCAGGATCTCGGCGGTCAGGTACTCCAGCACGGCCGCCAGGTACACGGGGGCACCGGCACCCACGCGCTCAGCGTAGTTGCCTTTACGCAGCAGCCTGTGGACACGACCCACGGGGAACTGGAGTCCAGCCCTGGAGGATCGGGACTTAGCCTTAGCGTGGGCTTTACCGCCGGTCTTGCCTCTTCCACTCATGATTTCACGATCTTTTTCTGCGAGTTAAAATGCGACTCCAACTTTAGAGGGATCACACTCCTCAGCCTCCCTGGGAAGGTCTATGCCAAGGTACTGGAGAGGAGAGTCCGGCCGTTGGTCGAACCTCGGATTCAGGAGGAGCAATGTGGTTTTCGTCCTGGCCGTGGCACATCGGACCAGCTCTTTACCCTCTCGAGAATTCTTGAGGGTTCGTGGGAGTTTGCCCAACCAGTTTACATGTGTTTTGTGGACTTGGAGAAGGCATTTGACCGCGTCCCTCGTGGATTTTTGTGGGGGGTGCTTCGGGAGTATGGGGTATCGGGCTTGTTGTTACGAGCTATTCGGTCTCTGTACGACCGTTGTGAGAGTTTAGTTCGCATTGCCAACACTCGGTCGGAGTCATTCCCAGTGAGAGTTGGACTCCGCCAGGGCTGCCCTTTGTCACCGGTCCTGTTCATAATTTTTATGGACAGGATTTCTAGGCGCAGCCAGGGAATGGAGGGTGTCATGCTTGGTGACCACAGGATCTCATCTCTGTTGTTTGCAGATGATGTTGTCCTGTTGGCTTCATCCAGCAATGACCTACAGCTCTTGCTGGGACGGTTTGCCGCTGAGTGTGAAGCGGCTGGGATGAGAATCAGCACCTCCAAGTCCGAGTCCATGGTCCTCAGCCGGAAAAAGGTGGATTGTCCTCTCCGGGTTGGGGACAGGCTCCTGCCCCAAGTGGAGGAGTTTAAGTATCTTGGGGTCTTGTTCACGAGTGAGGGGAAAATGGAGCGAGAGATCGACAGACGGATTGGAGCAGCATCTGCAGTGATGCGGACGTTGTACCGGTCTGTTGTGGTGAAGAGGGAGCTTAGTTCTAAGGCAAAGCTGTCGATTTACCAGTCAATCTACGTTCCTACTCTCACCTATGGTCACGAGCTTTGGGTAATGACCGAAAGAACGAGATCGCGGATACAAGCGGCTGAAATGAGCTTTCTCCGTAGGATTGCTGGACTCACCCTCAGAGATAGGGTGAGGAGCTCAGTCATCCGGGAGAGGCTCAGAGTAGAACCGCTGCTCCTCCACATTGAAAGGAGTCAGTTGAGGTGGTATGGGCATCTGATTAGGATGCCTCCTGGACGCCTCCCACTTGAGGTGTTTCAGGCACGTCCCACTGGGAGGAGACCCCGGGGCAGACCCAGGACTCGGTGGAGAGACTATGTCTCCCAGCTAGTCTGGGAACGCCTTGGTATCCCCTCTGAAGAGCTGGAGCAGGTGGCTGGGGAGAGGGAAGTCTGGGCTTCTCTGCTTGAACTGCTGCCTCCGCGACCCGGACCTCCGGAAAAGCGGTAGAAGATGGATGGATGGATGGATGGTTTTTACAGTACCACTCATTTTACATATTATTAAGCAATGAGACATCACTGCTGACATGCTTATGCCGAACCTATACTGCTGCATGCCTTATTTTTTGTTTTACTTACATTGTGTCACATTTCTACTGTAGGCCACCTAGTCAGTTGCTGTTCTGTTTATATTGTGGCAGAATGACAATTTCCACCCACCGTGTGGACAAGGCTTCTCCCTGACATAGTGATCTGCATATCTTGTTCTCTTTAAATTAAATGCTACCTTACATCATAGAGTGTCGCAACCTATCTGCGGCACAGTCTGTTCAAGCATAATGGTGATGAGCAGTCATATGGTATTCATTCAAATCAGAGAAGACAAGCAGACATTGCCTGTTCTCCGACACACACTGAATAAACTCGCTATAACTAATGCAGCTGCCTCGGAGAATGTGCTTCGCTGAAAATTCCTTCAACAATATTAAATGCTTGGGTTGTTTAAATCTGACAAAAATAAAGTGTGCTGCTGGGGAAAAACTCCAGTGAATAAAAGGCACAAACATCTGCAACAGCAACCCTTAGTTGCTGCTGCAGATGTCTGTGCAGATGTTTGTCACTACTGTTTTAGCTTCCCTTCACTGGCTTCCTGTCCATTTTAGGATTGAGTTTAAGAGCTTATTGTTTACTTTTAAGGCCTTAAATGGATTTTTACCAAGTTGTTTGTCAGAGCTTATTTCCAGTCATTCGCCTGTAAGTACACTGAGGTCAACCAACCAGATGCTCTTAGACGTACCAAAGTCAAAGTTAAAACGGAGAGGTGATTGAGCTTTTGCAGCGGCTTTTCCAAGACTGTGGAACAGTCTACCTGTCCACATATGCACTGCTGAATCATCAGTTACTTTTACAGCACTGCTGAAGACACATCTGTTCTCACCGACATTTGATTCAAGTAGTGAGTGAAAACAGTTGACCGCATTCTGTGTTGTTTTTATTCTGTTTTTTCTTTTAATGTATCTTATTGCTATTTATTGTGTGTCTGGCAGATAAGCACATCTGTCGCAAGGTCTGTGGTGGATTTTTGCCAGCTGGTGCATCGTGACATGCACTACACAAAGCGCAGAGATAAACAAACCTATCATCTGGTCAGTCACTGCAACAGATATTGGAGTCAGTTTGTCTTGGCCTGTCCTTGCCACTGATAATACCTCTATCTGCCAAGAATGTGCCGCTAGTCCAGCAAAAGCTAGCAGTACTCAAATACTTTGCAAGCAGTTTCATGAAATGGTCAGTCAGAAAACAACTCACACCAGCTCGGACGTCACCCGGGTTAACAAGGCCAGGAGTTCCTGGCAGTGGAGGGCAAAGGACAGAGCTGCATGGAGGAATCTGATCAGACCAAAATGAAACAGTCATTGTCGCCCCCAACAGACTGCTATGATGATGATGATGATGATGATGATTGTGTATTTTTGGTTTTGTAGTTTGATTTTAATTTTATCTGGATATATAATCCTTTGGTCAACTTGACTGCTTTTAAATGTGCTCTGTAAATAAATCTGACTTTGACTAAGCAGAATTGAAATTATAGATTTTGAAGTATGTGCCTTACGATTGCCAAGAAAGTCATTCCTTTGACTGCCACCATTTGGTAGGTAACGGTTGTAAGCGAGCAGTTACACTTTCATACAGTTCCCACCCATTTCAGTGCGAGAGGTATCCATTCCCATCTTGGAAGCCCTCAATTACTTGCTTCAAAAATGAAGCAAATCTAACAGGTATTGCAGTTATTTTATTTACCAATTTCTTTGAAGTGTCTAGTGTAGCGTCCCTTCACCAGGAAGTTAGTTTCAGATGTGCACTGCTCAAGTGCTTCTGGCCATGAAGTCAGTTTGTGAAGTTGGGCAAGGCTTTACATGACAGGAACTCACAATGGCTACAGCCATGAGCTGTTCACAATGTACTATTTATTAGTATTTCTCCAGGTCTCTTCAAATTGGTTGCACACACACACTACTGCTCAACTTCCACCTCTGAATATGTTGCTACTACTACTACTATTACTATATTATACTATCGTATAATATACTATCGTATATACTATCGTACTATTATACTATTATAGTATATTATAGTATATTATTATACTATATTATATATATACTATAATATAATATATATAATATAATATATATAATATAATATAATATACAGTATATATATAATATATATACAGTATATCCATCCATCCATCCATCCATCTTCTACCGCTTTTCCGGAGGTCCGGGTCGCGGAGGCAGCAGTTCAAGCAGAGAAGCCCAGACTTCCCTCTCCCCAGCCACCTGCTCCAGCTCTTCAGAGGGGATACCAAGGCGTTCCCAGACTAGCTGGGAGACATAGTCTCTCCACCGAGTCCTGGGTCTGCCCCGGGGTCTCCTCCCAGTGGGACGTGCCTGAAACACCTCAAGTGGGAGGCGTCCAGGAGGCATCCTAATCAGATGCCCATACCACCTCAACTGACTCCTTTCAATGTGGAGGAGCAGCGGTTCTACTCTGAGCCTCTCCCGGATGACTGAGCTCCTCACCCTATCTCTGAGGGTGAGTCCAGCAATCCTACGGAGAAAGCTCATTTCAGCCGCTTGTATCCGCGATCTCGTTCTTTCGGTCATTACCCAAAGCTCGTGACCATAGGTGAGAGTAGGAACGTAGATTGACTGGTAAATCGACAGCTTTGCCTTAGAACTAAGCTCCCTCTTCACCACAACAGACCGGTACAACGTCCGCATCACTGCAGATGCTGCTCCAATCCGTCTGTCGATCTCTCGCTCCATTTTCCCCTCACTCGTGAACAAGACCCCAAGATACTTAAACTCCTCCACTTGGGGCAGGAGCCTGTCCCCAACCCGGAGAGGACAATCCACCTTTTTCCGGCTGAGGACCATGGACTCGGACTTGGAGGTGCTGATTCTCATCCCAGCCGCTTCACACTCAGCGGCAAACCGTCCCAGCAAGAGCTGTAGGTCATTGCTGGATGAAGCCAACAGGACAACATCATCTGCAAACAACAGAGATGAGATCCTGTGGTCACCAAGCATGACACCCTCCATTCCCTGGCTGCGCCTAGAAATCCTGTCCATAAAAATTATGAACAGGACCGGTGACAAAGGGCAGCCCTGGCGGAGTCCAACTCTCACTGGGAATGACTCCGACCGAGTGTTGGCAATGCGAACTAAACTCTCACAACGGTCGTACAGAGACCGAATAGCTCGTAACAACAAGCCCGATACCCCATACTCCCGAAGCACCCCCCACAAAAATCCACGAGGGACGCGGTCAAATGCCTTCTCCAAGTCCACAAAACACATGTAAACTGGTTGGGCAAACTCCCACGAACCCTCAAGAATTCTCGAGAGGGTAAAGAGCTGGTCCGATGTGCCACGGCCAGGACGAAAACCACATTGCTCCTCCTGAATCCGAGGTTCGACCAACGGCCGGACTCTCCTCTCCAATACCTTGGCATAGACCTTCCCAGGGAGGCTGAGGAGTGTGATCCCTCTAAAGTTGGAGCACACCCTCCGGTCCCCTTTTTTGAAGAGAGGAACCACCACCCCGGTTTGCCATGCCAAAGGCACTGCCCCCGACCTCCACGCAATGTTGCAGAGGCGTGTCAACCATGACAACCCAACAACATCCAGGGCCTTGAGGTACTCGGGGCGAATCTCGTCCACCCCCGGGGCCCGGCCACCAAGGAGATTTTTAACCACCTTGGCGACCTCAGCCCCTGTGATAGGCGAGTCATCCCCCTCGTCCCCAAACCCTGCTTCCTCTGTGGAAGGCGTATCAGTGGGATTGAGGAGATCCTCGAAGTATTCCTTCCACCGCCCGACGATATCCCCAGTTGAAGTCAACAGTGTCCCATCCGCACCATACACAGTGTGGACGGGGAGCTGCTTTCCCCTCCTGAGCCGCCGAACAGTTTGCCAGAATCTCTTTGAAGCCGACCGAAAGTCTTGTTCCATGGCCTCACCGAACTCCTCCCATACCCGGGTTTTTGCTTCAGCAACCACCCGAGCTGCACTCCGCTTGGCCTGCCGGTACACCTCAGCTGCTTCGGGAGTCCCACAAGCCAACCAAGCTTGATAGGACTCCTTCTTCAGCTTAATGGCCCCCCTCACCACTGGTGTCCACCACTTGGTTCGGGGGTTGCCACCACGAGATGCACCGACCACCTTGCGGCCGCAGCTCTGGGCTGCCGCTTCAACAACAGAGGTGGAGAACATGGCCCATTCAGACTCCATGTCTCCAGACTCCCTCGGAATGTGGTTGAAGTTCTTCCGGAGGTGGGAGTTGAAGACCTCCCGGACAGGGGCCTCAGCCAGACGCTCCCAGCACACCCTCACTATACGTTTGGGTCTACCAGGTCTGAATGGCTTCCTCCCCTGCCATCGGATCCAACTCACCACCAGGTGGTGATCAGTTGACAGCTCTGCACCTCTCTTTACTCGGGTGTCCAAGACATACGGTCGCAGGTCTGATGATACGATAACAAAATCGATCATCGACCTGCGGCCTAGGGTGTCCTGGTGCCAGGTGCACATATGGACACCCTTATGCTTGAACATGGTGTTCGTTATAGACAGACTGTGGTTAGCACAGAAGTCCAATAACTGAACACCACTCGGGTTCAGATCGGGCAGGCCGTTCCTCCCAATCACCCCCCTCCAGGTTTCACTGTCGTTGCCCACGTGCGCATTGAAGTCCCCCAGTAGGACAATGGAGTCTCCAGGAGGAGCACCCTCCAGCACCCCAGTCACAGACTCCAAAAAGGGTGGGTACTCTGAAACATCATTTGGTGCATAGGCACAAATGATGGTCAGGACCCGTTTCCCAACCCGAAGGCGCAGGGAAGCAACCCTTTCGTCCACCGGGGAAAACTCCAATATAGAGGCAGCAAGGTGGGGCGATACAAGAATACCTACCCCTGCTCGTCGCCTCTCGCCCGGGGCAACTCCAGAAAAGGCCAAGCTCCAGCCCCTCTCCAGGAGACTGGTTCCGGAACCGGAGCTGTGTGTTGAGGTGAGGCCAACTATATCTAGCCGGTATCGCTCAATCTCGTACACCAGCTCAGGCTCCTTCCCCACCAGAGAGGTGACATTCCACGTACCAAAAGCCAGTTTAGAAAGCTTGGGATCAGTCCGCCAAGGTCTCCGCCTTTGACTGCCACCTAATCCACATAGCACCGGACTTCCATGATCCCTCCTGCAGGTGGTGAACCTACTGGAGGGCGGACCCATGTAACTCCTTCGGGCTGAGCCCGGCCGGGTCCCATGGGTGGAAACCCGGCCACCAGACGCTAGCCTTCGAGCCCCTCCCCCAGGCCTGGCTCCAGGGTGGGGCCCCGGTAACCCCATACCGGGCGGGGTACACTGAATCCTTGATATACAATTTATCATGAGAGTCTGTTGGATCGTTCTTCGTCTGGCCCTTCACCCAGGACCAGTTTGTCTTGGGAGACCCTATCAGAGGCAAATTGCCCCGGACAACATAGCTCCTGGGATCACTGGGGCACGCAAACCCCCCCCACCACGATAAGGTGACGATCCATGAGGGGGTATACAGTATATATATAATATATATTATATATATACAGTATATATATAATATATATACAGTGTATATATATATATATATATATATATATATATATATATATATATATATATATATATATATATATATATATATATATATATATATATAATTATACTATATTATTATACTATACTATATTATACTATCGTTTTACATCCATAAAATCCACTACCGTGGGTTGGATGTTTGCATGGCGCTGTAGAGTTGCTACATTGTTTTTATATGAAAATTACTGCATACTGTGTTGTTTTCAACAAGTGCTGCTAAAAATAGCTAACAAGAGGTTTAGGGTTTTCTGAATTGTTGCACTAGAAAATGGTCGACTCAGAGTGTGCTCTCACTGGTGCCAGATGACTTGTTCCATGTAAAGTAAAACAGCCATCCCCTCCTCCGTCAGTGGGGGGGGGGTCTGCACCGGCCTGCATTCATTGTTTTTTGTTTAGGACAGTTCTCTCCTGTGCTGATTGCTGAGAAAATTGCTGTCAGCTGTGCTCTCAACCATGTGTGTGTGACGGGAGGGCAAAGCACAGGCTTCCCCACAGACAGAGAGTCATGCTTTGCAAGGTGAGCTGCTGTTTCTCTCAAAAAAACAAAATGATCAATTCCATTTCAGCATGGTACAGTTTCCGAGGTGTTGATATGATCCAGAGCATCCGCCCCAACAACCGGGAGGTCATGGGTTCAAGCTCTGGCAGGGTCATACCAAAGACCAGATGAAAAATGGTACTTCCTGATTCTTCCTGGTACTTCTTCCTGGTACTCAGCATAATAGAATGGGGGAAGGAAACAGCTATGGGGGAGCATAAGCCAGTGTACTCCCTGTGCAGGTCCCAAGCCTGGATAAATGGGGAGCGTTGCATCAGGAAGCGCATCCGGCGTAAAATCCTTGCCAAATCAACATACAGATCATTGCGATATCAGGGAATGATGCACTGTGATGACCCAGAAAGGGAGCAGCCAAAAGAAAAAATAATATATTTAAAGTATAGGAACATAAATATAAACTTAAGGTGAAAAAATAAAAACACTAACCCTCGTCAACCTCCAGACATAGAAACAAAGCACCATAGTTAGTTAAAGTTAATATATCTAACAAAACATACAAATTTGTGTTATTGTCTTCCTGTTTACACACATTATAATTTTTTTTTTTTTTTTTTATTTAAGTTTTTGTAAAGGGTATACAGGTCGTTACAGCAATGCAGTGTTTACATTTTCATCACATGTTCCCTTATTTTCTGATATCTGACAACATTGGAAGATTAATTCTTACAACACCCCTTTTTTTTTTTTAAAGTGAAAGAAAAAGTGAAATTAAAGAGAAAAAAAAAACAAGAAACAAATAACAAAAAAAAACCAAACAAACCAGTAAAAAACAAACAAAAAGAAAAAGTAAGTAAATAAAGATAAAAGAGCATCTGAGTAGCGTTGGAACAAAGAGCGGAACCATTATTGAAATGGTATTTGTCAAAGATTAGATCTAATGGAAGACACATATGCGGTCCAGGGTTGCCAAAAGTTCATGAACACATCCATGTCCTGTCTCAGTGCGAATGTCAACTTTTCCATCGAGTAAATGTCTTGGATCACGTTAGTCCAATCTTCAGGTGTAGGACAGTCCTTCAACATCCATTTTTTAGTTAGAGCTTTTTTGCTTGCCAATATTAAAACATTGAATAAGTATTTTTCTCCTCGTCTTTCCAGTGAGTCCGGTAGTAAACCCAAATACAAAGTTACAAAAGAAAAGGGAACTGTAATTTTGAATATTTTCCCAATATTGTCTGTACCTTGGTCCAATATTGGTGGATAACTGGGCATGACCAAAACACATGAAAATGATTTGCAGTCTTTTCACCACACAAGCGCCAACAGTTCAATCCCTTATGGGTAAATTTGTTTTGTGCAGGTGTTCTGAAAAATCTTGCCAAGTTTTTCCATCCAAATTCTCTCCACTGCAGGGATGAGGTACTTTTCCATTGCTGTTTATTTAGCTTTTCCCATATTTCCAGTTGTAAAGTGAAATTCCCCTCTTTTTTCCCATCTCTCTTTTATATAAGATGTGTTGTCTCCTTTTAAGTCTTGAAGACCTTGGTATATTTTAGAAATGTATCTGATCCCTGGGATCCCTTTATATGCCATTAAGAAGACCTTCAGAACACCTGACTGGGCCCTTTCCAAAACCTCCTTTTTAAGTATATTGTTTATGTGGTGTCTAAGCTGGAAGAACCTGTAAAGGTCTTGATTTATTAGGCCTTGTTTTTTCAAATCTTCAAAACTTCTTAAGATTTGCCCTATAAAAAAATCGTAATATTTTATCAGCCCTTTCTCCTTCCACTTTTTAAATCTGGTGTCTGTTTTATTAGGAGTAAAGTCCTGATCATAGGCGATCCATTGCAGAAGTCGATAGGGCTCTTTAGTTTGATTCTCTCTGACTATCTTAAACCAAATTTTTAGCGGGGTCTCTATCCACGGGTTAGTGTTATTCAAAAGCTTAGGTAAGACATTGTTCCCTATTATCGCCTGTAGGGGGATGTCACTTGTTATTTGGCATTCGATCTCCTTCCATTGTGCAGTGTAGACTGGGTTACATATCTCTACTAAAGTTTTAATTTGTGCGGCTTTAAAGTAGTCCCTGATATTTGGCAGCGCGAGCCCACCTTTGTCTTTGTTTAGCTGTAGGGTTCTATATCTGATTCTAGGTCTCTTGCCCTGCCATATGAATCTTGAGATCCTTCTGTCCAGCTCCTGCCATGTTTTTTTGGGAGGTTCTACCGGTATTGTTTGGAAAAGGTATAGAAGACGTGGAAGTATATTCATTTTGACTGCTTCAATTCTTTGTGCAGTACCCAAGAATGGTATCATATTCCATCTTGCTAGTTCAGATTTTATTTTTGTCACCAGTGGATCATAGTTTAGTGATATAATTTTGTTGAGTTGTTTCGGGATATTGACCCCCAGATATTTCATAGATTCCGACTCCCAGTTAGTTTTGAGTTTGCTTAGTGAATAATGATTTGGGTCATAGTTGAATGTTAAAACTTGGGTTTTATGCATATTTAATTTGTATCCCGATAAATCTCCATACTCTGAAAAAACTGAGGTTAGTTCTGGTAAAGAAGTGTCCGGCTGCCCTAGGTATATTAAAATGTCATCAGCAAAGAGTGCTATTTTATGTTCCTTCTGACCAAGTGTAATACCTTGAATTTTTTGGTTTTGTCTTATCCATTGGCTCAGAGGTTCTATGAAGATTGCAAAGAGCAGTGGAGACAGGGGGCAGCCCTGACGACATCCTCTTTCCAGTTCAAAAGATGATGATAAATTACCGTTAATCCTTATTTTAGCTGTTGGTTTTTTATATAATGCCTGTATAGTTCTAATGAAGTTGTTATGAAAATTGAAACTGGATAAGATTCTATATAGAAAAGACCAGTCAACCGAATCGAATGCTTTTTCAGCATCTAATCCCAATATGACTGCATTTAAGTTATATTTTTTTATATGATGAATTATGTGTAAAGTGCGTCGAATGTTGTCTTGTGTCTGTCTTTGTCTTATAAAACCTGTTTGGTCTAAATGAATTAGGTCTGTCAGTATATTTTCTAACCTTTTGGCAAGGATAATGGTAAAAAGCTTATAGTCCTGATTTAGTACACTGATTGGTCTGTAGTTGGAGCACTCTAGTTTATCCTTTTCAGGTTTAGGTATAACTGCAATGACCCCTTCTCTCCAGGAGGGGGGGATTTCCCCTGTGTGGAGGACATAATTAAATGTTTTCAGGAGGAGAGGAGATAGTTGCTGTTTAAAGGTTTTGTACCACTCTGCTGTATAGCCATCAGCTCCTGGGGATTTGTTAGCTTTAAGTTTCATAATTGCTTTTTCCAATTCTTTAGGATGTATTTCTGACAGTAGTGTTTTATTTTGTGACTCCGTAAGTTGGGGAAGGTTTAATGTGTTTAGGAATGCCTCGGATGCGTTTTTATGTTTTTTGTGGGAGTATAAGTTCTTATAGTAATTCTCGAAGTTTTTAAGAATATCCTGAATTCTGAATTTATTTCCTTTGATACTGGGTCTCTGATTTTGTAGATTGCTCTTTCTGTTTGATGTTTCCTCAATTTATAGGCTAGCAATTTTGCCGATTTACTGCCTGCTTCATAGTATTTTTGTTTCAGAAATGTAAGTTTCTTCTGGATTTCTATTGTGTAGATCTCATTTATTTGGTTTTTAATTTCCTTAATCTTGAGCGAGTCAGTAGAATGAGTGTTGCCTTTGTGTTCTTTTTCTAGGTTCCTAAGTTCTGACTCTAATGTGGATAGTTTTTCTTGTCTTAGTTTCTTTTGGGTTGCCAGTTTTGCAATAATCTTTCCTCTTATTACAGCTTTACATGCATCCCACAGTATTAAAGGGGATACTTCTCCATTATCGTTATCTTCCAAATATCTGAGAATATCTGATTCCAATTCATCTTTCAATGGTCCTTTCAGGACATTTGAATTTAACCTCCAAGAAAATGTATTATTTGTGTATTTTTGGATATTTAAGTCCATGTAGATCGGACTGTGGTCGGAGAGATCCATCAGTCCTATTTTACATGTTTTTACTCTTCCAATTTCTCTATTAAACATAAAAAAATAGTCAATCCTTGAGTAAGATGAATGTGGAGTTGAGTAAAATGTATAGTCTTTTACACTGGGGTTGAGTTCCCTCCACACGTCACAGATTCCCAATTCTTTTAGTAGCATCCGAGTCTTCCTGTTTTGGGTGTTATTTTGATGTGGGGAATTACCAGAAGCATCCCAGTATGGATTCAGTCTAAGATTGAAGTCCCCACCACATATCACTAAACCTTGAGCTTTAGTTATCATTAGGTCGAATACATTTTTATAAAATTTCCAGTTAGCCCCTGGGGGAGCATACACATTCAGCAGGGTGATATCTTCTCCCTCTAGCCGCCCAGTTACCAAACTGTATCTCCCTTCTTTATCTTTGTGTTCTGATTTTTTTTTCAAATGTAATTTTGGTTGATATCAATGTCGCTACTCCCCTCCTCCTCCCTGATTTATATGAAGATGAAGAGATCATTTTAAACCCTTGTCTACTGAGTTTATTGTGTTCCACGTCTGTTAGGTGGGTTTCTTGTAAAAGTATTATTCCTGCTTTGTCTTTTTTCATTTTGCCTAGAATCTTGGATCTTTTAACTGGATTCAGGATTCCTTTTACATTATTTGAAATTATTTTGGTTACACCCTGTTTCTCCATTGTGTTGTTTTGTTTAGTATAACTGTGTGGTGGCCCTCTTTTATGCTACTCAGAAACTGAAAGAACATTAAAAACAAGAAAAACATTAAGAACATAGTGTAAAAAACTTTAAAACAAAAAGCTGTCATAAGAACTTCCTGAGCTGAGGTCTTTTTAAAGACCCTGTAAGAGCCTTGATGGAGTGAAGGCTCTGAGGGAAATTCCTCAAACTCTGTTACGTGTTGAGGGCCCTCTCTTACCACTGAAAGTAGTCCCATGCTTTTAACGTGAGTTTCAGAACCCAATCCAAACTTGTAATGATTTTTTTTTTTCCTTTTATGCCTAAACCCTGTGAAATTGTGTGCACCCTCCCACCCCCATCACATCAAACATTCACACAAAAACAGTATTTGTTAGTATGAGGAGAACATGTGGATTATTGTCACATTTCTATTTTAACAAGTTTTTTTTTTTTATTACAAAGACTTATTTGTTTCAAATAATATGATTGTTCCATGAAATGTTTTACCACATGCTGAATATGCATCTCCTTTAATGTTTGTTACCTTGTATGAGGGGGGTTGGATGTGCGGATTGATTCAAGAGAAAAAAAAAAAAAAAAAAAAAAAAAAAAAAGGTCGCTATTCCAACCTGAAAACGGATAGTTTATCCGCAACGCTCTGGTGCTGGGTTTCCCGCTGCTGGTCCGTGGATTTTGAAGGTCTTTGTGTTGTCCATGTTTGCGTTTTGATCTTCTCACTCGGGTCTGCTGGGGGTTTAAATACCGTTACCGGGAGGCCTCTTTTCGCCATGTCAGCTGTTGCTTCTTCCGCCGAATTATAGAGACACGTTTCATCGCCGTAGAAGACCCTTAACTTCGCAGGAAATGGTGTCTGAAAGCGCAATTTCTTCTCTCTTAACACCTTTTCGCGTCATTGTATTCCCTGCGCTTTTTAAGGACCTCCGGGGCGTAATCGTGTTCCACGTAGACTTTTCTCTCCTGGTGCATAAATCCTTTTTTCTGCCAGGCCAGTCTTACAACCTCTTGTTTTATTTTGAAATTGGAAAATCTTACCAACACCGAACGTGGGGGCGCTTCCGCCGCCGGCCTAGCGGCTAATGAACGATGTGCCTTTTCTATCTTCAAGTCGGTGGTTTGTGGAATATCCAATTTCTCTCTTAGTAAGGATTCCACGCATTCTGCCATTGAGTTAAAACCATTTTCGGTTCCTTCTATCAGACCATGAATTCTTATGTTGTCTCTTCTTTGTTTTCCTTCTTGGTCGGTTAGCTTAGCCTCTATAGCTGCTTGTCTTTTGCGTAGGTCTAGCACAGAATCTTCGAGCACTTTTATTCGATCCTCTGTTTCCAAGATTCGGTTCTCGGCCTGGTCCACTCTGCTGTTTGTCCTTTTCAATTCTTCTCTGAATTCCCGAAATTCGGCCGTAACATCTCGGCGAAATCGTCGTAGCTCCTCAAATAGTGATTTCAGGCTAACCCTTTTGTTAGCTATCACCAGTTCCTCGTCTTCTGAACGGAGATCTTCCAGTTCGGATTCTCCGGCCGATACGTGTCCTGGCCTGGAGAATTTCAGTTTCTTCTGTTTTCCTTTAGACATGATGATTTTGTCTTTTGATTTTCACTCCTCCAAAAATCCGTTAAGTTTGATTTTCAAGGTGTTATCCTAGATTGGGTCTGAGAACTTCAGTGTTAAGCTGCAGTCGCCATGGCGTCCAGACTGGAAGTCCACACACATTATAATTTTAATAGTTAATTGTTTAACACTTGTGTGATATGATTTCGCACTTTTTTCTCTTAACAGAATTGGCAGTTGTAGGTTTCTTACCAAAATGATAACCTTCTCATTATTTGCGAATCAAATTATAACTACAGCTCAGCTGATCAGCTGTAAACCATCAGCTTGGGCCGTCCTTGAGTAGCAATGAGAAAATAATCAACATGTTTTGAGGGATCGATCATTTTAACCGCTCAAATATTTCCCCATCACAAAGGCCGAACTACAACAATGATTTTTTAACCATCATTCTACAATTTCATAGATACGTTGTTTCTTTTGATTGCACTCCTGCTCTTTTTCTTTATTTTTTTAATCTACTATTGAACTGTTTTATAAACTACCCTCTTTGCTCTCTTCCTCATCACGTCTGTCAAACTGGATTTGCCATCATGCCCCCCAGCACTGCTGTTCAGTGACGAGCCTAATGGCTGCCCCTCCATCAAAGGCCACCAAGCCAGTCTGCCATTGGCTGTCCATCAGAGTCTTCATTCTGACTGGGTCACTTGCAGGGGCCTAGTAGATTTGCTGCACCCTCTGACCTTCCCTTATGACCCGTGGTTCTGACCATCCCAGTGATATATGCACACACAGCCACACTTGCATATGCATGTACAAGATCATGTATGCAGAATTTATTAATGTATGTTAATTATGAGGGGAAACACCGTCGTATATCATGAACATACTGGTACGACTGCTCTAATTTGATTAAAGGCTTCTTGCAGCTGAACTTAATTAATTTTCTACCTTTCAGAACATGTAGACATTTAATGTCTCATGAAAAGTAGAGACAATAAAGGCTTCTCATCACACAGGATACTGAATATTAGTGAAAAGCCAGAGACAAATACTCTTAAGAGGTAATAACTGCTTCAAACACATTTAAGGTTCTCAAAACTGTCCTGAATCCAACGAGGAGTCACTCCCTAAACAAAATAATAAAACCTTCCACCATATCAGTAGATCTTTTGATTATACCAACTCCAAATCCATCCCCATAAGCATTCAGCCCACAAAGAACTACAACTGCAATATAAAATACCACCCAAAAAAAAAAAAAAAAAAAAAAAAAAAAAAAAACTGGTTCTACCCGCCCGCCTCCACCGTCTCCCTCAGTCTCTCCATTTTTAACAGCCCGCTTCGTTATTTTCTCCATCCATCAAAGGCGGCAGTAATTATTAATGAGAGCCTCCCTGTTCTCTCTGCATTATGCATGAGAGCCCTGCCTCTGAAAGCAGAGGGTAATGGGGGTGGACAGAAGAGGAGGGGCTACAGGTGACACATGTGCACGCACACACACAGACACACACAGCACTTCTCAGGGTCACTGACCTACACCCACAAAGTCAAAAATATTAATTAATTGCCCAAAACATCCATCCCCCGAAGATATGATCAGAAGATTTCTCCTCTTTGAGGACAAATGGAAGCCAAACTCAAACCAAGTGGGAGGGTGGTAGTCAAGTCTCACAGGGAGCAGCTTTACTCTCCGAGAGACGTTCATGCACAAACGGCAACTCTTCTGGGGCTTGTTGTGTTGAAACCTGCTGAGATTTCTTGCAACTCTAAAAATCTCTTCGTGTTTACCCTTGCACACACAAAATGGCTACACTCAACTTGTTCCTGCTGGCTGTTGGGGATAAAAGCATGCCATTTCTCCCACTTCCAACTGCACCTTCCCTCTTTTTCCTGAAGCATTTTTACAAATTTCTTCTCTGGCTCATGCCTGCTTGCATACTAATTTCTTTCCAGATTTTTCCCCCCCTTTGCCATATGTGCATATATGTATGGGGAAAGATGGGGACAGATTGGAAAAGGGAAGATTTCTAACTGAAAGCAAAAAGCTAAATACTAACAATGCTATCAAATTAAAAGAAATGGTAGTTTATTTGAAAACTACAATTTATAATTCATAAGCCAGGGAAGATGATATGTGGAGGATTGTTTTTCTTTCTGCCCTCCACAAAACTGGCAGCCGGACCTCAGCTTATCATCTGCTTCATGTGTTAAACGTAAAAGCTGAGGTTAGGCTAAACTCTGCTCCACTTTATGTACTGGCTGTCCTTCTGCTTTGCCTTTTCAATCTCCCTGAATAGTCCTGTATTTAAGAAGGGCAGCTGTCGCTTTAACAAATGTAAAATGACAAAAACTATGCAAAAAAAAAGGTAATTATTCAATTACAGACAAGAAAGGAAAAACATTTCAGCAAAATATTGTCACTGTCTGCAATTAGGAAATGTTTCTGCATAAGTGGTGACATTTCTCAGGATTCTGAGCATGGGTAAATCATTGGAAATGAATTTGGAATTACTGCACTTGGCAGCATGTACCAATTACACAGCAAATCAACAGCCTGAAATTGTTAGTCCTACCCCCTAACAGCATGTATGTACGCTCTCATTCAGTGCAATGCAGTCTCTTCCAGCATTATTGTACTGGAACCACTTACAAAGATTACTAACAATAGTTAAAAAAAAAAACCCTGTTGGTGAAGTACTGTACTATTATACAAAAGTGCTTTAAAAAAATCCAACCTTTCACTGAAATAAATTAAATAAATTACCTAATCACATGAAGGCACCAAGATGCTGATGCCTCATTGACAGAGCCTTGGCGGAGGTATGCCTTCTTGGATCATCACCAAAATGTTATGGGTTCCTCTCTAGACCAAGGACCACCTCTGGTAAAAATTTCATCCAAATCCATCTGGTAGTTTTGGAGTACACGCATGCGCAGTGAAAATAATCTGCAGTTCACATGCCCGTACTGCCAGCGGCAGCCAAGAGCCACCAAACTGAT
Organism: Pholidichthys leucotaenia; assembly: GCA_020510985.1. Taxonomy (NCBI): domain Eukaryota; kingdom Metazoa; phylum Chordata; class Actinopteri; order Cichliformes; family Pholidichthyidae; genus Pholidichthys; species Pholidichthys leucotaenia. The sequence goes on along the minus strand of CM035842.1, from coordinate 127,809,337 downwards.
TTGAACTGCTGCAATCCAAGCACAGAAGAAGAGCACGGTGGCAGATGTTTTAAATGGCGGAAGCGATGGAGGTGCATGAATACAATAACAATCAAGATGAACAGGAGCTTTTGCTGTTTAGCGGCAGAGGAAGAAAACAGACGGGCATTTGTTCACCCAGTATTGGCGGATTGCTCAGTACAGTGGTACCTCTACTTACGAACGTCTCTACATACGGAATTTTCAGGTTACGAGACGCCTCAACGGGAGAATATTGCCTCTAGTTACGAACGAAATTTCAGGATACGAAAGGCAAAAAAGTACGCGCTCCTCGCAGCTTCCGTAGTTTACCGAACGTAAACATACCTGTAGCTGCTCTGCCATTGGCTATCGCCTAGCATCTTCCTGGTATCCCATTGGCCACGAAGTTTTTTGTTTTTTTTTTCCCCAAAACTTTATTAAGAACAAGGTGAAAGTTTTACGTGTGTGTACAGTACAGAATTAACATTTATTCGCTATGGGCCCCAAGAAAGTGACGGAGATAAGTGGAAAAGGAGAAAAGAAGAGAGTTTTTTTGTCCATACAACAAAGAAAGGAGATAATCGAAAGGTATGAAAAGGGGATGCATCTTGCGTTTGGATGCGTTTGGTTGATCTCGCCAAAGAATATGGCCGTAATACATCAACGATCAGCACGGTATTAAAACAAAACGAAGCACTTACAAGCCGACAAAAGCAAACGTCCTTGGATCAGAACATGAACCAAAGAAGGCAAACGTCGACGACGTCGACGACGATAGCAGTTAAAGGGTAAATGAACATAATTTTTATTATTCTTTCTCTTTTATTATTCTTTCTCTCATTTTAAACTCTCATTTTATGTTTATTGTGCAGTAATCTAATTGTAACATGTATTTGTTACATGTTTTGATGCGTTTTTACGATTTATAAAAAATTTATGCCCGAATTTTGGGGGCTTGGAACAGATTACGGCATTTACATGTAAAACGCGCCTCTACTTACGAACTTTTCACGTTACGAGAATTCTTCCGGAACGAATTAAATTCGTAAGTAGAGGTACCACTGTACTTCCCTCTGGCGGGAGTTTCCAGGTGCATGTGCAGTACCGTTCTAGTGACGGTAAAGGTGAGCTATGTTTGTGTTTATTTAAAAAACAAAGCATTATTTCAAAATTATGGCAAATTAAAAGTCGAGAAAATATGGTGACACAATGATGCAAGCCTTTAGTTCCACTAAATTTTGACCGGGCGAGCTGAAACAGAGGCGGACGGACAGACAGAACGACAACCACACATATACATACAGCCACAAACAGATGCACTAACTGACTACCACATGCCTCTCAGTTTCACTGAGGCATAAAAATAACGATTTTCAACAAAGCATGTGAAACAAATATTAGTACCCTTTGAAATACCTGTGAGCATGTCTTCCAATTTAAATTGTACATTTATGGGATTCAGAACGATCTTTGAAATTGTAATCCATGACTTCCCAATTAACTGGGATGCAAATGAGAGGTGATGCCAAGGCCACCTTCGATTAGCCATCCCCTAGTACCAGAGAGATAAGAGATCACACATACCAAGTAAGAGAAGCGGAATGACCTCCATATGTCAGGGAATGATTATTTTAAAAAAGCCAATTTCTGCTGTTAGGGTGAGAACTGGAACTGCTGCAAACCTGGTGCAAAATGGCCCTTGTTTATTCTACCCCCATGTACAGTGAGGAGGATAGTAACGGAGTGATTTGCAAGAACGTCTCCAAAAGATTAATTGGAAGGTATGCTGAGGGAAAGCATCTTCTGTCAGTTTTAAAAAAAAAAACCACACAAGTGCAGGAAGTTTTTGAATTTATCTGTGTGGTTAAAAAAAAAACCAAACCAAACATTCTAGGTGGCCCCTGCATCAAAAATATACTAGATGTGGTAAAGAAAATAACCTTATCCCAACTGTAAAACATGTTGGAGGTTATGAAATGTTGTAGGGCTGTTGCTCTTACCCCCCTAAAGGCAATGGAAACCCTGTCAGTGTGCATGGTGAAATATCAGAACATTATGAATCTAAAGCACCAGGAAAACAAGAACTGGGCCATCACTGCATCGACACTCTGATTCTATGTATATTCCTATATTAACATATAAAGCTGGGTTCACACAATAGTGTTGGGGCCAACTTTTACAGACGTTTTGAAAAATCAGAGAAATTAGTCTGAACATTGGTGAAATTACATTCGTGAGCAGGTTTTTTTTAATCCAGCGCACACTAACTTTTATGAACTGTTGCTAGTATTTGCCAGCATTGCATTCAGCGTTGGCAAACCTTTGCCAACTTAGGCTAGTGTATATGTAGCTATTGCCAACTTAGGTTAACTTAAGCAAATGAATACTCAGCACAATCAAGCTGACATCAGCGTCAGGTGATGCTCATATAAAGATCAGCATTTGTGGAGGCTCCCTGCCATTCTGGACCTGCTTTTGGAGTGAACACATCTCCCTTGGGCGTACATTTCAGTATTTATTTTTTTTTATATTCCTGTGTAGTTACTTCTGCATACCCTTTCCCCTGTTCAGTCAGTCATTCCTCTAAAAAAATAATACAATAATGCCTAGGTTCCAACAGTAAGTCCACAATTAAAATGTGAATGTGGATGGAATAAAAAAAAAATATTTAGTGTTTTTTCTCCTTTCAGCTGCTCCCTTTAGGGGTCGCCACAGCAGATCATCTGTCTCCATCTCACCCTATCCCTTGCATCTTCCTCTGTAACACCAACCCTCTCCAAGTCCTCCTTCACTACATCCATGAATCTTCTCTGTGGTTTTCCTCTTTTCCTCCTGCCTGGCAGCTCCATCTTCAACATCCTTTGCCCAATATATCCACTATCCCTCCTCTACACATGTCCAAACCCTCTCAGCCTTGCCTCTCTTACTTTGTCTCCAAATCGCTCAACCCGAGCTGCCCCTCTGATATACTTATTTCTAATCTTGTCTCTCCCAGACATTCCCAATGAAAATCTCAGCATCCTCAACTCTGCCACCTCCAGCTTCATCTCCTGTCTTTTTGTCAACCCCACCATCTCCAAGTGTATCATCATATAAATGAAATGTGACGGGTATTTTGGCTGCTACAACTCTATCCATTAAAATAACATTAAATGTCATTTACTTTTTGACACCAAATCAGTGCTTTTTGATTCCCCACAATGGAAGCCAAACATATAAATCCTGGAGAATGATTATGCATGGAGCAGAAAATTAAGAACAGTAAATTTTGCAATGAGGAGATTATTTTTCTTTTGGGCTGTCACATTTTTGGGAGATACTGTATACAGTATCTCACAAAAGTGAGTACACGCCTCACATTTTTGTAAATATTTTATTATATCTTTTCATGGGACAACACTGAAGATATGACACTTCGATACAATGTAAAGTAGTCAGTGTACAGCTTGTATATTAGTGTAAATTTGCTGTCCCCTCAAAATAACTCAACACACAGCCATTGATGTCAAAACTGCTGGCAACAAAAGTGAGTACACCCCTAAGTGAAAATGTCCAAATTGTGCCCAAAGTGTCAATATTTTGTGTGGCCACCATTATTTTCCAGCACTGCCTTACTCTCTTGGGCATGGAGTTCACTAGAGCTTCACAGGTTGCCACTGGAATCTTCTTCCACTCCTCCATGACGACATCAGGGAGCTGGTGGATGTTAGAGACCTGCGCGCCTCCACCTTCCGTTTGAGGATGCCCCACAGATGCTCGGTAGAGTTTAGGTCTGGAGACATGCTTGGCAAGTCCATCACCCTAAACCTCAGTTTCTTTAGCAAGGCAGTGGTCATCTTGGAGGTGTGTTTGGGGTCGTTATCATGTTGGAATAATGCCCTGCAGCCCAGATTCTGAAGGGGTGCTTCAGTATGTTGGCATTGTTGGCATTGATGGCATGTTGGCATTCATGGTTCCTTCAATGAACTGTAGCTTCCCAGTACCGGCACCACTCATGCAGCCCCAAACCATGACACTCCCACCACCATGCTTGACTGTAGGCAGGACACACTTGTCTTTGTACTCCTCACCTGGTTGCCGCCACACACGCTTGACACCATCTGAACCAAATAAGTTTATGTTGGTCTCATCAGACCACAGGACATGGTTCCAGTAATCCATGTCCTTAGTCTGCTTGTCTTCAGCAAACTGTTTGCAGGCTTTCTTGTGCATCATCTTTAAAAGGGGCTTCTTTCCGGGACAACAGCCATGCAGACTAATTTGATGCAGTGTGCAACATATGGTCTGAGCACTGACAGGCTGAACCCCCCCACCCCTTCAACCTCTGCAGCAATGCTGGCAGCACTCATACATCTATTTTCAAAAGACAACCTCTGGATATGACGCTGAGCACGTGCACTCAACTTCTTTGGTCGACCATGGCGAGGTCTGTTCTGAGTGGAACCTGTACTGTTAAACAACTGCATGGTCTTGGCCACCGTGCTGCAGCTCAGTTTCAGGGTGTTGGCAATCTTCTTATAGCCTAGGTCATCTTTATGTAGAGCAACAATTCTTTTTTTCAAATCCTCAGAGAGTTCTTTGCCATGAGGTGCCATATGTTGAACTTCTAGTAACCAGTATGAGAGACTGTGAGAGTGAAAACACAAAATTTAACACACCTACGTTCTCCCCCTTCACACCTGAGGCCTTGTAACACTAACAAGTCACATGACACTGGGGAGAGAAAATGGCTAATTGGGCATAATTTGGACATTTTCACTTAGGGGCGTACTCACTTTTGTTGCTAGCAGTTTAGGACATTAATGGTTGTGTGTTGAGTTATTTGAGGGGACAGGAAATTTACACTGTCATACAAGCTGTACACTGACTACATTGTATCAAAGTGTCATATCGTCAGTGTTGTCCCATGAAAAGATATAATAAAATATTTACAAAAATGTGAGGGGTGTACTCACTTTTGTGAGATACTGTGTATATATATATATATATATATATTTTTTTTTTTTAAATTCCCCCTTATCTCGGCTTTTGGCATTCCAGCACCATGGACAGTGACACTTCTTCGCATTTCTCTTGCGTCTGTGCATGTCTGAAGTGAGTTTCGGTCCAAAAACATCTGCTTCCACCAGCATTTCAGTCAACATTTGCCAATGGAGCTTAACTTAGGCCGACTTAGACGAGCTCTGCATAACTTAGCCCAGCCCTCAGGAACCTTTACAAACTAAGTACAACTTTCACCAACGTGTATTTCCAAACATCAGCAAATTTTCAGCTGAAAATTTTCAAAGACCACAACTTTCGCCAGCGTTTGCCAACAAAACCAACTATGATTAACTTTTACCAACTTTTACCAGCAGAGCCAGACGTTTGCCAAAACATCAGTAAAAGTTGATCCAAACATTGTAGTGTGAATGCACCCTAAAGGTTTAACTGAGCACAGAATCAACCTTTTGCTGTGACTGTCACAATCCCCTGACCAGAACTCTGAAAACCTGTGGGTTGAGCTGAAGAGAGAAGTGCACTAGAGACAGACTGCATAGATTCTGTGAAGAGGATGTCTCTGTAGTCTCCAACCTTATAAAATGTTATAGAAGACTCAGTGCTGTTTCACAAGGGAGGTTCAAAGTATTAAAACTGTTTGAAAGGAGCGGCAGTGCTGACTTTAGGAATTTGATGTGTTTGCTGGAATTCTGATTAAAAAGTTTGTCACAGTGCAGGTGAGTCTGGATGGATGATACAGGTCATTATTAAAAGAAAAAAATCTGAGTGAAATCAAAGGATGATAGAAAGCTTAGAAAGTTGTTTCCCCTAGGTGCTGTGATATAGACCGACCTGATGATCATTATATGCAAGTTTGGCAAGCACTGGAGTAATTGCCTAGGACGAGTAGTGATTCTCGTGAAATGTGAATGGATAAACAGACAGAAGGATGGACGACAGACCCCATGCATTTGCATTAACTGTTTTTGGCACATTAGCTGTAGACAAAACATGAGCCCTCAAAAAGTAAAGCCAATGCATTTGGATCACCCGGGATTAAACAGGCCTCTACTTAATATCTGAGATGTCACTTAATGATAAAAGTATGAAAATACATATAAATAACAGCAACAACAGAAAAAGTTAAAGGGGGCACTGACTGCCTTTTCCCTGGATTAATTCCAAATTTCAACATTATCATGATTATTTGTCTGTATTCTGATGAACAAAAAATAGTTTGTGTCATTTTACATGAGATCCAGAAAGCCATTGTGAGCTCTCTCAGGGTTTCAGGCCTCCTCAGTGATATTTATGAGCCCTAAAGCCGCCCTTTGCAGCTACAATAGCTTCAGCTCTGCAGGGAAGGCCTTCCACAAGGCTTAGGAGTGTGTTTATGGGAATTTTTGACCATTCTTCCAGAAGCACAATTGTGAGGACAGGCACTGATATTCCCAAAGGTGTTCTATCGAGTTGAGGTCAGGACTCTGTGCAGGCCAGTCAAGTTCCTCCACACCAAACTTGCTCGACCATGTCTTTATGGATCATGCTTTGTCCATTGGTGCCCATTAATTTGGAGGGGTGTCCCAATACCTTTGGTAATAGTGTATAATGCTAACTTTTGGAATAAATTAACAGTAAAAATGTGTCTGGATACTTTTATGGGGTCTTTATTTCTGGTGGTATGCTACAAAACATTGCTGGTTATCACTTCAAAAAAGTAGTATAATTACAAAAGAAAAAAATTCCATCTCAGTTACACCGAGTGAACTGAATGTAGGGAAACATTACAAACACAGAAGAAGCATCACATTTCTGATCTCTTCACCCAAATGCCCCTCACCTGTGAGATGATGCAATGGACCAAATATGTTTCTGGCCATTTGATACAGTTTATTTCCAGGATGCAAAGCATTCCTGGAAAAATTGTAACTGATATTTCTGTAATGATACACCTTCTGGACAGTTACACCTCTGGCTATCAAAGTGAAATGTGACTTGTGGTGTCATGGGAAGTTCAGAAAACACCCATAAAGAGTAAGAAAATCATCTATCACTTTAGAGCTAATCTTGATAGGATTCCTCAACTCGTGGGCAAAGTATAGAGTGGTATGATGAACAAAATGTTCAATCCTTTCATCAGTCAAGAACTTTTTGAGGTACTGCAATGGCATCTGTACAGCTTCTGGGGCTTCAGGGTCTGGGCTTGACCTCAGGTTCTCATCCTAGGTCAAACCCACCGGTGAGGAGTTTGCAGATTCGCACCACGCTGTGTGGGTTTCCCCAAGGTGCTTTAGTTTCTTCCCACAACTCAAAGAAATGCTTCATGGCAGAGGCCACTCCGTTTCTAACATTGTAGCTAGGACAGAAATGTAGTTTCCTCTATTATGTATAAACTGAACAACAATAAAGTTGATTTTCCTATATTTCATATACAGTGGATATAAAAAGTCTACACACCCCTGTTGAAATGCCAGGTTTTTGTGATGTAAAAAAATGAGACCAAGATAAATCATTTCAAAATGTTTTCCACCATTAATGTGACCTATAACCTGTACAACCCAAATGAAAAACAAACTGAAATCTTTTAAGGGGAAAAATAAAAAAATAAGAAACTTACAATAACCTGTTTGCATAAATACTGTATACACAGCCTGCTAGAACTGGGGATGTGGCTATGTTCAGAATTAATCAGTCACATTCAAACTCATGTTAAATGGGAGTCAGCACACATCTGCCACCATTTAAAGTGCCTCTGATTAACCCCGAATAAAGTTCAGCTGTTCTAGTAGGCTTTTCCTGACATTTTTGTAGTCACATCTTACAGCACAAGCCATGGTCCGCAGAGAGCTTCCAAAGCATCAAAGCGATCTCATTGTTCAAAAGTATCAGTCAGGAGAAGGGTACAAAAGAATTTCCAAGGCATTAAATATACTACGGAACACAGTGAAGACAGTCATCATCAAGTGGAGAAAATATGGTGCAACAGTGACATTACCAAGAACTGGACATCCCTCCAAAATGGATGAAAAAACAAGAAGAAAACTGGTCAGGGAGACTGCCAAGAGGTTGACAGCAACTTTGAAGAAGCTGCAGGAATTTCTGGTAAGTACTGGCTGTTTAGTATATGTGACAACAATCTCCTGTCTAGGGTGGCAAGACGGAAGCCTTATCTTATGAAGAAAAACATCCAAGCCTGACTACATTTTGCAAAAACACATTTGAAATCTCTCAAACGCATGTGGGAAAATGTGTTATGGTCCGATGAAACCAAGGTTGAACTTTCTGACCATAATTCCAAAGGGTATATTTGGCGCAAACACAACACTGCTCATCACCAGAAGAACACCATACCTACAGTGAAGCATGGTAGTGGCAGCATCATGCTTTGGGGCTGCTTTTCTTCAGCTGGAACTGAGACCTTAGTCAAGGTGGAGGAAATTATGAACAGTTCCAAATACCAGTCAGTGCTGGCACAAAACCTTCACGCTTCTGCTAGAAAGCTGAAGAAGAAGAGAAACTTCATCTTTCAGCATGACAATAACCCAAAGCACACATCCAAATCAACAAAAGAATGGCTTCACCAGAAGAAAATTAAGGTTTTGGAGTGGCCCAGCCAGAGTCCAGACCTGAATCCAACTGAACATCTGTGGGGTGATCTGAAGAGGGCTGTGCACAGGAGATGCCCTCACAATCTGACAGATTTGGAGCATTTTTGCAAAGAAGAGTGGACAAATATTGACACATCAAGATGTGTCACGCTGATAGACTCTTACACAAAAAGACTGAGTGCTGTAATAAAAGCCAAAGGTGCTGCAACAAAGTATTAGTTTAAAGGTGTACATATTTATGCAACCAGGTTATTGTAAGTTTCTTATTTTTTTATTTTTCCCCTTAAAAGATTTCAGTTTGTTTTTCAATTGGGTTGTACAGGTTATAGGTCACATTAATGGTGGAAAAAGTTTTGAAATGCTTTATATTTGACTCATTTTGTTTACATCACAAAAACCTGGCATTTGAACAGGGGTGTGTAGACTTTTTATATCCACTGTAGATGAGGGGTGACCAAGCTTTTTACACTTGAGATCTACTTTTAGATTTTCCAACATCACAAGATCTAGTGGTCAAAAAAGTAAAAAAATCACAAGCAATAATTTCAAATTTGAATTGCAAAAAGTGGTTAATTGACAGAACAAAGTTGTACCTTTATAAATAACTGTATTAATTTAATTAGACACAGTTACAAATTTGTTAGAAAAGCTGAGTTTTTTAAAGAAAAAATACATGCCTGCCCAGCGGTGCTTCAAATGCAGTTTGTTCTGTTGTATGAAATGATATGAAGGAGATTGTGGTGACTTGGGAGGGGGGGGGTGAATTCTCTCTTTTTTCAGGTTTGGGGACATGTCCCCCCATCCCCCCCCCCTTTGGTTGTGCATATGGCATACTTAGAGGGATCCAGGTCACCAAGCTGTCCGTGCCATGGGAGAAACTGAGTGAATAAAACAACTTTTTAAGAAGCCTTCGCTTTCAAAATAAGAGGAAAATGCTCTTAACTTCATGACTGAAAATAACTTCCATACATAACCTGACTGCTCATTCAGCCACGGCACAACATGGTGGTTTGGGCTGGTGGGAGAAACAGCACTGTTTGTTTGTAGCCAGTTCATTGGAATTTGTATGGGGGTATAATGGGATGTTTCAGTGCCCTCACCTTGGTGTTCTGTGAATGACCATGCTCGGTTTGGTGGTGACATACTGCATTGGTGGAAAGCATCTGTAAACCAAACTGAGAAGAAATGGCTGAGAGAGGCACGCTCCCGCAGCAGGCCGATCAGTTTTGGCCAGACAGCTGCCAGGCGGCTGTGTGTGACGGGTGCGCTCACGCTACGGTGTGGCTCAGCGTGTACGCAACGCTGACATGTTTGATTGCTTTGGCAGCTCAGCAATGTTGGTGGGCACAGCGAGGCACTCATAATGTGGCGCGTGTTCGGGTCAGGACTGATTTGCAATCGACCAGTAAGCATCTTAAGATTGACCAGTAGATCGTAATTGACTGATGGGGCACCGCTGATATAGATGCACCTTCCAGTGGTGTGTCACGCGCAACATGAGTTTAATCCACGCTGAGACAACCCAGTCAGACATATCCAGAACTGTTGCAGTGCGATATGAACCTACTTCACAAACTCTTTTTACAATCCATCCATTTTCTTGCCTGCTTCTCCAACTCATTGTTGGCAAGCACTGGAACCTAGCCCAATGTTTATAGTAGAATAATTACAGGAGGACGACTGTATATGTCCAACTGTGGTCTGGAAGGAACTTTAACCCAACACCGTTCCCAAAGACCAGGAGGGATCATTTGATCTTTATAGAATCGGTACTCTGCATAAAAAGGCCCATACGTCTGATAACTACAGTCTTCCCTGTGCATGTGCGATAGTACTCATGGTTGTGCCGTGCCCCGCAGTCCTGTTATGACTGTGTGCGTGCCAGCAGAGCTCTCTCCTCATCTCCTCCACTCTCTGTTGCTATTTTTGCCCTGTTCTTATGTAAGCTGCTCCTGATGCGCTGGAGACAGAGGCAGAGTACGGGGATGGGGATGGCGAGAGCATCCCCCGTGGACACACACATCCTCGTGTCTGCACGTGCAAACACACAGATGTACTGGATACACGTATGGGAAGTGGCATATACAAACACGCCAAGAAAAAAAAAAACAAACAAAAAAAAAAACTAAGTCATGCTGTCAGATGGTGTCACACATAAGCAGGTGATTTTGTGTTGCATAGATTACTGCAGTAAAAATTATCTTAAATATGTGCATGCCTTATCTCTACCGCTCTAGCATGAACACTTCATGGTTCTGGGCATGCTGTCAGACCACAGCGACTCCGGCCTCTAGCTGTTTATTTTTAGCTGCTCCAATAGTACAGCATGTCGTTGTTTTCCAATCAGCATAACAGGGATTCTTCAAATGACAGCGTTCAGGTGAGCAGCTCAAGCACAGGAGGTATTTCCATCATACGCTCCAAATACTGTCATGATAACACATAGTATTGGGATTGGGGGGGGTACACTTTTTGATAATTGTGTATATTTTCAACATAATAAAAAGACATTTCTTTGACTTTTCAAGAAGGGATAGTGAAAAAACAATTTAATGAATTAATCCATACTCTTTCATTTTCAGTGACAATCTTTTATTGTTCTAAATATTTATTATTAGTCTCCATAGCAGATGGGGGGGGGCACATATTTCCAAGTCCTAGCAGGAAGAAAATTTACATATTACATAACAGCTTCAAAATGCAATAAACTCAGCTTTATTCAAAAAATTCTCCCTCAAATTAACAAGATGATAACTTATTCAATTTTCTGTCCATAACACACAAGCAGTTTCACTTCCCTGGAGGCAGTATGCTGGGAAAAAAATAAGTATTGATTTTTGTGCACATGCTGCACATCTTATTTACCAGCAAAATATTATATTATTTGATTTTATTTGCTGTCGACCTTAACTCAGAATGCTGTAAAGGCTGCCCGTGCATGCAACGTTCCAAGAAGCATCAGCTGATCAGTGTTCAGGTCGGGATCTAATTGTGTTTTAAATATTTAAAAAAAAAATGTAATGTTTGCTTTTCATCCTCCTCTCCTATCTCAACTTCTTCCAATTCCTTTTCATTTTTTTAACTCATTCCTTTTCTGTGTTTACTTTTGTACATATATTTACTTAAAATTATACAGTATATTTGTGTCTTTCCAGCAAAAAAAGAGCCTTAAAGAAAAGAAAAAAAAAAAGAGAATCTATAACTTAACACATTACAATAAATGGGCTTGCAGAACTCAACCCCCACTCCGTGCACACACGTGCCGCAATCTCCATAAATTAGGGTCGTCCACACGTAATAACAGACACCTGGTAATGAGGCCACCCTCCCCCAGCCAACCACAGGAGAGAAGTGGGGCTGGATTTGAAGTGTGGGGGTTGCCAGGGTCACAGGTCAAGGGCAGCCCCCGTGGGGTTCAGCTTTGGATGAGCAGAGGCACCCCTAAAATTGAACGGTGTGGTGACATAAGGGGGACATGGGGGTAACCCCTACAGGGAATTGACGTGTGTCGCAGCCAGCTGGGGCGACGATATTACATAAATGAAAATGCACGCTCATTGTGTCTGTCAGAAAATAACGGCTGCCCCAGTGACTAAGACTGATCTATATCCAGTTTGTGTTCTGACTCAGGTGATGCAAAATTTGAAAAAATTCTGTTTAAAACAATTGCTCATCACAGAGCGCTAGAAAAAGCCAGCATGGCATCACTTAGAGCCATGTGGTAAAATATAGTGTGGAAAAATATAATATAGTTCAAATGCATAAAAACTGCATGTTCTATAGGATCTGTATATAGTTCTCTTCCATTGTGTGAATCCACAACCATCTACCTACAAAGGTGGGCTTGCACGCACGTGCATACAATATAAAATGAGGGCAGCTGCGTCGGCCATTTTAGCTGTGCATTTGTGTTTCAATGTCTATCGGCATACGCCTGCGATGCCTGTTCACTGACGCAGCATCAGCAGCCCTCACCATAAATACTGCATGGCCTCCAAAAAAAAAAAAAAAAGGGTGGAGGGAATGAGGGAAGGTGAAGAGGAAAAGAGACGAGGAGGAAACAATGAGGAGGGGAAAAGCCTCGGCTGTTAAGATGAAGGGTGGGGGAGAGGGAAGGAGGGGATGAAGGAAGGGAAGGGAGAGCAGGGAAGGTGGGGGGGGGGGGTAAGAGGAGCAGAGGGGAGAGAGTGACTAAGAGATAAAAGAGAAGTGAGTGGATGTGAGTGTGTTTGTGTGATGAGCGGATGGCCTCGGGGAGCGGTCGACTCAGTGTGCTGCTCTGCGGATGTACTGACGGGCTCCAGGCCGTTTGCTCACTCGCTCACTCACTCACTTGCCCCTCTGCTCCGTTCAATGTGAAGGGGACAGGGGTAAGGGTTGCTAGTGAAAAGGGTGAGGTGGATTGGGTGGGGGGGTACTGGGACACAATGTGCAAAGATGGAGGAAGGAAAGAAGCAAACGACAGAAGAAAAGGCAGGAGTGTCTTTCTGATGAATGGGTTAAAGAATTAAAAAAAAAAGTTGTAGGGTGATCGTGAGGGTCATAATGCAAAAAGAAGGGGTGAACTGAGAGATTTTCAGGCTAAAAGAAATGGTCAGATTATCCACAGCACTGTTTTAACACGACGGGGAGAAGAAACGGGGCCTTCAGGCCTCTGTGACAAAGATCTGGCCACTGCACCGACAGAAGCTGCTCTGTGCACCCTTTATATGTACAGTGTCTGGTTGTGAATAAATAAATGATAAACTGCGAATAAACCAGCTCTACTTTAGGTTGGAATAATGAGTGCTTCTGCGTGATATGAAGTCAACACAGCGGTCGTGCACAGAAATGTGTACGCGGTCTGCAGTGCCGGCTAAGAGCAGCCAGATGTGTTTGCATTTCAAAAGTGATCACTTGAAACCCTACTTTCTGCTGTCACAGTGTGGAGAACTGCTGTGGCCCTCCGACACACGCATGTCACTGTGCCTACTGAGTCTGCGCGTCATGCATCCGTGTGAAGGGGTGCTCCTAAAGATGCACCTTATAGTAGACATAAGAAACTTACAATATGGAAGTGCGTTGAATGGGATGGGATGGGGTGGGGGGGGGGGGTTATGCAACATCCCGGGGAAGCCAGCAGATTGAGACTAGTGTTGCTGAATATGGAAAGAGGGCACACAGCAAAGGCTGCTGGGAGTTTCTGATTGGCTGCTAATGTTGCTATCCAGGCCGGGATTGGTGGAGCCGACGCAGCCCGACATCACGTTGTCGGGACTAAACCCTTTTGAACTGAGGCAAAGCAGAGGCACAGCTATCAAAACACACACATACACACACATGTGGATACAAACACACACATTAAAAGGGAGTATTATATGCAACTGAATACGCACCTGCGCATAGTTTCACAAGTGTCAGTGTATATATATGGATAAAACTGTTCTGTGCTAATGCGTGTCAGAAGAAAACAGAATTCCTAATGCTCCTGGGCTTGTCTCCATACATGATCTCTAGTGATTTGGAGTGGTTAAAAGGAAAAAGAGCGAACTTCCCTAATTTCGCCATTCTCTTTTAAGCTCAGCTCTAAGGTGGACAGAATAAATTGGAGCTTAAGCATGCGTGAAGGCACAGCCAGCGGGCCTCTTTCCACCACTCCATGCTACATTTGTCAAATCAGAGGAATTTCTGCTACACATGAACTCCAAATCTGTAAAAAGAGAAATGGCAGGGATTTGTATTCAAGTCACGTGCAGGGAGCAGAAAAACTCTTAAAAAAAAAAATGTATATTTGAGTTTATGTTCTTTAAAAAAAAAAAAAAAAATGTCGCCAGGTCTCAATTGTGACAAAAAAATATAGAACCAGAAGAGTGCATAGACAATAAGCCGTGTGTTATTAATAAAACATGAGATGAGACAAGGCAGTGAGTCAGGGGAAATGCATGACTACTCTTTTGGCCTCACTGCCTTTGCCCCATGGTGCGTCGGCTTCCTTCTGCTGTCACCTTTGCCCGTAGATAGATGCGTCTCTGCCCTCGGCTAAGGTGAAGGGCTGAACAATCGACTCTGATCAGTTCTTAGGTAAATCCCAAAACTCAATATACAGATAAACCCAAATTAACCCATCAGAGGAAGAGGAGCACTAATCACATTTGTATTAGTTTGTATAATTGTGGTCGATGCACAAACATGGATGGCATTTCTGCAAACGGAGGCTGCACCAGGAGCACTCATGAGAGGCAGATGAGACAGCATGACAGATGCAGGAGAGATGACAGGACCGGTATAGGCGACATCACCAAGCACAGTGTGTGTGTGTGTGCGCGTGTGTGCACAAGGCTTCTTTAAGGCTGAAGGTCGGGCCTATGAAGCTTTGATCCATCTCTTCCCAAGTTGTCATGCCCCTCCCTACATCCAATGCCAGTGAGCAGAGCACCTCTTTGCCTGTCCTCTCCCTCTCACACATGCGTGCACACAGGGCGTCTGCAGTGCATTAATGCTCTTACCTCACCTCCTTCACCGGACACGACAAACAAGAGCAAAAGACCTGAAGAGATGTTTTTTTTTTTTTTTTCTTTTTCTTGTTGACACTGTGTAGGAATCACAAACCAACCACTGTGAATAAATGACGTTAACTCTTATGCCATCACAGCAAAGTTTTTGAATATTAATTCATTACTTTAGAAATTCTGCCAAGAGGCCAAAAACCAAAAAGAAAAATTAATAAATGAGATAATCAAACTGTGGTGTCATTGTTATATCATACACAAACCCATACTGTATGTGAATTTAATGGTAGTAGTAGTAGTAGATTAGTTTATTTGACAGGGACAGTGCAATAAACATAGACAATTAATCAAAGACAATCAATCTGATGTGTTGCACATAGAGTGTATAGCTATTAGCTAATTTGCAACTCTTGTCCCTGGATGGGCTTTAGAAAAAAGAATCAAGATAAAAAATATACACAATAACCACATACATCAATGCAGAAAAATTATAAATATACAATTATAAATATTATAAATATTATAAATACACAAATATAACAGCCTGACTCACATTTAACATAAATATTATAAATATTATAAATACACAAATATAACAGCCTGACTCACATTTAATATAAATATTATAAATATTATAAATACACAAATATAACAGCCTGACTCACATTTAACACATATAACATAACTCACATTTGCCTATTTCAGGCCTTCCTCCCTCCGTCACTCACTATAAACAAACACATTTATTCCTTCCCTTCATTCACTCTCACTTTGCAGACAAATAATTCATACATGAGTACATTCTTGTTTATTTTTCAGCCAGTTTTTAACATTTTTAGTGAATGTTTTAAATGGGAAAATGTTTTAATGGGAAAATGCCATTAAAGATTTTTCTTTTCTTTCTACAATTGGTGCTTAAACATTCACCTCACTGGTGGGTCCCTCCATGGATGGTTGGATCTCAGACACATTAACACTGTCTGGCGTTGACTTGCACCCACGAGACCTCCCCCACCACATCACACACACACACACACACACACACACACACACACACACACACACACACACACACACACACACACACACGTACGTGTCTGGGCATCATTCTTCTGCTCTAATACACTCTGTGCCCCTTGGGAGAGGACTTTATTTGAGGGTGATTTTGGTAGTTTTGGCAGTGAGTGTGTGCGCGCTACCTTGTGTAGGATCGTGGCTCTCCCAAAAGTGTTTGAGGAGCTCCTCGAGGCTGATGTCTTTAGGGGAGAAGACCACTCTCACCACTTCAGTGTGACCCGTCTGACCTAAAGCAGAATTAAAAAAAAAAAGTACTAATCAAATCAGTATGTATGGCATCCTCTTGTTCCGGTATGTGCACTTGATTCCATTTATTTATCTGTTTTTACAGTTCACTGCAAACACTGAAGGTACTGCGGCAAGTGACTAAAAACAAACACGTTTCATATGTTGTGTACTGGGTGTCACTCAGTACATTTACCACAAATACAAGACACTCTGGCTGAGTCCACACACAGCTTTGTTATTGCTCATGGCACACTGGGTGAGATAGCTAAAGATGGAGAGAGAGCAGCCACAGTAAATGTTGGAGCTTATGGTGGAGGTTGCCAAAAGCACTCACTCCTGTCTGCAGCTGCCAGGACCCCGAGGCTTCAACAAGCTGCCTGCAAGCGTTCTCAAACTGGGGACTACTTTAGGTTCTCACGCGCAGGTGCATTGGCAGAGGAAAACATGTTTACTGCACACACCCTTAATGCAAAAGCTTACCTTTTCAAAATGCACAAGTGCTGGCTTGGAAGAGACAATATACAACAAACGCATAGCCACAAACACATCAGGTTCAGGTTACTTTATTTGTACCCGTAGGTAGATTTGTTTTGCAGTCAGGTGACATCCATATTTACAAACCACAATTACATTCAACATGAACACAAACACAGGCACACATGAAGCTGACTATAAATATGACAAAAATACTCAAGGCTCCATCAATCAGGATATAAGACAAAGAGATGAGAGAAAAAACAAAGCAATAAAAGAGAAGGGTCATATTAAAAAGTTAAAGACTAGTCAAAGAGGTTAAAAACTCAAAAGTCTAAAACCCAATAAAAGATTTAGAACCCAAATAAAAAACCTACAAAAATAAGTAAATATAAAATAAAATTAATAAATAGGTAACTAAATTATGTGCAATATATTGTTACATCTTGTTCAACTCTTTAACAGCAGCAGGAACAAAGCTGTTTTTGTAGCGCTGGGTTTTACTTTTTGGAACAGCAAACCTCCGTCTTGAGGGAAGAAGCTGAAAGTGGCAGTGCAAAGGGTGGGAGTCATCATTTAAAATGGAGGTAGCAATCCTCTGTACCTGTCTGGTGTACAGGGATGTCAGGCTCAGCTGTGACTCACCAAGCAAACGACTGGACCATCTAACTACCTGATCCAAGGATTTCCTCTGTTTCAGTTTTATCTGACCAAACCATGACACTAAAGAAAAGGATAAAACTGATTCAATAAAAGCCCGATAAAACAGTATCATTATGGTTCGGTCAATTTGGAAGCGTGCAAGTTTCCTTAAACAATGCAAATGTTGCTGACCCTTGTTGCACACCCTTTCACAGTTCACATGTACATAATTGGTACAGATAAGAGAGCAGCCAGATGAATACATCTCTGAAACAAACTTTCTGACCCTTAAAAGCCTTCAAAGGATTAGGACTCATCCTATGACTCACATAGGACTCATCCTATGTGATTCAACCTGTTTAACCTGTTAAACTCGGGAGATTCCGCGGCCGGTCACGTCTCTGCGTCTTAGTGCGTCTCAGTGCGCAATGAAAAAAAAAAAGCTGTATTTCCAGTCTTCCAGTACAGACACAGCCGTAAACAGAAAGCCAAAGAAGTGTTTGATTGGTTTAGAATGAGATTGACATCTCATTCGACCAACAAGAGCCTTGATTTGGGTTTTTAAACCTTGAAAAACCAATGATCAAAAACCTAGCAAGAAGTATCTGCCCATCAACGACCGCGAATACAACAAGCCAATTGAAGCTGAGTAATCTGATGATGGACGTGTCGTTCAATGTACAGGGAAGAAGTGAGAGACCTGGAGGGCTGGTGCAGGGAGAACAATCTGGTGCTCAACGTGGACAAAACGAAGGAGATGATTATCGACTTCCGGCGGTCACAGCCTGAGCACGTCCCCTTCAGCATCGACGGCCGTTTAGTGGAGAGAGTAGAGAACATCAAGTTCCTCGGAGTGCAGATCTCGCAGGACCTGACCTGGAGCAAGAATTCCTTGGAGATCAGGAAGCGGGCTCAGCAGAGACTGCACTTCTTGAGGAAACTCAAACAGGCCTCTCTCCCCATCTGCATCCTCAGGACCTTCTACAGAGGTGTGGTGGAGAGTGTTCTGATGTACTGCATTGCTACATGGTACTCCAGCTGCAGTATGTCAGACAAAAAAGCCCTGCAGAGGATAGTCAAGGGGGCTGAGAGGGTAATTGGAGTCTCCCTCCCCTCTGTCCAAGAACTTTTTCAGAACCGTTGTAGGAGAAGGGCACTGAACATTGTCAAGGACCGTTCTCACCCTCTGCATAAACACTTTGAACTTCTTCCATCTGGTAAACGATTCCGGAGCATCAGAGGCAGAACCACCAGACTGATCAACAGCTTCCTTCCACAAGCTGTCAGGATGCTGAACAGTTGACCCGGAATCTCTCATACACACTACTGCACCTACGGACATTTTGTATATTATTTGTATATTATAGTTAGTTAGTTTTTTTCCCAAGTATGTCTCAGGGATGTGTGAATGGATGGGGGGTGGGGGTGGGGGGTGGAGCTATGTGGGAGTGTGTCTTAAATCATGCTGCTTCTATTTATATGGATGCCGAGAGAAACGCAATTTCATCTTGCCTGCACTATAGTTGTATGTACAGCAATATGACAATAAAGTTTGATTTGATTTAGCCAATCAATTTCTGACTTCAATGACACCCTACATGCACTGGTTCCGTGTTTATATTTCCGGTAAAATGCCATGCGTTCCCGTGTGTAAAATCTCTTTTGACTCCGCCACTGTGATGAGGAACCACGCCAACGACAATGCGGTTGTGGATAGGTAAGTCTTATAATCTAAATTATTCTTTATCGATAAAAATAGTAATAAAAATAACTTTTGACCAGTCAGTAATTACAAGGGTCCTGCATGGCAACGTTTTTGTGTGTGTCGGGGGGGGGGGGGGGGGGGGGGGGGGATAGTGAACTCTGGAAAAATTGGAGGGGGGAGGGCTGTTTTTGTGTATACTTTAGTGAAATGTATTAATTTTTTAGCATAATTTTTCTTACACTGTAGGCTATTTTTGCTTGTAAAAAAAAAACAAAAAACAAAAAAAAAACCAGGAACTGTGCTGTGTATGTCTGGGTTGTTACCCCTTGGTTTTTCTGTGCAAACTGCTGAGATAGTGAACTCTGGAACACAGTTTTCCAAACTGTAGGCACAGTTTGGCACAGTTCAAGAACGCCTTGTTACAACCTGAGAAAAAAAGCTGTGTAATATATTCATTTTTTTGTGGTATTGTTACAAAATTTTGATTTGAGTTTGAAAACACTTGGTTCTACATTTCTGTTGTGTTTTCCAGCAAGTATCTGACAGCTGTATGTTATTTGCAAGCATTTGTATCTAAAAAAAAAAAAAAAAACCCAGGCGAACTTTATTTTCTTCAAATTCAGTATGTATAGATGATTGTTACTCAGTGGCAGGAGCACTTAGGGAGATTATGACTGTTTTGCCAAAAATTCAGAGTATTTTCTTTTAAATGAGACCAACCCCATGAAGATGCTGCAAAGGGTTGAAGAACAGCTTTTGATTTACTTTGGGCATGTTATTTTTAGGCGTTTTTAGGGAAGTTGAACAGAGTGGAAGTGGTTTAAACAGCTGTAACCACTGTCAAGAAATCACTATTTTTCAGCATGCATTAGCAGTCTTTAATGAATATCTATCCAAAAACTGTCTTAAGCAGCGGCAATATACAGCTGAAACCAGATAGCAACACACACTGTAGAAAAAGACATAACCTTTTATTCCCCTCACCTTTTCAGTTTTAGGTCAGTTAGGATTACTAAAATTATTTCTATTTGCCAAATAATTTTTATATTTGATAATTTTTTAAGACTTTTTTTATTACTTTCTTCAAATTCAGAAGTTTACATACACTAAGATTACTATGCCTTTAAACCATTTGGGAAAACCCAGATGATGTTGTGGCTTTGGAAGCTTCTGATAGGTTAACTGACAACATTTGAATTAATTGGAGGCACATCTGTGGATGTATTTTAAGGCACAACTCAAACACACTGCTTCCTTGTGTGACATCATGGGAAAATCAAAAGAAATCAGCCATGATATCAGGAAGACAATTGTGGACCTTCACAAGTCTGGTTCTTCCTAGGGTACAACTTCCAGATGCCTGAAGGTACAACGTTCATCTGTTCAAACAATTATACACAAGTACAAACATCATGGGAATGTCCAGCCATCATACTACTCAGGAAGGAGACTGGTTCTGTGTCCCACAGATGAACATGTTTGGTGTGAAATGTGCGTATCAACCCCAGAACAAAACCAAAGACCTTGTGAAGATGCTGACTGAAGCTGGTAAAAGAGTGTTATTATCCACAGTGAAACGGCTCCTGTACAGACATGGGCTGAAAGGCCACTCAGTGAGGAAGAAGCCATTACTCCAAAAGCAACATTTAAAAAAGCCAGATTACAGTTTGCAAATGCACACAGGGACAAAGACCTTAATTTATGGAGACATGTCCTGTGGTCTGATGAAACTAAAATTGAACTGTTTGGCCATATTGACCATCGTTACATTTGGAAGAAAAAGGGGGAAGCTTGCAAGCCTGAGAACACCATCATAACATGTTCAAACATCATGTTGTGGGAGTTTGTTGCTGCAGGAGGGACTGGTGCACTTCACAAAATGGATGGCATCATGTGGAAAGAACAATGGGCCCTATTTTGATGGTCATCAGCGGACTTTTGTGCCAGACTTTCAACTATATGCCAGTGTTTTTTTTAGTTTCTGTCAGTGTTATTGTCTGTTTTTTATGCTTTGTGTCACCCCATCTAATTGCCAGTAGCCAGAGCGCCAGCTTTGCACTGGGAGGAGCTGAGTAATTTCAAAGAGGTGTGGCAGTGCACAATCTTATGTACATCGGTATTATGGTGCAGGTTATGACAATGTGCTTTTGATCAGGAAAAAGGAGGTCTGTCATCAGAAGCGCTTTGTTTAATGCTATTTCAGTAGCCTGTACTGAAATCATAAAATTCTTTAGGGCAGGGGTCATTCAGGTTTCTGTGGGATATTTTCTAATTTCACTTCTTAATTGGTCCAAAGATGTGCAAATAATTTGTCATTGTTGTGCATGTGTTCTGTAGGCACCCTTGCACCCATGCACAACAACAGCAAATTATTTGCAAATCTCTGGAGCAATTAAGAAGTGAAATTAGAAAATTTCCCACAGAAACCTGAATGTTCCAGGAGCCCCAGGTTGGAGACCACTGCTTTAGGGGAATGAACAGGTTTTGTTTCTTTTCACTGTAACTTCCCAGAGAGCCAGGAGATGCGTCCACATCTGGCTGCTGCTGCAGGTTTTCTAGCTGGGCCGAGGCTGCCTGCACCGCTACGGTCGGGGTTCTGAAGCTGTGGGTGCCCTGACTGCCGGGAGCAGGCCGCCAAGAGCAGGCTCGTATTATGGCGGTGGTCGGCGGTGGACAGAACGCCGTGAGGGAGACCCTCAATTGGCGAAAACAACAGGAGAGGGAGCACTCCATCTCCCAAGGGCCGGGAGCAACTTCCGAGCCACCGTTAATGATCCTTCCATCAGGTATCATCCTCTTTTTCTGAAGTTTCAAACCCATTCATTTCTGCATGTTGCATCTGTGCGTAGAGCATTAAACCATTCAGAGATTTTTTAGCCCAGCATTATCCCTTCCTCATTTGTCCTCTCTGAAATAAGTAACTGGGCATCAACTGTGATTGAGGTCTTCCTTACTACCAAGCAGCATTACTATCACGTGCGTTTTCACTCACGCACACATCCTTTGGCCACAGCAAAACCCATCTTAAACAAGCCATTATGATCAGAGTTCACTTTAGATAATGCGCCTCTGTGCATTAAAGGGATGGGCAGGAGTGCTTTGGACTGGATTATCCAAAAAACACTTCTGAATAATTAGACTGGCCTCTTTGCACCTTGCGGAAAATTTGTCTTTACATGGCTGTTAAGAGGAAATGAACTTGGAAACTCCCACATACACTACCGTTCAAAAGTTTGGGGTCACTTAGAAATTTCCTTATTTTTGAAAGAAAAGCACTTTTTTTCTATGAAGATAACTTTAAACTAATCAGAAATACACTCTATATATTGATAATGTGGTAAATGACTATTCTAGCTGCAAATGTCTGGTTTTTGGTGCAATATCTAGATAGGTGTATAGAGGCCCATTTCCAGCAACTATCACTCCAGTGTTCTAATGGTACAATGTGTTTGCTCATTGGGTCAGAAGGCTAATGGATGATTAGAAAACCCTTGTGCAATCATGTTAGGTCTGCAATGCTGTAATTGCTGCAAATGGAGGATTCTTTGACGAAAGCAAAGTTTGAAGGAAAAAATTATTATTTCAAATACAAATCATTATTTCTAACCTTGTCAATGTCTTGACTATATTTTCTATTCATTTTACAACTCATGGTGGTAAATAAGTGTGACTTTTCATGGAAAACACAAAATAATTGTCTGGGTGACCCCAAACTTTTGAACGGTAGTGTATGTGCTCCATGTCGGTGACAACTGATTATGGACTGCATCATTGTAGAGCGGCCCATTATGTGGAATTATTGAAGCAACATCTCAAGACATAAGCCAGGAAATTAAAGTTCGGGTGCAAATGGGTCTTCAAAACCCTAAGTATGCTGCCAAATTAGTTACAAAGTGGTCTAAGAACAACAAAGTCAATGTTTTGGAGTAGTCACCACAAAGCCATGATCCCAGTCCCATAGAAAATTTGTGGGAAGAGCTGAAAAGATGTGTGTGTGCGAGCAAAGCAGCCTACAAACCTGACTCAGTTACACCAGTTTTGTCAGGAGGAATGGGCTAAAATTCCACCAAACTATTGTGAGAAGCTTGTGGAAGGATACCCAAAACGTTTGACCCAAGCCATACAGCTTAAAGGCAATACTACCAAATATTAAGGAAATGGATGTAAACTTCTGACTTTGAAGAAAGTAATAACATTTCTCTAAAAATTTATTTAGCAAATATAAAAATTATTCAGCAAATAAGAAATAATTTTGGCAGTCCTAACAGACCCAAAACAGGAAAAGTTTAGTCTGATTTAATGTCAGACAGTGAGAAAAAAAAGGTTATGTGCCTTTTTATACAGTGAACTTCTGGTTTCAACTGTATAAACAATGTGATTCACCCAGTTTAATTTTGCTATGCTCACAGACAACAGTGAGCTGAACTGCATGTGGAAAATCATTATTTCAGTAATGTCAATAGTAGAAGGTGAAATTATTCAAGTGCTGCAAAAGTAGCTGTGAAAACCTGCAGAAGGTGACTATGTGCCGTGACTCTGCGGGCTTGTCCCACATGAAGGAGGTCAAAGGCTGACAAGTGACCAGCAACACTAAAAAGGCCAGCAATCCAATGTTTGACTGAAGGACCATTCAGCCAGGTGAAAAGCATTCTGGGAGCTAAAAGATTCACAAAGCAACCCACCACACTGTTGCCCTTTCTAGCTTAATTGTTCCCTGCTGCAGAAAATAACAAAAAAAAAACAAAAAAAAACTCAAAAAAAGATTGGAGTAAGTTTTCATAACATTTATTGACCTTATATCTCATTATCTCACAACCATCAATGACAAATTTATTATTTTTATATCTAAAAAAATAAAATAAAAAATCTACTAACGTGTTTAGAAGTTGCCTACAGTGACTACAAGTGCAGGCTTTCACGCTACACATTTAAGTATACATCCACAAAACCATTAATTACAGAAATAAAGTATCAGGTCACATAATGTGTGACCAACTTCCTCATAAAAAACGGGGTGTTGACAATAAGCATGATGATTTAAAAACAGGACACTGCTACAGTACACATATCTGTGATAACCACCACCTCTCCAGCACCTCGAAAAGGTCCCAGTAATTGCCATTTCCTAAGATTAATTTTAAAATTTGACCTCTCCAAACTAAACAGAAGTAGTTTTGAAGACCAAAAATCATTCCTGTATTGTTTTATATCTCAGATTCCCTCACCTCAAACATCCTGTTTTCTGCCTGTAATGTAAGATCAGGCTAAAGTAATAACCAGCTGCTAACTGCTAGCACTAACTGCTAAGCTGTACTTTAATAGCCCATCTCAATAAAGCTGGCATATGCACAAAAAAAGGCCCGCAGTAAATCCGTCAATTTTAAAAAAAAATCCATAATCGTACATAGCAACGCATACACATTGTTCCCTAATTTCAATGGCATATCAATGCTAGGCTAAGCAACAAGCTTAAAAAATTTTAATCGACCTTGCAGATAAAATATTAAAATGATTTACCTATGGCTTGAGGGTATAAAGCCACTTCTTGTTTCACTATGAAAATATGTAAATAAGTTTGTCTATTAATTAATGTCATCTGTATTGTTAGTCTTTATTTGTTACACAAAAAATCCCTTGTTTACCCATTTTATCTGCATTTTGAATTGGATTTTAGTGGGGGTGGGCGCCCTGCACTTCAGCATGATACACTAACTGGTTTGGATTAGCTCTCAGCAACAAGGAATAAACTGAATTGCCAAAAGTCAGGCAACTTAATTGAATTTCTTTAAATTAATAGAACAGTTTGACTCAAAGGGGGGCAAGCCTTTTTGATGTGGTCAGCCCCATGGAGACATGAGGACAGGTAGCAGTGCCGAAGTAGAAGTGATGTTAGCATAAATGGACCTGGGGCCAGCAGGTCTTGAGTGGTGGCTTAGAGGTAGAGCATTCGCCCCACAACTGGGAGGTTGGGGTTCAAGTTCTGGTTGGGTCATGCCAAAGACCATATAAAAATGTAACTTGCTGCCGTCCAGCTTGGTGCTCAGCAAAAATGGAACGGAGGAGAGAAATGTGGGTGGCAGTGGCTCAGGAGGTAGAGCGGGTTGTCCAATAACCAGCCTGTTGGCGGTTCGAATCCCACTCTTCCCTGCCATCCTGCCGTTATGTCCCTGGGCAAAACACTTTACTCACCTTGCCTCCAATGTCCATGACACTGGGTATGAATGTGTATAAATGTTCGGTAGTGGTCGGAGAGGCTGTTGGCATGGATTGGCAGCCATGTTTCTGTCAGTCTGCCCCAGGGCAACTGTGGCTACAGAAGTAGCTAACCACTACCATTGTCTGTAGAGTGAATGAATAATGGACTCACTGTAAGCACTTTGAGATGTCACTTGACATGTAAAGTGCCATATAAATCTAATCCATTATAGCAGACAATAGTGGTGAATGAACCCTATCATTACCTTGTCCTGGCTCCATTCCGGTCACAGATTATAAAAGCAAATGAAGACCATAGACCAGGGGTCACCAACTAAAACTGCAAAAGGTCCAATAAGTCGGTCCTCCTCCCCAGCCGAAGTCCGAACTAGGTGTGGGAATTTTTCGGCACATCAGGATTCGATTATGATTCAGAACTCTGATTTAATTCTAAAACCATTCTCAATGTATCTTGATGCATTTTTTTTTCTATTCAAGATTTTTCCCTCCCACTGTGTGATAACTTGGTCCTTTTAAAGTGAAGTATTTGCAATGACCCATGAATTTACTTCCAACATCTTTTATTAAAACAAATGGAAAAAAAATCTGGCAAATGGACAAATTTATCACAAAATGTGCTTTTAAAAGCTGCCATCATTTCACTGACATTTTTTCAGAAGACCACAGCTGTCTACAGACAGGCCAATATCATTTAACTTGCTTTCACACATCATTTTATTAAGCTCATATTTTAGCTGCTTTTAGCTCTATATTAATTTTTAAACAAAAAAATTAAATTAATTCTTTGTTCAATTTCAAACAAAACATAACATAAAATTTTATAATACAGGGCAATACTAAATGCGTTTGACTCCAGATAAATAGGTCTAAAATTCTAAAATCTACAACTAAAATCCTAAAAATATACAGGAGAACACAAATTAAATTGTATTGCATTTGATAAAAGATTAATATCTAAAAAACTAAATTTCACAAAGTCCACCTCAATACAATATTTTCAGTGCAGAAAAAAAACTGTTTCAAACTGTAAGACAAAAAAAATGGACACAAAATATAATTTCACCCAGATAAGTGATAGAAGATGGATGGATGGATGGATGGACTACAGAATTCCTCTGACAGGTTTTAAAAAATCTCAACAGTAAACTCTGTTACAGCATGGATGGAGCTGTAACTCCATGATTACAGGGAGAGGGCAGGTGGAACTTTTCATGTTCAGTAACACACAGAGCTTTTACTGAGTTTTTATGCGATAGCAGAGGCTACGAAAAGGATCTCCATACCAGCTACCTCACCTCTGTATCCCAGCACAGACTACTCTCGGCAGAATAGAGGAAGATGTAACCCGGTAAATGCATTCAATTTTACAGCAGCGCTTCATTTTGTGGGTACAGACCTGGTAGCGAAGAGGGTAGTCTGCAGCAGGAGGAAAGCGCCCAAGGGCTCATGCCATAATCTGTCCAGGCAGTCGCCGATGCAGCAGTTCAGTTCCACTTTTTTCTGCTTTTTTCCCCACCAAAATAAAACTGTCTCCCTTTTTTCTAAAATTGCATCTATTCTCACCCTCCATACCGGTCGCTATGGAGGGTGAGAATATGTATGGGCACATAATCATACCATGTAGGATAACTAAATAGACGGTTATGCTGTTTCATCCCACCTAGCAACAATGCTCTGCACTGTGTGTGTTTATATATTTACATATTTATTCCATCTAGCTACAATGCTCTGCACTGGGTGTGTTTATATTTATATATCTATATATTTATTCCATCTAGCTACAATGCTCAGCACTGGGTGTGTTTATATTTATATATCTATATATTTATTCCATCTAGCTACATTGCTCCGCACTGTGTGTGTTTATATACTTGCATATTTATTCCACCTAGCTGCAATGCTCCGTACTGTGGGTGTTTATATATTTACATATTTATTCCATCTAGCTACAATGCTCTGCACTGTGTTCATATATTCATATATTTATTCCATCCAGCTACAATGCTCTGCACTGTGTGTCTGTGTGTGTGTGTGTGTGTGTGTATATATATTTTATAGTAATATGTACATATGTATATTAGCTGCTCTTGCTTGCTTGTTTTTTTTTTTGGTTTTTTTTTTTTTTCTTGCCTTCTGATTGTTGCTCTGAGTGTTGCTATCCCTGTGCTGTTGCAATCCTGGAATTTCCCCGTTGTGGGACTAATAAAGGCTTATCTTATCTTATCTTATCTTAAAGGCTTCGAGGTCCGGACAGAGGACTCGCGAGGTCCGGATCCGGACCGGAGTCCGCCAGTTGGTGATCCCTACCATAGACTGTATGCCGAAGACATGAAGACTGTTAAATGAAGAAACAGGTTAAATTTTGAAAAACGTTCCTTGATCTCTGTACAACTTCTGCAGAGATCAAGAGAAGGTTTGACCTGGCAGGAATAGCTATGATAAAGTTCAAACGCCTGATGGAAAGCAGTAGACTCCAAAAAAAGACCAAGATCAAGATGGTGACTACGCTTGTGTTTCCCATGGCCATATATGGATGTGAGATTTGGATCATCAGCAAAAAGGACAGACATTATATAGATGCATTTGAGCTATGGTGCTGGAGGAGAGTACTGAAGATTCCTTGAACCAGGAAGGAAACCAACAAGTCTGCACTTGACAGAATAAGTCCTAAAACATTTCTTGAAGGTGAAATTGTGAAGAGGAGGCTCAAGTACCTTGGCCATATAATGTGGAAGGACGAGAGTCTGGAGAAAAGTGCGATGGAAGATGACGAAGAGGAAGGTTGCGACAAAGACGGATGGAAGGCATTACTGAAGCCACGGGAATGTCACTAGTGCTCCTGAAGGAAAGGACGAGGGATCAAGAAGGATGGAGAAAGTTGGTGTGTGAAATCACCAGGGATTGTACACAACTCGACAAAACTTGAGAGAGAGAGAGAGAGTGAGTGAGTGTGAGAGTGAGCGTGAGAGTGAGAGAGAGAATTTACGGGCTGATATGGAAACATTAAGGTAAGAGGACATTTTCTTTCTTTTTTCCTCTGTTGTTTTTGTTGATTATTATTTTGAGGCTGGCTATAATTAGGCTGTAGGAACATTGGTCTCTCTGTATTTCAGGACCTCCAACTTTACAAATTAAGCACAGACTGTGCTAACCGTAGCGTGTGGCTAGTATTACGATGAGGAAAATCATGTCAGAGAAGGCAGAAGAAAGAGAGGAAAAACTCCACACGCAGCCCCAAAAAGTTCATTTGGCAGTGTGGGGTTTGGGAGTTTTTGATTTTCAATAAAGTGGCTGAAAGGGCACATTAGAGGCCCCAGCTTACATAAAAAAGGTAGAACTCAACCCACCTTTGCATCTATCCACCTGCACACTTCGCCAAAATAGACTGAGTAAGTTAGTTAGTTTGCTATGGAGGGGAAGCATTGTAACAGAATTCTTGGCAGTTACAGGACAGTTACCATAGTAACACAGCACTGAGTGGTAATCACATGTAACAGCTTTATTTTGTATGCAGCAAAACATAAAAATCACACAAAATATTTAGTCACAGCAGTGCACAGAGTACTTTTTTTTTACTTTAGGTGTTAATATCACACCATTCACTTGACTGTAGTGGTGTGTGGGTAAAGACCAAGCAGCATATGGTAAGTGAAGAACTAATTCAGAGCCTTTAATTGTTTATTTATTTTTATTTTCCTTATTTAATTTTTTGCCAATTAATCAAGACAGAATGATAAGATTAGCCCTCCACAATACAAGCAGGTACTCTGTGTACTGCTGTGACTGAATATTATGTGTATTTTTTTGTGTTTTTTGGAGCCTTGAGTACTTTTATCGTGTTTATAGTCAGCTTCGTGTGTGCCTGTGTTTTTGCTCATGTTGAATGTAATTGTGGTTTGTAAATATATGTCTAAAAGGATGTCACCTGACTGCAAAACAAATCTACCTACGGGTACAAATAAAGGAACCTGAACCTGAGCCTGATACACCCTAATGCTGCCACTCATTTTTGCCACTCAGTGTTTTTTAACTGACATGAGCTCCGTTTGGTGACATCATACACATTCCCTCTATAGCTGACAGCAAAGTGTAAAACTAACATGCAATTAATGGAATTATTTAGATGTCTCATACACAAACTCTATCTTCTCTGCATACTTCACTGAGTAATAATTTTGATCAATTTTTGCAATTATAAATGCAGTGTTTATCCAAAAATTTACAATAAGTTTAGGATATGTTTTGTCACATTTTCCATGCATACTATGATAATATGGTATGATAAGCTCCTGTGCAGTGAAAATGTGAAACTGTCACAGCCCTATGTAGAACTAATTGTCATTACGAAGGCATAAGTGCCTTTTCCATTTGATTTTCTACACACAGATGGCAAATTCATTGGTATCAAAATGTTTCTGGCCACCACCTTACCAATTTCAGGTCTGATCCGACAATCCAATGACATCTGTGGGAACAATAGCCAGTTTTTCAGGCCATCAGCTGCCCACGCTGTGACATTGAAATGCAAATAAACAAATACAAGCATTTAACTCTTGAGCTTCATCTCAAGCTTGAGATTGAGCAGCAGGATTGTGCCCATATACAGTACATGTGATATATATTGTATACTAAATCAGGTCACTTGGCAGAGCAGAAAGATACTGTTGAGTGTTTTTTTGAAACACATCTACAAGCTCAGTCACTGTTAGTTGTTATGATTCGAGGCCCAGATTAAATTTTATGCACCACCATAATTCTAAAGCTTAAAATATAACATTTGATTCTATACTGCCAAAATTTTATGAGGCTGGGCTGTATTACACATGAGATGAGATATGCTGATTAATAATAATGTTTCCTCTCTTCGCTCTCCGCTCTGCCTGTCCTTCTTGCCTTCCCTGGCTCCTCTGACAGTTTCATCAACACCTTCTTTCTGTCTGTCTGTCTATCTGTCCTGGCCTGACTGTGTTGACAGCTCCCCGGTCTCATGCCTTCGCAGTGTTCTGCTCCGTCATGGCCACTGGAGCGACGCCTGCACTCTCTCAGCCGATGGACAGGTAACCATTCTTTCTCACCGGTTTTCCCCCCCTCCCTCAAAAGTTTATTCTAAGCACCCCCCACCACACACACACACACTTGCTGTTCAGTCTCTCTTTTTCTGTCATCTGTCTCCATCTCCATCTTCCTCCATAGCTGACCATCTTGTTGCTGGGGAGTTGACAGGGAGAGGGACTGGAAGGCAGGCAGACGCAAACAGAAATCCTGTGAAGGGCTCCACTCAGAAAATCTGCCAGAGGAGCCTGGAGTACATTTTCCCTTCCCCATCATTCCCCCCATGCTGTCTCTGCACCTAGACTCCATGCCTGTCTGTAAAGATGTTCTGCTAAAAAATAGAGAAGCCCCTAACTAGCAGCTCATGACTGCTGCAACGTGAGAGGGACGCAGAGCAAAGCATACCCGAGCAGCATCCGAACCTTGATGTGAAGGACCCTATATAAATCTATTTGACTGAGTGACGAAAAGGAAAATTAAAAGAGACAAATTCAGAAACCCAGACAGGTAGCCAAACATTTTCAAAGTCTTACCAAGCAAATACACAAAATTCACACTTGTGTCGCCAGTAAAATGTTCGCCAAATCACATTCTGGAGGAAAGAAGCCCGTTTGTGGCGCTTCATACTCAATAACCTCTGTTGGCAAAAAAGCCGCAGTACAGCACAGTACAGAGCCCAATCCTTACAAGTAGGTCATGGGGGGGTGGGGACGGGGGGGTGCAGCCCATCTGGAGCAGTGCATTCTGAGTAGTTGACTGCAGATGAAGGGAATGAGCAAAAGGATGTAGTTTTTTTTTTTTTTTTTTTTTAAACCTTTCCAACTATGTATCATCTTCATCATTTTTGGCTCCCATGAACCTGGTGTGATCTTAAAGTTGAATAACCCATCAAGTGCACTTCATCTTCTCACGGAAATGAAGCAGGATGGGTTAATATGAGATCAAAGTGGCAATGTGTAAAAAAATTTGAAGAAAAGGGCATCACCTGAGCAGACCTCTTGGTAGGTGGGATTTGGCGTGTGGCCGCCTGCGTAGCCCACCTGAGTGGAGAAGACTCCTGGAAGCCGCCAGAAAAGTCTCTCAGCTCCCCAGAAACAGCCCATTCCTAGACACACACACACACACACACACAGAGGTTCAGGGTAATCCGAAAATGTTCATGGAGGCTTCAATTTTGCGTCATTTCTGGTTTTATTCAAGTGTAACGTGCTGTCTCACCAAACATGATGGACTCCATGCCTTCTGCAAAAGGCTCAATGGTGGGATTCCCACTGACTGCATGTGTGCCTGTGAGGGGAGACAGTGTGCAAATATTCTATCACATTATGGTACTGTGATGAACAAGTAGCTATTACAACACAAGAACAAAGAGGGCTGTTTGCAACTTCAAGTCGGCCTTTGTTTCACGTTGACCACGTTTACATGTACACTAATAAACCCGTTATGAATGGATTTCTGCAGTTATCTGATTATTCAAGTGGCCGTGTAAACAGAATAATCTGATAAAGGCCATGTAGCTGGGGTCATTAACTCAAGTGATTTACCCTCCAGTAATCCATTTATTCAGTGCATGTAAACATGAGAAAACTGATTATTGGCATTAGATAACTGCAGAATCAAATAAGTGCAGAAATCCAATCATAACTGGTTTATTAGTGTACATGTAAACATGATCATTAACTGAGGCCATGGAATCAGCGACGATTTAGGGTTTTTTCACACTTAACTTCGTTTGCTTTGGTCTGAATCAGTTGAGTTTATTATTTCGTATCATTTTCCCCATGGTTCAGTTCCCCTTAATGCAGGGAAAATTCAAGTGGATCAAAATTAGTCAGAAGTAAGAACATTCTCTCCTCTTATTGGTCACATGTTTTTGCCATAGCAACAAGAAAAGCAAATACAGGAAGCTGTTTTCCTTACCGGAGTTACATGGAAATCGGTGACAAATCAGAATGGGTGAGGCTGTACATTGTCTGCATGTGTGTGGTCAAAAATGAGAACGGACATGTCTAGATTAATGTGAGAGGGGGACAAAGCGGCCAAAAATTATTTTGATGTTTGAATTATTTATTAAGCAGATGAAGTGATAAGATGCCAGATTCTAAGGGGTCACAGATCCCAGTGTAACACTCCCCGTTTTATTCAGCACACTTCACTGAACTCCTCACAGAACTTTTTAAGCATTGTTGCAGCATTGTGCAGCAGACTTCTGAATCTCCTTCCCCCCCCGGAACAGTTTGGTGGCATGTGCTTTTCCATAGTTTGTACGCTGGGGAGAGAGGAGCATTTATGTAATCATCTGGCCAGATCTGCACCTCCACACAACTCCACGTCTGTGCGTGATTATGCCTCGGTGAAACGGCAGTAATGTGTCAATGTGTGTGTCTGTCCACAATGACGCATCAGCACTATGGTGCTTTCATTCATCCTGCAGTGTTTTAGGTCTTCTAAAGAAATAAACTAGTGGGCAATAAGAGAGCACATACCTCCGCCAAGGCTCCACGCGACCCTCCCTGCCTCCCTCTGTCCGTCCCTACTGCTGTCTGTCCATCCCTCCATCCGTCCGTACATTGTGAGGTATGGCTTTGGCAGAGGTATGCACTTCTGGATCACCTCCAAAACGTAATATGTTCATCGGTAGCCCAAAGGCCACCTCTGGTGAAAATTTAATCCAAATCAAAGCAGACAGACAGACAAATGCCAGCAAAAACCTTACCTCCTAGGTGGTGGTAATAAAAATCTGCTCATAATCTAATGTCATTAAATCATGCGCTTTCTAGCTTTTGGTCTGGTTTTAGTTTGGAACGTACGTATGTATCCACGTTTGGAGTGAACACAAAGCAATGATACAACATTTCAGCGACCTCTGCCTGAATAACCTCACACGCAGGAGACAGAGCCCCACAACACACCCACTGCTGTCTTAATCTTCAACATGTTAAAAATATCCAATAAGTAAAGCAAACTGGAGTGCTGAGAGGTAGCACTCTACAGCCAACTCTGCTGCGTGGAATTAGAGTGCTAAAAGGGAAGTGTGTGCGTGTGTGTGCAGCTCACAGATG
The DNA here is from genome assembly GCA_020510985.1 of Pholidichthys leucotaenia. Taxonomy (NCBI): domain Eukaryota; kingdom Metazoa; phylum Chordata; class Actinopteri; order Cichliformes; family Pholidichthyidae; genus Pholidichthys; species Pholidichthys leucotaenia. The sequence continues at coordinate 127,775,805 of CM035842.1, read as the reverse complement.
TGCGAGAAGGATTAAGGTTTAAGGAGACGGAGGTGACTTAGCGTGTAAATCTCCACTAAGCAAGGCTGGTTTGTACTGCAACCACTAATAATATTAGTCTACAGATAAACAGGCCACCGGGTACACCAAGCGCTCAGAAACATACATACCAATAGTGGATGCTTGCTCAAAGTTCAGCGTGTGATTAGTCTCTGGCTGCCCGAAGATGATATGTGCGACACTGACCTGAATAGGAAACGAGCTCTAATCTGATACAGACAAAATAGTTCATTTTCTAGATAGGCCCGGGATGATCTCTAACTGTGACAAAAGGGCAAAGAACAACAGCTACCTTCATTCGGTTTATAGAGATTAGAATAAACCCAGACTGTACCGTGGCATTGAAGAGAAACCATCCCGCCACGCTGGGACCCCAAAGCTTGAGGGCTTTGAACATTACAGGAGCGAAGAAGTAAGAAGTAGTAGCACCACAACACATGAGCTTTTGGGCATTTTGGTGTATAAGTGCACTTTTTAAAAAAAAATAAAACTGCTTAGTTTTGGTTTGCGCTGTAACAGATTGCAGAAGCATGGAGGACTAAAATGTCAGAGAGGCCTGGGTCCCCTCAGGCAGCCTTTTCCTGCCCTCCTGTTGTGTGACAGTTCTGTCTTTTAGCAGCAGGTTGTTTGGCACTGCTAGGTCATGTTCACGGGCACAGTCAGCGGCAATCACAGCGTATCTGTGTCAGTGGCTGTGCTTGCTAAATATTCCCAGTGAAAGCGGGGGTGAGGGGAGGACAGGAGAAATGTTGATCCTCGTTTTTGTGAATGTGGACCGTTTCTGTCCTCGGCTCGCTCCGAAGCTCTTGTCCACTGTGTCAGACCACGGCGGTAAAAAAAGCACTGGAGTTGCCAAACAACTAAGAGAGAGTGAGACGAGCGTGTGATTGAGGAGGAGGAACAGTGGGAGGAGGAGAGATCGACCTGCCAAAACAATAAAAGGAATAAATAGCCAGTGAAAGGCAACAGATGAGGGTAGCGGAGAGGCAGTGAAGGATTCTTTTTGGCTCTCAGACCCCCATGCCTTTGGGCGCTATATGAAACCACCAAGCACTTAATTCAACAGAAACAAACAAGTAAACAAACAAAAAAAAAGAGAGTGGTAAACATTAAATTAGCCAAGAATATGCCAACAGAGCCCCATCCAGAGACTCCGACTCTGAGCCAAAACTCCCCACTCTCCTTTCTCTCTCAGCTGCTCCATAAACTTCACACCCACTTCCTTACACCACCTTCCCATCATCCTCTCCACTCGCAAAACACGTGCATGGCTGCCTGCATGCACACAGGTGCAAAGTCACTCACACACCAACCTCTGCAGTGGGTGTTTCTCCCAAAGAGCGTCTGGCAGAGGTCCAGACGGTGCCAGGCTGGCTGCTTTCATTGTGCCTAGTTCAGCATTTCCACCCCGCCCAAACAGCGCCCACATCCCATTCTGCCAGAATTACCCCACCTAACACAAGCAGGCAGAGGGAAAGAACAGGAATGAATACCCTCACTACGCCAGCAAAGAGAATGGAGGACGACAAGAAAACAAGCTGGGAGGGTGCCTGACTGAGCTCACAAAAGGAGAAAACAGGCTGAATATGGGGGAAGGATTCATGAAAAGGATTTCTTCTCAACTTGGATGAGATATGGGCGTAATTTCTTTTGTGTGCTTTTGTTTTTTTACCATATCTGAAAAGCGCAGTTTGTTTCTATACTGTGCAGCAGTACTGCAGCGGAATACTTTGGTCACCTTTTGTTTGTTTTTAACGATGGCGGTGGTGGGTGGCTGGACCAGAACCAAAACATCAGATCTGACACCCTGCCGCTCCAGCTGAATCAAGGTTACCACCAGTCAAGGACACAACAATCGCTCTGTTGCTTAATGGATAATAGCGCTCAGTTTGACTTGTTTCGGTGGGTATTTAGGCTTTATTAGCGTGCAAGTCTAACCATCATCCGCCATTTCTCACCCACAGAGTTAAAGTCCAAACGCTGCTTCCTCATGACAGAGATATGGGAGTGGTGCTATCCCTGGATGCCAAAACTGGTGAAGGAGGGTCGATTTCCAGGCTGCTCTATTTACTTGCTTCCAAAAATCCTCTCTCTCTCTTTTCCCCTTCCCTCCCTCTTTCCCATTTCCTTTTGTAGCTTCATACACATTGGCAAAGAGTCAGGAACGAGTTATCGGAGCAGGCTGATGCGTTATACCACTGCCAACTACCCTCGGTTGTATGGGAGGATGGGTAGGGGGTGAGAAAGACTGAGGCAAAGTAAGGGGGGGGGGGAGACAATACTGGTGAGAGCTGGTCAATTTTTTAAAGAACAAGAGGTAAGTGAAGAAAATGGTGGCGCTGTGGCCTTTAAACAATCAACCAAACTTGGTATGGGGAAGAATCCAGTCAAATCTGTCACCCTCCACTTTGGAAAAACTTTTCATAACTCTGAAAAGTAAAACTTTCAGGAGCATCGGCAGCATCATATCCTTCCAGCCAGATGGAAACAAACACTGTTGGTCTACTCAGAAGTCTATAATAAAAAGCTGTTTTGGTATGGAGAAACATTCAGAACTACACTATTATATATATCGATCATTAAAATAATATTTGGAACACTCCTGAAGATATACAATAGAAGTGTCGGTACCAAAGGTGATCAAGACACAACCTGAGGCTGGAAAAAAAAAATCCAATGATTATTACCACAATCAACATAATGTCAGAGCAAACAAAGCTGTTTTGATCTTCACAACTACAGCGGGGAAAATAAGTATTGAACGCAGCAACATTTTTCTCACTAAGCATATTTCTGATGGAGCCATTGACCTGAGATTTTTACCAGGTATCAGCAACAACCCAAGTAATCCATACATACAAAGAAATCAAGGCAACTGTATTCGCAAAACAAGTTATCACACAGGGAATAAGTATTGAACACACTTGGTGAATTCATTTAATATTTAGTAGAAAAGCTTTTTTTTTTTTTTTTTTTTTTTTTTGGTAATAACAGCTTCCAGATGCCTCCTGTATGGAGAAACTAGGTACAGGCATTGCTCAGGAGTGATTTTAGCCCATTCTTCCACACAAACTGTCTTCAAATCTTGAAGGTTCCGTGGGTGTCTTCTATGAACTCTGATCTTCAGTTCATTCCAGAGATGAGATTTTCAATTGGATTCAGGTCAGGTGACGGACTGGGCCATTCTAGCAGCTTTGTTTTCCTTTGCTGGAGCCAGTTGAGAGTTTCCTGGGCTGTGTATTTGGGATCTTTTGAAATGTCCACCCTCGTTTCATCTTCAGCATCTTGGCAGATGGCAACAGGTTCTTATCAAGGATGTCTCTGTACATTTGTCCATTCAGCTTTCCTTCAATTATATGAAGTCTGCCTGGACCATGTGTTGAAAAACAGCCCCACACCATGATAGGATGTGCAGTGCCATTTCTCCTCCAAACATGATGTGTGTTGTGTCATCCAAAAAGTTCAATTTTGGTCTCATCTTATCAGACTATATTCCCCCAGTATTTTACTGGCTTGTCCAAATGCTGTGCTGCAAACTTTAAACGAGCTTCAACATGCTTTTTCTTCAGCAATAGAGTCTTGCGAGGTGAGCAGCCATAAAGACCATGCCAGTTGGGTACATTACTTTGAAACAGCTGTACCTGCTAACTCCAGGTTTTTCTGAAGCTCTCCACGAGTGGTCTTTGGCTCTTGGATAACTTCTGATAATTTTTTTGACTCCTCTGTCAGAGATCTTGTGAGGAGCTCTTGGTCGTGGCTGGTTTATGGTAAAATGATGTTCTTTCCACTTCTGAATGATGGCTCCAACAGTGCTCACTGGAACAATCAGCAGTTTTGAAATGCGCCTGTAACCAATGTCATCATTATGTTTTGCAACAATAAGGCTGTGAAGGTCTAGAGAGATCTCTTTGCTTCTACCATCATGAATTCTTTGAGTGTGACAATCTGATATTCACAGACCTTTTTAAAGGCAATCAGTCAGGATTTAACCAGCTGAAATTAATTTGCACTTATGGGGGATGGGATGGCTTCCTAAATTCTGATGGATTTTAAGCTGGTTTCTTGGCTTTTTATGCCTTTTTGCACCTCTTTTTCTTCATGTGTTCAATACTTATTCCCTGTGTCATTCCACTTTATTAAATATAACTTGTTTTGTGAACACAGTTACCTTGATTTCTTTGTATGGATTACTTGGGTTGTTACTGACATCTGGAGAAAATCTCAGGTCAATGGGTGAATCAGAAATATATTTAATGAGAAAAATGTTGACGTGTTCAATACTTATTTTTCCCCACTGTAATTTCCCCCAATCATTTTTTTCATAACTCTGGTTAGCCACTAGCACTCTGCTAGACATCACCTCAGCAATTTTGTATCACTGAACTCGACTGATTTATGGTACTAGTGCCTTTTGATGAGTTTAAATGCAATCACATAATAGTACTTGCAGTCAGTGGTTGTCCAGGGTCACTCAATGCCCTAAGTAAGAACAGGGTTAAAGCTTTCACAGACTATTGAGGGGTCGTTTTCTGGCTCTTTCACTCCTTGTAAGCATACTGGTGCAAATAAGATAAGATAAGATAAGCCTTTATTAGTCCCACAATGGGGAAATTCCAGGATTGCAACAGCACAGGGATAGCAACACTCAGAGCAATAATTAAGAAGATACAGAAGATATAAATAAAAGCAGTGGATATACATACATACACATCAGTATATAAATATATATACAAAGTGTGGAGCATTGTAGCGAGATGGAATAAACAGCATAACCGTCTACTTAGTTATCCTACATAGTATGAATATGTACCCATACATATTGTCACCCTCCGTAGCGACCGATACTGTCCTAGTTGTATATACTGGAGGGGACCACTGTGTAAGTCTATTGCGTCTTTTGCATTCAGTACTATTAGGTCGTCACGTTTTTTTGCTATCTCTGCGAGCAGCCCTGCTTAGGTTATACAGTCTGACTGCCGTAGGTAGGAAGGACCTGCGAAACCTCTCGGTTGCGCACCTAGGATGATGTAGTCTGCTGCTAAATGAACTCCTCAGTGCGTTCAGTATGTCCTGCATAGGGTGGGACTCGGACTCCTGCAGAGATGACAGTTTAGCCACCATCCTTCTCTCTCCTATCTCCTCCACTGGGTCAGGGCGCTGCCCCAGGACAGAGCTAGCTTTCTTGATCAGTTTGTTCAGTCGCTTCCTATCGGCTGCTGTAATGCCACTGCCCCAGCAGACCACTCCAAAAGTGATGGCTGATGCCACCACCGTGTCATAGAATGTCTTCAGCAGCGCCCCTTGTACACCAAAAGACCTGAGTCTCCTCAGTAGGAACAGCCTGTGCTGTCCCTTCTTGTAGAGTGCGTCGGTATTGTACTTAACTAATACTTAACTATTCTGCAAGAAATTCATATTTGATTCCTTGTTCTCCAACCCAATATAAATGTTCCTTTTCAATCATGGAAGCCGCAACTGAAACCACAGAGAATTCAATTGGTAAAAAAAAAAATAGGCAAATAAAACTAAAGAAGCTTATAAACGCAGAATACGTTGGGGAAATAATTTCCTCCTTATAAGGAAACTGAACTCTTATCAGCAAATAACAGTTTTTTTTAAACAAGTGCCACCCTGTACAATTAATTAATGGTACATGTCCACTGGATCCATCGTTTCTGTGCTTCCTATTAAGTCTCTATGTGAAATGTAATGTAAAATATTTTGCTGTGGTGTGATTAAGGCCGCAGTCGAGTTGCTCATACTCTTCATTTCCATAAAGTTGAATTTTTTTAGCTTTATACTAATGAGGTCTGGCACACGGGAAGCGTCGGCCTCAACGAGTCGGGCTGAATGTTTAAACCAGTGGTTTTCGATGTCAAATAACAACAGATTCATTAACTGCACCTACTATTTCTTGCCTCCGATTTTGCAAACACTTTTCGCTGGTTTGCTTTAAAGACATCAGATGAAGTTTACTTGTGATCCGTCATGTTGTCTGAGAGCTAACATCTGGTGAAAGAATGCCCATGACTGGATGTGTCAACCAATCAGATGCAGCCGTTGTGTTCGCAGCAGCAGGACCAGTGAGAGCTTTCCCCCTGGTCAGAGCTCTTTGACTATTGGTTTTCCACATTATTTTCCGTCACTCCACCTGGTTGCACCTCATCCCTTCACTCAATGCCTGCCCCGATGCAACTCCTTCTATCAAAAATGGACCAGTGGACACCAGAGGTTGCATTAACTGAAAATTGTCCATCATTGACAGATTTTTATTTTTTTTTTAGCAATGACAGAAAAATCTGAAGGCCGTCCATCATTTTGACATATTAGGCTGAGGGTGATTTATTGTAGCCCTTATCTGTAATTTCTATCTGTCCCCTTTATAGTATAGCAATTATCTAGTATTGTCTCACATTTGATTTTTGTGTGGCACATTTTTATCATTGACCTGATTGTCTGTGTGATGAACCTACATCATAACATAACTTCCACCTCATAAATAAGCCATAACATAAAAGTACAAGAGCACACTGATGCAAGAGCAATACCTCCCCCTCCATTATCTTTGAAGATCCCAATAGGTCACTGGAGAAGAGCAGTTTTCAACTTTTCCATATAATTACTGGGGCAGAACCAAATTATGATAAGCCTGTCATCCATGAATATACAGTGTAGATCAAAATTAGAGAACAATATATTAATACTTGATTTATTCTGAAATATTGTTGTTTTTCACTGTTCAGAATTTGACAGAATATCAGCTGTGGCTATACCACTGCTGTACTAGCACTTTTTTTTTTTAAATAACCAAGGCCTTGTACCAAGAAACTTCAACACAAACATTTATTTTGTTAAAAAAAAAAAGTGAGCAAAATTAGACAGAAGATTTAAACTTTTTTTTTTTAGGGCTATAGGATTCAAAAATTAATAGGAAGCATAGAGGCCCTTGCTTTGAATGACTTCAGCACATCTGTGCCCACAGGACATCACTAGTTTCTCACACTGCTCTGGTTTGGGGGACAGGATTATGTGAAGACTCTCAATGACACTGCAGCTGGAATTGCTCACCAGTTCACTGCTGAACAGGGCACAGATCTGTCTTGGCACAGACAATTTGGACTCAAAGCTCACTCTGCAGTGACTGAATCTTTCATGAGGGGAAAGAATAAAAAGATTCAAAGATTTTTATTTGTCAATACTTCTATACGTACAGGACATACAGAAGAATTGAAATGCCGTTTCTCTCTCTCTTAGTGGTGTGTGCAATATATAAGAAAAGAAGGAATAAGGATGAAAAACAACAACAGCAATCTATGTACAGTAATGCTACCTGAAGTGCAAATAAAGATAAACGATAAAACGCAGCAATCCTATATACAGAAAAAGTAGAGCCGTAATACCCGTAATTGTGAGTTCAATGCTGTATTGTAGGTGCAGACAGTGACAGATTGGACTGCACATGGTCAATATTGCAATAACAGACTGACAGCAGCAGGTACAGCATCTGTGCAAATGGTTGCAGTAAGTTGCAGAGACATAGCAGCAGATGTATTACTGTTGGTGTACCAAGTCTTTCTGTGCAAACAGCTGAGGTAGTTATTGAGTGTGTAACAGTCCAGGAGTGGGGGTGGGGGGGCAGAGTTCAGGGTCTTGATGGCCTGGTGAACAAAGCTGTTTAGCAGTCTTGTGGAGCAGGCCCAGAGGCTCTGATACCTTTTTCCCGAGGGCAGGAGGCTGAAGAGGGAGTGTGAGGGGTGGGAGGTGTCGCCTACAATGTTGAAAAAGGCTAGACTTGCCTTTGCTGAGGAGCATGCGTGGACAGAGGAGAATTGGTCCAGAGTGCACTTCAGTGATGAGAGTAAGTTCAATTTATTTGGGTCTGATGGGAAGCAATATGTTTGGCGTCAAACTGGGGAAAGACTGAACCCAAAGTGTGTAAAGAAGTCAGTTAAATTTGGTGGAGGAAGTGTCATTGTTTGGGGGATGTTTTCTGCAGAAGGAGGTGGGCCTCTTGTACAGATACATGGCAGGGTGAATGCAAATGTTTATGTAAACCTCCTTCAGTAACATACAATTCCTTCACTGCAATGTCTCCCAATCAGCACGCAATTTTCATGCAAGACAATGCCCCCGTCACACTGCAAAACGGGTTGAACAGTTCCTTGAATCTAACAATATTGAAACAATGAAATGGCCAGCCCAGAATCCAAATCTAAACCCCATAGAGAATCTCTGGAAAATCCTTGGCAACAAAGTAATGGCTAAGAAACCCACTACAGTTTCTGAATTGTGGAAGAGAATGCAAGAAGAATGGACCAAGATCAAGCCAGAGCAGTGTGAGAAACTAGTGATGTCCTGTGGGCACAGATGTCATGAAGTCATTCAAAGCAAGAGCCTCTACACTGCCTATTTTTTTCAGAATTGTGCCCACCTTATTCCTAGACCCCATGATGCCTTGCGTGAATTATGGTAGCAACTTCCGGTACTAGTTTAGAACGTATTGTTGTCACTGAAACGGGACACTTTTCCTTGTTAAAAAACAATGACTTCGGCATCAAAAAAGCAGGAACACAGCCTTTTGCACCTCAAAAACAGTAATATAATCATACTACATCCCACGACTATCTAGGGATAGGAAGATGACCTTAAAAAGTGGCCAGTAGCTCCATTAGTTAGCTCCGCTGCTAACAAGCCAACACTGTAAACAAAAAAAAGCTCCGAGATATATCAATGTCTCCACCGCAATAAAGTTGGCTGCATTTTGTTAAAATATGTTGGACATAATCAAATTTACCTCAGAGCAGACATAGAGTCTAGTCAGAGCCACAAAGAACCACAACACCGTGCCTGGGCATTTTAAATTTGGGGTAAAACGTCAGATCTGTGACATTCATACAAGTGAAAACATACCTGGCTCTTGTCTTGGTGTCTGTCCTGTGTCTGCACCACCGATCACACCAACAATCCTTTAGTTTTCAGTGCATGATCTACTCATTGCTGTTGAAGCCACAGATTTAGCTGTGCTTATCTAGGTCACCCGAAACCGGAAGCTCCGCCCATAGTTGTCCCTACAGCGGCACCCCTAGGAATAAGGTGGATAGACCTAAAAAAACACTGTTTAAAGCTTCTCTTCTGAAACAGTGGTCACTGTTCTCTAATTCTGCTCACTGTTTTTTTTTGTTTGTTTTTTTACTAAATAAATGTTTGTGTTGACGTGCCTTAGTTATTTAAAAAAAACATGCTAGTACAGCAGTGGTATAGCCACAGCTGATATTCTGTCCAATTCTGAACAATGAAGAACAACAATATTATAGAATAAATCAAATATTAATACATTGTTCTCTAACTTTGATCTCCACTGCACAACAAAAATAGTTGTATACAACCCATAGTTGTAGGCGAGGATCCCAAGGGGAACCTGTGCAGCAACAGAGCTTTACTCATTCTATAGTAAGAGGGCATAGGGAATGCTAACCTTGACCTTTTGTGACAAACTGAATTCCTCCATTTTGTAGCAACACATGGGGGAAGGGGGGCGCGTCCTGAAAAGTTCATAGTGGTCAAACTTGACCAAATGTGGTTTATTTTTCAATCGCAGGGATCCAAGCACTGCAACACCGATGGAAGAAATGTGTGGGTCGAAGGGGAGACTATGTTGAAAACTAAACCACATTTGGTCAAATTTGACCACTATGAACTTTTCAGCCCCCTCGTACACCCTTCCATAGTCCCCGTCTATAGCTCCACCCCAAATACAATGCTGCTTTGCAACTGGTTCCCATGTCACCTGATACTCACCACTCCCCTATAAAAGCAGGGAGTGGGAACATTGTTGGTGGGGAGGGCAAGGTGGTAGGAAAGAAGAGGAGTGGAGCAGAGAGAAGGGGGAAAAAAAGGAGACAGAAAGGCAGAAGTACTGTATTTAAAAGTTAGGCTGAGTTTTTACAGCCAGGGTATTTTTTTTTTTTTTTGTTACTTATTTGTACCCGTAGGTAGACTTGGTTTGCAGTCTGGTGACAAGCCACCGGCTGCTGGTCGCTGCGTGCGCGAGCGCCCTAAACCTACATGTTTTTGGTGTGCGGGAGGAAACCGGAGAAATCCCGGAGTAAACCCACGCAACACGGGGAGAACATGCAAACTCCACACAGCTCACTGTTGGTCAGGGGCTGGGATCGAACCCACGACCTCATGATCCCCGCGATCCCCCGGCCGAGGGTAAAACTGTGCTGCCACAGTGCTAAACCACTGCGCCACCGTGCAGTGGTTCTTTGAAATCCCTTTTTATTTTAATCATTTTCCCTTCCCCTCAAAAGTCAGAATTTTTGTCTGGGAACATTTTCTTAGACTTGTGAGAGGAAATGAATTTTTGTTTAAATTAAGACGTGAAACCCAGAGTAGCATTTTGATCTGTGTTTGGTGAAAACTTTGGTGTGAGAAAAGACAGCTTGAGTGGTCATTTTGATTTGCGCTGTTGTAGGTTTTGTTTTTTTTCTCTTTTCCATTATAAATGTTGGTGTTTGGTCACCCATCGAGTAGGGTGTATGTTTTATTTTCAATGTACATCCTTAGGGGGTTTCGTTTTGTGTGTTGCTCAACCGATAGACAAATTTCATATCAGGAGAGATACCTGACTGACACCCCCTAAAAATAAAATCTTGTTTAAGGCAACCACCCCAAAACTGTCACACTTTGACCTTTTGACCCCAAACCCATAGTCAGGTCAGGGTGTAAGTCGTCCAAGATGTGTCTTAGTTACAATTACTGCATCGATTTGAAAGCCCTACCTCCTTTCTTTCAGTAGTTACTGCTTTTATAAGATTTAGGGAAAAACCGACCTCTGACCTTGACCTCAAGGTCATCCAATCAGAGTTAAATTGCAATATGCGCATCATCAGTGTACATCAAACCCTGGTCCCAAGTTTAAAACATATGGAGCAAAACTGTAGGAGGAGTTGATTTCACAAGACAGTTACGGTTTATTAACTGAGGTAAAATCATAAGTCAGGGGCTATAACTCCTGCAAAAATCATCCGATCGGAGCTAAATTGCAATATGCCCATCATCAGTGTATATCAAACCCCAGTACCAAGTTTCAAAACAATTGGAACAAAACTGTAGGAGGAGTTGATTTCACAAAATTGGGACAGACGGATGAACTGACCCATGACATAATCTCCTTTCGGTCTTCGACTGGCAGGGGATAAAATAAAATTGACTCTGACCTTGACCTCAAGATCTATAATTCCTGCAAAGCTGCCCCATAACATAATCCTACTTTGGTCTTCGCCCGTAAGGGACTGAAGGGATAAAAATGGCTTCAAAATGCAACTGTAACAGGTGAAATTACAATACTCATGTACTGTGCTTATGAGCAAAGAGCTAAAGTTGCATGAAAACTGTTGAGAATTTCCAAATCACCAACTGTGGCATAAAAAGCAAAATACAAGCAAACTCTATGTATCAGATTATGTTCCTGCGCTGAGGTAACAGTTGTAATCAGCGAGCCACAGCGCTGCCCATGAGCAAATCCCTCTCATTTATTTATCTCATGTTTGTATACCTAATTTGCATGATTTTCTAGTGTTCTTAAATACTTTTTTCCTTCCCCTTTAAGCTCTTTCCAAAAAAAAAAAAAAGCAAGGGCATCTGGGGAAAGCAGAGGAGCAGAAGAGAAATAACGCTAGAAATACATCTTCGCCATGAACCTCCTTTTAAGAGTTACAGTGAAACATGTAGCAGAGATTGATTTTGGTCAGCTGACCTCCCCCATCCTGTTTAGAAGAAATATTGGCAGTCTATCCTGCACTGACTCAAAATAATAGCTACTGTGCCCCTACCATGTAGCAATCTGCCACTGGATCATTCTCGCCAAGGTCACAGAGAACATTACACACACTGGAGCGGGGGAGGAAGGGAGGGGAACATGGGACAACCGGACGTCAGTGCGAGAAACGGGGACCATCTTTAAAGAGACTGCAGGGCCAGAAGCAACTTTCAAAATTACAGATTTTCATTGAGGAGAGGAGACAAGTGTGTACACTAACACGCACACCGTACGGGGCATACGTGGAGACCATTTATGCGGTCCTTAAATTACTCATGCTCAGCGGCCCACACAGACAAACAGAAAGCGTGCTATTCCACCACGCCCGCGCACACAACCCCGTCCCCGTCTAAAGTGCCCCCCTACAGAGAAAAGGGAGGAACAGATTTCTGCCATGCAGTGTCTCCGAGCTGCTTCAACAGACGGAGAAGGAACTTACGACGGGGGCGGAGCCTTCAAGCGCATAATGCCCAGATGGGCCCCTGGACGCTGCGGCACTGCTTCCTCCTATTGCGTTCACACCCAGCTCCCATAATGCACTTCGTGGACGGTGCTGCCCAAGAAGCTGATTAGTTGAAGCACCGGGTCTGCACTGTTCCAATATTTCTCCCCTGTGGCATAATTGTAGCAGCCTACCTGTCCCAAAATAGTAAGATTAAAAGGTGAATCAATGAGTAAGGCAAGCTGAAGAGGGGGCTGCATTATGAGAGATCTGATGCAATACACAGCAGTGAACCCATATCATTTCTTCTTCTTCTTCTTTAAGATTTGATTGGCGGTTGGCAACCAGCTTACAGTTGCATTACCGCCACAAACTTCACTCTATATCATCATTGCTAAGTGTCACATACTGAAGCTGGCAATAGGGGGGAAAAACTGCACAAAATGACATTTTTCTGTCAGTATGACAATAATTGATTTGAAAACTTGATCTAAAAACATTTGTTTTATCCTGATTTAATCAGCAGCTATTTGCAATGCATTCCCTTCGTACATCCCAACAGGCTTTTGCTGCCACTCCAGATTTTGCTCTTGACTGAAAGATCTGATCAGCGTCCACAAACTAAAATCACAGACAGCGACCCATGCTTACACGCAAAAACAAACAACTTCCTATTCCATGAAATGTATGTGAGGGGGGCCTGAAAAGTTCATAGTGGTCAAATGTGACCAAATGTGGTTTATTTTTCACCATAGTCTCCCCTTCGGTCCACACACTTTTTCTGTCGGTGTTGCAGTGCTTGGATCCCTGCGGTTGAAAAATAAACCACATTTGGTCAAATTTGACCACTCAACTTTTCAGCCCCCCACCCCCACCTCGTACTTTGCTTTTTTCCTTAGAAGCTTTTCTGGTATATTATAAAGTGCACATGTACATTTGGCAACATGTTCATTTTTTGCTGGGAAATTATTTCCAAAGTTCACTTCCTGCCAACTATTTATCTCCAGTTTTTGCATTGCCCATTGGACAGGCTGGCCAAGTAGCTGCTGCGGTAGTTCATGATGTTATCCAGTTTCCTCTAGTCTTGTCTCGTGTTCAGACAGGCTTCAACATCTCTGACTACAACTGACATCAGCAGTCTTTGTTCTGCTCTGGAGGGATACTCTAAACCAGAAACTTGAGCTGGTAGAGGGATGGATCATTCACCACTGTGTCAAGCTTGAAGAGCACTACAGTACCATCAGTGCTATCAAAAAGAGTGGAAAGTAATCTGTGCAGTGTGGAACCTGAACCTGAACCTGAAATAGTTTACCTAATTTATATACTGGTATTTTTAAATATTTTTTCTGTCTGTACATACACATGCATTTACACATGCTCACTGTGGTGAAACCACCACAAACTAATTCAGTGGGGAACACTGGACTTGGTTTGAAGTCGAACAAAATCATACAACCCATGACAAAAAAATATGGAATCAGGACTCTTGGAGGATGTTCATTCAACTGTTTAATTTTTAAAAAAAAAAGTAAAAAAAAAAAATAATCACAGACTAGGGAGGTTAACAATAAACTGACTTTCAATTAATTGTTTAGTTGTTTAGTTGACTAAACTAAATTTATTAAACAATTTGTCAATTAATTTTGATAACTTGGCAGTCTTTTTCAACTGGTGTTTAAACAATGAAATGTAGTGTTGCCAGTTCAGGTGGGGGCGGTTCAGACTGTCATTTAAAAAACAAAACAGATATGGGTCACATTTGTGCAAACAAGTCGGAATTGAGCAGTAAAACTTGCAGTGTGACCGTAGCCCATGATGCAGGTGTATAAAACCAGCTTTAGTCTGCATTTTTTTTTCCAGAATTTATTTTATGCTGCTGAACTGTAATATCAACCAGTGCACAAATTTTCATGTCAAAGTTGTCTAAACCTTTTATTTATTTTAAGAGTTTATTTTATGTTGTTAATGTTTAACATGCAACAGATTACAATAAAACCAATAAATCACTGAGAAATAGGATGTGATTTTTTTGGTAAGTATATGGTAAACAATATTAGCTTTTTATATTATACAGTGGTATGAAAAAGTGTTAGCCCCCTTTCTGATTTCTCATTTTTTGTATGTTTGTCACACTTAAATGCTTCAGATCATCAAACAAATTTAAAGATTAGACAAAGATAACACACGTAAACAAAAAAATGCAGTTTTTAAATGAAGGTGTTTATTATTAAGGGAAAAAAAAATCCAAACCTACATGGCCCTGTGTGAAAAAGTGATTGCCCCTGAAACCTAATAACTGGTTGGGCCACCCTTAGGAGCAACAACTGCAATCAAGTGTTTGCGATAACTGGCAATGAGTCTTTTACAGCGCTGTGGAGGAATTTTGGCCCACTCATCTTTGCAGAATTGTTATAATTCAGCCACACTGGAGGGTTTTCCAGCATGAACCGTCTTTTTAAGGTCATGCCACAGCATCTCAATTGGATTCAAGTCAGGACTTTGACTAGACTACTCCAAAGTCTTCATTTTGTTTTTCTTAAACCATTCAGAGGTGGACTTGCTGGTGTGTTTTGGATCATTGTCCTGCTGCAGAACTCAAGTGAGTTTCAGCTTGAGGTCACAAACAGATGGCCAGACATTCTCCTTCAGGATTTTTTTGGTAGACAGCAGAATTCATGGTTCCATTTACCACAGCAAGTCTTCCAGGTCCTGAAGCAGCAAAACAGCCCCAGACCATCACACTACCACCACCATATTTTACTGTTGGTATGATGTTCCTTTTCCGAAATGCTGTGTTCCTTTTACGCCGGATGTAATGGGACACACACCTTCCAAAAAGTTCAACTTTTGTCTTGTCAGTCCACAGAGTATTGTCCCAATAGTCTTGGGGATCATCAAGATGTTTTCTGGCAAAACTGAGACAAGCCTTTATGTTCTTTGTGCTCAGCAGTGGTTTTCGTCTTGGAACTCTGCCATGCCGACCATTTTTGTCCAGTCTCTTTCTTATGGTGGAGTCATGAACAATGACCTTAACTGTGACAAGTGAGGCCTGCAGTTCTTTGGATGTTGTTGTGGGGTCTTTTGTGACCTCTTGGATGAATCGTTGCTGCGCTCTTGGGGTAATTTTGGTCGGCTGGCCACTTCTGGGAAGGTTCACCACTGTTCCATGTTTTCACCATTTGTGGATAATGGCTCTCACTGTGGTTCGCTGGAGTCCCAAAGCTTTAGAAATGGCTTTATAACCTTTTCCAGACTGATAGATCTCAATTACTTTGTTTCTCATTTGTTCCTGAATTTCTTTGGATCGCAGCATGATGTCTAGCTTTTGAGGATCTTTTGATCTACTTCACTTTGTCAGGCAGGTCCTATTTAAGTGATTTCTTGATTGAGAACAGGTATGGCAGTAATCAGGCCTGGGTGTGGCTAGAGAAATTGAACTCAGTTTTCCAAAGATGTCATAAAACCACAGTTAATTTATATTTTAACCGGGGGGGGGGGGGTGTCATTTTTTTCACACAGGGCCATGTAGGTTTGGATTCATTTTTTTTTAACCCTTAATAATAAACACCTTCATTTAAAAACTGCATTTTGTGTTTACTTGTGTTATCTTTGTCTAATATTTAAATTTGTTTGATGATCTGAAACATTTAAGTGTGACAAATGTACAAAAAAAATGAAATTAGGACAGGGCAAACACTTTTTCACACCACTGTAGATAGACCATACTGATACAGTAAAGTATAGCAAATGAGGAACGAATGTGTGGAAGTTGGAGTCAATGTCTGTGACCAAACTGTAAGAAATTTCCTAAAAGAAATGTGATTTACATACAGAAAAGCCAAACTAAAGCCAGCACTAACACCTAAAACAGAAATAAACAAGGATATGGTGGGCTAAAGAAAAGCAATCATGGACTTTGGATGAATGGATGAAAATGCTATTCAGTGATGAATCACAACGTTACATTGGGCAAGGAGATGATGCTGTAACTTTTGTTTGGTGCTGTTCCAATGAAATTTATGACGGTGACTGCCTGAAGAAAACATGCAAATTTCCACAGTCATTGATGATATTGGGCTGCATGTCAGAGAATGGTATGGGAGAGATGGCAGTATTACATCTTCAATAAATGTACAAGTTTATGTTGAAATTTTGGACACTTTTCTTATTTCATCAATTGAAAGGATGTTTGGTGATGATGATATTATTTTTCAGGATGATAATGAATCTTGCCATAGAGCAAAAGTTGTGAAAACTTTCCTTCAAGAAATACCTTTTTCCCCCCATTATATGGGACCTCAATCCCACTAAAAATCTATGGTGGAAATTGAAAAAAAAAAAAGGCCCACGACAAGTCTCCAAATTGCAAAGCTAATCTGGCAACAGCAATAACAGAAAGTCGGAACCGGATTGATGAAGAATACTGTTTGTCAATAGTTAAGTCCATGCCTCAGAATTCAAGCTGTGAAAAAAGCCAGAGGTGGCGGTGCGGTGGCGGAGTGGTTAGCATTGCGGCAGCACAGCAACTCACCCTTGGCCGGGGGATCCTGGGTTCAATCCCAGCCCCCGACCAACAGTGATCTGTGTGGAGTTTGCATGTTCTCCCTGTGTCTGCGTGGGTTTACTCCGGGATTTTTCCGGTTTCCTCCCACATGCCAAAAACATGCAAGTTAGGTTAATTGGCATCAAACTGGGGATTCTAAATTGTCCTTAGGTATGACTGTGAGAGTGAATGGTTGTCTATCTCTCTGTGTTGGCCCTGTAATAGACTGGTGATCTGTCCAGGGTGTACCCTGCCTCTCGCCCAAAGATGCTGGGATAGGCTCTGGCCCCCCCGCGACCCGAAAAGGATTAAGCGGAAGACGATGAATGAATGAATGAATGAAAAAGCCAGAGGTGGTGCAACAAAGTACTAGTGGTGTAGATTTATTTTATGCCTCACTGAAATGAGGCATACGGTAGTCTGTCAAAGCATCTGAGTGTTAGTGTGTGTGTCTGTCCGTAGACATACACCAAGGCACCAGCACCCCTGGTGCTTCGATTTCCTCAGAACTGAGTGACTCCATAGTTTTTCCACTGCTTGAGCCAATTAAAAAAAAAAAAAAAACACAAAAAAAAAACCGCAAATGACTACAACAACTTTCTTTTTTAAAAATCTTAAAGCCAGAAGGTTGGCATTTTGAATAAAAATAGTTTTGTGAAATGTCTGTGATTAGTTTTTTTTTTAAAAAAACAAAAATAAACAACGGCACTCCTAGAGTGGTGATTCTATATTTTTTGCCAGGGGTTGTAGCCAGTTGCTGAATAATACTGATGTAACTTACTGTATGAACTGTGAACTAGATGCATGTAAAAAGTCAAATGGTTTACAACATTGCATAACACGCTGTGTGTATACTTTTGAAATACTGGACATGCTTGAATTGGTCCCTTGAGCAAACTTCAGTCACCCAAGTTAAGTAAAACAAGAACAGTTGGGGATGCACACTGCTTTATTACTAGTATTCGTACTTGCAGATTTACACCAATACTCCGTACGAATACCACACTGACACAAACATGACAAGGGTTAACAGACCACATACTGATGGAACAGGAATTACATCTTGCTCTTTCACTGCTCCTTGACTGTTGAATAGACTACTGTGGAAAAAAATCTCAGAAGTGTGGAAGTACTTACCAATAAAAAAATGATGATAAGCAAAACGCAGGACATACACGGAGTGGAGAAACAACAATTTCTAACGTACAACTACTAATATTTGGTATAGAGGAGCACTCAGACTGAGGAGCTTGTACTCAGTCTGAAAGGTATTGGTGCATCCTAAACAGTTCCTCACTTGAGAAATCGCTTCTATTTGTATAATTAGTACTTGTTAAATGGAAAAATAATACATTTGTCCATATTTCTTAGAAGTATATACAGTGGTGTGAAAAAGTGTTTGCCCTCTTCCTGATTTCTCATTTTTTTGTATGTTTGTCACACTTAAATGTTTCAGATCATCAAACAAATTTAAATATTAGACAAAGATAACACAAGTAAACAAAAAAATGCAGTTTTTAAATGAAGATGTTTGTTATTAAGGGAAAAAAATCCAAACCTACATGGCCCTGTGTGGAAAAAGTAATTGCCCTCCAAACCTAATAACTGGTTGGGCCACCCTTAGGAGCAACAACTGCAATCAAGCATTTGCGATAACTGGCAATGAGTCTTTTACAGCGCTGTGGAGGAATTTTGGCCCACTCATCTTTGCAGAATTGTTGTAATTCAGCCACATTGGAGGGTTTTCCAGCATGAACCGCCTTTTTAAGGTCATGCCACAGCAACTCAATCGGATTCAGGTCAGGACTTTGACTAGGTCACCCCAAAGTCTTCATTTTGTTTTTCTTAAACCATTCAGAGATGGACTTGCTGGTGTGTTCTGGATCACTGACCTGCTGTAGAACCCAAGTGCGCTTCAGCTTGAGGTCACGAACAGATGTTCACCTTCCAAAAAGTTCAACTTTTGTCTCGTCAGTCCACACAGTATTTTCCCAAAAGTCTTGGGGATCATCTGTCATAAACCCCCCGTGCGCCCTATCTTTGCGCATGGAGGAGAGAAGGAGGAATGAGGATTTAAATGCTAGAGTTCACCACACACACATTTTTTGACTGTCAGTGTACAGATACAGACAAACACGTGAATTGTCACACAATATGGCTGTGCTCGGGACAGCAGGGAAGACAGCGGGTAGCTCAACAAACTTGGGGGGAACAGCCTAAGCGTAGCAATTGTGCTGCGGAGAGGAAATGCTGCCAGAAGCGAAGCGGAATACGACCGGGGAAGGAACGCTTTTGGAACAGCGTAGCGGCAACCACAAAGAAACGCTAACAATTTACTCACAAGTTGGAGCAGTCCCAAAAATTCCAGTTCTCCAGGCGAGCGAAAATAATAACCCTTCCAGACGCGACGATCACTCCGTGAACAGCAGGAGTGACTCGTTCAATGACCCAACGGCGTTTGTCTAGCAAAGAGCTGCTTAAATCCAAACGGCGCTGGTCACACAAATTGGGAACACCTGAGGCGCAGGAAAGATAATTACCGGGGCTGGGACAGCTGGTGGAATCATGGAGCAAGAGGGGGCGTGGTAGGACCGACAGATTGTCAGCAGCGTGGGAAAAAGATCAGAGGCTGACTAACAGCTGCCGGTCAGGCAGTGGCTAAAATAATGGAAGGAATACACAAAATGCACATAAATAGTAAAGCCAAAACCCACAAAGAGATCAGGGACGAGCCAGGAAAAACCAAGCCGGCTCGGCTCATGACATCATCAAGATGTTTTCTGGCAAAACTGAGATGAGCCTTAATGTTCTTTGTGCTCAGCAGTGGTTTTCGTCTTGGAACTCTGCCATGCAGGCCATTTTTGCCCGGTCTCTTTCTTATGGTGGAGTCATGAACACTGCCCTTAACTGAGGCAAGTGAGGCCTGCAGTTCTTTGGATGTTGTTGTGGGGTCCTTTGTGACCTCCTGGATGAGTCATCGCTGCGCTCTTGGGGTAATTTTGGTCCCTGGCCACTCCTGGGAAGGTTCACCACTGTTCCATGTTTTCGTCATTTGTGGATATTGGCTCTCACTGTGGTTTGCTGGAGTCCCAAAGCTTTAGAAATGGCTTTATAACCTTTTCCGGACTGATAGATCTCAATTACTTTGTTTCTCATTTGTTCCTGAATTTCTCTGGATCACAGCATGATGTCTAGCTTTTGAGGATCTTTTGGTCTACTTCACTTTGTCAGGCATGTCCTATTTAAGTGATTTCTTGATTGAGAACAGGTGTGGCAGTAATCAGGCCTGGGTGTGGCTAGAGAAATTGAACTCAGTTTTTCAAAGATGTGATAAACCACAGTTAATTCATGTTTTAATGGAGGGGGGGATCACTTTTCACACAGGGCCAAATAGGTTTGGATTTTTTTTTACCCTTAATAAAAACACCTTCATTGAAAAACTGCATTTTGTGTTTAACTGTGTTATCTTTGCCTAATATTTAATTTGTTTGATCTGAAACATTTAAGTGTGACAAACATACAAAATAATGAGAAATCAAAAGGGAGCAAACACTTTTTCACACCACTGTCTTTGAAATGTTAGTCCAGGATTATTTTTCGTTTACAACACCTAAGGGCAGATGTTTTAATGATTAAGTGCCAATTTTCAGCTGCACTCTTCAAACAACTCTCTTTTTCCAGAATGCATCACACTAGGCACTTGGAGGTAAATGTCTGCCTCAATTCACTGGTCATAATGACAGTGACCGGTAGTATTCTATTGAGTTAGCTTTTTAAAAAAAAAAAAAAAAACCTTAATCATGGTGAATTACTGTGTTTGTGTGGGTTGTACAAACTCCAGCCCGTTAGGACATCACATCTTTTTCTTTTTAAATCCGAAAGAAGAACAAAGTTTGCGTTTGAACCCAAGTGCATTTTTACAGGCAAAGTGACAAGACCTCTCTCCTTCATTTTCTGTATCACTCACCTCTTCTCCTTACATCTTCTGAACTATAGTTACAGGTCTAATATGAATATAATTTGTTTGAGGAAATGATTTCCATTCCCACAGAGAAAAAAACTATTCATAGCAAAAGCTCACAACTTGCTATGCGTTACATGTGTCTGGTTAAAAATTTGAATTCTATTCAGGTATCATTTGAACATTAAAAGGGGTCATTGGCTGCACTTTTTTCCACATTATAACACCTCACAGGGTATTACTGAAATGTGTATGACATATTTTGGTCAAGTTTTTATTTAATTATAGCACAATAATTGTGAAACATCTTTTGCAGCCTTACTCAGAACAGCTGGTTTCAGTGCATAAATGCCTTAAGCATCACATTTAATTCCACCCTCCTTCTTATGTTATTATTGCTAACTAGCTCCTAGCACAGAAGGAAGCCTGAGCCAACTAACTTAAATTTGTCTCAAAGGAGGAATAAAATGATGCATCACTGGTGGACAGGGGTGTGTGGTTTCAGTGGCCAAAAGGATATGATTGGTCCCTGCAGTCCAATAAGCACAGAAACATTTGCAAATAAGTAGCTAAACTGCTAGCTTCAGCTAGCTGCCTTTGGTCCTGGTTAGAGATAATACTACATGAAAATAAGCTCAAATAATGTTTAAAGGCTCATTCAGACCATGCGCGGTGCGAATGCATACAAGGTCAAAAGAAAGAGCTGAGCACATGCAAATCTTGTGCATTTGCGTGTTCACGTTCGAGGGATAGTGCCAGCTAGTAATGGCCTTGAGATTCTACCGTCACCGGAGTAAAAGTGTCAACACTGTAGAGTAAACTAGTTTGAAATGAGACTGACACTCACCTGGAGACAGATGGACTGGGAGCTCTGCAGCCGAATCCAAGTGTCAGAGTTATTTAACCACAGACTCCTGCCACAGACATGCTAACAAGGCTAGCAGGCTAGCAATGTAAATAACCCATCATCCAGGTGAAATTTTAGAGGCAGGGACAATTTTTTCAGGTAAGACCCCGTCGAATAATGTAAACCTAAGCATGACAGTGTTTTGGGAATTTCAACAGCAGGTTGAACACAGCTGCAGAAGTTATAAAGGCAACTTTGCCTGTCTGCAACTCATTCAGATGGTGAATTGTTTGAGTTATAATGTAATCGTGCTGCGTGAAAAATTCGCCCGTTCATGTTTGGTCTGAATGCACCTTAAGAATGAGATATATGGTCAAGTGTTGTAGATGAACAAGGATTCCAGAGGAGAGTGAATAGAATTTAAAGAGAATCAAAAACGGCCGGCAGTTAAGCTAAGGTGGCCTGTCTGACTGCGAAGCCAAGCTAATGCTAACAGTTCAATATAGCATCATAGAAAAAACAAATAAAACAACAAACCAGAATAAAGGAAGACATACTAGCAGGTTATTATAAGCCTTTGGCAATTCCTAAGTTACAGTCTTATTCTTGGCCCCCACTTTTTTTTAAATGTGACAGACCCCACACATGACCAGAAAAAATAAATAAAAAATAAAAATCAGAGCTTTCACAGTTTAGTTTCTATACTGCATGTAGTGCAGCAATGTGAACAAGACAGACACACGAACAGTTTCTATTCACAACCAACCAGAGTCCCAGCCAGTGCTGCCAGATTCTGCGTGACTACTGATGAAAACAAGCCAACACAATAAGACTCACGCACATCAATTCAGTCTCCCATGTGTGTTCTTCTGGATCAGCTTTTGTCCACATTATTGCCTCATATTATCTCTCTCTCTCTCTCTCTCTCTCTCACACACACACACACACACACACACACACACACACACACACACACACACACACACCTGCTCATGCATGCAAGTGACTTCAAAAATCAATCAACTGGCAAGTCAGGGGAAATCTCACAAAATCTCTCATAGTCAAATGTGAAAAAAATGTCAGCTGACTTTCTGAACAACTGTTGCTTTGATCATGGGACAATCAACAGAGTGAAGTCCTCGTAGAAGATCCCCCATCCGCCTAAGAGGATAAAGAATCTTAAATATTCAACATTGAATAGTTTGGAGTGGCCCTGTTGTTCTTCTGAGCAGACTGGATCACTCATAACCACGCCACAGGAAAATCAGATAAGATATTCCGCAGGCAGTGGCTACTGGTATTTAACCACACCTGTAGAATGCTTGCTACAGATATGGCTCAAACCTGACTGGCCAGTATGTTTTGTTAATGCCATATCTTAAAGGCAGCAGCTACACATACGGAAATCTGAGGCATTAATTTGTCTCAATTTTTTTAAATTAGTATCTATTTATTACCTTTTCACCTTACCCTCTCCCAAATCCTAAGGCTGACCTATTAATTTTGATTCTAATTTCCATCTCATGTCAAGTAAAATGGTGTGGGCATGGTAGCGAGAGCAGGAAGTGAAGCATCGACCCTCTGACCAGAGGTTGACCACTCTACACCTGCGCCATAGCCACAGCGAACTTGAGGTTTTGTCGGCGTGTCAACTCTTCCATATCTGAAGACACTGCCCAATCAGTAAGCCCACTAACTAAGCTGGCATTTTGATCCGCATTTCCCAGAGAGAGCCTAAGTCACGCCCCCTCTACTTCTACATATGGGGCCTTAAATCAAAAAAATTCTCCACCGAAATGAATGGCAAGAGCGAAATTATCTTTTGACCCTCATCAAATTTTGCCACAAGTTACACATATGATGTTTGTCAATTTAAAAGATAATTTTCCACGCAATTAAAGTTGTTGGCTGTCATATAATAACAGAGTAATATTTAGTTTTTGTTCCAACGATTAGATAAGGGATAAGGACCTGTACTTATATAGCGATTTTCTAGTCTCAAAGACCACTCAAAGCGCTTCACTAGTACTAACCCTCTATTCTAAGGGCCTATAGGAGACATACTGTATCTGGGGACAATTTAGAACAACCAATTAACCTAAGGACAACAACTCCCATCATCCCACATCACTAAACATGATCATGGCGGGAGATAACCAAAACCTCACCTCCTGTTTCCTGACCGATGAAAAAAAAAAATCCAAAGAGGAGGAAAACAACACAAAGCTATTGTTTTGTATTGTGAGAGCTGCAGCTGATCTAGAGGACTGTTAGTTACTTGACTCTGGGCACGCTTTGAAAAGATGACATAAGATCCGTCCATCTGTGTTTGTAGTTTTTTTTAATTTATGTATTTTCATAACCTTATACCTTAACAGTTAGACAACTTACACCATTATTTATGTGGAAAATTATCTTTTAAATTGACAGACATCATATGTACTGTATAACTCAGGGTTTCCTCTGGTAACATTTCAGTGTGGCAGGCCACTACGCTTGAAGTTATGCCGCCACACCAAGGAAATCTAAATTTAAGAAAAAATATGAAGGATGACGCTCCATAAGCACGCATGACCATCATCTGCGTGGAGTTCGGAAGCGCCCCGTCTGCATGTTCCAGTCGGCAGGCAGAGTGTCTCGCTACTAGCGTCACTGTCCGTGAAAAGCATGAGCTTATTAAAGTACTTTAAATGTGGAAAAAAAGCAGAAGAGGTATGTAAGCAGTCAAGGTATTTATGGTGGTTTTAAGCCGCTGGTAATGGGAACAATAGTGAGGAGTCGCTTGGCTAACAGGTCTGGTTAGCAGGGTTTCCTCTGGTACCATTTCCACGTGGTGGCCCGCCGCCCTTGGAAGTATTCCAACACACCTATGATATATTAATTTAAGAAAAAAAAAATGAAAGAAACTTCTCTACAAGCGTGCACACAAACAACACGTGTGACCGTCATCCGCACAGAAGCGCCCCGCCTGCCCAGCGCCTGCGTGACCATTTTAGTCTGCAGGCAGAGTGTATCTGTAGTGGATTCAGGTAACTACGCCACTCCAAAGTCTTCATTTTGTTTTTCTTAAGCCATTCAGAGGTGGACTTGTTGATGTGTTTTGGATCATTGTCCTACTGCAGAACCCAAGTGCACTTCAGCTTGAGGTTACAAACAGATGGCTGGAATTCTCCTTAAGGATTTTTTGGTAGACAGCAGAATTCATGGTTCCATTTACCACAGTAAGTCTTCCAGGGCCTGAAGCAGCAAAACAGCCCCAGACCATCACACTACCACCACCATATTTTACTGCCGGTATGATGTTCCTTTTCTGAAATGCTGTGTTACTTTTACTCCAGATGTAATGGGACACACACCTTCCAAAAAGTTCAACTTTTGTCTCGTCAGTCCACACAGTATTTTCCCAAAAGTCTTGGGGATCATCAAGATGTTTTCTGACAAAACTGAGATGAGCCTTTATGTTCTTTTTGCTCAGCAGTGGTTTTCAATTTGGAACTCTGCCATGTAGGCCATTTTTGCCCAGTCTCTTTCTTATGATGGAGTCATGAACAATGACCTTAACTGAGGCAAGTGAGGCCTGCAGTTCTTTGGATGTTGTTGTGGGGTCTTTTGTGACCTCTTGGATGAGTCATTGCTGCGCTCTTGGGTTAATTTGGGTCAGTCGGCCACTCCTGGGAAGGTTCACCACTGTTCCATGTTTTTGCCATTTGTGGATAATGGCTCTCACTGAGGTTTGCTGGAGTCCTAAAGCTTTAGAAATGGCTTTATAACCTTTTCCAGACTGATAGATCTCAATTATTTTGTTTCTCATTTCCATCCATCCATCCATCCATCTTCTACCGCTTTTCCGGAGGTCCGGGTCGCGGAGGCAGCAGTTCAAGCAGAGAAGCCCAGACTTCCCTCTCCCCAGCCACCTGCTCCAGCTCTTCAGAGGGGATACCAAGGCGTTCCCAGACTAGCTGGGAGACATAGTCTCTCCACCGAGTCCTGGGTCTGCCCCGGGGTCTCCTCCCAGTGGGACGTGCCTGAAACACCTCAAGTGGGAGGCGTCCAGGAGGCATCCTAATCAGATGCCCATACCACCTCAACTGATTCCTTTCAATGTGGAGGAGCAGCGGTTCTACTCTGAGCCTCTCCCGGATGACTGAGCTCCTCACCCTATCTCTGAGGGTGAGTCCAGCAATCCTACGGAGAAAGCTCATTTCAGCCGCTTGTATCCGCGATCTCGTTCTTTCGGTCATTACCCAAAGCTCGTGACCATAGGTGAGAGTAGGAACGTAGATTGACTGGTAAATCGACAGCTTTGCCTTAGAACTAAGCTCCCTCTTCACCACAACAGACCGGTACAACGTCCGCATCACTGCAGATGCTGCTCCAATCCGTCTGTCGATCTCTCGCTCCATTTTCCCCTCACTCGTGAACAAGACCCCAAGATACTTAAACTCCTCCACTTGGGGCAGGAGCCTGTCCCCAACCCGGAGAGGACAATCCACCTTTTTCCGGCTGAGGACCATGGACTCGGACTTGGAGGTGCTGATTCTCATCCCAGCCGCTTCACACTCAGCGGCAAACCGTCCCAGCAAGAGCTGTAGGTCATTGCTGGATGAAGCCAACAGGACAACATCATCTGCAAACAACAGAGATGAGATCCTGTGGTCACCAAGCATGACACCCTCCATTCCCTGGCTGCGCCTAGAAATCCTGTCCATAAAAATTATGAACAGGACCGGTGACAAAGGGCAGCCCTGGCGGAGTCCAACTCTCACTGGGAATGACTCCGACCGAGTGTTGGCAATGCGAACTAAACTCTCACAACGGTCGTACAGAGACCGAATAGCTCGTAACAACAAGCCCGATACCCCATACTCCCGAAGCACCCCCCACAAAAATCCACGAGGGACGCGGTCAAATGCCTTCTCCAAGTCCACAAAACACATGTAAACTGGTTGGGCAAACTCCCACGAACCCTCAAGAATTCTCGAGAGGGTAAAGAGCTGGTCCGATGTGCCACGGCCAGGACGAAAACCACATTGCTCCTCCTGAATCCGAGGTTCGACCAACGGCCGGACTCTCCTCTCCAGTACCTTGGCATAGACCTTCCCAGGGAGGCTGAGGAGTGTGATCCCTCTAAAGTTGGAGCACACCCTCCGGTCCCCTTTTTTGAAGAGAGGAACCACCACCCCGGTTTGCCATGCCAAAGGCACTGCCCCCGACCTCCACGCAATGTTGCAGAGGCGTGTCAACCATGACAACCCAACAACATCCAGGGCCTTGAGGTACTCGGGGCGAATCTCGTCCACCCCCGGGGCCCGGCCACCAAGGAGATTTTTAACCACCTTGGCGACCTCAGCCCCTGTGATAGGCGAGTCATCCCCCTCGTCCCCAAACCCTGCTTCCTCTGTGGAAGGCGTATCAGTGGGATTGAGGAGATCCTCGAAGTATTCCTTCCACCGCCCGACGATATCCCCAGTTGAAGTCAACAGTGTCCCATCCGCACCATACACAGTGTGGACGGGGAGCTGCTTTCCCCTCCTGAGCCGCCGAACAGTTTGCCAGAATCTCTTTGAAGCCGACCGAAAGTCTTGTTCCATGGCCTCACCGAACTCCTCCCATACCCGGGTTTTTGCTTCAGCAACCACCCGAGCTGCACTCCGCTTGGCCTGCCGGTACACCTCAGCTGCTTCGGGAGTCCCACAAGCCAACCAAGCTTGATAGGACTCCTTCTTCAGCTTAATGGCCCCCCTCACCACTGGTGTCCA
This sequence comes from Pholidichthys leucotaenia, assembly GCA_020510985.1. Taxonomy (NCBI): domain Eukaryota; kingdom Metazoa; phylum Chordata; class Actinopteri; order Cichliformes; family Pholidichthyidae; genus Pholidichthys; species Pholidichthys leucotaenia. Next base: position 127,748,390 of record CM035842.1, on the reverse strand, counting down.
CCACTTGGTTCGGGGGTTGCCACCACGAGATGCACCGACCACCTTGCGGCCGCAGCTCTGGGCTGCCGCTTCAACAACAGAGGTGGAGAACATGGCCCATTCAGACTCCATGTCTCCAGACTCCCTCGGAATGTGGTTGAAGTTCTTCCGGAGGTGGGAGTTGAAGACCTCCCGGACAGGGGCCTCAGCCAGACGCTCCCAGCACACCCTCACTATACGTTTGGGTCTACCAGGTCTGAATGGCTTCCTCCCCTGCCATCGGATCCAACTCACCACCAGGTGGTGATCAGTTGACAGCTCTGCACCTCTCTTTACTCGGGTGTCCAAGACATACGGTCGCAGGTCTGATGATACGATAACAAAATCGATCATCGACCTGCGGCCTAGGGTGTCCTGGTGCCAGGTGCACATATGGACACCCTTATGCTTGAACATGGTGTTCGTTATAGACAGACTGTGGTTAGCACAGAAGTCCAATAACTGAACACCACTCGGGTTCAGATCGGGCAGGCCGTTCCTCCCAATCACCCCCCTCCAGGTTTCACTGTCGTTGCCCACGTGCGCATTGAAGTCCCCCAGTAGGACAATGGAGTCTCCAGGAGGAGCACCCTCCAGCACCCCAGTCACAGACTCCAAAAAGGGTGGGTACTCTGAAACATCATTTGGTGCATAGGCACAAATGATGGTCAGGACCCGTTTCCCAACCCGAAGGCGCAGGGAAGCAACCCTTTCGTCCACCGGGGAAAACTCCAATATAGAGGCAGCAAGGTGGGGCGATACAAGAATACCTACCCCTGCTCGTCGCCTCTCGCCCGGGGCAACTCCAGAAAAGGCCAAGCTCCAGCCCCTCTCCAGGAGACTGGTTCCGGAACCGGAGCTGTGTGTTGAGGTGAGGCCGACTATATCTAGCCGGTATCGCTCAATCTCGTACACCAGCTCAGGCTCCTTCCCCACCAGAGAGGTGACATTCCACGTACCAAAAGCCAGTTTAGAAAGCTTGGGATCAGTCCGCCAAGGTCTCCGCCTTTGACTGCCACCTAATCCACATAGCACCGGACTTCCATGATCCCTCCTGCAGGTGGTGAACCTACTGGAGGGCGGACCCATGTAACTCCTTCGGGCTGAGCCCGGCCGGGTCCCATGGGTGGAAACCCGGCCACCAGACGCTAGCCTTCGAGCCCCTCCCCCAGGCCTGGCTCCAGGGTGGGGCCCCGGTAACCCCATACCGGGCGGGGTACACTGAATCCTTGATATACAATTTATCATGAGAGTCTGTTGGATCGTTCTTCGTCTGGCCCTTCACCCAGGACCAGTTTGTCTTGGGAGACCCTATCAGAGGCAAATTGCCCCGGACAACATAGCTCCTGGGATCACTGGGGCACGCAAACCCCCCCACCACGATAAGGTGACGATCCATGAGGGGATGTTTCTCATTTGTTCCTGAATTTCTTTGCATGATGTCTAGCTTTTGAGGATCTTTTGGTCTACTTCACTTTTTCAGGCAGGTCCTATTTAAGTGATTTCTCGACTGACAACAGCTGTGGCAGTAATCAGGCCTGGGTATGGCTAGAGAAACTGAACTCAGCTTTCCAAAGATGTCATAAACCACAGTTAATTTATGTTTTAACGGGGGGAAGGGGGAATCACTTTTTCACACAGAGCCATAGAGGTTTGGATTTTTTTTTTACCTTTAATAATAAACACCTTCATTTAAAAAATGCATTTTGTGTTTACTTGTGTTATCTTTGTCTAATATTTAAATTTGTTTTATCTGAAACATTTAAGTGTGACAAACATACAAAATAATGAGAAATCAGAAGAGGGCAAACACTTTTCACATCACTGTAATTTAAGTATGCATGAGTAAATTACTATTATGAATGTTTTTTCCCTTTCCTTTCCTACTCTTTGTCAATGGAAAATAGAAACACTAGAATAAAAATATTAAAAAAATACACATTTTTGTCATTTATATAAACCATGAAAAAAAATCCCACTGGACAAAACATGACACTTGATATTTTCTAACCTGTTTATATACCACCATAGACAGAGAGAGAACCTGAAATAGACAGAGCTCAGAGAGGGAAAAATGAGACAGAAGAGAGGAGCCAAGGAGAGGAAATTGTTCAGGCAGTGGGTCCAGGAGAGGTGAGAGCGGAAGGAAGAGAGAAGGATGACACCAGTAAAAAGTCCAAACACAGGACATCTTGGTGGGCCCCCAACTGGCCCAATATGTCACCATTCAAGCCTTGGTTGTACAATACTTCAAATGGTAAGTTCCATTATGCAATATTACTGTGCAATTTATTTTTTTTTAAAGAAACAGTGTAAAATTAACATATTTCGGTTACAATCATGTTATGTGCACCCTCCCCCAGAAAAATATGTAAATATGTTGCCACTGTGCCAAGGTCTTTAAGCCAGAGGAAGCCATTGGTTAGGCTTCATATACAGCCGGCTTCATATGCAGGGAAAGGCAAGGGGGACTGATGAATTGCTGAGGATTTACTTCAGCAGCCACTACATTAACTAAGTTATGTTTACTATTACATACCTGGCAAGTTAAGATGACCAAAATACATGAAGTCAATGACTTTAATCTGTCAGCAGCCTTCAAACAAACTAAACGTGCAAGATTTGGATTTCAAAATAAGGGAAGTTTTTCCAGCTGTCTGGTTGGTGAGGAAATTTCTAAAAAACTATAAATATATAGAAATATTATAACCGAAATAACTGAATCTTTGGTAATTTAAGTTATTTCATTAAATATAATTTTACTGATATTTTTTCTTTGAAATCAGAGTTAAATTATTGTTCTGTTCTGGCTCAGCAAAATTATGGTCAAAAGTATAAATTGTATAAGGAAAAAAAAGTCAAAATTTTATCACAATCTGTTTCAAATTTATTTTAAAGAAAACAGCAATTTTATTTAAAAAAAAACAGACTAAAAATAGCCATACAATAATCCACAAATTTATAACATTTCAAATGTACAAGAAAAGTCAATTTTACAAGAAGAAATTACAAATTTGAGGAACATGGTTTCAAATTTAGATAAATTTACAGAGAAAAGTCGAAAACTATAAGAAAATTGTTATAAATTTTGGAGAAAAACCTCAAACCTTCAAGACTGAAGTTATTACTCAAGTTTTTAAGTGGGTGCTCTTTTGTCCCCTTAACTCAACTAGAAATTTTTGGTTGTCTACTTTTAATTATTAATTTCAAAGCACTGCTTTTACATGAGTAGAATTTCTGGCTACTATACCCACCTCTGATCATATAATTTAAGTATGCATGACTAAATCACTATTATGAATGCTTTTTTTTCCCTTCCCTTCTCTTTCTCAATGGAAAAAAGAGACACTAGAATAAAAATATAAAAAATATACATTTCTGTCATTTATGTAAACCATGACAAAAAAATCCTGAAGGACAAAACGTGACACGATATTTTCTAACCCGTTTGTATACCACTATAGTCAGAGAGAGAACCTGAATTAGACAGGGCTCAGAGAGGGAAAGATGAGACAGAAGAGAGGAGCCAAGGAGAAGAAAGTGTTCAGGTAGAGGGTTCAGGAGAGGTGCGAGAAGAGAAAGGAGGGAAAGATGACACTAGTAAAAAGTCTAAACATAGGACGTCTGGGTGGGCCCCCAACTGGCCCAATATTCCAACATTTAAGCCTTGGTTGTACAATACTTCAAATAATAAGTTCCATATGCAAAGTTACTGTACAAATTTTAAAAAAAGAAATAAATAGTATAAAATTAACATGTTCTGGTTACAATAGTGTCATGTGTTTTCTGCCCCCCCCCCCAAAAAAAAAAATATTGCCACCACGCCAAGGTCTTTAAGCCAGAGGAAACACTGTAACTCATGACAAAATTTAATCGGGATCAAATGATAATTTCGCTCTTGCCATTCATTTCAATGGTGCATTTTCCGATTTAAGGTCCCATATGTGGAAGCAGAGGAGGTGTGACTTAGGCTCTATTACCATTACTGACCCAGCTCACTTGGAGTTCTGCTGGTGACATGACAGCCAAGCTGCCATTTCTCTGAGTGGGTGGGAAGAACAGTTTAAAAAACTGCCACTTCATATAAAACCACTTTTTTGTCAACATTTCCTAAATCATGTCACGTTAATTCACTGGTGGTATTAACCTGCAAGATGGTCTTTAAGCATGCTGTTGCAAGACAAAAAATGCATTTATTATTAAATTATAGCCGAGGAGGCTTCAACCATGATGATGAGAGAAAAATCTTTAGCCTACACTACTTTCATTTTCACTGTAACCCTGGCATATTTAACACACATATCTATGGGCTGCTTTAGTATCAAATATTAGAGGCATTCAGCTCTGTGGGGCTGCTGCTCTTACAATGTCTTTATCACTTGCAACTCATGAGTCACTTTGAGACTTGTGTCATTTACCTGTCACGACCATTTTCTCCTCCCTTCCCTTCAGAGCGCGGTCTCTTCTCGGCAGCTGACTTTTATCGGTCATGGTCTCAGCGAAACACAGAGCAGGGGAACCCAAACGGTGGTGAGGTTTGTGTGGTTCGGAACAAGAGCTGTGCGCACCCAGGCAGGCTCTTCCGGGGTGCCTCCATGGCGGCGCGCCTTTACGTGCCACGGCGGGAGGTGAGGGAGGGGAGGGATGAAAACGCCAGCATCACTATGAATATTCATCGTGCGTGGGCAACGTCGTGCGATGCATATTAACTAGTCGAGGGGTTAATATGACTTTGGCACAAAAGCCCGCAGAGCGCCGTGTGCGGCAACGAAATTAAATTTAAATAAATATCCGTGGCGCACGGCATGCAAATGAGCACTCACCGATAATCGGCGCTCATTCTGTGGGAGGCGCTTCTGGTGGAGCCGGCTGGAACAGGGAGGTGTGCAGGTTAGAGCCCCATTGTGGTACAATTTACATGAACGAGGGCGTGTTACAGGTTCATGTGAAAGAGTATCCGAGCTTAAACCTGATGCATATACTTTACTTACCTTCTCTTATTGCTTAACAGGCGAGAAGATATAGGGCCGGCGGTCATGTCCCCAAACAACCCAATTTTGCCTCATAAACATATATTTAGTTATTTTAAACCGAGTAGAGTGGCCAGAAATTATACTGAAGTAAGAGCAGCATTACGTTATGTAATTAATTAGTCACTGGTAACTATAGTTACCAAAATAACTATTTCAGTCAGGGTAAATTGTCTATTTTGAATAGTAATGACTTTAGTCAGGCGAATTTGTTAAGATTTCTCTTAAGTGTATTGTAACGTGCTGCTCGACATGGCGACGTCCCACCGGGAGATTCGAACTCACGCCTCCCGCTCCGGAGTCCCGCACCCTACCTGTGTCGCCAATAGGGTCAACCCACTTGGCAAGCCAAGTAGGGTGCTCATATTGAGTTCGCTACAGTATAAAAATTTTCCTTTAATAAATTGTCCACTTTCTAATGTGAATTTGCTACTTTTTTCATTGATTTGAGAGATTTGTTGATTCATTCATAAAGCTGAGACATTTCCTTACAAATTATCTACTAAGTTTGTGATTTTTTTTTCATGTATGACAATAACTCATTAAATATTTCCCCTGACCCATTTTTCTCCATGGACAGAGAGGAACCAAACTTGGCAGTTATTTGTCTTTTTCTGTAGAGGGGTTGCACGTGATGTCAGTGGTCACATGCCACATTGTTTTTCTGCCATTTTGGACGGCAAATAGCTGTAGACCCTCTGTTGAGAATAATAATAATTCCACTAGCACCTACTCAGCCTGACTCAACATGGTGTTGTTTGTTATCCATTACGACTGAATACCACCTTAAGTGAGTGAGATCTTTACAGCAAGGCGGCCCGACACTCCTGCCACATCGTTTGTATGTGACAAGCAAAACACAAGATGGATATGGAGGCGAGCCTGCTGCTTGCTGGCTTTTTGTATGAGTAAAGGCAAAAAAGGAGAACCAGGGAAGGCTACAGGTGGCAAGACAAAACTCTGGAAAAGTACTGGAGAGTTTAGGAAGCCATGGAGCAGCGGAAGACGTGAGGATACGAACTAGATCACATATGATCTGATGATCATATGTGATCACATATCATATGTGATCATATCATATGTGATCACATAGATCACATATGATCACATATGATCTGATGATCATATGTGATCACATATATGTGATCATATCATATGTGATCACATATGATCTGATGATAGGTTGTTATATTTGTGTATTTATAATATTTATAATTGTGTATTTATAATGTATTTATGTTTTTTGCATTGATGTATGTGGTTATTGTGTATTCCTTTTCTTTTCTTTCCTTTTTTTTTTTTTTTCTTTTTACTTGTTTCTCCTTTCTAAAGCCCATCCAGGGACAAGAGTTGCAAATTAGCTAATAGCTATACACTCTGTGCAACACATAAGATTGATTGTCATTGATTAATTGTCTATGTTTATTGCACTGTCCCTGTCAAATAAATCTATCTATATGAAGGTAAGCTAATGACTGCTAATGCTAGTTAAGCACTAATAGGTCCTCCATACTACATCGTAATCACGGCAAGTTATCGCTATTAGGTACTAAAATATGTATGCTCTGTGTATGTGTTTCAGATGGCTCTCTTGTGGCAAAATTATTGCTTCAAACCATCGGTCTGGGCATTCAACCGAGCCTCTCAGTGATGGGATGTCACCCCAGCTTCACGAACCACAGTGATTGCAGCGCTTCAGAATGTCTGTAGAAACGTTTAGCTTCCTGTGCTACAAATTGCTTTGATCTGTGTGAAAATCATGGAGAGACTTTTGAGACATCATGGGATGTACCTGCTCCAGCCGGTGGTGTCGTGGCAAAAAGTGATCAGCTGCCAAAAATTGATCGCCAGGTGCCATATTATAGTTATGGGGTTATATTAGCCGTAAAATATATATTTCAACAGGTAAACTGTGTTACATATGGAAAAGGCTGGTAATAGTAAGATGGCAACCGGGCTGGACGTGGGTTGGACCGGGGTGACTAACTGCCGGCTTCCGGTAGTGACACCACTCGGGGTATAAAGGAAGTGGGCGGAAGAGGCTCTGCCTCTTTCGTCGTGGGAGCCACCTGGCATGTAGGCGAGTGCTGTAAGCCTTCCTTGTATATAGTTTATCCAGTAATAAAGCCCTATTCACCGAGTTACCTTTTTCTCATTATTCCTATAATTATGGACACAACAAACAGTACTGAGTTAGGTATAATAAAATATATTTAACAGTTACGATGCATTTTTAACCCAAAACAAACTTCATCTAGGATTAAAAGCAATTAAAATAATAGTCACAAGGTTGCATGGAAAATACATGGATTTACTGGATATATACATGTAAATACTGTATAAATATACTGTATATTCTATGTGTCAATAATGTACTATGTACTCCTTTTGTATTGCACTAGGAATTTTTACAATAAACTTTTGTGCCTTATGCAGATATGTCTCCACGTTTGTTTTATTTGTGAAGGTTACCAAGATTTAGTGACATAAATTAAATGCTAAAAGATTGGAAACGCTATCTACATAATCCAGCAGTTTGAGAAATCACTTTTGGTTTGGTGTAAGTCCATCAACAGAATTATGAACCATAAAGTAGTTTGTGTTAAAACATGTTAAATCCCATTAAACCCTAACTCATTATTAGGAAATACAGATGCTAATATGGCACAGAATTCCTCCATATCCTGGTACTGTCACTAAAGTGTGCAGTGTCTTCTGGACTGGCACATCCAACGATACAGTCTTCAGTAAATAAAATAATTGTTTTTGTTTACTTTTTCTTAAAAATGAGCCATTATTTTCAGCATCATTGATAAATGTTTGGTTTGTACTGTTGACTCTTCCCACCGGTGTCTTAACAGAAAAATAGAAAATCATGATGTAAACACATAAGTCACTAAATTGTTTATTACAATCACCAGCAAAATCCAGATTGTTTAGAATGTGCAAAATTCAAACTTTAAACTGTAAAAAAACCTCCGAATGGGTCACACACGCTGGCCAGACACGCTGACTCCTCGCCTTCACAAAGTGGCCCAGCATACCAAGGAACGCTTGATTGAAGGCAGCATTCTGAGCCATCTCCTCCCTTTACAAGGTAGTTTCAGTACAGGTGAAGTGTACCCCTGACCAAGTGAGCACCCCAAGTGGACCCTGGGATCCAATCTATACATGTACATTCTCAATCCAGTGATTTGTAAACACGAAGAAGGAGAACAACAACAAAAATTTGTGTAACTGTTGGAAAAACTTTTCCCAGTCACTAAGAAGTGTAAAAAACATATATATGTAAAATGACAACTAATCTGACTCGGAGAAGGTTTTGGCTCTGTTTCTGCTTTCAAAAGACTTTTCTTCTCCACCGCTGCTGCTCGTCACCGCTGGCTGCCCCAGATGAAAATCCACAGAATAGGTATGTGGGACTATAATGTTCTGAATGGGGCTTTAGAAAGCTCTGAATCAGTTTGTAAATCACTGGATTGAAAATGTACATGTACAGATTGGACCCCGGGGTCCACTTGGGGTGCTCACATGGTCAGGGGTCCACTTGACCTGTTCCCGTTTCATGCTGTCTTGCCTCACTGAGAAGCAACTGGATGTGCTGCTGGTCCCAGTTCAGCAGATCTTCAGCCTGCGGTGGGACTCTAGAATGAAAATACACACACAACTTAAGTACATGCACAGCACGAAAGTGCAACATGTAAAAAAACTACTTTTTAACCAGGATTAACACTAGCTGATTTTGTCAGACGTTGCTGACACATGTGCAAAATAGCTACAAGCAGCGCACGGAGTTAGCATTGATGGCTAACTAGTTAGCTCATTGTCTGCATACAGTACACAACGGTGTTGTTTGTTCAAAGTGAGCTTTCCACCACCGGGATAAATAACGGCAAAGATGCATAATATCACATCACTCACCATCCTCTATCACTGTTTTCAACATTGATGATGCCGTGGTCGGGTCGATGCCACTCTGCCTCCCATATGCCTTCGCCGGTCGGTGGCCGTGAATTCTTTTCAGGTTGCTCCATCCAGCTCCCTCTGGATTTCTTTAGTCAGCTACCAAGCACAGAAAAGTCTGCACCTTGTCATTAGACCACGGTATTGATTTGTGTGTAGCCATTTATCTCCATTACACTCACTCACACTTGCTGTTGTGATTTGACTGTTTGTTGCCATCCAAAATGGTGCAGTAAACAAAGACACGTGACCCGTGTGACGTCGATGCAACCCTTTGATATAGGTACCACCAAGGGTCACACATTTCTTTCATCGCTTTATACAGCTGTGGAGACCTCACCTGTGGAAGTCTGCAGGTTGCATCAGAAGTCATGACTTGACCTCTAAAACTGGAAGTGTTTGCCCTTTAAAAAGGACTTCATGTTTGGAAAGAGGTGGAAGTCGGATGTTGTGAGGCTGGGAGAGTAGCAGCAGGAAGGGGGCGTAAGGAATGATTTCATAGCCACAGGACTGCTCTGCCATCTGGGCAACATGTGAGTTGTGAACCATGTCTTGCAGGAGGCGTACACCTTTGGTCAGCATGCCACACCTTTTTGCAGTGAAGCATAGTTAAGTTAATCCCTTCCACACCTGTGGTGTATGGGGTGGCACCTATCTCCGTTTCACTGATCCTAGGCCACACAGCTACTGTGAGTAGTGAAAGCTATAGTGAGGGGTCAGTCTCTGTGCGTTAACTTTCCTTTCCCCTTTTCATTATGCTGAGCATCAAGCTAGAAGGCGGAAAGTACCATTTTTATATGGTCTTTGGTATGACCCGGCCGGGATTTGAACCCCGGCCTCCTGGTTGTGGGGCGGATGCTCTACCAACTAGGCCACCACTCTAGTAGTGAAGCATAGTAAATCCTGGTAATTGTGGTACCCTTTGCCAGGAAATCCATCATCAATACTCCATGCTGGTCTCAAAAGACTGTGTGCATGACCTTGCCCACCGAGGGATGGAAATGTTCATTCTTCAGAGATGGTGAGTCATAATGCTTTCATTGCTTCACCTGGGCTTTAGTCTCTGGATCATAGTGATGGACACATGTTTTGTCCTGTGTGATTAGTCTGTCGAAGAAGTCCTCCTGGTTTTCTTGACACCTGGCCAAAAGAGCCTGGGAGCTTGTGACTCGTTCCTGCATGTGGACAAGTGTGATCAACCATAGAGTCCATCATGCAGACAACTTCCACATGTGCAGATGGTCATGGATGATTTTTTCCACAGACTCCATACTGATCTTGGCTAGTTGGTAAACGGTTATGTGGTGATCCTCCAAAATGGGGGCCTCCACTTGCCGAATAGTGTCTTCATCAGTGGTGCACTGTAGCCGCCTGGGAATGGGTGCCATGTCCACTTGCCAGCAGGATGTCTTGATACATGCTTTTATTACAAGTCGTATAGACTACTGTAATGCCCTGCTCTCTGGTCTTCCACAGAAAAGGGTATCACATCTCCAACTGCTCCAAAATTCAGCAGCACGAGTGCTGATGAGGACCAGGGAGTGGGTGCATGTTACACCATGCAGTTAATCGGTGCATTGGCTCCCCTTGCATTTTATGATCAATTTTAAGGTTCTCCTATTAGTTTTTAAATGCCTCAATGGTCTTGGGCCTTCTTATCTATCTGAGCTGCTTTTATATTATGAGCCCTCGCAGACCCTGAGGTCCTCTGGTACTGGCCTTTTTATGGTTCCCAAAGTCAAGACCAAGACCTGCGGTGAAGCCTCCTTTCATTACTATGGTCCTCATCTGTTGAACAGCCTGAGAGCCTCAGGGCCACAGAGTCAATAGATGTTATTTGTTTTAAGAACAGGCTCAAGACCCACCTTTTTAATTTGGCTTTTAACAAACCTGTTTAACTATTACTGAAGTAGTCATTTATGTTACATAGTTTTATGTTATTCTTAGCTCCATTTGTTTTTAGATTTGCTCATCTCTTTATCTTTTGATGTGTTTTTAGCTCAGTTTGTAAATATGGGTTTTTAGTTCCTCTTGTTTTGTGTTCTTAGTTTCATTTTGTAGTTTATGTGTTTTAGCTCCAGTGTTTCCTCAGTGGAGCTCCTCATGCCGGATGCTACTTGGCCCATCTGCAGGGGTGTTGGCCTCGTGGGTCGCGCTAACTTGGGTGGGTGGGGACTCTATGCCATCGCCTTACAGCTGTGGTGTGGGCCCCGGTCTGTCCTGGTCGGGATGGCCTCTGTGACATGCCCTGTGGTCATGGGCTGTGTGGTCTCCCGGCATGGGGGGGGGGGGGCTCCACAGGATGGTGTTCCTTCATATGGTGCCTCGGTGTCAAGCTATGTCTCTTCTATTTTATATGTGCGTGTGAGAAGTAGGGAGTAGTGCATGTGCCTGTGTGTTGTGTGTGTGTGTGTGTGAGGGTTATGCTGTATTGTGCAAATATCCATCCATTCATCTTCTACTGCTTTTCCAGAGGTCCGGGTCGCGGAGGCAGCAGTTCAAGCAGAGAAGTCCAGACTTTCCTCTCCCCAGCCGCCTGCTCCAGCTCTTCAGAGAGGATACCAAGGCATTCCCAGACCAACTGGGAGACAGTCTCTCCAGTGAGTCCTGGGTCTGCCCCGGGGTCTCCTCCCAGTGGGACATGCCCAAAACACCTCAAGTGGGAGGCATCCAGGAGGCATCCTGATCAGATGCCCATACCACCTCAGCTGACTCCTTTCACTGTGGAGGAGCAGCAGTTCTACTCTGAGCCTCTCCCGGATGACTGAGCTCCTCACCCTATCTCTGTGGGTGTGTCCAGCAATCCTACGGAGAAAGCTCATTTCAGCCGCTTGTATCCACGATCTCGTTCTTACGGTCATTACCCAAAGCTCGTGACCATAGGTGAGAGTAGGAACGTAGATTGACTGGTAAATCGACAGCTTTGCCTTAGAACTCAGCTCCCTCTTCATCACAACAGACCGGTACAACGTCCGCATCACTGCAGATGCTGCTCCGATCCGTCTGTCAATCTCTCGCGCCATTCTCCCCTCACTCGTGAATAAGACCCCAAGATACTTAAACTCCTCCACTTGGGGCAGGAGCCTGTCCCCAACCCGGAGAGGACAATCCACCTTTGTGCAAATATATGTATTTAAAATTGTCTACAGCTTTTATCTATGTAAAGAACTTTGTGCAGCATCCAGTGTTTGAAAAGTGCTATACAATAAAGTTTGATTGATTGATTGATGGCTGACTACACTTGAACTGTCGATGCCAGTGATTGACTACATCATATGATGGGGCATCTTCCCTATAAGTCGATTTCATCTCATCGAATGTCTCCCCTGGTGTGTGGTCTCTCAAGTACACAGGCCTGAAGACTGCTCTATATTGAGCTGGCTCCATTATCACACCTTACTCCACTTTACCACCTGTAACAGCTCATTAGGTCCATGCGGAGGCGTATTACTGTCTGCATTAATGCAAATGAAGGCAATATTCCATATTGAACTTTGTTTTTAAGAGAAACATTTTGTTGGGACTTCAGAAAGTCAGGATACTTCTGTTTTGTTCAATTTTGAAAATTGTCGACACAGATTTTCACTTGTCGATGTTTGATATTGTTTTGAAGAGGTCTAAAAGTAATTTGCATCCTGTGATTGACCATATCCACAAAAAAATAGTAAAAATATCAAACTGTTCTAGAGTGTTGCGTTTTCATTGGCAGTGAGTATACATGTACAATTTCATCTTCCTACAATAACTGGAAGTGGGTCAGGGAAAATCTTTAATGAGCAGCCCTTGTAAACTTGCAACTTTCTGTTTGTAACTTTCCAACTTTTTTATTGTACATTTAGAACAAATATACACTACCGTTCAAAAGTTTGGGGTTCCCAGACAATTATTTTGTGTTTTCCATGAAAAGTCACATTTATTTACCACGAGTTGTAAAATGAATAGAAAATATAGTCGACATTGACAAGGTTAGAAATAATGATTTGTATTTGAAATAATATTTTTTTCCAGATACTCAACCTGCTCAAAGGAAGGTCAGTTTTATAGCTTCTCTAACCAGCTAAACTGTTTTCAGCTGTGCTAACATGATTGCACAAGGGTTTTCTAATCATCCATTAGCCTTCTGACGCAATGAGCAAACACATTGTACCATTAGAACACTGGAGTGATAGTTGCTGGAAATGGGCCTCTATACACCTATGTAGATATTACACCAAAAACCAGACATTTGCTGCTAGAATAGTCATTTACCACATTAGCAATGTATATTAGATATTAGAGTGTATTTCTGATTAGTTTAAAGTTATCTTCATTGAAAAAAACAGTGCTTTTCTTTCAAAAAGAAGGAAATTTCTAAGTGACCCCAAACTTTTGAACGGTAGTGTACTTATAAACTATACACACTGTCATGACTGGCTCAATGGTCATGGCAAAAAGAAGAGGAGAGGAGCAGGATCAAGATTACCAAATTTAATTTAAGGATATGAACCATGTACAGAAAACAATAATGTAGGTAATGTCAAATGAAATCTAGATTGATCCTTATAACAGAGCTGCCTAGGTCAGCACCCGTGTCTGGGAAGAGTCTCGCTGAAACAAGGAGGTGGTGAGAGTTTATAGGCTGGCTTAGCACATTGGGCCCAGGTGCTCCCAGTCTGTCAGATTGGCAAACCACTCCCACCAATCGCCTGAAAGAAAAAAACACACAGTGACATAGCAAACTGCCTACACAGGGGGTGTCACACCTTTCCTCACCCTTTAAAATGAGAGACAAACAACAAAAAATAGTGCATTGGTCGCATCCTACAGTGGATATAAAAAGTCTACACACCCCTATTTAAATGCCAGATTTTTGTGATGTAAAAAATGAGAGCAAAATCAAAACTTTTTCCCCCATTTATGTGAACTACAACCTGTACAACCCAATTGAAAAACAAACTGAAATCTTTTAAGGAGAAAAATAAAAAATTAAAAACTTACAATAACCTGGCTGCATAAATATGAACACCCTTAAACTGATACTTTGTTGCAGCACCTTTGGCTTTTATTATAGCATTCAGTCTTTTTGGGTAGGAGTCTTATCAGCGTGGCACAGCTTGATGTGGCAATATTTGCCCACTCTTCTTTGCAAAAATGCTCCAAATCTGTCAGATTGCGAGAGCATCTCCTATGCACAGCCCTCTTCAGATCACCCCACAGACGTTCGATCGGATTCTGGTCTGGACTCTGGGTGGGCCATTCCAAAACCTTAATCTTCTTCTGGTGAACCCATTCTTTTGTTGATTTGGATGTGTGTTTTGGGTCATTGTCGTACTGACAAATGAAGTTCCTCTTCATCTTCAGCTTTCTAGTAGAAGCCTGAAGGTATTGTGTCAACACTGACTGGTATTTGGAATTGTTCATAATTCCCTCCACCTTGACTAAGGCCCCTGTTTCAGCTGAAGAAAAACAGCAACAAAGCGTGATGGTACCACCACCATGCTTCACTGTAGGTATGGTGTTCTTCTGGTGATGGGCAGTGTTGTGTTTGCGCCAAATATACCTTTTGGAATTATGGCCAAAAAGTTCAACCTTGGTTTCGTCGGACCATAACACATTTTCCCACATGCGTTTGAGAGATTTCAAATGTGTTTTTGCAAAATGTAGTCGGGCTTGGATGTTTTTCTTCGTAAGATAAGGCTTCCGTCTTGCCACCCTAGACAGGAGATTGTTGTCACATATACTAAACAGCCAGTACTTACCAGTAATTCCTGCAGCTCCTTCAAAGTTGCTGTTGACCTCTTGGCAGCCTCCCTGACCAGTTTTCTTCTCGTTTTTTTCATCCATTTTGGAGGGATGTCCAGTTCTTGGTAATGTCACTGCTGCACCATATTTTCTCCACTTGATGACTGTCTTCACTGTGTTCCATGGTATATTTAATGCCTTGGAAATTCTTTTGTACCCTTCTTCTGGCTGATATCTTTGAATGATGAGATCCCTCCGATGCCTTAGAAGCTCTCTGCAGACCATGGCTTGTGCTGTAAGATGTGACTACAAAAATGTCAGGAAAAGCCTTGGGGTTAATCAGAGGCACTTTAAATGGTGGCAGGTGTGTGCTGACTCCCATTTAACATGAGTTTATTATTTATTATTATAACACATTTTCCCACATGCGTTTGAGAGATTTCAAATGTGGTTTTGCAAAATAATAATATTAAACAATAATAATAATAACAATAATAAAACGACTCAGTGTGAATGCAGCTTCACCTGCAGATGAATTTAATAACTTTTTTGTTAACATTGGTCCTAATTTGGCTCGAGAAATACCTACTACGGCGCCTACAGGTGATACAATAAGCAATAACACTGCTATAAAAGACTATTTTCATAAAGAACACAGACGAGAGACAGGTCATTGAAATTGTTAAATCGTTTAAAAGTAAAACATCTACGGACTGTGATGGTATTGACATGCTCTTAGTCAAAACTATTATTGAATGCTTAGTGAAACCACTGACGTACACTACCGTTCAAAAGTTTGGGGTCACTTAGAAATTTCCTTATTTTTGAAAGAAAAGCACTTTTTTTCTAGGAAGATAACTTTAAACTAATCAGAAATACACTCTATACATTGCTAATGTGGTAAATGACTATTCTAGCTGAAAATGTCTGGTTTTTGGTGCAATATCTACATAGGTGTATAGAGGCCCATTTCCAGCAACTATCACTCCAGTGGACTTCCGGTTATGGCTGCCACGTAGGACGGACGTGTCTCGCTCTGCTCTGCTCCTGGAGAAAAAAAAAATCGGCAAATAACTCTCTCATTTGGGACAGAACGTATCCCAGCGTTTGGGCGAGGATATGTCGGCGAAGCCTAAGGCTGGAAAACCAGGAAAAGGAAAAAGCGAGCCGCCGAAACAGTCCAAATTAACGGACTTTCAGGTCTGTGACGCAGCAAACAGGGCTCCATATATGGCGGAGGAGGCTGGCAACGCTGCGATTTCTGCGGGGAATGGCGCAGATGCGCTGATGGCTGCCATGAGTTCAATGAGAGCGGACTTTTCCTCTAGATTTGATGGGATTATGACAGCGTTGGAAGGAATAAGAAAGGAATTGGGTGACTGTGTAGAACGAACGGCGCAGATGGAGCTCCGTCTCGCTAGTGCTGAAGATGACGTCACCCGTCTTCAATTAAAGGTGCGCACTTTGGAAAAAAAAAATAAATCTCTGGAAGATAATATTTTGGATTTGGAATCTTGGTCGAGACAGAATAATTTGAGGCTGGTGGGTCTTCCAGAGGAATCAGAAGGTCGGGACGTATGTTCCTTTCTGGAAAAGTGGATTCCGGAGGTGCTGGGCAGCGAGGAGTTGCAATCAGCAGTGGTTCTGGAAAAAGCACATCGCATTGGCCCACGGAGAGATAAGGGACCGCCGAGGACCTTAATTATGAAGTTTCTTAACAACAGAGACAGGATGAAGATCTTCAACGCTGCACGAGCTAAAAAAGGAGAGATTAAACACCAGGACCAGCAGGTGCGGTTCTACCCAGATTTGGCCACAGGAATCCAGCAATTGAGGAAGCAGTTTGATCCCGTACGTAAGGAGCTGCGCAACCTTGGGATTCGTCATGGTGTAATCTATCCTGCGAGACTGCTGACCACGTATGAGGGCAGAACCCACATCTTCAAGACCCCAGAGGAGGCGCAGGAGTTCATCAAGAAGATCAAAGAAGAAGAAGAGACTGGTGGGAGCTAAGCATGAACAAAATATAAGGTAGAATAATTAAGCATTTGCACAGGCATCTGACTGACTTGAAGTAAATAGTAAGTTTACAAAATATAGATTGTATTATATATTAAAAAAAACAAAACAAAAACAAAACAAACAAAAAAAAAAACTATGATGTACAAAGTTGTTAAAAATTTTGGAGTTAAGTTGGAAAACTACAGAGGAGAGTTAATGTTACGTCATTAAAAGCAGTAGAGTTAGGGTGATTGGGAGGATGAAGAAGGAGTGGCTTAGGCTGTTCCCCGTGGGTGTGGAACGGTCGATGGCTATATCGGGAGACAGAATTTTTCTTTTGATTTTGGGGGGTTTGCCACAAGTGTGGGAAGGGGAAATTTGTTTGTGTGTAGTTTGTAGGATGAATGTTCAACCACTCATGTTTTTGCTTCTCTGTATGAGCATGTTTACACTGCAAGGTAATCCCAAACTCTCTATTGATCATGGACCAAAGTGTTAATCTTAATTTAACTTCATGGAATTGCAGAGGTCTACAAAATTTAAAAAAACTTAAACAAGTTATGAATAAAATAAAGGACATGGGTTCAAGAATTGTGTTTTTACAAGAAACTCATCTGATAGAGGAGGATGTTAAAAGAATTAGGAGTAGATGGCAGGGAAGTGTATTCACCTCTTCATTTTCATCCCGAGCCAGGGGAGTTATGACTCTCATACATAAATCAGTTCCTTTTCAAGTGAAAAATGTAATTGGAGACAAATTTGGAAGATATGTAATCATTCAAGGTTCTTTGCTATTAGAAAATATAAATCTTGTGAACTTATATGGTCCCAATATAGATGATCAGAAGTTCTTTGCTAATTTATTTCTCATCTTATCATCACTTACAGGGCAACATATAATAGCAGGGGATTTTAATTGTACATTGAATCCAGGTGTGGATAGATCAACAGGACTGGATTGTACGCACATTGGATGTAGGATGACTATTAATCATTTTATGAAAGAATTGAGATTGTTAGATATATGGAGAGAAATGAAACCACAAGTTAAAGCCTATTCTTGTTATTCCAGTACCTACAAGACATTCTCACGTATTGATTATTTTTTGATTTCCACAGAATTAAGGTCCAAGATTCAAAACTGCTTTTATGATAACATCGTGATCTCTGATCATGCACCCTGTAGTCTAATATATGTAGATAAAAAATTGACAAAGGAATCAGGTAGATGGCAATTTCAGCATAAATGGCTTCAGGATGAGGAATTTGTCAAGTATATAGAAAAACAGATAGACGAGTTCTTTGACATCAATACTACACAAACATCAGCATGTGTAAAGTGGGAGGCTTTCAAAGCTTTTATTAGGGGGCATATTATTAGTTATACAGGATCAAAATCTAAGAAGACTCGAGAGGAGAGAGCTAAATTGGAACATAAAATAAAAAATCTTCAGGAAAAAGTGTATGCAGGAAGTGACCCAAGGTTGGAGAATGAATTACTGATTTTGAGAGCTGAATACGACAAAAAATCAGCGAATAGAGCTGCCTCGAGTCTTCTAAGATTGAAACAATCTTTTTATGAACAAGGTGAAAAATCAGGAAAATTATTAGCATGGCAGATTAAACAATTGGAAATTAAAACACCAATTACCAGTATTATAAGTAAGGGACAGGTAGTTATAGATCCTTTAGAAATTAATAGAGCCTTTAGAGATTACTATGAAAAATTATATGATACCAAAAATGAACCTGATTTAACAAAACTAAATGGGTTTTTGAACGAACTATCTATACCGTGTATTCCAAATGAAAACAGGGAGATATTGGAGTCTAAAATTAGTCAAGAAGAAGTTGGGCTAGCCATTGATAATATGAAATCAGGAAAAAGTGCAGGACCAGATGGTCTTCCAGTTGACCTTTATAAAAAATTTAAGAATAAATTAATAAAACCTTTTTTGGAAATGGTTTTAGAAGCATTTCAAAATAATAATTTACCATCATACATAAATAATGCCTTAATTATACTGCTGCCAAAACCAGGTAAGCCCTCTAATAAATGTGAAAATATGAGACCAATAAGCCTATTAAACGCCGACCTTAAGATAATCTGTAAAATTTTAGCAAGACGAATACAAGAAATTTTACCAAAAATTATTAATCGAGATCAGAATGGCTTTATAAAGGGTAGACAAGGCTTCCATAATGTAAGAAGACTATTTAATATTATCTATTTTAATAAAGAAGCACCGGATACAGCTCTCCTATCATTGGACGCCGAAAAGGCCTTTGATAGAGTTGAATGGCCCTTTCTTTTTGAAGTCCTACAAAGGTTTGGACTTGGAAATAATTTCATAAAATGGGTTCAAATAATATACAATAATGCTACAGCAGAAATCCTAACAAATAACAATATTTCAAAACCAATAAAAATCAATAGAGGATGTCGACAAGGCTGTCCACTCTCACCTTTACTGTTTACTATGGCAATTGAACCTTTAGCGATAGCGATACGTTTACATTCACAAATATATGGAATTAAAGTTGGACCAACAGAACATAAAATCTCCCTGTACGCCGATGATATAATTTTGTTTATGTCGAATCTAAAAAAATCAATTCCAACCTTGTTGAATTTAATAAAGAATTTTGGGGAAATATCAGGATATAAAATAAATAAAACTAAATCTTCAATATTAATGCTAAATGAGACCCAGAGAAATTACCCAGCCCCTGAGGTAAATCAATTCAATGTTGTAAATCAGTTTAAATATTTAGGAATCCAAATTATGCCTAAGCTAGAATCAGTCGCCAGTGTCAACTATGAAGCCTTAATGTCAGATATCAGTGAGTTAACTCAGAGATGGATGTCACTACCAATGTCGATGATCGGGAGAATCAATATACTTAAGTAATATTTTACCTAAAATACTTTATTTATTTCAATACATTCCCTTATCACCACCTTTAGATCTATTCTCAAGAATAAAAAAAAAGTTAGTGGAATTTATATGGAACAACAGGAGGGCTAGATTACGTCTGTCTTTATTATATTTACCATTTGATCGTGGAGGTCTGAAATGTCCAAATTTTATGTTGTATTATTGGTCGGCACAACTGAGGTCTATGACATATTATTTTTCATCAAATGATCTCCCTCACTGGACTGAAATGGAATCATACAATTTACCTTTACCTCTTCCCATATTCATATACTCAGATTCGGCAAAAAAATTACAAAAACAAGTTAAAAATCCATTTGTAAAGCATATGATCAAAATATGGTGTGAAGCTAAAAACTATTTAAAAGAACCACAGTTATTGTCACAATTTAGTCCAATATGGGGTAATCAATATTTTAAACCAGGGAGAGCGGACGCTGTATTTAAAGTATGGAATTTAAAAGGGATACAAAAGATTCAGGATTTATATTTGCCATGTGCAGACAACATAATGTCTTTTGAAGAGCTGAGGATCAAATTTAATCTCAATAGAACACATTTTTTTAAATATCTTCAACTTAGAAACTTTATTCGATCAAATCAAAATAAAGCTCTCACTCGACCTATTTATTCATCCTTGGAAAAAATGATGATGAAAGATAGTAAAAGAAAGGGTATTATTTCAGAGTTTTATAACTCATTGACACTATCTTCAAGTGAAAATTCACTGAAAAGATTAAACTACTGGAAAGAAGATCTGCAAATTGAAATTTCAGAGGAACAATGGGAATTGGCTTGTACAGAAGCTCAAACCAAATCAATAAATGCACGCCTTAAATTGATACATTTCAAATTGTTAATGCGGATGTATGTTACACCGGAGGAGTTAAATAGATATAACAAAAATATACCAGATACATGCACAAAATGCATGGAAAGTAAAGGAACCCTATTTCATTGTTTATGGGAATGTAGATTAATAAGAATGTTTTGGGAAGAGGTGAGGGTAACAATTGAAAAAATAATCTCAAAACAAATCATATTGAATCCTAAACTGGTTTTGTTGGGTCTGTACCCAGAAAAGCATAATTTCAATAAAAGTGAAAGAACTTTCATAGACCTCAGTTTGCTTAATGCCAAAAAATGTATTGCACTATTATGGAAAAAGACTCATAGACCTGATGTGACTCAGTGGTTAAGACAGATGTTAACAAACCTTCCATTAGAAAGAATAACATATATACTGAAATCAAAGGAAATTGTGTTTGAGAATATATGGAGACCTTTTATTGATTATGTAAAAAATTTAAACATAACTCTTGAAGAAGAAGGTGAATGATGTGTGTGGACCTTGTAAATTCCAAACTGGTGAACATAATATGTATACTTATGTATTGGATTGTCTAGACTAAACAGAGGAGCATTGTTGAAGATTTGATTTTGTTGGTGGTTGTTGGTGTTTTTAGTGCATTTTTTTTTTTGTAGTACTTTAGTGTTAGTGTTTGATTGTTTGTATCATGTTTGTTAAAAAAAAAAAAAAAGGTTCAATAAAGATATTGTGGAAAAAAAAACTATCACTCCAGTGTTCTAATGGTACAATGTGTTTGCTCATTGCTTCAGAAGGCTAATGGATGATTAGAAAACCCTTGTGCAATCATGTTAGGTCTGCAATGCTGTAAGTGCTGCAAATGGAGGATTCTTTGACGAAAGCAAAATTTGAAGGAAAAAATTATTATTTCAAATACAAATCATTATTTCTAACCTTGTCAATGTCTTGACTATATTTTCTATTCATTTTACAACTCATGGTGGTAAATAAGTGTGACTTTTCATGGAAAACACAAAATAATTGTCTGGGTGACCCCAAACTTTTGAACGGTAGTGTATATCTGTAACCTGTCTCTCCAAACAGGTATATTTCCCAATGCAATGAAAATAGCTAAAGTAATTCCGATATACAAGACGGGTGACAGAGGGGAATTCTCAAACTATAGACCAATTTCACTATTGCCGCAATTTTCCAAGATACTTGAAAAAATATTCTATGAGAGAATTGACAACTTCATACTGAAGAATAATTTATTGTGTGAGCAGCAATATGGGTTCAGACACAAGAGGACAACTGCATTTGCTCTAATGGAATTTAGAGAAAAAATATCAACTGCTGTTGAAAATAAAGAGTATTCAGTTGGGGTATTCCTGGATCTTAAAAAAGCATTTGATACAGTGGATCATAATTTATTATTAAAGAAACTACAAAATTGTAGTATTAGGGGGGTAGCACTGTCCTGGTTAAGTAGTTACTTAAAGAATAGATATCAGTATGTATGTGTTGGTAACAAAAACTCAGTTACTGAAGGTTACTTGTGGAGTCCCACAGGGTTCAGTTTTGGGGCCATTATTATTCAATATGTATATAAATGATATATGTAAAGTTTCAGAAAAAATGGACTTAATATTGTTTGCCGATGACACTAATCTATTATGCAGTGGAAGCAATTTGGAACAACTTCTGGATACACTCGGAAAGGAATTAGGAAAGCTTAAACTGTGATTTGATTCAAACAAATTAACGCTCAATTTAAGTAAGACAAAATTTATAGTCTTCAACAACCATCACAACAACTCAGTATCTAAACTCAGTGTAAATGGTGTAGAGATTGAAAGGGTATCTGAAACTAAATTTCTTGGAGTAATAATTGATAATAAACTGTGTTGGAAGTCACATATTAATTATATTAAAGGTAAAATATCCAAATCAATTGCAATATTACACAGAGTGAAATATTTGCTGAATCAACCCACACTATATACCTTGTACCATTCATTAATACTCCCATACATGACATATTGTAATGAAGTATGGGGAAATACATATAAAACAAACATATATCCAGTCTTTATGCTTCAGAAGAGAGCTATTAGAATAATAAACAAAGCAGCTTACAGGGAACCAACAAACCCACTTTTTCTTAAATTAAAAGCTCTCAAGTTGAAAGATCTGGTTGACTTTAAAACTGCAATAATAATGTTTAAAGTGAAGAATCTATCACTGCCCGCAAATATCCAAAAGTTGTTCCAAATAAGGGAGAAACAATATCATTTTAGAGGAACATGTATATTTCAAAAACCTTCAGTGAGAACTACCACCAAGTAACACTGTGTTTTAGTGCAAGGAGTCAGATTATGGAACGATTTTGGACCTGAATTAAAATCATGTACAACACTTGGACAATTTAAACTAAAACCAAAGGAAGAAATACTCCAAACATATATACAAGATGACATGTAAAATCACATAAGGATTGCCATATCCAGCCTGTGTTGTGTTGTAGCTTAGTTTTTTTCCTGTCACATTTTGTCTTAGCTTCGTTTTTGATTTGTAATCGCTCTTGTCTTGTTTTTTTGTTTTTTTTCTTTTGAATTCTTGGATGGAATATGGGTGGGCAATATAAGCTGCGGCTTCAGCCATCACCCATTTCCGATAACTTATGCTGAATTGTATAATCAGAGGAGTTATTGTCTAATTTGACCTTGTTGGATTTTCTTTCCCCCTTTGTTATATTATTCAGTTTCTTTTAACCTGTACTATCCGAAAATAAAGATTCATTCATTCATTCAGTTTGAATGTGATTGGTTAATTCTGAACAAAGCCACATTCCCAGTTATAACAGGGTGTGCATATTTATGCAAAAAGGTTATTGTAATTTTTCCCCCCTAAAAAGATTTCAGTTTGTTTTTCAATAGGGTTGTACAGGTTATAGGTCACATTAATGGTGGAAAAAGTTTTGAAATGATTTATCTTGGTCTCATTTGTTTACATCACAAAAACCTGGCATTTGAACAGGGGTGTGTAGACTTTTTATATCCACTGTATAATCAGAACTGCAAAAACATCTAACTTCACCCTAAGTATGGCATCAGGATCCTGATGTAAGCTTACTGCCAGATCCTGGGGAGGAAGCAGAAGCAGCAGCTACATGGGAGCTCGTGACAAAGCATCTGCCACCAGGTTACCAGAACCCTTAATGTGTCTGATAACAAGACAATAGGACTGCAGTGCAAGAGACAACAAATAAGTCTTCGATTTGGGCACTTTAATGAATTCAAAGGTATGAGTGGGTTATGGTTGGTGAAAATTTCCGCTGGCCTCCCTCCACCGGCCCCATACAAATTAAAGTGGCTCAAAGCCCACACAAGTGCTAAAGTCCCTTTTTCCACTACAGAGTAGTTTAGCTGATGTCTATTAAACTTTCTTGAGCAATGGCATACAGGCCTATCTATCCTACAAGAATCTGTCTGCAGCAAAACCGCACCTACTCCCACAGTAACTGGCATCTACTTGTAACTTGAATGGTTGCTCCATTCGTGGAGCAGTTAGCACTGGGGCAGAGCACAAAAGTGACTTTACATTTTCAAAAACCTGTTGACAAATAGGGGACCAGACAAACTTTTCTTTAGCTTTAAGGAGGTTTAAGGGAGCTACTACAGAAGAAAAGTCCTTACAAATACTACGGTAACAGCCCACCAACCCCAGAAAGTGCATTAGCTCCTTTTTTTGTGGTGGGAGGTGGGAACTGCTGAACTGCCAGTACCTTAGCAAGGACTGGTTGGATCTGTCCATGCCCAACAACATGGCAAAGGTAAATAACTGTCGTTCTGGCAAACTTGCACTTAGTTAAGTTTACTGTAAGGCGTGCAGCAACCAGATGTTCAAAAAGTGACTGGATGCGTGTAATATGGCTCTCTCAGTTATCACTGTAGACCACCACATCATCCAAGTACACTGCACACCCGGATGATCCCCCAATTGTCATGACTGGCTCAATGGTCATGGCAAAAAAAAGATGATAGAAGCAGGATCAAGATTAATGAATTTAATTTGAGGATATGAACTATATACAGAAAACAGTAGCCACGGTTACATGGGCAAAATTTCTTCAATCTGATTATAATTCAGATTGGAACTTTACTGTTTACATGGATCCTGAAAAAGTTGATCCGATTAGGACATGCGTTTCCATGTGTCTGTCACAGCCCGCTCACGCCTGTCATCTGCCCCAGCTGAGCGCACACCTGCACCTCATCAGGCCGCGCCTATTTAGCCAGCTCTGCCCAGGGCTTCGGCCTGGAGTCATCAGCTCTCCTCCTTGTGATGTTCTGCGTTCGCCTACTACTACGGCCAGCGCTCCTTCTCGTCCTTGCACGTAAGGTCATCCACTCACCTGCTCTCTCAGTTCATCCCCTGTGCACAGGCGGACCCTCCTGGCGGCGGCACTCCTTCCTCATCGCCGTACCTCTCCTACCCTCGACCCGTGGAGCTGATCAGAGCGCTGTCGCCCAGGCGTGAGCCGGTCTTGCCAACGTCAGTCACCAAATCCCTGCAAGTAAGCCACACTCATTACTCATCATATCCCTGTGTGTGTTCATCTCACCCTTGTCCTCTGCTTGTCTTTAGGGTTGCCTGGCTGTACGGTGTTCTGGTCCGTTCTCGGCACTCCTGTCCCCAACAAAACATTCACATTCCACATTCATACACCTGCTTGTTAATAAAGACTCTGAAATCTCACCCGAGCCTGCGTGTGTGTTCCCTGGGCTAGCCAAACATGTCAGTGTCACACGTTTGAATGGACTAAATCATTTTGACATGCGCACAATTATCCAACATTCCAGAAATAGTAGAAGAAGAAGCAACTTCCGATGTAAACAAACCTCGCTTCATGTCTTTCTCTTTTTGAAATGGACCTGTATTATGTTATTCAGACTGTACTTTTGCTTCTGCTGGTCTCCATAATGAAGCTACAAGTACATACTTCTGCATGTCACGAACAGAGGGAGACAGCAGGACGATACAGATCAGTTTTGCTTTACTCCCGCCATGTTTTCTGCTAGCTGCTTTAAAGGCGGAAATACGTCATGTCGACGTGTGGCTGACGTACAGACATGCGCAGTAAATATATTTTCTGCTCAAGCTTCAGAATAAGTGTTTATATGCACACCAATCGGATTAAGAACTCGGCATAACCCACCCGTCTCAATGGGAAGGAAATTTTGATCCGAATGAGTGTGATCGGGTCAGAATATTCAGACTGGTGTGTTTACATGAAGCATTTTTATTCTGATCAAGCTTTTAATCCGGTTACTTGTGTCCATGTAAACATGGCTAATGTTAGTAATGTCAAATGAAGTTGTCATGATCCAGCGTTGGTTCTGCTCTTTCACTCTCCACCTACAGCTTTCTCCTCTAATTAGGTGCAGCTGCCCATTGTGCCACAGATGCAGCTCATCTAGAGACTGCCTAGTTAAGAGATGGAGAAGCAACCCTGAGTATGGGACTGTCAAACAACTACACGTTGCCATTGCTACTACTTATGCCTTGTTCTTGCTTAGCTCCTGTTGGTTCTGCTCCAGTTTGCCTCTCAGCCTTGCTCCAGCCTGTCTTGCCCCTGTTTTTGTCTCTCAGTCAACTGCCTGCCCAGCCTTGGACCCAAGTAAGGAAACAAATATACACTGCTCACCTTTACTCCCCTACCTGGGCACAGGCCCCGTTGTTGGATTCCATTTGGCGGACATGGACTCCTTCTCCGGTGGACTCCTCCTGGAATAAAGCACGGACAATCACAAATAAGCCCCATTGCCCATCAACTACTCATCTCCCCAGTCTGATTCAGGTTAAAGTTTTCCCTGTCAGTTGTTCTTCACCTACCTGCTCCAGTCCTCCAGCGCTGGTGTGCTGCAGCCTCTTACCTCTTACCACTATCAGCCTGCACTGCTATCTGAGTAAGAGAACTATTATTCAGTCTTGCATATTCACTCAAAATTGAAAGCAGCTACTCATTGCCTTTTCTTTTGTTTTTCCCACAGGACTGCCAGCATACCAACATCTTCATTCATTCATTCTTATTTGTTCAATAAACATCCTTAAACGTGGTTCTGTACCTATGTCTGAGTCTCATAAACTCCTTAACATGTCAGAAGTCCAGATTGATCCCTATAACAGAGCTGCCTAGGTCAGCGCCCATGTCTGGGAAGAGTCTCGCTAAAGCAAGGAGGTGGTGAGAGTTTATAGGCTGGCTTAGCACATTGGGCCCAGGTGCTCCCAGTCTGTCAGATTGGCAAACCACTCCCACCAGTCACCTGAAAGGAAAAATACCACAGACAGTGACATAGCAAACTGCCTACATAGGGGCTGTCACAACACCCTCTAATACCCTCTAGTATATCTATAAACACACAGAATCTGTGTGTGTGTGTCTGTTCCACATATATCTCTTGAACCGTTCATCAGACTGACCTAAGATTTTATATGTGTTTTGCTGAGGTTATGAGGGTGTGCATCCCCGAGTATGGAATTGTTCAGTCAAAATTGGTGGTGCTGGACAATTAAAATTTTTAATCCTGATTAATCTTTTGGAATATTAAGTTAATCGCGATTAATAACGAGTTCATCCTGTTTTTTTTTCCCCATACAGATAACAGTGTACCTTAAGTCAGTAATTTTTCAAGATTGTCATACTGTTATAAACATGGGAGTGGACAAATATGTTTGCTGTCTTCACCTGCAGGTTTATCAAAGCTCTCAACATATCCAAAATGACAAAAACGACCCAGAATATTCTCCAGAAAATTCTCAAAAGTAGACTGCATGTGCAAACAACGGAATGCCAGGGCTCATTAACATCACTGCAACACAACTCAGCATCCAACCAGCCGTACTGATTGGACAATACGCGACATCACGGCATCAGTAACCACAGCACACTGTGAGCAAAACAAGGAAGCAAAAAGCAACAAATTTGACTAGAAAAGGGCAATACTGAAGATTTAATGCTTATACCATAAAGTTGCTGTGATTGCGTTGGTCTAAAGGATAATTCGGCATATGTGGAGAACATGAGCTGCGTCAGCAGACTGGGCGGAGCATCAGCGGGGACCTGGGTCTGACAAAGAACACGGTGTATCCAACACAGAACATGCCGGGAGAAGCAGCAGCCCAACCGGGCAGACCACGGTCCTTCGCGGGAAGGCACGCCCAGCCTATCCAGTCAGTGGTAGACGGGAGTCCCTGCTTCTGCTTCAGCCATGTGGTGCCACTTACTTTGCAGGACCGTGAGTCCCCCCTCCCACATGAGTATCTAAAAATTAAAAACTTAATAATAATACTCCCGTGATTGTGGAGCGAAATGGCCGGAATGACTTAAAGACCAAACGCAGGACACAAAAACGCCCAAATAACAAAATAAATCATTTTTAGTTAAATATTTACTGTCAAATGGGCAACACTGATGCAACAGTTTCAGTCAAACGGGTCCTTCTGCTGTGTATAATAATGTTGGGTGTTTTGTAGTTAATTTGGTTGATTACAGTACATTAAAAAGCCTTTAATGGAAAGACAAGCTAACCAACATAGAAGTGCTGAAAGGAGCTGGTCTACCATCAATGGAGGATATGCTAATACAGATGAACCTGAGGTGGCTCGGACATGTTGAGAGGATGGATCATCAGTATCTCCTTTGGCAGTTACTCTACTCACAGTTATGCGAGGGCAAACGCAATCAGGGAAGACCAAGGCTCAGATTTAAAGACACTGTAAAAAGAAACCTGAAGAAGTTGGATATAGACAGGAGTTCCTGGCAGCGAAAGGTGAAGGACAGAGCTGCGTGGAGGAATCTGATCAGACCTAAATGAAACAGTCATTGTCGCCCCCGACAGACTGCTATGATGATGATAATGATGACAGTTTAAAAAAACCTTTTAATAACAAAATATTGCTAAAATATAAAATGATGCACTACAATCAAGCAAACTTTATTTGTATAGCACTTTTCAAACATTAGATGCTGCGCAAAGTGCTTTACATAGATAAAAATAGTAGACACATTTAGTTACATATAGTTACACGACAGATCCCCACCCCTTCCAACCCTCCCATAAACATACCCACAAAAACAGACACACACACACACACAAACACACCACCCCCTACTTCTCTTACACACATATAAAATAAAAGAGACCCTGCTCGGCACCGAGACACCATATGAAGGAGCAACCACCCTGTGGAGCCCCCCCCACGCTGGGAGATCACACAGCCCATAACTACAGGGCGTGCCACAGAGGCCACCCCCACCAGGACAGGCCGGGGCCCACACCACAGCTGCAGGCAGTGGCATAAAGCCCCCACTCACACAAGCTAGAGTGACCCACAAGACCAACACCCCTGCAGATAGGCCAAGCAGCATCCGGCATGAGGGTCTCCACTGAGGAAACACTGGAGCTAAAACACATAAAATACAAGATAAAACTAAGAACACAAAGGGAACTAAAAACCCATACTTATAAACTGAGCTAAAAACACATCAAAATAAGAAAATATAAAAGCAAATGGAGATAAGAAGAACGTAAAACAATGGAACATAAATGACTATTTTAATCATAGTTAAACAGGTTTGTTAAAAGCCAAACTAAAAACCCATACTTAAATGGGTCTCAAATATTTGTAAACATGTCCTGTTATAGTACTGCATGAGTTTATTGACGATACACAGAAGAAATTCAATATTACACTTAACTTCCATCACTGAACAGTGATACAAACTAAAATAATTATAATGGTGACTGAACAACTCCCATTCCCCAAAGTGCAAGATACACTATTATCTTGAATATAAGTGATAAAAGATCACACAAATAAGTGATCTGACAAATAAACAAGAAATCTGAAACAGTCACTGAAGCTGGGTTCACACTATAACGTTTGGACCAGCTTTTACTGACATTTTCAAAAATCAGAGAAATCAGTCCAAACGTTGGTGAAATTACATTTGTGAGCACACACCAGCTTTTACAAACTTTTGCTAGCATTTGCCAGCGTTGTCACACTTTTGCCAACTTAGGCTAGCATATGTGTCGCAGTTGCCAACTTAGGTTAACTTAAGCAAAGGAATAATCAGCGCAGTTCAGATGACACCAACGTCAGGCGACGCTCATAAAGATCACCGTTTGTGGAGGCTTCCTGCCATCCTGGACCTGCTTTTTTGGGTGGATTCACACTACAACGTTTGGACCAACCTCTACGCCTCTTGTGCTTGAGGTTTGCCAGACGTTTTGGCAAATGTCTGGCTCTGCTGGCAAAAGTTGATAAAAGCTGGTGTTGGTTGGCAAACGCTGGCGAAAGTTGTATTCGTTGAGAATTTTCAGCATGCTGTAAATTTGCTGATGTTTGGAAATAAACGTTGGTGAAAGTTGTGCTCAAATTGTAATAATTCCTGAGCGCTGGGCTAAGTTATGCAGAGTTCGCTTAAGTCAGCCTAAGTTAAGCTCCACTGGCAAACGCTGACTGAAATGCTGGTGAAAACAGATATTTTTAGATCAAAACTCAGTTCAGATATGCAAGAGAAATAGAGAGAAGGGGGAGTTAAAAAATAAAGAAAATATATATGTAAGAGGACACTGTAGAGTATTTGTTTGGTGATAACATGTATGACACGTTTTTTAATTTTTTTTTTAAATGTATGGGACATATACACACACATACATACATACATTATATATATATAAAACGGACATTTGTGGGTTTGTTTGTAGGTAATAGGTGTGGTTTCGTGGGTGGTTTCGTGTCTTTGCAGTGTTATTTTTCTACCACTAGGCTGTGCTGTTGCACAAATGTCTTTTGCCAGTACAGATTACTGGTTGCCTTGGAAACAACAGTTGTTTTGTTTTTTGTTTTTTTTGTTGTCTGTTAAAACATTTTCTTGGTCCATGGAATAAAGGATTTTCGTGAAATTTTCAGTGAGAGTCTGTCTACTCTCTGCCTGCTACATCTAGCTATAAATTCAAGACATCTCTGTCTGTTTGTGTGTCTGTGTGTGTTCCTCAAATATCTCTCAAACCGTCTGTCACACTGACCTAAGATTTTAAATGTGCTTTGCTGAAGCTACGAGTGTGCATCCCCGAATATGGAGCCACTCAGTTAAAATATGTAATTTTTATCAATAAAAGTTTAGCCACCGCTGTGTGACCACTCTATGTCTTCATCCCGTGGCTTCAAGAAGTGTGGGTAGGGTTTCGGATTGACTTCGTGCTCACTGGAGAGTACACCGCATCACAGCCATGCTGATTGGACAATATGCCGCATCACGACCATGCTGATTGGATAACACAGCATCACAACCTGTCAGTCACCACAACGCTTCGCAAACAAAGATTTTAGAAGTGCTTTGCTGCTGAGGTGTGCATCCACAAGTATGGAGCCGCTCAGTCAAAATATAGACCATAAAGTTGCTGTGATTGCGTAGGTCTAATAGATATATTCGCCATAGAGAACACAAGGTGTGTGTTGGGGGGGGGGCTTGGCATAGAGAACATGAGGTGCAGGGGGGTGCTGCTGCCGGGGACCCGTGGTGCCGCAAATGACATCACTGGCACACGGGTAAAGCAGCAGCCGAGACTCCTGTCCCATCCCACCGGGCACTCCACGAATGTTTGGGGGGAGGCATGCTCAGCCTGCCCGGTCAGTGGTAGACGAAAGTCCCGACTGCTGCTTCATTGTGGAGCAGAATGACCAGATCAACTGCATATTACATGTGGACACATATGTATGCTTTGACTAAACGACAACAAGATGCAAAAATGTCCAAATAACAAAATAAATAATTTTTATTTAAATATTAACAGACAAATGGGAAACACTGATGCAAAAGTTGAAGCCAAATGGCTCACTCTGCTTTGTGTGTGTGTGACACTGGTGAAGGGATTGGCGCCATACGTGGATGCACTGAATTTCCCTCTGGTGATCAATAAAGTATACAAGATACAAATACAAAATAATAATAATATTTGGTGTTTTGTACTTATAATATTGCTAAAATATAAAAGGATGCACTAAATGGGTCTCAAATATTTGTAAACGTGTCCTGTTGTAGTACTGCATGAGATTATTGACGATAGACTATAAACTACACATATAAACTAAATTATAATGATGACTGAACTCCCATTCCCCAAAGTGCAAGATACAACATTTATGAATATAACTCATTAAAGATCACACAAATAAGTGATCTGACAAAAAAATAAACAAGCGGTTCTTAAACAGTGGCTAATATTGGATGTCCCATTCATTTTCAATTATTCTGTAATGAATATTCACACAATCAAATAAATCTCAGTTCAGTCCCTTTCATATTTGTCAAAGTCTAACATGTGTGATTGCCTACATATAAGCTACCCCTCTGTATTCCACTTTCAAACACAGCCTACGTTTGGGCCTGTAAAGCCTGATTGCGCTACCTGTTTCAGACAGGAATACTTGCTTTCTATGGACATGCACTAGTATATATTTATATAATCTCCCAAAAATGTGACAGCTTAAAAGAAAAAAAAATCTCCTCATTGAGAAATTTATTGTTCTTAATTTTCTGCTCCGTGCATAATTGTTCTCCAGGATTTATTGGTTCACTTCCATTGTGGGAATCAAACAGCGCTGATGTGGTGTCAAAAAATAAATGACATTTAACAGGATTTTATGTTTTTTTAATGGAGAGAGTTGTAACAGTCAAAATATAATCACCCGTCATTTTATTTATATGATGATCCATTAATAGTTTTTTTTTTAATTCCATCCATGTTCACATTTTAATTGTGGATTTTCTGCTGGAGTCTATAGCATTATTTTATTAGATGAATGGATGAATGAATGAACAGGAGAAAAGGGTATGCTGAACTAACTACATAGGAATATAAACCAAAAATAAATACTGAAACATATGCCCAAGGGAGATGTGTTCACTCCAGAAGCAGGTCCAGAATGGCAGGAAGCCTCCACAAACTCTGATCTTTATATGAGCGTCACCTGACGCTGATGTCAGCTGACCTGCGCTGAGTATTCCTCTGATTTTTCAAAACATCTGTAAAAGTCGGTCCAAACACTATAGAGTGAACCCAGCTTTAACTTAGGCTGACTTAGGTAAACTCTGCATATGTAACCCCTGCCTTATGTTAATTAGGTAAGGGAAATAATTAGTGTAGACCAGTTGCTAGGTTCGTAAGGGTTACAATAGGGAATTAGAGTGAGTGTGGAATGAAATAGCTGGAGGCAAGAAATGAGCAATTCATATTTGTTATTAATAAAGATAAAAGGAGCAAAATATACAAACAATGTACAAATATACAAATATAACAACGGCCGGCATGAAATAAAACCCCAAAAATGTCCTACTGAGCTCAGTGTTTGTTTGTTCATTTGGTTTAGCCGTTTGGCCAGTCAAGATATCTTGTATCTCCCGGCTCAGGTTTCTTTTCCTCTTTTAAAGCGGCAGCTTGAGTTGTTACCACTTCAATGTTGTGCACTGGAGAGAGGAGGGATGTCCTTCAATTGAGACCTTGGTCAGACCTCTGTTCAATCTTGGTTCAATCTGGGGTCAGGCTCGCCATCTCCATTCGGAGAAAATCCAGGATCCAGAAGGTTTTTGGTCGGCAACCAAAAAAAATTAGCCTGCACAACAATAATGGTATTATTGTTTACAGCTAGAGTAATTCGTCTTCCAATCCCTTCTTATATAACACCATAGCTTAATGTTTAAATCCTTCTCTCATATTACTATTATCACAACCCAGCAATATAGTAATATCTTACATTTCACATCTTACATCTTACATGCATGTGTTCTTTTTCTCTTCTCACAATCTCTCTGGTAGCACATGAAATACCCTTTCTTTCATGTAACCAATTAAATGAATTCCTCTTTTTTATCTCTGCATCATTTAACCATGAAATTATGATTAATCCCTTTTAACCTTGTCTTTGTAAATCATGAAATGAAATACAATTAATCTATTACATAACCAGGGAATATACCGTCCTATTACTTCCAATATTCCCTTTTAAAATCAGTAAAACCCGGTCTGAGCTACTGGGTTTAGCATAACCTATGCTTTTACATAGGGGACCAACACCATGTGCTTTTAGCATCAACCTACACATTTCATTTGACAGAAATAGTGCATAAGAACTAAAAGTACTTCAGCATACTGTTGGGAACTGAAATCACATTTAGGAAAACCATACAGGCACAAAGACAGCCTTTTCCATTGCTTTTAAACAGGAAAAAATCCACTCGCGATTAGCATTAGCATAACGCTAACATTAGCATAACATTAGCATGTATCTCACTCACCAAGATGAGGTCTCAGTGTGAACACAGCAAAAGTCACTGCTTCACGGCCTCTCAAGCTCGTGCTCCTGTCAACTTAAGATAATAAAGGTTGCAAATTAGCGTTTGGAGAGTGTTTAGATCCATTTATAGGCGCGGTCGGGGCTACGTCACTTCCGGTTAGTAACACATCGCCGCCATCTTAACTCGGTGAAAACAAACCTGTTACCAAGCCTTGTCTAGTGCAGTGTTTTGACTTTTTGTCATGGCCTGTGACTACATAGAAAAGCTTGATGAGTCAGCCAGGCTACGTTATCAGGAGAAACTGACAGCAAGTGGACTGACAGATTGCCCATACAAGCTACCAGCCGGAAAATGGGTTAATGACCCGACCAGGTGACCAGCTGTGCAGTGGCCGGATGTGTACAGCTACTTTATCGACACTCCTGGTAAGCATATTTGCTTCGACCCATATTAACATGATTAACCCTCTTACATGTTTTGAATGTTTTTAAGGAAAGGCCCCTATGGGTAACATGACCAATCCATTAAATATCAGGGCAGCACAGGAGTAATTCTTAAAAGAAATAATTAAACAAGAAAATGTTCACTGATGCTAAACACTGCTTAGGTGCGCTTGTGGAGGATCGAAATAAGTGCAGGCGGACACGAGTGAAGTTTAAAAGGGTGCTTCATGCAGACAGTCAACTTATATACCCGGCTAATGCATGCATGGCACATTAGCATCACAGTAGACAGCAGGAAAGCATATACATTTGCATTAGTCACACATATCAGGTGCAGCATTACTGGGGCCGGGATTCCTCTCTGTTCCGGAGCCGCAGAAGGTGCGAGGCGCATCTATAACGATCAGTAATTGCTCACGCTGAGCACTCTGCCAGCTCGCTGTGGGTGTCACACGAGGTGTTCCTCTTTTCCCGTATATTTTTCTTTTTGGCGTACAGGAAATGGCAATACGCCCGTATTTGCTAAAATTGCATTTTCCCCGTATTAAAATACGGCGAAACCGTATCACTTGACACCTATGCCTTTGTCACCTCTTTCATTAATGGCCAGCCCCTTTGTTGCACTATTTACTACAGTCTACAGTTAAATTAGTCAGGCTGACTACACATAGAGAGGTCTGTATTGTTGGGTGAAAAGGGAATCAGTCATGCATTTCCATAGACGAAATGTCCGTCTCTGTTTACAATACAGAGAGGCTTGTGTCGGCGGCTAGCATTTTCAAAACGTGACCCATCAAGTGGCAACTAATTAAACTAACACAATATCACTCAATTACCTGATATAGGACGTGATGAGCTGAATATAATGCACTACGACGGGCTGGACAAGCTTGACTGGGTCACGGCAGCTGACTGGGACTAGGTCACCACTGAATTGTTTTCACCGAGTATGGCGTTGCCATGTGGGTTGCTAACCGGAAGTAGGCCAAATGCCCGGATGCCCGACTGCGCCCATAGCATCTTTCTGAATGAAACTCACCAAGAAGAGGTATCAGTGTGAACCAGATCGCTCACAGCCTCTCTCTCGTCCGCTCTCATATCGTGAAAGACCGATTTCCAGCAGAGCGCCTCAGCACTTTGCTCGGAAGGCAGGGCTAATATCGCTCTTAACGAATGGAAAGACCCAGATCACCCAACGTGACCATGAAACGGAAATTTAAAAGTTGGATGACGAGGATCGCACTTCCTCTTCCCCAAAATAACCGTTTTTCAAAATAAAATCACACACTTTCATTAATACAAATGAAATCTGAGAAAAAGGGTCATTTTCTCAGCTGGGTTACACATAACTTAGCTCAGCGCTCAGGAACTTTTACAAAATGAGCACAACATTCACCAACATGTATTTCCAAACGTTGCGACGTTCCGAATGTCCAAACATGACATTCCAAATGTCAGCAGGCTGAAAATTTTCAAAGAACACAACTTTCACCAGTGTTTGCCAATAAACACCAGCAATCATTAACTTTTGCCTGAAGAGCCAGACGTTTGCCAAAACATCAGTAGAAGTCGGTCCAAACGTTGTAGTGTGAATCCACCTTAATACTGGATGTCCCATTCATTTTCAATATTTAGGTATTCTGTAATTAATATTCACACAATCAAATCAATCATAGTGCCATTTACTCCCTTTTATATTTGTCAAAGTCTAACGTGATTGCCTACATATAGGCTACACCTCTGTATTCCACTTTCAAACACAGCCTACATTTGGGCCTGTAAAGCCTAATTGGGATACATGTTTCAGACAGGAATACTCTAAGGGCATTGCACTAGTATCTATATAAATTTAGTAAAATGACAAAGACATAATCAGTTCTTTTAATAACAACATACTGCAGTATAAACAAGCAAATTTTGACCAGTTTTCAAATCAGTGAAGCAAAAATAACTCAGTGAGTACAACCATATGTACATTAGTACAAGTCCGAGGTTAGCTCATTAAACATTTCCCCTGACCCACTTCTGGTTATTATAGGTAGCTTAACTTGCACATATACATATCTCTATAGTTCATGTGGTAAATTGCAACTAAGAAGTCCTAAAGGTGCCTTCAAACCAAACGTGAACGGGCAGCGCGAATCCATACAAAGTTAATGAAAAGAGGCGAGCACATGCAAAATTGCGCAGTCGCGCGTTCATGTCCGAGGGACAGTGCCGTCATCTGAGTAAAAGTATCAACATTGGAGAATAAACTAGTTTGAAAATGAGACTGACATTCACCTGGAGACAAAAGGACCGGGAACTCTTCAGCTGAATCGGGATGTCAGAGTTATTAGATTCCTGCCACGGACGTGCTAATAGGGCTAGCAAGCTAGCAACGGAAACACCCATCAAGTTTTCGAGGCAGGGACAACTTTTGCAGGTGAGCCCCCGTCGGATAATGTAAACCTAAGCATGGCGTTATTTTCGGGATTTCAACAGCAGGCTGAACACTGCTGCAGAAGTTACAGTATCTCACAAAAGTGAGTACACCCCTCACATTTTTGTAAATATTTTATTATATCTTTTCATGGGACAACACTGAAGATAAGACACTTTGATACAATGTAAAGCAGTCAGTGTACAGCTTGTATAACAGTGTAAATTTGCTGTCCCCTCAAAATAACTCAACACACAGCCATTAATGTCTAAACAACTGGCAACAAAAGTGAGTACACCACTAGTGAAAATGTCCAAATTGTGCCCAATTAGCCATTTCCTCTCCGTGGTGTCATGTGACTCGTTAGTGTTATAAGGTCTCAGGTGTGAATGGAGAGCAGGTGCGTTAAATTTGGTGCCATAGCTCTCACACTCTCTCATACTGGTCATTGGAAGTACAACATGGCATCTCATGGCAAAGAACTCCCCGAGGATCTGAAAAAAAGAATTGTTGCTCTACATAAAGATGGTCTAGGCAATGAGAAGGTTACCAACACCCTGAAACTGAGCTGCAGCACGGTGGCCAAGACCATACAGCGGTTTAACAGGACAGGTTCCACTCAGAACAGGCCTCACCATGAATCAGAATCAGAATGAGATTTATTGTCATTGTTCATGTAGTACACAAACTAGGAATTTGTCTCGGTGCAATGCTGCAACATTAAACATGGAGTAGCACTAAAGATAAAAAACTATGCATGCAATAAAAGGCAGAATATGAATAAGTAATACTAATCTATGCAGTTTTTAAATATATTAACAACCAGCAGATATTGTGGAGTTCCACATAGTGCAGTCGGTAGTGCAAAAAGAAAACAGTGATAATTGTCATGAGTCCGGTTGAGCTGCTGTACGTAGTGCACGAGAGTCTAATAAGTCACTTAGTGTTCAGCAGTCTGATGGCAGAGGGGAAGAAGCTGTTCATGTAGCGGGAGGTTTTAGTCTGAATGGACCGAAGTCTTCTGCCTGAGGGGAGGGGGGCAAACAGTGCGTGTCCAGGGTGTGAAGGGTCGTCTATGATCCGACCTGCACGCCTGTGGGTCCTGGAGATGTACAGGTCCTGGAGGGATGGGAGCTTGCAGCCAATCACCTTCTCAGCAGCGCGCTGCAGTCTTAGTCTGTCCCTGGCGGTGGCTCCTGCGTACCACACGGTGATGGAGGTGGTGAGGATGGACTCGATGATGGCCGTGTAGAACTGCACCAACATCTTGGTGGGTAGCTTGAGCTTCCTCAGCTGCCGCAGAAAGAACATCCTCTGCTGGGCCTTTTTGATGAGGGAGCTGATGGTCAGCTCCCACTTGAGGTCCCGGGTGATGGTGGTGCCCAGGAAGCGGAAGGAATCCGCAGTGGTGATGGGAGAGTCTGTGAGGGTAAGGGGGGGCAGAGGGGCTGTGACTTTTCTGAAGTCCACGATCATCTCCACTGTCTTCAGAGCGTTCAGCTGCAGGTTGTTGTGGCTGCACCAGGACGCCAGCCGGGCCACCTCTCTCCTGTAGACGGACTCGTCGCCGTTGGAGATGAGCCCGATGAGGGTGGTGTCGTCCGCAAACTTGATCAGCTTGACAGACTGGTGGCTGGAGGTGCAGGAGTTGGTGTACAGGGAGAAGAGCAGGGGGGAAAGTACACAGCCCTGGGGTGATCCGGTGCTGATGCTAACAGAGTCTGAGACAGTCTTTCCCAGCCGCACATGCTGCCTCCGGTCCGTCAGGAAGTCGGTGATCCACCTGCAGAGGGAGTCAGGCACGTTGAGCAGGGACAGCTTGTCCTGGAGCAGAGCGGGGCGGATGGTATTGAATGCAGAGCTGAAGTCCACAAACAGGATCCTGACGTAGGTTCCCGGGGAGTCCAGGTGCTGCAGGATGGAGTGGAGGGCCAGGTTGACTGCGTCGTCCACAGACCTGTTGGCTCTGTAGGCGAACTGCAGTGGGTCCAGGAGGGGAGTGGTGATGGTCTTGAGGTGGGGCAGGACCAGGCGCTCAAAGGACTTCATGACTACAGAGGTGAGCGCTACAGGTCTGTAGTCGTTAAGTCCAGTGATCCGTGGCTTCTTGGGGACAGGCACGATGGTAGAGGTTTTGAGGCAGGCCGGCACGTGGCATGACTTCAGGGAGGTGTTAAAAATGTCTGTGAAGACAGGAGTCAGCTCCTCCGCACAGTGTCTCAGGGTGGAGGGAGACATGCCGTCCGGACCGGGGGCCTTGCGCGGGTTCAGTCTGGAGAACTGTCTGTGCACATCCTGCTCACTGATGGCAAAGGCAGGGGGGAGGGGGGGCGCCTTTGATGAAGTGGGGACCATGGAGGCAGTGGCGCTGGGGGGAGGGGGGGAGTTGGACACAGCTGACGAGGTGTCAAAACGGGCATAGTGTTGGGACAGTCTTTGACAAAGGGCTTTGTCATCCTGTCCCTTAGAAGCCTGAGGCCGATAGTTGGTGATTTGCCTCAGTCCTCTCCACACAGAAGCAGAGTCGTTAGCAGTGAACTGCTGCTGGAGTCTCTCAGAATACACAGATTTAGCTCTCCTCAGCTCTCTGCTAAACCGGTATTTGACCTCCCTGTAGCAATCCCTGTCTCCACTTTTCAAAGCTGCTTCCTTCTCCTTCCTGATCTGTCTGAGCTTAGCTGTGAACCAGGGCTTGTCGTTGGAGTAACTCACCCTGGTGCGCGATGGAAGAATGCTCTCCTCACAAAAGTGGATATATGAGGTCAAAGTGTCCATGTACTCATCCAGATCATGCGTAGCTCCTTTAAACATGTCCCAGTCAGTTATTTCCAAGCACGTGCGCAGCTCCTCCACAGCTTCACTGGTCCATTTCCTCGTAGTGCTCACAACAGGTTTTGTGAGCTTCAGTCTCTGTCTGTATGTGGGAATCAGGTGGACCATCACGTGATCAGATAGTCCGAGTGCAGCGCGGGGAACAGCGCGATACGCGTCCTTAACTGTAGTGTAACAGTGATCCAGCGTGTTCTCTCCTCTGGTGGGGCATTTAATAAACTGTTTGTACCGGGGGAGTTCGTGGCTCAGGTTGCTCTGGTTAAAGTCGCCAACCACAATAACCAGAGAGTCTGGGAAAGTCCGCTTCGCTTGCTGAATGTGATCCGCGAGCGCGCGCTGAGCCTCGTGCACGTCCGCGTCGGGCGGGATGTAGACAGCGGCCAGGATGAATGAAGCAAACTCACGCGGGGAATAAAATGGCTTGCAGTTGATGAATAAATATTCCAGAGCGGGAGAACAGTGTTGGGAGATCACAGTTACATCGGAGCACCAGCTGCTGTTGATGTAGAAGCAGACTCCTCCACCTGTGGTCTTGCCAGAGAGCCCCGTATCGCGGTCTGCACAAAACAGCTGAAATCCCTCGAGGAGGAGCGCGCTGTCCGGTGTCTTTTCCTTGAGCCAGGTCTCAGTGAAGCAGAGGGCACACGAGGTGGAGAGGTCCTTAAATCGCATCAGCAGTCTCAGTTCATCTACCTTGTTATAAAGTGAGTTAACGTTAGACAGAAAGATCCCAGGCAAAGCCGTGCG
The DNA here is from genome assembly GCA_020510985.1 of Pholidichthys leucotaenia. Lineage (NCBI taxonomy): Eukaryota > Metazoa > Chordata > Actinopteri > Cichliformes > Pholidichthyidae > Pholidichthys > Pholidichthys leucotaenia. Next base: position 127,708,097 of record CM035842.1, on the reverse strand, counting down.
CGTGCCTCTCCTGCGAAGCCGCACCAGGGCGCCCGCTCGTCTTCCTCTCTTTCACCGTCTCACTTTTTGGGCTAAAAAGTGAACCAGATCGGCGGCAGGAGCCAAAAAAACTGGGAGTAGGTCCGTGGGAGTGAAAGTCCTGATATTTAATAGCTCTTCACGGGTGTAAGAGCAGGCAGACACACAATTGACGAACAAAAACAAACAAAAAAAGCGCAGCGAAGCACCATGGCGACCACTGTGGGCGCCATCTTGGATCAATGGTCGACCAAAGAAGTTGAGTGCACGTGCTCAGCATCATATCCAGAGGTTGTCTTTTGAAAACAAACATATGAGTGCTGCCAGCATTGCTGCAGAGGTTGAAGGGGTGGGGGGTCAGCCTGTCAGTGCTCAGACCATATGCCGCACATTGCAACAATTTAGTCTGCATGGCTGTCGTCCCAGAAGAAAGCCCCCTTTAAAGATGATGCACAAGAAAGCCTGCAAACAATTTGCTGAAGAAAAGCAGACTAAGGACATGGATTACTGGAACCATGTCCTGTGGTCTGATGAGGCCAAGATGAACTTATTTGATTCAGATGGTGTCAAGCGTGTGTGGCGGCAACCAGGTGAAGAGTACAAAGACAAGTGTGTCTTGCCTACAGTCAATCATGGTGGTGGGAGTGTCATGGTTTGGGGCTGCATGAGTGCTGCTGGTACTGGGGAACTCCAGTTCAATGAGGGAACCATGAATGCCAACATATACTGTGACATACCGAAGCACAGCATGATCCCCTTCCTTTGGAAACTGGGCTGCAGGGCAGTATTCCAACATGATAATGACCCCAAACAAACCTCCAAGATGACCAGTGCCTTGTTAAAGAAACTGAGGGTAAAGGTGATGGATTGGCTAAGTATGTCTCTAGACCTAAACCCTATTTAGCATCTGTGGGGCAGCCTCAAATGGAAGGTGGAGGAGCGCAAGGTCTCTAACACCATGATGTTGTCATGGAGGGGTGGAAGAGGATTCCAGTGTCAACCTGTGAAGCTCTAGTAAACTCCATGCCCAAAAGAGTGCTTGAAAATAATGGTGGCCACACAAAATATTGACACTTTGGGCACAATTTGGACATTTTCACGAGGGGTGTACTCACTTTTGTTGCCAGCGGTTTAGACATTAATGGCTGTGTTGAGTTATTTTGAGGGGACAGCAAATTTACACTGTCATACAAGCTGTACACTGACTACTTTACATTGTATCAAAATGTCATATCTTCGACTTCCGGTTATGGCTGCCACGTAGGACGGACGTGTCTCGCTCTGCTCTGCTCCTGGAGAAAAAAAATCGGCAAATAACTCTCTCATTTGGGACAGAACGTATCCCAGCATTTGGGCGAGGATATGTCGGCGAAGCCTAAGGCTGGAAAACCAGGAAAAGGAAAAAGCGAGCCGCCGAAACAGTCCAAATTAACGGACTTTCAGGTCTGTGACGCAGTAAACAAGGCTCCATATATGGCGGAGGAGGCTGGCGGCGGTGCGATTTCTGCGGGGAATGGCGCAGATGCGCTGATGGCTGCCATGAGTTCAATGAGAGCGGACTTTTCCTCTAGATTTGATGGGATTATGACAGCGCTGGAAGGAATAAGAAAGGAATTGGGTGACTGTGTAGAACGAACGGCGCAGATGGAGCTCCGTCTCGCTAGTGCTGAAGATGACGTCACCCGTCTTCAATTAAAGGTGCGCACTTTGGAAAAAAAAAATAAATCTCTGGAAGATAATATTTTGGATTTGGAATCTCGGTCGAGACAGAATAATTTGAGGCTGGTGGGTCTTCCAGAGGAATCAGAAGGTCGGGACGTATGTTCCTTTCTGGAAAAGTGGATTCCGGAGGTGCTGGGCAGCGAGGAGTTGCAATCAGCAGTGGTTCTGGAAAAAGCACATCGTATTGGCCCACGGAGAGATAAGGGACCGCCGAGGACCTTAATTATGAAGTTTCTAAGCAACAGAGACAGGATGAAGATCTTCAACGCTGCACGTGCTAAAGGAGAGATTAAACACCAGGACCAGCAGGTGCGGTTCTACCCAGATTTGGCCACAGGAATCCAGCAATTGAGGAAGCAGTTTGATCCCGTACGTAAGGAGCTGCGCAACCTTGGGATTCGTCATGGTGTAATCTATCCTGCGAGACTGCTGACCACGTATGAGGGCAGAACCCACATCTTCAAGACCCCAGAGGAGGCGCAGGAGTTCATCAAGAAGATCAAAGAAGAAGAAGAGACTGGTGGGAGCTAAGCATGAACAAAATATAAGGTAGAATAATTAAGCATTTGCACAGGCATCTGACTGACTTGAAGTAAATAGTAAGTTTACAAAATATAGATTGTATTATATATTAAAAAAAACAAAACAAAAACAAAACAAAAAAAACAAAAACAAAACTATGATGTACAAAGTTGTTAAAAATTTTGGAGTTAAGTTGGAAAACTACAGAAGAGAGTTAATGTTACGTCATTAAAAGCAGTAGAGTTAGGGTGATTGGGAGGATGAAGAAGGAGTGGCTTAGGCTGTTCCCCGTGGGCGTGGAACGGTCGATGGCTATATCGGGAGACAGAATTTTTCTTTTGATTTTGGGGGGTTTGCCACAAGTGTGGGAAGGGGAAATTTGTTTGTGTGTAGTTTGTAGGATGAATGTTCAACCACTCATGTTTTTGCTTCTCTGTATGAGCATGTTTACACTGCAAGGTAATCCCAAACTCTCTATTGATCATGGACCAAAGTGTTAATCTTAATTTAACTTCATGGAATTGCAGAGGTCTACAAAATTTAAAAAAACTTAAACAAGTTATGAATAAAATAAAGGACATGGGTTCAAGAATTGTGTTTTTACAAGAAACTCATCTGATAGAGGAGGATGTTAAAAGAATTAGGAGTAGATGGCAGGGAAGTGTATTCACCTCTTCATTTTCATCCCGAGCCAGGGGAGTTATGACTCTCATACATAAATCAGTTCCTTTTCAAGTGAAAAATGTAATTGGAGACAAATTTGGAAGATATGTAATCATTCAAGGTTCTTTGCTGTTAGAAAATATAAATCTTGTGAACTTATATGGTCCCAATATAGATGACCAGAAGTTCTTTGCTAATTTATTTCTCATCTTATCATCACTTACAGGGCAACATATAATAGCAGGGGATTTTAATTGTACATTGAATCCAGGTGTGGATAGATCAACAGGACTGGATTGTACGCACATTGGATGTAGGATGACTATTAATCATTTTATGAAAGAATTGAGATTGTTAGATATATGGAGAGAAATGAAACCACAAGTTAAAGCCTATTCTTGTTATTCCAGTACCTACAAGACATTCTCACGTATTGATTATTTTTTGATTTCCACAGAATTAAGGTCCAAGATTCAAAACTGCTTTTATGATAACATCGTGATCTCTGATCATGCACCCTGTTGTCTAATATATGTAGATAAAAAATTGATAAAGGAATCAGGTAGATGGCAATTTCAGCATAAATGGCTTCAGGATGAGGAATTTGTCAAGTATATAGAAAAACAGATAGACGAGTTCTTTGACATCAATACTACACAAACATCAGCATGTGTAAAGTGGGAGGCTTTCAAAGCTTTTATTAGGGGACATATTATTAGTTATACAGGATCAAAATCTAAGAAGACTCGAGAGGAGAGAGCTAAATTGGAACATAAAATAAAAAATCTTCAGGAAAAAGTGTATGCAGGAAGTGACCCAAGGTTGGAGAATGAATTACTGATTTTGAGAGCTGAATACGACAAAAAATCAGCGAATAGAGCTGCCTCGAGTCTTCTAAGATTGAAACAATCTTTTTATGAACAAGGTGAAAAATCAGGAAAATTATTAGCATGGCAAATTAAACAATTGGAAATTAAAACACCAATTACCAGTATTATAAGTAATGGACAGGTAGTTATAGATCCTTTAGAAATTAATAGAGCCTTTAGAGATTACTATGAAAAATTATATGATACCAAAAATGAACCTGATTTAACAAAACTAAATGGGTTTTTGAACGAACTATCTATACCGTGTATTCCAAATGAAAACAGGGAGATATTGGAGTCTAAAATTAGTCAAGAAGAAGTTGGGCTAGCCATTGATAATATGAAATCAGGAAAAAGTGCAGGACCAGATGGTCTTCCAGTTGACCTTTATAAAAAATTTAAGAATAAATTAATAAAACCTTTTTTGGAAATGGTTTTAGAAGCATTTCAAAATAATAATTTACCATCATACATAAATAATGCCTTAATTATACTGCTGCCAAAACCAGGTAAGCCCTCTAATAAATGTGAAAATATGAGACCAATAAGCCTATTAAACGCCGACCTTAAGATAATCTGTAAAATTTTAGCAAGACGAATACAAGAAATTTTACCAAATATTATTAATCGAGATCAGAATGGCTTTATAAAGGGTAGACAAGGCTTCCATAATGTAAGAAGACTATTTAATATTATTTATTTTAATAAAGAAGCACCGGATACAGCTCTCCTATCATTGGACGCCGAAAAGGCCTTTGATAGAGTTGAATGGCCCTTTCTTTTTGAAGTCCTACAAAGGTTTGGACTTGGAAATAATTTCATAAAATGGGTTCAAATAATATACAATAATGCTACAGCAGAAATCCTAACAAATAACAATATTTCAAAACCAATAAAAATCAATAGAGGATGTCGACAAGGCTGTCCACTTTCACCTTTACTGTTTACTATGGCAATTGAACCTTTAGCGATAGCGATACGTTTACATTCACAAATATATGGAATTAAAGTTGGACCAACAGAACATAAAATCTCCCTGTACGCCGATGACATAATTTTGTTTATGTCGAATCTAAAAAAATCAATTCCAACCTTGTTGAATTTAATAAAGAATTTTGGGGAAATATCAGGATATAAAATAAATAAAACTAAATCTTCAATATTAATGCTAAATGAGACCCAGAGAAATTACCCAGCCCCTGAGGTAAATCAATTCAATGTTGTAAATCAGTTTAAATATTTAGGAATCCAAATTATGCCTAAGCTAGAATCAGTCGCCAGTGTCAACTATGAAGCCTTAATGTCAGATATCAATGAGTTAACTCAGAGATGGATGTCACTACCAATGTCGATGATCGGGAGAATCAATATACTTAAAAGTAATATTTTACCTAAAATACTTTATTTATTTCAATACATTCCCTTATCACCACCTTTAGATCTATTCTCAAGAATAAAAAAAAAGTTAGTGGAATTTATATGGAACAACAGGAGGGCTAGATTACGTTTGTCTTTATTATATTTACCATTTGATCGTGGAGGTCTGAAATGTCCAAATTTTATGTTGTATTATTGGTCGGCACAACTGAGGTCTATGACATATTATTTTTCATCAAATGATCTCCCTCACTGGACTGAAATGGAATCATACAATTTACCTTTACCTCTTCCCATATTCATATACTCAGATTCGGCAAAAAAATTACAAAAACAAGTTAAAAATCCATTTGTAAAGCATATGATCAAAATATGGTGTGAAGCTAAAAACTATTTAAAAGAACCACAGTTATTGTCACAATTTAGTCCAATATGGGGTAATCAATATTTTAAACCAGGGAGAGCGGACGCTGTATTTAAAGTATGGAATTTAAAAGGGATACAAAAGATTCAGGATTTATATTTGCCATGTGCAGACAACATAATGTCTTTTGAAGAGCTGAGGATCAAATTTAATCTCAATAGAACACATTTTTTTAAATATCTTCAACTTAGAAACTTTATTCGATCAAATCAAAATAAAGCTCTCACTCGACCTATTTATTCATCCTTGGAAAAAATGATGATGAAAGATAGTAAAAGAAAGGGTATTATTTCAGAGTTTTATAACTCACTGACACTATCTTCAAGTGAAAATTCACTGAAAAGATTAAACTACTGGAAAGAAGATCTGCAAATTGAAATTTCAGAGGAACAATGGGAATTGGCTTGTACAGAAGCTCAAACCAAATCAATAAATGCACGCCTTAAATTGATACATTTCAAATGGTTAATGCGGATGTATGTTACACCGGAGGAGTTAAATAGATATAACAAAAATATACCAGATACATGCACAAAATGCATGGAAAGTAAAGGAACCCTATTTCATTGTTTATGGGAATGTAGATTAATAAGAATGTTTTGGGAAGAGGTGAGGGTAACAATTGAAAAAATAATCTCAAAACAAATCATATTGAATCCTAAACTGTTTTTGTTGGGTCTGTACCCAGAAAAGCATAATTTTAATAAAAGTGAAAGAACATTCATAGACCTCAGTTTGCTTAATGCCAAAAAATGTATTGCACTATTATGGAAAAAGACTCATAGACCAGATGTGACTCAGTGGTTAAGACAGATGTTAACAAACCTTCCATTAGAAAGAATAACATATATACTAAAATCAAAGGAAATTGTGTTTGAGAATATATGGAGACCTTTTATTGATTATGTAAAAAATTTAAACATAACTCTTGAAGAAGAAGGTGAATGATGTGTGTGGACCTTGTAAATTCCAAACTGGTGAACATAATATGTATACTTATGTATTGGATTGTCTAGACTAAACAGAGGAGCATTGTTGAAGACTTGATTTTGTTGGTGGTTGTTGGTGTTTTTAGTGCATTTTTTTTTTTGTAGTACTTTAGTGTTAGTGTTTGATTGTTTGTATCATGTTTGTTAAAAAAAAAAAAAAAAAAAGGTTCAATAAAGATATTGTGGAAAAAAAAAATGTCATATCTTCAGTGTTGTCCCATGAAAAGATATAATAAAATATTTACAAAAATGTGAGGGGTGTACTCACTTTTGTGGGATACTGTGTAAAGGCAACTTTGCCTGTCTGCACCTCACCCAGATGCTGAATTCATGTCTATTCATGTGTTTACATTGAGTGAAATTGTGCTGCGTGAAAAATTCGCCCATTCGCGTTTGGTGTGAAGGCACCTTAAGAGTTTCTCTTTTACAGGTGCTAAGGTTGAGTAAGGTGCGATAATGGAGCCAACTGAATGCAGAGGCATTATCGGGTTCCTGTATTTGAGAGACTACACACCGTGGGAGACGTTCAATGAAATGAATGAGATTTAGGCTGCGTGTCCACCAAACGCGTTTTTTCCGCTGTGGGCAACTATTTTCTATTTTCTATTCAAAGTCAAATCAAATCAACCTTTATTGTCATATTGCTGTACATACAATTGTAGTGCAGGCAAGATGAAATTGCGTTTCTCTTGGCATCCATATAAGTAAAAGAACATGATTTAAGACACACTCACACATATCTTCACCCCCCCACCACCACATCCATTCACACATCCCTGAGACATACTTGAAAAACTAACCAGAACTATAATATACAAATAATATACATAATGTCCATAGGTGCAGTAGTGTGTATGAGAGATTCCGGATCAACTGTTCACCTAACAGCTTGTGGAAGGAAGCTGTTAATCAGTCTGGTGGTTCTGCCTCTGATGCTCCGGAATCGTTTGCCAGATGGCAGAAGTTCAAAGTGTTTATGCAGAGGGTGACAACGGTTCTTGACAATGTTCAGTGCCCTGCTCCTACAACGGTTCTGAAAAAGTTCTTGGACAGAGGGGAGGAGACTCCAATTACTCTCTCAGCTCCCTTAACTATCCTCTGCAGGGCTTTTTTGTCTGACATACTGCAGCTGGAGTACCATGTAGCAATGCAGTACATCAGAACACTCTCCATCACACCTCTGTAGAAGGTCTTGAGGATGCAGATGGGGAGAGAGGCCTGTTTGAGTTTCCTCAAGAAGTGCAGTCTCTGCTGGGCCCGCTTCCTGATCCCCAGGGAATTCTTGCTCCAGGTCAGGTCCTGCGAGATCTGCACTCCGAGGAACTTGATGTTCTCCACTCTCTCCACTAAACGGCCGCCGATGCTGAGGGGGACATGTTCAGGCTGTGACCGCCGGAAGTCGATAATCATCTCCTTCGTTTTGTCCACGTTCAGCACCAGATTGTTCTCCCTGCACCAGCCCTCCAGGTCTCTCACTTCTTCCCTTTACCCTTTACTTTTATTCCTCATCCCTCTGAATAAGTCCCACCACCGTGGTGTCGTCTGCAAACTTAATAATCTGGTCCCCCTCGTGTCTGGATACACAGTCATGTGTTAGAAGTGTAAACAACAGTGGACTGAGTACACAGCCTTGAGGGAATCCGGTGCTCAGCCTGACAGAGTTGGAGATGTTGTTTCCAACCCGGACAGACTGAGGTCTCTCAGTCAGGAAATCCAGGATCCAGAGACATGTGGCAGTGTTCAGACCAAGAAGGAGTAATTTCTCCATCAGTCTCTGGGGAATAATGGTGTTGAATGCTGAACTGAAATCAATGTACAGGAGTCTGGCGTAGGTGTCTTTCTGATCCAGGTGGGTGATGACAGAGTGCAGGGTGGTGACTATAGCATCCTCCGTGGAGTGGTTTGAACGATATGCAAACTGGAGCGGGTCATGTGATGCAGAGAGGCAGGCTGTAATGTGTGGTTTGACAAGCCGTTCAAAACACTTCATCACAATTAGTGTCAGTGCAACAGAACAATAGTCATTCAGACAGGATACAACTGGTTTCTTTGCCACCGGTACTATGATAGAGGTCTTGAAGCATCTGGGAACGATGGCCTGACTCAGGGAGATGTTATAAATGTCAGTCAGTACATCCGCCAACTCGCTCGCGCAGTCTCGGAGCACATGTCCCGGGATGTTGTCCGGACCTGCAGCTTTACGTGGGTTGACCCTGGTTAGGGTCCTTGATGGTAAAAGCTGGTCCGACCAATGGTGGGGATGGGCCAGCCCTCCCTCTGATTGTCGAGTTTGATGCTTCAAAACATGCAAAGAAGTCATTGAGCCTGTCTGGAAGTGAAGCGTCGTCATCATCAACCCCCTGCCTAGACTTATAGCCCGTCAGTGTCCGAACTCCCTGCCACATCTGCTTGGTGTTCCTAGTGTCACAGAGGTGTCTCTGGATTTTTTCCGCATAGGCGCGCTTCGCCGTCTTAATTCCCTTTGAGACCGCAGACCTGGCTGAGCAGAGGGCGATCCTGTCCTTCGCTCTGAAGGCTGCATCTCTGGCTGTAAGCAGCGAGCACACCTCCGTGGTCATCCAGGGCTTATGGTTTCCCCGCACAGTGATGGTCTTCACTGTAGTGACATCCTCTGTGCACTTCGCGATGTAGCTGGTGACCGTTTCAGCATACTCCTCCACATCTGTCTTGTCTTCCTGGGAGGCTGCTATTTTGAAGACCTCCCAGTCTGTGTGCAGAAAACAGTCTTTCAGTGCAGAGATTGCACTCTCTGACCAAATCCTGATTTGTTTCACTGCTGGCCTGCTGCGCTTCAGTAAGGGTTTGTAGGCAGGCACCAGCATCACGGATATGTGGTCAGAAAGGCCGAGGTGGGGGTGGGGTATCGCCTTATATGCATCTGTGTTTGTGTACACTAAGTCCAACATATTCTCTCTTCTGGTCTTAAAGTCTACACATTGTTTAAACTTGGGGAGCACAGTCTTTGAGCTGGTGTGGTTAAAATCCCCCGCAACCACCACAAAACTGTCCGGGTGTGAAGTTTGGATTTCGTTAATAGCACTGTGCAGTTCCCCGAGTGCCTTCTTAGCATTAGCATTAGTGTTAGCGCTCGGCGCTATGTAAACAGCCGCTACAAACACGTTGCTGAATTCCCTTGACAGATAATATGGCCGACAATTTACAATTCAATTCAATTCAATTCAACTTTATTTATATAGCGCCATTTCACAACAACAGTCATCTCATAGCACTATCAACTGTAGGGGGGACCCCCACAGTTGCAGAAAGACCCCAGCAATCAGGCGATCCCCTGTGAGCAAGCACTTGGCGACGGTGGAGAGGAAAAACTCCCTTTTAACAGGAAGAAACCTCCAGCAGAACCAGGCTCAGGGAGGGGCAGTCATCTGCTGCGACTGGCTGGGGGGTGAGGGGATAGAGAAGAAGAAAAGAACAGACATGTAGAGAGCAAACAGCACGATGGGGACTCAATCTATGGGAGAGAACAAACAAATGTTAATGACCAGCAAAAAAAAAAATATTTCATAGTGAGGAAAGGAGTGAGGCCCAGTGCATTACTGGAGGTCCCCCGGCTGACTAAACCTATTAGCAGCATAACTAAGGGAGGGTTCAGAAACACATGATCCCTCCCTAATTGTAGGCTAGATCAAAAAGGTAGGTTTTAGCCCTATTCTTAAAAACAGAGATCGAGTCTGACTCCCGAATCCAGATTGGCAGCTGATTCCACAGGAGAGGAGCTTAAGGAATAAGGAACTCCGCCAACGGAGAGCAGTGTTTAGATACTAATGTGGCGTTCTTGTTAACATAGATGCATAGCCCACCCCCACGGCTCTTACCAGAGCTCGCCGTTTGTCTGTCTGCCCAGAACGACGTCGTACCTTCCAGTTGAATGGCCTCATCAGGGATGTTGCCGTGGAGCCATGTCTCCGTGAACGCAAGCACACAGCAGTCCCTCCACTCTCTCCGGGTTTCTCTCAGCAGATGCAGCTCGTCCAGCTTGTTGTCGAGGGAGCGGACATTAGAGAGAAGGAGCGACGGTACTGCTGGTCTGGAGGGGTTAGCCTTTAGCCTAGCATGGATCCCGGCCCTTTTTCCACGCTTTTGCTTGCGTTCCCTCCGCTTACGCTTCCTCCTCTCCCGGGTAGCCTCCAGCAGGGACTCCGCCACAATTCCATGCTGGCATAGAATGTCCAGGTCACAACCGAGCGCCGCGATTCTTGCAGCGAGCAGTACCTTGATGTTTAATAAGGTCTCACGGTTGTAAGTTTTACAGAATGTACGTCTGGGATGATTAAAACTCTCACACTCGCTCAGGGCGCTCAGAGTTGAAAAAATGTCAACTTTTCAGACTGCAGCTGAGCTCGTCAATGTCAGACCTCTCTAAGCAGCCGATCACAATAAGGAAGGGTGGAACATAGGACACCGGTACAGTCTGTACTCAGACTCCTGTTTTCCGTGTCATCATATTTTGCATCCAGAGCTGCTACCAATGCTAGAATAGGTTTCCTGTCCATTGTTATTTACAGACTTATTAAAAAATAAGTAGAAAGTGACCATAGGAAAAGTGGAAGTGCTGAGCTGTGAGTGACAAGCTGTTGCTGGGATACAGGGCACAGACTTGACTTTTTTTTTTCCAGAGCGCAGTGCACAAACGCTGAAAAAAAGACATTCAGGGCGGTCGGGTGACAAAAAAAAACGCGTTTAGGCTGCTTGTGTTTTTTTCTGCTGTGGGCGACTATTGTCTATTCATTCTCTATATAGTCCAGTGTTTACAGTGTTGAGCGCCCTCGGCGCTAAAATGCTCTGAGCGATGACTGTTTTTTGTCACGGTGCTCAGGGCACCGAGGGCTGAAAAAAGTTCAACTTTTTAGAGTACAGCTGCTCTTGTCAACGTCAAACCTTTCTAACTGGCCAATCAGAATTGAGGAAGGGTGGAACATAGTACGCAGGTACAGTAAGAAGAGAACGTAGTATGGCAGGGGAGAGCCTGATATTTAGTGCATCACAGAACCCAGTACTCTTTCAGCTGACACTAAAAGGATGCCATGATCAAAATTTGAAAGCAAACTCTTGGAGAAATGTGTCCACATCTGTCGCAGGCGAGTGTTGGTGCCTTTGTCACGGTTATATTTCTTTCTTACAAGTTTGTTGCAGCAGATAATATGGATACTCTGTGAATGTGTACAGTTCATGATTGCAAAAAAAAAAATGGAAATAGTGCCAGTGGTTCAAGTAGGTTCATTTTGTCTTCTTTTAATTATTTAACTTTTGTTCTTATTAAAGACAAAAATAGAAAGGAGATGTTTTGACCTTCTTTACATGTTTCGACTGTTCACTGCAGCCTTCATCAGAAGTGTCAGCTGATTGCTGCCAGGGGCCTTTATGCTTTCCCACACCTGGGACTACATTCTCCAGAGACCATCGGACGGCAGAAAGCGGGGCCGGCTCAGTGGATCTGACAGGTCTGCCGGGTTGGCCCCGCCTACGAAAGTCAGCTGATAAAATGACACCTGGCAGCAATCAGCTGACACTTCTGACGAACGCTGCAGTGAACAGTCAAAATATGTAAAGAAGGTAAAAACATCTCCTTTCTATTTTTGTCTTTAATAAGAACAAAAGGTAAATAATAGAGCCAATGTTTATTGTGATCATATACTGACAATCATTTAAGAGTATAGGAAACCGTGTGTTGAGCATCTGGGCAGCACGGTGGAGCAGTGGTTAGCCCTGTGGCAGCACAGCAAGAAGGTCACGGGATTGATTCCACCCCTGACCATCGTGGGTTCGACCCCACCCCCTGACCATCAGTGACCCTTCTGTGTGGAGTTTGCATGTTCTCTCCCTGTCTGTGTGGGTTTACTTCGGGTACTCCTGTTTTCTCCCACCAGCCAAAGACATGCAGGTTAGGTTAACTGGCATCAACTGGGGATTCTAAATTATCCTTAGGTATGAATGTGAGAGTGAATAGTTGTCTGTCTCTCTGTGCTGGCCCTGCGATGGACTGGCGATCTGTCCAGGGTGGACCCTGCCTCTCGCCCAAAGATGCTGGGATAGGCTCCAGCCCCCCCGCGACCCGAAAAAAGGATTAAGTGGTAGAAGATGGATGGTGTTGAGCATATCTCAGCTGATTTCCAAAAATAGATGTAAAAATAAATGAAATTTTGACCATAGACTATTCTACTCACCTCAGAAGGGCAGATGGGCTTTCTGTAATTAGTCTGCATCTGAGAAATTATCAACTGGTTGAAGTCATGTACCCAGACTCTTGTTTTCTGTGTCATCATATTTTGCATCCAGAGCTGCTGCCAATGCTAGAATGCATTTCTTGTCCATCGTTATTTAGAGACTGCTATTAAAAAATAAATAGAAAGTCTTGACTGCAAAACTGGAAATGCTGAGCTGTGAGTGACAAGCTGTTGCTAAGATACAAGGCACAGACTTTTTTTCCCAGAGTGCGCACAAGTGCTGTAAAAACAAGAGGTTAAGGGCGGTCCAGCCACAAAAAACGTGTTTGGGGGGCTCGCAGCCTTATGGGGAGGATGTCCCATCGTATGATGTAGTCAAACACTGGTATCGGCAGGTCAAGTGTGGTCGGACATCGGTAGAAAAGGCATCCATTCCCAGGTGACCACAATGCACCACTGATGAAGACGCTATTTGGTAAGTGGAGGCCATCATTTTGGAGGCTCGCCAGATAACTGTTCAGCCCTGGATGTAAAGATCAGTGAAGGGTCTGTGAAAAAAAACCCAAAAATATCCATGACCATCTGCACATGTGGAAGCTGTCTGCATGATTGATTCCCCGGTTGCTCACAGCTGTCCAGATGCAGAAATGAGTCACAAGCTCTCAGGCTCTTAGAAAACCAGGAGGACTTCTTCGACAGACTAATCCCCCAGGACGAAACATGTGTCCATCACTATGACTCACCACCTCTGAAGAAGGCACGTAGCCAACCCTCGGTGGGTAAGGTCATGCTCATGGTCCTTTGGGACCAGCATGGAGCACTGATGATGGATTTCCTGAAAAAAGTTACCACAATTATTGGGACTTACTACACTTCACAGCTGCAGGAATACATAAGGCCACCAAAACGAAGAGACATGGCATGCTGACCAACGGTGTCCATCTCCCACAAGACAATGCCCCGGTTCACAACTCAGAGGTGCACAGACCCCCTTACTCTTCTGACCTTTCACCACCTGACTGACCTCTTTCCAACGTTGAAGCAATTTTTGAAGGGCAAACTCTTCCAAGATGATAAAACACTGATTTCCAAGATCAAGTTGTGGGTTCTGACACAACCTGCAGACTTCTACAGGTGAGGTCTCCACAGCTGTATAAAGCAATGGGAGAAGTGTGTGACCTTTGGTGGACCCTAGAGAAAGAATAATAACTGTGCCAAATTTGGCTCCTCTCAGTCCATGGGAAATGAATGAATGAACTGGAAATTAATCTTTAATCAGCAACCTCTGTGTCGTTTTTTTTTTCTTTACACAAGAATAAAAATCATCCTATACTAAAACTATATTGTAAAGAGTAGTTTTGTGGGAAAAAAGTTACTTGAGTTAGTACACACCTCTGTTTAATACACCTGCTCCAAAACATTTTAAAAACACAATCATTTAACATGTTTTCTGTATTACTCCATCAGGTCTCAATTATCCCATTGACAATTATAATATTTTTCTCTGGAAAAATGTTACATTGTGATATGGTACTTGTATTGAGGTAAAACATGCATGTTCATCATATCTGGAGCAGTCCTTCTTGACATTTCAATATGCAGAATACTGCAACTTCCAATATGACATCTTCAAGTGGGTCATATCAATCATCAGACAGCTGTAGAACACTGGATGTCGATGTCTTGGATCAAACAGAGCATCATTTTTATCTCAGACGGGGGTCGTTGAATAGATGAATAGTTGATAGTTATTCATGTTTCTATCATTTCAAATCAATCATTCTAAACTGAGAATCTTTAGGGTGAGTACTGCCAGTGGGACAAAAAGAAGGAATTTTAGGATTGATGCTCAGCAACCAGTGACTGACAAAATAATAGAATCGTTGCAAATGACATCAAATTACAAGGGGGGGGGGGGAGCTGAAAAGTTCATAGTGGTCAAATTTGACCAAATGTGGTTTATTTTTCAACATAGTGTCCCCTTCGGTCCACACACTTCTTCCATCAGTGTTGCAGCGCTTGGATCCCTGCGGTTGATCCCTGCCTATGAACTTTTCAGCCTCCCTCCTCATAATGATAACATGATGAAATTTTCATGAAACAAGTGCCAATTTCCAAAGAAAAAAAACTGCTCATTTTGGAGAAAGGAGTAGCAAAATTATGAGAAAAATTTGCAAAGTTGTTGAAAATTTACAAGTAAAATTGATCATATTCATGAGTCAAATGGAAAATGGTCAAATTTACAAGAAAAAAATGTTGCAAATTTTGAAAATTTATGAAAGAAAAGTTGCATATTAAATGGAGAAAACCCATTATAACTAATGCTGACTGGTTAGTTTTTGTCATGGACTGGGCTGGACTTGCCAGCCCAGTTCCTTGGCACAGTGGCTGTTGTGCCCTCAGGAGGGTGTTTTTCCCCATAGCTGTCTCTAGGCTCCTCCTGGGAGGCTCTGAGCTCTGCTCAGCTGTTGACAGCTCAGCCACGCCTCTCTCTCCTGCCAGTCTGTACCAGCTGGCTGCCTTTGGTTATTTTCTCCTCCTTGTTTGTGCATGCACACACACTTATATGTTCATCTTCATTCTCACTCTCATGCACACCTTGCATACACACACATACACTCGCGTGCTCAGATTCTCATGCTTACTCTTGCATTCACACACATGCTGACACACCCACTCAGTCTCACTGACAGCTTCACTCACACCTGTCTCCACTCACGCTCTTCCACACTTTCTCTCTCTCTCTCCTCACCGGCATGCACTCAGCTTGTTAGTGTTCCTATATTTAAGAATTGGGTTCGCGGTTGTGCATTGTTGGGTGATTGAGGTTTAAACCCAGTGTTGCTTTCATCTGTCAGTTCTCCTCTTTTCCCTTGCTCAGTTGACCTCACAGATTGCCTTGGACTGCTCCAGCGGTGTGAGTATAAACTGTTTGGCCTCTAATGTCCAGTTCCGCCTGGCGATTCCTTTCCCTGGCACCTTATCCATTCCTCCTCTGCAGTCTCGTCTGCCACAGAACATTTTCTCTGTGTTTTGCTCACCTGTGTTACGTGTGGCCCTCGCGAGCCACACAATGAGAGCCGAGGGCGAGCCAGTGAGTTTGCGATGTTTAATTATAATAGAGAACAGGGGATAAGGAACACGGCCTCGTAGGGCCAAAAGGCACAAATACTCATACAGGGGTACACTTACAAATAATGCAGAACGACGAGCAGAGGACTGGCGCCGGGCGTAGGGGTTCCAGCCTTCAATGTGCTAAGTCACAGCCCCGAATGATCGGAGCTGCTCCTTTTTATACTCATTAGCAGCGCCTCAGCTGATGAGGGTTAATTGGGCTCCAGCCGTCCCGTAACTGACAGCTGGGAGCCCGCTGAGACGCTGTCACAGAAAGAACCGGGCTGAGGGGAATATGGTCTGAGCGCCAGATGACACAGCGTCTCATCCCACGTGACACAGCCCCCCTCGCGGTCGGACTACGAACGACCCGTAACATCCAAGACCCTCCCCCCCACCTAGGGTGGGCGGATGGGGCGCAGGTCAGGAGGGAGAGAATCAGAGAAAGGGGAAAAAAAAACCCGACAATAAACCAATACAGAGTACAAAGGGAAAAACCCAAACACAATACTCCATACAACATGAGAAAAAAACCCCAGAGAAAGTAAAGAAAACAGACAATAAACCAATATACAGTAGAGTACAAGGGAAAAACCCAAACACAATACTCCATAAAATACAACATGAGAGAGAAAACCCATTCAGGCAGAGGATAACTGAGGAGATAACAGCCCAACACACAGGGAAGAAAAAAACCCCACAATACCCCATAAACCATGTACAGGTCAAACAACGAAAATCAACCCTGGAGCCCACAAAATGAAAGGAGAACTCCCAAGGGCGAAAATAAACCATACAGCCATCCCTCACACAGAGGGGAAACCCCCCGCCAAAAAAAATCACGCTAAACGCGGAACAATAATAAGTTTAGCTGTACCCACCCAAACACAAGCACAGCAAAAGACATTCAGTTTGGGAGGTCTCCCCGCACCCAGCGTCCATACCGCTAACAGGGGTGAAGGGAAAAGTTCCGGCGGCCTACCCGAACCCCAGGCCAGAAAACACAGTTCCTTGGGAGGCCGAACCAGATCGCCAAACAGAAAGTCTAGCGGGTCGGGCGGCCGCACAAGCGAGCCGAAAGGGCACGGCAGACCCTCCGACGGCCGACCCGCATCGCTCAACCACCAGGCCCGTAGGGAAGAGGGAGAGGTCCACAAGGGCCCTAGTGGAAGAGGCTTGGGAGAGAGCTGATGACGAGGTGGTCCAACGTCAGATGGCAGGAGATCTGCAGCTCTCTCACCGGACCTGGACACCGCTGGTGCAGAACCCACGTCGGACCCCGATTGGGTCTCGGACGAACCCACGTCGGACCCCGATTGGGTCTCGGGCGAACCCACGTCGGACCCCGATTGGGTCTCCGTCGAACCCACGTCGGACCCCGATTGGGCCGGCGCCACACCAGAACCGACCTCCGACGTCGAACCTGGACCCTCTGGCACCACGAGCGATGGCAGCTCCTCGCCGGCGACCCTGGAAGAAGGCTCAGGAGAGAAAACAGAACCGGGATCAGGATCACCGGCAGCGCCAGAACCCGGCGAGATAAGCTCGGACGCAGCGGACGGCTGTACCCGGCTCATCTCCCCTAGAGACAGGCTAAAGTGCTCTAAAGTGAGGAGAAGAAAGATAAGATAGAGCACTTGCCTGATCTCGGGTTCTGACGCCGTCCAGGACTGCGAAGATCCGGGATCCAGCATCAGGAGGTCATCGTCAGGCTCCCACTCAGCTACGTCGGGCTCCGCAGCTGGCATGATGGACAGCACAGCTTGTGATTCCTCCGACACCGGTGCCCACGCCGACAGCCCACACGGCGTGGTGGCAGAAGAACCTCGTCCCGCTGGACCGGACCGCTCCTCCGTGGAGACCCGGGGACGCTTGGTCGTCGGCGCAGACTCCACGTAGCAATCTGCTTTCCTCCTCCGTCCACGGCGTAGCTGCAGAACCGGAACCAGGCTGTCCAGAACCGCAGGCCCCCTCCTCATCCCACGACGTTGGCCTGGCGCCGGGGACCGCTCAGCGGGGGGAGACACAGAGGGTGCAGGATTAATGATTACAGCTACAGCAGGTGGTGGGAGTTCGGGGAGCTGCGAACCCCGAACTCCACCTCCAGGAGTTTGACAGAGCAAATCACAAGGTGAATGTGAAAAAACTGGGACTTGCCTGTCTCCTGGAGGCTGGATGGTGCCTGCTGTAGTGAACGTTGCTCCTCCCTTTCCCCGCCGGACGGTAACGGAGGACCCCCTGAGAGGACGTCGGGGAGCCGCTCGTGTTGATTCCAGGAGGGAGCTTGCCAGGTCAGGATTCTGGACGCACACAGCAGCCGGGGAACGCGTCGAGGAGGAGGGGGTGACAGCCGAGATGAGCCGGGCCCGAAGTGCTGACGTAACAGCGGAGGGAGGTGGCTCAGGAGGCGAGGCTGCGGGATCTCCTCTCGGACGAGGCGCAGGAGTGACAGCTGCGTGGGAGGATGAGACCTTGCGGCAACCCGGAACTGGATCCGGACAGGGTTCATGCTGAGAAGGTTTGGCAATGTGACGACGGCTATTCCCAGGGGGCGAAGCGAAGGAGAGACCCGGGAATCGCCGCTCCTGAGCAGAGACCGAGGCGAGGAGGGCGTCGAACTCGGGGTAGTCTCGCAGCCCTGGACTCCTCTCCACCAGTCTAACTGCCGCCGCCACATGCTTCACGGTGGAGGACGGGTGCACAGCGGAGCGAGCAGCAGCCACTTGGTCCCGGACCTTAATAGCTATCAGCTGCAGATCCTCTGGGGGAATCCCGAGTGACGTTGTGCTGGATGGGGAAAGCCCTCTGGATGGTGCGAACTCCAGGGCCGGAGCAGAGGCAGGAGCGGAATCCCGAAGCGAAGGGTGACGTCTCCTCCTCTTCGGTTTCTTGCCGGGATTTCCCTCCAACCCATGGAGTATTTCTCCTCATGCTCACCTCAGGATGACAGGCGAAGCGGGGGAGATAATCAAGTACCTCCTCAGCCTGGTCCAAGTACCGGTGCACGTCGCTACTGAAGTTGAGGAGGGAAGCGGTGTTAAGGATGTCATCCACGCACTCGAGGGCGTCTGCAAGGACATCACTCGAACCCTGAGTGTGGGACCTCCGTGACGGCATGCTTCCGCGACGGTACCTGGACAGGTAAGGGCAAACAGTCCAAAGCAGCAAACTCTCGGCCGCCGGCAACTCGTCTGGCTGTGACTTACTGTTACGTGTGGCCCTCGCAAGCCACACAATGAGAGCCGAGGGCGAGCCAGTGAGTTTGCGATGTTTAATTATAATAGGGAACAGGGGATAAGGAACACGGCCTCGTGGGGCCAAAAGGCACAAATACTCATACAGGGGTACACTTACAAATAATGCAGAACGACGAGCAGAGGACTGGTGCCGGGCGTAGGGGTTCCAGCCTTCGATGTGCTAAGTCACAGCCCCGAATGATCGGAGCTGCTCCTTTTTATACTCATTAGCAGCGCCTCAGCTGATGAGGGTTAATTGGGCTCCAGCCGTCCCGTAACTGATAGCTGGGAGCCCGCTGAGACGCTGTCACAGAAAGAACCGGGCTGAGGGGAATATGGTCTGAGCGCCGAATGACACGGCGTCTCATCCCACGTGACAACCTGTTCTGTAGAGCGCCCTTGAGGCATCCCTGTACTCCCTTGGCTCTCTGTTGATTGTTTATTTGGACTGTTATATTTTTGTTCTGTTCAATAAATTGCTCACAACGTACTCCTGCTCGTGGGTTTTATTCCTCCTGCCTCATACAGGCAGGAATTCATGACAGAATCACCCGACCAGTTAAAAAAAATCCAGCGGAGGCATTGTGAGAATGGTTTTTTGTTCACCTTTTTGTGTTTTTTCCATCCAGCAGTCTTCCAGCATGGACTTTGCTGTTTTTGGACTAAACCCGGAGAAGTGTGCAGCGGCTGAGCGTGCGGTGAGTTTCGCCTCCTGGGCTCGTGCCACCCACTCCCTGGAGGTTCATTTTTATTTGCTGGATATAGCTGTCGGGGTGATGCAGATGTGTCCCAACTTTGGAAATATCCGGGGCTGGTGCCGCTGCTCACCCAGATTTGCGAATCTTGACAGCGCTTTGAGGAAGTGGTGAGAGGGTCCTCCGCAGCACCATCCAGGCAGCCGAAAAAGTGCTCCCGGAGGCCAAA
This sequence comes from Pholidichthys leucotaenia, assembly GCA_020510985.1. NCBI lineage: Eukaryota > Metazoa > Chordata > Actinopteri > Cichliformes > Pholidichthyidae > Pholidichthys > Pholidichthys leucotaenia. The sequence goes on along the minus strand of CM035842.1, from coordinate 127,688,036 downwards.
CGCCCAGCACCCGCTTCCAAGACCAGTGTCCTCTTCTTCCCGTCTGACACATCGTCCTACTCCCGGGGAGATGGAGCAAGATACTGAGACAGCGGCTGATGTCATCACCAACCGGGAATTCAGGCAAGTGCTACGACAATCTCTCGCTCTTTCACCTGATGTAGTTTGCCAGATTCCTGTGGAGGAGCTCCAGATTTTGCAATCCACTGGGGCTCCCCCGTCAGTTGCTGTCACCGCTCCTCTGCCCTTTGTCTCTGCTTCCCCTGAATCCTCGCTGGTCCCAGGAGGGAATAGTCAGATGCCAGAGGAGTCAAAGGGGAGAGAGGAGCCTAAACCATGATGTAAGAACCATCTTCCGTAGAGACATCGGAAGAAACCCTCCTCTTCATTGACGGCCATGGATTTGACGTCACCCCCGGCTATTCCTGCAGCAGAGCCAATCTCCGTGCCAGCTGTTCCGCCAACCTGTGCCCTCTCAGCCCTGACCGCAGCTGACTCCGCCAGAACGTCTCCCCTCGCCACTGTGAGATCTGTCGGGGGTTCCCCAGACATCCCTACGTCTGTGTCGCCAGAACCAGGTCCTCCTCTGTTCCCTGAGGAGCCTGTCACAGTCGTCCACACAGGGGAGGATGGTAACTCGCCGCCGGCAGCAGTTTTCACCAAGACCCAGGAAATCAGGCAAGTGTGTTTACATTCAATCTCCATAAACAATGATAAATCTCGTCTGTCTCCCGAGGGGGAGCCTCAGGTTAGGCAGTCACCTGAGCACTCTCTCCCTGCTGCCACTGTCCAAGACTTATTGATCACCTCCGTGTCTCCTCCATATTTTCCCCGACTGCCTGCCGGAATCAGGCTGCCGGACTGTGGACGAGCTTGTGGCCCTGGGTGATCAAGAACCAGAGTCAACACGGAGTGGACTACCGGACGTCACGCCGGAGAAGCAGCCTGCATGGGGGGATTCCCCTGGGGGCTTCAGAACTGCTACCATCATCATGCTTGCTGTGGAGGCCACCGCAGCAGGGTCTGCCCCTGAGCTGGACCACCTAGAGGTTGGGCCCGAGACAGCTGTACCAAGTTCGTCGGAGTCCTGGATGGCAGTGGAGCTCGAGCTCAGGCAAGTGCTCTATTTTGTATTTCTCTTATCAGTACTTGAGCGTTCTTGCCTGGCTCTTGGTGAGGAGAGCCGGGTGCAGCCGTCAGCTGCACCTGTTTGCCTCGCCGGGCTCCGCCGCTGCCGGCAACCCTGACCCTCTATCCCCTTCTCCTATTTCTAATCCTGCGTCTAGAGTCGCCAGAAAGGATCAGCTCCAGCCGGAGCCAACCATGGGTGCTGCAGAGCTCCAGCTGGAGTCCAGCGCGGGTGCAACTAAATTCCAGCCTGGAGCCTCTGTGGGTGCAGCTTTGGCCAGACCGGGACCCCCGTGGGTGCTACTGTTCCCCAGCTCAGGGCTATGGGGGGCAGCGGGGCTCCTCCCTTGTTGCTGTCCACTGACGTCGGGACTCCCCTTTCCTGGTTTCCCCTTCCTACTTTGGGTCTTCCTGTGGGGAGGCTGCTTCCCGGGCCTCCTCTACTGAGCTGGTGGCTCTTGGACTCAGGCCGTCCGCATGGTGAACTGTGCCGTGGTGGTCGGTGGCCCAGTTTCCCTGGCTGGCCACCTGAACCGCACGCCCGGGCGGCCCGCCTGGCACTGGCCTTGATCAGACCACCTGACCAGCCTCTTTTCATCTCCCCTGGATCCTGGGACTTTGTTCAGCCCCCTGAACTCTGGGGTCTTGGGGGAGTGTTGTTCTGGGTTTTGGAGTGGATGTACACTGTGCTCGCCTGAACCATTTTGCCATGTATTTTTTGCCCGTTCCCTACCTCCCGCCCTGGTTAGTGGTGATAGTCTCCTGGGGGGGCGGGGGGGGTTCTCTTTGTGTTTGTTGTGTTTTTCTTTTCTGATGGTGCGCTGGGGTGTCTGGTCTCCACCCCTTGGGGGAGGGGAAGCTCTGTCATGGACTGGGCTGGTTTGCCAGCCCAGTTCCTTGGCACGGTGGCTGTTGTGCCCTCAGGAGGGTGTTTTTCCCCATAGCTGTCTCTAGGCTCCTCCTGGGAGGCTCTGAGCTCTGCTCAGCTGTTGACAGCTCAGCCACGCCCCTCTCTCCTGCCAGTCTGTACCAGCTGGCTGCCTTTGGTTATTTTCTCCTCCTTGTTTGTGCACGCACACACACTTATATGTTCATCTTCATTCTCACTCTCATGCACACCTTGCATACACACACACACACACACACACACCCATTCATTCTACTCACGTGCTCAGATTCTCATGCTTACTCCTGCATTCACACACATACTGACGCACCCACTCAGCCTCACTAACAGCTTCACGCACTCCTGTCTCCACTCACGCTCTTCCACACTTTCTCTCTCTCTCTCCTCACCGGCATGCACTCAGCTAGTTGGTGTTCCTGTATTTAAGAATTGGGTTCACTGTTGTGCATTGTCGGGTGATTGAGGTTTAAACCCAGTGTTGCCTTCATCTGTCAGTTCTCCTCCTTTTTTCCCTCGCTCAGCGGACCTCACGGATTGCCTCGGACTGCTCCAGCATTGTGAGTATAAACTGTTTCGCTCCTACTGTCCAGTTCCGCCTGGCGGTTCCTTTCCCGGGTACCTTATCCATTTCTCCTCTGCAGTCCTGTCTGCCACGGAACATTTTCTCTGCGTTTTGCTCACCTGTTCTGTAGCGCGCCCTTGAGGCATCCCTGTACTCCCTTGGCTCGCCGTTCATTGTTTATTTGGACTGTTATATTTTTGTTCTGTTCAATAAATTGCTCACAACGTACTCCTGCTCGTGGGTTTTATTCCTTCTGCCTCATACAGGCAGGAATTCATGACAGTTTTAATTATAACTCAATTCATTTTAAGGGCGCATTCACATAGCCACTGTTTGGTCTGGATCAAAGGACTATCCACGGATAGTTTGGTTCATTTGGTGCAGTCTGAACACGCGTTGGAATTCTGGTATGCACTAAAGTGAAGTCTGGTCCGCCTGAAAACGGGGGTCTCTGTTCTCTTGGAAACAAAGTCTGGTGCGCTCTGCTTGCAGTGTGAATCCAAACGGAGTATCCAGCAGACCAAAGGGTGGAAGTGCCCCTCGGCGTTTGTGTAACCATAGCACACGTAGTCTGAGAAGAGGAAGTGGTGTTTACCATAGTACATTTTGACCAGAAAATAACAATAAAGACAACCGTGCAAATCTGAGAAATCCTTTTACTGGAGAAAGCCGAGGAGAAAAGTTAAAAAATGTCTCGTTTGCGGCAGACAAACAATCCGGCTGAAGAAAACGGATTTCTGTTTTCTGTTCTGGCAAATCAATAAGCTGGATTTCTCTTCTTCGCTGAGATAGATTTTTTTCTTCCTGGTCAGCGGTGGTTTTGGCTACAGTGCCCCAAACGAGCAGTTGTAACTGCGTGACGTTGTCCAGGCAGTTTGGTCTGCTGCAGTGTGAATGTAAATCAAACCAAATGAAGGTGCAAAAATTCTCGGCATTCCCCGCCCAGATGAACCGAGACCCCTGGACTATCCTGGTCTGAATGCAGCCTCAGGCTCCCTGGTGAAGATGAACATATTTCCCTATTTTGAGACCTTTTATACATGAAACTATAATTCCTTACCAGAAAAACTCGATAGTTTACAATGAATAAGGGCCCCACGGTAGATTCAGATTTGCATCCACCTGCTTTGGTTGAACGTCACTTCTCACTCTGCTTTCACATTTCTAATACAGAAGCTTAATGAATAATTGCAGATCCGTCAAAATTTTAAAAAAAAAAGTCTCAAACATGTCAGAAACTTGATTCAATTATACCAGCAGACCAGGTGATGTGATAATAGTCACTCTGATAATTTACGTGTGGGAACTTTAAACATTCTTGCACTCATCCAGACGGAGCGAATAACAAAGAACTCAGGGCATTGTTCCTATATCCAGCAAGCCGGAATAACATCACACCCTGCTGCAATCCTCTTTTCCTCTCCCTCTTCCTCTCTCTCTTATCTGCCGGGGAAATGAAGCTCAATCACCTGCGGAGGAGCTGAGGGCGGCGCAGGGGACTTTGCAATGCAAATGCCAGGTAATTACCCGAAAGCTAGGAGAGTGGAAGCGCGCGGATGAAAATAGAGCAGAGAGAGAGAGGTGAACTGAACACTGAGTTCACATGCCTGTTGATGCAGGATGATTGGGATGTGTGCAAGGATGTAAGAAGAGGAAAGGGGAGGAAAAGGTGAAAACAGCCACAGTGGATGGGAGCTACAGACCTGTGGATCCGCATCTGTGAATTTAGATAGATGCATTTGTCAAAGACCAATAAATAAATTATTATCTCCACCACAGAGGTAATGTGTATTTGTTATTTATTTATTTATTTGTCTGTTTGTTAGGGCCCTGTTACATGGATGGAGATCATTGGGTGATCACAGAGATCAAAAATTGGCCCAATCGCTCAATGATCTCTGAAAGCCTTAAAAAAAAAAATGCTTCTGTGTAAATGTTTGGGAGATCATTGTATGATTTTCATGGCATCTATAGATATCTTTGAAAGATCCTTTAAGACAGGGGTGTCAAACTCATTCCATGGAGGGCCAAGACCCTGCAGGTTTTACTTCCACCCAGTCTCTTCAGCAGGTGTTTTCACTGATCAGCAATCAGTGGGAAGAAATTCAGAGAAATCACCTGTTGAAGACACTGGGTGGAGGTAAAACCTGCAGGGTCTTGGCCCTCCATGGAATGAGTTTGACACCTGTGCTTTAAGAGATCATTGAGAGACCAGGAGAGATCATTGAGGGATCACTGAGAGTTTCTTGGGTGATCAAAGAAGTATAAGAGGTTTCTAGTGGTCTTCTGCTCCTTTTACACAGGGGTGGAGATCATTGAGAGATTGTCCAAAGATGAAAAGATGGCCATATCTCAATGATCTTTCAATGATCTTCCAGTGATTTCCACAGTTGTCACAGTCTCCTCAAAGTTTGGATTCAGTCCAAAACAATCTCTCCATAGTAATCAAACGATCTCTCAAGGAGCTCTCGATGAGCTCATCCATCTCCCAATGATCTCTCTGATCTCTGCTGCAGTCTTGCAATAAACTTTATTGGTCTTTCATCAAATGCTCAACAATCCCTTGCTGATTTCTTAGTCATCTCCACCTTCAGGTTGGAAAAAAAATTTGATGTTCATTGAAAGATTGCTGAGAGATCATTGAGAGATCATTGAGAGAATTGAGCGATCCTTGTGCACTCCTTGACTGCTTAATAATCTTATCAATCTCCTAATGATCTTTCAGTGAACACCAAATTTTTCCACATCAAAGGTAGAGATAGCTGAGAGATCAGTGAGGGACCACTGAGTGCTCAGTGAAAGACCAATAGAGTTTACTGAAAGATCACAGAAAGATTGCTGGGAGATCGATGAGATTGTTGAGTGCTCTTTGAAAAATTGCTGAAAGTTTGCTGAGAGATCATTTCCCTTTGGTGATTGCTGATGTTTTGGACTGAGGTAAAACAATCTCTCAATGATCGGAGAGTGCATACCTCTGCTAAGGCTCAGTCTCACAGTGCTCTAGAAAGTGAAAAAAATGATCCAGAATCAGCACCCGACCCGGATCACCTCCAAAATCCAATAGATTCATCCACAGCCCAAGGGCCACTTCAGCTGAAAATTTCATCAAAATCCCACAGGTACGTTTTTTCTGTCATCCTGCTCACAAATGAACAGACAGACCTTGGCTGAGGTATGTGCTTTCTGACTGCTCTCTAGTTTGCATTTTTTGCAGCATCTCAGCTTTAGTTTGGAATGCCATCTTTAGGATTTTTTTTTAAACCAGTTCTACAGCAGTTGTGCATGTATCTGGATTTATTTGTGGGTGTGTGTGTGTGTGCGCGCGCGCGCGCACCAGTGTGTACGTTTACTCTGCAACAGACACTTGTGCATCTTTGCACGCAAACACGCGGTGCAACGACATGTGCAGTCATACGCTTGGTGCGTGATTTGTGCGTTGCACCAGAGGATTTGGCGAGCATGCCAGCTTGCAGATGTTTGGTTGTCGGTGCAGAGATGTGCAGATGTGAGTATCAAGGAGATTATGAAATGACCTGGAATTAAACACTGCAGTTCCTGGTATCACTGGACATTAAGCCCCGCTCTTTGACTGGGAGGCGGTGGGAAAACTGTGCTGCATACCCCATTTAATGTACTGCTGTTCAATAAGACAGACCACCTATTTGTAATTCAGTACAGGGCTCCAAGTGTTTGTTTGATTGTTTGTTGAAGATATTCGTGAGCAACAGTGTGACTCACAAGTGGTTTGCACCTCGACTCAATATCCGCCTCTGATTAACATCTGAACAGAACAGGAGCCGTCCATCCAGAAAACTGCTCTGGTGGTTTACTGTAATTGTGGCTTTGCTAAAGTCGCACTTCACCTAATTAGAATAATAAATCATGCCGCCTCGTTGTTTTCAAAGGGCCCTCCATCGTCTCGCCGAAGCAGGTGGGATTGTGGGACGGTGTGAAGAAAACAAAGGGTTCGACTGCACCGCTGAACCCACAGTCAGTTAAAAGCGACATGGCTCCCTCTGGGGATTCATATTAAAAGCAAGCCATTGCAGTTCATATACGTAGCAGAGTGGGGAAAACTGAGCTCGACAAATTTGGATTCATATGCCAGCCCGTGCTTGACTTCACTTGACATAAATCGGCTGGCTCATTGGGGAGACGGAGAGACAGGGTGGGGGTCTTGTTTGAATGACGTGACAGGCTGAGGGGAGACTGAACGGTGGTACCTTCCAAAGACAGCTGCTGTATGTATATTACAGTTGCTTTCAATTGAAAATCAAATAGGATCTTTGCATGGGCAATATTTGGTTATAGCAGTGACCTTGTAATGTTAATGTTCTCTCTTTTTCTTGTCTGTTATATTACAAATGCAAAGACACACCTCTCCTCTGCATTCGCTAGTAGCAGCTGCCATCTATTCATCTTTCATAAGACATGAGCAGATGCATCAGTCACATACTGTACTGTATGTTCAGGCTTACCAGGCCTATGATCTTGTAACCTTTACCTTTTGTCCCCAAAACCACAGCCATAGGCCAACCTGTGTACAAAGTTTGTTGACCACAGTTCTTATAATAAAGTGCGTTTCTATGATAATGAGCGGCGACACAGCCTGCAAGGACTGTGATTGGTCCACCTCATCTCCTCCAACACACTTCCTGATTCTCGTCTCTGTTCATTCACTGCGGCGCCACTTCCAAAGCGAGTGGGAACACTGTATGGACATCTATATGACTCGTGCTAACTTCATTAATTACTGAGACTGTCAAATGGCGGCGGTGGCAGTTGTCGTACATACTGTTTTCTCCGTCTTCTCTCTTCTCAGTCACAACAGTTCAATGAAAGTTTGCTTTTTAAACATTAGTTATTAACATTAACATTAGTTCCAACTCCATCGCAATCCCCTTGTTGTCCACCACTGTTCAATCCAAGAAAGAGACATTGAACACAAACCATTCTACACATTGGCAGAAACAGATGACAATTCTGTGTAAGAAGCTCTTAAACTTAACTATGTAAATGAGCTACTGAATATATATTTTCAAAGCTGCTTATTCTTCTTTGTAACAAAAATTAGACTGAACGGTAATTATTACTGGCACTGCTGGGAGTGAGAAATATGCAGTATGGCCAGCTGACAGCATTTAAAAATGCATAGCATGTAACCCCTGTTAATTTTACAACTGTGGCATCATCCAGCAGTGTCACCACATGTGCTCTGCTTTCAGCTCAAGTAAAAAGATCCATCAGAGAGAAAGTTAGAAGCAACAGAAAGTCATCTTTTACACACGTTTACACTTGCAAAAAAAAACTATTTCTCAGCTTTTCTGCTTATTTTCTTTTTTCAGATTGTTTTCACTGTTCACTGACTGTACTAAATGCTTTTCTTAAGGGTAAAAAAAACATGTTAAAGAGTATGAAAAGTTATCAATTTTAAATGACTCAAACAGCAGTCTGTAATAAATAACAGTGCGGTGAAGGAAAACTTCATTATAACCTCTCAAAGTGGTGGTAATTATTTTCTTTTTTTACATTTTAGAAAAGATAATAAATACCCTGTATAGAAAAACTGAAAAGGTTACATAAGATTAAAAAAAAAATACTAATGGACTTTTCAGCACTTCTAGCTCCAATGTTTGGACAGAACTTTTTGCTCTTTCAACAATAAGCCCCTTCTTGTTTGCCATGGTGATGGACAGGCTGACAGATGAAGTCAGGAAGGACTTTCTGTGGACCATGATGTTCACAGACAGCACTGTGATCTGTAGCGAGAGTAGGGAGCAGGTGGAAGAGAACCTGGAGAGGTGGAGGTATGCTCTGAAGAGAAGAGGAATGAAAGTCAGGAGAAGCAAGACAGAATACATGAGTGTGAATGAACAGTGAAGATACAACGAGTAGATGTAGTAAAGGTAGATGAGTTTAAATACCTGGGGTCAACCATCCAAAGCAATGGAAAATGCACAAGTGAGGTGAAGAAGAGAGTGCAGGCAGATGGAGTGGGTGGAGATGAGTGTCAGGGGTGATTTGTGGCAGAAGGATAGCAGTTAGAGTGATTTACAAGACAGTAGTGAGGCCTGCTATGTTGTATGGTTTGGAGATGGTGGTGCTGACAAAAATACAGGAAGCGAAGCTGGAGGTGGCAGAGTTGAAGATGCTAAGACTTTCATTGGGAGTGACTAGAAGGGACAGGATTAGAAATGAGTGTATCAGAGGGACAGCTCAAGTCGAGCGGTTTGGAGACAAAGTAAGAGAGGCAAGGCTGGGATGGTTTGGACATGTGTAGAGGAGGGATAGTGGATATATTGGACAAAGGATGTTGAAGATGGAGCTGCCAAGCAGGAGGAAAAGAGGAAGACCACAGAGAAGATTCATGGATGTAGTGGAGGAGGACATGAAGAGGGTTGGTGTTACAGAGGAAGATGAAGGGATAGGGTGAGATGGAGACAGATGATCTGTGGTGGATAAACCCTAAAGGGAGCAACCGAAAGAAGAAAAGAAGAAGAAGAAGCAATAATGCAAGGCCTTAAATGCTACCTGTTTTCCTTGAAAAGGGTATTGAAAATTTCAGCTTCCTTAAATCTGTCTGTACATTTTATAGAGTCAGTCATAAAAATGCAAACAGTAGCACTGCCTTTATTACTAATTCATTTTCCTGTTATTTTCCATATCCATCCATAGAAATCCTGTAAGAAGAGAGTTAGTTTATGTAACGATCCCTAATCTTTAATCTGTCTTTTTTCTCAACTCTTCTGATGTAACGAATATATTTTCCCACTGATGATCAATAATGTATGCCTTATCTCAGGGCTAATCCAAAATCAATTGGGCCACAATTTGAAATCAAGACATGTAACTGGGCCGCACATGTTCCGCGATCTGTTGAATATGACAAATTTCAAACCAACACAGATCAATACGCCAAAAGATATGCACTTTTTATTTAATGTCTTGGTTTTAAATGTGTGTTTGACACATGACAAAGACACATCAAAAGTGCATAAAAGCACAATAACAGTGTTGCGGTTGAGCAGAACTTGAAGTAGTAGAAATATTTTTCCTCTTGAACAACAATTAAATAAATAGAATGAAAAAAAAATTCTGTAAATAACCATTTTGGTCACATCTTACTCAGGCATATCTCAAAGTATGTGGCATATGTTTATATATCAATAAACAGTACTGTACATCTATCACGGTCAGAGAGCACATCTGTACACCCGATGTGGAGCTTCTGTCCGTGTCACTACGCCCCTTTTATCTGCCCCGCGAGTTCCCCCAACTTTTCATAACGACTGTGTACATTCACCCGAGAGCGGATGCTGACTCTGCCTCCAGCACCGTCTTTGATGTGGTACAGCGGTTGCAGTCTATTTCCCCAGAGGCTCCAAATTTTATTCTTGGGGATTTTAACCATGTTTCTTTAAAGAAGACACTTAAAAACTTTTATCAGTATGTCTCCTGCCCAACCAGGCGAAAAAAGACATTGGACCTGTGCTACGACTCCATAGAGAGGGCCTTTAAATCTCTTCCCCTTCCTCCTTTAGGATCCTCAGATCACAACTGTGTACATTTGCTGCCCACATATAAAACTGCTCTCAGAAGAGGCAAGGCGAAGACCAGAGACATAGACGTGTGGACAGAGGATTCAGTGCACAGCCTCCAAGAATGTTTTAACTATACGGACTGGGAGGTGTTCACACTGTCTTTTGGGGATGATTTGGACTCTTTGGTGGAAGTCACATGCTCATACATGGTTTTCTGCAGAGATATGATCGTTCCACGTAAACGTGTCAAAATATATCCCAACAACAAGCCATGGGTTACAAAATCAGTTAAATCCTGCTTACAGAGGAAAGCACTTGCCTTTAAACAGGGGGTTGTTTCTGAGCTGCAGGTTGCCACAAAAGAGCTGAAAGCCGAAATTTTAAGAGCAAAACAGAATTATAAATCAGAGTTGGAAAGCAAGATGGCAACAAAGAAGCTTGGTTCAGCCTGGGCCACTATGAAAACTATTGCAGGCCTTCAGAGCACAGAGCGCAGTAATCGTGTGTTTTTAGATGGTTTTAATTCAGACACAGAGCTGGCTAATGCTCTTAATTGTTTTTATGGTCGTTTTGATTCCTTTGATTTTAGCACAGAAGCCCAAGATTTGAAACAGAAACTCAAAAACAATCAGCACTTTAATATTGAGGTGCAGGATATTAAAAGGGCGTTCTGTGCTGTAAAAGTGAACAAAAGTCAGGGCCCTGATAATATATGTGGGCAATTGGTAAAGTACTGTGCACATGAATTGAGTCCTGTATTTCACTACATTTTCAAAAAGTCCTTACAAACACAACATGTGCCTAAGATCTGGAAAGATGCTGTGATTGTCCCCGTTCCAAAATCCAGCTGTCCTAAAACGGTAAACGACTTTAGACCAGTTGCTTTGACTTCAATTTTAATGAAAATTTTTGAAAAACTGGTCAGATTTGAGGTCCTAAAGTAGACTGAGCATGCATTGGATCCTCTGCAGTTTGCCTATAGGCCTCACAGAGGAGTGGAGGATGCCACTGTCACTCTGCTTAACATGCTTTTTAAACATCTGGATTTTAATGGGACACATGCCAGGCTTTTATTTGTGGACTTTTCCTCCGCCTTTAATACAATCCAACCTCATATTTTAGTTGAAAGGCTCCTGCAACAATTTGATTTGAGCAATAATCTGGTGGGTTGGATTCTGGATTTCTTAACCAACAGGACACAGAGAGTAAGGGTCAATGGTACATTGTCTGACCAAAAGTGTTCTTCTACTGGCTCTCCTCAGGGGTGAGTGTTGTCACCACTACTCTTCATCCTGTACACAAACATGTGTCGAAGCAGACATGACAACAGACACATTATAAAGTATGCTGATGATTCAGTTGTTGTCAGTCTCCTCCAGGATGGTGAGAGTGGCCACGGCCCAGTAGTTGATGATTTTGTTCACTGGTGTGAGGATTCCTACCTGCAGCTGAATACGACAAAAACTAAAGATATGATTATTGACTTTAGGAGGAAAACTCCCAGGCACGAAGTCACTGTACTAAAAGGCCAGACCACTGAATGTGTACAATCCTACAAATATCTTGGGACGATTATTGATAGTAATTTAAACTTTGAAGAGAACTGTGAAAGGGTGTGCAAAAAGGGTCAGCAACATTTGCATTGTTTAAGAAAACTTGCACGCTTCCAAGTTGACCGAACCATAATGATAATGTTTTATCGTCCTTTTATTGAATCTGTTTTATCCTTTTCTTTAGTGTCATGATTTGGTCAGATAAAACTGAAACAGAGGAAATCCTTGGATCAGGTAGTTAGATGGTCCAGTCGTTTGCTTGGTGAGTCACAGCTGAGCCTGCCATCCCTGTACACCAGACAAGTACAGAGGATTGCTACCTCCATTTTAAATGATGACTCCCACCCTTTGCACTGCCACTTTCAGCTTCTTCCCTCCAGACGGAGGTTTGCTGTCCCAAAAAGTAAAAGCCAGCGCTACAAAAACAGCTTTGTTCCTGCTGCTGTCAAAGAGTTGAACAAGTTGTAACAATATATTGCACATAATTTAGTTACCTATTTATTAATTTTATTTTATATTTGCTTATTTTTGTAGGTTTTTTATTTGGGTTCTAAATCTTTTATTGGGTTTTAGACTTTTGAGTTTTTAACCTCTTTGACTAGTCTTTAACTTTTTAATATGACCCTTCTCTCTTATTGCTTTGTTTTTTCTCTTATCTCTTTGTCTTATGTCCTGATTGATGGAGCCTTGAGTACTTTTATCATGTTTATAGTCAGCTTCATGTGTGACTGTTTGTGTTTATGTTGAATGTAATTGTGGTTTGTAAATATGGATGTCACCTGACTGCAAAACAAATCTACCTATGGGTACAAATAAAGTAACCTGAACCTGAACCTGAAAGTGAATAAAATCTCAATGTGCACTGTTAGTAGCATTAACATTTGTTTCCCTTTTGAAATAAAATATGCTACATCCTGGTCATAACTGACCTTGGCACATGACTAAGTGCATTTTGCTGAATAGAAAATGAACTGTCAAACACTTCATTGCACCTCCCCCCCCAAGAGAAGATTGATAACATTAAAGGCCAAATGTCACGTAATTTTTTTTTCTAAATGACAACGAATTCTCACTTCCGCCTCCAAAGAGAGCAGACGCCTTTTTGCTTCTCTCTTGCTTCTGACTTTTTTTCCTTCCCCCCCCAACTAACTAGATCCCAGCTTGCTGTTGTCTGTCTGCGTCTAACTGCTGACCGTCGAAAGAAATTATGGAATTAATAAGCTGGGCTTTGAACGCAATTGACACTATTTTTTCAACAAGGAAAAGTGCTCCGGGGGAAGCTGTTTGCCCCGCAGGGACGGCTCCAGCGGGCTATTTACGGGACACAAGTAATTGGAGGATCTTGTGCCTGACTAATCTCTCTATCGAAGATATTGAAGATTTGTATGTCTTCGTAATAATGGTGATTGGGATCGTTCTGATTGGAACTGGGATTGTCCTGGTGTACCGCAAATTGCTGAAGATGGATACAACCTATCAAAATGCTGGCCAGGCGAGGTGCATCCATCAAATTGAAAAATTGGAGAAGACCCTGATAGCGACAAATGGAGAATTGTCTCGGAAGGTGGATTACATCATGATTACGCTTAGGTCTATCCACGACGGACTCAACGCCCCGCAATGAAGGATTAAGTACTGAATCTACAGAAGAAAATAAAGTTCCTTCTCTGTGATCAGTTCTATTTGGCTCAATTTCCCTACAAAAATTACTCCTGATTGTCTGCAGTCTGTTTTTTCAAAACACTGAGCACAAGGCCTTGGACAGCAGCAGCTGCTCGGACAATTGCCAAGGACGATTGCCAGCAGCCAGACAAAACATCTCCTGCCAAAGTGTCCTTGTTGTTCTTACTGATACAACACTTGCTTCAACAGTGCACTCATATTGACCCACAAACTGACAAATAAGATTCACTCACTGCTCTCTTTGTGTCCTGTGAAATCTTGGTCCGCTGATGTGCATTGAGGGCTTTTTTTCCCCTTGTAATCATAATATTGATCATGTGACCAGTATTCTGAATCAATGAATTTTTTGCTCCTTCCTATTGTATTATTTCTTATGCTACCTGTACCCTCCTGCTGACAGGCGCGTTTCAGACGCCGCCGCGGCACGGAAATGCAGGTTCATTTTCTGTGTCAAGTCAAATTCTCTCGTATGTTATCAGTGATCTGTTAATGTACTTGGCAATAAATCTTTTTCTGATTCTGATTCTGATTCTGAATTTAGATAAAATACACCTAGCTTAAACTAAATATTCATACCGGAGACCATATCACCCACCTGTATTTACATAATTGCACAAAATACACCAGGTGAAGGCCCCACCTTGCTTGCTGGCTTGTGACAGCCAGTCCAGACCACGCCCATGTTTTTGACATCACCAGTTGTACCCTGGCTGCCCTGCCTATCCACATTCACACTTATCAACATTGGACAATCATGACGGAAAGTGACAGCGATTGTGAACAAATTAGTTTAGTTTTGTCTTTTTTTTTGTCAGTGGTTCAGACAGTGACAGAGGCATAGAACCTTACAGGTTCGAGCCGTCCGAGACGGAATCAGATGCTTTGTCTGATGACAACAGTTCCAACGATGACCAGAGAGCAGAACCAGTGGAAAATGTCATTGAACTGGACATTAATCGCCTCCAGAATTGCGAAGCCGAAGGGGGTCTGTCGAGGGTGCCCCATAAATATTGATTTTTCGGAAGCCATTATTATTACAGTGGAGGAGAGCCGCTGCTGTCAAGAAATTGACCAGATCAATATGAAAATGGAGGCGCATACCTGTCAAGTGAGACGTTTTCGCCGTATTTTGGTGCCAAGCGCGGCTGTGGGGGACGGCGGCGTGGTGGGGGACACTTTTCTGGGAAATGTTTTAAATGTAGTTCGTGTTGTTATTGTCAAATATTTTAAGGAAAATACGGGGAAAATGCAATTTTAGCAAAAACGGGCGTATTGCCATTTCTGTACGCCCAAAAGAAAAATATACGGGAAAAAAAATTGAGTGTGTTGCGGAGCACGTCCTGTGTATGATCCCCCACAGCTGGTGCTGGCAGATGGCTCAGCCTGAGCTATTATCACTACAATGAGAAGTGTGGAGTCAATCATTAGTCAGATTGTCGGGGCGGGCTGATCGCTCAGCGTGAGCTATTCTCACTACAATGAGAAGTCATTAGGACAATGGTTTAACACGTTCAGCTGTGCAGCGGTTGCGGAACAGAGAGAGATCGCCTGACAAATACAGAATTCTGCTTTTTTTTTTTATTTTGCGCCGGACGCTGAGTTGTGTTGTTATTGTCAAATATCCATGAATCCTTAAAATATTTGACAATAACAACACGAGTTGCATTTGGGGCATTTCCCAGAGAGGTGTCCCTTGTTGCTCCGCCATCCCTTATAGCCGCTTTTTACGGTGTTGAAGTACGGCGAAAACGTCTCACTTGACAGGTATGAAAACATTTCCCAGAGAAGTGTCCCTTATTACCCAGCTGTCCCTGATAGTCCCGTTTTAAGGTATGGGTGAAATATCCAATTTTTTCTTTCTTGTTGCTCACTTCAACCTTCCAGTCTCCATATAAACAATCAATTGAAATACCCCAAGCATCAAACTAGGGTACAATCGATTTCGTCACTTCCGCCTTCTTCCCCAGGCGATTCCAGGGGCCGTGTCAGGCCAAGCGCGGCAGTTTTAAATTAACGAATATTCCGTTGTTACTGAAACATATGCACCAAGACCCAAACGGATCGGTTCCCTTTTATATCTAGTTTCAAGATATTTAAAGTACCCTGTTACGTGACATTTGGCCTTTAACAGTGCACATCCACTATTGTGGTTTGTTTTGTTACCACTATCTCCTGAGATCCTTTGGGGAAGTTTGTCCAGAAAGCCGGGTGTTTCTCGGTGTGGTGCCTGCGGGCATTGTATTCTTTTAGTACCCAATACACTCGTGGCAGATTAAACACGGTGGTTTGGTGTTTGAAGCTGACGGTAAAATGAACAAATACTTGTCAGTCCAGGCAGGGTTAAACCGACGATTTTCATCGTCAATTTTATGCTTCAGACTTGACAATGACATGTTGTAAGCTTGGTATCTTGCCACTAGCACCAATAGCCACAGTCATGGCCCACACTTCAAAACAAATGCACTGCATTGTGGGTTGGCTGTTGCTAGGCTACGCGGAGTGTTGCATTTACAGTCTGTAGTAATTAATGGATTTCTGCAATTCTGTGAAACGTGCTGGCCTTTGCTTCTCTGGCTGGACCACGGACTGGGCCTGGGCCACTCGGAGGTTAGTTCTAGGCCACATGTGGCCTGCGGGGCATCAACTGAATAGGCCTGCCTTATCTTATAGAATTTAATTTGATTTTTGACCAACAGTCCAAAAATGACTAAAAGATTACACTGTGTCCTTTTTCAGTCTTTCACACATCAATAAATTACACAACATAACAAAAGTAATTTTTTTGTAAGTTGTCTGTGTTTTTTCAACTGATTTAAGACAATTTTGCACCGCTGAATCCGAAAATGACATCCGTTTCTCTCGATCAGGTCAGATTTTTATGCTAAGTTGTAAGCAGTTTTACAGCAGTTGTATAGTTGTACTGTAAATTGAATAGTAGACAGTGATAAAGGTAAGTACATGTAAACTGAATGCTACGTCATCATTGTTCAAAATTCAGAGAATTTCAAGAAATAAAAAAGAATTTTGCATCATATAAAGCGAAAATACCCGTACATGTAAACAAAAACGTAAAAAACATGTGGCTGTGGTGGACACACATACGTGACCTGTTTTTGGACTCACATTTTAGATCAGAACAAAGGCAGAGCTTCCTTGGTGATTACAGGAAGCTGCAAGAGTGTTAGCTTTGGTATGCAAAGCTTGAGACTGTGGGGGTATAATTAAAGGATTAAAGAGGGGATGCATTGTAGACAGTGGGGGTGATATCATGGAGAGAGGATGCATTGTTACTGTCATTATAATGCAATGTGGTCTGTGAGACATGTGACTTGTGAACTGTAAGAGTCCTGGTATTTAAGGACGAGAGTTCCCTGTGTGGCTCTCTTTCTTCTGCTTCGTGATGTTGGAGATGTGAATAAAGCTGACTTGAGAGAGAACTCTGTGTCGTCATTCGCACATTTCCACATGGCCATAGTTCAAAAAGTTGACCTGATTGAGCAAAACCAATGTGATTTTTGGATTCAGCACATCAAAATTGTCCTAAATCAGCTAAAAAAAAAACTTAGACAATAAATTTGGTGTTGACCAGTGTTATCAAAGCAGCTGCAATATTCTATTGAGTGACTGATCGATAAAGTCAAATCATAATTCCAGCTCACCAACAGTTGTCTTATCTTTAATTCAGATTAAGAGTATACCAAATGAAAGGAAAACAGTAAAAATGTAGCAGTAAAGCGATATCATGCATGAATCATACTTTCTGCCTTCTTATTCATGAATATTCTCAGTCACGTCAGAAGAAAGTGAATTTCTGTAAAGTATGTTCTGTCAGGGTTGAGAACAACCGTGAGAACTTTCCACAGCAATGGAGAAGTGCTCTTCTTTTTCAGCATTTCCTGTTCAACGGTGATTGTGAACTGTATCATTTTTGTGGGTGTGTTTTCTGCTCTCCTTTGACAGTCCCTGACTCACTCAGTCGGGATGAGCCTGTGCTTCTGAGCAGATACTCCACCAATTTGCGGTCTCTCTTTAGAGCCACGTAGCATATCATTTTATTGTAAGTTTAGTATTTGTTATTTCAGTGAGTCAAGTAATTAGATTTAAATTCTTCGCTGAGTTTTGGTTCGGTGTGACACATTTCAAATTTGTAGTCCTCTTGCAGCAGAGTACTTTATATGGGGAGAGTAAAGAGGCAGAATATAATTCACACCCACGTTATACAGTAGCTACACTATTTTTCTGGTGTGTAGCATCATTTATCCATCTAGTTGGTGTAACTTAATTTCAGGAATGCAATAGCCACTTGCCTTGCCGTACTCATATCAATCTATCAGTAAATAACAAATAAATAATAAAACTATTTACAGAGCACAGATACTCAAAATGATGCTTCTTGCTGCAAAGTAATTTGCAGGTGAGAAAAAAGGTTTCTGCATAAAAGTACTTCCAAGGTCAGTTTTTATGGAAAAAAAAGATGTTCAGTTCTCTATTTGTGTGGTTTGTTTGTTGACAATTTCTGCACCTCAAAGCAAGGGACAATTAGTTCCATTACATTAGAAATTTGCAAAAAATTGGGCACCACTCACTTGAAACAATTACTTCGATAAATAGAAAAATATTACAAAAAATGTTGGACAAGAAATTCCCTTTCAAGTCTAAAATGTCTATTTTCTCCTGAGTAGGAATGGATGAAGCATCGTGTGCTTTGGGGTATTTTTCACATACTCACTTTCAACCTTTGGCATGCCTTCCATATACAGTGCATCCGGAAAGTATTCACAGCATTTCACTTTTTCCACATTTTGTTATGCAGTCCCTCCAGGATTTTGCGATGTTGCGATAGCACCAATTCACATGAAATCAGCCAATCAGCGCAACTATTGCGTGACCTTGCAACTTTGTCCAATCACCGCAACTTTCCCGCAATTTTGGCCAGTCCTCGTCAACTTCTGCCAATTTCACCTATCAATTTTGTCTAACTGGCCCTGAAACGGTTAGTCTAACTAATCAAATGCATCAGTTCACTTCCGTGTTTACAGTGAGTAGTGAGTTTATAGTTTACAGTGAGTAATGGAACACATCAGCAAACAGAGTGTGTGATTTAAAAAAAACACTCCCGCGAGGTTTTTAACACTGTCCCTTCCTCCGTCTCCCCCAGCCTGCCCATGGACGCCTCGCCACGTCTCCATCCTGACCGCGTGTGGTGATCCGAGCACTGAGTTAATCTGTGCCCGGGCCACTCAGTATTATCCCTTTTCTCCCTTATTATTTCTGCTCAGTTATTATTGGTTCTCCCAGGGCTTTTACTGTGACAGTGCCGCGGCCGGACTTCCGGCTGTCAAAGTCTAGCCGGCACTGTCACAGCTGATCTTGATTTGGTAATTATGTTTCCTCCTCTCCTGTCTGGTTCTTTGCTTTTTGTCATCTGTATTTAAGGGAGCAGCTGAGGCTCACTCCTCGCTGCGACCTACATCAATGTTAGACTGGAGTCCCTACGTCCGGCTCCAGTCCTGTCCCAGTTTCCTTCCTCACTACTTTGTATCTGTAAGTGTTTATTCCATAGCGTCAGGTTCTGCCCTTGCTACCTTCTTGTGTTGGTGTTAGTATTCTTTATTTGTGCTCAAGTTTAGTGTTTGTGTTTTGCCCCACGTGGCTCTTTATTTTGTACTCTCTGTAATAAACAAGCAAACTCTCTGTTGGCATCTGGCGCCTCATTTATGCCCTGAATAGGGGCAAACATGACAGTAGGTCGCAGCCAAGTGAGGTGCCAGCCACAGCAGTTTGTTTTTTGGGCTTGAGTTTTTTCCCTTTTCCGGGTGTCAGTCTTATTTGGAGAGATGGCGTCATCTGAGACTGGGTATTGCATCGAGTATCTGATAGAGGTTGATGACCTCCTGTCCAATGCCCGTCTGTTCACCCCCTCCGACACCGCACACTGGTACCTGGACCTCACGCAAAAGGCCTTAAAGCGCTATCACCTGACCTCGTATCCAGAGGGCAGGGAGAGGTTGGCGGCGTTGACGGTTCTATGTCAGAGGAACTGGGAACCAATGGAGAATCCTGCCAAGAAGCCTCCATCTCTTCCCCGGGACACGGTCGTTCCGACAAGGGGGAAGCCTTCTGATCGGGCCGGTTCTCCGCGAGGTTCCCGTCCAGATCCTGTCCCGGGTTGCCAGAAGAACTCCGTCTCCCAGCCAGCTGTTTTCCCCGTGCCACGACGAAAGGTGAAGACAGCAGCCTCAGCCTGCAGGTCATCTTCTCCCGCTGTTCCGTCAGCTCCACATCCCCGGGCTGCCCCGGCTGCTCCTCCCTCCTCCTTGGTGCGCCTTTCAGCTGCGGCGAGCCCAGCGAGTCCTTATCTGGCTCCCCCCGTCACCCATCCTCCATGAGGTTCCCGTCCGGATCCTGTCCCGGGACGCCAAAGGAACTCCACCTCCCAGCCAGCTGTTTTCCCAGCCTCGGCTGCTCCTCCCTCCTCCTCAGTGCTCCCTTCAGCTGCTGTGAGCCCTATGGTTCCTTGTCTGGCTCCGCCTGTCACCGATCCTGTTGGGGCAGCTCCTCCTTGTCTTGCGGAGGGGTCCTCTGTCACCATCCCTACAGGAAAAGGAAGAATCAAGCCCACTGCAGCAGTCACCATCGTTCCCCGGGAAAGCAGGCAAGCGTTTTTTTCATTCTAAATCTCTGTTTGATGAATTATCTTGTCTGATTCCTGGGGGTGGAGCTCAGGGTTCACAGTCCATTGAGCTCCCACCACCTGCTGCAGCCATTAAAACTGTACCTGCTACCTCTGTGTTTCCTCCCCTTCTCTCCAAGCATCCCCTGGTGCCAGGAGTAGACCGTCGGACGGAGGAGGAGCCTGCGGCCCTGGAGAGCTTGGTTCCAGCCCCGCAGCCGCGTCATGGGCAGAGGAAGAGGGCTGACTGTCATTTGGAGCCTGCGCCGATGATAAAGCGTCCCCTCGTCTCTGTGGAGCAGCAGTCAGCTCCAGCGGGCAATGGATCCCCTGCCACCAAGCCAAGTGGGCCATCGGCGTGGGTTTCAGCACCAGGGGGTTCTTGGACTGTGGAGACCATCATGCCAGCTGCGGAGACCACTGCAGTCGAGTGGGAACAGAAAGTGGACCTCCAGATCGTCGGAGTCCTGGATGGTGGTAGAGCTTGAGATCAGGCAAGTGCTCTATTTTGTCTTCTTACTTTCTGTGTTGGAGCATTCTTGCCTGTCTCTTGGGGAGAAGAGCTGGGTGCAGCCAGCCGCTGCATTCGAGCTCATCTCGCCGGGCTCTGCCACTGCCGGTGACCCTGACCTGTTCTCCCTCTCTGTCCGAGCCTTCTTCCAGGGTCACCGGAGATGAATCAGCTCCAGTCGCTGTCGTCAAGGCTCCGGGTTCATGTTTGGAGGTCATCCCAGGTGCTGCGCTGGCCCAATCGGGGTCCACCGTGGGTGCTGTACTGGCCCGGTCGGGGTCCACCGTGGGTGTTGCGCTGGCCCGGTCGGGGTCCACCATGGGTGCTGCGCTGGCCCGGTCGGGGTCCACCGAGGGTGCTGCGCTGGCCCAGTCCGAGGTTGGTGAGGGAGCTGTAGATCCCCTTCTGCCTGACACAGGACTGATTCCCCATTTCTCACCCTTCCCCCCCATTCTCCACCACCGGGCGCCGCTTGGGTCCCGCTCATTCAGTCCGGCTTCCCCTCGCTGTGCCTCTCGGTAGGGAAGTGGCCTCCGAGCTCCACCCTCTGGTCCTGGTGGTCTAAGGACGTGGGTCGGCTGTCTGAAGGACTGTTCCGCTGGTTCGGCGACCTGGGCCAGCCGCCTGAGGTACTGTTTCCCCAGTTCTGGGACTTGGGTAGGCCACCTGAATTGCTTTTTTCTTTTTTTCTAATGTGGAGTCTGGATGCCAGTAGGCCACCTGAACTGCCTTTTTTTTTCTCTGTACCTGCCGGTATTCCCATACTTGTGTTTTTGTGGTGTTTTTTTTTTCCCTCTCGTATATTGCTAAAAAGAGATTTTTTTTCTTGCCTTGAGATCGGGTAGTAGTGTACTTATACACTACTGTTCAAAAGTTTGGAGTCAGTTAGAAATTTCCTTATTTTTGAAAGAAAAGCACTTTTTTTCAATGAAGATAACTTTAAACTAATCAGAAATACACTCTATACATTGCTAATGTGGTAAATGACTATTCTAGCTGCAAATGTCTGGTTTTTGGTGCAATATCTACATAGGTGTATAGAGGTCCATTTCCAGCAACTATCACTCCAGTGTTCTAATGGTACAATGTGTTTGCTCATTGCGTCAGAAGGCTAATGGATGATTAGAAAACCCTTGTGCAATCATGTTAGGTCTGGAATGCTGTAATTGCTGCAAATAGAGGATTCTTTGACGAAAGCAAAGTTTGAAGGAAAAAATTATTATTTCAAATACAAATCATTATTTCTAACCTTGTCAATGTCTTGACTATATTTTCTATTCATTTTACAACTCATGGCGGTAAATAAGTGTGACTTTTCATGGAAAACACAAAATAATTGTCTGGGTGACCCCAAACTTTTGAACGGTAGTGTATATTTTTTGTGTTCGCCTATTCTTCTGGACTTGAACATTTTCTGAGCTGAAGTGTACATATATTTTTGTTTTCACTTATTTACCTGGTTTTGGACATTCTGTGACGTCATTCGTGTTTGTATGCATGTATTAGCTGTGCTATTTTGAGCATGAGCCTTTCTGTTTATCATTCTGATCTTTGTGGGGGTGGTTTTCTCTGTATAAGACAGTCCTTCTCAAATAGTGGGGCGATGCCAGGGGGGGGCGCGTATGACCCCGGGGAACAGGCTTTGCTTTTGCCGTGTAAAGTGTAATTGCACATCCACGGCAGCAGGTGGTGCAGTGGCGCTCTCATTGTCAAAGTCTGTGCGGGAGTTTAAAACTTTTTAAATTGCTGTCAACAAACCCCTTGAGAGACACCATGGAGAAATATTTAACAGTAACGAAAAGAAAGGCGGAGAGAGACACAGGTAAAGAGACAAATGAAAGTCTCCCAAAAGCTAAGACGAGGAAATATGACGAAGCTTATCCAGCGCTTGGCTTCACTCTGACTACGGTGGGAGACGAGGAAAGACCGGTGTGTTTACTGTGTCTGAAAATGTTTGCAGCGGACAGCATGAAGCCAAATAAATTAAGACGTCACCTACAGACATTACATCCTCAACACATTGATAAGCCGCTTGATTTTTTTCAGCGAAAACGTGCAGAGTACGGCCAACAATCATCCCGCTTTGTGAACGCTACATCAGTAAACCAGCGAGCACTTTTAGCATCATTTAAAGTGGCGTACCAAATTGCGTAGTGCAAAAAACCCCACACAATTGTTAAATATATTGGTGCTCCTGTGTTAATGTTCCAGATCAATTTACATTTAATATTATTTATTGATTGAATTATTTTTCTCAGCATCAAATGGTTCAGTTGGTCAAAAATGTTTCTAGTTTAAATAAGGATTGACATATTTTTTATTTCAGGCACTTTGATGCACTTTAAGTTTTTTTTTTTCTGTTTTAGACTATAACAGGGTTTCTGTGTGGCATAATAAAGTTAATATTTGTTGAAAGTTGATTTATATTGCTTTTTTCTTTTGTTAATGTTAAAAAGGATACAATTTTAGGTATACTTATACAATTTTTATAGATAATGATCTTATTTATAGTCACCGCGGCGAGTGGGGGGGGGCGCGAAATATTTTCTCTTTCCTAGGGGGGGCTTTGCAAAAAATAATTGAGAAGCACTGGTATAAGATAAGATAAGATAAAATAAGCCTTTATTAGTCCCACAATGGGGAAATTCCAGGATTGCAACAGCACAGGGATAGCAACACTCAGAGCAATAATTTAGAAGATAAGAAAATAAGAGCAGTCAATATACATATGTACACATAAATATACAAATATATATACAGTGCAGAGCATTGTAGCTAGATGGAATAAACAGCATAACAGTCTATTTAGTTACCCCACATAGTATGAATATGTATCCATACATATTGTCACCCTCCATAGCGATTGATATTGTCCTAGTTGTATACTGGAGGGGGACCATTTTGTGTAAGTCTGTTGCGTCTTTTGCATTCAATACTATTAGGTTGTAACGTTTTTTTTTTTTTTTGCTATCTCTGCGAGCAGCCCTGCTTAGGTTATAAAGTCTGACAGCCGTAGGCAGGAAGGACCTGCGAAACCTCTCGGTCGCACACCTAGGATGATGTACCCTACTGCTAAATGAGCTCTTCAGTGCATTCAGTATGTCCTGCATAGGGTGGGACTCAGACTCCAGCAGAGATGACAGCTTAGCCACCATCCTTCTCTCTCCTATCTCCTCCACTGGGTCAAGGTGCTGCCCCAGGACAGGGCTAGCTTTCTAGCTTTGCTGTTAGACATTTTTGTGCCTGTTTCTTTCGGGTTTCTCTCCCTCCTAGCCTGTTTCCCCCTCCGCCCACCCAAGGTCGGTCTTGTTATCTTGCTAGCCATCTGGTTGGGGGGGGTGGGGGGGCTCTCTGGATGTCACTTTGGACGCCTGGAATGCATCCCTTGAATGGGGGTGCTGTAGTGATCCGAGCGCTGAGTTAATCCGCGCCCGGGCCACTCAGTATTTTTCCTTTTTTTCCCTTATTATTTCTGTTGAGTTATTATTGGTTCTCCCAGGGCTTTTACTATGACAGTGCCGCGGCCGGACTTCCGGCTGTCAAAGTCTAGCCGGCACTGTCACAGCTGATCATGATTTGGTTATTACGTTTCCTCCTCTCCTGTTTGGTTCTTTGCTTTCTGTCATCTGTATTTAAGGGAGCAGCTGAGGCTCACTCCTCGCTGCGACCTACATCAATGTTAGACTGGAGTCCCTACATCTGGCTCCAGTCCTGTTCCAGTTTCCTTCCTCGCTACTTTGTATCTGTAAGTGTTTATTCCACAGTGTCAGGTTCCGCCCTTGCTACCTTCTTGTGTTGGTGTTAGTATTCTTTATTTGTGCTCAAGTTTATTGTTTGTGTTTTGCCCCACGTGGCTCTTTATTTTGTACTCTCTGTAATAAACAAGCAAACTCTCTGTTGGCATCTGGCGCCTCATTTATGCCCTGAATAGGGGCAAACATGACACCGCGTGTATGAAGCGCTGGGTTTGTGTTGAAAAACATGCGCCTGCCCAAAAGCACCCTATCGCGGGAGCGCGCGTGAGGAGAGTACACTACACTACAGCGAGTATTTGAACATTTATACATCTTTAGAGGTAAAATGATTACTACATCTGGTCAAGGAGCTTTAAAACTGTGAATCTCCGGTGTGGACGGCCAAACGCACCCACCCTTCCCGTCGTCCCGCTGTAAATGAAAGATGTGTGTGTGTGAAGACCGACATGCAGCAGACAGACAGGCAGGCATGGAAAGAGAGAAAATATTCTCTCTTTCTTATTGACAATCCTTGTATTGTTATATAGAATATCACTGCAGTAAACTGGAAAAAAAGTATCTGCTTTAAAATCTGGGATTCTTCCCACAACTTTTAGTCCAAAAAACATTCTAAAAACATTGCAACTTTTATCAAAACTTTTTAAAAAAGCTCCTGCGAATTCAGGCTTTTTGGCCCACAACAATCATAAAAACATCCCGCGAAATCCTGGAGGGACTGGTTATGTTACAGCCTTATTCCAAAATGGATTAAATTCATTTTTTCCCTCAAAATTCTACACACAATACCCCATAATGGCAACATGAAAAAAGTTTCTTTTTTTTTTTTTAGATTTGTGCAAATCTATAAAAAAAACTAAGAAATCACATGTACGTAAGTATTCACAGCCTTTGCTCAATACTTTGTTGATGCACCTTTGGCAGCAATTACAGCCTCAAATCTTTTGGAATATGATGCCTCAAGCTTGGTACACCTATCTTTGGACAGTTTTGCCCATTCCTCTTTGCAGCACCTCTCAAGCTCCATCAGGTTGGATGGGAAGCGTCGGTGCACAGCCATTTACAGATCTCTCCAGAGATGTTCAATTGGATTCAAGTCTGGGCTCTGGCTGGGCCACTCAAGGACATTCACAGAGTTGTCCTGAATCCACTCCTTTGATATCTTGGCTGTGTGCTTAGGGTCGGTATCCTGCTGAAAGATGAACCATCACCCCAGTCTGAGGTCAAGAGTGCTCTGGAGCAGGTTTTCATCCAGGATGTCTCTGTACATTGCGGCATTCATCCTTTCCTTATCCTGACTAGTCTCCCAGTTCCTGGCGCTGAAAAATATCCCCACAGCATGATGCTGCAACCACCATGCTTCACTGTAGGGATGGTATTGGCCTGGTGATGTGCAGTGCCTGGTTTCCTCTAAACATGATGCCTGGCATTCACACCAAAGAGTAGGGATGAGCCAGTCCGAAAACCGTATCGGTTTTGATCCAGGCAAAATGGCCGGCTCGGTATTGTAAGGAATAAAAGTAATTTATCGATCAGATACATTAAAAATATTAAAATGAAGGCACGATCATGTTCTCAGCCGTGCTATGTGCAACTTCTGTATGCACAAGCAACGAGTGTCACATTACTGGAGCTTGTCTGTGAGACTTGCCTCAGTATGTTGCTGTGTGGTATCAGCATTTATAATCTTGCACCACCAACTTGATAAAACACAAAAGTATCACAGCAAAGGAGTGTGCTGAATTCTGTCAAGAACCGAGCAGAAGGACGTATATCCTTCTGCAGCAACAGCTGCAACAGCTGCTGCAGTGCTGGTTTTCCAGCTCAGGAAGCTGGACGCTAAAAGTGAAACCTAAAAAGAACAAAACTGAAAGTAAAAACCAGACTGGAGCATACCTTTAGGGGAGAGTCTTATGGTTGAGAGGTAGGTGAAAGAAACATATATAGCAAATTATATTTTTTTTTGTATTTTGTTTGTATTTTTATACTTTATTAATCCCAGAAGGTGCAAGGCTACATTAACATGAAATGGAACAGGAATGACTTCAAAATAAGAGCAAACCTAAAAACCAAGAATGGACAGAAAATAATATCATAAACACTACTACTGTAAATAAACCAAGGACCAGGAGAATACCTATGATAATAATAATAATGGATGACAAAAATACAACTTAAAGGGTTAGTTCCTTTATTTTCAGATCTACAGCATTTTTACTTCATGCATATAAAGTGGCACTTTGAATTTCATTTGAGTGTTTACTTAAATACTCAGCTTCAAAGTTTTGTATAAACTTGCACCTAAAACTTCAGAATGCGTGTTTACATGGTGCTGACCAGTGAAATTCTGCCAATGTTGCAAAGTTTAAAGGTGAAAGTCACAACAATTCTATAAAAACAAAGATCTTTAAAGGCCAAAAGTCACGTAATTTTTTTTTCTAAATAACAACGAATTTAGATAAAATACACATAGCTTAAACCAAATATTCATACCGGAGACCATATCACCCACCTGTATTTACATAATTGCACAAAATACACCAGGTGAAGGCCCCACCTTGCTTGCTGGCTTGTGACAGCCAGTCCAGACCACGCCCATGTTTTTGACATCACCAGTTGTACCCTGGCTGCCCTGCCTATCCACATTCACACTTATCAACATTGGACAATCATGACGGAAAGTGACAGCGATTGTGAACAAATTAGTTTAGTTTTGTCTTTTTTTTTTTGTCTTTTTTTTGTCAGTGGTTCAGACAGTGACAGAGGCATTGAACCTTACAGGTTCGAGCCGTCCGAGACGGAATCAGATGCTTTGTCTGATGACAACAGTTCCAACGATGACCAGAGAGCAGAACCAGTGGAAAATGTCATTGAACTGGACATTAATCGCCTCCAGAATTGCGAAGCCGAAGGGGGTCTGTCGAGGGCGCCCCATAAATATTGATTTTTCGGAAGCCATTATTATTACAGTGGAGGAGAGCCGCTGCTGTCAAGAAATTGACCAAATCAATATGAAAATGGAGGCGCATACCTGTCAAGTGAGACGTTTTCGCCGTATTTTGGTGCCAAGCGCGGCTGTGGGGGACGCCGGAGTGGTGGAGGACACTTTTCTGGGAAATGTTTTAAATGTAGTTCGTGTTGTTATTGTCAAATATTTTAAGGAAAATACGGGGAAAATGCAATTTTAGCAAAAACGGGCGTATTGCCATTTCTGTACGCCCAAAAGAAAAATATACGGGAAAAAAAATTGAGTGTGTTGCGGAGCACGTCCTGTGTGTGATCCCCCACAGCCGGTGCTGGCAGATGGCTCAGCCTGAGCTATTATCACTACAATGAGAAGCGTGGAGTCAATCATTAGTCAGATTGTCGGGGCGGGCTGATCGCTCAGCGTGAGCTATTCTCACTACAATGAGAAGTCATTAGGACAATGGTTTAACACGTTCAGCTGTGCAGCGGTTGCGGAACAGAGAGAGATCGCCTGACAAATACAGAATTCTGCTTTTTTTTTTTTATTTTGCGCCGGACGCTGAGTTGTGTTGTTATTGTCAAATATCCATGAATCCTTAAAATATTTGACAATAACAACACGAGTTGCATTTGGGGCATTTCCCAGAGAGGTGTCCCTTGTTTCTCCGCCGTCCCTTATAGCCGCTTTTTACGGTGTTGAAGTACGGCGAAAACGTCTCACTTGACAGGTATGAAAACATTTCCCAGAGAAGTGTCCCTTATTACCCAGCTGTCCCTGATAGTCCCGTTTTAAGGTATGGGTGAAATATCCAATTTTTTCTTTCTTGTTGCTCACTTCAACCTTCCAGTCTCCATATAAACAATCAATTGAAATACCCCAAGCATCAAACTAGGGTACAATCGATTTCGTCACTTCCGCCTTCTTCCCCAGGCGATTCCAGGGGCCATGTCAGGCCAAGCGCGGCAGTTTTAAATTAACAAATATTCCGTTGTTACTGAAGCATATGCACCAAGACCCGAACGGATCGGTTCCCTTTTATATCTAGTTTCAAGATATTTAAAGTACCCTGTTACGTGACATTTGGCCTTTAAAAAAAAAAATAATACATCAACAAACCGTTTAGAAACTTGCACAACGTAAGTCTTAATGTTCTTCCAAAAATTAGAATATTGATGAAAAAAATACTTTGTAATTTTTTCCAGACCAATAATAATGTAAATATTTATATTTCAGAAGATTTTTTTTAGACAGAAAATTCTTCCATCCGGATTTCAGATCCAATACAATGAATCTGTTGATGTCACGTGCTATTGCATTTTCGTACCAGTGCAGGTTGTCAGATGCTGCCATGGCCACTTCTGAAAGTGACAGCGCATTCCGTTATCCTTCTCAAGTAAGAAGTAATAAACGAAGGGGCAAGACCAGAATAAGTATTGGTTCAGCTTTTGATTGCTGGTGTGAACTGAAGAATCATAAAGGTTTGGAAATCCATACTGAGGTTGCCAATTTGCTACTCGAATGGAAAGCTAAGCTAAGCTAAGCTAACTAGTGTTTGCATAGCTATCTGTAACCTACATTTTGTCTATAAGATGTTCCTGTTATTAATATGACTGTGTGATGATATCAACTGGTGTATGGCGATGGGATAGACCACAGGAATTGCTCGGTAAACCTTTCCAAACAGTAATTTTTCCACTCTGGTCTAGTGTAGCTACAGTTAGCATTAGCTTCCGATACCGTGAAGGAAAGAACTCCATTTTTCTCTAACGAACATTATGAGTTTTTAAAAACACATTAGTTTTACATTGTGTTCGATGATCTCCCACACACTTGTGGCCATTTATCTAAAGAAGCCGTTTTTGCCTATTATTTTAATGTTGTCTAATTTTGCCAGAATCAAAATTTCTTACAGTTAGGATTAGCTTATGATACGTCGAACAAAGGATATTTTGTTTACGTGATCAAATGTTTTTGATGTTTATAAAATAAATTGCTTTTACATTGTGTTAGATGATATTCCCCAAATGTATCCCCACTGTCTTTTGAAAGCAGAAATAGAGCCAAAACCTTCACCGGGTCAGCTTAGTTGTCATCTTACATCTATATATAATTTTTTAAACTTCTTGGTGTCTGTGAAAATTTTTTTTTTTTCCACAATATCTTTATTGAACCTTTTTTTTTTTTTTAACAAACATGATACAAACAAACACTAACACTAAAGTACTACAAAAAAAAAAAAAAAAAAAGATGCACTAAAAACACTAACAACCACCAGGAAAATCAAATCTTCAACAATGCTCCTCTGTTTAGTCTAGACAATCCAATACATAAGTATACATATTATGTTCACCAGTTTGGAATTTGCAAGGTCCACAAACATCATTCACCTTCTTCTTCAAAAGTTATGTTTAAATTTTTTACATAATCAATAAAAGGTCTCCATATATTCTCAAACACAATTTCCTTTGATTTCAGTATATATGTTATTCTTTCTAATGGAAGGTTTGTTAACATCTGTCTTAACCACTGAGTCACATCTGGTCTATGAGTCTTTTTCCATAATAGTGCAATACATTTTTTGGCATTAAGCAAACTGAGGTCTATGAATGTTCTTTCACTTTTATTAAAATTATGCTTTTCTGGGTACAGACCCAACAAAAACAGTTTAGGATTCAATATGATTTGTTTTGAGATTATTTTTTCAATTGTTACCCTCACCTCTTCCCAAAACATTCTTATTAATCTACATTCCCATACACAATGAAATAGAGTTCCTTTACTTTCCATGCATTTTGTGCATGTATCTGGTATATTTTTGTTATATTTATTTAACTCCTCCGGTGTAACATACATCCGCATTAACCATTTGAAATGTATCAATTTAAGGCGTACATTTATTGATTTGGTTTGAGCTTCTGTACAAGCCAATTCCCATTGTTCCTCTGAAATTTCAGTTTGCAGATCTTCTTTCCAGTAGTTTAATCTTTTCAGTGAATTTTCACTTGAAGATAGTGTCAATGAGTTATAAAACTCTGAAATAATACCCTTTCTTTTACTATCTTTCATCATCATTTTTTCCAAGGATGAATAAATAGGTCGAGTGAGAGCTTTATTTTGATTTGATCGAATAAAGTTTCTAAGTTGAAGATATTTAAAAAAAATGTGTTCTATTGAGATTAAATTTGATCCTCAGCTCTTCAAAAGACATTATGTTATCTGCACATGGCAAATATAAATCCTGAATCTTTTGTATCCCTTTTAAATTCCATACTTTAAATACAGCGTCCGCTCTCCCTGGTTTAAAATATTGATTACCCCATATTGGACTAAATTGTGACAATAACTGTGGTTCTTTTAAATAGTTTTTAGCTTCACACCATATTTTGATCATATGCTTTACAAATGGATTTTTAACTTGTTTTTGTAATTTTTTTGCCGAATCTGAGTATATGAATATGGGAAGAGGTAAAGGTAAATTGTATGATTCCATTTCAGTCCAGTGAGGGAGATCATTTGATGAAAAATAATATGTCATAGACCTCAGTTGTGCCGACCAATAATACAACATAAAATTTGGACATTTCAGACCTCCACGATCAAATGGTAAATATAATAAAGACAGACGTAATCTAGCCCTTCTGTTGTTCCATATAAATTCCACTAACTTTTTTTTTATTCTTGAGAATAAATCTAAAGGTGGTGATAAGGGAATGTATTGAAATAAATAAAGTATTTTAGGTAAAATATTACTTTTAAGTATACTGATTCTCCTGATCATCGACATTGGTAGTGACATCCATCTCTGAGTTAACTCATTGATATCTGACATTAAGGCTTCATAGTTGACACTGGCGACTGATTCTAGCTTAGGCACAATTTGGATTCCTAAATATTTAAACTGATTTACAACACTGAATTGATTTACCTCAGGGGCTGGGTAATTTCTCTGGGTCTCATTTAGCATTAATATTGAAGATTTAGTTTTATTTATTTTATATCCTGATATTTCCCCAAAATTCTTTATTAAATTCAACAAGGTTGGAATTGATTTTTTTAGATTCGACATAAACAAAATTATGTCATCGGCGTACAGGGAGATTTTATGTTCTGTTGGTCCAACTTTAATTCCATATATTTGTGAATGTAAACGTATCGCTATCGCTAAAGGTTCAATTGCCATAGTAAACAGTAAAGGTGAAAGTGGACAGCCTTGTCGACATCCTCTATTGATTTTTATTGGTTTTGAAATATTGTTATTTGTTAGGATTTCTGCTGTAACATTATTGTATATTATTTGAACCCATTTTATGAAATTATTTCCAAGTCCAAACCTTTGTAGGACTTCAAAAAGAAAGGGCCATTCAACTCTATCAAAGGCCTTTTCGGCGTCCAGTGATAGGAGAGCTGTATCCGGTGCTTCTTTATTAAAATAAATAATATTAAATAGTCTTCTTACATTATGGAAGCCTTGTCTTCCCTTTATAAAGCCATTCTGATCTCGATTAATAATATTTGGTAAAATTTCTTGTATTCGTCTTGCTAAAATTTTACAGATTATCTTAAGGTCGGCGTTTAATAGGCTTATTGGTCTCATATTTTCACATTTATTAGAGGGCTTACCTGGTTTTGGCAGCAGTATAATTAAGGCATTATTTATGTATGATGGTAAATTATTATTTTGAAATGCTTCTAAAACCATTTCCAAAAAAGGTTTTATTAATTTATTCTTAAATTTTTTATAAAGATCAACTGGAAGACCATCTGGTCCTGCACTTTTTCCTGATTTCATATTATCAATGGCTAGCCCAACTTCTTCTTGACTAAATTTAGACTCCAATATCTCCCTGTTTTCATTTGGAATACACGGTATAGATAGTTCGTTCAAAAACCCATTTAGTTTTGTTAAATCAAATTCATTTTTAGTATCATATAATTTTTCATAGTAATCTCTAAAGGCTCTGTTAATTTCTAAAGGATCTATAACTACCTGTCCGTTACTTATAATACTAGTAATTGGTGTTTTAATTTCTAATTGTTTAATCTGCCATGCCAATAATTTTCCTGATTTTTCACCTTGTTCATAAAAAGATTGTTTCAATCTTAGAAGACTCGAGGCAGCTCTATTCGCTGATTTTTTGTCGTATTCAGCTCTCAAAATCAGTAATTCATTCTCCAACCTTGGATCACTTCCTGCATACACTTTTTCCTGAAGACTTTTCATTTTATGTTCCAATTTAGCTCTCTCCTCTCGAGTCTTCTTAGATTTTGATCCTGTATAACTAATAATATGTCCCCTAATAAAAGCTTTGAAAGCCTCCCACTTTACACATGCTGATGTTTGTGTAGTATTGATGTCAAAGTACTCGTCTATCTGTTTTTCTATATACTTGACAAATTCCTCATCCTGAAGCCATTTATGCTGAAATTGCCATCTACCTGATTCCTTTGTCAATTTTTTATCTACATATATTAGACAACAGGGTGCATGATCAGAGATCACGATGTTATCATAAAAGCAGTTTTGAATCTTGGATCTTAATTCTGTGGAAATCAAAAAATAATCAATACGTGAGAATGTCTTGTAGGTACTGGAATAACAAGAATAGGCTTTAACTTGTGGTTTCATTTCTCTCCATATATCTAACAATCTCAATTCTTTCATAAAATGATTAATAGTCATCCTACATCCATTGTGCGTACAATCCAGTCCTGTTGATCTATCTATACCTGGATTCAATGTACAATTAAAATCCCCTGCTATTATATGTTGCCCTGTAAGTGATGATAAAATAAGAAATAAATTAGCAAAGAACTTTTGGTCATCTATATTGGGACCATATAAGTTCACAAGATTTATATTTTCTAATAGCAAAGAACCTTGAATAATTACATATCTTCCAAGTTTGTCTCCAATTACATTTTTCACTTGAAAAGGGACTGATTTATGTATGAGAGTCATAACTCCCCTGGCCTGGGATGAGAATGATGAGGTGAAGACACTTCCTTGCCATCTACTCCTAATTCTTTTTATATCCTCCTCTATTAAATGAGTTTCTTGTAAAAACACAATTTTTGAACCCATGTCTTTTATTTTATTCATAACTTGTTTAAGTTTTTTTAAATTTTGTAGACCTCTGCAATTCCATGAAGTTAAATTAAGATTAACACTTTGGTTTATGATCAATAGAGAGTTTGGGATTACCTTGCAGTGTAGACATGCTCATACAGAGAAGCAAAAACATGAGTGGTTGAACATTCATCCTACAAACTACACACAAACAAATTCCCCCTTCCCACACTTGTGGCGAACCCCCCAAAATCAAAAGAAAAATTCCGTCTCCCGATATAGCCATCGACCGCTCCACACCCACGGGGAACAGCCTAAGCCACTCCTTCTTCATCCTCCCAATCACCCTAACTCTACTGCTTTTAATGACGTAACATTAACTCTCCTCTGTAGTTTTCCAACTTAACTCCAAAATTTTTAACAACTAACTAACTAACTAACCTGCACTTATATAGCGCTTTTCTAGTCACAAAGACCACTCAAAGCGCTTTCACTAATACTAACCCTCTATTCTAAGGGCCTATAGGAAACAAATATCTAGGGACAATTTAGAACAGCCAATTAACCTAACATGCATGTGTTTTTTGGCATGTGGGAGGAAACCGGAGAAATCCCGGAGTAAACCCACGGAACACGGGGAGAACATGCAAACTCCACACAGATCACTGTCGGTCGGGGGCTGGGATCGAACCCACGATCCCAAGATCCCCACAATCCCCCGGCCAAGGGTAAACTGTGCTGCCGCAGTGCTAACCACTGCGCCACCGTGCAGCAACTTTGTACATCATAGTTTTTTTTTTGTTTTGTTTTTGTTTTGTTTTAATATATAATACAATCTATATTTTGTAAACTTGCTATTTACTTCAAGTCAGTCAGATGCCTGTGCAAATGCTTAATTATTCTACCTTATATTTTGTTCATGCTTAGCTCCCACCAGTCTCTTCTTCTTCTTTGATCTTCTTGATGAACTCCTGCGCCTCCTCTGGGGTCTTGAAGATGTGGGTTCTGCCCTCATACGTGGTCAGCAGTCTCGCAGGATAGATTACACCATGACGAATCCCAAGGTTGCGCAGCTCCTTACGTATGGGATCAAACTGCTTCCTCAATTGTTGGATTCCTGTGGCCAAATCTGGGTAGAACCGCACCTGCTGATCCTGGTGTTTAATCTCTCCTTTAGCTCGTGCAGCGTTGAAGATCTTCATCCTGTCTCTGTTGCTAAGAAACTTCATAATTAAGGTCCTCGGCGGTCCCTTATCTCTCCGTGGGCCAATACGATGTGCTTTTTCCAGAACCACTGCTGATTGCAACTCCTCGCTGCCCAGCACCTCCGGAATCCACTTTTCCAGAAAGGAATATACGTCCCGACCTTCTGATTCCTCTGGAAGACCCACCAGCCTCAGGTTATTCTGTCTCGACCGAGATTCCAAATCCAAAATATTATCTTCTAGACATTTATTTTTTTTTTCCAAAGTGCGCACCTTTAATTGAAGACGGGTGACGTCATCTTCAGCACTAGCGAGACGGAGCTCCATCTGCGCCGTTCGTTCTACACAGTCACCCAATTCCTTTCTTATTCCTTCCAACGCTGTCATAATCCCATCAAATCTAGAGGAAAAGTCCGCTCTCATTGAACTCATGGCAGCCATCAGCGCATCTGCGCCATTCCCCGCAGATTTCGCACCGTTGCCAGCCTCCTCCGCCATATATGGAGTTTTGTTTGCTGCGTCACAGACCTGAAAGTCCGTTAATTTGGACTGTTTCGGCGGCTCGCTTTTTCCTTTACCTGGTTTTCCAGCCTTAGGCTTCGCCGACATATCCTCGCCCAAACGCTGGGATACGTTCTGTCCCAAATGAGAGAGTTATTTGCCGATTTTTTTTCTCCAGGAGCAGAGCAGAGTGAGACACGTCCGTCTTACGTGGCAGCCATAACCGGAAGTCCCTAATTCTAATTTTAATTCTCATTCTAATGTATGCCATTAAAAAGTTCTCCTTTAAGCCCACCTGGATAGGAGGCCCGGACCCTTTTAGCTGCACTGGACTATAACCAGCACAAGGACCATGTAAGTTTTGTGCCACCAAAACATTTTACACAATTATCTATAAACTGTAATATTAGGATTAGAAATTTAATTTTTTTTTTTTTTTTTGGGGGGGGGGGATTTCGTCGTCGGCCTCCGTCGGTCTATGATGACCATGGAAGAGAATCCTAAACGTCTACTCTGCTGGAACAGCACCGCCTGTGGCTGAACAGGCCGATGCGCACCGGTGTTCTACCTTCCAGCGTTGGGCGTTGGTAGGATTCAAGCCTGGGCAGGAAGATATGGAGGACAAGATGTTACCCATGCAGCATGTCCCCCCTCTCCACGTCACTGATGAATCCAAAGGAACAGCAGGGCTGCTATAGTTTGGCACCAGCGCCGTCGCAGGAGCTGCCAGAACGATGTTGAGCACAACAGAGAACTGCCTTAGGGGCTCCGACTCCGGATTTTTCCTCAGGGTTGACTCCCGAAGCCTTTCCCTTGACCGGGTGTGCCACAAGGCAGCGGAGGTTTGAAATCAGGGTTTACCTTCCCCTAGATGGGCTACCTTCCCAGGTTGACGAGCCACCATCTACCCGAAGCATCTGGTTTTAAGGCGCCAAAGATCCGCCCTCGCCCCTTCTCCTATTAGTAAAAGCAGTTCCGCCGGGCTTAGAGACTAAACCACACGGGCAGGCTAGGAGTTGGACTTGGTTGTCAGAGGCTTTTCGAGACGCATGCCGTAAGGAGCATTTTATGAGCACTGGGAGCTTAACCCCAGTGCCGCTCCTGGCTATGACAACCTTGGAACCGGGGGGGGAGGGATTTATTAATTAAGATAAGATAAGATAAGATAAGATAAGATAAGCCTTTATTAGTCCCACAACGGGGAAATTCCAGGATTGCAACAGCACAGGGATAGCAACACTCAGAGCAACAATCAGAAGGCAAGAAAAAAAAAAGCAAGAGCAGCTAATATACATATGTACATCATTGGCTCCATCGATCTCGAAAGATCATGGGGGGGTTTTGTGCCTTGGGTCATCATTCAGGGAGCTGCACCATCGGGCGTGGCTGTAGAGGCCGATACGGGATCTGCAGGTCCTGCCGCAGCCGTTGCAGATGAATTCTTCACAGTGTAGTGGGGGTCTCGACAGTCTCCTCTGTCTGCGGAGTCTCTTCTCCCCCCAGCGAGTGTCTCTTCTTTCCTCTGCTGTTCGGATGACATCCTGGGTGATGGTCCGCCAGTTGGAGCGGACGGAGGCGGCTGACTCCAGGTCGGAGGGGTTAAAGCCTCATATAGTAATATGTACATATTACTATAAATATATATATATACACACAGACACACAGTGCAGAGCATTGTAGCTGGATGGAATAAATATATGAATATATAAACACACAGTGCGGAGCATTGTAGCTAGATGGAATAAATATGTAGATATATAAACACCCACAGTACAGAGCATTGCAGCTAGGTGGAATAAATATGAAAATATATAAACACACAGTGCGGAGCAATGTAGCTAGATGGAATAATATGTAGATATATAAACACACAGAGTGCGGAGCATTGTAGCTAGATGGACTAAATATATAGATATATAAATATAAACACC
Source organism: Pholidichthys leucotaenia (assembly GCA_020510985.1). NCBI lineage: Eukaryota > Metazoa > Chordata > Actinopteri > Cichliformes > Pholidichthyidae > Pholidichthys > Pholidichthys leucotaenia. The sequence continues at coordinate 127,651,054 of CM035842.1, read as the reverse complement.
CAGTGTGGAGCATTGTAGCTAGATGGAATAAATATGTAAATATATAAACACACACAGTGCAGAGCATTGTTGCTAGATGGGATGAAACAGCACAACCGTCTACTTAGTTATCCTACATGGTATGATTATGTGCCCATACATATTCTCACCCTCCATAGCGACCGGTATTTTCCTAGTTGTATGCCGGAGGGGACCATTGTGTAAGTCTATTGCATCTTTTGCATTCAAAAACTATTAGGTTGTCACGTCTTTTTTGCTATCTCTGCAAGCAGCCCTGCTTAGGTTGTACAGTCTGACAGCCGTTGGTAGGAAGGACCTGCGAAACCTCTCGGTTGTGCACCTGGGATGGTGTAGTCTGCTACTAAATGAGCTCCTCAGTGCATTCAGTATGTCCTGCATAGGGTGGAACTCGGACTCCAGCAGAGATGACAGTTTAGCCACCGTCCTTCTCTCTCCTTTCTCCTCCACCGGGTCAAGGCGCTGCCCCAAAACAGAGCTAGCTTTCTTGATCAGTTTGTTCAGTCTCTTCCTATCGGCTGCAGTAATGCCACTGCTCCAGCAGACCACTCCAAAAGTGATGGCTGATGCCACCACCGTGTCATACAATGTCTTCAGCAGCGCCCCTTGTACACCAAAAGACTTGAGTCTCCTCAGTAGGAACAGCCTGCGCTGTCCCTTCTTGTAGAGTGCGTCAGTATTGTGTGACCAGTCTAGTTTATTGTTCAGATGAACACCCAGGTACTTGTAGGATGTCACCATCTCAATGTCTGTTCCCTGTATATTTACTGGTGCTGTGAGGGGTTGTCCATGCCTGCGGCAGTCCACCACCAGCTCCTTAGTTTTCCTCGCGTTGATCTGGAGGCAGTTCCAATGGCACCAGTCCACGAAGTCCTGGATAAGCCCTCTGTACTCAGCTTCGTCTCCATTGGAGATGAGGCCAACGATCGCAGAGTCATCAGAGAACTTCTGTAGATGGCAGTGTGTTGTGTTGTGTGAGAAGTCCGCAGTATAAAGAGTGAACAGGAAGGGAGCCAACACCGTTCCCTGGGGGGCCCCCGTGCTACCGATGATCGTGTCGGACACACAGTCCCGGGTTCTCACAAACTGAGGCTGGTTCGTGAGGTAGTCCAGGATCCATGATGACAGGTGCTGGTCCACCCCTGCGCGCAGCAGCTTGTCCTTCAGGATCATCGGTTGGATGGTGTTGAAAGCACTGGAGAAGTCAAAGAACATGATCCTCACCACATTCCCGGGCTTCTCCAGGTGGGACAGAGTACGGTGAAGGAGGAAGATCACCGCATCCTCCACCCCAATGCCATCCTGGTAGGCGAACTGGAGTGGATCCATCGCTGGTTCCACCAGGGGGCGGAGGTGAGCAAGGAGCAGTCTCTCCAGGGTCTTCATCAAGTGGGACGTCAAGGCCACCGGTCTGTAGCTGTTCAGGTCTTTGGGGTGGGAAGTTTTTGGTACAGGTACCATACAAGATGTTTTCCACAGCTGTGGTACCCTCCCCAGCTTCAGGCTCAGGTTGAAGATGTACACCACAATCCCACACAGCTGGTCTGCACAGGACTTGAGGAGCTTTGCGCTGATGCCGTCTGGTCCCGTCGCCTTCCTCGCCTTGATCTTCCTCAGCTCCATCCTCACCTGGGTCTTGGTCAGGGTCAGGATGGGGGGCTGTGTGTTGGGAGTGGGGGGTGTTGGTGGAGTGGGGAGTGGGCAGCAGGACTTGATGTCTTTAGGGGCAGCAGTGGTTGTTGTGCAGTCAGTGGAGAGGGCGGTTGGTCAAACCTATTGAAAAACAGATTCACATTGCTCGCCCACTCCCTGCCCCCCGTGGCCTGGGGGGAGGTATTCTGGAGCCCAGAGATGGTTTTGAGGTTTCTCCAGACCCCGCTGATGTCGCTCTGTTGCAGCTTGTCCTCCATCTTCTTCCTGAAGCTGTCCTTGCCTTCTCTGATCTTTCTCCTCAGCTCCCTCTGTACGGACTTCAGCATCTCCCTATTCCCCGACCTGAAGATCCTCTTCTTCTCTCTCAGAAGTGTTTTTATCTCAGGGTTGATCCAGGGTTTGTTGTTTGAGCAACACCGTATGGTCTTGGTGGGAACGGATTTGTCCACACAGAAGCTGAGGTAGCCCGTGAAGGTGTGAGTGAGGCCATCGATGTCCTCACCATGTGGATCGCAGAGCTGCTTCCAGGCGGTGGCTTCAAAACAGCCCTTTAGAGTGTCCATTGCCTCCTGAGAAATGGAGATTTTGATCTCCATTGTGTGATAGGTAAAGGGATTGGTGCTGTACAATTTTAACCCTTTTTGTAAATTTTACAGAAACAGTTGTTAATATTTAGTGAATACTCTGTTACGTCCATCCATTCATATTTATTTATCATTTTTCATCATGAATTAATTAGACTTATGACCACATTCCACCCCTTCTGGCCCGCATTCTTTCAAAGCACCTTTCTGCAGATGCAGTGTTGCCACAACATTGACAACTGCACCCAGAGGACCCATGCACACTTGGCCTTGTTCCTGCAGAACCACCGTCACCAATGGAAGAGCTGACAACACAAGCTAGGATAGGCCTAGGTAGATATTAGAGATTATTTCTTTTTTTTAACTGTCTGATCAAGAGCATCTTACAAATGGGGACGCTAAAATGTCTTAAACTTTTCATTGTTAATGAAAATACAAGGTGGCGGTACACTTGATGTTCCAAGGATGTGGAACTGAAAATCTTTTTCATCTTCTTGAATCCTGTCCAATGCTGCAGCAGGAGTGAACACAGCACATGGCACACAGGTAAAATCCAATTCTATTTCTCTACCCACGCTTTCTGTCACCAACAGTATATTTTGCATTAGTAGACCAAGCACACTTATTGTAGCATATTTTGAGTGTTTAAAAAATGTCTACAAGTTCAGATTATGTCATATTTTCATGGAGGTTTTTTTTCTTTAGACCGTTTTTGTTTTTATTTTTTTTAATTTGGATATTGGTATTTTGTACCTTACTGTAAGAAGCTAGGGCAACACAAACTAAAGAGACAATGAAAGATTTGAAGTTTGTGTCCAATTTCTCATATTATTTTTCTATATTGCTCTCCCAGATCATCTCCATGGACCACGCTGATCCACTTCACTCAACAGTCACACAGGGGGAAGATGCCTACATCTGACTTTGTTTTCAAATTCTGATATTTGGGAGACAGACTATTTCTACTTTTGAGAATATTGTCAAAATTTTCTTTTGCCCATCTATCTATCCGTCCATCCATCCTCAACAGTTTTTCTGGGGATCCAGGTCATGGACGCAGCAGTCCAAGTAGAACAGCCCAGACTTCCCTCTCTCCAGCAACCTTCTACAGCTCTTCAGAGGGGACACCAAGGTGTTCCATGCCAGCTGGGGGTCAGAGTCTGCCCCGTGGTCTCATCCTCGGGGGACGTGCTCCAAACACCTGATCAGATGCCAAAACCACTTCTGGTGGAGGCTTTCTATTGTTAAAATGGAGTTTTTACTCTGTACCGTGGCTAAGTGATCCTCACAGGAGATCACCTGATTATTGAGGTCTTTCTGGAATTGTGGGGTCTTTATACAACACTTCAATGTTCTATGAGCTGACTGTTGTTGTGAATTGGTGGTATATAATAAAGTTGTATTTTTAAAAAAAAAACTTTTTTCATAGACAACTTTAGTTGATGTTGATTTGCTTTATAACATTATATTAGTACCCTGTCATAAAATGTAACATTGCTGAGAATTTAACTTTTATAAAATACTAACAAAACTTTAAGATTATACAGTAATCCAATATAAATTTAAATATTTAAAGAATACTTCTTTATAGATATTATGAGGACTATGACTAGTGATTTTTTTGTCAGATTGGATTACTGATGTGCTTATTTTATGAAATGCACTGAATTTTTTACACCAGGTATCCATATGAGAACAACTGGAGTATTAGCGCACTACAAATAATTTCAAAAAGTGAGCTTATTGAAGAGAATGCTCTGCATATGTCTGATCATACAGTATAACTGGTATAACTGAAGTTCTCAGTAATTTTACATGGTTATACAAAGGTTGACAGTATTTCAGTTGTGCATTGAGGATAGGTAAGCCATCACTTGGTAAATCTACCAATGAATCAACAGCACCCTTTACATACAATATCAGGCATCCATTTTACAATGATTTATTTTAATAATATATAACAATAATATAAAACAACAAAATAAAAATAATATAAAACAAATAAATTTAAATGAACAGAAAATTAAACAGAACCCAAAAATTAATTGCCACCTCCTGGTTTTTGATGCCCTGATGATGCACCTTGTACCATGGATGTACATGTGGACCTGCCGCAGACCAGGAGCATGAGCTAGCAACCTGGAACAAACCCAGTGTATTGTCCGTAGGGATCAGGGTAACAGTCCCTGATTGCCCACACACAGCAACTGGGGATGACCAAGGCAATGGATTAGCCATAGCAACAGCTTGTTTTAGAGCAGCATTCTTAGCTAAAACGGTGAACATAAACAAAGAACAAGAGTGTGTTACAGCATATCAGCAAAAAACACTCTACCAACAGCAAAGTCCTTAAAGTCAGCTACAGTTTTGCCATCATTACATTATCAAAACTAGAAAAGCACTCGGAGAGCGCAGACCTCCGCCAAGCGCCACAATTCCCCCCATACAGTGTTTGTGTGTACGTTTTCAGATTCCTTGAGCATGTAAACATATGACTAGCAATTGGATTCACAATGGTTATTTGTTTATTTGACAGGGACAGTGCAATAAACACACAATTAATCAATGACAATCAATCTGATAGTGATAGGATTAGTGGTTCAGTAGTAAAAGCATTGCCTCCTTGGCGGAGGTAATAAACTGAAGTATTGCTGTTGTGTCCATCTCCTCCACTGACGGATGCAAATTGGGTAGACAGGTTGCCGTGGGTTTTATATTATATTGTAACGTGCTGCTCGACATGGCGACGTCCCACCGGGAGGTTCGAACTCACGCCTCCCGCTCCGGAGTCCCGCACTCTACCTGTGTCGCCAATAGGGTCAATCCACTTGGCAAGCCAAATAGGGTGCTCATATTGAGTTTGCTACAATATTATTGTTTTGAGGGTTGCGCTCCACGACAAACGACAATTTAGAAGCTTCGCCGGCAGAGAGCTCGTTTTTGTGCAGCGCCTATGGCTGGCCGGTGAATTTCTGCCAAATGCGCAGCTCCTATGGCTGGCCGGGGAATTTCTGCCAAAGAATCCGTCGGCGGACAGCTGCCCGTGTGAGGTTTTGCAGTTGCACGCTGGCGGGCCCAGGCCAGCAGTGTTTTCTGTGTCCTTTTGTGCCTAAAACGTTGAAGAACGCAGAGTTTGTGTTGCAGACACGACGACCAGCACCCTCCATTGCGCCTGCGCACATGTTGAAAATGGCTGTATGTCACAGTGTTGAATGAAAAATGCTTTAAAAAATTCCTGTATCCAGACGGTGAACCGGATCACCCCCAAAATTTAATCAGTTCTTCCTTGTACCATTTCCAACAACGCCTGAAAGTTTCATGGAAATCCATCCAAGATTTTTTGAGTTATCTTGCTAACCAACAGACAGACAGACAGACGGACAAACAAACAGACAAACCCCGGCAAAAACATAACCTCCTCCTGGCCTTTCGGCCTGGCGGAGGTAATTATGTAATTATCAGGTTCAATCACGTCTGTGAAACGTTAGCATTACTATAAATTATTAATACTGTAATTATATGACAGTAATTTTAAAAAATTGTCGAATGGAGATAAATATCAAAGAAGACTCGGTTAAAATCACTGGGCACTATACCACAAAAGATTCGTCGATTGGCATGATTTCACTGGCTTGTAATCACAGTGATTTCCATACAGTCTGCTGCGGCCTGTGAATGCTTGTTTCCAGCGCTGTTTGTATTTCTACATGGCAACACGTGCAATGTTATCATGAGGCACCAGTAAGTGCGACACCTACTGGCCAGGAGGTCAAAAAAGTAATGGATTGCACCTTTAAAATAAAAAATTTTTTTTAAAAAAAGCAGCGGCGTTGCTGAACTAAGTCAAATTTGTAATATATTCTTTGACTTTTAGATTTCTGTTTTTATATGTGTACAAAATGCAACTAGTCATTAACAAAGTATGTTCTGTACTTTTGTGTTGTAACTAAGACAGACGGTATCGGGTTTGGATCGGTATCAGCCGATACTCAAAGTCACAGTATCGGTCTTGAAAAAGTGGTATCGGCTCATCGCTACCAAATAGTTCAATCTTTGTCTCATCAGACCAGAATGTTGCTTCTAATGGTCTGAGAGTCCTTCAGGTGCTTTTTGGCAAACACTAGGCGGGATGCCATGTGCCTTTTACTAAAGAGTGGCTTCTGTCTGGCCACTCTACCATACAGGCCTGACTGGTGGATTGCTGCAGAGATGGCTGTCCTTCTGGAAGGTTCCCCTCTCTCCACAGAGGAATGCTGGAGCTCTGACAGAGTGACCATAGGGTTCTTGGTCACCTCCTTGACTAAGGCCCTTCTCCCATGATCGCTCAGTTTAGATGGCCGGCCAGCTCTAGGAAGAGTCCTGGTGGCTCTGAACTTCTTCCATTTATGGATGATGGAGGCCACTGTGCTTATTGGGACCTTCAAAGCAGCAGAAATTTTTCTGTACCCTTCCCCAGATTTGTGCCTCGAGACAATCCTGCCTCGGAGGTCTACAGACAATTCCTTTGATTTCATGCTTGGTTTGTGCTGACATGCACTGTCAACTGTGGGACCTTATATAGACAGGTGTGTGCCTTTTAAAATAATGTCCAATCAACTGAATTTACTACAGGTGGACTCCAGTTAAGCTGTAGAAACATCTCAAGGATGATCAGTGGAAACAGGATGCACCTGAGCTCAATTTTGAGCTTCATGGCAAAGGCTGTGAATACTTATGTACATGTGATTTCTTAAGTTTTTTTTTTTATTTTTAATAAATTTGCAAAAATCTAAACAAAAAAAATCATGTTGTCATTATGGGGTATTGTGTGGAGAATTGTGAGGAAAATTTAATTTAATCCATTTTGGAATAAGGCTGTAACATAAAATATGGAAAAAGTGAAGCACTGTGAATACTTTCCAGATGCACTGTAAACGTTTTCTGTGGTAAGGTTCTATGGTAGGATTTAATAACATGTAAAATCTTCTTCATCTTTCAGCTGCTCCCTTTAGTCGCCACAGCAGATCATCTGTCTCCATCTCATCCTATCCCTTGTATCTTCCTCTGTAACACCAACCCTCTCCATGTCCTCCTCCACTACATCCATGAATCTTCTCTGTGGTCTTCCTCTTTTCCTCCTGCCTGGCAGATCCATCTTCAACATCCTTTTTCCAATATATCCACTATCCCTCCTCTGCACATGTCCAAACCATCTCAGCCTTGCCTCTTATTTTGTCTTCAAACCACTCAACCTGAGCTGTCCCTCTGATACATTCATTTCTAATCCTGTCCCTCCTAGTCACTCCCAATGAGAATCTTAGCATCTTCAACTCTGCCACCTCCAGCTTCGCTTCCTGTCTTTTTGTCAACGCCACCATCCCCAAACCATACATCATAGCAGGTCTCACAACCGTCTTGTAAATCTTCCCATTCACTCTGCTATCTTTCTGTCACAAATCACCCCTGACACTTGTTTCCACCCATTCCACCTTGCACGCACTCTCCTTCACTTCTCTTGCGCATTTTCCATTGCTTTGGATGGTTGACCCCAGGTATTTAAACTCGTCTACGTCACTACCTCTACTCCTTCCATCCTCACCGTTACACCTGCCTCCCTCTCATTCACACTCATGTATTCTGTCTTGCTTCAACTGACTTTCCTTCCTTTTCTCTCCAGAGCATACATACCTCCACCTCTCTAGATTCTCTTCCACCTGCTCCCCACTCTCACTACAGATTACAATGTCGTCTGCAAACATCATGGTCCATGGAGACTCCTGCCTGACTTCATCTATCAGCCTGTCCATCACCATGGCAAACAAGAAGGGACTCAGAGCCGATCCCTGATGTAATCCCACCCCCACCTTGAATCTATCTGTTACTCCTACAGCACACCTCATCACCATCTCACTGTCCTCATACATGTCCTGCACCACTCTCACATACCTCTCTGCCACTCCTGACTTTCTCATACAGTACCACACTTCCTCTCTTGGCACCCTATCATATGCTTTCTCTAGATTTACAAAGACAGTGCAACTGCTTCTGACCTTCTCTATACTTCTTCATCAGTACTCTTAAGAGCAAACATTGCATCTGTAGTACTCTTTCTTGGCATGAAACTGTACTGCTGCTCACTGGTTGTCACCTCTCCTCTTAACGTGGCTCCAACAACTCTTTCCAATATCTTCATAGTGTGGCTGATCACCTTTATGTCCCTGTAGTTACTACAGCTCTGAGCATCACCTTTGTTGTTGAAAATTGGTACCTAAACACTTCTTCTGCACTCCCTGGGCATCCTCTCACTCTCCAAGATTGTGTTAAACGATCTGGTTAAAAAGTCCACTGCCAACTCTCCTAAACATCTCCATACCTCCACAGGTATGTCATCTGGACCAACCACCTTTCCATTCTTCATCCTCTTCAAAGCTGCCCTCACTCCTTCCTTGCTAATCCTTGGGACTTCCTTGTTCACTGTCTTTCCTTCATCCATCCTCTCTCATTTTCTTCATTCATCAGCTCCTCAAAGTACTTCTTCCACCTTCTCAATGCACTCTCATCACTTGTTAGTACAATACCATTTCTGTCTTTAACCCCTTGCACTCCGGTCAATTTTCCTAAAAACGCCAAAAAATAATGTGCCCAAAGTAAATCGAAAGCTGTTATTCAACCCTTTGCAGCATCTTCATGGGGTTGGTCTCATTTAAAAGAAAACACTTTGAATTTTTTGGCAAAAAAAACATGATCTCTCTAAGTGCTACGGCCACTGAGTTACAGTCATCTAAACATAGTGAACTTGAAGAAAATAAATTTGGCCTGGGTGTTTTTTTGGATACAAATGTTTGCAAATAACACACAGCTTCAGATCCGGGCTGGAAAATGCAACAGAAATGTAGAACCAAGTGTTATCCAGCTGAGGTCCAAATTTTGTAACAACACCACAAAAAATGAATATATTACACAGCTTTGTTCTCAGGTAGTTCCCAGGCGTTTTGGAACTGTGCCAAATTTGCCAAATGGCACAGTTTGGAAAAACGTCTGTAACTTTTGAATGATTCAATGTAGAAGCTTCATTTAGGGCTCTAATGAAAGGTCATACTCAGGGCTGTCTGTGTGTGTGTGTGGGGGGGGGTTTGTCCCCCCCCCGCTACAGAGGATGGACTTCGGCCATCGCTACACAACGAATTAGCCTCATGTGGCGATGTGGGACAGCAGCGCAATCACCGCGGCTTTCCCCCCCCGCTACAAAAGAATAGTGGGGGGGGGGGGCGTTCACGGTCTGAACGCGGCGAACAACCCCTTGTACAGCGGCACACGAACTGCGCCACGCCGCACAGTTGTAATTTACCGATCAGTCAAAAGTCATTTTGGATTACAATTTTCAGGGATAAATAATAATTTAGCTTATAACACCTTACCTCTTCACAGCAGCGTCCTGGCGAACTTCTCTTCCCCATTGTCAGATGAACGCGACGCTGGTCCGCTCGTGAATCCCGGTCAAAACATAATTCCATTATTGCGGTTTTGGCGAATGATTTACGACCTTTGTCGTCGGCCTCCGTCGGTCTATGATGACGGAAGAGAATCCTAAACGTCTATTCTGCTGGAATGAGTGCAGGTCGCACTTGTGGGTGGTCTCCGTGCTGCTGGGTCTGTAGCAGGTTCTTCCAGCGTCCTTTTTTTCATCTGTTGCAGCAGTAATGTCTCTCTTCACCCAGCCAGAATTTCTGTGCTTCAATTGGCTCCTGCATTCACAGTAGGCGGGTCCTCCTTCCTAGGTTTTCATTCATTGGTTCTTCAAGGTTTCAGAAACCCAATTCAAGGCTCTTATTAGTCGAATGAGAGGTCAATCAGATGAGCTAATCTGTTCGCGGCTGTGTCTGCAGCTTTTATTTTCAGTGCGCGCTTGGACGCCATACACCACCTACATCACTATCTCCATCAGGATCTCCATCATGTGTCCGAGAGCGCACGAGGGCGCTCTCGTGCGCCCTCGTGCACCCTAGGACGCAGAGACTTGCCCGCCCGCGGTACAACGGAGCGTAAGAGGTTAATCAGCCTAACTTGCTGCACATCCTTTCCAGCATGATTTCTCTGTCTAGCTAAACAACGTAAGTCCTTTTCTCCTTCCTTAGTGTCCAGCCTCTCATACAACTCACTATATGCCTTTTCCTTTGCCACCTCTCTCTTTGCCATGCACCTGGATTCCAAATACTGCTGTCTACTTTCTTCATCCTCCTGACTATCCCACTTGTTTTTTGCTAACCTCTTTCTTTCAATACTTTCCTGTACCTCCTCATTCCACCACCAAGTCTCGTCTTCCTTCCTCTGTCCAGAGGACATAACTTTCTACCCATTTCCCTCAATACTTTTGCTGTACTTTTCCAGTCATCTGGTAATTCTTCCCTACCACCCAGAGCCTATATCAAATCCTTCCTGAACGCTGTGTGATCTTCCCTCTGTACAGTACCTGTCCATTAAAGTCCGCTCCAGTCACCACTCTCTCCCCACTGGGAACACTCTCTACCACTTCATCCCACTTCATCTAACTTACTCCAGAATTCCTCTCTCTCTTCTACCTGACATCCAACTTGTGGGGCATACGCACTGACAACATTCAACATCACACCTTTGACTTCTAGCTTCAAACTCCTGATTCTGTCTGACTCCCTCTTTACCTCCTGAACACTCTTCACATACTCTTCCTTCAAGATTACTCCTACTCCATTTATCTTCCTTGCTACACCATGGTAGAACAGTCCAAGTCCATCTCCAATGCGCCTAGCCTTGCTTCCCTTCCATAAATAGTACCAAGAAATAATAAGGGATAAGGACTTATACAGCACTTTTTCTATCCACAAAAAACATTTAAACCACCTAACTAGCAGCTACACTAACCCTATATTCTAAGGGCCTATCAGAGACAGATACCTAAGGTCAATTTCAGAGTCACCAAATAACCTAACATGTATGTCTTTGGGTTGTGGGAGGAAACCGGAGCACCTGGAGTAAACCCACACAGCACAGGGCATGTGTGTGGGTTTACTGTGTGGCAGTGTGTGGGTTTAATGTGTGGTTTACTGTGTTTACCTTTCTGTGTGGCATGAAAACGCCACACAGAAAGGCTCCCACTCCTGCCAGTCTGGGGATTCAAATTTAGAATCTTCCAACTGTGAGGAAACAATGCTAACCACTGTACCACCATCTTGCCCACGGTAAAACAGAAATAACTAGAGGGCACTCAGAGAGTGTATGCCTCCGCCAAGGCCCTATCTCTCAGAATGTATGTTTGTCTGCCTACAAAGAATAAACTTATTTTTCCAAGTCTTTCATACCCTCACTTGTGAGATTTTTAAGAAATCACTTAAATAGGACCTGCTTGACAAAGGAGGTAGACCAAAAGATCCTCAAAAGCTAAACATCATGCTGCAATCCAAAGAAATTCAGGAACAAAAGAGAAACAAAGTAATTGAGATCTATCAGTCTGGAAAAGGTTATAAAGCCATTTCTAAAGCTTTGGGACTCCAGTGAAACACAGTGAGAGCCATTGTCTATAAATGGCAAAAACATGGAACAGTGGTGAACCTTCTCAGGAGTAGCCGGCTGACCAAAATTACCTCAAGAGCACAGCAATGACTCATCCAAGAGGTCACAAAAGAACCCACAACAACATCCAAAGAACTGCAGGCCTCACTTGCCCCAGTTAAGGTCAGTGTTCATGACTCCACCATAAGAAAGAGACTGGGCAAAAATGCCCTGCATGGCAGAGTTCCAAGACGAAATCCACTGCTTAGCAAAAAGAACAAGAAGGCTTATCTCAGTTTTGCCAGAAAACATCTTGATGGTCCCCAAGACTTTTGGGAAAATACTCTGTGGACTAACGAGACAAAAGTTGAACTTTTTGGAAGGTGTGTGTCCCACTATAATTTCCCAGTTTGGGATCAATAAAGTACATCTATCTCTCTATCTATCTATCTATCACATCCGACATAAAAGTAACAGCATTTCAGAAAAGGAACATCATACCAGCAGTAAAATATGGTGGTGGTAGTGTGATGGTCTGGGGCTGTTTTGTTGCTTCAGGACCGGGAAGACTTGCTGTGGTAAATGGAACCATGAATTCTGTTGTCTATCAAAAAATCCTGAAGGAGAATGTCCGGTCATCTGTTTGTGACCTCAAGCTGAAGCGCACTTGGGTTCTGCAGCAGGACAATGATCTAAAACACACCAGCAAGTCCACCTCTGAATGGCTTAAGAAAAACAAAAAGAAGACTTTGGAGTGTCCTAGTCAAAGTCCTGACCTGAATCTGACTGAGATGCTGTGGCATGACCTTAAAAAGGCGGTTCATGCTGGAAAACCCTCCAATGTGGCTGAACTACAACAATTCTGCAAAGATGAGTGGGCCAAAATTCCTCCACAGCGCTGTAAAAGACTCATTGCCAGTTGTCGCAAATGCTTGATTGCAGTTGTTGCTGCTAAGGGTGGCCCAACCAGTTATTAGGTTTAGGGGGCAATCATTTTTTCACACAGAGCTATGTAGGTTAGGATTTTTTTTCCCCCTTAATAATAAACACCTTCATTTAAAAACTGCATTTTGTGTTTACGTGTGTTATCTTTGTCTAATATTTAAATTTGTTTGATGATCTGAAACATTTAAGTGTGACAAACATACAAAAATAATGAGAAATCAGGAAGGGGGCAAACACTTTTTCACACCACTGTATGTGTGTTTACCTCTGTGTGCGTGTGTGTGTGCGCTGCAGGCAGCAGCAGAGCTCTGTACAGTTTTTCCTGTGAACCAACGCTGCAAATATGGCATTATATGGTAGCTGTAAGTTAGAAACCTGTTCAATAAGTTACACATGGGTTCAAAGAGCATTACTCATATGTTAGAAATAACTGTTGGTTATGCTAGACATTAATCTTGACGTATTTCGACTTGACTGCTTACCTTTATGTTAAACGACAGTTTTCTGGTCGTTCACCCAGAATATTTGAGGCGGCTGGACCCATCTATTGGTGAACTGAGCATGAGCCTCTAATGATTTATAGTTTTTAAATTGCTCATGGGTTTATGCACTCACCCCACAAACCATGTAGGCAAACACATCTGACAGCGTGACTCGAGGATGTTGGTCGAGATCCCTGGTCCATTTCTTGTGCTCATATCGATCGATCCCATTTATTTCTTAAATTTTTTAGCGGTAGCGCTCCTTTTCTTTCTTATTCAGTTTCTCTGAATAAGGAATTTGAATTTTCTGTTTCCTCCGTTCCATTGCACCTATGTCTGTTCACGTTAGCAATTGCCTAGACTACAGGTAAACAAAGAAGCTGGACCATGACGATGGTGACAACGGCCCAGAATGCAGCGCAGCATGACGTCAATGCCCATTCTCTACACAACAACCTACAACTTTAATTATGTGGAAAATTATCTTTTAACATGGCAAGACAGGGCCTTGGCAGAGACATGTGCTCATGGATCACCTCCCACATCTGTAGCCCAAGGGCTACCTCGAGATACCGAAGATTTCATCAAAATGCATCCAGTAGTTCTTGCATAATCCTGCAAACAGTCAAACAAACAAACCAACATGATCCCATTATTTTTTGCCAGTGAGATTTTTTTTCCCTCATAGGATTTTAATTCTAGTTGAACTAACACTTTTGTTCACTGGACAGGGGGCGTAAACAATCAAATTAATACAGAAAATGTGAGAGGTGATTTTGAGTGAGCCGAGTGCAGCTATGCAACGCCGTAAGTCCACTTGCTCTCCCGCTCACACTGGCGCTCCACCCACACTAAGAGTGGCTGGGCTAAGCTACTCTTGCCCTACATACAGCTTAAACAGCAGATTACTGACTGTCCCTCTAATCCCATGCACCAGGGCATGTGGCACTGTCACCATGCACCGACTGTCCAATCACCCCACAGCCACCGTCACAGTCCCTACTGCTCTGATAGCCGTGTAACCCCCAATTCCAATCCATAATATCTTCTCTCTCTGTTTATGGCCAGTCATTTTGGATTTTGGGGTTTAGTTTGACCAAATTTAGCACAGTGAAAGCGGAGTTGTCAGGAAAAAAAAACCCAAACCCTTACCCACCTCTTCCATCTCCATCTCTCCCTCTCTCTCTCTCTCTCTACATCTTCCCTAGCAACACCCCATCCCATCCTCATGAACTCATTGCCCCCCATCCGCTCCCAGTTTTAACCTCCTCATGACCACCTGGCACGGGATAGCTTCCTTCAGTCCCTCAGCCTCACCTAAACCACCAGGCCTGAGATTAGGGTTAATCTGGACCTTGTGTCATCCTGCATCCATCCATCCTCCCATCCATCCACCACCCCCACAGCCCCATCCTTTCCTCCCTGCCTGCCTCCCTCCCATCCTCCCTCCTCTTTACCAAAGAGGCTTTGGTTTGAAATCCTTTATTGTGAACCCCCGCTCCCTTTGCAGTGTCTTTCCGCCTGCTGCCAACTGCAACTTTTCCTTCCCGCAACCACATCCTGAGCCAATCCTTAAACAGATAGTGGTAGAACCTGTCCCCAAGCTATGCTGGTTAAGAGATGCAAGAGAAGGATTTTTTTTCCCCTTTCATTGTCTCCCTTCAGAATAAATTTAGAATTAGGCAAGAACTGTCAAGTTTTGCACATGCACTATGCTAAAATGAAACGCTTGGTTGGATATAAACTTAGATGAGCATGTGTTAATACATTACTACAGTGTGTGTTTTTGTATAAAGACTTGCGTGTGTCTTCTTGTTTACATGAGGCCATTATACCGTATGAGATTCTGGAGAATTCATCCTCCACTCCACTGTCCCAACCACCCAACCCCCAGTGCATTTACCCAGCCGTGCTCCTGTGTCCTCTCACCCCGAGGACACAGCAAAGGCATGGAGGCCTGCGCTGGATGAAGAAACATCACAATGGTGCAGAGAGCAAAGATGCGTAGAGAAAGAAGACAAAAAAGGGGAAAGGATACAAAGAGCTAAAGCCCCTTACAATTTTTTTTTTTGTCTCCTGAAATAAATGGCAAATTCTCCCTCAAGCGAAGTCTAATGTCTTGGGTTGAAAGGCCAGGGAAAAAAAAGCATTTGGCAGTCAGACACTGGTGGAGAAAGGAGAGTGAGCGGTACGGAAGAAGCGACAGATGTAGGCCAGTAATAAAGGGATTTAATGTAAGGGGAAGAAACACCCTTAAGCTTTAGAAACTGCTTGAGTTGGATACTTTTAATGATAAAACAACACTGAGGATACACTGAAATCAAAAAAGTGATGAGCTTATAATGTCAATGTCAGCTTTCTCGTGTCATCATAATCAGCCAGTTTAACAAGCACTCTTTAACTTGTTCTAATTACACAATGTCTGTTTATTAAAAAGCTTGGGTTCATGTAATGTAATGCAATGATTAGCAAAAGGGATTATTTTCAAGATTAAATGGAACCTTCCAAAAGATGCGCACGAGACAGCATATCTGCACGGACTCAAACAAACGTAACATGAATTTAATGGCATTAACATTTCTGTAGCAGCACTCTTGTACTCAAGGTAGGACGGCATGCTAAAAGGCCTCTAAACAGATTAGGAACATGCAATGCTGGTACACCAACAGAGATCTGAAGTGACTCGTAGCATGACAGTGACTGATCAAAGGGGGGGGGAAAGTCTGAGAGCGACCGGAGAAACAAATAATGTTCAGACCGATTGTGCGAGAGTGCAAAATGTCCACGGAGAGCACGAAAGAAAGAGCAAACGATGTAGCTAATGGGGGTAAATTAATTGCTGTCATGTGGATTCTGATCCCAGTAAATCAGGGTCAGTGTGGTCTCGGGTGCCATCGCTGCATAGCTGGGAATGGGCGGGAGGGAACCTTGATCTGATACACAGAGACGCACACTGGCACACCATTATCGCTGTCAGACGAACAAAACTTACACCCAAAACTGTCACTTTTCCTGAAATAATAAAAAAAGAAATCACTAGACTGCTGTTAAATAGATCACTTAATAAAACGGCTTTTCATTGGTTATTTTCAGAGGTGAATGTGCACAACTGATCAATAAAGAGTAAAAATCATCAAAAGTGGAAATAAGTTGTTCTGGTTTGACAGCGACGATGTGAAAGCAAAGGGGCAAAGACACACAAAGGAGAGACTCACAGTGAGCAACAACTGAAAATTCTTTAAAAAATGTAGCAAATGACACTACATTATAAAAACAAAAAAAACATTTAAAAATAGATAAAAGATGTATTTTAAACAAATGTACAGTAAAGAAAAGAAACGGTGTTGTGTGTCATGTGTGCCCCCTTTTCAAAAAAAAAAAAAAAATGCACCTCGACTCCAGAACACTGGATGCCAACTAGTGCAGACCTAACTGGTTTATAAATGCAATGGTCCAATGGTTATTACTGAAAATTACCACTGCACTTTCTGCTTAACTAGGCTGCAAAATTGATTTACCTTATTTCCCCAGTCTATGACCATCACAAATACATCCTGTTATCGTCAGGGCTATGAGTATTATTGTATGTGTTAATCAGAAAATACACGAAACATGTATTTTAATTACAAATTACAATACAGGGATTTTTTTTTTAAACAAAAGCCTTTAAAAATTGCATGGCTCACACATTAAAATAAGCCCCGTCACTGCAACACCACCAAATCTCAGTTGAGGAAAAAAAAAAAAAAAACAGCTCAATATTGATGCTTTTATATATTAAAAACAGTACCAATATTGGATACTATGTTTTTTGGGGTTTTTTTTTATCTTTGACACGTGAGCCCCAAAGCAAATCACTCGAACAATAATATCCCAACATGAGAGGAACAGTGCAAAATGGGAAGTAGGTCACACAGCAATTTATTTGACAAAAAAAAAAAAAAAAGGGATGGGGGTGGGGAACTGGGGCACGGGTGTATGCAGAGGCAGCAGCAGCGACGTTGAAGGTTTTTTTTTGGGAGCACGGATCAGACGCTGCGAGATCCCGTGTTGCGCACGCGTTTGCGTCTGCGGTCGGGCGACTGAAAACGTGGATGCGTTCGACCCGGGAGCGAAGTTGCAAGCGGCTCCGGCCACCGAAGGACCCCACTGGGCAGTCTGGAATTGAGGAGGAAAAAGGAAAAGGGGGCTCATATTGCACACACACACACACACACACACACACACACACACACACACACACACACACACACACAGAAGTGGGCACAGACATACACTCTACCACCTACTCTAGTGAAACTGAAACTGCGGTCACTGGACTATATCAGCACAACTGACACAGGAAGTGTCAGCAACATTGATCAGCTGTCAATGAACAACCCAGCTCCACTCCTGTACACCCCCCCTCCCCCGCCCCGCTCCGCTCCACCCTTGACACGACTACACATGTACACACACAGATGAGCTGCACTGATATTTACAAGGCACACACCCCCCCAAAAAAATCCACATAACCTACTGTAAATACATGTATTTCCCTGCACAAACACCCACACACTTGTAAGCTCTCCCGGCTTCTTCCCTGATTCCGTTTAAATCCCATCGTCGCCGAACATCACGTCTGCGTGATTTGCAGACGCGCAGAGGCCGTAAACCTCCGCGCTCCCTGCTGACCTGAAGTGCTAAGATGCTCCAGCTGATGTAGCAACACCCTTTGAGGGCACCAAAGACGCGCTGGCTCCTTCACTTCGGTGTGCATGCCTCCAGGCAATAAGTGTGTGCAAGTGCTGAAAAGTGGTAGAGGTGATGCCATTTTATGCACATATTAAGAAAATAATATTGGTACATTAGAATAAAATAGAGTTGATTTTAATTGATTAAGCTCGCTCACACATCGGGGACATTTCCCCTTTAAAAAAAAAAAAAAAATCACTTCTGCAGAATTGTCATGCGTCACCCCCACAATCAAAATCAAAATAAAATAAAACTTTAAAATACGTTTATCTTACTAAATCTTTTCCAATCATTTGAAACTTTGGTCAGATTATTCACGTCTCCGTATTCACGTGTGGCACAAAAATAATACACGTACACACGAATAATCCCTTCGCGGGGCATTAAGTTTTCTAGGGCCCTATTTGCATTTATTGAAAGACGATCTACTGTATATAGGCTCTCAACACAAGACAATCTGCACCGACTGCCACGGACCCGCAAAGCCACATTAACACATGAGAGAGGCTCTGGAGCACCAGTCTTTTCTAATGACCCGATAATCCGACCCAAATGCTGCCTGCTTGCTAATCTCTCCATCAGATTATCAAACTAGGGACGAGCACTTGCCCATTTGTCCCGTCCTGTCATTCACCGTCTTCCTGTCTGTCTCCCTCTTTGTGCAATCGCTCGCTTCTTTCTCTTGGCATTTCTCTGTGCATTAAAAATTCGTTGCCCGCCTCTCTGTGATCTTCCGGGCCGTCTGTCGGCGGGGCTGCATGTGTGTTCGCCTCTCACGCGTAAAGCCTAAAAACTAAATACGGAAGACGGAGTGGTGGGACGTTTATGTATTCAAAAATACATAAAAGGAAACATGGCAGTGTCACAAACAGTATGCATTTTTTTTTTTTTGTTTAGCAAGATAAAACAGAAATTCTTTGGGTTCTTGCATGATAGGCCAAGCTGTCGCCGTTGTTCCACCCCAGAGCTCTGCAGTGGCGTTGTGTATTTCATGCAAACAGATCTGAACTGATGTCATATCTGCCACCCATCAACCACATCTAATTCCATACATTTATAAAATAGAACACGGGCACAGTTTTCTGCCTCCAAGGCCCAACAAAAAGTCTTTTTCCTTTTTACACAAAAATCTGTGTGTGTGTGTGTAGATTGGGCACGTTTTTGTTCTTTTTTTTTTTTTTTTAAACTGACGCAGGTCTCCTTCACACACACTGCAGCTCCAAACGGATGCTGACAGTTGAGAATAAACAAACTTCTGACCTTCAGCTTTCCACAAAATAACACTTGGCGCAACTAATGCCAACTGAACGTGTCGCTGCATCGCCCCCCTACATCCAGTAGTCGGTACAGATGTAGTGACGGGAGGTGGGGTGGGGGTGGGGGTGTAGAGACAGATCATATTCTCCATTAAAAATAAATGTTTCGGATTGTAGTCCAGCAAGTTGTACAGTTCTGTGTAATATTTAAAGCAGTCATTTGACACCTTTTCCGAAATGGAGATCAAAGGGTGTGGTGTAAATGCGAGTCAGATTGCGACTGCGGAGACACATATCAGACTGGCAATAGAGGCCAAACTATATGATTCACTTTAAATTGCATCATTACAGATAAGTGCAGCATGTGGCAGGTTTAAGGCCACAATCAGCTGGCACAGAACGCGGGAAGCGGTGATAACGTCAAATGGAATCTGGCCACAAAAATTGGCCACTCCTAAAACAATGACAGCACATGTACCTGCAATCTGAATGTGGAAATACTTGTGATAATACTGTGATACATGTTCAATGTACGGTATATTAAAAAAAAAAAAAAGTGAAAATATGGACAGAAAATGTTCTCACACGGGATGGAGCTCCTCCAGTGTAGATATTAAAGCTGCAGATGTCGACACATGTCAAAATAATGAGAAAAGTTAGCAGTGGGAATACTGGACGGCGCTAAGTGGTCAAGTGAGGCGGGAAAGAGCCATGGAAGGACTGGTAATAAGCAGGAAAAAAAGGAGCTGAAGCGGGCCATGGTAGATTCAGCATTTTTAGCATGCAGGGGTCATGCATGTATGTGTGTGTGTGTGTGTGTGTGTGTGTGTGTGTGTGTGTGTTTGTGTTTGTGGGGGGAGCTGGAGATGAGGAGGGGGGTTATTACGGTGGCCGTTCCACTGGCTGGGATCAGCTGATGGCCGTGGATGACGGAGCGGAGAAGGGTCAGGGGTCAAAGCCTTGCATTGTCAGCCTGGCCCCGCGCTCTCCCGTGGGGTTCCCTCCCCGCCCCCCCCCCCCCCGCCGCCTCCCCGCACATTTACATGCATTTGTCAATGCCATGCGTCGCCGCGGCTCGCTCGCTGAGACCGGGGCTGCGCCGCTTGGCTTTTCGGCCGCGTTGCCTTCCACCCAACGCATGCATGGCATAGTGTATTTGTGAACATTTTTTTAGCCGCGTCCACGCGCTGATGCACACCGTGTCCACGCATCTGGATCAAACACGGATATGTGAAGTGTATCTGGGTAAATCTTTCCATGCACATCTGTGTGTGTGTGTGGGGGGGGGGGGGATAAGACAAGGCCTCCCATCCCCCAGTAAGTATACCCTCCTCACCCCTTATACCCCCCCCCCCATTGCCATCACCTCCCCCACTTTGCCTATGTAATCCCTGCCAGCTGGCCTTGTTGGCTAATCCCTCTGCACTGATCAGCTGGGCCACGCATCCAGTACGGGACAGGACGGGGACAGGGGCAGATAGGGGCGGGACACTGTGTGTGTGTGTGTGTGTGCGCGCATCCGCATGTGTGTGTTTGTGCGAGTGTGTGTGGGGGGGTTGGTGTGGACCAGAAAGCATAAATTGAAGCCCGTGCCTTCGCCTCGGCGCAGTGTGTCTGTGTGTGAGCCAGTCGCCTCTTCCTCCTCTTCCGTCCGTCCATCCCTCATCTCTCTCCTTCTCCTCCTTCTCCCTTTGGATCCTCATACATATATACCTGCCTGGCGTATATATGTATATTTTACACCTTGGGCTCTTTTTTGTCTCCCTTTTTTTCTTTTTGGTTTCGTCCAAATGGATTTTTCTAAATGGTGGTGACTGCGTATAGTGTTCTTTTTCCCTGCCACCATCTCCTCCTTCCCTTGACTGCATGCATGACACCTGCCTGCCTCCCGTCCATTCAGCCCCCCGCCTGTCCACCATCCCAGCACCCTCTTGCTCCCTTGCTCTTCCCAACCCACAAGGACCTTCACAGGATGGAGCTCCACAGTCACAGCTACAACTCCAGCAACAACAATAACAAAACCAGGACCAAGGACCTGAAGGAGGAAATACTCTGCAGCATCTCTTGCCTAGAGAGGAGGGATATATTTGAGCTGAGACAAAAAAAAAAACAAACCCTGTTCTGTTCTGCAGTAGATATCTAACAGGAGAAACAGACAGGAAATAGGTGCAGTGTTTAAGAGTTAAAAAAATGATGTCAGCTTTTTTTGGGTAAAAATGTTTAGTGTTTTTGTCTTTTGCAGTGCATTAGTCTTTACTCTGTGCTCATTTAAATGTGTATTTTTAAAGATTTTTGTCATTTCAACCCTGTTTTCTAGTCTGTACATTGCTATATTTACATGCGCAGAGTGCAGAGAGAGAGAGAGAGAGAGAGAGAGAGAGAGAGAGAGAGAGAGAGAGAGAGAGAGAGAGAGAGAGAGAGAGAGGACAAACAGTAGAGAAGAGATGGAGAGCAGGCGGGAAGGAGGGAGGGAGGGTAAGGGGGGGAGATAACGACACAGCTTTACCAACTGTAATGAAGAACTGCTTATTCTGGTTAAACTGTACCAAGCTTCAGACCGGGAACAGTGGAGGCAGCGCTATGGTAAAGATGAGGCATAGCGGTGCATCGCGGCGTGTTCTCATAAATATCGAGTCACCGTCCTTTGTTTTGCTGTGAGGCAAGGATGGTCTGCAGGAATGGTAGCAGTCAGGTAGCTGAGCTGCTGCTCTCTTTATGGTGCAACAAAGGTAGCTTCGCTCGCTTGCTCTCTCGCCCCGTCTCCCTGCCCGTTCCTCTGTGCTCTCCTCTCGATGTGGTGTTTCTTAATGATGTGCTGTCATATATGTGTGTAGACACGTCCACGTTATGTCTTGATGGTGCAATGATGTATCTTTTTGTTCTTCTTCTTTGTACAACTAGAAGCGTATGCATGCATTTACATCCTGTTTGCTGTGTGACTTGACTGCAAAATGCATGCTTTCTTTCTTTATTTTGTGTACTGAAACAATGTTTTCATTGCCAAGGGAGAATGCATGTCAATGTGGGATTAGCGTGCAATGTACTTTGACGTGTGGATTGGACCGCATAGCCGCCTGTGAGCCTACAGGGACAAGAGATCACAGGTGAGGAGAGGCATGAGGAAAGCCAAGCAGGGACAGAGTGGAGAAATTCAAAAACAGGGTGCAGATTTGAGGTAAAGAAAGTGACAGTGTTTCTCAAACTGAGCATGTGAAAAATGCTGTGAAGGAAGACAACAAAGGAAAGTGCTTAAACCATGGTAAGTGAGAGATTAGCACAGGGTGTCAAAGTAGCCGAGGATGTTTTGGAAGTTTGGGTTTGAGCTCTTTGTGTTCACAGTGGACCTTGATTTAATTTCAATACAATTAAGGCACGCGGTGAATGCCAAGAGAGAAGCCACGGTCTTCGCTCACCTGAGAAACCAGCGTAAAGCCGCTCCAGGACAAGACAGTGGCACTGATAAGGGTGGCACAGATGGATGGTCCTGACAATCCTACGAGATTAACAGGAGACGCAGGGAAGTAAGCATTAGGCAAAGTTACAGAGCAGTGACCTGAGACAGGTGGACAGATCAGCTGAGCTAACACACAGATTTTAGCACATAGAAGGGCTGCAGCAGAAAGACGCCACAGTCACTGGGCACCAGCCTACTGCACTGGTTTCCATAATGTCAGAACAGACAGATCCGTCTGCAGCCTACCAGTGTTGGTCCTGCAGCCAAATGGACAGAGGGATCACACTAGGGGGATGTGCCATGTGGTGACAGAAGGCCACTTCAAAGGTCTGTGTTTTTACGCATGAGTGTACACTTGCCCTACGTGAGATGAACACGAAAAACAAAGAAAAAAAATGGTATAAGGGTACAATGAGTTGATGGAGAACTATTGCTGTTCGGCCTATCGTGACACACATCAAATTACAAATCATACTGAAGCATGCTGATGGACTCTTACCACTGAACGGACTCTGGTTATGCGACTACACACTATTTTTAAGGCTTTACTCATTTAGAAGAGTACATCAGATATTTTCGGTATCATGCTTTTGTTTGTGCTTTTACTTTGTAAAAAAGTCTCAATAAAGAAGTTTTCATATACTACACTTCTAGTGTTTCTTTCCAAAGGTAAAAAAAAAAGCCCATAGCACATGAAGTACTTTAAATAATGAGCTTCATGTTACTCCGATAGTGCTCCGTCAAATGAGTCAAGCTGTAAACTGCTGTAGGCAGTAAAGACGTGAGCTGACCTACATCTCAAGATGATGGAGGCAGAATACACATAAAGACAATGACGAAATTTACAATTTTTTTTTAGATTGCTGTCCATCTGCTTTACTTATCTCTGTGCATGTCTTTTTGGAGAAATCTTGCCAAAATGTTTCATCAGAATATAATCACAGGACGAGGAGCTAAAATTCCCACACATTAGCCTAAGAACAAAAACAAAATTAAACACATTTCTGAATATGTTCTGAATCATAGTGCGCTTATATGCTTCTTTATGTTGCTATTCCAGCCAATGACATTTCACTATTGCGCCCGTCGTCTCCACACAGTTGGAGCGTGCTGAGGGCAAGTGTGCCACATATGTTGAGACGGAGGTCATCAACTGTTTTTCAGCCCTTTATGACTGTCTGTCTGCACATTATGCATTTCTTTAGCCTCTCACAACTGGGAGGCAGTCAGAAACGAAGGGGTTAAACTCAATATGTTAACCCCTGGAGATGGAGAGCAGGTGACCACATATACAACCCCCACCCTATGTGACAAAGACATTAATCATCAGGACATAATATTTTTCCTAAATCATACAAATTATTTTTAACTGTTGCCAATGCCTTTGCTTAGGATGCACATAATTTTTTTTATTTAATTTGCAAAAAATGATTTATTTCTAATTTAGTGGTATGTGACCTGTTTGAAGGACCTGTAATATTTATTTTTTCTTTCAAAAAAAAAAAAAAAACACCCCACATTCATCATTTATATGGCGTGCGTATTTATTTCAGCACAATCATTTCTTCAGTCAGTCACATATAGGCAGTCCTTCTGAAACAAAATGCACAAAAAGAGAGGGGCGAAATCTAATTTAGTCATGTAAATAGAGGTCGGTCTGGCGACATGGCGAAGCGTCACTAATGGAAGAAAGAGACGAATGCCTTATGATAATGAGGGGAAAATAAAGCAGAACCATGACCTTGCAGTGCAATATGAACCCACAGACAGAACGCACAGCAGCTCTCCGGCTGAACAACACTTTCCACGGGAAACCATAGAGCAGGGATTATTTGAAAGAAAAAAAATATCTGTGATTGTTGCTGGGTCACAGTCTAATATGTTAGATTTCAAACAAATAGTGAGGCCTATGGTGAACAGATTTGCGATGGAGTCATAGCGTCTCTTGCTTGTTAGACACTATATCTGAATTATGGGAAATCAAGTGAAAACCCTCCACTTTTTCTCTCACCAGTAACATTTTTTCCTCCTCCGTGTCTTTTCCACGTATTCGGCTTCAAGTGCGCTTTGAGATGCGGACGCTGACCTCCTCCAACCCCTCCTCCACGTGCTCCTCCTCCTCCTCCTCCTCCGTCCCGGTTGTATCTGCCCGTTTTTTCGTGGCCGCTCATTTGCATCCCAGGAGGCGCTAAACGGCGTCCCCAGAGAGGCGCAGAGAGGGTCGCGGGAGATCCCCCTCGAGGCAGCCCGTTCGCCACGCGCGCTCCACGCGGACGCCACGCGTGCCGCCGACTACTGGCGCGCGCGCGCACACACACACACACATGTGCAGTTTTCGTTGCAAAAGCGCCTAAACTTTTCAGTTTCAAGGAGCCGAAGTGGCCCGTTAAATTGTTAAGAGTATTTTGTAACACGAGGAGCGTCATCTGTGATTGTTGCAGATTCAAATGCAGATTTCAACGTTTTGGTAAATATGTGATCGTGTATAGTCGGCTTTCAGTGAGATAAAGAGGGGCATAGTGCATTAAAAAACTCGACTGTTTCATACTGATATTAGGGCCCTAAAGGTAAGTTTTCCACTTCATATAACATGTATTCTGTGCTAAAACCCTACAGCCTCCAGTACAGAATAAAACCATAGCACATGGCTGCATCCCATTAATTAAATACATTTTTAAAAGTATTTCGGACCTAGTGTAAGTCGCTGATGCTTCACAGTGCTAAACTGCAAACTTAAAATCAGCCCTAAGCTGAAGCTACTTGTTGGATACGGCATTAACAGTGGTAAACAGTCCTGTGTCGCCCCCTAGTGGATACTGCTTTCAGGACAAGTAACGCAGACAGAAAATGGCGGATTGCATATAAATTGCAATAAAGGCAAAGTATTTGTATTTAGCGTTACCAATGGAATAAATAGAAAACGCAGTAATATAAGTCCATGCTTTCATTTTAGAACTTTCCTGAGTATAGACATTGTGCAAAGATGTATTAAGCTATTTTACAATCAACTTTTTTTTTGGCCACAAAATTCATTTTACTTTGTTTTTGGCCAAGGAATAATTAAATTAAAGTAGTTCAAAGAGCTGCATCTCTGTGTGTTGCAGCTTCTCAATTTACACTCATTATTACAAATTATTAGTAGTATTTTTACAACTGCTATGCATGCATGGCCTTACCTTTACTTGTAAATGAAGTAAATTTGCCAGACCTTCTGGTACAAAAATCATCGTGACTTTTCTGAAAAGTTGGTAACTCCGCATTTAGCAACTAGACAAATGTGTGCCATTCCAGAGACTATGCCCCATCATTCTCTTTAATTCAGTGTGAAGGTTTGTCAAGTTCATACCTTTGCCTCCCCTTTAGAAAACGAGATGTACAAAACTAACAGCAGCTGTTCAGGCAATCCGTGTATTCTTACTTCTTTCAATTGAGGATTTGCAGCAACGTCACCAAATCACGTGATGTTCTGTCTACACCCCTTGATGGAAGGCAAGTACTTTTTCATATTGTAATGTGGGGCTGTGATCGGGGGCGGGAGTCTCCCGGCATGCTTGCGCCATGGAGGATTCAAAGACTGTTATTATCTGTGAGTTCTAAGTGATTGCTGTGCCATTATAACCAGTTAGCGTTGTTTCACTATATGTGATAGATCATGTGTCTGTGTCACCATGAGTGAAATGAGGGTCTGTGTAAATAACTTCCCCTCCATTCTGTGTTGTGCGTGAGTGAAGAATAAAGCCTGTTGCGTCACAATCATCTCTCCTTATTTGTGTGAACCCCATAAAACGTCACACTAGAGTCAGAAGTGGGATCTTGGAGAGATGGAAGCGAGGATCGACTTAGAGATTCGGTGACTCCAGCGGCTCATCAGCCATCGGTTTTCAGGGCAGGACGGGCCGGCGATTCCACTGCGACCGGGGGCGGCAATTGACCACGAGGTGACCGTCCCACAGACCCGCCAATGGGCCAAACTCCCCCACTTTGGTGGCGAAACCCCGCTGGATGGCTACCTGGCCCAGGTCGAATTGGCTGCTGCGCTGAACGGCTAGACACCCGAAGAGACCGCCATGCAGGTCACGCTGGCCCTGGAGGGCGGGGCTCTCTGCACGCTGTCTGACCTCCTGCCTGAGGAACGTTGCAGCTGACCAGCGCTACAGGGAGCGCTCCGGAGGTGGTTTGGGAGAGCAACCAATGCTGAGCACGCCTGGGAAAAGCTGGCCAGCGAGGCAGCATAGAAAGCCTGGAAGCCTACGCAGTGGACATACGGCTACTGACACAGCGTCGCTACCCGGATTTTGAGCAGGGGGAGGTGGAGAAGCTTGCCGTCCAGCACTTCATCCGTGGGCTCCACCCGGCCCGGCTCCAGGAACACATCCAGATTCACGCAGCAAGCAGCTGGGAGACAGCTGTTGGAGAAGCGGAGCGGGTGGAGCTGATGATGGATCATGCAGCTGATGTGTCCTCACTGAGGCAGAGAGCTTTCCAGGCCACAGCTGAGAGCAAGGAGGAGGAGGAGGAATTACACCGGACACAGATGGGGACCTGCCACCTCCCAGAGACATTTTCCCCGATGGACAGCTGGGCCAACTTGGACAATCACCAGGGCTGTATCTACAGTGCAGCCTGGACAGCACACCAATCCGGGCCCTCATCAACACCGGTTACACCATTTCCCTGGTCTGACCCGAGGTGCTGTCCAACACAGATGGACTTGGAACACAAGGGTGGGAACCTACCCGGCGCTGCATCCTCACAGCCACTGGTGAGCGTGCCAGGCTGGGGGGGGGGGGGTGACGGGTCCTTGGGGTGGGAGTAGACAGTCAGAACACGAACCACCCATTCTGGCTGGCTGACATCCAGGACCCGTGCATCATTGGACTAGATCTGCTCGCAGCATAGGGCACAAAGATCGACACCACCAGCTCTTCTCTCCTGCTGGGGGCTCAAACCATCACACTCTGTGGCAACAGCCAGACAAGAAACCAGGCGCGGGCCGATGCCGTCAGCGCAGGCCAAGGATCATGACCCAGCAGTCTCACGAGCTCTCCAGACTGCTATGGCCTGGGATAGCACAGCGAGTCACAGCTCTTCTTCAGATCACCGGACACCTCTACCCAGCGATGACATCACAGAGGCCCTTGGCGTGCAGCAGCTCAGCTTCGGAGTGAGCAGGATAGAGATCCTGTCATCTCCCGGGTCAGGCAGTGGCCGGACACGGACCAGCGGCCCACCCGGAAGGCTGTGGCTGCGCTGGACCCAGAGACCAAGGCCCTGCATTCCCAGTGGTCCAACCTCTGCTGTCACGAGGATGTTGTTTATCAGCGGTGCCAGTCTCCAGCTGAGCAGCGTCACGTCTGGCAGCAGCTGATCCCCCGACGGCTCCGCCTCAAGGTGCTCCAGTTGGTCCACGGGCTGGTGGGGGCGGGCCACTTCGGAGTGAGGAAGACTCTGCAGCAGCTTCGGGCTCAGTTCTACTGGCTGGGGTGCCGTCGGGACGTGAAACGCCATGTCCACCACTGTGCCATCTGCATGGCTCAGAGAGGACAGACGCAACAATCTCACGCCCCCCTGCAGCAGTATGAGATGGACGGAAAACCGGGGTTGGATTATTCATTCCGTTTGAGAGGACGCCTGCACACGGTACCCGAACTGGCTTGGAAGACCCTGGTAGTGGTGGAGAGTCGACAGAAATGAGCGTACGACTCCCATTGCCAGGGGAGGGACTTTGCTGGACTTTTTCTGCCCGGAGCGGAAAGAGAGACTGTCACCAAAGCTGGCAAGCCACTGGTCGAGACCGTGCGTGCTGGTCACCAACAACAGTGGCCCCCCCCGACACCTGGACGGATTTGTGTTGGACTTTTGAGTTGGACTTCATTATTCTGGGGACAGAAACCAGTCCAGGGGGGGACAGTGTAACATCAGGGCTGTGATAAGGGGGCGGGAGTCTCCCAGCATGCTTGCGCTGCAGAGGATTCAAAGACTGCTATTATCTGAGTGTTCTAAGTGTAATAGCTGTGCCATTATAACTGTGTTATAAGACCAGTTAGCGTTGTTTCCCTGTATGTGATAGATCATGTGTCTGTGTCACAATGAGTGAGATGAGGGTCTGTGTAAATGACCTCCCCTCCATTCTGTGTTGTGAGTGAGTGAAGAATAAAGCCTGTTGCATCACAATCATCTCTCCTTATTTGTGTGAACCCCATGAAATGTCACAATACGTATATACTTTTACCTGTGGAGGAAGAAAGCAGACGAGACACAAGCTGACGACACAGAACTTTATTTCTCCTCCAACACAGAACAGAATAACTCTGAGCGCCAAAGCAAACTCCTTTATACACTTTCTTCCCGCCTCTGGCATCCAGGGTAAACACAT
This sequence comes from Pholidichthys leucotaenia, assembly GCA_020510985.1. Lineage (NCBI taxonomy): Eukaryota > Metazoa > Chordata > Actinopteri > Cichliformes > Pholidichthyidae > Pholidichthys > Pholidichthys leucotaenia. Next base: position 127,622,048 of record CM035842.1, on the reverse strand, counting down.
TAACATACCAGTTACCAAGCATGTATACACATTAACGTACACGTCCCAGAGCAAGGCTTAATACAATACATTCGCACCCCTGCATCCTCAGGTGTGAACCTGGCATAGCGGGGGCGAAAGGCACATCTTTATCTCTCGCCTCTTCCCCCATTACCATCTCTAACTACCTTACCCCCAACACCCCGAAGTCCTGGGTGGAGTGCCATCTCCTTTGTGTCATCCCCCCACCACCACCACCACCGAACACGCAGCAGGTTTGGGCTTGAGCAAGTGCCCATAATGACTGTAGTGTGGGGCCGCCGGGCCGGTCAAAACGCCTTGCTGTTGAGGTGGGTAGGAGAAAGACTCGGTCTCTGGAGGGGGAAAGGGTGGGGAGGGGGAAAAAGTTAGTTTCCTAAAAACAGTCCTCTGCAGGGGGAGCGCAAACCTGTGGACCCACCATAGGTGGGCGCCCACGCCGGGGAGCTTGAACCAGCACCACCTGCTTCTCTGCCAACACATAAGCGGGCTTTAGCCTGTCTACGCAAATGGTTTCCTTACGCTCCCCAAGGTCTAACAAAAAATGTTTTGCCCCTGTTTCCAACACTCTGAATGGGCTGTCGTACGGCTGACACAGCGGGGCTCTGTGGGCGCAGTGCCTAACACATACGAATTTGGCATTTTCCGGATGCTTTGGAACAGAGGTGTGGAGAAAACAATGGTGCACCGGGCCGGGAACACTGGTAGCCCCTGTCCCGGGAAAAAGGTGCGCAGGCGGATCAGTACCGGGCGTGGGGCTCTCTGGCAAAAATTCGCCTGGGATCCACAACAGCTGAGAAAAAACGAGTTCTACTGGGGAAGTTGCCAAATCTTCCTTAGGCGCAGAGCGCAACCCCAATAAGACCTAAGGCAGGCTGTCGACCCAATTTGCATCTGTTAGCAAGGCTCTGAGTGCTACTTTAAGCAACCTGTGAAAATGCTTGCACAAACAGTTAGCCTGTGGGTTGTATGTGGTGGTGTGGTGGATTTTGACCTGCAGGCTGTCGGCCATCGTGGACCAGAGTTCCGAAACAAATTGCGGACCCCTGTCGGACGTGATGTCCGATGGAGATCCAAACTGTGCAACCCAAGCCAACAAAAACGCGCAGGCTACCTCAGCTGAAGTGGTGGAATTCAGCGGAACCACCTCTGGCCAACACGTAGTGCGGTCCACGATTGTTAGGAGGTGTGTGAACCCCTGCAACGGTGGAAGGGGACCCACTAAATCCATGTGTACGTGGTCGAACCTTCCGGCTGGAATTTGAAAAGGCTCGAGGGGGGCTTTGGTGTGCTTAGCCCGTTGGCACGCGATGCATGCTGCAGCCCATTCTTTCACATCCCTGCGTAAGTGAGGCCAGACAAATTTGGACCCCACTAGTTTAACCGAGGCTCGCACGCTGGGATGTGAAAGGGAGTGGACAGACTCGAAAACGTGGCGGTGCCAAGAGCTCGGAACCACCAGGCGGGGGCAGCCGGTGGAGACATCGCAGAGCAAGGGGGGGCACCCTTCTTGTACCACCCTGCTCTCCAGCTTTAATCCAGAAGCTGCGGACTGGAGTGTACAAATGTCTGCGTCCCCGGATTGATCGGCGGCCATTGCAGAAAAATCGATGCCTATGTATACTGGAGAGACCAGCGTGCATGACAGACAGTCTGCCACAACGTTAAATTTACCGGTTATGTGTTGGATGTCTGTTGTGAACTCCGAAATTGTGGCCAAGTGTCGTTGCTGCCAAGCTGACCATGGTTCTGAGACTTTGGACATTGCGTAGGCCAGCAGTTTGTGATCGACAAACGTGGTAAACTCGCAACCTTCGAGCCAGAACTGAAAATGAGGCATAGTGAGGTGGAGAGCCAACAACTCTTTGTCAAAAGTGCTATACTGACACTCGCTGTCACACCAAGTACAGCTGAAAAAGGCAAGGGGCTGCCACGAAGATGTACTGCTCCACCACGGCCCCTACCGCGACATCTGATGCATCTGTGGTGAGTGCCATTCACGCTGACAGGGCTGGGTGGGCCAGCAAAGCTGCATTGGCAAGTGCTGTTTTGGCACCTGTGAAGGCCTGGACCCGATTGGGGGTCCAGTCAATGCTATCCATGGGTTTCTTTTTTTGAGCGCGCCGTACAGCAGCTGCAGCTGCTGGGCTGCGCAGGAGAGGAAGCAGTTGTAAAAATTGACCATCCCCAAAAATTCCTGCAGTGCCCTCATGGTCTGCGGACGTGGAAAATCTGACTCTGCGTGTACCTTGTCCGGCAGCGGGATCGTGCCCTCCAGCAAGATGCCATGGCCCAGGAAGTCGATAATCGGCAGCCCGAACTGACACTTCGCTGGGTTAACAATCAGCTCGTGCACTTCCAACCATTGGAACACTTGTTTGAGATGGGTGAGGTGCTCCTCCTCTGATGCGCTAGCCACCAAAATGTCATCTAAGCAGACGAAAACGAATGGCACGTCACGAAGTACTGCATCCATCATCCTTTGGGAAGTTTGTGCTGCGCCCTTTAACCCGAACGGCATGCGCAAAAATTCGAACAGACAGAAGGGAGTTATTACCGCCATTTTGGGGAAGTTCTCTGCGCGCATCGGGATCTGGTGGTAACCGCGGTCCAGATCCACTTTTGAAAAAATGTGCATCCCCGTCAGGTGCACGGAAAAATCCTGGATGTGTGGGATGGGGTAACGATCGTGTTCCGTGGCGTTGTTCAAGCGTTGGAAATCGCCACACGGCCGCCACTACCTATCGGATTTTGGCACCATGTGCAGCGGGGATGCCCAAAGGCTGTTGGAGCACCTAATGATGCCCAAGCATTTTAAGTTAGCAAACTCCTTGCACGCGATGGCTAGTTTAGCCGCATCCAGGCAGTGAGGGTGCGCAAAAACAGGTGGACCTTTTGTGGTGATAAAATGCTCAACCCCGTGCTTGGTTACCATAGTGGAAAAAGTGGGCACCATGAGTACTGGAAACTCAGACAGCAAACGCTGGTACTTACTCCCTGGAGCTAGAACATTAGCATGTGTTGGTGGCCCAACTCAACGAGCTAGGCAGGGCAAGGAGGAAAAGATACACTGTCCACTAAACACCTGTTGGCAACATCAACAAGTAGTCCATAAGCACACAGAAAATCAGCACCTAAGATGGAGACCGAACATGCAGCTACCACAAAATCACACTGGTAATTGCATCCATATAAACATACAGTCACCGTCCTTTCTCCAAACTGATGCGGGATACGGTGGCGGCTGTTAAAGACTGGCCACAGCCTTCTGCCAACCTGTCTGCACTGACTGGCAAAATGAGGCTCTTCTGGGAGCCAGAGTCTACCAAAAAACGTCTCCCCGAACGTGTGTCTGTGATGAAAAGCAGCTTCTCCCTGTTGCCAGTGGTCGCAGCTGCTACTGACTGCTGGCTGTCCCGTTTCCCGGCTTCTTGAAGTGGCACAGCAGCAGACAACGCTGCGCTTCCTTGCCAAAAATGGCGGTGCTAAAAACACAGCGTCCCGGTCCTGTTTCTCCAAGTGGCCATCCCGACCACCAACCTTGGCTCCTCAACCTCGCTGGGCTCCACCAGAGATCCCAGTCTCACTGCCTGAACGCCGAAAGCCCTGTTTGCCAGGCTGATGCGGTCTGCCTCCTCTGCCAGCACATGGTAGTCCCTGGCCGCCAGCAGCGGTGAGTTAGCGAGAATCGCTCTCGCAGAAGCCGGTAGGTTTCTGAGGAAGAGGTGGGCAAAAAGGAAAGATCCGTCGTCCGTGCCCATCAGCGCAAGAATGCTGTCCATCAGGTCCACAGCTGATCTGTCTCCTACCTCCGAGCGGGTGAGGAACTTCTCTGCCCTCTCTGCGTCTGAAAGGGTATAACGGCGCAGCAGCAGTTGCTTGAGAGCGCCATATTTTCCTTGGGCTGGCGGGGCTCAGAGTAGACTCATGGCTCACTGCGTGGCGCGTGCGTCCGGCAATGCCACCACATGATGGTACTTCGTGTCATCTGCCATGACTCTGTGGAGGGCGAACTGGGCTTCCACATGAATAAACCAAGCAGCCGGGTCGTGAAACCAAAAGTCCGGGAGTCTGACTGCAATGGTGCATGCAGCGGTGGGAGACTCTTGAGGGAGTGTCTCCGTGGTGGTGCTTGGTCCGTTTTCCATTTCACGTCTCTAGGTCACCAATGTGGAGGAAGAAAGCAGACGAGACAGGAGCTATCGACACATAACTTTATTTCTCCTCCAACACAGCACAGAATAACTCTGAGTGCCAAAGTGAACTCCTTTATACACTTTCTTCCCACCTCTGGCACCCAGGGTAAGCGCATTAACATACCAGTTACCAAGCATGTATACACATTAACATACACGTCATGGACCAAGGCTTAATACAATACATTCACACCCCTGCGTCCTCAGGTGTGAACCTGGCACAGCAGGGGCTAAAGGCACATCTTTATCTCTTGCATCTTCCCCATTACCACCTCTAACTACCTTCCCCCACAACACCCCAAAGTCCTGGGTGGAGTGCTATCTCTTTTGTGTTACCACATACCAACTTTTTTATGCAGTCTATGGATTAGAGTGAGATAAATCTCAACTCTGACCATGGTTACTACATGCATGGCAGGATTGTCATAATAGGCAAGATAAAACCACAGGAAAGTCTTTTTTTAATCGCTCTCCATCAGATCTAGTTCAGAGAGCCAAGTGCGCAGGCAGATGGAGGGTTGCCAGCCTTCCACCATCACTGCAGCGATCATTTCATCAAGTACCTACATCAGTGGTGCCCAACCTTTTTTGAACCAAGATCTACTTTTAAAGTTGTGAGCCTGTTGAAATCTACCAGTTCACATAGGCCATATCCATTGTCCATCTACACATTTAATATGCACACAACAAACAGAAAACCGATTCAGATAAAAATAAAAAAGTAGTTTGTGAGTTGCAAAGCAGTTGCAATAAATGTATTTCCTTACCTCAGTGGGACCTTTGACATTGGGAGGAGGCAGCTAGTTTCTCATAGTCAGGGCAGTAGGAGCTGGTTGCAAGCCTTTGGCAGGCCACAAGTTGAATGTCTGTCATTGGGGATCTGTACTTCAACTTGATGATTTTCATGTGAGAGAAAGCAGTCTCACACAAATATGTTGATCCAAAAAGTGCAGTCAAGTTCAAGGCACATCTTCTGAGGTTGGGATATTTTTGTTCCAGCAGTAGGTTCCAGAAGTCTCCTTTCATGCCAGATGTTGCCCTGGATTTGATCTCAATGTCATTTTGCAGTGTGAGAATCTCATTCTCAACAGCAGAGCTATACAGTTGAAACAGTGACTACTTCTACTTTAGAAACAGTGTAATCCACATTGATGCCCTCCCCAAATGGAAAACACAGATAGCTGGCAACAGGCTCAGTGGATGTAAAGTCACTAAAACGCTTCTCAAATTCTGGCAAGATGCTTTGAACTTGCTCCTCATATTGTGCACTGTCCAGCTGTGCAGAATCTTTGCCATGACACTGGAGTTCTGCTTGCATGTGAGGAAAGTTTTGCAGGTCATGATGTTGCAGCCTACTAGAAAGCAGTTGCAGCTTGCTTTTAAAAATATTCACTGAACTAATCATGTTGATCACATGTTTTTTTCTGATCCTGGAGCTGTAAATTCAAATCATTGAGCATGTCAGTCAGATCTGTCAGGAATGAAGTCCAAAAACCACTGGCAGTTCGCAAGCTCTGCATATTCTGCTTGTTTTGAAAGCTTCAGAAAATCTTTGATTTCAGGCAACAACTCACTGAACCTCCCCAAAAATTTACCTCTGCTAAGCCATCTTACATCTACAGTATGTGAAGCACCAGGTCTGTGTGTTCAGCTCCTGTCTCCTCCAAGTGAGCTCTGAATAACCTTCTCTGTAGACTCCTGGTGCGAACAAAGCACACTTCTTTCATGTTTAAAATCTTCCCACACAGTACTTGCTGGTGAATAATACAATGATAATTAAGGATATCTGGGAAAGATTCACTTTGTTTGCACAATGCAATGAACCCATTAGTGTGGCCTACCATCCCTGGAGCACCATCAGTTGTGATGGAGATGAGCTTGAAAAGAGGCAGTTGGCTCTTGTTAACAAACTCCATGAAAGCATTAAAAATATCTTCAACTCTTGCATGTCCTTTCCATGGCAAAACTGTGCGCAGCTCTTCTTTGGCGGTCATTTCGTCAAAAACCATTCTAATGAAAACACACAACTCAGCCACAGCAACCATATGAGTTGACTCGTCAAACTGGAGGGAGAAACACTCACATGCCTCAATGTCCGTTTTCAATTGCTCCTCGACATCCTCTGCCATCAGCTGTTGCTGAACGGTACGCGGTCCCTCTGTGCCTGTCAGTTTGGCCCCAACCTCTTTTAAAGCTGCTGCAGCAGTCGCCGTCGTAGCCCCAGATCCTCCGGCCCACTGCGGCCAGGCTCCGGGGAAAACTGGAGCTAGCTTGTCGGCGTCACTCGTCAACGCAGGCGCCTCACTGTCACGCTTGGTACCCTTGTCCAAGGTATCTTGAGCGCAGGCACTGAGACTCTCCTGTGTTGAACCTGAGTGAGGCTGGTCCTGCTCGACTGCCGTGGTGTCTTTCACAACTTTGCTGTCCTTGAAAGATTTTTTGTGTTTAGCAAGAATGTGACTGACTCGATATAATGCGATGGTTGCCACCTTACCCTTGGTGTTGGAGGTGTCCTTTCTGCGTCGCTCTAGGACGCAGAGAGGACACGTCTCTGCGTCCTAGAGCGCACGAGGGCGCTGCGTCCTAGAGCGCACTGAAAAAAAAGCTGCATTTCCGTTCTTCCACTACAGACACAGCCGCAAACAGAAAGAAAAAGGAGTGCTTTGATTGGTTTATATGTGATTGACCTCTCATTCGACTAATAAGAGCCTTGAATTGGGTTTCTGAAACCTTGAAGAACCAATGACTGAAAACCTAGCAAGAAGGACCCGCCTACCAACGGCTGCGAATACAGCCAGCCAATTGAAGCACAAAAGTTTGAAAGCTGTTTTGTGTAAGGCTGGGTGACAAACAGGCGTTCGCCAGTCTTTTTTTCCTACTACTGTTCTTGTTTTGAAAAATCGTTCGCCAAAACTGCAATCATGGAAGCGCAAAACCGCAATAATGGAATTATGGTTTGACCGGGTCGCGTGACCAGAACCACGAGTCCGTAACAAGCGGACCAGCGTCATGTTCGTCTGACAATGAGGAAGAGAAGTTCGCCAGCGACTTTGCTGTTGTGGACAGGTAAGTGTTATAAGCTAAATTATTCTTTATCCCTGAAAATTGTAATCCAAATGACTTTTGACCGATCGGTAAATTACAACTGTGCGTTATTGTTAACTGTGCGTTTTTTTGTTTTTTTTTCTCTCGGCGCCACACGAGTAGGCTGCCTTTTGCAACAGCGGCTCGATTCCGAGTCTTTTTCCCTTCCTCTCTCTTTTGATCCGTCTTTTTTTTTTCACCCCACTTATATCACGGACACACAGATCGTCCTAAATGTCTCCTGAGCCGGTGGATGGAGCCACTGTTTATAGCAGGGTACGATACAGCAGAGAACAGCTGCTAGCATTCAACCGCCACCCGGTCCCATTGGAAAAACTCGACATACCGAGAGAACTGAGGCGAAAACGCCGCGGCTGCCGGGCTGGAGTAAGGCGGAGGACAAAAAATATAAGGTACAGACCCTCCCTTCCATCTGTTGTCATGGGAAATGTACGGTCGATACTGGGAAAGTTAGATGAGCTAGCGGCTATCTCCCGTTATGATAGCACATACCGGGAGTGCTCTCTCCTTTTGTTTACTGAGACGTGGCTAACTGAACTAGCAGCAGATGCTAACATTGAGCTGGAGGGTTTTCACATGATACGAGCTGACCGAACACCAGACAGTGGCAAGGCTAGGGGCGGTGGAGTGATAATGTATGTTAACAACAACTGGTGCAGACCGGGACATATCACTGTTAAACAACGACACTGCAGCAAAGACATTGAGTTGCTAGCTGTTAGCATGAGGCCTACATATCTCCCGAGAGAACACTCACACGTGATCTGCATTGTTGTTTATGCAAATCCGACGGCGAACGCTGGGACAGCACGTGACGTCATCCATTCAGTAACCAGCAGGCTGCAGACAGAACACCCAGATGCTCTTCTCCTCATCTCAGGCGATTTCAACCATGTTTCACTGTCTCCCATTCTACCCACGTTCACCCAGTATGTCACATGCCACACTAGAGACAATAAAACACTGGATTTATTCTACGCAAACACTAAGGAGGCGTACACCTCATCACAACTCCCCCCACTCGGGAGATCGGATCACAACTTGGTTCATCTCCGGCCGGTGTACAAACCCCTAGTGCACAGACAACCTCCGGCCATGCACACTGTGGAGTTATGGTCTGAGGAGACAATGGACACCCTAAAGGGCTGTTTTGAAGCCACCGCCTGGAAGCAGCTCTGCGATCCACATGGTGAGGACATCGATGGCCTCATTCACACCTTCACGGGCTACCTCAGCTTCTGTGTGGACAAATCCGTTCCCACCAAGACCATACGGCGTCACTCAAACAACAAACCCTGGATCAACCCTGAGATAAAAACACTTCTGAGAGAGAAGAAGAGGATCTTCAGGTCAGGGAACAGGGAGATGCTGAAGTCCGTACAGAGGGAGCTGAGGAGAAAGATCAGAGAAGGCAAGGACAGCTTCAGGAAGAAGATGGAGGACAAGCTGCAACAGAGCGACATCAGTGGGGTCTGGAGAAACCTCAAAACCATCTCGGGGCTCCAGAATACCTCCCCCCAGGCCACAGGGGGCAGGGAGTGGGCGAACAACCTGAATCTGTTTTTCAATAGATTTGACCAACCGCCCTCCCCCCTGACTGCACAACAACCACTGCTGCCTCTAAAGAAATCAAGTCCTGCTGCCCACTCCCCACTCCACCAACACCCCCCCCACTCCCAACACACAGCCCCCCATCCTGACCCTGACCAGGACCCAGGTGAGGACGGAGCTGAGGAAGATCAAGGTGAGGAAGGCGCCGGGACCGGACGGCATCAGCGCAAAGCTCCTCAAGTCCTGTGCAGACCAGCTGTGTGGGATTGTGACGTATATCTTCAACATGAGCCTGAAACTGGGGAGGGTACCACAGCTGTGGAAAACATCTTGTGTGGTACCTGTACCAAAAACTTCCCACCCCAAAGACCTGAACAGCTACAGACCGGTGGCCTTGACGTCCCACTTGATGAAGACCCTGGAGAGACTGCTCCTTGCTCACCTCCGCCCCCTGGTGGAAGCAGCGATGGATCCACTCCAGTTCGCCTACCAGCATGGCATTGGGGTGGAGGATGCGGTGATCTTCCTCCTTCACCGTTCTCTGTCCCACCTGGAGAAGCCCGGGAATATGGTGAGGATCATGTTCTTTGACTTCTCCAGTGCTTTCAACACCATCCAACCGATGATCCTGAAGGACAAGCTGCTGCGCGCAGGGGTGGACCAGCACCTGTCATCATGGATCCTGGACTACCTCACGAACCGGCCTCAGTTTGTGAGAACCCGGGACTGTGTGTCCGACACGATCATCAGTAGCACGGGGGCCCCCCAGGGAACGGTGCTGGCTCCCTTCCTGTTCACTCTTTATACTGCGGACTTCTCACACAACACAACACACTGCCATCTACAGAAGTTCTCTGATGACTCTGCGATCGTTGGCCTCATCTCCAATGGAGATGAAGCTGAGTACAGAGGGCTTATCCAGGACTTCGTGGACTGGTGCCATCGGAACTGCCTCCAGATCAACGCGAGGAAAACTAAGGAGCTGGTGGTGGACTGCCGCAGGCATGGGCAGCCCCTCACAGTACCAGTAAATATACAGGGAACAGACATCGAGATGGTGACATCCTATAAGTACCTGGGTATTCATCTGAACAATAAACTAGACTGGTCACACAATACTGATGCACTCTACAAGAAGGGACAGCGCAGGCTGTTCCTGCTGAGGAGACTCAGGTCTTTTGGTGTACAAGGGGCGCTGCTGAAGTCATTCTATGACACGGTGGTGGCATCAGCCATCACTTTTGGAGTGGTCTGCTGGGGCAGTGGCATTACTGCAGCCGATAGGAAGAGACTGAACAAACTGATTAAGAAAGCTAGCTCTGTCCTGGGGCAGCGCCTTGATCCGATGGAGGAGATAGGAGAGAGAAGGACGGTGGCTAAACTGTCATCTCTGCTGGAGTCCGAGTTCCACCCTATGCAGGACATACTGAATGCACTGAGGAGCTCATTTAGCAGCAGACTACATCATCCCAGGTGCACAACCGAGAGGTTTCGTAGGTCCTTCCTACCAACGGCTGTCAGACTGTACAACCTAAGCAGGGCTGCTCGCAGAGATAGCAAAAAGACGTAACAAACTAATAGTTTTTTGAATGCAAAAGATGCAATAGACTTACACAATGGTCCCCTCCGGCATACAACTAGGAACATACCGGTCGCTATGGAGGGTGAGAATATGTATGGGCACATAATCATACCATGTAGGATAACTAAGTAGACGGTTATGCTGTTTCATTCCATCTAGCAACAATGCTCTGCACTGTGTGTGTTTATATATTTACATATTTATTCCATCTAGCTACAATGCTCAGCACTGGGTGTGTTTATATATTTATATATCTACATATTATTCCATCTAGCTACATTGCTCCGCACTGTGTGTGTTTATATACTTGCATATTTATTCCACCTAGCTGCAATGCTCCGTACTGTGGGTGTTTATATATTTACATATTTATTCCATCTAGCTACAATGCTCTGCACTGTGTGTTCATATATTCATATATTTATTCCATCCAGCTACAATGCTCTGCACTGTGTGTCTGTGTGTGTGTGTATATATATATATTTTATAGTAATACGTACATATGTATATTAGCTGCTCTTGCTTGCTTGTTTTTTTTCTTGCCTTCTGATTGTTGCTCTGAGTGTTGCTATCCCTGTGCTGTTGCAATCCTGGAATTTCCCCGTTGTGGGACTAATAAAGGCTTGGCTTGGCTTGGCTTGGCTTGGCTTGGCTTGGCTTGGCTTGGCTTGGCTTGGCTTGGCTTGGCTTGGCTTGGCTTGGCTTGGCTTGGCTTATCTTATCTTATCTTATCTTATCTTATCTTATCTTATCTTATCTTATCTTATCTTATCTTATCTTATCTTATCTTATCTTATCTTATCTTATTGCAACATGACGGCTGCACGGTGGCGCAGTGGTTTAGCACTGTAGCAGCACAGTTTTACCCTCGGCCGGGGGATCGCGGGGATCATGAGATCGTGGGTTCGATCCCAGCCCCCGACCAACAGTGAGCTGTGTGGAGTTTGCATGTTCTCCCCGTGTTGCGCGGGTTTACTCTGGGATTTCTCCGGTTTCCTCCCGCACACCAAAAACATGTAGGTTTAGGGCGCTCGCGCACGCAGCGAACAGCAGCCGGTGGCTTGTCACCAGACTGCAAACCAAGTCTACCTACGGGTACAAATAAGTAACAAAAAAAAAAAAAAAAATGACGGACCCGGACCAACCCCCCCCACCCCCGCTACTCTTCTGTAGCGGATTGCAGATACAGTGGTACCTCTACTTACGAACGTCTCTACATACGGAATTTTCAGGTTACGAGACGCCTCAACGGGAAAATATTGCCTCTAGTTACGAACGAAATTTCAGGATACGAAAAGTACGCGCTCCTCGCAGCTTCCGTAGTTTACCGAACGTAAACATACCTGTAGCTGCTCTGCCATTGGCTATCGCCTAGCATCTTCCTGGTATCCCATTGGCCACAAAGTTGTTTTTTTTTTCCAAAACTTTATGCGTTTGGTTGATCTCGCCAAAGAATATGGCCGTAATACATCAACGATCAGCACGGTATTAAAACAAAACGAAGCACTTACAAGCCGACAAAAGCAAACGTCCTTGGATCAGAACATGAACCAAAGAAGGCAAACGGTGACGACGTCGACGACGATAGCAGTTAAAGGGTAAATGAACATAATTTTTATTATTCTTTCTCTTTTATTATTCTCTTTTATTATTCTTTCTCTCATTTTAAACTCTCATTTTATGTTTATTGTGCAGTAATCTAATTGTAACATGTATTTGTTACATGTTTTGATGCGTTTTTATGATTTATAAAAAATTTATGCCCGAATTTTGGGGGCTTGGAACGGATTACGGCATTTACATGTAAAACGCGCCTCTACTTACGAATTTTTCACGTTACGAGAATTCTTCCGGAACGAATTAAATTTGTAAGTAGAGGTACCACTGTATATTGCAGATATTTTAGTCACCGTCACCGCTTTCCGTCATGTAGTGATGGGCAATGTCCGTCCTCTGTAGCGGGGGTGGGGGGTGGGGTGGGAGTTGTTATCTTCTACATTACAAATATTTTAGTATAATTTTTAGTGCACTGTAGGTTATTTTTTCTTGTAAAAAAAGCCACACATTTTTTACGTGGCATGCTTCTTTGTGTGTGGGGGCTTGTTTGTTCATTCATTCATTCATGAATGAATAAACAACCCCACACACACACAGCCCTTCACCTTTCATTAGAGCCCAAGATGAAGCTTCTATATTGAATCATTCAAAAGTTACAGACGTTTTTCCAAACTGTGCCATTTGGCACAATTTGGCACAGTTCAAAAACGCCTGGGAACAACCTAAGAAAAAAGCTGTGTAATATATTCATTTTTTGTGGTATTGTTACAAAATTTTGACCTCAGCTGGATAACACTTGGTTCTACATTTCTGTTGCATTTTCCAGCCAGTATCTGAAGCTGTATGTTATTTGCAAGCATTTGTATCCAAAAAAACACCCAGGCGAAATTTATTTTCTTCAAGTTCAGTATGTTTAGATGACTGTTACTCAATGGCAGGAGCACTTAGAGAGATTATGACTGTTTTGCCAAAAAATTCAAAGTGTTTTCTTTTAAATGAGACCAACCCCATGAAGATGCTGCAAAGGGTTGAAGAACAGCTTTTGATTTACTTTGGGTACATTATTTTTTGGCGTTTTTAGGGAAATTGACCAGAGTGCAAGGGGTTAACCAATGGATGGTCCAGCCACCTCAGATCTTCCGGGTGAATGACCAGAAAGCCGTCGTTTGCACAAAGGTAAACAGTCATTGTTTCTACACAGTTTTCTGCAGCATGTGTCTGAGTCTGCAACTACAAGCATTTCTAAGTCCCAGTGGTGAATTGCTGGATTTCTGTTCACATTTGTCATATGATGCTTGATAAGTAGATACACATTACAATCAACAGGACATGAAATATTAATCCAGTAATGTGATAAACCCGACGCTCATGCTAGTGCTTCGAAAAAAATTACTGGTATAATTAGCTGCTATAAAAACAGAATAAACCAAGACAGTGACGTTTTTATAGTCACCTGAAAGAGGAGAATCTGTTTAATTTAACAAACATGTCCAAACAGGACACAAAATGCCAAAATTATCAAATTAAATTTCAAGGAATATATTACAATAGGTCTGGAATATTTGTAAACGTGTCCCATTAGTTGATTTGATGTCACTTGGCCCCATCCATCCATCCATCTTCTTCTGCTTAATCCTTTTCAGGTCGCGGGGGGGCTGGAGCCTATCCCAGCATCTTTGAGCGAGAGGTAGGGTACACCATGGACAGATCGCCAGTCCATCGCAGGGCCAACACAGAGAGACAGACAACCATTCACTCTCACAGTCATACCTAAGGACAATTTAGAATCCTCAGTTTGATGCCAATTAACCTAACTTGCATGTTTTTGGCATGTGGGAGGAAACCGGAGAAATCTCGGAGTAAACCCACGCAGACACGGGGAGAACATGCAAACTCCACACAGATCACTGTTGGTCGGGGGCTGGGATCGAACCCAGGATCCCCCGGCCAAGGGTGAGTTGCTGTGCTGCTGCAGTGCTAACCACTCTACCACTGCGCTGCCCGCTGTCACTTAGTCCCATTAAATATAATTTAATGTGCTATTTGGGCATTTTCCTGTTTGCTGTTCAGTACAACTGGTCTGAGGAAGGGCAGGTGGCCCAAAATGTTACTGATGAATAATAAATACTCAATGGGAGCTTTTCAGTGTGTGGATCATCTTTGATTTTTCTGATATGTTTTTTTACGGTCCAGCACCCAACCAGGTGGACTGTGTGATGTGCATATTCATTCATTCATTTATTCATCTTCTTCCGCTTAATCCTTTTCGGGTCACGGGGGGGCTGGAGCCTATCCCAGCATCTTTGGGCGAAAGGCAGGGTACACCCTGGACAGATCGCCAGTCCATCGCAGAGCCAACACAGAGAGACAGACAACCATTCACTCTCACAGTCATACCTAAGGACAATTTAGAATCCCCAGTTTTGATGCGGCGCGGTGGAGGAGTGGTTAGCACTGCGGCAGCACAGCAACTCACCCTTGACCGGGGGACCCTGGGTTCAATCCCAGCCGCCAACCAACAGTGATCTGTGTGGAGTTTGTATGTTCTCCCCGTGTCTGCGTGGGTTTACTCTGGGATTTCTCCGGTTTCCTCCCACATGCCAAAAACATGCAAGTGATGTGCATATCATCTTTATTATTTTTCAAATCACAACTGACCTTTGTGAAAATGCCGTGAACACACAACCATGTTGTTATATATTAAAATGACGTATTATTGTGTGATGAGGGTGGTGGCTCCATCTTTCTGGTTCCGCCACCACCCTGAGTATAAAAGGCTGATGCGGAAGAGGCACGGTCTCTTTTGACCTTCGCCTCTGCCTGTATTGGAGCGCCTGGTTATACTGTGAGTTACTAATAAAGTCAAGTTCTATTGTACCTCATTATTGGAGTACGGATTATGGACATAACATTTGGCAACGAGGATAAAAGTATGGATCAAGGTATTTCGGGCATTCGGCCATTTCTGGAGCTTCCTGGCGAACTGCCGGTGCCATGGGAGAGGTGGTTTGCCGCATTTGAGAATTATCTGGTGGCATTGAACCTCGGTGAGTTGGAGAAATTGTGTGCATGGGCAATACTGGTCCATAATCTTGCCATGGAGGGACAGCACATTCTTAGCACACTGGGAGTGAGCGACAGTTTTGAGGACGTGGTTGGGCTAATGGCACGCTACTTTTGCGCCCCTGAGAATGTCATATTCTGGAGGATCCAGTTCTGACAGCGCTGCCAGCGGGCTGGAGAGTCAGTGCAGTGGTATGTTGCTGACCTGCACCAACTGGCTGGATGTTGCCAGTTTGGGACCTTAGAAGAGGAAATGGTCCACGATCAGCTGGTGGAGCACACGCTGTGTGCAGCGGCGTGGTCTAGACTCCTTATTCATTTCGGTGAGCTGACGTTAGCCAAAGCTGTGGAGCTAGCACAACAGTTTGAAGCAGCGGATAAACTGTCATGGGACCCAGGTGAGAGAACAGCGTTGGAGCAACCCGACTCAATCAGCAGCACAGGCGGTAGATCCAGATAGCGATGACAGCATGGAAGACAGAGAAGAATACGCTACCGCTATAAAAATTAGGTCCGCCCTGGGATTGCCGAAGTGTTTTGGCTGCAGGTCTACCAAGCACCGGTACCAGGTGAGAGACTGTCCAGCAAAAGGCAAACGCTGTGGCAAGTGTGGACTCCTAAATCATTTCGCCAGGGTCTGTAAAAAGTTTGAGCGAGGGGAATGACGACGTGAAGTGGATTTCCCCGCCACGACTCCTACGGTTATTCACATCGTATCCCTGAGCACAGAAGGCCGTACATATTTAACAGTTACGTTGGACGGCGAGGATGTGCCATTGTTGGTGGACACGGGCGCGGTGAGTTCCGTGTTGAACTGGCCTACTGTGAGGAGTTTATTCCCCTACCATCGTGTGAGAGGTCTGTCGACGCCATTATGTGGGTATGGCGGTAATAGGCTGTCCATCTTGGGTTCGCTGGAGCTGACGATGAGGTACAAGACAGCGGTGGTTTCCAACATACAGTTTGTGGTGACCAAGTGTGGGTTGAATGTGATGGGCTGCGATCTGTTTTATGGACTGGGCTTCTCAATTACCAGCAGCAGCGGAGAGGAATGGTCAGGCTGTGGTTTGTGGGACCGGCCGGTTCCACAAGTGGTCGACAATGCGGTTTGGGATGATACAGTGCATCCGGAAAGTATTCACAGCGCTTTACTTTTTCCACATTTTGTCATGTTACAGCCTTATTCCAAAAGGGATTAAATTCATTTTTTCCTCAAAATTCTACACACAATACCCCATAATGACAATGTGAAAAAAAGTTTGTTTTTTTTGATTTTTGCAAATTTATTAAAAATAAAAAACTAAGAAATCATATGTACATAAGTATTCACAGCCTTTGTCATGAAGCTCAAAATTGAGCTCAGGTACATCCTGTTTCCACTGATCATCCTTGAGATGTTTCTACAGCTTAACTGGAGTCCACCTGTGGTGAATTCAGTTGATTGAACAGGATTTGGAAAGGCACACACCTGTCTATGTAAGGTCCCACAGTTGACAGAGCATGTCGGAGCACAAACCAAGCATGAAGTCAAAAGAACTGTCTGTAGACCTCTGAGACAGGGTTGTCTTGAGGCACAAATCTGGGGAAGGATAAAGGAAAAATTCTGCTGCTTTGAAGGTCCCAATGAGCACATTGGCCTCCATCATTCACAAATGGAAGAAGTTTGGAACCACCGGGACTCTCCCTAGAGCTGGCCGGTCGTCTAAACTGAGCGATAGGGGGAGAAGGGCCTCAATCAGGGAGGTGACCAAGAACCTGATGGTCACTCTGTCAGAGCTCCAGCGTTGCTCTGTGAAGAGAGGAGAACCTTCCAGAAGGACAACCATCTCTACAGCAATCCACCAATCAGGCCTGTATGGTAGAGTGGCCAGATGGAAGCCACTCCTTAGTAAAAGGCACATGGCAGCCGACCTGGAGTTTGCCAAAAGGCACCTGAAGGACTCTCAGACCATAAGAAACAAAATTCTCTGATCTGATGAGACATAGATTGAACTCTTTTGCGTGAATGCCAGGCGTCATGTTTGGAGGAAATCAGGCACCGTTCATAACCACCCCAATGTTGCACGGTGGCGCAGTGGTTAGCACTGCGGCAGCACAGTTTACCCTTGGCCGGGGGATCGTGGGATCGTGGGTTCGATCCCAGCCCCCAACCAACAGTGATCTGTGTGGAGTTTGCATGTTCTCCCCGTGTTTGCGTGGGTTTACTCCGGGATTTCTCCGGTTTCCTCCCACATGCCAAAAACATGCAGGTTAGGTTAATTGGAGACTCTATAGTGGCCCTAGGTGTGAATGTGTGTGTGAAAGGTTAAGGGGTAGCGCCGTATCGTCGCTGCTTCATCCATCCAGGTGGTGGATGACCCTCAATTTCCCCTCTGGGGATCAATAAAGTATACTAAATCTAAAAAAAGTCTAAAAAATGTTGGTAGCAGCATCATGCTGGGGGGATGTTTTTCAGTGGCAGGAACTGGGAGACTAGTCAGGATAGAGGGAAAGATGAATGCAGCAATGTACAGAGACATCCTGGATGAAAACCTGCTCCAGAGCGCTCTTGACCTCAGACTGGGGCGACGGTTCATCTTTCAGCAGGACAACGACCCTAAGCACACAGCCAAGATATTGAAGGAGTGGCTTCAGGACAACTCTGTGAATGTCCTTGAGTGGCCCAGCCAGAGCCCAGACTTGAGCCCAATTGACCATCTCTGGAGAGATCTGAAAATGGCTGTGTACCAATGCTTTCCACCCAACCTGATGGAGCTTGAGAGGTGCTGCAAAGAGGAATGGGCGAAACTGCCCAAAGATACTGTAGGTGTGCTAAGCTTGTGGCATCATATTCAAAAAGACTTGAGGCTGTAATTGCTGCCAAAGGTGCATCAGCAAAGTATTGAGCAAAGGCTGTGAATACTTACGTACACGTGATTTCTTATTTTTTTTTATTTTTAATAAATTTGCAAAAATTAAAAAAAACAAACTTTTTTCACATTGTCATCATGGGGTATTGGGTGTAGAATTTTGAAGAAAAAAAATGAATTTAACCCATTTTGGAATAAGGCTGTAACATAACAAAATGTGGGAAAAGTGAAGCGTTGTGAATACTTTCAGGATGCACTGTACATGGCCTAGTATTCTGGGAGATGGACAGGACAATTACCACCCAGGGCCATCAGGGCAGGGTTCTGGTCCCAGGGCCCACGCTACCCTAGGTGAGGGAACTGGGCAACATGGTGGAATGCCCGTAATGGTGGGTGAGGCTGTGAAAACGACCCCCTTTACTTCCGGGGTTCGGCCTGGAGATACTGAGAAGCATGGGGCTGCAATGGCTACACCAGCTTCCAAAATGAAAGTGAGCGGGGCAGGACCGACTGGCACAGGAAACAGACGTGCCACACAGGAACACTGCAGGCCAAGTCGGGCTTTGCGGAAGGGTCGCCGGTGTGGCGTGACCTGGTGTGGAGGCCCGGTTGAGACATCGTGGACATTGGAGGTCGAGTCCAGCTCCTTTGGGAGTCGGTGACGTGGTTCAACCCAGAGAGGAGGCTTGGCTGAGAGGTGTCCACAGGAAGAGGAAGCAATGGGAGGACCAGGGGCTGCTGAAGGTGGTGGCTGTTCGGGAGGACGGATACCTTTGGCTGTCAGATGACTCATCGAGACACCCTAATGAACTGTGGCACGCTATCGAGGAGAGGGAGGTGTCGGGGCCCTGACGTGGTTCATCCCCAGGGACAAGGCTGTATGGTAGCAAGGGGCGATGGGTTGGGTTAAATGTGAATTGCCCAGGCTACGTAGTTAATGTGTTTCTCATTATAAACTGCTATAACAGATGCCCATATGAAAAAAAAACAAACATGTAATATGTATGTCACCATGTTTAGTTATTTACCTTTTGTTCTTATTAAAGACAAAAATAGAAAGGAGATGTCTTTACCTTCTTAACATGTTTCGACTGTGCACTGCAGCCTTCATCAGAAGAGTCAGAAGAGTTGTTGCACTGCCTTGGAACGATATGGACTTGATATTAGCAACTTCAGCATGCACTCATTTTTAAATTCTCACAAATTATAAATCAATAAAAATTTTGAACAATTGTCAGAAAATGGCTGTACGTGTTAAGTTAAATAACAAGCATTCATGGCATGACAGCAGTATGAGCATTTTAATTTCTGGGTAAAACAAACTGCTGCAGCTGTCTGTATTTACCCCAATATTAAAACACCCAAGCACGGTGTTGTGGTTCTTTGTGGCTCCGACCAGATTCCACGTCTGCTCTAAGGTAAATCTGATTATGTCCAACATATTTCAACAAAATGCATCCGACTTTATTGCGGTGGAGACATTGATATATTACAGAGCTTTTATTTGTTTACAATGTTAGCATCTTAGCAGTGGCGCTAACTAACGGAGCTATTGTATGCAAGGCTACTTTTTTAGGTCATCTTCCTGTCCCTCGATAGTCGTGGGAAGTGGTATGATTATATTACTCTTCTGAGGTGCAAAAGGCTGTGTTCCTGTATTTTTGATGCCAAAGTCATTGTTTTTTTAACAAGGAAAAGTGTCCCGTTTCAGTGACAACTCCACGTTCTAAACTAGTACTGGAAGTTTTCAATTTTTTTTTTCAATTTAACTTTTATTTATACAGTGTTGTGGTATGGGTGGGGGATTCTCCAACCAGAAACGGCAGCTGGGGGAAAGAGGGAACAATGTGCTGAAGGAGGAAGTGTCACCAGGGGTCTCAGACGGGACAGTAAGGACTATGACTACCTGGAGGGGAGAGCACCAGCGCTGCGTGCGCTGTCCCAATTCACACTCCGTGGGATAACAACAGATGACACAAAATATTACTATGTGGTTGCTGCGCTGGATGTGTGCGCCACGCAACAGGTGATGAGCCTGCTCCAGGAGCTGCCGGCCCAGGGGAAATATGAAGCGCTCAAGAGGATGCTACTCCAGCGCTATACCTTTTCTGACAGTGAGAGGGCAGAGAGACTCCGAACATGTTCGGAGTTAGGTGACAGATCAGCTGTGGAGCTCATGGAGAGCATGTTGGCACTGAGGGGGAAGGACGATGAATCTTTCCTGTTCGCCCACTTGTTCCTCAGGAACCTACCGGCTACAGTGAGGGTGATCCTGGCCAACTTGCCGCGGCTGGTTGCCAAGGACTACCATGGTCTGGTGCAGGAAGCAGACCACATCATTTTGGTGACCAGAACTCTCAGCGTGCAGGCAGTGGCACTGGTATTCATGAGGGATTCCAGCGAGGTCGAGGAGCCGTTGGTGGTTGACGGGACAGACACCAAGAGACGAAGGAATGGGGCAATCTGTTTCTATCATTGCCGTTTTGGCTCAGATGCCCAATGCTGCCTGTCACCATGCCAGTTCAAGAAAGCGGGAAGATAGTACGTTCGGCATTCAGTAGCAGCTGCAACCGCTGGCGACAGGAACAAGCTGCTTTATGTCATGGACACATGTTCGGGCAGACAGTTTTTGGTGGACTCCGGCTCCCAGAAGAGCCTCATCCTGCCGGTCAGCGCAGGCAGGTTGGCAGGAGGCAGCGGTCCTAAGCTCACGGCCGCCAAGGGATCCACCATCAGAACGTCTGGCGAACGGACACTGACAATATGTTTGCACGGACGCAATTTTCAGTGGGACTTTGTGGTAGCTACATGTTCTGCCCCTATTTTAGGTGCAGATTTTTTATGTGCTTATGGGTGGTTAGTCGATGTTGCTAATAGGTGATTAGTGGATGCTGTTTCTTTTACCTCACTGCCCAGCATAGCTCGGGGAGCTGGGTCAACAACACTGGCTAATGTTATAGCTCCAGGGGGTCAGTACCAACATTTACTTGCACAGTTCCCAGCACTCACAGTCCCGACTTTTTCGGCTACAGTAACGAGACACAGGGTCGAACATTTCATAACGACAAAAGGCCTGCCGGTGTTCGCGCAACCTCGGTGCCTGGATGCGGCTAAACTGGCCAGCGCACGCGAGGAGTTTGCCAACTTAGAGCAGTTGGGCATCATCAGACACTCCCAACAGTCCGTGGGCATCTCTGCTACACATGGTGCCTAAGGCCGATGGGTCATGGCAACCTTGTGGCAATTTCCGTCACTTGAACAATGCCACGGAACACAATCGGTATCCCATCCCGCACATCCAGGATTTTTTTCATGCATCTGGCCGGGGCGCATGTTTTTTCGAAAGTGGATCTGGTGTATGGTTACCACAAGGTCCCGGTGCGCGCGAAAGATGTTCCGAAAACAGCGGTAATAACTCTTTTCGGCCTTTTCAAGTTTTTATGCATGCCATTCGGATTAAAAGGTGTGGCGCAGACTTTCCAGAGAATGATGGACGCAGTGCTTCGCGACTTGTCCTTCATTTTTGTCTACTTAGACAACATTCTGGTAGCTAGCGTGTCCGAGGAGGAGCACATCGCCCATCTCAGGACGGTTTTCCAGAGGTTGGGAGCACATGGGCTTACAGTATAGTGAACCTGGCGAAGTGCCAGTTCGGTGTGCCAGTGATTGATTTTTTGGGCCATCGCATTTCGCCGGAGGGCGCGGTTCCGCTACTGGACAAGGTGCGGGCGGTGGTGGACTTTCCGTGTCTGCAGACCATGAGGGCCCCACAGGAGTTTTTGGGAATGGTCAGTTTTTATAACCGTTTCCTTCCCTGGACAGCCCAGCTGATGCAGCCATTGTATGCCGCACTTAAGAAAAAAAAGCCCGCAGAAAACAATGACTGGACTCACGAGTGAGTCCTGGCTTTCACAGATGCCAAAACAGTGCTTGTGGATGTCATGTTGCTTGTCCACCCGGATCCGTCGGCACGGATAGTGCTCACTACGGACGCATCTGATGTTGCCATAGGGGCAGTGGTGGAGCAGTACATCTCCAGTTCATGGCAGCTGCTTGCATTTTTTAGTCGAACTTTGCGCGACAATGAATGCAAATACAGCACATCTGACAGAGAATTGCTGGCTGTCCACCTGGCAATGCACCATTTCCAGCTTTGGCTAGAGGGCCGCGAATTCACTGCATTCATCGACCATAAGCCACTGACGTACGCGATGTCCAATGTCTCGGAACTGTGGTCAGCCGGGCAGCAACGACATTTGTCTGCGATCTCAGAGTTTACAACTGACATTCAACACGTTGCCAGTAAGTTCAATGTCATGGCCGATTGCCTGTTGCACATGTTAGTCTCCCCGGTCTACATAGGAATAGATTTCCCTGCCATGGCCGTGGAGCAAGGTGGGGACGTGGACATTTGCGCCCTCCAGTCGGCGCCTACTGGGTTACGGCTGGAGAGCAGGGTGGTGCAGGAAGAGTGCCCTCCCTTGCTCTGTGACGTCTCCACCAGCCGCCCACGCCTGGTGGTTCCGAGCTCTTGGCACCGCCGCATTTTTGAGTCAGTCCACTCCCTTTCAATTCCAGGTGTGCGCGCTTCGGTGAAACTAGTGGGGGCAAAATTCGTCTGGCCGCGTTTGCGCAAGGACGTGAAGGAGTGGGCTGCAGCTTGTGTTGCGTGCCAGTGGGCCAAAGTGCACAAGCACACCAGAGCCCCACTCGAGCCATTCCAAATCCCAGCCAGGAGGTTCAACCACGTCCATGTGGATTTGGTGGGACCCCTCCTGCCGTCGCAAAGTTTCACGCACCTTTTGACAATCGTGGACCATACCACATGCTGGCCTGAAGTGGTCCCGCCGGCTTCTACCATGTCTGCGGAAGTGGCTCACGCTTTTTTGTTGGCTTGGGTTGCACGAATCGGATCCCCATCGGATATCACTTCCAACAGGGGTCTGCAATTCATTTCGGAACTCTGGTCCACGATGGCCTAGAGCCTGGGGGTCAAAATTCACCGTACTACCGTGTACAACCCCCAGGCTAATGGGTTATGTGAGCGTTTTCATAGGTCGATTGAGGGAGCTCTCAGAGCTTCGCTCACAGATATAAATTGGGTCGACCATCTGCCCTGGGTTCTTTTAGGGTTGTGCTCCACGCCTAAGGAGGATTTGGCAGCCTCCCTGGCTGTTGGATATGATATTGTATATATATACAGTGGGGCAAAAAAGTATTTAGTCAGCCACCAGTTGTGCAAGTTCTCCCACTTAAAAGATGAGAGAGGTCTCCAATTTTCATCATAGGTATACTTCAACTATGAGAGACAAAATGAGAAAAAAAAAATCCAGAAAATCACATTGAAGGATTTTTAATGAATTAATTGGTAAATTCCTTGGTAAAATAAGTATTTGGTCACCTACAAACAAGCAAGATTTCTGGCTCTCACAGACCTGTAACTTCTTCTTTAAGAGGTTCCTCTGTCCTCCACTTGTTACCTGTATTAATGGCACCTGTTTGAACTTGTTATCAGTATAAAAGACACCTGTCCACAACCTCAAACAGTCAGACTCCAAACTCCACTATGGCCAAGACCAAAGAGCTGTCAAAGGACACCAGAAACAAAATTGTAGACCTGCACCAGGCTGGGAAGACTGAATCTGCAATAGGTAAGCAGTTTGGTGTGAAGAAATCAACTGTGGGAGCAATTATTAGAAAATGGAAGACATACAAGACCACTGATAATCTCCCTCAATCTGGGGCTCCTCTCAAGATCTCACCCTGTAGGGTCAAAATGATCACGAGAACGGTGAGCAAAAATCCCAGAACCACACGGGGGGACCTAGTGAATGACCTGCAGAGAGCTGGGACCAAAGTAACAAAGGCTACCATCAGTAACACACTACGCCGCCAGGGACTCAAATCCTGCAGTGCCAGACGTGTCCCCCTGCTTAAGCCAGTACATGTCCAGGCCCGTCTAAAGTTTGCTAGAGAGCATTTGGATGATCCAGAAGAGGATTGGGAGAATGTCATATGGTCAGATGAAACCAAAATAGAACTTTTTGGTAAAAACTCAACTTGTCGTGTTTGGAGGAGAAAGAACACCATACCTACTGTGAAGCATGGGGGTGGAAACATCATGCTTTGGGGCTGTTTTTCTGCAAAGGGACCAGGACGACTGATCCATGTAAAGGAAAGAATGAATGGGGCCATGTATCGTGAGATTTTGAGTGAAAACCTCCTTCCATCAACAAGGGCATTGAAGATGAAACATGGCTGGGTCTTTCAGCATGACAATGATCCCAAACACACCGCCTGGGCAATAAAGGAGTGGCTTCGTAAGAAGCATTTCAAGGTCCTGGAGTGGCCTAGCCAGTCTCCAGATCTCAACCCCATAGAAAATCTTTGGAGGGAGTTGAAAGTCTGTGTTGCCCAGCGACAGCCCCAAAACATCACTGCTCTAGAGGAGATCTGCATGGAGGAATGGGCCAAAATACCAGCAACAGTGTGTGAAAACCTTGTGAAGACTTACAGAAAACGTTTGACCTCTATCATTGCCAACAAAGGGTATATAACTAAGTATTGAGATGAACTTTTGTTATTGACCAAATACTTATTTTACCGAGGAATTTACCAATTAATTCATTAAAAATCCTTCAATGTGATTTTGTGGATTTTTTTTTTCTCATTTTGTCTCTCATAGTTGAAGTATACCTATGATGAAAATTGGAGACCTCTCTCATCTTTTAAGTGGGAGAACTTGCACAATTGGTGGCTGACTAAATACTTTTTTGCCCCACCGTATATATTTATATGGTGGTGCCCTGTGGTAACCCCACCTCCGGGGGGTGGTGTCACCTGGGGTATAAGAGGCCACAGCGGGAGCCATCTTGTCTCTTCGCTGTGGCTCCTAGGCAAGCGTGGTGACTCCTGTGTTCCTGACCTTTGTTCTTAATAAAACTATAAAACGCCACCTCAACTCCTCTTTAATTAGAAACACAACATTTGGTGATGAGGATATACGGCATGGAGAGGGCAGCTACCGCTTTTCGACTGTTTCAGGAGGCTCTGGCTGAGCCGCTGGTCCCATGGGCCAGATGATATGCAGCCTTCCAGAATTATCTCACAGTGTTGGAGCTTGGCGACCTGGACAAATTCTATATAGGGCTATTCTGGTCCACAACCTCGGTATGGAAGGCCAAAGGATCCTGAGCACGCTAGGAGGAGGTGACACATTTGGCGACATCATGAGGCTCATGGTGGGCTACTTTCACGCCCCTGAAAACATCATTATGAGGCGCATACAGTTCAGGCAGCGACGCCAGGGACCCAGTGAATCGGTTCAACAGTTTGTGGCAGACCTTCGGTAGCTGGCGGGTGAGTGCAGGTTCGAGGCCTTGGAGGAGGAGATGATTCGAGACCAGCTAGCTGAGCACATGGCGCGCTCCTCTGCTAGGGTCTGTCTGCTAACTTACGCTGGAGAGCTAACACTGATTGCAGCCATGGAGCTAGCGCAACAACACGAGGCAGCAGAAAGGATTTCAAAGAATCTCGATGACATGGAGACCCTGCCCAGAAATGAGAAGCAGTGGAAGGCACTGGCCTTGGATCCGGACGACGTCAACGTATGCAGCCATCGTGAAGATTAGGTCCGCCCCGGGGACACCGAGATGTTATGGCTGCGGATCCAGCAGGCACCGCTATAGAGCAAGGGAGTGTGCAGCGAAGGGGAAGCATTGTGGACGGTGTGGATTGTTCCACCACTTCGCCAGGGTTTGCCAGAACTTTGAGAAGGAGGAATGGGGACCAGTGAAGGGGGCTTAGGCTAAGAAGACACCCACAGTGGTTCACACGGTCTCACCCAACACAGACGGACGAATTCGTTGTAACATTGTGTTGGACAGGGTGCCTATTCCGTTGCTGGTGGACACGGGGTCGGTGACCTCCATCTTGAATCTGGCGACGGTGATGAAGTTCTTCCCACATTACACCGCGAGTAAAACAGACATTGCCTGTTCTGGGTATGGCATCAATCCTCTAAACATTGTGGGCTCGGTGTGGCTATCAGTGAGGTACAAGGCGGCCTCAATGTGTGCAGTCGAGTTTACGGTGGCCCGTGAAGGTAACAATTTAATGGGCTGCGATTTGTTTTACGGGCTTGGTTTCTCCATCACCTGTGGTAGCGTGGAGGAGTGGTCAGATGGTGGACTGTGGGACCAGCCATTTTATGTGGGAAATGGAGAAGAAGCGTAGAACTTGGGCTGGCCCAGTCCGGGTGAAGTGGGCCGCAACCAGCACCAGAGTATGCCACCACGGGGAGCACTCCGTGCCAGTGTTTGCGGTTCCTTGGACGAGGGACTCGAACGGCATGGATTAGCACCCGTGGGGCTGGATGGTTCCAGAGAGCAGGCGCAGCGAAGCTCCGGTGGCCGACCAAGTACCACCGTTGAGCCGGGTGCTGTCAGTGCCACTCCGACGCAAGAAATGAAAACGATCGGCGCGAGACCGGATGGCACAAACCCTAGACATGCCCACGATGAAAACAAGGGACAAGGCTTGAGCAAAATTGGCGGGATGCTAAGGAGCCATGTGGGTACTGGTTCACAACACCAGAGAAGAAGGAAACCAGTGAGTACCCTGGGTATGGGTGATGACATGCACCCTAGGGTTGAGTCTCGGCTAGGACAGGTTCACAAGAGATGGACAGGGTGACCTGCATGTGGTATGGACTGGCGACGATGGTTACCTGGTACTGACGGATGGGTCGAGACAGCACCTGAACGAGCTGCGGCGTTTGGAAGGGAAGAAACACCAGTGCAGCCCATCTCCAGTTAAGAAGAGGCAGAGATGCTCTGGTTGCGGGCCGCGGGACAGATGCTCCAGAGGGGAGCCTACGGGAGACCCGGGCTAAGACTGTGTTCTGTTTGGGGCTTACGGTGTGTCTAATCATAGGGTGTTTTGCTGTTTCAATGCTAAAGTTATTAGTTCCCCCCCCCAAAAAAGAGAAGTGACCACTGTTATGTGTGTGTTCAATGCCATATAGGTGTGGGGGGTATTGAGTGGAATGGATATGTGTGTGGTGAGGTGCAGTAACACTGAAGTGTGAAAGTGTGATGATGACTGTGTGTGAAATGTAAATGTGCCCTGCCTTTTCTTTCAAGTTGTTTTGTTAGTGTGGAGTCTTGGGACCGCCATTATGTAATGTGTATAGTTATTTATTGTCTGTAATGTATATATTTCTTTTGGGATTGATTTATTTTTGTGAGTGGCCCTTTTTGTTTACTGACTGTTGGGACTCTGAAGGCGGAGTGGTCCGCTGGGCCAGTGTGGCGTGAATGGATAGGTTTCTGCATTTATGTGTTTAGAGTGTGAGTAAGGTGTAAATTGTGGGAGGGCCTGATTGGTGTGATTGCAATTTTTCAATGGGGGGGGGATGTTGGATAGGATATTGTATATTTATATATATATATATATATACGTATATATATATATATATATATATATTTATATGGCAGTGCCCTGTGGTAAAGGGGTGACACCCTACCTCCAGGGGGTGGTGTCACCTAATTAGAAACACAACACCGGCAGAACTCATTTTTTCTCAGCTGCTGCGGATCCCTGAGGAGTTTTTACTGGAAAACCTCACGCCCGGGGCCGATCCACCCTCGCAATTTTTTGCACAGTACGGAGGCTTTTCACATGCCGGGCCCGGCCCACCATTGTTTTCCCCGCACTTTCATCCCCAAGAGTTTACAGAACGCTGGTTTTGTTTTTGTCAGGCACAATGCGCATCGGACCCCACTGTGCCTACCGTACGACGGACCGTTTAAGGTGTTGGAACCTGGGGCGAAGCATTTTGTGTTATCGACATGTTTTTATTATCAACAGGCTGAAGCCCACTTTTGTATTGGCAGATGAGCAGGCGGTGTTGGCCCAAGCTCCCGAGTGCGGACGCCGGCCGTTGGTGGCTCCGCAAGTTGGTGTTCCCTCGGTAGGGACCGACATTCGCGAAGCTAATGTATTTCCCCCCCTCCCTTTTTCCCTCCACAGACTGACATGCCCTCCTGTACACCTTGCCAGCAGAGTGTTTCAACTGGATCAGCGACCCCCCGCTACAGCCACCAGCTCAAGCTCGAAGGGCAGGGTGGTTAGTGCCCTTTCTGGGTGTTCAGGGAGGGCTGTGTGGTGGTACAGGTGGGGGATTCTCCACCCAGAGACGGCAGTTGGGGGAAAGAGGGAACAATGTGCTGAAGGAGGAAGTGTCACCGGGGGGTCTCAGATGGGACAGTCAGGACTATACGCCCCCTGGGGAGAGGAGGAAGCGCCAGAACCGCTGGAGGAGGAAAGGTTGTGAGAATGCGGTTTTGGCGTTATGTTAACATGCCACGCATGTCTTTGTTCCACACAATGATTACGGTCGGGATTCCTGGGTCTTCATGCATGGAATTAAAGATTATAAAAAGAGGATGCACAGAGACCCAGGAGCTTTTACTATACTTGATGTTGGAGAAGGAATAGTTTGTGTTGTTAGCTCGTTGCCTCGCCTGCTTCCTTTCTCCACAACAGGGTAGTTCCACTGAGACCTCTTTTTCAAGGATGCCCTGTTCACACTCACACAGTCGCACATTCACACCTGAAAGCTGCCCAGTACAACCACAGATTGACCTGTGGCTACTGAGCGCACATAAATCATGCAAGGCATCATGGGGGCTAGGAATAAGGTGGATATGTCAGGTTTACAAAAAGCCAACACACCGTCCTCCTTGAGACCCATCCACTGCTCTGTTATTGGCAAGCCTAGCTGTCCATCATGTAGACGGAAGTTGTTCTAAACGTAGCCTATTAGCCTCCAAGCTAACACTGGTACCAGGTAGCTTGAACCAAGCATGCCTTATATTGTTATTTTCTTCAGATCTTAGTCACCCTAATAACCATTCCTGTTACCACCTGGTTAATCAGTCCACAGTATACCTCGCTTTGCTCTGGCCCATCTTACAGTGGTTTCACCGTGATGCCGCAGCAGGTTGACAGCACGCTGATTGTAGCAACCACCTATGCCACAACCCGAGGCTGCTGCTGCTGCCTGGAGCTACTGGCTGTCACGGCCAGCTCCCCCACCATCTTCTGGGGTTCCATGTGACTCCACTCTAATCACACAGGCAACGTATCGAAGCCGCTTCGTTCCGTCACATCCCCCAGCTGGCCTTGGGACAGGAGCGGAGTACCATGGAGCGAGACATTGCCCTTTGAGATCCCATGGCTCGGCCAGCAGCCTTGGGTTGCAGAGATGGGTAGGTTGACCAGCGTGTGGTGCTGGCGATTTGTTGTGGCATCCTGGTGAGGTTGTTGGGAGATGTACCGGAGTGACACGAGATACACATACGACTGCAGATCGGTGAACCAGTGCTGCTCATCCAAGCTAGAAGGAGGCTAGAAGCTAGTCAGCTAATGGACAAAGCTGGATTCATGCTGCATCTCCACTGTCCATGTCCGCTTGACCATGAGGCTTGTGTGACAAAAATTACGTCATCGTCTTCAGGCTGGATGTCTGCGTGCAGCCCAAGTTTTCTGACTACAATGACTGCGCATGCACACGATTGAATCTCTCATTCATGAGGTGGCACTATCAACACAGCATACAAAGTCAAAGTAGGCAAGAAGAGGAAGACAAGAATAAACATTCATGAATCATTTTGCAGCAGCAGCAGCTTGAGCGGAGAAGAGCACTGAAAAATGGTAATCCCTCCTTTTCCTTGAAACAATGTCATTGTTGCTAGTGTGGAGTGTGTCAAATAAGAGGCAGATCCATGGACAGACGGTTTATTACACACTTCACATCTCACAAGCACAGAACAGAATGACTCCTTTCCACAAGCTCTCTGCTTTTACCCCAATCACTCTTCACAAGTTTCATGGCACTTCTGAACACACAGCATGACATTTACATTACACTGCATTCAACCCTCTATATCCTTGACTCCTTCCTGCCATCTCGCCAGGAACTCCCTGGGCATTGCTCTCCTATGCTTATTCACTGTCTCTGTCTGAGATGCTAAATAATCTGACTCCCCCAAGGTCCCATACCGCCCCCCCCCCCCCCAGCATCTTAGATAGAACAATAGAACATCAGTCCACATGCCGTTTTGGTTTCAGTCTCCTCCCATATCTGCTGCAACTGGGGTTTACTGCCTCCGCGGCACTGCTGTGCCGGTGGGGGGCTGTTGGGAGTGTGTCTGACTGCGGGTGGGCCGTGGCGAGGGGGGGGGGGGGACCTCGCTCTGTCCGTGAGGCTGCCCTGGTGAATCATTTCCCTGGGGAGCTCTCCGTGGGGGTCTTCCACGCCGAGGGACCCTAGCCAACAGCATTTGCTCGTCCGCCACTAAGAAAGCGGGTTTGAGTCTGTCTATGCCAATTTTCTCCCGCCTACCCCACAAGTCTAGCAAAAAATGCTTATCCCCTGTTTCCAACACTCTGAACGGTCCATCATAGGGTGGGCGCAATAGAGGACGGTGGGCATCGTGTCTGACAAACACAAACTCCGCGTTCTTCAAAGTCTTAGGCACGAAAACACGCGGAAAACGGTGGGCAGGGCCCGGCAGCGTGCCTGTGTTTGCGCTACGCTGCAAAAGCTGAGACGGGCAGCTGTCCGGCGCAGGATTATCTGGCAGAAATTCCCCGGGCAGTCGTAGAGGCTGCGCGAAAACCAGCTCTGCCGGGGAAGCTTCCATATCCTCTTTTGGCACGGAGCGCAACCCCAATAAAACCCACGGCAACCTGTCCACCCAATTTGCATCTGTCAGTGAAGCCCTAGTGCTGCTTTCAGTGATCTATGAAAACGCTCGCATAACCCATTGGCCTGTGGGTTGTACGCGGTTGTGCGATGAATTGTAACCCCCAGGCTGCGGGCCATCGCGGACCAGAGCTCGGAAACAAATTGAGGGCCCCTGTCGGACGTAATATCCGATGGGACTCCAAAACGCGCCACCCATGCTGTCAAAAAAGTGCGTGCTACGTCTGCAGACGTGTTTGCCGCCAGCGGGACTGCTTCTGGCCAGCGTATGGTGCGGTCCACCACTGTCAGGAGGTGCGTGCACCCCTGTGATGGCGGGAGGGGGCCCACGAGGTCCATGTGAACGTGGTCGAACCTCTTAGCCGGTACTCGAAATGGCTCCAAGGGAGCCTTCGTGTGTCTGTGTACCTTGGCTCGTTGGCACGCCACGCAGGCTGCAGCCCACTCTTTTACTTGTTTGCGTAGGCTCGGCCAGACAAACTTCTCTCCCACCATTTTGACTGACGCGCGCACTCCTGGGTGCGCCAGAGGGTGAACCGACTCAAACACGCAGTGGCGCCACGTGACCGGGACCACCGGACACGGGCGTCCCGTGGAGACATCACAGATTATGGGGGGGCATGCCGTCTTGCAGCACCCTGCTCTCCAGCCTTAACCCTGTTGGTCCAGACTGGAGCACGCGCACGTCTGCATCACTAATCAGCTCCGCAGCCATGGCTGCGTAATCTATCCCCATGTAGACTGGGGCCACCACGGCGCGTGAGAGGCAGTCCACCACCACATTCAGTTTACCCGACACATGTTGAATATCGGTAGTAAACTCTGAGATCGCGGCCAGCTGTTTCTGCTGCCGGCCCAACCACAGTTCTGAAACCTTGGCCATCGCGAACGTTAGTGGCTTGTGGTCCACGAACGCGGTGAAGCTGCGTCCTTCCAGCCAGAACTGGAAGTGTCGTATGGCCAGGTGGAGAGCCAGCAACTCCCTGTCGAACGCGCTGTATTTACGTTCGCTGTCGTGCAAAGTTCTGCTGAAAAAAGCGAGCGGCTGACAAGAACCGGCAATGCGCTGCTCTACGACAGCCCCGATGGCCACGTCTGAAGCGTCGGTGGTGAGCGCTATCTGGGCCGCCAGGTCCGGATGCGCCAGCAGTGCAGCGTTTGCCAGAGCTGCTTTAACCTCCGAGAACACCCGCTTCCGCTCCGGGGTCCATTCGCCCCTATCCGCGGGTTTCTGTTTCTTGAGCGCGGCATACAATGGTTGCATGAGCTGCGCCGCGCGGGGAAGGAAACGGTTGTAAAAGTTCACCTTCCCCAAAAATTCCTGCAGCGCCCTGACCGTCTGAGGCCGGGGAAAATCCGCCACGGCTCGCACTTTGTCGGGCAACGGGATCGCTCCTTCCGGAGAGACGCGTTGCCCCAAAAAATCAATCTCCATCACGCCGAACTGGCATTTCGCCGGGTTGATTATTAACCCATGCTCCTCCAACCTCTGGAAAACCGTCCTGAGGTGGGTTTCGTGTTCGTCTTCGGACGCACTGGCTACCAGAATATCGTCCAGGTAGACGAACACGAACGGTAGATCGCGCAGCACTGCATCCATCATGCGCTGGAATGTCTGTGCCGCGCCTTTTAACCCGAATGGCATGCGCAGGAACTCGAATAAACCGAACGGAGTTATTACCGCTGTTTTGGGTATGTCCTCCGCGTGCACTGGGACTTGGTGGTAACCGCGGACCAGGTCTATTTTGGAAAAAATGCGTCTCCGGCGAGGTGAACGAAAAAATCCTGTATGTGGGGAATCGGGTAGCGGTCGTGCGCTGTGGCGTTGTTCAACCTGCGGAAATCACCGCACGGTCGCCACAATCCCTCAGCCTTAGGGACCATGTGTAGCGGGGATGCCCATGGGCTGTTCGAATGCCTGATGATGCCCAACGTTTCCAGGTTGGCGAACTCCTTACGCACTATGGCCAGTTTAGCTGCGTCCAAGCACCGAGGTCTTGCAAAAACGGGCGGCCCGGTGGTGGTGATAAAGTGCTCCACCCCGTGTTTAGTGATGGCCGCCGAAAACGTCGGGACCGTGAGTGCTGGGAACTGAGTGAGCAGTGCGTGGAACTTACCGCCTGGAGCTGTGACGTTGGCTTGTGCTGTTGGCTGGGTCGCTCGAGCTATACAGGGGAGAGAGTCAAAGGACAGCGCATTAACCAGGCGTCTGTTAGCAACATCAACCAGTAAACCATGTGCACACAGAAAATCAGCCCCCAGGATATGGTAATTCAGTGCTGCTATGACAAAAGTCCACTCGTACGTACGGCCGTGTAGAGATAAGATCAGTGTCCTCTCACCAAAGGTCTTAATTTCCGAGCCGTTTGCTGCCAACATCTTGGGGCCGCTAGGTCCTGCCAGCCGGTCGGCGTAGGTCGGCAGGATGAAGCTCTTCTGGGCTCCGGTGTCCACGAGGAAACGCCTCCCCGAGCGCGCGTCCGTCATGTAGAGCAGCTTGTTCTCTTCACCGAGGGTCGCAGCTGCTACCGACCGCCGGCCTCGGCGTTTTCCCGAGCGCTTGAATTGGCATGGTGGCGCACATCTGCGTGCGTTCTCTCCGAAGCGGCGGTGGTAGAAACAGAGCGTGTCTCTCCGGCGCTCCTTGGCCCCCGCTGCTGCTACCGTCGGTGGTTCCTCGCCTCCTCTGGCCATCTTGCTGGCCTCCACCGCTGCTGCGTTGACTGTGATCACCCTGGTGGTGAGGATGATCCGGTCTGCCTCCTGGGCTAGCGCACGGTAGTCACGCGCAGCCAGCAACGGCGAATTGGCCAGAACCGC
Source organism: Pholidichthys leucotaenia (assembly GCA_020510985.1). Classification (NCBI taxonomy): domain Eukaryota; kingdom Metazoa; phylum Chordata; class Actinopteri; order Cichliformes; family Pholidichthyidae; genus Pholidichthys; species Pholidichthys leucotaenia. The sequence continues at coordinate 127,588,535 of CM035842.1, read as the reverse complement.
TCTCGCCACTGTTGGAAGGTTCTGGAGGAAAAGGTGGGCAAAGAGAAACTGCCCGTCGTCCGTGCCCATTAACGCCAGCATCTTCTCCATCAGGTCGACGGCCAAACCATCTCCTAACTCGGTCCATCTCAGGAGCCTCTCCGCTCTCTCACATTCCGAGAGCGTGTAGCACCAGGTGAGCGCAGCCTTGAGCGCCTCATATTTGTTGCGGGCTGGCGGCTGATCGAGCAGGCTCGCTACCTGCTGAGCTGTGTGGGCGTCCAGCGCTGCGACCACATGGTAGAATCTGGTGTCGTCTGCCGTTACTCCCCGGAGGGCGAACTGGGCCTCAGTGTGGTGGAACCAAGGGCGCGGGTTGGGCTGCCAGAAATCCGGTAGCTTGACTGAAACTGCACACGAGTGGCTGGGGGCTCCAGTCCGGGCTGTCTGTGGGATGGCTGCTGCGTCGCTGAGGCTTCCCGAGCGGACCGGCTCTGGGGTTCTTGCCTCGTGTTCCATAATACGTCTTGGGTCACCAGTGTGGAGTGTGTCAAATAAGAGGCAGATCCATGGACAGACGGTTTATTACACACTTCACATCTCACAAGCACAGAACAGAATGAATCCTTTCCACAAGCTCTCTGCTTTTACCCCAATCACTCTTCACAAGTTTCATGGCACTTCTGAACACACAGCATGACATTTACATTACACTGCATTCAACCCCCTATGTCCTTGACTCCTTCCTGTCATCTCGCCAGGAACTCCCTGGGTATTGTTCTCCTATGCTTATTCACTGTCTCTGTCTGAGATGCTAAATAATCTGACTCCCCCAAGGTCCCATACCACTACAAAAAAATGTGTGCCGCTCTCACGTTTATAGCCGGTGAACAAACTGGCGTGTTAGCGCTACCCATAGGGCTGGGGTGAAAGTGCAAACAACAGTTGTGCGCACACGTCAACCATTTGGCCTGGCAGACGAAAAAAAGTGAAGTATATACACAACCGCGTGCATGTTGGCCTCATCCAAAGTGGACACGCACCTCAGTGGACCAGAGCAGAAAAGTACCATCCATCCAGCTTAACCGATGTAAGAGGAAGGGCGGAGTTGAATAGTTGAAGGATGTTTGTTCGAGTGATAGGCTTTAAATCAGAGCGTTTCAAGAAAACCAGGAAAATAAAAAAATTTACTTCAATAATTAAAAAATTAAAGAAAATGTGAACAAAATGTCACAAACACTTCATTAAGACATGAGTGAGCTATTAAAATGTGGAAAAAGTGCCATGACCCCTTTACATTTATATTTATTACCTCCGCCAGGCCGCAGGCCAGGAGGTAATGTTTTTGCCGGGGTTTGTCTGTCTGTCTGTTTGTCTGTCTGTTGGTTAGCAAGATAACTCAAAAAGTTTTGGATGGATTTCGATGAAACTTTCAGGCGTTGTTGGAAATGGTACAAGGAAGAACTGATTAAATTTTGGAGATGATCCGGATCACCGTCTGGATCCAGAAATTTTTTAAAGGATTCTTTAACATTGTGAGATAGGGCCATTTTCAACATGTGTGCAGGCGCAATGGAGGGCGCTAGTCGTCGTGTCTGACGAACACAAACTCCGCATTCTTCAAAGTTTTAGGCACAAAAGCACGCGGAAAACAGTGGCGGGCCGGGCCCAGCAGTGTGCCTGTGTTTGCGCTACGCTGCAAAAGCTGAGACGGGCAGCTGTCCAGCGTGGGATTATTTGGCAGAAATTCCCCGGGCAGCCATAGGGGCTGCGCAAAAACAAGCTCTCTGCCGGGGAAGCTTCCAAATCCTCTTTTGGCGCGGAGCGCAACCCCAATAAAACCCACGGCAACCTGTCTACCCAATTTGCATCCGTCAGTGAACCCCTGAATGCTGCTTTCAGTGATCTATGAAAACGCTCGCATAACCCATTGGCCTGTGGGCTGTACGCGGTTATGCAATGAATTGCAACGCCCGCAGCCTGGGAGTTTGGAGATGGAGGAGATGGACACAACAGCAACACTTGAGTTTATTACCTCCGCCAAGGAGGTAATGCTTTTACTGGCATTTGTCTGTCTGTCTGTCTGTTACCAACATAACTCAAAAAGTTATGAACGGATTTTGACAAAATTTTCAGGAAAGGTGTGTAATGGCACAGGGAACAGATGATTAGATTTTGGTGATGATCTGAGAGTGCATACCTCCACCAAGGGCTTTGATTGTATTTGTGCAGCAGAATTACACAAAAAACTACTGGATGGATTTGGATGAAATTTTCACCAGAGGTGGTTCTTGGCCTAGAGAGGAACCCATTACATTTTGGGGATGATCTGGGAATGCATACCTCAGCCAAGGCTCTTCTCACAGTCTGTCAGCCACAAAACTCCAAAACTAATGGACAGACTTGGATGCAATTTTCACCACAAGTGGCGATAGGCCTACACACAAGCCCATTACATTTTGGAGGTGATCCATGAGAAACGGAAGGAGCCTTGGCGGAGGTATGTGCTCTATGAGTGCTTTTCTAGTTTATGTATATGTTAAAGATGCACTGCGGTGGATATACAGTGGGGCAAAAAAGTATTTAGTCAGCCACCAACTGTGCAAGTTCTCCCACTTAAAAGATGAGAGAGGTCTCCAATTTTCATCATAGGTATACCTCAACTATGAGACAAAATGAGAAAAAAAAAAATCCAGAAAATCACATTGTCTGATTTTTAAAGAATTTATTTGCAAATTATGGTGGAAAATAAGCATTTGGTCACCTACAAACAAGCAAGATTTCTGGCTCTCACAGACCTGTAACTTCTTCTTTAAGAGGCTCCTCTGTCCTCCACTCGTTACCTGTATTAATGGCACCTGTTTGAACTCGTTATCAGTATAAAAGACACCTGTCCACAACCTCAAACAGTCAGACTCCAAACTCCACTATGGCCAAGACCAAAGAGCTGTCAAAGGACACCAGAAACAAAATTGTAGACCTGCACCAGGCTGGGAAGACTGAATCTGCAATAGGTAAGCAGCTTGGTGTGAAAAAAAATCAACTGTGGGAGCAATTATTAGAAAATTGAAGACATACAAGACCACTGATAATCTCCCTCGATCTGGGGCTCCACGCAAGATCTCACCCCGTGGGGTCAAAATGATCACGAGAACGGTGAGCAAAAATCCCAGAACCACACGGGGGGACCTAGTGAATGACCTGCAGAGAGCTGGGACCAAAGTAACAAAGGCTACCATCAGTAACACACTACGCCGCCAGGGACTCAAATCCTGCAGTGCCAGACGTGTCCCCCTGCTTAAGCCAGTACATGTCCAGGCCTGTCTGAAGTTTGCTAGAGAGCATTTGGATGATCCAGGAGAGGACTGGGAGAATGTCATATGGTCAGATGAAACCAAAATAGAACTTTTTGGTAAAAACTCAACTTGTCGTGTTTGGAGGAGAAAGAATGCTGAGTTGTATCCAAAGAACACCATACCTACTGTGAAGCATGGGGGTGGAAACATCATGCTTTGGGGCTGTTTTTCTGCAAAGGGACCAGGACGACTGATCCGTGTAAAGGAAAGAATGAATGGGGCCATGTATCGTGAGATTTTGATTGAAAATCTCCTTCCATCAGCAAGGGCATTGAAGATGAAACGTGGCTGGGTCTTTCAGCATGACAATGATCCCAAACACACCACCTGGGCAATGAAGGAGCGTCTTCGTAAGAAGCATTTCAAGGTCCTGGAGTGGCCTAACCAGTCTCCAGATCTCAACCCCAAAGAAAATCATTGGAGGGAGTTGAAAGTCCGTGTTGCCCAGCGACAGCCCCAAAACATCACTGCTCTAGAGGAGATCTGCATGGAGGAATGGGCCAAAATACCAGCAACAGTGTGTGAAAACCTTGTGAAGACTTACAGAAAACGTTTGACCTCTGTCATTGCCAACAAAGGGCATACAACAAAGTATTGAGATGAACTTTTGTAATTGACCAAATACTTATTTTCCACCATAATTTGCAAATAAATTCTTTAAAAATCAGACAATGTGATTTTCTGGATTTTTTTCCCCTCATTTTGTCTCTCATAGTTGAGGTATACCTATGATGAAAATTGGAGACCTCTCTCATCTTTTAAGTGGGAGAACTTGCACAATTGGTGGCTGACTAAATACTTTTTTGCCCCACTGTAAATCCCCTATAAAAACAAATCTACATCATCTAAAATAGTACCTTATTTTATCTTTTTTAGGTACTTAACTATTAGTATAATAGTTTCCTTCTTGCCTTGAGAGAGAGCAGTCGCATTTTTCTTCCCTCCTCTCCTGCCTTCCTGATCTATTCCCAGCTTTTGCAATGTTGCATTTTTGTCTGTGTTTAGTCGCTCTTCTTCTGCTGAATCTTAATCTAAACGGAAATTATGGATTTGGAAGCGGCTTAAATGTGCTATTGTCACTATTTTTCAACAAGAATTGGGCCAAGGGGGAGCCCAAGAATTGGAACCTACGAGGAGACTCATGGACATTGGAATTCATGCGTCTGTGGAAACATTATTGGTTATGATCTCAGGACTTCTATTTTTGGCTGTGGAGTTCCCTGATGCATCAGAAATTGAAGGAAGGCGAGAGAGCTGATCAAAGCGGACCCGGCAAGCTCCTTCATCAAATTCGACCAGTTGGGGAGGGCATGAGTAGCGGCAAACGGTGAACTGAATGACAGTGATTCAGTGGAGGAATAAATCTGGAGCCCTGTGCTCTCCATGGAAAAACAGTTTAAGCCTGCACATATAATGGAAGCACAGAATTACACGGGTGAGGACAAATTCTATTCTCTGAGTGCACTGTGCTGTTTTGATTTGATTTGACCTTGTTTGCCCCGTGTTTACATTCCTCCTGATTGAGATAAGCGGAAGGACCGGCTCTTATGTCTACCCAAACAATCGACAATCAGTTGTTGTCGTATCAGCGGATTGGACCCTCAAGGACAATGCCCATGTGCCTTCTGCAAGCAAGAGAGAGAGCAAGAGAGATAAGACTCTGGACTCTGGACTTGTTTATAAGTCACATGATTATAACATCTATCCACTGCCAGGAGGCGCCCTCTGCTGCTCACTAACAACTGTAACATTTACACTAGACAATGCATACAACATTACATGCATACAATACACTGCCTCTCAACTTTTGTGTGTGATCTCCTGCTAAATGTCTGCTAAATGTGCATTGAGGTTTTTTTTGCCTGCAAATCAAAATTTTGCTCACTTGCCGAGCGTCATTCTGATAAAACATGTTTTTTTCTCTCGCCTACTGTGTCATACCCATTCTCTTTTTCTTTTTTTTCCTTTCTTCTTTATGACTGGCGCCTAGCGGCTGCCCCGGCCTTGGATGCGCTCTGCAGAGCGTGCCCAAATGCCAAGTCACGTTTCGTTACCTTGTATTCATACATGTGTAATGACAATAAAGTTGAATCTCATCTTATGCCATTTTTGTCTACAAAAAACCCTTTTCATTGTCTTACAGTTTCATGCCAAAATCTTTTCATCCCCCTTCAAATACCAGAATCAGTGATTACTAGGCCCAACCACATACCACAAGGCTAATAGTGGCTAGCACTATATTATCAGATAAATCTTGTGATAAAAAGACTTACAGATTGAAGGGCATGCCCAATTATATACACAGTGGCCCAGGATAATGACTGAAATGGCATCGTCCTTAGAAGCAGTTTAACTGTAAAATCCATCTTAATTTGGGTCAAATTTTCAAAGTCGTTTGTTAAAAAATGCTAGCCTGGAGGACGACATCAGTTAGGCCCGAGTGTCCTGATTGGCTCAACACTAACCACGCGCCAGTAGGGGTGGCACAATGATGTAACTATCCATAGTTGCATCATCAGAAACGTTCTACCTCAACTTGCCTTTGTGCAGGGGGTAGGGCTTAAGTGAAACTTTAAAGCAAAAAAAAAAAACAAAAAAAACAGCTATGGGACATCTGAGTGACTTCACTCTTGTTTGGGCGGCAGTGGCTCAGGAGGTAGAGCAGGTCGTCTCATAACCCGATGGTTGGCGGTTCGAATCCCGCTCTCCCCAGATATCCTGCCGTTGTGTCCCTGGGCAAGACACTTCACCCGCATTGCCTCCAGTGCTCATAACACTGGGTATGAATGTGTATAAATGTTCGGTGGTGGCCGGAGAGGCCGTTGGCGCGGACTGGCAGCCACGTTTCCATCAGCCTGCCCCAGGGCAGCTGTGGCTACAGTAGTAGCTTGCCACTACCATTGTCTGTCTGGAGTGAATGAATAATGTATCTACTTGTAAAGCGTCTTTGAGTGTCTATGATAAAGCGCTATATAAATCTGATGCATTATTATTATATATCTTTTAAGTCATAAAAAAACATGTTATAGACATGTTAAGAAAAAAACCCTCAATTTTTGGTGGTGTCACTTTAAACAACTATAAAAGTTAGCAGGATTTTGTTTGATCACCTCTCACTGGCAGAGACTGCTTGTGTCTGTTCATCAAATTTAGGATATTTTCCCTATTGAATAGCTGAAACAATGAGGCTCTGTTGCCGAGAAATGGGGCAGACAAGCCGTTTACAGTGCATCCGGAAGGTATTCATAGTGCTTCACTTTTTCCACATTTTGTTATGTTAGCCTTATTCCAAAAGGGATTATTCTTTTTTTTTTCTTTAAAATTCTACACACAATACCCCATAATGACAATGTGAAAAAAGTTTTGAGATTTTTGCAAATTTATTAAAAATAAAAAAACTAAGAAATCACATGTACATAAGTATTCACAGCCTTTGCCATGAAGCTCAAAATTGAGCTCAGGTGCATCCTGTTTCCACTGATCATCCTTGAGATGTTTCTACAGCTTAATTGGAGTCCACCTGTGGTGAATTCAGTTGATTGGACATGATTTGGAAAGGCACACACCTTTCTATAGAAGGTCCCACAGTTGACTGCACATTAGAGCACAAACCAAGCATGAAGTCAAAGGAACTGTCTGTAGACCTCTGAGACAGGATTGTCTCGAGGCACAAATCTGGGGAAGGGTACAGAAAAAATTCTGCTGCTTTGAAGGTCCCAGTGAGCACAGTGGCCTCCATCATCTGGAAATGGAAGAAGTTCAGAGCCACCAGGACTCTTCCTAGAGGTGGTCAGCCATCTAAACTGAGCGATCGGGGGAGAAGGACCTTTGGCAGAGTGACCATCGGGTTCTTGGTCACCTCCCTGACTGAGCGCCAGTGTTCCCCTGTGGCGAGAGAACCTTTCAGAACGACAACCATCTCTGCAGCAATCCACTAATCAGGCCTGTATGGTAGAGTGGCCTGATGGAAGCCATTCCTTAGTAAAGGGTACATGGCAGCCCACCTAGAGTTTGCTAAAAGGCACCTGAAGGACTCTCAAACCATGAGAAACAAAATTCTCTGGTCTGATGAGACAGATTGACCTCTTTGGCATGAATGCCAGGCGTCATGTTTGGAGGAAACCAGGCACCGTTCATAACCACCCCAATGTTGGTAGCAGCATCATGCTGGGGGGGGGGGGGGGGATGTTTTTCAGTGGCAGGAACTGGGAGACTAGTCAGGATAGATGAATGCAGCAATATACAGAGACATCCTGGATGAAGCACACAGCCAAGATATCAAAGGAGTGACTTCAGGACAACTCTATGAATGTCCTTTAGTGACCCAGCCAGAGCCCAGACTTGAATCCAATTACCTCTGGAGAGAGATGAAAATGGCTGTGCACAAATACTTCCCATCCAACCTGATGGAGCCTGAGGTGCTGCAAAGAGGAATGGGCGGAACTGCCCAAAGATAGGTGTGCCAAGCTTGTGGCATCATATTCAAAAAGACTTGAGGCTGTAACTGCTGCTAAATGTGCATCAACAAAGTATTGAGCAAAGGCTGTGAATACTTATGTACATATGATTTCTTAGTTTAGTTTTAATACATTTGCAAAAATCTAAAAAAAACCCCAAAACAAACAAAACTTCACATTGTCATTATGGGGTATTTGTGTAAATTTTGAAGAAAAAATCAATTTAATCCCTTTTGGAATAAGGCTGCAACATAAAATGTGGAAAACGTGACGTGCTGTGAATACTTTCTGGATGCACTGTAGTTCTTGATACTGGCTGGTAAGCTCCAGCAATCACAAAGCCAGTGGAGGCACTTCGAGAAATCAATCTTGTCACTGCTGGCTGTGTCAGAAAAATCCAGTGTTTATATGAGCCATGACTGTCTCCACTGACTTGAAAAAATATTCTAGAAGCACAATAAATACAATATAAACTTAGGAAAGTGACCAGCACTAGATGGCTAAATAGTGAGGTCTGCCCCGGAGCCCCGTCATAGTCAAGTGTGGGGTAAGCAGTTTCAACTTTTCAGTGGGAAAATATTAATTTCCAAACTATTTTTTATAGGTATTTTGTTGCCACTCTATTAATTACATTATCAAAATGCATGCAGCCTGCTCAGCAGAATGACTGCTTCCACCTCGCTTCAAGCCTCTGCAGAACAAAGCAGAGAGCTGCCCTGAATTACCAGTTTCTGCCAACACTCCAGATGATTTTTAGTGAGATTTTGTGTATTCCGATAAAATGTTGCCACATACCATGTTAAACAATTTGTCAGTTTCTTTCACAAAGCTTACTTATCAATGTGGCAACCTACATGACCAATAACTTCACTTGCAAATCTTCAATATTTCCTTTCTGAACCAAAACTGGAAACTGCCATTACATGGTTTTGGCCTTGTCAAAATAAAATCTGAACTGAGCCTAAAGGGGGAAAACAGATGTGATTTCCATGAGGTTTTTTTTTTTTTTTTCCCCCCCCCATTATAGTCACGGCAAGATGTACATTTAACTTTTTTTTCCTTTATTTAAACCTACTTTTTTGGGGGGGTAAAGTATCAGATTTTGCTGTTGCTTTTGCCAGCAATTTTTGTTTCACAGAAATTACCACATTGACTTTTCAATAAGTTAATTGTAAAGTCATGTTTTTCTGTAACTTCCAGGTGTGACCAAAAACAACAACAAAAAACTAAATCAGATCAATTATTCCATTTGGCTCAATTTTGATTTCATTTTGACAAACCAAATAGCTGATACTTCTGGTTCCATTTTAGTTTCAGAAATGAAATATTGAAAGAGTGTACACAGATTGCACAGAAGCACAAGACATTATGGTGTCAATCTGGAATAACAGTGTAACAAAATAAGTAGATTAACGGTCTCATACTGCAACAAATTCAGTGCAGCAATTCATGAATTCTCTGGAAGAAGGTGGCAACAGAGGTAAACATGCCAGTCTGAGGACTCAAACTTGCCAATGAGAAGAACCCACATATGACATTATGGAGCATCTTTATTATGCCACAAACTCTCAAAGAGGACCTCGCAGTGGTTTTTTTTTTTTTACTCAAAAATGACATTCTGGAAATGGTAGAAGCTGACTGAGTTATACCATGAATTTTGGCTAAGCAGAGAATGGAATAGTCTAAATGTGTAGGACAGTGCATACGGCATGTTGCAACTTCAAGTTTGGATGGTCGAGGGGCAGGCTGCACATGAAGCAGAATGAACATATTACCAATAAGGGTAAATAGAATGCACATACATTCAGCACGGAAGTGTTGTTTTCCATGTCAAACAAGGGGAAATACACACCGTTCTGCTTAATATACCACATTTATTACTTTTGAACTGATTAATAGAAAGAGTGGGGGCAAGGCCTCTCGCATCACTGTCTTTAGAAAACAATGAATTAACTTGTCCAAGAAAAAAACAAGGGAAAAAAGTCCAATGAAGATCAAAGAGCCCCAGTATTTTCAGAGCGCAAAAAAAAAAAAAAAAAAAAAAACAGTGAGCAAGGCTTATCAACTTAACTTTTCTTCTGTTTTCAAACACTTGATCCCCACTCCCTACTCGCTCTTCAGATCCTCCTGACCCAACCTCCCCCATGCAGTCCATCCAACACACTGGAAAACACAATTGAGGGCCGTTCTGAACATTTGCAGTCCTCTCAAACAAAAACATGGCAAGCATGTAGAAAAAAAAGTTTCTGGGGTGAGTGCAGTTGGCACCCGCCTACGATTAAAAGTTCACCGAGGAGGAAACTCTGCTGGGTCCTGGTTGAAGATTTGAGCATCCTCAGATGACAAGAGTTGGTGGTGGTGGTGGGGGGGTTTACAAAGAAAATGAGACAGACATCCCATTCACCACGTTGGGATACTATTATTAGCCGACACAATAACTTCTATTAAATTTCTGTGTTTGTGAGAGAATTACAGATCTGTTCTTGGACCATGAAAACAGAGGCTGATCCTTTCATTTTATCAAAAGGAAAAAGAAGCAGCATACAAGGGGAAAAGCATATGTAGTAGAATGGGGGTGCGGGCAAAAGAGATTTCACCTAAAGATGCTATGCATTTATTTAGTTGTAGTCCTATGAATAATTGTTTCTTTTTCTTTTTACTACAAGTTCGAAGTAAGTCTTTAAAGTCAAAAGAAATCAAAGTCTTCCTTTAGTTTTTTCCTGTCCTTTGTTAATTCTTCACCCCTATTAGAATTCTTAAAGCAATCTGGATGTAATGATGTAATGTGGTAGACAGGGCTTTAGGGGGGCATTGCAGTCTTTTGACCAAAGCACCAGCTGTTACTTGACTCGCCCTTGGCGCTCCTAGAAAATAAGGACAGGACAGCATGTTACACACAACAGAAATTACATCACACAAAATAATAGACTACAAAGGATAAATGAAAAATCCCTGAAGTTTTTCCTTTATTCTCATTATGGAGTCAAATCTATAAAGCAGTGTTAAGCATCCACAGTAAGACATTTCATAATCTGACTTAACAAGGATTTAGGTATGAGCGAAATATGTAGAGACAGACAATCTGAACAAAAAAACCCAGTGTAATGTGGCCTCAGTGGACCATTAAAATATCAAGCAGAGCCTAGAGAAAGTGACCACCACTTTGGAAGGGTCTCTTTCAGGCTTACACAACTACACTGCAATTTCTTCCTATTTCTTTTTGAAGAACTGCTCAAGCTCAGACACTAAATAGCAATTGAGCATGACAAGTCCAGACTAGGGCTGCCCAAAATACCAGTTTTGGGACACTAAATATTAAGGACAAATCTAGAGCAAACATCTGAATATTATGTACAAATCCCTCTTCCATCAGTGGATTAAGTTAGCATTGTTTTCTAGAATTGTGACTTTTCTTATAAATTTGAGTTCTTTTTTTTCCCCCTTGTAGATTTAATGCATTTTGTATCAATATGCATTTTTCCTTGTGAACTTTTCCATAATTGTATTTTCCCCTCAAACTTCCAACCTTTGTCATTTGCAAATTAATTTTTTGTTCTAAATTTTGTGATTTTAATCAACTTTGTGATCATATTTTTTTGGGGGGGGTGGGAGACTTTGTAAAGGTCAATTTCCAGGGTTTCTGAATGCATATCTGCATGATCAAATATTTGGGTACAGCCCTACTCCCCCATCCATCTACCGTATTGGGTTCTGGCCTTCAACTTGGCCACTCCAGAAGCATCACTTTACACCATTTTGTGGAGCCTTCACTGCACGTTTGGGTCATTGTCATGCTGAGTAAGTCTTCTCTCAAATAGTAATAAAAATGAATAATAATGGATGGCATTTATGTAGCACTTTTCATGACACCCAACGATTCTTTACAAAGAGTCTATTATTCCATCACTTCACAGACAGGTAGTGGTAAGCTACTTCTGTAGTCAGAGCTGGAAATGTAGCTGCCAATCTATGCCAATGGCCTCTGACCACCACTTAACATTTATTCATCAGTGTCATGAACACACTGGAGGCAAGGTGGATAAAGTGTCTTGCCCAAGGACACAACAGCAGGGTGGGGGTTCAAATTGCAAACATTCTGGTTATTGGATGACCTGCTCTACCTCCTGAGCCACTACCACCCCAGGGTAGTCGTACTCTTGCAGACTGACTCAGACTGTCCAAGATTTCAATACATTTTGCTGCATTTATTTTGAATCCTTCACCTTTTACTTTAAATGTCTGCTGCTGAGAAGCAACCCCACAGCATGAGACTTCCACCACCATGCTTCATGGTGGGGGTGGTGTGTGTTTTACTGAGTTTGGTGCCCACTAACTGAAATTTCAAACAAGCTTTAATTGTGGCTTTCTCTCTGCAGCTCTCCATCAAAGCTTTGGCTAGTAAAGAGACACAAGTCTGTATGTTAAAATAACATGAGCTTCATTTACTGCACAAAGGTGATTATTTCACCAGTCATGAGACTACTAATACAAACTGTTGAATTGGGTCTGTCCTTATAAGGAGATTACCTTTTATGTATTTACATAATTTACATCACGTATTTAACAGATATTACTTTGTAGTAGGACTGTGCGATGACCAAAATTTCATATCACAATACAAGTAATCTTCTTTGATAACATATATAGTATTACGATACACATTTTCAGTAAATTCTGTAGTTTAGATATATTAACCAACATTTTTATTTACATACTAAAAACAAATTAAAAAAAAAAACAATTTTACAAATTCATCATTTTATGCATTTCCCCCTCTTAATTTTGCAGTGTTACAAAATTGTTTTTTAATGTGCATTTGAGATGACTTCAACTTTATTATCGCTATTTGACTAATTAAAAATCATTAGAAATCAAGTTACATTGGGGGCAGCTGTGGTGCAGGTGTAGTGTGGCCGACTACTGATCGGAGGTCAGGGGTTCAATTCCCGCTCTGTCTGTAGTCTGCATGTCGAAGTGTCCTTGAGCAAGACACTGAACCCCCAGTTGCTCCTGGTGGGTCAGGCCAGTGCCTGTGTGTATGGCGGCTCTGCCGCCATCTGTGTGTGAATGGGTAGATGGCAGGATCTGTAAAGCGCTTTAGTCATCAACTGAGAAAAAGCGCTATACAAGTGAACGCCATTTACGAGCCAGTTTGGTCTTCCGGCATGTTTTATTTTAGTGTATGCAGCCGCTGTCACGCACTTTTGCAGCTTTAGTAATATTTTTTCAGACAATGAAGAAACTCGGCAGTAATTTAAACCAATTGTGTGTTATGTTTCCTATTAGCGAAAAGTTAGCATTGTCATTTAGGATTTGTCGTTTTATAATTGGAGAGATGGTGTTAACGTTACTAACCTCCAATTAAAACAAGGTTAGAGGACTATCATCTGTGACGCAGCACGGTGGAAAAAGTCCCACATCCCTGGCAAACAGAACTAGTGGTTATATGACCAAAACCTTAGCTTGGAGTTAGCTGCTGTGCTAACCACTGGAACCCACACACCTGGTGAACTGCGGGAGAGAGATGGTACGTGTGTTTTAAATCCTGATATAAAGGATACAGTTTTACACAAAATTGTAGACATTTTTTTATTGTGCCACCCGATGTAATCTCCCCATTGTGGGACTAATAAAGGTTTATCTCATCTTACATCGGCATATCGCACAGCCCTACGTTGTAGAAAATACTGAAAAAAAATTATCTTTTGTAAACTATACTGACCATCCAAAGGGGTGAACACTTTATTGATACTGCATACTTCAAGTATGAGTGAGGATAAGACAAGTTACCTGGAGTCTGTAATGACTTCTGTTGCTTGGGTTGCTGGGATATGGTTCATTGCCTTGGACCTCCACCTGCCACACACAGAGTGAGAACTGAACACAACTGAAATATTTTACATTCAATACACAAATTTGGAGTAAGTAAGTTCTGTGTCACAAATTATAAAGGTAATTTCTTTGTTGCCGGGGGGGGGGGGCAGACCATTTGGGTACAGCGGATCAGCAGTGAGCACAGGTCAGATTCAAAAGCTGGACTTAACATTCAAACTTCACCTTCAGACATTCCACATTCATTGATACAATCAAAAGGTACATATACTACATACAAAAAAGTCAGGGATATTTGGCTTTTGGGTGAAATTTATGGAAAATGTAAAAAGTTCACACTACAGTGATATGTCACAAAAGTAGGGCATTTAAGTAGAAGCATGCAATGGTGATCTCATCTAAAGCAATTTACTGAAACAAAAGCCAACAACAGTGGTGGGTATACCACAACAAAAAATGCCAATGTCTCAATAACTTGTCACGTGCCCTTGAGCATCAATTACAGCTGGACAACAACGTCTCATGATGTTCACAAGTCGACTTATTGTTTGCTGAGGCATGGCATTCCACTCTTCTTGAAGGGCGGCCCTCAGGTCAATGAGGTTGTGGGGTGCAGGGTTATGAGCCTCTACACAGCAACTCAGCTGATCCCATAGGTTTTCTGTGGGATTCAGGTTTGGAGAAAGTGCAGGCCACTCCATTTGAGGTACCCCAGCCTCCAGCTGTCGTTCCCTAATGATGTGACCTCCATGAGTTGGCGCCTTGTCGTTCATGAAGATGAAATTAGGCCTGTGTTGTTCATGCAGGGGCACAATGACTGGATTAATGAGGTTATTCAGATAGTATCAACTTGTCACTGTACTATTCACAAGGTGTAGGACAGTTCTGTATTGACTAGACACACCCGCCCAGACTGTAACGCCACCAAAGGCTCGTCTGGTGACAACAGTGGCCGATGCATGGCGCTCTCCTTGACGTCTCCAACATTGTTGGCGGCCATCATTTCTGCTCAACATGAACTGACTTTCAGAGAACACTGAAGTCCACTGGTCCCTTGTCTCACGTAAATGCTGTCTGGCCCATGCAAGACGACGCCTGTCCCTGGTAGTGTGGTCAGGTACCCTTGCAGGTTGTCTAGCACGCAGACCACACTGATGTAAACGGTTTCGAATGGTCTGACATGACACTTGGGTGCCTCTCACCTCCCTTAAATGTCCCTGGAGTTGAGTAGTATTCATCATCTGGTTGTGCAGGGCACTGTTCACAATGAGTCTGTCATCAGCGTGGGATGCGGCCAAAGGACGTCCACTTCTATGGCTTTCAGTGACTCTTCCAGTCCCTCTGTTGCAACCTGCTTGTGACATTAAGCTCAGTGGCCACTTCCCTCTGAGAACATCCTGTTTGAAGCCTCACAATGGCGAAATACTGTTGATCAATTATTAGGCATCGTCTTGGTCTCACGATGTCAAAATGCGAACAGCATGATGAAGAGGACTGTTTAAATACCAATTCTAATTGAACCAGAAAATGTATTGGTTGATTCATGGATCAAACACCTGTTGAGAATTTTGCCATAAAGCACTTTGTTAGAGGATAGCAAGTTATGCAAGAAGCACTGAAATATTTAACAGTTGGACATGTGTATTCAAAAGGTTAGAGAAGGTCAAATTAAGTTCACCTGTAAAGGTTATAGTGCATTTTAGGGGCATCCTGAAATTTCACCAAAAAGCAGAATATCCCTAACTTCTTGTGAGTAGTGTATGCACTTTTTAAAGAAAATTTTTTAATTCAAAACTGCCATGTGTGACAAGTAGTAAGACTCACATTAGCAGACTTTTTTAAATAATAATAAAAAAAAAAACTTATTTTATTTGAAATTACTTAATAGTCTGTGTGGGTGAGGTGCCCTTTCAACAGATTACTTGTGAATTTAGAAAATATTTAATTTATGTACAATCACAATAAAACCAGTTTGCCTTTTCTAAATAAGGAAAATGATTATAAAAATGATTAACCCTTGTGTACTGTTCACATCAAATTTGACAGATATTCACCAGCAGTAAAGACATTCTAAATGTCATTAGTTTAGCCGAAAATAAAAAAAAAAAGACTTTCTGAAGTGACCCCAAATTAAAATACTTTGAAATTTTTATCCTCTTTATGCAGGTACTACAAATTTTAGCACACTGAGCCCGTTATGGACAAATTTGACATTTCTTTAAATTTTAGAACCACCAGTGTGGGTCAAATCAAGGAACACAGTGGTTTTAGAGAATCTTGAAAGTTTAAAGCTGTACATGTCATGTCTGTATACTTTCTAATGGGACAGTGGTGACGGTGTTCAAAGGAGGACTCGACACTGTCGTGAGAACAGTGCTCCCCTTACATTTGTTCAGGTTCCTACAAAAACAGGCATCTGCTGTCTAAGAATCGGAATGGAATCTAAGAATATTGACAAACAGCATAGAAGAGACCATAAATGGTGTACATAAGGAATACAAGTCATAAAGAGGCCTGAACCTGCAAGCACAAGCACCTTTAATGTAACAAAATAATCTAAAGAAATTATAATCCATTATTCTGAGCTAAATGAGGTTAAAACAAAGTCATTTTTTGTGGTGGCGTGTCATAAGATTATAAAGGCATCTGATAGAAGTAGAGATGCAGCTTCTGCTCTGCAAAATAGGACTGCAAAGCAAGGACAACCTTTGGGAAATGTGCAAATCCCACACACATGCACATTGCTTTTAATGCACAGACTAGTTTACAAAAAAACAAAACCAAACTTATGCTTTCTATAATGTTAAAAATCCCAATTGCAGAGGGCAGTTATGTGTATTTTTTTGACACAGCATTGAGGACAATAGTTACTGGCTGTAATGTTATATCATAAATGCCAACAGTTCCATCTAAGAATAAATTATATGGTCTAGTGTTTAGATAAACAAGGATTTGAGTAGGGGTGAATACAATTCATACAAATTTGCAATCAAAACCAGCCTGGTCCAAACTGCCTGTCCGCCACCTCTTCCCTGCCTAGGCAAGCTGTGTCCTGGTATACTAACCAATGCCAACTGCCTAGTATGCTAGTGCTAAGGGTTCTGTGTACAATCATAGGGAAAACAAAATAAGATAGAATGACCGTGATATATTATCTGTGGATTAGTGAACCAGGTGGAAACAGGGATGTCTATTAAGGTGACTGAAATCTAAAGAAAATAAGATACTGCACTTGGTGGGAGCTTCCTAGTACCACTGTTAGCCCAGAAACTAGTCCATCTACAAGATATCTATGCTGGTCAACAATAGTGCAGCGGCCAGGTATCAACAAGGACTGTGCTGGGCTTACCATTTTATGACATTCCCAGGCAAAGAAGAATTAAAATGGCTTTTTTGAGAGAAAAATCAAGATAAAGGTTTTTTTATTTTTATTTTAAGGAGTGTTTTTTTTTTTTTGTTCATGCATTTCCTCTTGATAATCACGTGAAGAATAGACGTAATTCTGAAGGTTAAAACCTTCAACCACCATTTTTCCAATCAATGACCCCTTTAATAATTATTTATTGTTGTCAGATAGGAGTTGTATACAGTGGGGCAAAAAAGTATTTAGTCAGCCACCAATTGTGCAAGTTCTCCCACTTAAAAGATGAGAGGTCTCCAATTTTCATCATAGGTATACCTCAACTATGAGAGACAAAATGAGAAAAAAAAAATCCAGAAAATCACATTGTCTGATTTTTAAATTTATTTGCAAATTATGGTGGAAAATAAGTATTTGGTCACCTACAAACAAGCAAGATTTCTGGCTCTCACAGACCTGTAACTTCTTTAAGAGGCTCCTCTGTCCTCCACTCGTTACCTGTATTAATGGCACCTGTTTGAACTCATTATCAGTATAAAAGACACCTGTCCACAACCTCAAACAGTCAGACTCCAAACTCCACTATGGCCAAGACCAAAGAGCTGTCAAAGGACACCAGAAACAAAATTGTAGACCTGCACCAGGCTGGGAAGACTGAATCTGCAATAGGTAAGCAGCTTGGTGTGAAAAAAAAATCAACTGTGGGAGCAATTATTAGAAAATGGAAGACATACAAGACCACTGATAATCTCGATCTGGGGCTCCACGCAAGATCTCACCCCGTGGGGTCAAAATGATCACGAGAACGGTGAGCAAAAATCCCAGAACCACACGGGGGGACCTAGTGAATGACCTGCAGAGAGCTGGGACCAAAGTAACAAAGGCTACCATCAGTAACACACTACGCCGCCAGGGACTCAGATCCTGCAGTGCCAGACGTGTCCCCCTGCTTAAACCAGTACATGTCCAGGCCCGTCTGAAGTTTGCTAGAGAGCATTTGGATGATCCAGAAGAGGATTGGGAGAATGTCATATGGTCAAATGAAACCAAAATAGAACTTTTTGGTAAAAACTCAACTTGTCGTGTTTGGAGGAGAAAGAACACCATACCTGCTGTGAAGCATGGGGGTGGAAACATCGTGCTTTGGGGCTGTTTTTCTGCAAAGGGACCAGGACGACTGATCCGTGTAAAGGAAAGAATGAATGGGGCCATATATCGTGAGATTTTGAGTGAAACCTATCAGCAAGGGCACTGAAGGTGAAATGTGGCTGGGTCTTTCAGCATGACAATGATCCCAAACATACTGCCCGGGCAACGAAGGAGTGGCTTCGTAAGAAGCATTTCAAGGTCCTGGAGTGGTCTAGCCAGTCTCCAGATCTCAACCCCATAGAAAATCTTTGGAGGGAGTTGAAAGTCTGTGTTGCCCAGCGACAGCCCCAAAACATCACTGCTGTAGAGAAGATCTGCATGGAGGAATGGGCCAAAATACCAGCAACAGTGTGTGAAAACCTTGTGAAGACTTACAGAAAACGTTTGACCTCTGTCATTGCCAACAAAGGGTATATAACAAAGTATTGAGATGGAACTTTTGTTATTGACCAAATACTTATTTTTCACCATAATTTGCAAATAAATTCTTTAAAAATCCTTCAATGTGATTTTCTGGATTTTTTTTCCCCCTCTCATTTTGTCTCTCATAGTTGAGGTATACCTATGATGAAAATTGGAGACCTCTCATCTTTTAAGTGGGAGAACGTGCACAATTGGTGGCTGACTAAATACTTTTTTACCCCACTGTACATTCTAAATAAATCTGTAGCTCATAATGATGTATACAGCCTTGAGAAGAAACTTGGTCCAGAAATATGGTGAAGACATGAAGCATTAACAGAATATAAAGGGTAAAGAAGTTCCACTGATTGCATGATTAAATCAGCATATTTGATTTAGTGCATATTATGGCTGTACATCAAAATTTTATAGTTATCGTCATGCCAATGTGCACAATATGTATAGCACAAAAGAATGAACACTGAAAATAGTACTTTTTTCATGAACCTATGCATTCACTCTTCAACACTGAAGCGGCATTTACATGGCCTCTGTTAGGAGGAAGGTGTTATAGTGTGGTGGGCATATTGCAGAGGTTGTTGAACTTTCTCATTTGTCAGTTTGACAGGGTTGTAAAAATTCTGTCATAATTATGTAATTTCAATTTTCATAAAACATGCCAAACAGCTTTTATTTTTGTTCACATGCTCAGTTTTATTTAGTGCATGTTCGTACTAGGGCTGAAATGATTAGTCGATGTTGTCGATAACGTCGATCATAAAAATTTGTCGACGTAGATTTTTTATTGTTGACAAATCATTTAATTTTAAAGTTTATATGCATGCCGCAGAAATGTTCAGTTTAACTGTTCCAGGGAAGAATCAGATTTATTGCCATTGTTCATGTAGTACACAAACTAGGAATTTGTCTCGGTGCAATGCTGCAACATTAAACATGATAAAATAAAAGAAATAAACTATACATGCAATAAAGTGTAGAATAAGAGTGAGTAATACTAGTCAGCAGTTTAAATATATTAGCGAGCAGCAGATAATGTGGAGAACCATAAAGTGCAGTCGGTAATGCAGGAAGAAAACAGTGATGATTGACATGAGTCTGGTTGAGCTGCTGTACATAGTGCACGAGAGTCAATAAGTCACTTAGTGTTCAGCAGTCTGATGGCAGAGGGGAAGAAGCTGTACATGTGACGGGAGGTTTTAGTCTGGATGGACCGAAGTCTTCTACCTGAGGGGAGAGGGGCAAACGGTACGTGACCAGGGTGTGAGGGATCGGCTATGATCCGGCCAGCACGCCTCTGGGTCCTGGAGATGTACAGATCCTGGAGAGATGGGAGCTTGCAGCCGATCACCTTCTCAGCAGTGCGCACGACGCGCTGCAGCCTTAGTCTGTCCCTGGCAGTGGCACCTGCGTACCACACGGTTATGGAGGTGGTGAGGATGGACTCGATGATGGCCGTGTAGAACTGCACTAACATCTTGGTGGGTAGCTTGAGCTTCCTCAGCTGCCGCAGGAAGAACATCCTCTGCTGGGCCTTTTTGATGAGGGCGCTGATGGTCGGCTCCCACTTGAGGTCCCTGGTGATGGTGGTGCCTAGGAAGCGGAAGGAATCAGCAGTGGTGATGGGAGAGCCTGTGAGGGTGAGGGGGGGGGCAGAGGGGTTGTGACTTTCCTGAAGTCCACAATCATCTCCACTGTCTTCAGAGCGTTCAGCTGCAGGTTGTTGTTGTTGCACCAGGACGCCAGCTGGGCCACCTCACTCCTGTAGGCGGACTCGTCGCCGTTGGAGATGAGCCCGATGAGGGTGGTGTCGTCCGCAAACTTGATCAACTTGACAGACTGATGGCTGGAGGTGCAGGAGTTGGTGTAAAGGGAGAAGAGTAGGGGGGAAAGTACACAGCCCTGGGGTGATCCGGTGCTGATGCTAGCAGAGTCTGAGACAGTCTTTCCCAGAAGAAGAGGAACGCGAGGATTTTACCAAAAATTAATAAATGAAACAAGTTAAATGTAGACTGTAAAGCAGTGTTGTCATATCACAGCTGCACTACAGTGATGCATCCATTCCCTCCTACTCTCCGTTCCTCCGTCTACCTATCAGCGGACTTCACCAGTAAGGTTAGCAAGTAACATTAGTGCTTCTTATTTTCAATGAGACTCTCTCCCCTTTAGAAAACTGACCACACTATTTGTGTCTCCTGTTTAGTTTACCTGCTGTAGGACAATAATCTCTCTTATGATGGTTCCTGACAGCTGAGCTGCTTCCGTTATGCTAGCTATACATTAACTGCAGTAAATGGGTGAATTACAGGAGTAATTTACTTTTTTGCATTCTCCATTATTGTCACCGTAATATCAGCCCTCATTCTGAATATTAGTGCATTTCGCTAAACTAGAATAGCACGATTTGCAATTTTAAAAAAAGAACCATAATCACAAAAATTTAAAAATGGCTTAAATATCTCACTGTACATGTAGTGAAGGCTCACATTCCTGCACTGATATTTAAAGTGTTTCTTTTTTAAATTTTAGACTGGAAGTTCTTTTAATTTTCATCCGAGGTCTAATTAAACTTTAAAAAAGAAATAAATAGTATAAAATTAACATTCTGGTATGTTTACTGCCCCCCCGGGAAAAATATGTTGCCACTGTGCCAAGGTCTTTAAGCCAGAGGAAACACTGATCCATCGTGATGTCAAGTGATAATGCACATATTGACCCCTTGGCCTTAGAGGTACGTGAAAGAGTAGAGGTACAAATGAGAATTAGGACAAACCCTAAAAATGCATTACCCTTTATAAGAATTTAGTCAGCCAAATTCTTATATTTAGTTGACTAAAACTAGACAAACTATAAAAAGGGGACGATAACTAAATTATGACTAAAAATAAATTACATTGTCAAAAGACTGACTAAAACTAAAAAAAAAAAATAAAAAAAATGCTGTTGAAACTTTAAATTAACACTGCCTCGCACTTTCTGACGGTGAATATTTCATAACTGAAGTCTGAAGTGTCCATTCCCAAACTAAGTTTTTTTTTTCCTCTCATCAAGTGTACAAAACACTTCCTGAATTATTTCAAAATAAAAGCCCTCTATAGCGATTCAAGTATTGGTTGTTTCTGTTATGAGTTTTTATTGTGAAAAACTGTCAACTAAGACTACAATGATTAGTTGATGTCAACAACCTCAAGCATAAAAATTTGTAGAGGCATATTTTATTGTCAACACATTGCTTAATTTTAAAGTTTATATGCATGCCACAGAAATGTTCAGTTTAACTATTCCAGTGAAGGACAGGAGCGCATTATGGCGACACGGAAAGAAAATCATGAAGTAGGCCAAAACTTTCTAAAGTATGAGAGGATTTTACCAAAAATAAATAAATGAAAAGTTAAATGTAGACTAAGCAGAAGGGTCATATCACAGCTGCACAACAGCAACGCATCCATCCATCCTTCCCTCCCTTCCCCCGTCTCTGGACCTCTGCAGTGCTCCGCCCTGGTGATGAATGACTGAAATTGGGCCACTTCTAAACACTGCACTGTAAGGTTCGCAAGTTTTAGTGACTAAAGTTAGCGCTTCTTACTCTCGGCTTTAGAAAACGTACCACACTATTACTGTGTGCTGTTTAAATAGCTGACCTGGTGTCAGACAAGAAGTTCTCCTGGATGGTGGTTGCTGATGGCTGAGCTGTTTCAGTTATGCTGGGTAACGTGTTAACTGCAGTAAATGAGTGAATTACTGGAGTAGCTTACCCTTTTCCCATCTTCTCCATTAGTGTCATGGTAATATTAGCCCTCATTCTGAATATTAGTGTATCTCAGTAAATTAGAATATCATGGGGCGCCACGGTGGCGGAGTGGTTAGCACTGCGGCAGCACAGCAACTCACCCTTGGCCGGGGGATCCTGGGTTCAATCCCAGCCCCCGACTAACAGTGATCTGTGTAGTTTGCATGTTCTCCCCGTGTCTGCGTGGGTTTACTCCAGGATTTCTCCGGTTTCCTCCCACATGCCACAAACATGCAAGTTAGGTTAATTGGCATCAAACTGGGGATTCTAAATTGTCCTTAGGTATGACTGTGAGAGTGAATGGTTGTCTGTCTCTGTGTTGGTCCTGCAATGGACTGGTGATCTGTCCAGGGTGTACCCTGCCTCTCGCCCAAAGATGCTGGGATAGGCTCCAGCCTCCCCACGACCCGAAACGGATTAAGCGGAAGAAGATGAATGAATGAATGATTTGTAATTTAATTAAAAAGAAAGCCAACCATAATCATCACAAATAAATAACATGCTTAAATAGCTCATTCTGTGCATAGCTCATGTCCCTGTACCGATATGCTGAAGTGTTTGTCAACTCTTATTTTGGATTGGAAGTTTTTAATTTTCCTCTGAAGCCTAATTAAACTTTTAAACTTCAAGACCCAGCAAGGTTTCAAACATGATGGACAAGCTTGTTAATTTCTTTTTTCACTTTAGTGGAGTTCAATATTACTCTAGTTTGTTTTTAACACGCAGAGTTACAACAGCCTTTATGGAGCACAGCAGAGCTGCTATTTGAGTTTTTGCTCTTTATTTTGGGGGTTAAAAGACCAAACTTCAGTGTCTGTTATTTGTGTTGTTAAAACACTTCTGATTAAGCAGGGCTTCCGCTGGTAACATTTCTGTGTGGCGGCCTGCCACGCCAAAAACTGAGCCGCCATGCCAAGAAAAATTCAGGACTGTAATTTTTAAAAAAGAGCCACACAGGAACGATTTTTTTTTTTGTTTGTTTTAAAGAGAAAAGATCCATAAAAGAGCCACACACTGCTTGAGAGCAGGAGGTTTGCCACCTGACACTACTCACAACAAGTTAGGGATATTCTATTCTTCCGGCTTTCAGAGAGAGCAGTTGCATTTTCACTCCTCTCCTCCTCCCGCCTCCCTGACTGATCCCAGCTTGCTTCGTCTGTGTCTGTGTCTCGCTCCTTCTCGCGGATCTCAATCCAAACGGAAAAACGGAAAAAAATGGAATTTCGGGCTTTAAATGCAATTGACACCACCTTTTCAACAGAAAATCGGGCCCGGGGGAGCCCAAATGTGTGACTCATGGGTTAATTGGAACGCATGTGTCTGTGTGATTCGATTGAAGATGCAGAAGACATCTATCTGTTTGGATATGATCACAGGATTTCTACTGTTTGGCTCCGGAGTTTCCTAGTGTATCGGAAATTAAAAAAAGTTGGAAGAGCTGGTCAAAATGCGGATCCCGGCGAAGCTCCTTCAACAATTCAACCAGCGATTTTAAGCCTGTGAATTGAATTAATTGTGATGCACAGAAT
Source organism: Pholidichthys leucotaenia (assembly GCA_020510985.1). Lineage (NCBI taxonomy): Eukaryota > Metazoa > Chordata > Actinopteri > Cichliformes > Pholidichthyidae > Pholidichthys > Pholidichthys leucotaenia. The sequence goes on along the minus strand of CM035842.1, from coordinate 127,564,662 downwards.
CGCAAGAGAGTGGAAATTACTATGCTCCAAGTGACTGTGCTCATCAGGCCTCGATTCGGCGTCCTTGGGAACTCATTCCTCCAGGTGCAGAGATTTTGCAGGAAGGTGTTTTGGCTTCTCTTTAACCCAAACAATTAACAACATTTGCTGTTGTTCAGCAAACCGGACTCTTCAAGGACAGCGTTATCATGTGTCTAATACAGAACTTTGCCATCTGGCATGCACGAAGAGAGACAGACTCTGGGACATGCTTATCTGTGTTTTGAATACATGAACATAACACCCATCCGTTGCCAGGAGGCGCCCCTTTGTTGTGCACCAGCAACTGATACATCAACACCGCACTCATACCGATTATTACATGCTGACTACACACACTGGTCTCTCTCTTGCTCCTTTGTATTGTGTGATCTGTATTGGTCTGCTAATTGTGCTTAGAGGTTTTTTTTCTATGTAATCACAATTTTGCTCATACGAGCTTTATTTTGATTAACTATGTTTTTTCTCTCTGCCCATTGTGTCATTCCCTCCCCCATTCCCCTCTTTACCCTCCACTGATGACAGGCGCCTTCATGGCTGCCGCGTCATTGGAGGCGCTTATCGAGCGCGCCCAATGTCAAGTCAAATTCCTCATATGTTTACACTGTAAACATGCTTGGCAACAAAGCTATTCTGATATTCAGTTTTCTGGTGAAATTTCAGGTTACAGGTGAACCTAATTTGATCTTCTCTAACCTTTTGAATGCACATGTCCAACTGTTCAATGTTTCAGTCCTTTCTGCATAACTTGCTGTTCTCTAACAAGGTGCTTTAACGGTAAAATTCACAACAGGTGTTTGATCCATGAATTCACCAATAAATTTTCTGGTTCATTTAGAATTGGTATTTAAACCGTCCTCTTCATCATGCTGTTCACATTTTGACGTCATGAAACCAAGATGACACCTAACAAATGATCAACAGTACCTTGCCACTGCAAGGCTTCAAACAGGATGTTCTCAGAGGAAAGGGGCACCTGAGCTTATAGAGTGTCACAGGGTGTCATCAGCAGGTTGCAACAAAGATACAGAGAAACTGGAAGAGTCACAGAAAGGCCTATAGAAGTGGGCGTCCTTTGGCCACATTCCACACTGATGACCGCTTCATTGTGAACAGTGTCCTGCAGAACTGGATGATGAATGCCACTCAACTCCAGGCACATTTAAGGGAGGTGAGAATAGGGGTGTGAATTGCGAGGGACCTTGCAATTCCATTCAGGTCAAAATTCTCGAGTCCCGATTCGATCCCATCACAGTTCAACGATAATCACGATCCCATATATTACAAATTTTTCTTCATCTTATTCAACAACAAATCATACCCCATAGTAAAACTGTTGACATCTTTCATATAAAGTATTCAGTCCAAACAGGCAGCAACCGGACAACTTCACAGTACTTTTAAATTAAACGGTGCTCACTTATATAGTGTTTTTTTAAACTCATCTCTGGATGACTAAAGCGCTTTACAGATCCTGCTATTTATCCATTCATGCACACATACACATTGATGGTGGCAGACGAAAAAACAAATGCTCTTAAAATAAATGTTCAACTGATAAAATGTAGTCTTAAAATAATCAGTGAAGTAACAGCGAGATGGAATCACAAACCTGGGCTCCAGTGTTTTTATCATGTGACAAAAACCCTCGTTTTCCACACCACCATATGGATGCAGGTCTTTGCATATGAAGTAGGCGACTGCGTTATCTTAGCTCGCTCAGAATATCGAGGTAGCTTTAACAAGCTACACATTTCTAGAGTTAGTTGATTTTTACCTGGCGCTGGTTTAGCTTCGCTGTCATCCACCAATGCTGCTGCCCTGAGATGGTGGTTCCTCATGTCTGTAGTATTTCCATAGTATTTTACTTTTGTGTGACACTCCTTGCAAACTGAATGTGTCATATTGAGGTCGTTTGTTCCATCTTGGTTATAAAATCCCAAAAAAGTCCAGCCATTTGATTTAAACGATGGTGCATTTCTCAGTTTTCTTGGTGTTGATGAGCCGCCATCTTGTACACATGGACTGAGGTTAAATCTCGTGAGACACCTTTGCTGCGATGACTTTGCGCCATCTAGTAGACTGAAAACTCCATTAACTAACTGATAACCCAAAAGTATATGTTTGAGTGTGCATTTTTAATAAAAGATCGATCCGTGCGTTTATGGATCAATACGTTATCACAAGTGCCAAGTATTGCAATTCATCACTGAATTGATCTTTTTCCCACCCCTAGGTGAGAGGCACCTAAGTGTCATGTCACACCATTTGAAACGGTTTACGTTAACATGGTCTGTGTGCTGGACGACCTGCAAGGGTACCTGACCACACCACCAGGCACAGGTGTCATCGTCTTGCCTGGGCCAGGGAGCATTTACGCTAGACAAGAGACCAGTGGGCCTCAGTGCTGTTCTCTGATGAAAGTCGATTCACGTTGAGCAGAAATGATAGCTGCCAACAACGGAGACATCAAGAACAGCACTATGTATCAGTCACTGTTGTCACCAGATGAGCCTTTGGTGGTGCTACAGTCTGGGCAGGTACATCTAGTCCATACAGAACTGTCCCACACCTTGTGAATGGTGCAGTGACAAGCCGATACTACCTAAACAACATTAATTCTGTCACTGTGCCCCTGCATGAACAACACAGGCTGAATTTCATTTTCATGGACAATAATGCGCCAGCTCATCGAGGTCACATCATGAGGAACTACTGCTGCAGGCTGGGGTACCTCAAATGGAGTGGCCTGCACTTTCTCCAGACCTGAATCCCATAGAAAACCTATGGGATCAGCTGAGTCACTGTGTAGAGGCTTGCAACCCTGCACCCCACAACCTCAATAACCTGAGGGCTGCCCTTCAAGAAGAGTGGAATGCCATGCCTCAGCAGACAATAAGTTGACTTGTGAACAGCATGAGATGTCGCTGTCAAGCTGTAATTGATGCTCAAGGGCACGTGACAAGTTACTAAGACATTGACATTTTTTGTTGTGGTATACCCACCACTGTTCTTGGCTTTTGTTTCAATAAATTGAGATGAAGAAATCACCATTGCATACTTCTATTTAAATGCCCTACTTTATATAAAATCACTGTAGTGTGAACTTTTTACATTTTCCATAAATCTCACCTGAAAGCCAAACATCCCTAACTTTTTGTGAGCAGTGTGTATATATATGTTTTTGCCAAGAAAATAAATGAAAGGATGTCACTCCACCAGCGAACAACACACGTCAGAACAGTCACTCATGGCATTGGGAGTTTGGGAGCAAGCCACCTAAAAAGCAGACACAAATATCTGTTTGTTTTTTTTTAAACGCTCCCTTGTGGCGTTTAAAAAAGCAGCTACTGCTGCTTGTGGGAGCAGTAGCTCCCCTACCCCAGGTCCGAGTAAGTGAACACCCTGATTGCTTTGACGTTGGCCACTAATAATTAGACGAGTCTCACTGGAATTTTTCAAGTATTTAATTTTGTTGCTGTTGTGACTTTTTTTGAAGTAAATCATTTAAGATATTAGTTTAGACCAACAGAATATATGAATATGGGAAAAAGCCTTGTTTTATTCATACTGGCATGTATAACAAGAGAGAAATGATGGAAATCCGTTATTTTCTGTTTATTATTATACAGGATGTGCATTGCATTATGCCACTTCTTTTTCCGGTTTTTCTCATGTAATGAATCTAGCTTGACTGACTACAGACTGTAACCTTAGCTCCGCTCCTCCACGTTAACTTTTTTTCCCCCTTGCTGTAACAGAGTTATGAAGTTAATAAAGTGCAGTTAGAAACAAGTATGACAGTTATTTAGAAGCTTCCACTACACAGAACATTTGGTGCCAAAACCCGGGAGTTTGGGCTTTGAACCAGAGCTAACAAAGTGGAAGCTAACGATTGAAATGACCGACGGAGCGAACGATTGAAGAGGAAGCGTGGAAGTATCCGTGCCACCACGACAAGGCTGCCGACCCGTATAGAGGAGGAAGTAAGCAAGGATGAACCAAATTGTGAGAAACTGCGTGAAATGCTGTCAATTAAAGGAGTCTGATAGAATTGGACAAGAGTATTGAGGATGAAACTGCATTAGAGGAGATGGAAGCAGTGATCAACAACACACAGAACTATCAAGAACAAATCCTGTTATGGCGAGCTCATGCCAAAAGGCTCATTGAAAGGGAACGCGAGTCCATGAGTGCAAGTCTAAGTAATGGAAGTGTAAACTCTGACAGACCGTTACAGAAACAAAATGTTAAACTGCCTAAACTGGTGATAAATAATTTTGATGGAGAAATAAGTCAGTGGCAAGAATTTTGGTCTCAATATGAATCTTACGTTCACAACAATGATGCACTTTGTAAAAGGGAAAAATTCACCAACCTCAAGTCCTACCCAACTCGGGCAGCAGCCAGAGCTGTAGCAGGACTCTCAGTGACTGATGGCAACTATGATGTAGCAATAGAGTTGTTACAGAACAGATTTGGAAGAAAAGACATTGTAGTCAGTGCACATATGTCCAAATTACTGAATCTGACTTCCGTAAAAAGATCTTCAGATATTACAGCACTCAAGACCGCTGTGCGACAAATGTGAAATACGGATCTGCAGTCTAGAATCCCTGGGTGTTCACAATGATACATATGGCAGCTTGCTGTGTCCAGTATTACTACAGCTGATTCTAGAAGACATAGCTCTGGCCTACACACAACTTGGACTCTGATGGTGAATGGAGGGTGGCAGAACTTGTTCGATTCCTGCAAAATGAAGTGCAAAGTAGAGAGACAGCACTGCAACTGACAAGACCAGGAAACCCACGAGTGAAAGGTGACACAAATGGTAAACCATTCACAAAGCAAGCCGCCTTCCAAGGATAACAAGCATAAAGGGTGGAGGGTGCCATCAGCAACCCCACTGCATATAATAAGTAATGCTTCTCAGGCTTGTGTCTACTGTGATAGTCCCCACCATCAACCAGAACATTGCCCAGAACATTCAGTGGCTGGTCATAAAGTTAAAAAAAAAATTGGGAAGATGCTTTGTATGCTTGGGACCAAAACACATCGCAGAATTCTGTAAAATAAAGGGAGTTTCATGTGTTACATGTGGTCGCAGGCACCATCAGTCAGTTTGTGACCATAACGAAGTGCAGCCAGATGTTGGCACTAACAGTACAGATGCAGTTGTGTCTTCAGTGTCCAGCACTGCAAAACTAAAGGCTAGTAAGAACAATGTAGTGCTGCTTCAGACAGTTAAGGCATGGTCCCAAGGCTTAGCTGGTAGAAAAATAATACGGTGTCTGTTAGATGAGGCGGTCAGAGAAGTTTCATTTGTGAGACTGTAGTAAAGACATTAAAACTACCTGTGATAAGACAAGAAACTCTGCACCGCCATACCTTTGATTCTTCTGTTCCTGTGATAACTAAACAACATTGTGAGGGCGTTGCTAGAAAATGTGTGTAACGCCCAACAACACATTGAAATTGAAGCGGCTGAAACCCCCCCAAGTGTGTGCCGCTGTAATAAAGTTGCCAAGTGAAACCATTCAAGGGGAGCTTAAGAAAAGAGGCCTACAATTAGCCGATTTCCCTCTAGAGGGTGCTGATGATCCAGAAATGTCCCTTCTACTAGGATCACATTATTACTGGGCAGTGGTTTCTGGAAAAATGGAGTGAATAACAAACTCCCTGGTAGCCACTGAAAGTATGTTTGATTGGGTGGTACGGGGCCAGTCTCAGCATCCAATGTAACAGACACAACGTGCATACACATCAGTCTAGATGAAGATAACCAAATCTCAAAACAGCTGCATGCATTCTGGGAGGTTGAATCACTGGGCATAGGAGGTAAGAAAAATGAATGCAAAGAGGAAGCTGAGGCCCTTCAGACCTTTGAGCATAATGTGTTCGTCCATAAGGATGGACGATATCAAGTAGAGCTGCCATGGCAACCCAACAAACCAGACCTCCCAGACAACTTCAGGGTGGCTAAGAAAAGATTTGAGAGCCTCAAGAAAAGACTGCAGGCAGATACAAGTTTGTTCATGAGATACAATGATGTCATACAAGACTACCTGCAGCAAGGCATTTGTGAACAAATCTTAGAAAGAGCAGGCTGGGACTGTGAAATATTACATGCCACATCATGCTGTCTTGAGAGAGGATAAGTATACAACCAAACTGAGGGTGGTATTTGATGTGTCATCTCACGAGGAAGGTTCCCCATCCCTCACTGACTGTTTATTAACTGGGCCGAACCTGAACCCCAATCTTTTAGATGTGCCGATTAAATTCAGACTACACCAGATAGCCGTTACTGCAGACAGACATTACCACGGCTTTCTTGCAGATAGCCCTAGCAGATGGGGACAGGGATGCTGTAAGGTTCCTATGGTTACATGGACCTCCAGCTAAAAACTGTGAAGATGAGCTGTGCATCATGAGAATGAATCAAGCAGTATTTGGTGTTTCCCCAGTCCATTCCTGCTTACTGCAACCATCAGGAAGCACATTGATCTTTATGAGGAAGAAAAACCAAGAGCTGTAGAGGCATTAAAAGAGCCCCTCTATGTTGATGATTTCACTGCAAGCTCAGGGGAGGTAGATGATTATTCAATCACCAAAACGGCAAAAGAGATTCTGTCCCATGTTGGTATGAACCTGTGCAAATAGGTGCCAAATTCCTTTGACTTAAGTGCAAAATGGGCAGAAGGTGGAATGGAGCAGACTACAGAAGCCAGTATCCATGGTGATGGTCTAAAGGTGTTGGGACTAGTGTGGAAACTAGAAAAGGACACATTTGTGTTTAAGGGGACTGTTGAACATTCTGAAAAAACAAGAACACAGAAGTGTGTTCCAGACATCTCGCACATTTGACCCCATAGGTTTACTCACACCATTCACCATCCAAGTGAAATGTCTGTTTCAAGACCCGTGGGAAAGGGAAATAGTTGTGAAGAGCAGCTACCTCCAGATCTGTGTGAAAAATGGTGCTCAGGGCTACCAAAACTACACCTGGTGGCCATTTCAAGGTGGTACCGAATTGAGAGACAAATTCACAACTGTTCAAACTCCACATGTTTTGTGACACAAGTGAAAGAGCATACAGTACTGTTGCTTATCTACAAGGGGAGAATAATGAAGAAGACAACGTGACAAGTTTTGCTGCATCAAAGTCAAGGGTTTCCCCACTCAAGAAAATGACTGCCACGTTTAGAGCTGATGGGAGCCTTGACTGGAGCCAGGTTAGGAAATAGCCTGCTCAAACCACTGAACATGCAAAGAAATCAGCTCAATATGTGGACAGATTCAATGATTATTCTTCACTGGATAAAGAACGCAGCACAAAAATGGAAACCATTTGTGGCAAATAGAGTGACTGAAATTCAAAACCTCACAAATCGAGTCATGGTTTCACTGCAGTGGGAAAAAAATCCTGCTGATCTACCTACAAGTGACCAGAGTGTGGATAACCTTATTCACAGTCAGCTCTGGTGGAATAGACCTTTCTTCTTTGATACCAACTGATGGAGTGGAAGACAATGAGGACTTTGTCACTAAAGATGATAAGGTGTGTTCACACCAAATGCAAACAGGCAGTGCAAATCCATACAAAGTGAATGGGAAGACGCGAGTATGCGCGAATTTGTGTGGCCGCGTGTTCATGTCCGCTAACAGCTTGCTAGCTAGCTTTGAGATTCTGCTGTCACCAGAGAAAATTATCACCACTGCAGAGTAAACTAGTTAGAAAATGAAACTCACCGGGAGACAGAAGGACCGAGAACTCTTCAGCTGAATTGGGATTTTGAAGTCATTTGCCCATGGTTTCCGGCCACGGATGTCCTAGCAAGCTAGCAACATAAACATCCATCATCAGTCAAATTTTGGAGGCTTGAGATGACATTTTCAGGTGAGCCCCCGGTCGGATAATATAAACCTACAGTAAGCATGATGTTATTTGGGGAATTTCCACAGCAGGCTGAACACAGCTGCAGAAGTTTTAAAGACAACTTCACCTGTCTGCATCTCACTATTCATGTCTGTTGGCATGTTTACATTGATTTATAATATAATTGTGCCGCGCGAAAAATTTGCCTGCTCGCGTTTGGTGTGAATGCACCTTAAACGATGAGCTCAGGTCCAAGTTTCAGACAACAGTGCAGTTTGCTAGTGCAGAACAACTTGAGCCATTATTAGACCTGCAAAAGTACAGCAGATTGAGAACGGTGCTTAGAATAACCGCATGGATAAGGAGATTCATAACTAATGCACGTTCAGGTCAATGTATTATGGGAAAACTTGCTGCAAAACAGCTTAGTGCATCAGGGGTGTACTGGGTAAAGACATCATAAGAACAAACATTCAGTACAGAAATCAGCCAGCTGAAATCTGCACTAGAAATCAAAGGGGATTCAAAAAGAATTTAAACCGTTTTTAGATGAAAGTGGCCTCAGTGTGAGAAGGAGGTTACACAAGTCAGATCTCAGTTATAGAGAGCGACACCCATGGGTACTGTCAGCAAAGCACAGATACTAAGTTACTGGTGCAGTACTGTCATGAGAGAGTGATGCATTCTGGGATCAGAGACATACTAGTGCAGGTTGGACAGAAATAGTGGACATTAAAGGGCAGACAGTTTGTAAAACAGGTTGTGTTACATTTGTAGAAAACTTAAGGTAAAGACTGCTCAGCAAACTACAGCTCTGTTACCCAGAGACAGTTACAGAGGTAGATTTTGCAGGGCCTTTGTATCGTATGTGAAAACAAGTGGTCAGGCAAAGAAGACATACATAGTGCTCTTCACCTGTGCTGTTACAAAGGCAGTACATTTGGAGCTTGTTTCGGATCAGTCTACCGAGTGTTTCCTTCTGGCCTTGAAGTGGTTCATTGCTAGACGTGGAATATGTAGGGTGATTTATTCAGACAATGCAAGAACCTTCAAAAGAGCGGATCAGGATTTAAAAGAGCCGTTCAAATCATTTAAAGAATCACAGCTTACCGAGTTCTCTACAGCAAAGTGCATCACTTGGAAGTTTATTGTTGAGAGGGCAGCTTGGTGGGGTGGTTTCTGGGAGAGAATGGTGAGGTCAGTAAAAACCTGTTTGAAAAGGGTTCTCGGTACAGCCTCACTGAACCTTGAAGAAATGGCAACAGTACTTGCAGAGGTGGAGACTGTGTTGAATTCTACACCTCTGTCATATAAGCACAACAAAGCAACTCAGCCCCAACCACTGACCCCTTCTTATTTTTTGGTAGGGAAAAGCCCAACATGTTTGCCCCCCAAGAACAATAATTCCCCAACCTCAAGTAGCTAATGTAAGCAGAAAGCAAGTGGGTCAGAGATGGATATACAGAGACTGTTAACCGGCTTCTGGAACCACTGGCGAAAGGACTACTTGTTGGATCTGAGATCAGCTCATAAATGTGAGATCTCTACACCCACTGACATGAAGGTGGGAGATGTTGTGCAAATTGGAGAAGACAGTCTGCCGAGACAAGCCTGGAAAATAGGCAGGATATCAGTTTTTTCCAGGGAGAGATGGACTAATTAGTTCTTGTACTATTCATACTTCTACAGGAGGTTTACTGAGAAGACCTGTGCGGCTGATATATCTCATCTTCATTTTGGGTCACTCCACCCGTGGACAGGGCTGAAAAGTTCATTCATAGTGGTCAAATTTGACCAAATGTGAGCTATTTTTCAACCGCAGGGATCCAAGCGCTGCAACAGCGATGGAAGACGTGTGCACCGATAGGGAGACTGTTGAAAAATAAACCACATTTGGTCAAATTTGGCCACCATATGAACTTATCAGCATATAAACTTTTCAGCCCCATAGCTCCCTCTAGATTCTCTCATCAGCCACCAAGCACGGAAGAGTCCGCACCTCATTGGTGGATCATGGTGTTAGTGTGCAGCCATTTATCTCGCTATCACAGAAATAATAAAAACTCACAGCCGAATTTACAAATGGAAGTTTGGAATCTTGTGAAGACATCGCTCTCATCCACTGTCGTTATGCCCTGGACAATCAGTGGCCTGCATTCTGTTGAAATCACATTTTCAGTTCGACTCGGCATGCTTGAAACCCGACTGGAGTAGGTACAAAAATAGTAGCTAGTACTAATGGGAAAACTCTATAAACCTAGTAGAGTTGAGGCGAATCAGGCTGAATGTGTGCTAGTGGAAAAAGGCCAAAAGTAATGCACTCAGCTGACATGGGCTCTATGCCCGCTCACCTCTCAAGACTCCATTGCTTAAGAAAAAAGCACATTGAAGCTCATTTAAAGTATGTTGCACACCATTTGGGCAAGCCAGTAAAATACTGGCAGAATATAGTATGGTCATATGAGATCAAAATAGTACTTTTTGGATTCCACAACACACAGCATGTTTGGAGGAGAAATGGCACTGCACATCACCCCAAAAACACCATACCAACAGTGAAGTTTGGAGGTGTGAGCATCATGGTGTGGGGGTGTTTTTCAGCACGTTTCTTGGCTTTTTATGCCTTTTTGCACCGCTTTCTTCATGTGTTCAATACTTATTCCCTGTGTCATTCCACTTTATTAAATACAATTTGTTTTGTGAACACAGTTGACTGATTTCTTTATATGTATGGATTACTTGGGTTGTTACTGATATCTGGTGAAAATCTCAGGTCAGTGCCCCATCAGAAAAATGTTTGAGAAAAATGATGTGCTCAATAGTTATTTTTCCTGCTGTATAAAAGAAGAGTGCAGTGTGTGTGAGAATTTTTTTTTTTGAGGGAGCCGTCAGACAACAAGAGCAGCAGATAGGGGGTTTTCACGTGACGTCACAGGTCTGAGTCACGGCCGGCCGCCGCCATATTGGCGGTCAAGCGCTGGAGGTCTCTGTGCATGTGCCTATGTAAACAAACCAGTTCTACACGTGTTTTGGTGCCTGTCATCGCTGTTTTCTCGCCGTTATCATGCCAGACACGTGTTGTGCAGTTCACTGCAACAACAGGTGTGGACAAAAGGATCATGTACATACTGCTAGTCAATTAATAAAATTTTAGATTTGATAATAAGAAATATTAGCCCTGTGACAATGCAATGGAAGATAATAATTCACAATCTAGTGAAAATTACCAGACAGTGTATACACATAATTATAGTCCCATAGATTCTACAGAGGATATTATATTTTAAAAGTATACCTAGTAATTAGTACACTTACACGTGCAGTGATGACATGGAGCTCTTTGGCCTTGAGGTGCCAGATCTTAGGTTCATTCACCCATCCTGCCCTGAAGAATTTGAACGCATCCTTGCTCTTGTGAGCACTGAAGTTCTCCAATGAGTAAGGTGAAGGACTGACAATCAGGTAAATCATCAGATCACTAAATTCATAGTCTGGCAATGTCACATCTGATGCAGTTAAAGGAGTAAACAGTACACCGGGTGCAGTGTAGGGATCACAACCCCCTAGAATGACCAATTTCTCCTTGTACCGCTTCAACTCGACTCCAAAGAGATGCCTCGTCTGCTCACTGAGACCATTGTCAGGCTCTGCCATCGTAGTTTATCACCTAACTTATCACACACTTCAGAAAACCTCGCAGGACTCAGCTCTTTGTCATGTAAACAAGCCTGGCGGGCGATACGCTTGACCGCCAATGTGGTGCACAGTCGGCGTCGCTAGGCGCGCGGGTCACGTGACTGAAACCCCTCTATTGCCCATTAATGTAAGATGAACTGGGATTCAATTCAATTTTATTTATATTGTGCCATTTCACAACAAGTCATCTCATAGCACTTTCAACCGTAGGGGAAACCACCACAACTGCAGAAAGACCCCAGCGATCAAGCGATCCCCTGTGAGCAACCGCTTGGTGACGGTGGAGAGGAAAAACTCCCTTTTGACAGGAAGAAACTTCCAGCAGAACCAGGCTCAGGGAGGGGCAGTCATCTGCTGCGACTGGCTTGGGGGTGAGGGGACAGAGAAGACGAAAAGAACAGACATGTTCATGTAGAAACTAGCACAGAGCAGAGGTGAACAAGGACTGCATCGAACCGTTGTCTGCAGTAGCCAACAAGATGGTTTGAGTGCTGCAGACTGAGGGAGTGAGTAAAAAAGTGCTTTTTCTTCAGGTGCTCCAAAATTTTCATTTTCACTCTGTTGGTGTGCTGCAACTGTTGTCTCTTCACCAACCACAACAATATTAAGTAATTTATGTTCATTATTACGCATCTGTTCAGTTTCATGACCCAAACTCACGAAGTCAGTGGCTTAAATCGGTTAACAGCCTTCAGACATACTAAACCTGCCAACATTTAGATTTCAAAATATGGGATGTTTTCCTGTTGTCTGGTTGGTGAGCAGTGTTCTAAAAAATTGTGACTATATAGAATTCTAACGGGAAATTTTTGTCAATTTTATTTAATTAAATAATTTTAACACTATTTCTTTGGAATCAGAGTTGAAATTTTTTTATTCTGCTCTGCAAAATTATGATCAAAAGTTTTAATCATGAAAAAATAAAAATTTTTACCACATGGTTTAAAACTTATTAGAAAAACAGTAATTTCATTATAAAAATAGGCAAATTACCCATAAAATAATCCACAAATTAATGGTTAAGTCTAAAATGGCCAAGAAGAGTCATAATTTTACAACAAGATATAAATTTATGAGGAAAATAGTTGCAAATGGGTAAAAAATAGGGCCGTCTTGAGAACCGGTTCATTGTGGTACATGGACAAGCCTACCATGAGGATAACGAGCAACCACAGTGCTCACTTTTTTTGAGATTGTGGCCATCTCTGTCACTTATGTGCCCCTATTGATTATTAAATAAATTGTTAAATGTGAAGTGTATTTTTATTGCCCAAATACAATATTTTATTGTATTTTTAGTGCCCCGCATGACGTGGGGCACACTCTCTCCAGACGGACTCCAGCAGGCAGTTAGTAGTGGAAGCGTTTGGACGAACTGCTAAATACAGCTGTGACAGTGAGCACTGAAAGGGCACAAAGTGTGTCATTTCCTTCTGAGTGGAGTGTTTATAATCCTGACAATTGAGCTCCGAGAGCTAAACAACTACTGCATAGCTTGTTTGAATGTGATTTTTCAGACAGCGGCAAAAATCCAAACATCACGTACACAAGAGCCATGCAGGGTCCTGTACAGAGGCGGTCCTTAAATAAGCTGAATGTCGCTGCAGTTTCTAGTCTACACACTGTTTAGTTGAAATACTGGAGGTTTTTTGTTGTTTAACAGAATCAGCAGTTCATGCCTACAAGACCGGCGCGCTGCACAATTGTCACACACGCACATAAAGTTGAGCGGGGCGTTTCTCACAGCTTCCATCCTTTGCCCCATAAGTTATGAACCCCATATCACAGTGTTGAGCTATCCACCATCACCGCAGGGGAAATTCCTCCACTGTGACAGCCTTAGCAAAAACAAATTTACAGAGGAAAAAAAGTAAAAAAACTCCAAGAAAATGGTTATAAATTTAGGAAAAAAAACCTCCAACTTTTCAAGTCATTACTCAAACATTTTTTTAAAGTGGGTGCTTTTGTACTCTTACTCAATTTTAGTATTTTTTGGGTGTCCGTTTTAAATTATTAATTTCATAACAGTGCTTTTACACAAGTGCAATTTCTGGCTACTATACCCAGCTCTGATCATACAATTGAATCGGTGAATTCCAAAAGGGCCCAAGTCCACACTTTTTCAAAACCCAGATATTACATGTTTAATGAACTTTAAGAGACAAGCTATCTGATTATGTGCAAAAACGTCCCAAATCAACTTTAATGCATCGACTATTCACAGCATTGTTTATGCATCGAGTGCAAGAGAGACCCAAGTCCAGGACTTGGGCCCTTCCTGCATGGATTAAACTTAAAGTCATAGGTGGCAGCATCAGTCATCCAAGATGTTCAGAAATTGGCGAAATATCTTTCACCAGAGGCTCAGCAGTTCCTCAGTAATTTAACAGTTTGTGATGCTAGGCGTGAAGATGAGTCTGACTTTGACGATTAGTTACCAGTAGATGGACCTCTATGTTAGTCTGCCCACTTTTAGATGAAAATCTCATTTGCTGGCAGTTATCAAAACAATAGTTTGAATATAAAGTGATCATAAAAGGTGTTCAAAACATGGCATAATTAAAAAAAAAACCAAAACATTTTCAACACGTGAGAAATAGATGTTATGCGCTTCTTTTCATATGTTCTTATTGTTTAATTCAAGAAGGGCCTAAGTCCAGGGACTTTAGTTTGCCACTTTGAGATATGCAATTTATTTGATTTCTTGGACTTGGGCCCCTTTTGAATTCACCGATTCAATTTAAATATGCACAATTACTACAAGTACAATAACAATACAGTATTATGAAAGTTTTTTTCCCCCCTTTGTGTGTCGTGCGTTTTCTCATGTTTACACACACACTTCACCCCCCCAAAAGGTAGATGTTGCCAACACGCTAAAGTCTTTTACCCTGAGGAAACACTGGGTTAAAGGGCTCACTGACTGCACTTTACACATTTTAACAGCTCACTCGTGACTTAATGAAGTGCTTGTGACATTTTGTTAACATTTTCTTTAATTTGTTAATTATTAGAGCAATTTTTTTTTAAAATTTGCTTGTCTTTCTTCAAACATTCTGATTTATGGCTTGTCACTTTACAGACTTCTCAGCTAATAGAAGCTGAGTAGCTTCTAGCCGGTGTTTTGCCACCGGCTCCTTCCAGCTTGCATGAGCAGCGCTGGTTCACTGATCAGCAGTCGTTTCTGCATCTTGTGTCATCCTGGCCCACCCAACAACCCCACTGAGACGTCACAATAAATCGCCAGCACTGAGCACTCCACTGATTGCTGCAAACAGAGGCCGGTGGCCGAGCCACGGGATCTCAAAGGGCAATGTCTTGCTCCACGGTACACCACTCCTCTCTCACAGGCAGCCAGGGAAGGGGTCTGCCCCGTCACGAAGCTGCTCCCCTATGCTACCCGTGACAGTATGCCTGGAGGATAGTGAGTGAGCTGAGCCAGCAGCTTCAGGCAGTAGCCCTGGTTCGCGGCACCTGCCTGCGCCATGCCCGAGAGATGCTGCCTGGGGCTGCTGGCTCTCAGCTCCCAGTGACTGGCATGCCAGCGACCTGCCGTGAAACCACCGGGAGACAGGCCGGAGCGACATGAGGCACATTGTGGACCGCAGACCGGTGAACCAGGTGGGAACAGAGATGTTATTAGGGTGACTAAGATCTGAAGAAAAAAAACCAAGATAAGCCGCACTCAGTTCAAGCTTCCTGTTACCAGTGTTAGTTTGGGGGCTAATAGGCTACCTTTAGCACCACTTCCATATACATGACAGACCGCTAGGCGGGCCAATGATAGAGCAGTGGGCTGGTTTCAAGGACGGCGGTGGGTTGGCTTTTTCAAAACGTGACATTAACAATTTCCACAAAAAAAGTCAAACTTTTCTGGGAGAAACAAATGAGATAAAGGCTGTGTGTTTAAGAGAATTGACTGTTTTGAAAATTTTTGGATAATTAGGTGACCAGTAGACTCATTTCAGACTGTTAAAACCTACAAACACACCATTTTTCAGTCAATGACCGCTTTAAGCTTTAAAGTTTCCATCTCATGTTTGATGGGTCATTATTTTATTTAGCTATGGGTACTTTTTATAATAGGCTACTTTATATTAAGGCAGAGACTGACACCAAAGTGATATTCACAGGTGTGCAGGGTTAAACAGGTGAGGTAAAACATGACTGAACAGGAGTCGTACCAACAGGAAGCAGAGATGGCGGACATGACAGAAATAGTCATGATTAGTCGACTAATCAAAAAAGAAGTTGTTAGATTAGTAGATTATCAAAATAATCGTTAGCTGCAGCCCTACTGTCCACCAGATACATGTCTGAAAGCTGCACAGCCAGCCAACAGTTTCTCACAAGTTGTTAAAAAAAAAAAAGTTCACATGAAGGAAAACAGAAGGTGAGCCTTTTATTTTAAGGATGCTTTAGTTTCAACTTTTTCTTTACAGATTAACTTGTATGTAAGGTGAGTTTGCACTTTGTATATTCAACTTGATAGCGGAACCCTTTAGTTTTAATAATTTTATAAAAGGCTGGCACTTATTGTAAATTTGTGGATCCATCTTTGATCAAAGCTTCATTTAAAAGGTTCTGTTTGGTTTGCACTTGATTCCAATATGGAAAGAAAAATGGTTTTGTTTGAAATAAAAAGAACAGATTCGTCATAATTCCTTGTCTTTTGTAGTTTTTATTATATGTAATCTCAACTGAATGTGGCATGAAAAAAAAAACAACCTAAAAATCTGGGATTTTTTTGGTGGGGGACGCCTTATCGCCCAGCCCCAAGTACAGACCATAACGACTAATGACAGCAGTGCTAAGCATAATATCTCATGTTCATAGGGAACGTCAGACGTTGTAACATTATGGGCCCAATTCATTAAATATAATGAGCTCGGGGCTAGCATGCTCAAATGGCTCCACTTTCAGATGAAAAAAAAAAAAAAAAAATGCTTGAAGTGGCCAAAGCAGAACAAAAATAACTTTGTAGCCGAGAAATTTCACACCAAGCAGTGTGTGGAAAAATTTGTTGACAGATTTTCTGCACTGCTGGACCACATTTTCACATCAGTGACAAATGGCGGGAAAGTCAAAAACAAAAATATTTCCACACAACTGCAGTAGATCCTCTTTCAGACAACTCTAAAGGTAAGGTGGCTGCCGTCTTCCTGTACCATGTGTAACTTATGTCTGCAGTGTAAAGATGTGACAACACAGAACACCCCTACACCTAATGTATAATATCACACTAAATTCTGGGAAAGATTGCCAGCTTTGAACTTGATACTTTACAGTAGGGCTGTGCGATATAACAAGAAATTCATATCATGATATAAGTCATCTCATATCACGATAACGATATATATCAGGACATACATTTGCTGTAAATTCTACAGTTTAATCACATAAAAAGGACCATCTTTTTTTGACTTTTTACATGTACCATTTTCCCCTCATAATTTTGCAGTGTTAGAAAATAGTTTTGTAATGTGCATTTGAGACTTGATTCTCATGTTTTTTGCTGTTCTCATCTAGCTCAGGAAATATTTAACTTATAGATTACTTTTTATTCATATATGATTTAGAAGAAAAACCTGAAATTTATAATATAAAAATATATTTTTTAATTTACCTGTTGCTCTTATTAAAGACTTTAAAAGGAACTCTGATTATATTGGCATGTTAGCTCTATATGCTTTATTTTTATGTTACTAACATAACTATAATATAATTTTTTTGAAAATAATTCCCAGTTTTATATATTTTTAAAAAACTATTACGATGTAAATCGCCATTATTGTTTATGTCGCAATGCATTCTGAGTAGTGACGTAGAAGGGTTGCAGCCGTTTTTTCTGTCTTATACAAGCAAAGAAGCAAAGCTCCTAACTACTGCCATTTGTCAGTGAAAATGCCACATTGCGCGGCTTTTGGATGTAATTTCCAATCAAAGGAAAATAAAGAGAGCGGGGTGAGCCTCCATAGCTTTCCTAAAGAGGGAAAGTGGAGGAAAAAGTGGGGCGGCAGCGGCTCAGCAGGTAGAGCAGGTCGTCTAATAACCCGATGGTTGGCGGCTCGCATCACGCTCTCCCCAGATATCCTGCCGTTGTGTCCCTGGGCAAGACACTTCACCTGCATTGCCTCCAGTGCCCATAACACTGGGTATGAATGTGTAAAAATGTTTAAATGCTCGGTGGTGGCTGGAGAGGCTGTTGGCGTGGATTGGCAGCCACATTTCCCTCACTCTGAGTCTGTGATCACGCGCTGTAACGCATGCCTGATAAAGCTGACATATGTATTAATCACGCTGTGATAATAGCACAATATCGCTCAAAGCGCATGAGCGTGCGCTTTGCACACCAGTGTGGCGGATGAAATAAGGGAACCCAGTGTGGAGGCACGGAATAATTGCAGGCAGGACACGCGAACTGAAGTTTAAAAGGGTGTTTATTTCATCCTCCCGCGCTGTGGAGCGAGCCCCTTTTTTTTTTTTTTTTAAATTACTTATTTTGTACTAACCACAGTGCGCAGTGGGCAGCACAGTTTACCCTCGGCCGGGGGATCGCGGAGATCGTGGGTTCGATCCCTGCCCCCGGCCAACAGTGATCTGTGTGGAGTTTGCATGTTCTCCCTGTGTTTGCGTGGGTTTACTCCGGGATTTCTCCGGTTTTCTCCCACATGTCAAAAACATGCAGGTTAGGGAGTTAAGGGGCGCTTGCGCACGCAGCAACTGGCAGCTGGTGGCTTATCACCAGACTGCAAAACAAATCTACCTATGGGTACAAAATAAGTAATAAAAAAAAAAAAAAGGGGCTCGCTCCACAGCGCTGGAGTGAGCTTCGTGCTGGAGGATGAAATAAACACCCTTTTAAACTTCAGTTCGCAGTGTCCTGCCTGCAATTATTCCGTGCCTCAACACTGGATTCCCTTATTTCATCCGCCACACTGGTGCTTGCGGGATATTGTGCTTTATCATAGCGTGATTAATACATATGTCAGCTCTATCAAGTGTTGTGGGATGTGTTTGGTGCGTGTGTTTGGATAGGGCAGCAGCTCGGTGCGTGGACATGAGCGAGTGATGGTGTTTGCGCAGCCGAGGCGCCCCCCCCCCCCCCGGTGTGTGTGGTGAACGGTGTGTGATTTGGTGCGGATAAGTACAAAGAGCGAGGCGACCAGAGCAGGTAGAATTTGTTGCTGACAACAGTGCGGTATATAAATAAAGCCCCAACGCTTCAGCAAAACGGCCTGTGCTTAAGTGTACCACAAGAGTGAGATTTACTCGGGAATTAAACCGCGGAGGAAGATGCATCTCCCCTGCGTCCCAAAACCACGGTTAGGAGACGAAAGGCAGGAACGGTCAACACAAGCGTGCAATCACAGACATGTCTCATCCGCGCGCTTTGAGCGATATTGTGCTATTATCACAGCGTGATTATTACATGTCAGTTTTATCAGGCATGCGTTACAGCGTGTGATCACAGACTCAGAGTGAGGGAAATGTGGCTGCCAATCCACGCCAACAGCCTCTCCGGCCACCACCGAGCATTTAAACATTTTTACACATTCATACCCAGTGTTATGGGCACTGGAGGCAATGCGGGTGAAGTGTCTTGCCCAGGGACACAACGGCAGGTTATCTGGGGAGAGCGTGATGCGAACCGCCAACCATCGGGTTATTAGATGACCTGCTCTACCTGCTGAGCCGCTGCCGCCCCACTTTTTCCTCAACTTTCCCTCTTTAGGAAAGCTATGGAGGCTCACCCCGCTCTCTTTATTTCCCTTTGATTGGAAATTACATCCAAAAGCCGCGCAATGTGGCATTTTCACTGACAAATGGCAGTAGTTAGGAGCTTCGCTTCTTGGCTTGTATAAGAGAAAAAACGGCTGCAACCATTCTACGTCACTACCCAGAATGCATTGCGACGTAAACAAAAATCGTAATCAAGTTTTTTAAAAATATATAAAACTGGGAATTATTTTCAAAAAAAATTATATTATAGTTATGTTAGTAACATAAAAATAAAGCATATAGAGCTAACATGCCAATATAATCGGAGTTCCTTTTAACAATTTTTTTCACACAAAACTAACTCTGCAGTAATTTAACCAAAGAAATAATGGTCTGCTACATGTTTCCAGTTAGCACAACTTAGTATCGTCATTTAGCATTTTATAGTTAGACATGGTGTTAATGTTACTTACCTTCTACTAAAAAAGGTTAGTGAACTATGACGCAGCACAATGAAAAGTAGTCCCACATCCCTGGCAAAGAGGAGTAACAGCTATCTGAACTGGTAGTTTGGAGTTAGCATTAGCAACCACTGGACTGAAGCCTAGCCACCCATCACACACCTGTTCCACTGCCCACAGTTGCACATTGATGGGGACAGACGGGGCGCTGACAAGTAGTGGTGAGGAGCTTTATTGAATAAATGGGAGTATGTGCATTTTAAAATCATGATATAAACGATAAGAGTATTCTATGAAACGAGACGTTTTTATATCATCCGATATATATCATCATATCGCACAGCTCTACTTTACAGTGTTTATTTTAAATGCAGAAGGCAGTTTCAAAATGCACATGCAAGATATCTCAAGTTTCATACAATGCAGCTTTTCCAATACCACTTGAGTTTTTTTTTTTTTTTTTAAAAATCACCTTTGATCATTCATTTAATTTAACAGTAACTTCAATTACCTTTTTCACACATTCTTCTTCCTCCTGACGCTTCTCGTAGTGAGAGAAGTCATCAAAGATGGAAGTTGTGTGTTTATATCCAGCGATGATCTTTAGCACCTGCCTGGCCTTGTCCAGAGGCACCTCCTGTGTGTCCCGAGAGTTGGTCACTGGCTTATTTTCGTTGTTTTCCAATCGAATGTGCCTCAGCTGACTGTTGGGTACGTCCTTAACAAAGATCCAGCGAACATCAAAACGACCCTTCCACTTGTCCTGCGACCACACGCCGGCAGAGGTGTTGTAGTCCACGGGTGATCGCATCTCCGCTACACCGCAGAAGTGCCCACTCCCATTGACACTGAACAGAAGATAAAGTGGCCCTTTGCCTCCTAAGGAACGATAAGCTGCATCGAGCCTCTTGTTCCCATGCTCCGTACTGCACCAGATGTTATACTTGATGGAACGGTGAATGTCATCCTCAGAGTAGCTCTTGATGATAAACACTCTGCCCTGCTTGAGATTCCAGTCAAACTCCTTGGGGTTATAATTGTTGACCATGCGCAACTTCTCTAAAACCGGGTGAGGCTCAGAGGGGACCCCAGAAGCCACACTCACTCCCGATGAGGTGGGAGGCGACTGTCCTGTACCACTCCCACTGGCGTCCCCAAATCCATTGGCACGGTTCCGAGGAGGAACCCAGCGAGTTGGTTGAGAAGGCTGCTGCTGTTGACTTGATGGCGGAGGAGGACCCTGGGAGAGGGGAGGCTGAGTCATTTGAGTCATACCTGGCTGCCCACTAGGTTGAAGTTGATGCTGCCCCATCTGGGAAACAGGAGGAACGAGCTGTCCATTGCTGATGGGTATTTGTGGGTTCCCAGCTGCAGTAACTCCAGGCTGGGGGGAAGTCTGATTAGGTAGTTGCCCGTTGTTGGGAATGGGGGGCACCTGCTGTGGAGTGGCAGCTTTGGGCATGGTGCCTTTGTTATCCCAAGTGCCGATGTCCATGTTGTGTTTAATGGGTGGAGGGGGCAAACTGGCACCAGCCATGCCACCCTTAGTTTTAAGCTTGGGTTGGGGCTTAGCTGGCTTGCTGGCAATATCGGCCCAAGAAGCAGGCTTGGCAGGTGCAATTGACACAGGAGGCATGCTGGGAGGTCCAACAGATGACACAGGGCCAAGGGGACCACCACCAGGTAATCCAGAGCCAACCACCTTAGGGGCCATGTCCCCATTACCCGGAGCAGCACCACCGATCTTAAGCCCTGCCATGCCTTGGTCGAGGCTGTTCATACCAGGAGCCTTGTTAAGGGGCTCGTTGGCAGCAGGTGCAAATGGAGACTGTCCATCAATCATGGCACCCCCAATTGAGCTGGGTGCATAGGCATAGCTGCTGCTGTAGCCAGAGCTCTGCGGTGTCCCCGACTGTCCCTGAGAGCTGCTATTGCCCCATGCTGAGAAGTCGATTCCACTGGGGAAAAAGTTGAAGCCATGTTGGCCTAGAAATGGGGTGCTCCCCAGGTGGCCTGGCTGGCCAAACATAGCGTCCGGGAGGTAGTGGGGTTCCCCATTGCTCAGCTGTCCATAAGAGGCCAAATAAGGCATAGGAGGGTCCCCACCTGTGGACCATGCTGCCTCGTTTAGAGAGTAGGAAAATCCTATGGAGGGACTGTAGTAGCTGGGCATGTACGAGTCCGACATGGCCGTATAGGCATTGCTCTAAAGAAAAAAAGAATCAGATTTAGCAACATGATTTTTTTAAAGTTACTGTATACAGTGTCACACAACAAAAATAAAACAAATAATGAAAAGTGTACTCTTCAGAGAAGGATAAAAAAAAAAAATTCTCAACAGCCATCACTTATCACTGTATCTCTAAGTACACAAGGACACAACCTATACCATAATACTAAGGAACACTAGCCAGGCCAATGAAAGAGCTTGAAAAAACAGCTGTAGCAAGGCCACTGAAATAATAAGGTTTATAAATATACTTAATCTGTTTTACAATTCCGCTTGAGTTTAAATTAAAAAAAAAAAAAAAAGGACAGCTATTCAGCCAATTTTATATTCTCTTATTTATAGGAGCACTTGACCTAAAAAGTTTTTTTGGTCTTTAGATTTACTCGGCATGTTTGGCAAATGGGTGGATGAAATACCAAAAGTATATACTAGGGACACTATTTTTATGAAGATGGTATATCTAATGTGCCTAATTTTAACATACATCAAAAAAACTAACAGAAAATTCACAATTCATGCCTTTACCCACAAACTTTCAGTGTGACAAATGTAATCCTTTTCTTTTACATCATGTTTTAAGATTCTTTCCCCCCCCCCATCAAAAATTATAAATTTTAAGCTAGGCAAGTTTTATCTTTACAAGTATTTCAAATCAAAAGGGGAAATTTACTCTTTTGAACAACTTTAATTGACTCAAAAAGTGAAGTACTCGTAAGGATTTATAATTGGACTAAATAATACAATTGCATTTCTCACTTCACACAAAAAGCAAACTGCTGAAACAGGAAGCCTTCTAGGCCATTGATTTAATCTATGAATATCAGATGAAAATTTTTGCGAGATTAACAGATTTAAAACTTAAGATTTTAATCAGAGAACAGAGTTTTATTTTAATTAAGATTTATTTGGGGGGGATTATACCCTCCACTGGGCATACAGACGTGGACAAAATTGTTGGTACCCCTCTGTTAATGAAAAAAACCCACAATAGTCACAGAAATAACCTGAATCTGACAAAAGTGGTAATAAAGAAAAATTCTATGAAAATTCATTCATTCATCCATCTTCTTCCGCTTAATCCTTTTCGGGTCGCGGGGGGGCTGGAGCCTATCCCAGCATCTTTGGGCGAGAGGCAGGGTACACCCTGGACAGATCGCCAGTCCATTGCAGGGCCAACACAGAGAGACAACCATTCACTCTCACAGTCATACCTAAGGACAATTTAGAATCCCCAGTTTGATGCCAATTAACCTAACTTGCATGTTTTTAACCACTGAAAATCAGACAATGCTTTTGAATTGTGGTTCAACAGAATTACTTTAAAAAACAAACTCATGAAACAGGCCTGGACAAAAATGATGGTACCCCTAGAAAAGATTGAAAATAATGTGACCATAGGGACATGTTCAACCAAGATGTGTCCTCTAATTAACCTCACAGGTGTCTACAACCTTGTAATCAGTCAGTCGGCCCATTTAAAGGGTGACAAGTAGTCACTGTGCTGTTTGGTGACATGGTGTGTACCACACTAAACATGGACCAGAGGAAGTAAAAGAGAGAGTTGTCTCAGGAGATTAGAAAGAAAATTATAGACAAGCATGTTAAAGGTAAAGGCTATAAGACCATCTCCAAGCAGCTTGATGTTCCTGTAACTACAGTTGCACATATTCAGAAATTTAAGATCCACAGGACTGTAGCCAACCTCCCTGGACGTGGCTGCAGGAGGAGACGGATAATACAAATGGTAACAAAAGTAGTAGTAGTAGATTAGTTTATTTGACAGGGACAGTGCAATAAACATAGACAATTAATCAAAGACAATCAATCTGATGTGTTGCACATAGAGTGTATAGAGCCCAGAACAACCTCTAAACACATTCATGGTGAACTCCAAGGTCAAGGTACATCAGTGTCAGATCGCACCGCCCGTCGTTGTTTGAGCCAAAGTGGACTTCATGGGAGATGACAAAGGAGGACACCACTGTTGAAAACAAATCATAAAAAAAAAATAGACTGAAATTTGCCAAACTGCATGTTGACAAGCCACAAAGCTTCTGGGAGAATGTCCTATGGACAGACGAGACAAAACTGGAACTTTTTGGCAAGGCACATCAGCTCAGTGTTCACAGACGCAAAAATGAAGCATACCAAGAAAAGAACACTGTCCCTACTGTGAAAGATGGAGGAGGTTCTGTTATGTTCTGGGGCTGCTTTGCTGCATCTGGCACAGGGTGTCTTGAATCTGTGCAGGGCACAATAAAATCTCAAGACTATCCAGGTATTCTAGAGAGAAATGTGCTGCCCAGTGTCAGACAGTTTGGTCTCAGTCGCAGGTCATGGGTCTTGCAACAGGATAATGACCCAAAACACAGCTAAAAACACCCAAGAATGGCTAAGAGCAAAACATTGGACTATTCTTAAGTGGCCTTCTATGAGCCCTGATCTAAATCCTATTGAAGATCTGTGGAAGGAGCTGAAACATGCCGTGTAGAGAAGGCACCCTTCAAACCTGAGACAACTGGAGCAGTTTGCTCATGAGGAGTGGGCCAAAATACCTGCTGAGAGGTGCAGAAGTCTCACTGACAGTTACAGAAATCGTTTGATTGCAGTGATTGCCTCAAAAGGTTGTGCAACAAAATATTAAGGGTACCATCGTTTTTGTCCAGGCCTGTTTCATGAGTTTGTTTTTTAAAATAATTCTGTTGAACCACAATTCAAAAGCATTGTCCGATTTTCAATGGCTAATTTTCATAGAATTTTTATTTATTACCACTTTTGTCAGATTCAAGTTATTTCTGTGACTATTGTGGGTTTTTCTTTCATTAACAGAGGGGTACCAACAATTTTATCCATGTCTGTATACAGGCAAGAGACAGAAAATTGGTTGAAGAGCAGGGGAAAAGACATGCAGAACAGATTATTCCAACTGGTATTAGACCCAGAGATCGCTGTGCTTACGCTAAATGCTCATGTGGCATGTATCTTAATAATCACAAGGCCCACCAGATGCCCCTCAATGCCAGTTTAATGCCCCATTTGCTGTAATTGTTTTAATGTTTACACCCCCCCCCCCCAAAAAAAAAGCCAAATCCAAGTCTTTGATAATTTGATGGACAAAAAATTCAATGCTGGCATGTCTGCAAAAATAATGCAGCAATATTTGTCGTTATTGGATACAGTGACCACTCATGCTTAACAATGTCATCCATCTATAAATGCAACAAATCTGTGTGTGTTCCTCAGATATCTTCCAAACCGTCTGTCAGACTGACCTCTGATTTTATAAGTGCTTTGCTGAGGTTATGAGGGTGTGTATCCCCGAGTATGGAGTTGCTCAATGAAAATATGCAATTTTTAATCGATAAAAGTTTAGCCACCACTCCATTTCCTCATGCTCTGGCATCTAGAAGTGTGGGCGGGGTTTCGGATTGACTTCGTACTGATTGGATAATACACGGCATCACGACCAGTCACCAGAGCGCTCCACAAGCAAAACAAGGAAGTGAAAAGCAACAAATCTGACCAGAAAGAGAATACTCAAGATTTAATGCTTAAAAAAAAATTATACTATCATGTTGCTGTGATTGCGTAGCTCTAAAGGATAATTTGGCATATGTGGAGAACGCAAGGTACGCAGGGGTGCTTGGGGGGAGGGATGGGCAGCAGCTGGACCGCCTTGCTACAGTCATTCACAGGGAGCCAAGCCTAGCCTGCCTGGTTAACGGAGTCTCAGCTGCTGCTTCATCTGTATGCCACTGCTGTCCTAGGAGACACCGCAGGCTCAACATTGCTCTCCTCCCGGTGCTGGTGTGCTCGCACAGCTATCTAAAAATTATAAGCTAATAATAATGCCACTATGATTGTGGAGCAGAATGCCCAAATCAATTGCCTATCATATGCGGACACATACGCACGCTTTGACTAAACGACAACCATGACCAAACACACAAAAACGCCCAAATACTGACAATTTTTTTTTTTTATTTACTGACAAATGGGCAACACTGTTGCAACAGTTGCAGCCCAAGGGGTCATTATGCTGTGTATAATAATGTTCAGTGTTTTGTACTTATAATACTGCTAAAATATAAAAGGATGCACGACAATGAGTCTAAAATATTTGTTAACATGTCCTGTTATAGTACTGCATGCGTTTATTGATGATAGACTAGACTACACATATAAACTAAAATAATTATGATGACTGAACAACTCCCATTCCCCAAAGTGCAAGATACAACACTTATGAATAACTCATAAAAGATCACACAATTAAGTCTGACAAACTGTTCTTAAACAGTTGCTAATATTGGATGTCCCATTTATTTTCAATAATTCTGTAATTAATCTTCACACAATCCAATAAATCTTAGTGTTCATTCCCTTTCATATTTGTCAAAGTCTAACATGTGTGATTGCCTACATATACGCTACACTTCTTTGTATTCCACTTTCAAACACAGCCTACATCTGGGCATGTGAAGCCTAACTGGGCCACCCGTTTTCAGACAAAAATATTTGCCTGCTATGGGCATGCACTTAGTTAATTCCGTTCCACAGCATGTGGGACACAATGTGGTGTACAGGGGCGGCGCCTATCTCCGTTTCTCTGACCCTAGACCACACAGCTACTGTAAAGGCCCTTTTCCACCAGTACCTGTCTGGCTCTACTCACTTCGACTCAGCGCGCTTTGTAGGCTTTGCCATTAGTACCTGGTACCAGCTTCCAAGTACTTTTTTCATACCCATCTGATTCAGGTTCCAAGCGAGCCGAGTCGAGCTGAAAATGTGACGTCAACAGATTGCAGGCCACTGACTGGTCAGGGCATAACGTCATGAGAGCGACGTCTTCTACAGAATCTCCAGCTGCCATTTGCAAAGATTCGTCTGCGAGCCAGCAAGCAAGCGTCAGTATAAACAACAACGATACAATGGCTTCACAGAAATCAACACTGTGGTCCAGCAGACTTTTCTGTGCCTTTGGCTGATGAGAGAATCCAGAGGGAACTAGACAGAGCCATCCGAACCGCATTTATGGCCACCGACCGGCAAATAACGGGAGCACCCGACCATGGCAGTTGAAAGCCGTGATATTAGGATATAGAGGATGGTGAGTGATGTGATATTATGCATCTTTTACATTATTTATCCCAGAGGTGGAAAGCTCACTCTAAACAAACACCATTGTCTCGTGTCTGCAGAGGATGAGCTAGCTAGTTAGCCATCAATGCTAACTCCGGTTAAAAAAACTCCAGCTAAATCCTGGTTAAAAAGGTGGTTTATCACATGTTGCACTTTCATGCTGTGCTTGTACTTAAGTTGTGTGTATTTTCATTCTAGAGTCCGACCAGCAACTGCTTTGACACTGCAATGCAGCACGACACAGCAATGTGTTGTGACTGGTAAGTTGCACACCCCGTTGTTTTTTTTAGTAGTGGTGGACAAAAAAAGTACTCAAATCCTTTGCTTTTTAAGTTAAAGTATAGATAAAGTGCCAAAACTAAAGTAGCACAATTTCCACTTAATATGAAAGGGACTGAACTGAGATTTATTTGATTGTGTGAATATTAATCACAAAAATTGAAAATGAATGGCACATCCAATATTAGCCACTGTTTAAGAACCGCTTGTTTATTTTTTGTCAGATTACTTGTGCGATCTTTTCTGAGTTATATTCATAATAGTGCATCTTGCACTTTGGGGAATGGGAGTTGTTCAGTCTCCATTATAATTTAGTTTAGTCTATCGTCAAACTCATGCAGTACTATAACAGGACACATTACAAATATTTGAGACCCATTGTAGTGCTTCCTTTTATATTTTAGCAATACAAGTACAAAACACCGCCCACACTTGAAGCCAGGGCAAGAAGAGACAGCGGTGACAGAGCGGTGGCTAAACTTTTGATAAAAATTACATATTTTGACTGAGCGACTCCACACTCGGGGATGCACACCCTCAGTTAAAGTACTAGATTCCATTCAAGTGAATGTATTAACTCATTCTGATTGCTGAGGCCACAGTAAAAAATGATTTTAAACGTAACCCAGCCCTTGTAAAATCTACTTTACTGAAGAGCAGCTACATGAAAATTGTGGTTAAATACAACAATGAAGCACTTTTTTGTCACATTCCACCACTGGCTTTTAGCAACAAGTGTATTTCCCAAATATGTTTTAAACTTGCTTTAATTAACCACCACCCATTTCTGTCTTGTCTAGGCAAGAGGAAAATGATCCACCCCAAACCGGACCTTGCGTCACTATTTACAAGAGATGCAGGCTGAAGAGCTGCCGAACTGAACTGGGACCAGTGTGAGCAGCACTTCCAGTTGCTTCTCAGTGAGGCAGCGTGGTCGCCGTGTGTGACCCATTCCATTTTTTTTTTTTTTTTTTTTTTACAGTTTAGAGTTTGAATTTTGCACATACTAAATAATATTGATTTTGCTACTGATTGTAATAAACAATTTAGCGACTTGTGTGTTTGCATCATGGTTTTCTATTTTGTCTGTTAACACACTGGTGGGAAAATAGTCAACAGTACAAACCATTTATCAGTGATGTTGAAAATAATGGATCATTTTTAAGAAAAGGTAACCAGAAACAATTATTTTATTTACTGAAGACTGTATTGCTGGATGTGCCAGTGCAGAAGACACTGCACACTTTAGTGATAGTACCAGTATATGGAGGAATTCTGGGCCATATTAGCATCTGTATTTCCTAATAATGGGTTAGGGCAGGGGTGTCCAATCATGTGCCATGGAGGGCCAAGACCCTGCAGGTTTTACCTGCAACCAGTGTCTTCAACAGCAGATTCCACTGAATTTCTTCCACTGACTGCTGATCAGTCAGAACACCTGCTGAAGAGACTGGGTCACTGGTGTCAAACTCATTCCATGGAGGGCCAAGACCCTGCAGGTTTTACCTCCACCCAGTACCTTCAACAGGTGATTTCACTGAATTTCTTGAAATCCAGCAGGTGTTTTCTCTGAAAACACCTCCTGAAGAGACTGGGTGGAGGTAAAACCTGCAGGGTCTTGGCCCTCCATGGAATGAGTTTGACACCCCTGGACTGGGTAGAAGAGAGAACCTGCAGGGTCTTGGCCCTCCATGGCACATAATTGGACACCCCTAAGTTAGGGTTTAATGGGATTTAACATTTTAACACAAACTGCTTTATGGTTCATAATTCTGTTGGCAGACTTGCACCAAACCAAAAAGTGATTCCTCAAACTGCTGGATTGTTCTTAAACAGCTTTTCCAATCTTTTAGTATTTAATTTATGTCACTTGCTGGTAACCTTCACACATAAAACAAAAGTGGAAACACATCTGCAAAAAGTACAAAGGTTTATTGTCAAAATTCCCAGTGCAATACTAAATGAATACATGTATAGTACATTGTTGATGCAGAGAATATATATTTATACAGTACATGTACTGTATATATCCAGTAAATCCATGTATTTCTCCATGTAACCTTGTGACTATTATTTTAATTGCTTTTAATCCTAGATCACATTTGTTTTGACTTAAAAATGCATCATAAATGTTAAATACATCTTATTATACCCAACTCAGTACTGTTTATCTGTTGAAATATATATTTTATGGCCAATATAACCCCGTAACTACAATATGGCACCTGGCGATCAAGTTTTGGCAGCTGACCACTTTTTGCCACGACGCCACCACAGACTCCGTGCTGCTGGAGCAGGTAAATCCCATGACGTCTCAACAGTCTCTCTGTGATTTTCACACAGATCAGAGCAATTTGTTGCACAGGAAGCTAAACTTTTCTACAGACATTCTGAAGTTCTGTAACCACTGAGCGTTTGTGAAGCTGGGGTGAAATCAGTGAGAAGCTATGTTGAACCCCCGGACCCACGGTTTGAAGCGGTAATTTTGCCACAAGAGAGCCATCTGAAACACACACACACAGCATACACATTTTAGTACCCAACAGCGATAACTTGCCGACATTACAATGTAGTACGGCGGACTTAAAGCAAACTAGCATTAGCAATCATGAGCTTACCTTCATATGTGATCTAGTTCGTATCCTCACATCTTCGGCTTTACGGCTCTATGGTTTCCTAAACGCTCCAGTACTTTTCCAGAGTGTTTCATTTCGCCGCCTATAGCCTTCTCTGGCTCTCCTCTTTTGCCTTTACTCTGACAAAAAGCCAGAGACCGAGCAGTCGCCTTGTAATCGCCATCTTGTGTTTTACTTGTGTTGTGTGTTTTACGTCATGGGAGTGTGGCGTCGCCTTGCTATATAAAAAAAAAAAAAAAAAAAAAAAAAAAAAAAAAAAAAAAAAATCCCACCCACTCCAGGCGGTACTCTGCTGTAATGGAAACAAAAGCGAACTGAGTTGAGTAAAGTCATGTCGAAATGAGTAGGGCTATATATGTAGGTCCTAATGGAAAGGGGGCTAATGTAGTGAAGGCTGCAGTGGGGGGGAGGGGGGGCAGTCCTCTGGTAGCTCTGTGCGTTAACGTTCCTCTCCCCATTCTATTATGCTGAGCACCAAGCTAGAAGGCAGAAAGTACCATTTTTATATGGTCTTTGGTATGATCCGGCCGAGATTTGAACCCATGACTTCCCGGTCGTGGAGCGGATGCTCTACCAACTAGGCCACCACTCTGGTCATGGGCATGCACTAGTCTATATATAAATGCAAGGAATCTGTGTGTGTGTTCCTCACATCTCTCTCAAATTATTCGTCAGACCGACCTCAGATTTTATAAGTGCTTTGCTGAGGTTACGAGGGTGTGCACCTCCGAGTATGGAGTTGCTCAATCTAAATACGTAATTTTTATCAATAGAAGTTTAGTCACCACTTTCTCCTCCTGCCCTGGCATCTAGAAGTATGGGCAGGGTTTAGGATTGACCCTGTACTGATTGGATAATGCGCAGCATCATGACCAGTCCCCACAGCGCTCCGTGAGCAACACAAGGAAGTGAAAAATGACAAATTTGACTAGATGCTTTAAAAAATTAAACCATAATGCTGCCGTGATAGCGTAGGTCTAAAGGATAATTTGGCATATGTGAGGAACACAAGGCGCACGAGTACACTGGGAGGAGCACCAGCGCGGACTCGGGGTCTGACTTAAAGAACACTGGTGGATCCAACGCAGGACAGAAGCAGGACTGCTGTTCGGACCGGGGTCCTTCATGAGGAGACAAACCCAGCCTGCCAAGTCAGCGGTAGACTGGCGTCTCGGCTGCTGCTTCATGTGCTACTGCTGTGCTTTGCAGGACCGCGAATCCCCGATGGCGCTCCTCTCAGAGTGCTCACTGGAGTATCTAAAAACTAAAACTTAATACCGCCATGATTGTGGAGGGTATGAATAGCCAGATCAATTGCATATCATATGCGGCCACATATGCACACTTTGACTAAAGGATGATCTTCACCAAACTGGACACAAAAACGCCCAGATAAAAAATAATTTTTAGTTCAATAAATGAGCAACACTGATGCAATGGTTGCAGTAAAACAGGTCCTTCTGCTGTGTATAATGTTGGGTGTTTTGTACTTAATTCGATTGATTACAGTTTTAAAAACCTTTTAACAGCCAAATATTGTTACAATATGAAAGGATGCACTGGAATGGGTCTCAAATATTTTAAGTGTGTCCTGTTATAGTTCTGCATGAGTTTATTGACAATACACAGAAAAAAATTCAATTTTCAGTCTCTACAGGACTGAAAATCCCTCCAGGATTTTGCAGGATATTTTTCAATTGTTGAAAGCTAGGGCTGTCGCGATAGCCACAATTATGTAGTACCTCGCTACGGACAAGCCTACCACAGAGGATAATGAGCAACCATGATCTATAACCCCATGAAAGGTTTATTATTTTATGCACTAAAGTAAAAAAGCAGACTTTTATTTTGATAATGGTGGTTTTGTTTTCGCTTCCTGTACCTGCCTGTGGAATTGTCAGTAAGGCTACAGCGCTTAGCATTTGTAGCTCGACTGTCTCTGCTAACATTAATCGGTTCATGGACCCGTAATGAGACAAGCTCTTACGGTGGTCGTAGTTTGTGTTTTACTTAATGTGTACCGTGCTAAAATATGGAAATAAAACTAAATTTCACCAGCAGTCAAGACCATTGCCATCATATATTATGGGGATCCGTACACGCAGTGTTCACGTTTTTTGTGTGTGGCTAAATCTCATTCACTTATGTGCCCCTATTGATTATTAAATAAATTATTAAATGTTAAGTGTATTTTTATTACCAACAGCAAGTTTGCACCTGGTACTGTGAAAGCTTCCACAGCACCAGGTGCTGCCACTGCCAGCACCATGTGGGGCATTCTTTCTCCAGACGGACTCCAGCAGGCAGTTAGTGGTGGAAGCATTTGGACGAATTGTGAAATACAGCCATGACAGTGAGCACTGAAAGAGCACAAAGCTCGTCATTTCCTTCTGAGCGGAGTGTTTATCAGTCCCTCCAGGATTTCGCGGGATGTTTTTATGATTGTTGCGGGCCAAAAAGCTTGAATTTGCAGGAGCTTTTTTAAAAAGCTGCGATGTTTTTAAGAGTGTTTATTTCACTAAAAGTTGTGGGAAGAATTCCAGATTTTTAAAGTGGATGCTTTTTTCCAGTTTACTGCAGTGATATTCTATATAACAATACAAGAAAAGCACAGGATTGTCAAAAATTTCCTATTATAGTGATTTGTAAATTAAGCAGAAACTTGTGCTATACAGAAAAACTTGTACAACAGCAAATACAAACATTAACACAATATCCATTACAACAGCTAAACTGCATTGAATGCATGTTAAAGAGTAGAGATTTGGAAATTATTGGTGGCACCTTCATTTGAAAACTCCCTACGGTTCCCAACCACTCGGTACCGAGCAGAGAGGTAAAAATATATAATTTATTCTGTTGCTCTGTATTGGCTATTGGAGTCTGTGTTTTTCTGAAAAAAAAAAAAAAAAAAAAAAAAAAAAAATAGAGAATATTCTCTTTCCATGCCTACCTGTCTATCTGCTGCACGTCGGTCTTCACACACACACACCTTTCATTTACAGCGGGTGGGTGTCCGTCCACACCGGAGATTCACAGTTTTAAAGCTCATTGACCAGATGTAGTAATGATTTTACCTCTAAACATGTATAAATGTTCAATCACTCGCTGTAGTGTAGCGTACTCTCCTCACGCGCGCTCCCGCGATGGGGTGCTTTTGGGCAGGTGCATGTTTTTCAACACAAACCAGGGTTTCCTCTGGTAACATTTCTTGGTGGTGGCCCGCCTCACCAGAAATTTTACCGCCACCCCAAGGCCATATGAATTTATTAAGAAAAATATATGAAGCACTGACTTTCCACAAGCGCGCACACAAAACGCACGTGGCCGTCATCCGCGCAGAGACTAGAAGTGCCCCGCTCACACGAGTTTTCCAGTAAGTCAGCAAACAGTGTCTCGCTAAGCGTGTCTGACAGAAACATGAGTTTATTAAAGTACTTTAAATGCAAAATAAATAAATGGCATTTATCATGGTTTTACCCCGCTGGAAACGGGGGCAATAATCGAAGAGTCACTTAGCTAAGAGATGTGGTTAGAATTCATATGCAGCCGGCTTCATATGAAGGGAAAGGCAAGGGGGACTGATGAACTGCTGAGGATATATTTCACCAGCCACTACAATATTAAGTTATGTTCTGTAGGAATTGCAGGAATGAAGAGACTGGCAATTTCTCTCTCTTCTCGCACAAGCAGGTGTGCAGTTTTTATTCTCCAGTGGCAGTGACAAAAAGCAACAGCTGAAAACGCTAGCTCTAAACTGAGGTCCTTCAGCGGCTGCCTAGAGAGGTGCCTGATGAGAAAGCCTGAGCGCACAACTATAACTGCCTAAGCAGATCATTCTGTACATGAACACATATTGTGGTGAATTATGTCTTTAGAGTCCGCTACAGTTCCCTATTATGTACCTGGCAGGTTAAGATGATCGAAATTCACGAAATCAATGACTAATCTGTCAGTAGCCTTCAGACAAACTAAACGTGTCAACATTTGATTTCAAAATAAGGGAGGTTTTTCCTGCTGTCTGGGTGGTGATGACATTTCTGAGAAAAAACAAAAACAAAAAAAAACCCCTATAAATATACAGAAATACTAAAACAGAAATAACGGCATCCTTGGTCATTTAAGTTAATTTATTTAATTAAATACAATTTTATTAATTCTTTTTCTTTGTAATCAGAGTTAAATTATTGTTCTGTTCTGACTGCAAAATTATGGTCAAAAATGTAAAATGTTATAAGGAAAAAGTTAAAAAAAATTACCAGTCTGTTTCAAATTTATCTACAAAACAAACAAAAAAAACCCTAATTTTATTTTAAAAAACAGACAAAAATTAGACAAAATAATCCACAAATTTATAATAGTTTCAAATGTACAATTAAAGTCAATTTTACAAGAGGAAATGACAAATTTGAGGAACATGGTTTCAACTTTAGATTTACAGAGAAAAGTAGAAAACTAAAAACTGAAGTCATTACACAAGTTTTTAAGTGGGTGCTCTTTGTACCCTTAACTAGAAATTTTGGGTTGTCTACTTTTAATTATTAACTTCAAAGCACTGCTTTTACATGAGTAGAATTTCTGATTACTATACCCATCTGATCATATAATTTATGTATGAGTACATTACTATTATGAATGTTTCTTTCCCTTGCCTACTCTCTGGAAAAAAAGAAACACTAGAATAAAAATACAAAAAACATTTTTGTTATACATTTGTCATATTTGTTAATGTCATATTTTATGTAAACCATGACAAAAAATTCCTGCAGGACAAAAATGACACTTGATATTTTCTAACCTGTTTGTATACCGCCATAGACCGAGAGAGAACCTGAATTAGACAGAGCTCAGAGAGGGTAAGATGAGACAGAAGAGAGGAGCCAAGGAGAGTAAAGTGTTCAGGCAGAGGAAGGAGAGAAGGATAACACCACTAAAAAGTCTTAACACAGGATTGTCTGGGTGGGATCCCAACTGGCCCAATATTCAAGCCTCGGTTGTATAATAGGAAAATATGTGGCCACCGCACCAAAGTCTTTAAGCCAGAGAAAACACTGACAAACCCAGCGCTTCGTACAAGCAGTCAGGACGGAGATGTGGTGAGGCGTCCACGGGCAGGCTGGGGAAGACGGAGGAAGGGACGGTGTTAAAAACCTCGCGGGTGAGGTTTTTTTTTTTTTTTTTAAAAAAAATCACACACTCTTTGCTGATGTATTCCGTTACTCTCTAAACTATAAACTCACTATTCACTGCAAACATGGAAGTGAACAGATGCATTTGATTAGTTAGACTGACCGTTTCAGTGCCAGTCAGACAAATTTGACAGGTGAAAATGGCAGAAGTTGACGAGGATTGGCCAAAATTGCAGTAAAGTTGTGGTGATTGGACAGAGTTGTGCAATAGTTGTGCTAATTGGCTGATTTCATATAAATTGGTGCAATCGCAACATCGCAAAATCCTGGAGGGACTGGTTTATGATCCTGACAATTGAGCTCAGAGCGAAACAACTACTGCATAGTGCATTGCTTGTTTGAACGTGATTTTTCAGACACGCTTGCGAGAGACGGCGGAAGGGGCGGTGTGGGGAAACCTCGCAGGTGAGTGTTTTCTTTTAATCACACACTTTTTTTGCTGACATGTTTCGTTAATACTCAGTGTAAACACGGTGTAGTGATACATTTGATTGGTTAGACTGAGGGTTTGAGTGCTACTCGGGGACAAATTTGGTTGCTGAAATTGGCCAAAGTTGACGAGGACTGGCCAAAATTGTGTGAAAGTTGCGGTGATTAGACAAAGTTGCAAGGTTGCGCAAAAGATGGCCAATCAGTGATTTTGCGTGAACTGACAACTGCAATATTACAAAATTCTGGAGGGACTGAATATTACACTTAACAGTGATGTAAACTAAAATGATTATAATGGTGCAAGATTCGCTATCATGAATATGTCAAAAGATCACACAAATAAGTGATCTGACAAACAACAGTTCCTGAACAGTCACTAATACTGGATGTCCTATTCATTTTCAGTTAGGCATTCTGTAATTAATATTAACACAATCAAATAAATTTTAGTGCCAATCAGTCCCTTTCATATTTGTCAAAGTCCAATATGTGACTGCCTACATATAGGCTACACCTCTTTGTATTCCACTTTCAAACACAGCCTACATTGGACCTGTAAAGTCCAATTAGGATACCTGTTTCACACAGGAATACTTGCATTCTATGGGCAGTGCACTAGTAACACCAAACTCAGTCTGAGAAAAAGCAAATGTCTGTTTGCAAAATGTGGTCCACTGCTTACCTGTCTGGCCTGAGTATTCAGGTAAGGCTCAAACTCATCGTCATTCAAAGTATCCTTTTGGGTCACAGCTCCGTTTTGCACTGAAAGGAAAGCACTAATGTAAACAGACTATACAAGTCTGCATGATTGGTAAGACATTATCAGGTCATCTTACATCAGCATCATCACAACCACACTTGCATAACAAAAAACACTCCCAAAATGCTTAAGAATACTAACTACTCATTATGATTCAGACTGCACAGCACAAACATGAACAGTAACAATAAGGAGTTGAGAACTAAATATGCCTGAGTAAGGTATGACAGCAAGAATTTCAATTTTCATTAATTTTTCAAACTGATGGTGACATAGAATTTTAAATTTAGGATGGGTTAAAAAACTAGTGTAGTAATTGCAAACTAATGTGGTTTGAATCTGATTTGACTTTAAAGATTCAAAGATTTTTATTTGTCAGTGCTTCTATACATACAGGAGAATTGAAATGCAGTTTCTCTCTCAGTGTTGTGCGCAATACATAAGAAATGAAGGAATAAGGATGAAAAACAACAGCAGTAGTCTATGTACAGTAATGCTACCCGTAGTGCAAATGAAGATAAACGATATCCAACCTGTCGACATTTAGTGTAGAAAATATGTGACAAACATAGGTAAAATTGATTATAATAAGTCTTGTTCAAAATAAACAGTACTATACATTTATGTTCTGTTTGTTTGGGGTTGTAGTTTTTAAATGTGTATATAATAAACATGAACACAAATAGACAGCATTATATGCCAAAGTGAGAATGTCATAAATGAGTTTTATTGTGAGTGATATTGTTTTCCTTCTTCAGCAAAGAATTAAGTCCAATATTTCTGAAAAAAGTTAGACATTTTACCGTAGACCGGCAGGAAAATTATTTTTGATTCCTCTAATATAAGAAGTTTTGTCTTTTCAACGTCAGTTTTGTTAACGCAATTATAATTAGTACAGAAAAAACGGTTATTTTTTTAGATATCGAATTATCTGTAAATATTATGGTAGACATGCTGGCCATTTCAGAGTTTATGGTGTGTTAAAAGCAGGCGGAAGATCGATGTGGGGTTTATTTGGTCCAATTCCTGATGACTGCTCTGTGTTTCAGGTGACGTCCATGGGCATACGTACCGACAGGTTCTCAGGGTTCTTCTAATTAAAGCGTGGAAATGCACACAGGGCAATAAAGACAGTCTAACTATACCATTAAATATCACACTGATGAGAACACGAGGCCCATTTGGACGCATGAAAAGAATGTCGGAAGACGTGTCATTTTTGTGTTAGCATAAAGCTAATGTTAGCATACAAGCTATCCACGAGCGCCAAGAGTCTGTCTAGTCAACGCCAGCCGAGTGGTCAAGGGTGTAGGACGGCACCTCACGGTTTACATCATTAAATTATTATTCGTTTTATCGTGTAATAGAAACATTAAGAGTACAACCAAGAAAAGGGTACTCTTTACCGTTAGCTTGTCTTGCGGTAGTTAGCTTAATGGTTAAAGAGCAACTCCGCGACGAAGACGACATTAAATACTGGTGAATTCACTGCAGATACGACTCTTGGCAGTCGCGGAGGCGTTTTGTGTTACATGGGATGTTAATTAAAACGTGAAATGAGGAAAATGTTCTACGAACAGAGACAGCCCTCTTTTTGTCAAAAAGCTAAGATTTTCGGCAAGTAAGAAAAAAAAAGGTCCGCATTCACACAAAATAAGTCGGCAACGTTACAGACACGTCCTTACCTTTATTAGCTTGGCCTTTCGGTCTCTGGATTGGGTCCAGGTGATTCATGAAGGTTTGATTTATGAGAAAAGAGGAAGGGGAAAAATAGATGAAAAGATATATATTCAGCAGTCAGTTCCTTTAGCAGGTGGTCAGGCCTACTGCACTACTGAGCTGCTGCCTTTGAGCTATGCTATCCTGGCTAGCCCGTCGCTGCTGAGAAATCTGGCCCTCGTAAAATGTTCAGAAAATACCTGCCTTTACCTGTTCAAGAAGGCTGCTGGCTGACATGTCTTTCCCCCCGGAGCCTGTGTAACTGTTTTTAGTCCTAAATAAAAGCGACAGGGCGAAGAATTGATTAAGCTATTAGAGAGTTTCAGCCAAGCGCCCTTATCTCTCTACTGAGCCTGGTTCTACACAATGGCGGGCTGCAGTTTGCTTGACAGACTTCTCAACATGGCTGGGCGGCCCTTGTCAACCCACCATGGTTTTTATTCACACCAAACAAGTGCCGCCTAGCGGCGCGGAGGAGCCAAGTCAGCTGCCACCTGTCTGGGATGCTGCATTAACAACAGTCTAGGGTTCATGTTCACAGTATGTACAGGAATCAACCAAATATTGAATAAACAAATAGATGTTAAAACAAATTAATATTGAGCCACCCCTTCTAGTCGCAACAAATAGTAAATTATGAAACAGTAAATATAGAATGAACAGCTTGTCTGACCGTAACAAATGGATGATGTATCCTTAAATAATGTTTCATTGAGCAAGAAGAGTTTATTTTTTAGGTTTTAGTGGGGAAAAATATCTGTGCTTACATTATATGTGCGTCCTATAAGGAAGCACATTGCATTCATTAAAGAAAAAAAAAATCTCATAATCACTCTATAAATAATCATCACTCTATAAAATTCAAGAAATCTGTGTGTCTGTGTGTCACGATCACAGGACATCATAGGATGGCCTATGATGTCTGCATGATGTCCTATGATGATCCTCTGGTCTCAGGCTACATAAGACTTGTGATGCTGCCATATAGGCAATGTCATCATATAGGCAATAGGACTGGCTACCTATGATGTAGTGTCCTATGATGCCTACCTTGATGTCTTTATGATGTCATATAGACCATCATTCACGATGCCTGCCTTGATGTATTTTACGACTGGCTA
This sequence comes from Pholidichthys leucotaenia, assembly GCA_020510985.1. Lineage (NCBI taxonomy): Eukaryota > Metazoa > Chordata > Actinopteri > Cichliformes > Pholidichthyidae > Pholidichthys > Pholidichthys leucotaenia. The sequence goes on along the minus strand of CM035842.1, from coordinate 127,525,354 downwards.
CCTACTGTATGATGTAGGGTCCTATGATGCCTGCCTTGATGTCTTTATGATGTCATATAGACCAACCCTCCATCCATCCATCTGAGGAGAACTGCCACACATCAGGAAAGATCCGGTGAAGATGACACAGCTGAGCCACTTGAAGCCCGAAATGCCCGCAAAGCGAGCAACGCTGCGCACCAAGCAAGGCACAGACAAGCTGAGACCGAGGAGATGCGGAATAGTCGGCTGGCCGCCAACGCTGCACGCCAGGCAAGGGACAGAGAAGCTGAGACTGAATAGGACACACTACTTTAAACCACACCCATTCCAAGCAGTAAATCTGGAAATCTCACTCAGTAAGGCAGAAGGCACTCTATAAATTCAAGAAATCTCTCTCAGTGTGTCAGTCTGTCACCCGATTAAGAATAGGACACACTACTTTAAACCACACCCATTCGAAGCAGTACCTGTGAAGAATGCCAGTCTACACTACAAATGTGTAAAATGCCAAGCAAAGCGCTGATTTTCTCCCGGTGCTTCGGTTTCTGGGTTTCGACGGGCATGCACAGGTTTTCCTGAACAGGGTCGAAAGCCACTTTTTGCTCAGATCTATTTTCATGATCTTGTCCATGAACTGGAATTACAATGCACCTATCCCTCAACCAGTGGTCTGAATGAAGAAGAAGAAGAACAAGAAGACCCACCAGATGGAGAGCAATGGAGTGAGGAGAACTGCTCTGCTGCATGTCAGAAAAGATGCCGTGAAGATGAAACACCTCAGGTTCGAGCAGTATGCCGCAGGCATGACTGTGAATAACACAGCCATCTCAGACAGGAGGACACCCTTCAGCAATGGGCATGCAGAAATACTTGCTTATACTTGATTTCTATGGGCATGGATGGGTATGCACGGGTATGTACTAGTTAAAAAAATCTCATGATTTTGAGAAAATACCTAGTAATTATGAGATTTCAATCTAGTTATTATGAGAAAGTTAATTAGTAATCAGACTGAAGCCATACACACTGATAAATGAAGGCACTGTTAGATTTGATCTAACTGGCACACTGTGAAATATTAATATTAGTCTTATCTTAGTCTGATGCGTTTACTCTGCTCATCAAAGCCCCCTGAACAATCTCAGTGACCTGAGATGGGCTATGTAATGCTGACAAAATGATGACATCCTCACCAATACCCCCTTTACACAGGGGGGAGATCAATGAGAGATCTTTGAGAGATCTGGCCAATTTCTGATCTATCAATGATCTTCAGTAATCTCCACAGTCACCATGGCCTCTTCGAAATTTTGACTCAATCCAAAACACCCCAGGATCTCCCAAACAATCCCAAAGATCAAAAATTGGCCAAGTCTCTCAATGATCTCCATGCCATGTAAAGGGGGCCAAAGAAACATTCATATTTCAGTGCAAGAAAGAAATAATCTGTTACGTGTGGCCCTCGCGAGCCACACATTGAGAGCCAAGGGCGAGCCGGTGAATTTGCGATGTCTTTATTATGAAAGGGAACAGGGGATAAGGAACACGGCCTCGTGGGGCCAACAAGCACAGATAATCATACCAGTGGAACACTCACATATAATGCAGACGAAGGGCAGGAGGCTAGCGCCAGGCGAAGGGGTTCCAGCCTATGGTGAGCGAAGTCACAGCCCTGAATGATCGGAGCTGCTCCTTTTTATACCCATTAGCAGCGCCTCAGCTGATGAGGGTTAATTGGGCTCCAGCTGTCCCGTAACACTGACAGCTGGGAGCCCGCTGAGACGCTGTCATAGAGAGAACCGGGCTGAGGGGGAATATGGTCTGAGCGCCAGATGACACGGCGTCTCATCCCATGTGACAGAGCCTCCCCCTCACGGTCGGACTACGAACGACCTGTAACATCCGAGACCCCCCCCCACCTAGGGTGGGCGGATGGGGCGCAGGACAGGAGGGGGAGAATCAAAGAAAGGAAAAAAAAAATCAACAACCAACCGATACAGAGTACCAGGGAAAAAACCCAAACACCATACTCCATAAAATACAACATGAGAAAAAACCCAGAGAAAAGGGAAAAAAGGACAATGAACCAGTATAGAGTACAAGGGAAAAATCCCAAACACCATACTCCATAAAATACAACATGAGTAAAAAACCCAGAGAAAGGGGAAGAAAAAAAAGACAATAGAGTACAAGGGAAAAAACCCAAACACAATACTCCATAAAATACAACGAGAGAGAAAACCCATACAGGCAGAGGATAATTGCGGGAACAACAACCCAACACACAGGGAAGAGGAAACCCCCCCCCCCCCCCCCCCCCCACAATACTCCATAAACCATGTACAGAACAAATACAAAGTAAATCAACCCCGGGGACCCCAAAACGAGAGGAAAAAACCCCCAAGGGCGAAAATAGAACATTACAGCCATCCCTCAAACAGGAGGGGAAACCAAAAAAAAAAAAAAATAACGCTAAATGCGGAAAAGTAATAACAATTTAGCTGTACCCACCCAAACACAAGCACAGCCAAAGACATTCAGTTCGGGGGGTCTCCCCACACCCAGCGTCCACACCGCTAACAGGGGTGAAGGGAAAAGTTCCGGCGGCCTACCTGAACCCCAGGCCAGAAAACACTGTTCCTCAGGAGGCCGAACCAGATCGCCGAACAGAAAGTCTAGCGGGTCAGGCGGCTGCACAAGCGAGCCGAACGGGCACGGCAGGCCCTCTGGCGGCCGACCAGCATCGCTCAGCCACCAGGCCCGTAGGGGAGAGGGAGAGGTCCAAACGGGCCCCAGTGGAAGAGTCTTGGGGGAGAGCTGATGACGAGGTTGTCGAAGGTCAGACGGCAGGAGACCCGCAGCTCCCTCACCGGACCCGGACACCGCTGGTGCAGAACCCACGTCGGACCCCGATTGGGTCTCGGGCGAACCCACGTCGGACCCCGATTGGGCTGGCGCCGCACCAGAACCGACCTCCGACGTCGAACCTGGACCCTCTAGCACCACGAGTGATGGCAGCTCCTTGCCAGCGACCCTGGGAGAAGGCTCAGGAGAGAAAACAGAACCGGGATCAGGATCACCGGCAGCACCAGAACCCGGCGAGATAAGCTCGGACGCAGCGGACGGCTGCACCCGGCTCACCTCCCCTAGAGACAGGCTAAAGTGCTCTAAAGTAAGGAGAAGAAAGACAAGATAGAGCACTTGCCTGATCTCGGGTTCTGACGCCGTCCAGGACTGCGAAGATCCGGGATCCAGCGTCAGGAGGTTGTCGTCAGGCTCCCACTCAGCTGCGTCGGGCTCCGCAGCTGGCATGATGGACAACGCAGCTTGTGAGTCCTCCGGCACCGGTGCCCACGCCGACAGCCCATGCGGTGTGGTGGCAGGAGAACCTCGTCCCGCTGGACTGGACCGCTCCTCCGTGGAGACCCGGGGACGCTTAGACGTCGGCGCAGGCTCCACGTAGCAATCCGCCTTCCTCCTCCTTCGACGACGTAGCTGCGGAACCGGAACCAGGCTGTCCAGAACCGCAGGCCCCCTCCTCATCCCACGACGTTGGCCTGGCGCCGGGAACCGTTCAGCGGAGGGAGACACAGAGGATGCAGGATTAATGATTACAGCTACAGCAGGTGGTGGGAGTTCGGGGAGCTGCGAACCCTGAACTCCACCTCCAGGAGTTTGACAGAGCAAATCACAAGGTGAATGTGAAAAAACTGGGACTTGCCTGTCTCCTGGAGGCTGGATGGTGCCTGCTGTAGTGGACTTTGCTCCTCCCTCTCCCCGCCGGGCGGTAACGGAGGACCCCCTGGGAGGACGTCGGGGAGCCGCTCGTGTTGATTCCGGGATGGAGTTCGCCAGGTCTGGATTCTGGATGCACACAGCAGTCGGGGAGCTCGTCGAGGAGGAGGGGGCGACAGCCGAGATGAGCCGGGCCGCTGGCGTAACAGCGGAGGGAAGTGGCTCGGGAGATGAGGCTGCGGGATCTCCTCTCTGAAGAGGTGCAGGAGAGACAGCTGCATGGGTAGATGAGACCTTGCGGCGACCCGGAACTGGATCCAGACGGGGTTTATGCTGAGAAGAAGAGGCAGTGTGGTGGCGGCTACTCACAGGGGGCGAAGCGAAGGAGAGATCCGGAAATCGCCACTCCTGAGCAGAGACAGAGGCGAGGAGGGCGTCGAACTCTGAGAAGTCATGCAGCCCTGGACTCCTCTCCACCAGTCTAATGGCCGCCGCCACATGCCTCATAACGGAGGACGGGTGCACAGTGGAGCGAGCAGCAGCCACTCGGTCCCGGACCTTAATCGCCGTCAGCTGCAGATCCTCCGGGGGAATCCTGAGTGACGTCCTGCTGGACGGGGAAAGCCCTCTGGATGGCACGAACTCCCGGGCCGGAGTGGAGACAGGAACGGGATCCCGAAGCGAAGGGTGATGTCTCCTCCTCTTCGGCTTCCTGCCGGGATTTCCCTCCAACCCACAGAGCTCCTCTCGCTGTGCAGCGATGGCGTCCCTCCTGGCACAGACCTCAGGATGGTTGGAATGGCGAGGGAGACTGTCCAGGAGATTCTCAGCAAACTCTAGGTGCCAGCGTCTTTCATTGGGGTTGTCGTACAGGGAGGCGGTGAAGAGCGTCCCATCGACATCTTCCAAGATGGCCGTCAGCTCGTTGCCCTGGAGCCGAACATGACTCCGGGGAGACGGCATGCTCAAGAGCAGACACCCAGACAGGGAAGACACAAGTCCAACGGCAAACTCACGGCCGCCGGCAACTCTCCTGGCTGTGACTTACTGTTACGTGTGGCCCTCGCGAGCCACACATTGAGAGCCAAGGGCGAGCCGGTGAGTTTGCGATGTCTTTATTATGAAAGGGAACAAGAGATAAGGAACACGGCCTCGTGGGGCCAACAAGCACAGATAATCATACCAGTGGAACACTCACATATAATGCAGACGAAGGGCAGGAGGCTAGCGCCAGGCGAAGGGGTTCCAGCCTATGGTGAGCGAAGTCACAGCCCCGAATGATCGGAGCTGCTCCTTTTTATACCCATTAGCAGCGCCTCAGCTGATGAGGGTTAACTGGGCTCCAGCCGTCCCCTAACACTGACAGCTGGGAGCCCGCTGAGACGCTGTCATAGAGAGAACCGGGCTGAGGGGGAATATGGTCTGAGCGCCGGATGACATGGCGTCTCATCCCATGTGACATAATCTGACCATCAGTGACAGAGTAGCTCATTCTGCCCTGTTGAAATCACCCGAGACTGCTCAGATCTCCTAACTGTTTACCTACAACTTGAGCGCAGCCTAGCTCAAAACCCACTTGAGGATCACTATACATGAGTTTGGGTCAGTTGCCTCGAAGGAGTGGCAATTTTTGTGAAATCATAAATGCCCAGATCTTCTGACCTTTGCTCAGTCTGGATGCAGACAAACCTGAGGATCATTGTGACACCTGTCTTTAAGGAATAATAATAACTTTCATAAATCATGAGCGCTGAGATCTCCTGACATTTGACCCTGACCTCGAACACAACCTCAATGCAGACCATGTGCATGAATTTGTTGAGAATTAGGGCAATTTTCTAGGAGGAGTACGTATTTTGCCCAGATCTTGAGACCTTTAATCTTGACCTTGAGCACCATTTGAATGCAGACCTACCTGAGGATCATTGTGAATGAGTTTGGTGAGCGTCGGGGAAACCCCTAGGAGAAGTAATGATTCCTGTGAAATGTGGATGGATGGACAGATGAATAGAAGGACAGATGGATGACGGATCGCATTGTTCCTTTCGCTTTGCGAGAATGAGCTAAAAAGATTAAATCTGATAGCTCAGTCATTCTGAGGTCCATAGCCAGGGAGCGACGGTGCATTCCTTTTTTTGAAACAGTTCATATTTGACGGGTGCTGAGAAGTACTTACAGGTGCAAAGTCTTTTTTTTTTTTTTTTTTTTGCCTGTGAAATCAGGTGAGCCTGGGCATGGCCAACTAAGGAATACAAGATGGCTGCTCCTATGCACTACTCACCAACAGCAGGGTTGGGCGATATGGACTTAAATTTTATCACATTATTTTCTAGTGTTTATTGAGTTCTAAGGGTTGTCATCGCCAGGGTGGTTGTGGTGACTTAAGCTCCTTCAGCCTACAAAATGCCCCAATGGCTTAGCACAAAATATAGCCTCTGACAACCAAGTCCAGCTCCTGGCCTTCACGTGGCAGAACTATTTCATACCAACAGGAGAAGGGGTGAAGGTTGGTCACTAGTGCCTTAAAACCAGTTTTTCGGTTTTTCAGTTTGGTGGCTCGTTTTTACATCATTATCTTACTGTCTCAGTTTTTGTCAGGTCTCAGTGGATGGTAACCGTTGGAGCCCAGCTTTCATGGTTTGCTGCATTAAACCTGGTTGGTGTTAGCAGTAAAACTGTGCTTCATTTATAGTTAGTCATGGCTGTTATTAGCAATAGTGTTGGTATAAACGGGACCCCTAGAGATAGGGGTGTCGTCAACGGTAGGGATGGTGTTAAGCGTGGGGACTGCCAGATCGTCATCCTGTGACCACGTCAGAAATTTCGGAGAGCAAAGTAAAAATTTCATTGCTTAGGAAATGTAGCATTTCTTAACTGTGCACATGATAATAAAGTCTTTGAATCTTGAATCTTGAAATTTTGAATATCAACTTTAAATGTAGATACTACGAAAGGCAGAAGTGGTGAGGTAGTGGAGACCATTTCAAGAAGGGAGACTGATCTTTGTTGTGTTCAGGAGACAAGATGGAGGGGTGGTTTGGCCCGTATGATTCCAGGTAAAGATACCAGATATGTTTTTCTTCGTAGGAAATGAAAAGGGTATGGGTGTAGTAAGCATTCTCCTTGCAGAGAGGTGGGTGGAGAAGGTTGTTGAAATCAAGCGTGTCAAGGACAGAATATGTGTTATCAAGATTAATGTTGGTGTTACCATTTTGACGGTACTTTCCATATATGCTCCACAACCTGGTTTAGATGATAGAACTAAGGATGCTTTTTATGACAAGCTTCAGTGCATTCTCTCCAAGATCCCAGACTCTGAGATCTTATTTGTCTGTGGTGACTTTAATGGCCACATTGGTAGTGAGTCTGCTGGTTATGATGGAGTCCATGGTGGATTTGGATATGGTAAACGCAATACTGAAGGGGAGAGAATTCTTGAGGTGTCAGTCGCCAATAATTTGGTAGCCTGTAATTCCTTCTTTCAGAAGAGGAGTAGCCATCTTGTTACCTATCAGTCTGGAGGTGCTTCCACTCAAGTTCATTACATCTTGACTAAGCGGCGTGACTTTAAGATGGTCACCAATGCTAATGTCCTTCCTAGTGAAGAATGTGCCTCACAGCACAAGCTACTTGTCTGCGTTCTCGCACTTGGATCCAAGAAGCTGCGAAAGCATGCCTTCACTCCCAAACTTTGTGTCTGGAAGCTCAAACAACCTGAGGTGAAGTGTGAATTTCTGTGGGAAGCGAGGTCTGAATTGAGTGCTACCTGCTCTCCTTCAGTGGATGACACCTGGAAGCACCTAAAAGATGGTCTTTCAAAAGTAAGTGAGAAGATTTGTGGTTACACCAAGAAAGGCAATTGGAGAAAGCAAACCTGGTGGTGGGACGATTCTGTAGATGCAGCTATCATGGAAAAGAGAAGGTTGTGGAAGACCTGGAAGAGAGGTGGCAGCAAGCAGGAATACCTTAAACCAAGCATGCAGCTAGGAAGGTGGTTTTTGCAGCCAAAAAGGCAGCCGAGCTGAGTCGGTTTGCAGACCTAGGTAAAGGGAAACAAGATATTTTCCATATTGCCAAACAGATGAAGAAAGAGAATCAGGATGTTGTTGGAGATGATCAGTGTATCAGAGATGATCAAGGTGCGCTATCTCTCAGTGTTGAAGCAAAGAAAGAAGCTTGGAAGGATCAGTATGAGCGTTTGTTAAATGTTGAGTTCCCTTGGTCGGTCGGTGATCTTCCAACTGCGGAGCCAGTCTATGGACCCCTATTCAGATTACACCAGACATGGTTGAAGAGGCTGTCAGCAAAATGAAGCAATGCAAAACCCTGGGTCCGTCTGCCATTGTGGCTGAAATGTTAAAGGCATCTGCTGTAGTGAGCTGCCTTCTGCTGTGTGACCTTGCAAATGCCATAATTGCAGAGAAGAAAATCCCAGAGGACTGGTGTATGAGCTACATTATCAACCTGTATAAGGGCAAGGGTGATGCTTTAGATAGAAGCAGCTACCATGGCTTGAAACTAACTGAGCACTGTTTGAAAGTGGTTGAAAGGGTGATTGAGAAAATAGCCCGTCCACTGGTTAGTATAGATGAAATGCAGTTTGGTTTTGTATCGGGAAAAGGTACGACTGATGCAATTTTGCGTCAGCTCCAGGAGAAGCATCTGTCTAGAGCAAGAACTTGTATCTTGCCTTTGTTGACCTTGAGAAGGCGTTTGACTGTGTTCCCCGTGAAGTGTTGTGGTGAGCCATGAGACGTGTGGGTCTTCCTGAGTGGTTAGTTGGCACTGTGCAAGCAATGTATACCAACACAATGAGCAGGATTAGGATTGATAACTCCTACAGTGAAAGTTTCAGTGTTCAAGTAGGCGTCCACCAAGGGTGTGTTTTGAGCCGCTTACTGTTTATCATCATTCTGGAGATGCTGTCATAAGACTTTTGTACAGGATGTCCATTGGAGATGTTCTATGCTAATGATCTGGTGCTCTCATCAGACTCTCTTGAGGGGCTTTTGGAAAAAAAACTAAGCCTTTGGAAATCTGGTCTGGAGTCGAGAGGACTTCGCGTGAACATGGATAAGACCAAGATTATGATCTCAGGTTCCAACTTAGAATCGTTAAGAGACTCAGGAGACCACCCATGCGGGGTCTGTAGGAAAGGTGTTGGTGTCAATTCCATCCTTTGTACTGGCTGCTTGCACTGGATCCATAAGAGATGTAGTGGCATTCATGACAGACTAGTTCCTGATGCCTGGTTTAGATGTAACAGATGTCTTGGTAAAGCCCGTCCCATTGATGGAAGACCTTTACAGTCAGTTTTGGTGCAGGATCACCAACTTGCAGTCATGGACTCCTTTTGCTATCTTGGAGACTGCATCTTGGCGGGTGGTGGCTGTGAAGCTGCCACTATCACAAGAATCAGAGCTGCCTGGGGCAAGTTTAGGGAACTTTTGCCCTTGCTTTGCTCCAGGAGTCTCTCTCCTCTCACATGGGGTCGTGTGTATGGCAGTTGTGTGAGAGGAGCCATGCTGTACGCCTGTGAGTGTTGGCCGTTGAAAAAGTATGACCTTTCTCGGTTACACAGGAATGAACGGCCCATGCTGTGCTGGATGTGTGGTGTGAAACCCACGGACGATACAAGCATGAGAGAGCTGTGTGAGAGGTTCCACCTCCCTGACCTTGAAACGACCATTAGGGTCAGCCGCCTTAGATGGTACGGCTATGTTGAGAGAAGCGCCGGTGCGATCAAAAGCATCTGCGTCCTTGATGTTGGCGGGCATAGGCCCAAGGGCAGGCCACGCAAGACGTGGATAGAGGTTGTTACCAGTGATTTAAAGCAAACGAGCCTCACCCAAGCTGACACCCAGGATAGGGTAAAGTGGAAGACGGCTTTAAGAGCCATGCAATGTCATACTCGCGATGACGGTGGATCAATGACGTAAATGGATAGTGAGTGTAGTGAGTGATTGAGATAACAATATAAATGGTAATTAAAAATAGTATCATCCATCCATTTTCTACCACTTTTCTAGGGATCTAGGTCGTGGAGGTAGCAGTCCAAGCAGAAACCCAGACTTCCTCCTCCCCAGCCACCTCCTCCAGCTCTTCAGAGGGGAGACCAAGGCATTCTGTTTTCTTCAAGTCCACAAAACACATGTAAACTGGTTGGGCAAACTCCCACGACCCCTTTAGGATCCTTGAGAGGGTGAAGAGATGGTCCGAGGTGCCACAACAGGACAAAAACCACATTGTTCCTCCTGAATCTGAGGTTCGACCAATGGCCGGACTCTCCTCTCCAGTACCTTGGAATAGACCTTCCTGAGGAGGCTGAGGAGTGTGATCCCTCTAAAATTGGAACACACCCTCCGATACCACTTCTTGAAGAGGGGAACCACCACTTCAGTTTGCCATGCCAAAGGTACTGTCCCCAACTTCCATGCAATGTTGCAGAGGTATGTCAACCAAGACAGCCCACAACATCCAGAGTCTTTACTCATCCATCAGATTACTCAATCTCATCCACCCCCGGGGCCCTGCCTCTGAAGAGTTTTTTAACCACTTAGGCAACCTCAGCCCCTGTGATGGGAGAGTCATCCCTCTCATCCTCAGGCTCTGCTTCCACTATGGAAGACGTCAGTGGGATTGAGGAGATCCTTGAAGTATTCCTTCTACAATATCCTCAGTTGAAGTCAGCAGGTCTCTATCCGCACCATACACACTGTGGACAGGGAGCTGCTTCCTCCTTGTGAGTCACTTTACAGTTTGCCAGAATCTGTTCGAGGCCGACTGAAAGTCTTTCTCTATGAACTCCTCCCATGCCTGAGCTTTAGCCTCAACAACTTCTCGAGCTGCACTCCGCTTGGCCTGCCGGTACACTTCAGCTGCTTCAGGAGTCCCACAAGCCAACCAAACTCAATAGGACTCTTTCCTCAAATTGATGCCCCTCCTACCCCTCACCTCTGCTGTCCATCATTTGGTTCAGGGGTTGCCACCATGAGAGGAACTAACAACCTTGCAACCAGAGCTCTGGGCAGCCACTTCAGCATTGAAGGTGGAGAACATGGCCCATTCAGACTCCGTGTCTCCAGTTTCCTTCGGGATGTGGTCGAAGTTCTTCCAGAAGTGGGAGCTGAAGATCTCCCGGTCTTCAATGGTACCATATTACACAATCTTTTTCACTATAAGTAACAGCTGAACATGCCAACATTACCCTAAAAATAACCTACCCATCCTCTGATTTGAATCAAACACAAGTTTGAAATGTAAACACAAATTCTGCATTTATTCATATTCTCAAAGCACAAATATCATAACCTGTAGACTGCGAGTGTGTCACACTTGCAAATACAGTGGCGTGAAAAAGTATTTGCCCCCTTCCTGATTTCTCATTTTTTTGTATGTTTGTCACACTTAAACGTTTCAGATTATCAAACAAATTTAAATATTAGACAAAGGTAACACAAGTAAACACAAAATGCAGTTTTAAGTGAAGGTGTTTATTATTAAGGGTAAAAAAATCCAAACCTACATGGCCCTGTGTGAAAAAGTGATTGCCCCCTAAACCTAATAACTGGTTGGGCCACCCTTAGCAGCAACAACTGCAATCAAGCGTTTGTGATAACTGACAATGAGTTTTTTACAACACTGTGGAGGAATTTTGGCCCACTCATCTTTGCAGAATTGTTGTAATTCAGCCACATTGGAGGGTTTTCTGGGCAGCGCGGTGGCGGAGTGGTTAGCACTGCGGCAGCACAGCAACCCACCCTTGGCCAGGGGATCCTGGGTTCGATCCCAGCCCCCGACCAACAGTGATCTGTGTGGAGTTTGCATGTTCTCCCCGTGTCTGTGTGGGTTTACTCCGGGATTTCTCCGGTTTCCTCCCACATGCCAAAAACATGCAAGTTAGGTTAATTGGTCTCAAACTGGGGATTCTAAATTGTCCTTAGGTATGAATGTGACAGTGAATGGTTGTCTGTCTCTCTGTGTTGGCCCTGCGATGGACTGGCGATCTGTCCAGGGTGTACCCTGCCTCTCGCCCAAAGACGCTGGGATAGGCTCCAGCCCCCCCGCGACCTGAAAAGGATTAAGCGGTAGAAGATGAATGAAAAAAAAATGGAGGGTTTTCCAGCATGAACCACCTTTTTAAGGTCATGCCACAGCATCTCAATTGGATTCAGGTCAGGACTTTGACTAGGCCACTCCAAAGTCTTCATTTTGTTTTTCTTAAGTCATTCAGAGGTGGACTTGCTGGCAAGTTTTGTATCATTGTCCTGCTGCCGAACCCAAGTGTGCTTCAATTTGAGGTCACGAACAGATGGCCGGACATTCTCCTTCAGGATTTTTTGGTAGACAGCAGAATTCATGGTTCCATTTACCACAGCAAGTCTTCCGGGTCTTGAAGCAGCAAAACAGCCCCAGACCATCACACTACCTGTTATGTCTATAAATAATGGAGTCGGAGTCAGTGTTCATGCAGCATAGAGCTCTCCTTTATTATAGCGAACTTGGGTATTTATACACAGTGGGCGGTGCCCGCCTGATGTCACCCTGAGGGTGGATACGGCTTCACATACACACCCATTCTCATACACAACATTCCCCCCCCTTAGAAAATGGGAAATTACACACCATTGTAAACGTCTCAAATTTAGAACCCTAATCACTCACTAAGAACATGGGGAATAGTAAACTGCAATAAAACAACCTATCACATTCACACAAAGAGCAACTAAAATAGGACCATGTCTCTCAGAAAATACAAAATAATCCCATATTACTCAACATTCTCACTCACATGCACACCAGCATCAACTATATATACAAAATACATATATTCAGATATATACAGCTATTTACACAAGAAAAGTTTATACAGCAAGTAATGCCAATGTCTCTGGGCAGCCACCATCTTCTACACTGCTACAGAGGACCTGGACAGCCCCCATGGCATACGTGCTCCAGGCCGCTGCCTGCCCCCAGGGTCGAAGCCTCCCTCCCTGGCAGAAATGTCTCTACCCGTCAGTTGGTGCTTCTTCCCGCTCGGCTTGCCGTGCCGGTTTCCGGTGCGCCGTCTCTTCGCGCCCGCGGAACTGTTCCCGACCGCCGTCCTCACCGCCATCATGGCCCCAGACACTCCAGCTCCCAGTGGCTGCACTTGGGGAAGAACCGAAACTCTCGTCGGCGCTGCTCGCAGCCTCGGGCGCCCAGCGCCCTCATCCAAGGCACATGGAGCTCTGGCACTGAGGCACTGCCTGACCTTCATGGCGCACGGCTGCTGCGGCACACTCCCGGGGCTCATGACGTCATCCTTGCCGGTCTCGTCCTCCGACCCTGGCTCCTCGCCGCTGCCTCCAGCACTCACGGTCCCAGTGCTCCGCTGCGCCGTCACCGCGTCCTGCTGCGGCTGTTCCCCTTCTGGGCATTCAGCTTCATTCCTGTCGGCTCCACTGTCCAACCCGGGCACCTTGACACTATTCTTGGCACCCTCGCTCCAGGTGTCCCACTGCGTCATGCAGCTGCTGATCTTCCCCGGAGCCTTCAGCCTGCATGGTCCCGCTCTCCCGCTGTTTAGCCTCTAGCAGTGGGGCTGACTCCTGGTGCACTCCCTCTCCACTGTCCTCGCACACCACGCCGTCCGACCCGTCAGCGCCATGGTCCTGTGCCAAGTTGAGCTTCATGGCTGGCTTGCTGTCTTCAGTGACTGGGGACTCTTCTACTCGTGGTCCTGGTTCTGCCTCGAGGTCCAGCTTGCTGCTCGCTGCCAGGTTTTGGCACAAAGTTAGCTCCTCAGCTAGCCCGTCCATAGACTTAGAATGGGCCGTTAGCTTCCTGAGGCTAACTAGCTCAGATGCTCCTGGCACCATTATTTCCAGCACCTACAGCTTCATGGACCACGTATGCTCTTCAAAGTATTCGCCCAGTCGCTCGACGGCATCCTCATAACACTCCGTTGCACCCAGAGCACTGAGGATTCTCTGGCCCTCTGCCCCAAGGTTGTGAGCCAGGAATGCCCGCTGCCGTCTCCCGTCCAGCCCATGCAGGCCCAGCGCCCTAATGTAATCCCCAAACTCAGCCCTCCATTTCGGCCACAGGTTCACCGGCTCTCCAGCTCATTCCAGAAATGGCAGCAGTGGCGGAGGTAGCCAGCATGCTTCCATTTGTCTCCTCATTGCCATTGTTATATCGATAAATAATGGAGTTGGAGTTAGTCTTCATGCAGCATAGAACTCTCCTTTATTATAGCAGACTTGGGTATTTATACACAGTGGGCTGTGCCCGCCTGACGTCACCCTGAGGGTGGGCACGGCTTCACATACACACCCATTCTCATACACAACACTACCACCACCATATTTTACTGTTGGTACGATGTTCCTTTTCTGAAATGCTGTATTACTTTAACGTTGGATGTAATGGGACACACACCTTCCAAAAAGTTCAACTTTTGTCTTGTCAGTCCACAGAGAACTTTCCCAAAAGTCTTGGGGATCATGAAGATGTTTCCTGGCAAAACTGAGATAAGCCTTTATGTTCTTTTTGCTCAGCAGTGGTTTTTGTCTTGGAACTCTGCCATGCAGGCCATTTTTGCCCAGTCTCATTCTGATGGTGGAGTCATGAAAACTGACCTTAACCCTTTAACTGTCTGCTCGACAATGTGGTTTAGCACATTTTGATTAAATATGTTAGAAATTCAAAGTCAAATAATCAGGCGGAAAGTTGAATTTATGTACATTTATTACAAAAATATAAGGAGTCACCCCATTGGCCACCTTGGGGGAGAGGTTACAAGGCATGACATTCAGACACACCTAGAATCTCTAAAGGATCCATTCTTCTAAGTCTGATATATATAGGTAGAAGAAAGGAGAGGGAGGATGAGGATAAGGGAAGGGACAGAACGGGACAGTCCTGATAACTGAGCTTATCCAGGCGGACGTCAGACACTCTGGAGACATGGGTCATGAAGACATGAGATCCATAAAACTAACAGAATGTCCATCTACCACTGATCTGTACAGGCTGAGGAGTTTCTGTGTATTCCTGTGACCCAAAACAGGTTATGTCAAAGAGATTATAATAAATGGCTTAGATCATTCCTTACGCATGTACTAACCCTGTACTAATCCTCAGTCTGAACTCTCTGAAATTGCTCACAAAAACAGGCCAAGAATATATACATTTATCCTATATGGAATGCACATATAAACATTAAACATGGCATATGAAAGGTATGATACTTCTCAAATATAATAATACATTATTAATATCAATAATAGTATAGATAATATGGAATTTTTCTAACAAAATATATTTCAATGAGAGGAGTATCAAACTTAACCTAATTGAGCCATCTGTACCACTTGGCTGAGTTATGTTATGCTAAAACATTCCAACAGGTGTCACTGTTTCTGCGAATAGTAAGCTTCTTCATTCACTCTCCAATCAGGAAGTAAAAAACAAGAAAATCAATCAAGATATTTTGACTGTTTTTGGTGCGCCAATGTAGGAATACTTTTTTGATATAGGATAGTGTTTGAGGCCTTACTGAACAGAAATATGTTACTTGATACCACAAAAAAAAAAAAATAAATTTAGTATTTAATAATTTTTTTAAAAACATGCTCACCCAAATGGTTGATTTGTCACTTTATGGTAAGTGTAACAAAATTAAGCTAATGTAATTATAATTGAATATTTATTATAAAATCAAAACTTCTGTTTATCCATTGTTGTAAATATGAAACATTAAGTGTTTATATATAGTGAATATGCTGAAATAATTTTTAGTAAGTATTTTTTGACACTTTCTGAGTTGATTTTAGTAAATATGGTAAAAAATCTAAAATAAGAATATGGAAGTCATGAATATCATAATTCATTTTGTTTTAGCTGAATGACAATACTGTGGAGGAAAAATAAGTTCAGGCGAGATACGGCGAGCTGGAAGGTGGCAGGATTTTATTTTTCCTCCAACACCATGAGACACACTGTAGCGCTGTGCGCTGTGTTGTGCTGTGTGTGTTCTTGAGGCATGTATAGCAAGCTCTTTTATATGTGTTATACAAAGATAGAGAATGCCTGGCACATTTGCATATTGATATACATATCAGTCAATGCATATCAATCGCGTGACCAACTGGCGCCCAGACATCCTCTCCTTAATCCAGGGATGTATAACAATAGTCCATTGTTCTGATTGTCTCTTAGGGGCTCTCTGTCCATATGCAAATTGTCCTCTGATTCCTGCCGGCTAGCTGAGTGTGAAGATTGAATGTCCATGTAGATTGTGGTGGGTCACCACAGGGCTCCCCCCAGAACACTCAGCAGAGGTTGTGACACCCCCCCCCCCGTCGTTTGGCTCTAGCTCCGGATTCCAGCACGTTGAATGGCCGTGGATCGTGGGTGCACGGGCCGGTGTGTTTCGTGCGTAATGAAACAAGACGGCGATCGGCCGGCTTTAGGGAGTGAGGTGTGGGAAAAGTGCTGTGGAGGAGGAGGGGGAGGGGGATGGGAGTAAGTGAGTGCCGGCCCGGGATGTGAAAGGTGTCTGGGCTGCGCAAAAATTGCGTGTGGATCCGCAATGGTGAGGGACTTTCCCGGTAAACCTGGCGGAGATCCACAGCGGCTGTGAAAAGAACATTTTATCTGACTCCTCTCGCGGCTTGATCCAGCGAGGATGTGGGGAAGGCGAGCGGCCAAATTCCCCGAGGATGCGTAGCGGCTGTGAAACAACTGCAGCTGTGTGAGGGTGTGAGGCAGTTTGGCTTTTAGGTGCGGGAAACAGCCCTAAAGTCATTGGGGAAATCAATTGGCTAAATTCCCCTTGTGCGCCATGGCTGAGAAACCCATACAAAGTCCTGTGTGTGGGCTGCACGTCTGCCCCAGGTGCGTGAGCAGCCCTGAAGGTTCCGAGGGTGGCGATCGTCCGTTTTTCTCGGGCATGTGCAGCGGCGGAGGACGATGTATCAGTCTGTGGAGCCGGTTCGTCTCTGTGCGTGGTGTACGCTTGGCCCCGTGACCACATAACTGGCAGTTACGCTGTCCTTGTAATCCTGCGGTGTGCATGCGGCGCTTCTGTGCGCGGGAGGTCCGCTGTCTGGAGTTTAGTCAGAGTCGGGGAGCTCGGTGGAAATCAACGCAGTTGGCGTTGATGATTGTCCCCGTTCGCTCGTGTCGTTCATGGTGCGTTTTGGTCCCAGCGCTGCACTCTGGAGCACGTGCTCCGGTGAGGATGAAGAGGTTGCAGGCGTTCTCTGGTCCTCTGTGTCCAAAGCGCAGTGCGAGGGAGCAGGCGGTCATTCTCTCTCGTCATGTCACCAGTGTGGAGGGAAGAGATCAGGCGAGGGTTGCACCATGACGCATGCTGGGGCTTTCCTGGTCAGGGTCATCTCTGGGGTGTTTGCCTCATGTTCCATTCTTCGTCAAGGGTCACCAGTGTGGAGGAAAAATAAGTTCAGGTGAGATGCGGCGAGCTGGAAGGTGGCAGGATTTTATTTTCCTCCAACATCATGAGACACACTGTAGCGCTGTGTGTTGTGTTGTGCTGTGTGTGTTCTTGAGGCATGTATAGCAAGCTCTTTTATACGTGTTATACAAAGAGAGAGAATGCATGGCACATTTGCATATTGATATACATATCAGTCAATACATATCAATCGCGTGACCAACTGGCACCCAGACTTCCTCTCCTTAATCCAGGGATGTATAACAATAGTCCATTGTTCTGATTGTCTCCTAGGGGCTCTTTGTCCGTATGCAAATTGTCCTCTGATTCCTGCCAGCTAGCTGAGTGTGAAGCTTGAATGTCCATGTAGATTGTGGTGGGTCACCACAATACAACTGATTGCGGTTGTTGATTAGAATTTCATTTTTTTGACTTGTTTTACAACTACTAGATGAACAGTAAAACATTCTATAGTGCAAGAGCACACACTCTTCTGGCCCTTGTACCTGAAAATCCTCAAGACGGATGCTGATCTGAGTGATGATGATGACCCATTAGAGGATCCTGATTATCACCTGACACAAGCAGAAGGTACAGGTGACAGTTCTTTTGAATCCCTAGATGAAGAGGAGGCTCCCTCAACAAGCAGATCTTCCACGCGGTTGCCTCGTAAGAAGAGCAGAAAAGGCAAACGGACCCTAAAAACAGTTTCCTTGGAGGAACCAGGGGACAGCCCTGACCCAAGTTCCCAGTCAGGCCCAAGCAAAAGCATGAGAAGAATCTGGAAGCATGAAGACATTGATGAATTCCAGGTTCCGAATTCAAGATTTGAACCCCCTGAGGCTGTACAACACATCCTTTCAGTACTTCAAAATAATCTTCATTGATGAGATGATTGAACATATTGCTCATCATCCAAATTTGTACTTTGTTCAAGTGTTGGGAGATCCAGTTAAGACGAGCCCTTAAGAAATTGAGGATTTCTTGGCCATCCTTCATCCTTACCCACAGTTTGAACCAAGTCAACAAGCCATCATCCAGTTGGCCAACCATCATTCAGCTCTCCACCGCCACAAAAGAAAGGCTACACCCCAAGACCCTCATCCACAACCAGATGTGCATTATGATAACTTGGTACACTGGCCTCTTCACTCTGACAAGCAGGGACGATGCAACCTTTGTCTAAAGGATGTATCAAGGTGGAAATGTAGCAAATGCAATGTTTTCCTGTGCTTGAACACAAACCAGGAATGCTTTCTATAGTATCACCATAGGTAAAGTGGATCTGATGCTTAAAAAGCATTTTGTGCTGTTGCACAGTCACATAGATGAGGTCCGAAATGTAATCTTTTAATATGTTTGGCAAAGTTTTCCTGTGTTTTCAATGTTTTTTCAAAGTTAAAATGGAAATCAACTTTACTGATCCACCAGAAATATGGATCTTGTGTCCCAAAAAACATTAGTGCTGTTGCACCATTGAGATGCTTAAGTAGGAAATGCAGCTGTTTTTTTTATTTGTTTTTGAATGCAAAAATGAATGTTTTGTACTGTAGCATTCAATCAGAAGTTGACTGACTGTGAGAATTTTGTGCTGTTGCATCTAAAGACAGTTGCAGTTAAGATGACAAAGTTGGAAATGCAATCGTTTCTTGTTTGATTAATCTCCGATCCATTCCCTATCATCAATGATACTGGGCACATAACATGTATTAGTGCATATGCACCAACTATGACACACACAGACGAGAGCAAGGAACGGTTCTATGAGGAACTAGACCGTGTTATTCAAGCCACTCCTCATACCGACAAGTTGGTGGTCCTAGGGAACTTCAACACTCGCGTGGGAGTCTCATGGATCACCTGGGAGAATGTTATTGGCCGCCACAGTGTTGGAAAGGAGAATTCCAACGGCACCTTGCTCCTCTCCTTGTGTGCCCAGCATCAATTATCCATTACCAACACGTTCTTCCAACAGGTGAACAAACTGAAATCTACATGGATGCACCCGCGTTCAGGCCATTGGCATCAGATTGACTTTGTCATTACACGACAGCGGGACATCAAGGATGTGCACCTTACCAGAGCAATGAGGGGAACAACATGGGTGGTGCAGTGGCGCAGTGGTTAGCACTGCACCAGCACAGCAACTCACCCTTGGCCATGGGATCCCTGGTTCGATCCCAGCCCCTGACCAACAGTGATCTGTGTGGAGTTTGCATGTTCTCCCCGTGTCTGCGTGGGTTTACTCCGGGATTTCTCCGGTTTCCTCCCACAGGCCAAAAACATGCAGGTTAGGTTAATTGGAGACTCTAAAGTGGCCCTAGGTGTGAATGTGTGTGTGAATGGTTAAGGGAGAGTGCCGTACCCTGGCTGCTTCATCCATCCAGGTGGATGCCCTCAATTTCCCCTCTGGGGATCAATAAAGTATACAAAATCAAAAAAACCAAATAAACAAAAACATGTTTCTCAGACCACTGGTTGTTGCGGTCGAGAGCCATGTTCTCCTTCAAGCCCCCACGGCATAGGGTTCGGAAGACACCCGTGAATAAGCTCAACGTGGCCAAGCTCGGCTCACTGGATTCCAGGACCCAACTGAAGCAGCAACTTGTCACAAAACTTATTGACTTTGACAATGCCCTTTTTGAGACCGTTGACAGCCGCTGGACTTTACTTCGTGATAATATCTATGAAGTGGTGGAGGAAGTTCTCGGCTTCATCAAATGCAAGCATTGGGATTGGTTCGATGAAAACGATGTAGCAGCCATCCAATTGTTGGACCATCTTCGCCGTGCCCATCTTGAGTATGTGAATGATAAAAGCTCGATTGCAAAGAAGGATACCTACCACCATGTCCGGAAGACAGTGCAGGTTTCGCTGCGTAGTATGATGGACCAGTGGTGGATTGCTAGAGCTGAGGACCTTCAGGAAGCTGCCGACAAGAACGATGTGAAAGCGTTCTACGATGGCCTGAAGGCGGTCTACGGTCCGACATCACAGGGCAGTACGCCAGTGTACTCTTCGGACATTCAGACGCTCACAAAGGAGCCGGCTCTCATCCTGGAGCATTGGGTAGAACACTTTAATGGTGTCCTGAATTGCCAATCTGTGATCTCTGATGACGCCATCGCACAACTTCCTCAGAGACCTATCATAGAGGAGGTGAATGTCTCACCGACGGTTACTGAGATTAAAGATGCCATCAAACAGACATCTAGTGGTAAGGCAGCTGGTGGAGATGGTATGCCGCCGCAGATCTATAAGTGTGGCGGTAACATCGTCGTCGCCCGTCTCGCCCAGTTATTTGCCACCATATGGGAGCAGGAGGCGGTTCCACAAGACTTCAAGGATGCAATGATTGTTCACTTGTTAAAGCATAAGGGAAACCGCCACTACTGCAATAACCACAGAGGAATATTGTTCCTCTCCATCGCTGGTAAGATTCTAGCACGTGTGATCATAAACTGCCTCAATCACTATGTTGTCGACAACATCATTCCCGAGAGTTAGTGCGGCTTTCGAGCAGGATGAGGCACCATTGACATGATGTTTGCAGCCAGGCAAATACAAGAGAAGTGCCGAGAACAAAATTGTGATTTGTTCATAGTGTTCGTAGACCTGACTAAGGCCTTTGACTCTGTTGGGAGAGAGGGCCTGTGGAAGCTGCTCACCAGGGTCGGGTGCCCTCCTAGGATTGTCAGTATCATCCGCTCATTCCACGATGGCATGGTCAGGCGGGTGGTTGAGAGTGGTTTAATCTCCGATCCATTCCCTATCATCAATGGCACTAAGCAGTGGTGTGTTATGGCCCCGCTGCTCTTTAGTATCGTCTTCGCCGCAATGCTCCTTGATGCCTTCAAGGACTGCGACAGGGATGTAAGGATCCAGTTTTGCACTGACAGCAATGTATTCAACTTGCAACGTTTAAAGGCTAAAACAAAGATGTCATGCATGATGCTATGAGATCTTCTCTATGCGGACGACTGCACACTCATCGCTCACAATCTTGAAGGTGCACAGTTCATCATTGACCAGTTTGCTAGAGCAATGAATCGTTATGGATTCACTATAAATATCAAGAAGACAGAGGTTTTACATCAACCTCGTCCTGGTACGCTCCCGATAAATCCTGTTATTACCATCGGTGGCGAACCCCTCAAGACAGTTGACAAGTTCTGCTACCTGGGGGGCACCATCTCGCAGAACGCTAAGATTGATGATGAAGTTACCCACCGCATCAGCAAATCTAGTGCATCCTATGGACGCTTATAGCATCGTCTATGGTCGAAGCGTGGCATTCGTCTAAGCACCAAGATCAAGGTCTATCGCACCATTGTTCTATCTACACTTTTCTATGGGTGCGAGTCGTGGACAACCTATCGCCCCCATGTGAACTAACTTGAACAGTTTCACTTGCGGTGTTTAAGGAAGCTGTGTGGAATCACGTTGCGAGACAAAGTTGCCAATACTGAAGTCCTCCGTTGGTGCAGTATCACCAGCATCGAGTCATTCATCATACGTGCCCAGTTGCGCTGGACCGGCCATGTTGTTCGGATGACAGATCAGTGCATTCCTAAAATCCTGTTATTTGGCCAGTTGGATGAAGGGCGGAGGTCACGGGGCGGTAAGTGGAAGCATTATAAAGACGTGCTCAAAGCCTCACTCAAGTCGTGTGGGATTGATCCTATGACATGGGAAATACAGGCCAAGAACCGTCCCATTTGGCAAAAGATCTGCCATGAAGATGTTGACCTCTTTGAGAGAGATAGAACTGCCCGTTTGGATGCCCGCCACGAAGCACGTCACAGTGCTGCACAGCAACAGAGATGTCTACAGCAGTCGGTGTCATCCACTCAGCCAATTATGTACATCTGTCCCAATTGCGATATGCCATGTGCTTCACGCATCGGCCTCATCAGTCATCGCCGTCACAAGCACCCCCTTACAATTTAATGCAGCCAGAAGGCGGGAGATCCGTTGTTGGCGACGGCTCAGTCCATCATCATTCAATCAGAAGTTGACTGGCTGTGAGAATTTTGTGCTGTTGCATCTTAAGACAGTTGCAGTTAAGATGACAAAGTTGGAAATGCAATCTCTTTTTGTTTGATGCAGTATTTTTCTTTGCCTAAATGAAAACCAGTACTGTTTTGTGGCATACTACCAAAAATAAATTGCATCAATTGCCCTGGATGTTTTTAGTTGTCCATTTCTTTATAAGGTAGCATTTTATTCGACTTTTATCCAATGTTTATGGTATTTGTATGAAATTTCATGCCTTAACCATGAAATGAAATCTCAACTGTTTAGTAGAGGTCAATATTTTAAAAATTACAGGGACTGTTGATAAAAAAAAAAATAAAAAATCATTGATTGTGGTTAATACTAACCCAAGGGAAAAAGAAATGAAAACAAAAAAATTTTCTTTGCTTTTTTCTTGGCGGGGTTGTTAAAGGGTTAACTGAGGCAAGTGAGGCCTACAGTTCTTTGAATGTTGTTGAGGGGTCCTTTGTGACCTCTTGGATGAGCCGTCGCTGCACTCTTGGGGTAATTTCGGTTGGCCGGCCGCTCCTGGGAAGGTTCACCACTGTTCCATGTTTTTGCCATTTGTGGATAATGGCTCTCACTGTGGTTCGCTGGAGTCCCAAAGCTTTAGAAATGGCTTTATAACCTTTTCTACACTGATAGATCTCAATTACTTTGTTTCTCATTTGTTCCTGAATTTCTTTGGACCGTAGTATGATGCCGAGCTTTTAAGGATCTTTTGGTCTACTACACTTTTTCAGGCAGGTCCTATTTAAGTGATTTCTTGATTGAGAACTGTGTTGGCCCTGCGATGGACTGGCGATCTGTCCAGGGTGTACCCTGCCTCTCGCCCAAAAGATGCTGGGATAGGCTCCAGCCCCCCCGCGACCCAAAAAGGATTAAGTGGAAGAAGATGGATGGATGGATGGATGGATGGATGGAACAGGTGTGGCAGTAATCAGGCCTGGGTGTGGCTAGAGAAACTGAACTCAGCTTTCCGAAGATGTGATAAACCATTTATGTTTTGACGGGGAAGGGGAGCAATCACTTTTTCACACAGGGCCATGTAGGTTTGGATTTATTTTTTACCCTTAATAATAAACACCTTCATTTAAAAACTGCATTTTGTGTTTACTTGTGTTATCTTTGTCTAATATTTAAATTTGTTTGATGATCTGAAACATTAAAGTGTGACAAACACACAAAAAAAGAGAAATTAGGAAGGGGCAAACACTTTTTCACATCATTGTACATCTTCAAAGAGAGTTTATCGTTATGACTAATTCTTAGAATAGGAATTATTTTTCCTGGTATATTGCAACGACATGATATTGCCATCTTTAATCAATAATAATGTTAAATGTATTAACGATCAGCACTTCTTTGCTTTACATGTCTGTTGTAGTTGGTCTTGCACATGTCCAACTTCTATCTCTGAACACACACAATGGTGTTTGCATATGAAAATTATTGCAGATTTGCATTCAAAAAAAAAAAAAAATATCCATCCATCTTCTTCCGCTTAATCCTTTTCGGGTCACGGCGGGGGGGGGGGGGGGGGGGGGGGCTGGAGCCTATCCCAGCATCTTTGGGCGAGAGGCAGGGTACACCCTGGACAGATCAACAGTCCATCGCAGGGCCAACACACAGTGACAGACAACCATTTACTCTCACATTCATACCTAGGGACAATTTAGAATCCCCAGTTTGAGGCCGATTAATCTAACTTGCATGTTTTTGGCATGTGGGAGGAAACCGGAGAAGTCCTGGAGTAAACCCACGCAGACACGGGGAGAACATGCAAACTCCACACAGATCACTGTTGGCCGGGGGCTGGGATCGAACTCGGAATCCCACGGCCAAGGGTGAGTTGCTGTGCTGCCGCAGTGCTAACCACTCTACCACTGTGCTGCCCATATACAGTATATATATATTTGTGTATTTGCAAGCAGTTTCATGAAATGGTCAGTCAGAGAGCAACTCATACTGGCTTGGACGTCACCCGGGTTAACAAGGTCAGGAGTTCCTGGCAGCAGAAGGCGAAGGACAGAGCTGCATGGAGGAATCTGATCAGACCTAAATGAAACAGTCATTGTCGCCCCCGACAGACTGCTATGATGATGATGATGATGATATATATATATATATATATATATATATATATATATATATATATGTATTTTTAATTTAAAGCAAAGCCTTCAATTTAATTTTTAAAAAATAATCAACAAATCAAAGACCTTGTCTGACACAATTTGAAGTTCCTTGTATGCGCCAACAAAAACAGGCCTTTTCATTTCCTGAATTAATTTTTAGATAAAGGATTTATTAGGTTATTGGGACAAACACAAAGTGCTAATTTAATGCTGTCTTCTTTACCAATCACATCATTTATATTTCTGTTATTTATTTGATTCACATATCACAAGAGTGGCTTATGGGTAGTTTTGCAAGTGAGAATGTATGAATGTGGTCAGTAGAATAACTGGAATCACTGTAAACTAGGTAATACATTAAAAGAAGTGTTTCTGAGAGGACAAATATATGTTCATTTTTTGTAATCCAGTCATATGAAAAAAATTGGACACCCCATTAAATATTCAGTTCTTTATTAAGAAATGTTCACATATCTATGTCTAACCTTGTTTTTGTTTTTATTTGCATTTTTCACATTTACTTTAGCCATTTTAAGTGGGAATGAATGCGGGGGTGTCCTATTATTGCACTGTCCCTGTCAAATAAACTAATCTACTACTACTACTAATTTATTCCTTACTATTTGTTTAGAATTACATTTTACAGAAAATCTGAAAAAAAAAATATTTAATTCATTTTTAATTGTTTAGGTGTATTACATGAATCTCCCAGTATTTTTTTTAACATTATTAAATATCCGTATGTCCAAATATGTTAAAAAAGGCTTATACAGGGTGTTCTATTTTTTTCACGACTGTATAAGTACAGTTAGTATAGATTTTTTTTTTGTTTTTACTGCCCCCTAGCGTTTCTAACATAATTCTCCCAAGAGCTTTGCTTCTTACTTCATACTTCCGCCACAAGGTGGACTCCTAATCACCATCTTGAATTTTGGATTCAAGCGAAGCAGCGATGCCGTTTATGAGGAAGGATTTCCCCAAGCTCAGTACACAGCCCCCCTTTCTTTTTCTGTTAATTCCTCTAGAACGTCTTCTCCTCTCTTGTAATTTAGTAGAATACATTTAATCTGCAGATCCTTAAATTCTAGTTTGCAAATTTCATTTATTTATTTCTATTCAGAATCATATCAGTGATTCTCACAAGGAGAAATTAATATTTTTTCATGCGATGATTTCTCTTTTCAATTTGTGAGTCATCCTGTATAAAATAATTAAAAAAAATAATCTGTATATTTCTAGCCAGGACACTGTCTTTCTAGTAATTTAATCAAGAATCCCTTGTTCTTGCCAAGTTGAATTTTTACTCGACAAAGCATAAAGAACAACCCAAACACAAAGCTGAGCTCAACACTGGTCCACACAGCAAGCAGAAGCAGGGGGGGTCATGTCTTCCTGCGTTGATGTGGGTTGCTATAATCATTCTAACACCAAGGAAATTTCATTTTATCGCTTTCCCAAGCATGTCGACAGGAGAAAGCTATTGTTGCTGTCTGGCGTGAGAACTACTTACCCAGTGAGCATTCAAGAATTTGTAGTCAGCGCTTATACATGGACAGGTTGAATTGATCGCCTTCACAGTGTATGGCTGCGTGTTCACTGAGCGCCTTTTTTCCCCTCTATTTTCTATTCATGTGACTGATTTGACTTGGCTGTTTATGCCACTGCAGCGATCAGCAGCAGCACACCTCTCATCAGCCCATCACACTCAGGCTGAAAGGATACGATGATCAATATTTAACAGCAAAAGCCTGCAGTGATAGTTTTCTTACCTGTTTGACCGGTTTAGTGCAGTTAAAAGTGCCAGTGGCGGTCCTGGCTTCTATGACGCCCTGGGCGGACTGCCCCCCTCCCACTTTTTTTTTTTTTTTCTTATTTCGCTCATCCATCCATCCATCCATCTTCTACCGCTTTTCCGGAGGTCCGGGTTGCGGAGGCAGCAGTTCAAGCAGAGAAGCCCAGACTTCCCTCTCCCCAGCCACCTGCTCCAGCTCTTCAGAGGGGATACCAAGGCGTTCCCAGACCAGCTGGGAGACATAGTCTCTCCACCGAGTCCTGGGTCTGCCCCGGGGTCTCCTCCCAGTGGGACGTGCCTGAAACACCTCAAGTGGGAGGCGTCCAGGAGGCATCCTAATCAGATGCCCATACCACCTCAACTGACTCCTTTCAATGTGGAGGAGCAGCGGTTCTACTCTGAGCCTCTCCCGGATGACTGAGCTCCTCACCCTATCTCTGAGGGTGAGTCCAGCAATCCTACGGAGAAAGCTCATTTCAGCCGCTTGTATCCGCGATCTCGTTCTTTCGGTCATTACCCAAAGCTCGTGACCATAGGTGAGAGTAGGAACGTAGATTGACTGGTAAATCGACAGCTTTGCCTTAGAACTAAGCTCCCTCTTCACCACAACAGACTGGTACAACGTCCGCATCACTGCAGATGCCTCCCTCATGGATCGTCACCTTATCGTGGTGGGGGGGTTTGCGTGCCCCAGTGATCCCAGGAGCTATGTTGTCCGGGGCAATTTGCCTCTGATAGGGTCTCCCAAGACAAACTGGTCCTGGGTGAAGGGCCAGACTAAGAACGATCCAACAGACTCTCATGATAAATTGTATATCAAGGATTCAGTGTACCCCGCCCGGTATGGGGTTACCGGGGCCCCACCCTGGAGCCAGGCCTGGGGGAGGGGCTCGAAGGCTAACGTCTGGTGGCCGGGTTTCCACCCATGGGACCCGGCCGGGCTCAGCCCGAAGGAGTTACATGGGTCCGCCCTCCAGTAGGTTCACCACCTGCAGGAGGGATCATGGAGGTCCGGTGCTATGTGGATTAGGTGGCAGTCAAAGGCGGAGACCTTGGCGGACTGATCCCAAGCTTTCTAAACTGGCTTTTGGTACGTTTATTTCGCTCATAAATCACCAAATGTCCAATTTTCTTGCCAATTAGTGTGGTTTTTCTTGCAACTTTTTCTTGGCAAGTATTACTTTTTTTATACGTGTTTCACCCTTTTTTCTTATATTTTCATGATTTTTCTTGTACATTTGCACCTATCCTCTCACTGATAAGTTAATTTATTTCAGTAATTCAATTAAAAAAATGGAACGCATACCCTATATTGTATAGATTCATTACACACGGAGTGACATATTTCAAACATTTATTTCTTTTAATTTGGATGATTTTGGCTTACAGCTAATGAAAACCTCAAATTCAGTTTCTCAAAAAATAAAATATTACATAAAATTAATTTTTAAAAAATGTATTTAAAAAAAATTCAAAGTCAGTACAGCCATCTACCAGGAATTTTTTTTTTTTTTTTTTTTACAGCATTTCATTCTTCCCTCTGCTGACAAGCTTTATGGAGATGCTGATTTCATTTTTCAGCAGGACTTTGCACCTGCCCACACTGCCAAAAGTACCAGTACCTGGTTTAATGACCATGGTGCTTGAATGGCCAGCAAACTCTAATGACCTAAACTCCATAGATAATCTCTGGGTTATCGTCAAGAGGAAGATGAGACCCTAGATCTAACAATGCAGACGAGTTGAAGGCCACTAACAAAGCAGCCTGGGCTTCCATAACACCTCAACAGTACCACAGGCTGATCGCCTCCACCACATTGATGTAGTAATTCATGCAAAAGGAGCCCTGAGCAAGTACTGAGTGTGTACATGGACATACTTTTCAGTCTGGCAATATTTCTATTAAAAATGCATTTTAAAAAATAAATTTTATGTAATAGTCAATTTAAAAAAACA
The DNA here is from genome assembly GCA_020510985.1 of Pholidichthys leucotaenia. Lineage (NCBI taxonomy): Eukaryota > Metazoa > Chordata > Actinopteri > Cichliformes > Pholidichthyidae > Pholidichthys > Pholidichthys leucotaenia. Next base: position 127,497,273 of record CM035842.1, on the reverse strand, counting down.
AAACAAAACTGAATTTGGGGTTTTCATAAATTGTAATCATAATAATCAAAATTAAAAGAAATAAACACTTGAAATATATTACTCTATGTGTAATGAATCTATATATGAGTTTCATTTTTTAAAAACTGAATTATTGAAATAAATCAACCTTTCGATGACATTCTAATTCATTGAAATGCACCTGTCCTTGTCCTGTATAGACTATCCTTGCAGTCTTTGTGGGGATGGAGGGTGGCAGTTTAACAGAGGGGATGGGATGGTTTTGGCTCATTTTGCTGACAAGGCGAATGGCCTTTTTAATTTTTTTTTGCAGTTTTATTCATTTAAATGAAGTTTTAATAATTTATTGATTGAAAGAAAAGCTTTTTCAGATTTTTGCAAAGATGTTTTTATTTTGAAGGGATAATCATTTTTCAGTGGAAGCTGCCCATTTTTATTTATTTTTTTTTGTCATTGACCTTTACATAATTAATAATGAAGAGCATGGTCTCTGTGTGAGCTGATAATTTGTAATCTGTGGGTTATTAAATATGTCAATGAGTGTATAGGTCAGGGGTCTGCAACCTTTGCCAACCAAAGAGCCATTTTGCCCGTCTCCAGCTAAAATAGAAGTGGCTGAGGGCTGCAACGACAAGTTGACCTTTAAAATAAAGATTATGCTTCTTATAAAGTTTTTTATATACATAGCGAGCCCAGTCTCAGCCAAAAAAAATAAAAATGTTGAATTGCACATTTTGTCACTCAGAGAAAATGTACACAGGCACGTAAAAAAGATTTTTGATGTGCAGTGGGTACATGGCGTTTAGGTATACGCTAAAGGTTAAAGGTGTGTAACAGCAGTTTTTTTTCCAGCATCAACCAACTACCCCATACTTTAATCCCTAACCCTAACCTCACAGGAACCTTTCATTAGTAGAGTGAAAAACAAAGTAAGGAAAAAAAATGAAGAAAAAAAAATCAGTCACAGACGAGAGTGGGAGTCAAACTCAAATGTTTTTAAGTCTGTTGGCCGAACGGCTGTGTAGGTAGCCGTCCGCCACCCCCCTCCCACCAACCGAATGAGCGCTGGGAAACCAAAGTAAAAGATGCGTTGCTCTGCGCATGTGCGGTGAGGACTGTATGTGCAGTGAGTGAACTTGTAAAAACGTACCGAGGCACGTTTTTTGGGGGGTTTAATGTACAAATGCATGTTTTTAGAGGGGTGGGGAAATCTTTATTAGATACGTTTTTTACTGAGACCGGGTTGACATTGCTCTGAATAATATGTAGCATTAATGAATTCTCCCTCATGGATTGTCACTTTATCGTGATGGTGGTGGTGGTGGTGGGGGGCTTGTGTGCCCTAGATCCCAGGAGCTATGTTGTCCGGGGCAATTTGCCTCTGGTAGGGTCACCCAAGATAAACTGGTCCTGGGTGAAGGGCTAGACTAAGAACGATCTAACAGACTCCCATGATGAATGTAAGAGCAAGGTGTCACCACCCGAGTGCCGGTCTCGTCCGCGCTCGGGTCATACATTATCTTTTCCAGGCTTTTTTTTTTTTTTTCAGAGTTTCATTGACCTCTGTTTTCTGAAATTAATTTTCTTTCTTTCAAAGGTCTTTTTATTATTATTAATTGAAGTATCAATACAATACAAAGTACTGGAAATTTTCATTTTTGTTTTAACCAAACAGTGCAAAACTAGAATTTAAAACTAACAAATGTGGATGCTTCAAAACACAAAAACCTTTAAATAAACAATAATAATAATAAAAAATACAAAAAAAAAAAGAAAAATTGTGTGTGTGAGGTGGGGGTGGGGTAAAGGGGATATGAGCTACTCAGAAACTATAATCGTGGGTCTTTCAAAGAAATCAAGAAACGGGCACCATAATTTATAGAATTTGTTTTCAGAGCCACGAACTGTATATCTGATTTTTTCTAAATCCAAACAGGACATTATATCTTTTATCCACTGTAAATGTGAAGGGGGCGAAGAGTCTTTCCACTTCAGTAATACAGCACGTCTAGCCAATAATAATGAAAATTTGAATACTTTTAATTTGGAATTTGGCAAGACAAGTTCTGGAGCCACACCAAAAATGGTGCATAATGGATCAGGTTTAATTTGCTATTGCAGGACTTCAGACATAGTGATAAAAACAGAATGCCAAAAATTCATCAATGAAGGGCAGGACCAATACATGTGAAGCAAAGTGCCAGGAGCGCTACCACACTTTTCACAAGTTGGGTCTATATCCGAGTAAATACGTGCTAACTTAACCTTGGACAGGTGCACCCGGTGTACGATCTTAAATTGAATAAGAGCGTGACGAGCACACATTGATGCAGTGTGAACCTGGCCAAGAATAGAGTCCCACAGTTCATCAGTAAAAGTAAAATTAAGATCTTGTTCCCAATTCAATTTAATAGCGGCCAGAGAAGAAGATTGTAAATTTGAAATTAAATTATATAAAACTGATATTACCCCCTTAGAAGTTGGTTTAACTAATAAAAAATCATCTAGAGGATTATCAGAAGGTTTTTGAGGGAATTGTTTTGTCATGGTTTGCACATAATGTCTGACCTGGAGGAAGCGGAAAAAATGTGTAGAAGTGATGTTGAATTTAGTGGAAAGTTGAGAAAAACTTGCAAATTGTCCATCAAAATATAAATCCGCAAAAGATTTTAAACCTTTTCTGTGCCATATATGAAATGCACTATCAATAGTTGATGGGGTAAATAAATGATTTGCGGCAATTGGACTTCTAATGGAAAAAAACTGAAGACCGAAATTTTTCCTGAATTGAGACCAAATTCTAAGAGACTGACGAACTACTTTGTTATTACCCAGTGTAGACAAAGCAAGGGGAAGTGGTGAACCTAAAATTGCCGGTAGGGAGGTTTGATTGTCCACATGTGACTCCATAAGGATCCAAATGGGTGATTTGGGTTCCAGATAGAAATGTTTCCAATATAACATGCACCTGATATTTGCTGCCCAGTAGTAATATTGAAAGTTAGGCAGAGCCATGCCACCCACTGATTTGGGTCTTTGAAGAAAAACTTTCCTCAATCTCGGATGTTTACCATTCCAAATAAATGAGATAATCAGAGAGTCCAAAGACTTAAAAAAGGATTTAGGAATAAAAATGGGGAGACATTGAAACAAATATAAAAACTTTGGAAGTAACATCCTTTTTACAGAATTGATTCTGCCAATTAAGGACAAGGATAATGGGGACCATTTGGAAAGTATTAGCTTGCACTGGTCAAATAAGGGGAGAAAATTATTTTTAAACAAGTAATTAAGTTGCTTAGTAACACATATCCCAAGATAATTAAAATGATCAATAACAACCTTGAAAGGAAAATTTTCAAGATCCTGAACTCGAATCTTTTCATTAATCGGAAACAATTCACTCTTATTAAAATTAATTTTATAACCAGAAAACCTACTAAAACTATCCAAAATGTTGAGTATTGCAGGTAATGAAGTAAGTGGGTTGGAGAGAAATAGTAAAAGATCATCGGCATAGAGTGAAACCCTATGCTCGATGCCACCCCTACAAATGCCTAGAAAGTCCCGGCTCCCACGGATTGCAATAGCTAACGGCTCAATTGCCAAGGCAAAGAGCAACGGGCTCAAAGGACAGCCTTGCCTCGTACCACGGTAAAGTCTAAAATAGTCAGAATAGCGACAATTAGTTAACACTGAAGCTAAATGACTAGCATAGAGAAGTTTAATCCAGGAACAGAAGGAAGGACCAAAACCGAACCTCTCCAAAGTAAAAAAACAAATACTCCCACTCAACCCTATCGAATGCCTTTTCAGCGTCCAAACTAATAAGACATTCAGGTATGTTGTGGTGAGGAGTATAAATAATATTAAACAACCGCCGCAAGTTAAAAAAAGAATGGCGATTTTTAATGAAACCGGTTTGGTCCTGTGAAATTATAAAAGGAAGAATCTTTTCCAACCTTGAAGCTAACAACTTTGACAAAATTTTAACATCGGTATTTAACAAGGAAATAGGCCTGTAAGAAGCACAATCAACAGGATCCTTGTCTTTTTTAAGCAACACAGTGATACAGGCCTGATAACATGAAGGAGGAAGTGTACCGGAGTCAAGCGACTCTGTAAAAACTTGACAAAGGAAAAGGGCAAGGTCGTCAGAGAATTTTTTGAAAAAATCAGTGGAAAACCCATCAGGTCCTGGAGATTTTCCTGATTGCATGGATGATATTGCCAGCTGAATTTCTTCTTTTGTGATGGAAGCTTCTAGAATTTACCGAGATTCTGAGGAAATTGAAGGGATATCAATAGAATCAAAAAAAATTTGCAAATCCTTTAAGTTTGTTGTATATTCTGAGGTATATAATTTGGAATAAAATGACCTGAAAATATCATTAATCACTTGTTGATCAGATGTCACCTCTCCTTTATCTGTCCTAACTCCAGTAATAATTTGCTTAGCTCTAATACCACGCAGTTGATTAGCTAAAAGTTTACCGTTTTTTTTCGCCATGTTCATAAAATTCACTCTTGTTCCTTATTAAACAACCTTCAATTTGTCAAGTGGAAAGTAAATTAAGTTTAGTTTGTAATGTCATACGTTCCTTGTACAGAGCGGGTGATGGAGATTGAGCATATTGTCTGTCAATGTCCAAGATTTGATCTAAAATAGCCTTCTGTTCCTGTATTGCTGATCGTTTTTTAAATGCTGCCAATGAGATAAATTCCCCCCTAAGAAATGCCTTCATGGCCTCCCATATCATATCATTTTCCAGGCTTTGACAGCAGTGGGTCCCTTCTAGCCCCCCGGGCTCTTATTGTGACAGCGCCCGGTGGAGCCTCCTGCTGTCAAAGTCAACAGCTGCGCTGCATTCGGGGTCATTAGTGACTGGTGTTAAAAGCGGACGCTGAATGCACCCCAATGCAGCAGTCTCTATTATACTACCGTCTGTTATACTTCCGTTGACAGAACGTCTCATCGTCTGATGCTTCGGGCGTCCCCAGCTCAGACGCTGTTCATTCATCGTCAGTCTTGTAAGTTACGCTGTGATTATCCTACCTTCATTGTCGTGTGCATTTTCCTCTGTTCCTTCATTCCTCAATAAAACATCACTGCAACTCACCGGTGACTGCTGGCGTCTTATGGTGGCTCGCGAGGGCCACCGTGACAGTAGACTGCTGCCAGAACGTCTAGAGAGAGGTGTCGCACCGAGACGCCATTCACCGTGAGTTTTTGCAGTATTGGACTGTTGTTCCTACCTGTCTGGGTACCGTGCTGAAGCATGCCGTCGCGGAGGTCCCGCACTCAGAGTCAGGGCGATATTCTCGCAGACGCCCTCGAGTGCGTGGACGAAATCCTCATCACCGCCTCCCTCCTCGACTTCAACAGCGACGTGCCCCGGTACCTGGACCAAGCCGAGGACATCCTCAATCGTCTTCTCCGCTTCGCCGACCACCCTGAGGTAAGCGTGAGGAGAGATGACATTGCTGCACAGTGCAAGATACTCCGTGGGCTGGAGGGAAATCCCGGCAGGAAGCCGAAGAGGAGGAGACATCGCCCCTCGCTTCAGGATCCCACTCCTGCCTCCGTTCCGGCCTGGGAGTTTGCACCATCTGGAGGTCTTTCCCCATCAAGCATGTCGTCACTCGGGATTCCCCCAGAGGAGCTGCAGCTGACAGCAATCAAGATCTGGGACCGAGTGGCTGCTGCTCGCTCCGCTGTGCATCCATCGGCTATCATGAAGCATGTGGCGGCGGCAGTTAGGCTGATGGAGAGGAATCCAGAGTTGCGTGAGTTCCCTGAGTTTGCTGACCTGCTCGCCTCTGTTTCTGCACAGGAACGGCGATTCCCGGATCTCACCTTCGCCTCGCCCCCTGCAAGAAACCGTCGTCACACCGGCTGTCAAACTCGGCTTGAATCCCGTCCGGATCCAGTTCCGGGTCGCCGCAAGGGCTCAACCCCCACACAGCTGCCACTCCCGTGCCTCGTCAGAGGGGAATTCCCGCAGCCTCTCCCCCCGGACCTTCTTCTCCTGCTGTTCCGTCAGTGCTCCATGCCCGGCTCATCTCAGCTGTCGCCCCCTCCTCCTCGTCGCGTATCCCGGCTGCTGTGTGTCTCGGGAGTCCCGTTTCGGCGAGCCCCGTCCTGGAACCTTCTCGAGCGGCTCCCCGTCGTCCTCCCAGGGGGCCCTCTGTCACTGTCCAGCGGGGGAAGGGAGGAGCAACGCCTGCCGCAGCAGGCACCATCCAACCTCCAGGAGACAGGCAAGTCCCAGTTCATTCATATTCTCGTCATTGTGATTTGCCTTGTCTGACACCTGGGGGTGGAGTTCGGGGTTCACAGTCCCCCAAGCTCCCACCACCTGCTGGGGCTTTAATGATTAATCCCACATCCTCTGTGTCTCCCTCTGCTGAGCGGTCCTCAACGCCAGGCCAACATCGCTAGATGAGGAGGGGGCCTGCGGTTCTGGAGAGCCTGGTTCCGGGCCCGCAGCCACATCGTGGGCGGAGGAGAAGAGCGGACTGCAGCGTGGAACCTGCGCCGACGAGGAAGCGTCCCCAGGTCTCCACGGAGGAGCGGTCCGGTCCAGCGGGTTGAGGGTCCCCTGCCACCATGCCGTGCGGGCCGTCGGTGTGGGCTTCGGTGCCGGAGGGTCCTGAGGCTGTGGACACCATCACGCCAGCTGCGGAGCCCGATGTAACTCAGTGGGAGCCTGAGGACGACCTCCTGCCATCTGAGCCCGGATCTTCGCAGTCCTGGACGGCGTCAGAACCCAAGATCAGGCAAGTGCTCTGTATTGTCTTTCTCCTTTCCGTCTTAGAGCATTTCAGCCTGTCTCTTGGGGAGATGAGCCGGGTGCAGCTGCCCGCTGCGTCCGAGCTTATCTCTCCGGGTTCTGGCGCTGCCAGTGATCCTGATCCCGGTTCTTCTCTCTCTCCCGAGCCTTCTCCCAGGGTCGTCGGCGAGGAGCTGCTTTTGCCCGCTGTGCCAGAGGTTCCAGGTTCGGGGTTGGCGGTCAGTTCTGGTGTGGCGCCGACCCAGTCGGGGTCCGACGCGGGTGCAACCTCGACCCAATCGGGGTCCGTCGCGGGAGCAACCTCGACCCAATTGGGGTCCAACGAGGGTGCTGCACCAGCGGTTTCCAGGTTCGGTGAGGGAGCTGCAGATCCCCTGCCACTGGATACTGGATGGGGTCGTCTCCTTCTTCATCCTCATCATCACCGTCACCCTCCTCGTCCTCCTGAGGAGCGCAACCCATTTCCACCTGGGGCCGTTGGGGTTCCGAATGCTCCGCCCGGTTCTCCCTCATCTTCCCCTTCTCCAGGGAGGCCGCCTTCCACTTACCCCCTACGGTCCTGGTGGTCAAGCGATGCGGGTCGGCCGCCCGAAGGACTGCCGTGCCCATTTGGCTCTCTGGGCCAGCCACCCAACCCACTGGACTACCTGTTTGGTGACCTGGTCCGGCCGCCTGAAATTCACTGTTTCCGGGCATGGGACTGGGGTAGGTCGCCCGAATTTTCTGCCTCCATACCTCAGAGCCATGACTGTCGTCATCCCGGGTTTTTTCTATCATTATCATGTCTGTAACCTTTTGGGATGTGCGGGGGGGCCTGGTATCTGTAATTTTGTATCTCACCTTTTTCCCTTAGTCGGTGATTTGTGTTTTTTCCCCTCCCCTCTGTCTAATGTCCATGTACTGTTTGAAACTGTTATGTATTGCCTGTTGGGTTCTGTCCTTGTGTTACCCACATATTATGGAGTATTGTGTGGTTTTTTTTTCTCTCTCCCCACGGTACTCTGTAATTGCTTTGTTGGTCCCCTGTCATCATTTTGGGTTTTGCTTCTCCTCCTTTTGACTCTCTCCCTCCTGCTGGCGCCCCATCCACCCACCCTAGGGGGGGTGGGGGGCTTGGGTGTTATTTGGCTGTTCAGGAGCTCGGCCTCGAGGGGGAGGTACTGTCACCACCCGAGTGCCAGTCTCGTCCACGCTCCGGTCATACATTATCTTTTCCAGGCTTTGACAGCAGTGGGTCCCTTCTAGCCCCTCGGGCTCTTATTGTGACAGCGCCCGGTGGAGCCTCCTGCTGTCAAAGTCAACAGCTGCGCTGCATTCGGGGTCATTAGTGACCGGTGTTAAAAGCGGACGCTGAATGCACCCCGATGCAGCAGTCTTTGTTATACTACCATCTGTTATACTCCCGTTGACAGAACGTCTCATCGTCTGATGCTTCGGGCGTCCCCGGCTCAGACGCTGTTCATTCATCGTCAGTCTTGTAAGTAACCCTGTGATTATCCTACCCTCATTGTTGTGTGTATTTTCCTCTGTTCCTTCATTTCCCAATAAAACATCACTGCAACTCACCGGTGACTGCTGGCATCTTATGGTGGCTCGCGAGGGCCACCATGACACAAGGATTCAGTGTACCCCGCTTGGTATGGGGTTACTGGGGCCCACCCTGGAGCCAGGCCTGGGGAAGGGGCTTGATAGCTAGCGGCTGGTGGCTGGTTTTCTGCCCATGGGACCCGGCTGGGCTCAGCCTGTAGGAGTTACATGGGTCCGCCTTCCAGTGGGCTCACCTCCTGCAGGAGGGACCATGGGGGTCTGATGCTATGTGGATCAGGTGGCGGTTGAAGGCAGAGATCTTGGCTGTCTGATGCCAAGCTTCCTAAACTGTTTTTTTGGACATGGAATGTCACCTCTCTGGTGGGGAAGGAACCTGAGCTGGTGCACAAGGTTGAGAGATACCGGCTAGACATAGTCAGCCTCACCTCAACACACAGCTCTGGTTCTGGAACCAGTCTCCTGGAAAGGGGCTGGAGCTTGGCCTACTCTGGAGTTGCCCTGGGTGAGAGGCGGTGAGCAGGGCTGGGTATTCTTGTAGCCCCCCACCTTGCTGCCTTGATATTGGAGTTTTCCCCGGTGGACGAAACAGTTGTTCCCTGTACCTTCAGGTTGGGAAACGGGTCCTGACCATCATTTGTACCTATGCACCAAGTGATGCTTCAGAGTACCCTCCCTTTTTGGAGTCTGACTGGGGTACTGGAGAGTGCTCCTCTTGGGAGACTCCATTGTCCTACTGGGGTACTTCAATGTGCACATGGGCAACGACAGTGAAACCTGGAGGGGTGTGATTGGGAGGAACGGCCTGCCTGATACGAACCAGAGTGGTGCTCAGTTATTGGACTTCTGTGCTAACCACAGTTTGTGTTATGACCCGAGCGCTAATGTTATTTGTGCTTGGGCTATTCCTGTCAGGTCTTGACAGCGGCGTTGTTATTCCGGCTCTCCGAGCTCTTATTGTGACAGCTCTCGGGGAGGCTTCCGCTCAGCTGTCAAGACCTGAACAGCTGTTCTGCATTTGCGGTCATTAGCGGCCGGCTTCTTAAACCGACGCTAGTGACTGCATCCTTGCAGCAGTGTCCGTCGCTGATCGTTGGAGCGATCATACGTTACGGATTATTACTACATTGCCTGTCTGTGGTGTGACCGTCCCATCCTGTGGACCCGTGAATGAGCTTATTAGCCTTACGCCTCCCTGTGTGTAGACTTGTTGGTGTCATAGCCTCAGCGGCCTGTATTATTGTGATTTTCACCGTAATAAAGACTTTAACACAACTCTCTGGTGACGGTGTGGCGTCTTATGGTGGCTCGCGAGGGCCACTGCATGACAGTACACTGCTGCCACAAAACAGCGTTTACGGTGACGCTAACCCGAGACGCCTTTCACCAGTGAGTTAGTGTCATTAGGACATCGCTTTTTCCTGTCTGGGTACGGTGTGCTGGAGGAATGCCGTCGCGGAGGGGCCGCGCTCGGAGTTCGAGCCACGAGCTGGCGAACGTCCTGGAATACGTAGATGAGACGCTCATTTCTGCTTCCTTCCTTGACTACAACCATGACGTACACTGGTACCTGGACTGCGCTGAGGATGTACTCAATCATCTTTCTCCCCGCTATGCCGACCACCCTGAAGTCGACGCGAGGAGGGCTGATATCGCCGCGCAACGTGAGATACTCCATATGGTGGAGGAGGACTACGGCAAGAAGCAGAGGAGGAGGCGTTCCCGCTCCTTGCCTTGGGATCCCGTTCCTGTCCTCGATCCACTCCAGGAGTTTGCACCATCTGGGGGCCGTCGTAGATGTCGGCGCCGCGGCCAAGGGCATCCTCAGCAAGCTCCTGTTCCGGATCCAGTTCCGGGCCGCCAAAATGACCCAGTCAACCAGTCAGCTGTCTCTTCGGCGTCATGCCTGGAGGGAATTTCTGCAGCCTCTCTTCCCGGGCCATCTTCCCCTGCTGTCCGGTCAGCATGTTGTGCCCGGCCCACTTCGGCTATTGCTCCCTCGTCCTCAACGCCTTCTCCAGCTGCTGTGTGTGACAAGAGCCCTGCTTCGGCGAGCCCCGCCCATGGGTCCTCTCTTACCATCCAGCGAGCGAGGGAAGGAGCAATGCCCCCTACAGCTGGCACCACCCTCCCTTCAGGAGACAGGCAAGTTCATGTTCACTCCCCTACTTATAATAGTGATCCGTCTTGTCTGACTCCTGGGGGTGGAGTTCGGGGTTTGCAGCCCCCTGAGCTCCCACCACCAGCTGTAGTCATCTGTTCTGAACCTGCTGCCTCTGTGTTTTCCTCCGCTGAGCGGTCCTCGGCATTAGGTCTACGTCGTCGAGCGAGGAGGAGGCCTGCGGCTCTGGGAATAATCCCGGCCCCGCAGCCATGATTTGGACAGAGGAGAAGAGCGGACTGCGGTGTGGAGCCTGAGCCAATGAGGAAGCGTCCCCGGGTCTCCACGGAGGAGCAGCCCGAGCCAGCGGGTCGAGGGTCCCCTGCCGCCACGCTGTGCGGGATATCGGTGTGGACATCAGCGCGAGAGGATCCAGCTGCAGAGACCATCATGCCGGCTGCGGAGCCTGACGCAGCTGAGTGGGAGCCCGACGACGAGCTTCTACCCGAACCTGGATCGACGGAGTCCTGGACGGCTCCAGAGCCCGAGTGCAGGAAAGTGCTCTTCTTTGTTTTCCTTTGTGGTGTGTTAGAGCATTTTTGCCTGCCTCGTGGGGAGGTGAGCGAGGGGCAGCCGTCTGCTGCGCCCGAACTCATCTCACTGGGCTCTGGCGCTGCCGGGGATACTGATCCCAGTCCTCTCTGTTCCTCTGAGCCTCTTCATAGTGTCGCCGGCTTGGAATCTGTCGAGGTCACGGTGCAGGAGGTCCCAAGTTCGGGGGTGGAGGTCGTCGCCGATGCGGTGCCGACCCAGTCGGGGTCCGATGAAGCCCAGTGGGGGCCCGACGCGGGGGCAGCTGTGACCCAGCGGGGGTCCGACACAGGTGCAGCTGTGACCCAATCGGGGTCCGGCGAGGCCCGGTCGGGGTCTGACGCGGGTGCAGCGGTGACCCGGTCGGGGTCCGACGCAGGCGGAGCTACAACGGCCGCATCGGTGTGGGTCAAGGTCGGTGGAGGAGCTGCAGACCCTTCGCCGCCTGATGTGATTTGGGCTCGTCATCACGATTATTCCCCTCTCAGGAGCCACCAGCTGGGGTCATCAGCGCTGGGGGCCGTTGGAGGTTTTCTTCTTGCAGGCTGGCACTCCCATGTAGTTTCGCTGTCAGGGAGGTCGCCGCACGCTATTCCTCCACAGTTCTGGTGGCTGAGGGATGCGGGTCGGCCACCCGAGGAGCTGTTTTGCTTGTCCGGCGCCTTGGTAGCCATTCACTCACTGCTCCCTTTGTGTCTTTGTGTACATTCTTGTCTGCTAATTGTGCATTGAGGGCTTTTTTTCTTGTAATCATAATATTGATCATATATGACCGGTATTCTGACAATCAATGGTTTTTTGCTCTTTCCTATTGTGTTATCCTTTTCCGCCCTATGCATCCTGTACCCATCTGATGACAGGCGCATTTTTCAGACGCTGCCGCGTCACCGGAAATGCAGGTCGTTTTCTGTGTCAAGTCAAATCCCTCGTATGTTATCAGTTGTTTACTGTTAATGTACTTGGCAATAAATCCTTTCTGAGTTCTGAGTTCTGGGTCGGCCACCCGATGGATTATGTTTATTGCTGGGTGGTCTGGTTCGGCTGCCGGAGGACTTGACTCTCGGGGCCTGGGACTGGGGCAGGCCGCCCGACCACGTACTGTTCCCCGTGACTACCCGTGGGCCATCGGACGCAGGGAGGCCGCCGGAACTATGCCTGGGGCGTTTGGTCTCCGCCTGTCATCCTCTGTTTGGGCCATACGGTGTAAGGTCACCCGGAACGATTAAATTGCCTCATGTATGTTTGACGTAGCATGTTTTTTGTTTTTTTCCCCCTCTCCTACCTGAGGGGTTATAGCATGTATTTTGTGGTTTTTCATAGGTACTCTGGTGTTTGAGGCTGATGTTTTTGGGATAAACAGTTGTTTTGTGAATGTGGCTGAGGTTTCATGTACTTGGGAGCATAAATTGATCCATTGTGGAATTTAGGAGTTTGTGTGTGTGAACAGTGTGGAAAGACCTTCACTCAGATGAGTTTAGACCACATGAAGTCATGTACTCTGTGGAGTTAAACAGTTTGTCTGTGGTCACTGTGGGAAAACCTTCTGTGTCGGGTAAATTATGCTCTGTATGGTTTGTGCCCCATGTATTGTAACTCTTGCCCTATTTGTTTTGTTGTTTCTGTGGGGATGTTATGGGCATATCAGGGGATGTGTTTTTTTGGGGGGGCCTTGTTGGTATTTGTTTCGCTCCCTCCTTGCCTGTTCCTCCATTCACTCGCCCTGTGGGTGGGGGTGGGGGGGGCTAGGTGTTACAAGGCGTTCGGAGACCGCCTTTGAGGGAGGGGTACTGTTATGACCCGAGTGCTAATGTTATTTGTGCTCGGGCTATTCCTGTCAGGTCTTGACAGCGGCGTTGTTATTCCGGCTCTCCGAGCTCTTATTGTGACAGCGCTCGGGGAGGCTTCCGCTCAGCTGTCAAGACCTGAACAGCTGTTCTGCATTTGCGGTCATTAGTGGCCGGCTTCTTAAACCGATGCTAGTGACTGCATCCTTGCAGCAGTGTCTGTCGCTGATCGTCGGAGCGATCGTACGTTACGGATTATTACTACATTGCCTGTCTGTGGTGTGACCGTCTCATCCTGTGGACCCGTGAGTGAGCTTATTAGCCTTATGCCTCCCTGTGTGTAGACTTGTTGGTGTCATAGCCTCAGCGGCCTGTATTATTGTGATTTTCACCGTAATAAAGACTTTAACACAACTCTCTGGTGACGGTGTGGCGTCTTATGGTGGCTCGCGAGGGCCACCGCATGACAGTTTGTCCATAATGAACACCATGTTCAAGCATAAGGGTGTCCATATGAACACCTGGCACCAGGACACCCTAGGTTGCAGGTCGATGCTCAATTTTGTTATTGTGTCATCAGACCTGTGGCAATATGTCTTGAACACTCGGGTAAAGAGAGGTGCAGAGCTGTCAACTGATCACCACCTGGTGGTGAGTTGGATCCGATGGCAGGGGAGGATGCCATTCAGACCTGGTAGATCCAAACGTATAGTGAGGGTGTGCTGGGAACATCTGGCTGAGGCCCCTGTCCGGGAGGTCTTCAACTCCCACCTCTGGAAGAACTTTGACCACATTCCGAGGGAGTGTAGAGACATGGAATCTGAATGGGCCATGTTCTCCACCTCTCTTGTTGAAAGGGCTGCAGCCGCAAGGTCGTCGGTGCATGTCGTGGTGGCAACCTCTGAACCAAGTGGTGGACACCAGTGGTGGGGGAGGCCATCAAGCTGAAGGAGGAGTTCTATCAAGCTTGGTTGGCTTGTGGGACTCCCGAAGCAGCTGAGGTGTACCAGCAGGCCAAGCGGAGCACAGCTTGGGTGGTTGCTGAAGCAAAAACTCCGGTGTGGGAGGAGTTCGGTGAGGCCATGGAACAAGACTTTCAGTCAGCCTTGAAGAGATTCTGGCAAACTGTTCGGCAAGTCAGGAGGGGGAAGCAGCTCCCTGTCCATGCTGTGTTTGGGGCGGATAGGGTGCTGCTGACTTCGACTGGGGATGTTGTTGGGCGGTGGAAGGAATACTTCGAGGATCTCCTCAATTCCACTGACACGCCTTCCACAGAAGAAGCAGGGCTTGTGGATGAGGGGGATGACTTGCCCATCACAGGGGCTGAGGTTGCTGAAGTGGTTAAAAAACTCTTCGGTGGCTGGGCACAGGGGGTGGACGAGATTCGCCCTGAGTACCTCAAGGCCCTGTTGTTGGGCTTTTATGGTTGACACGCCTCTGCAACATTGTGTGGAGGTTGGGGACAGTGCCTTTGGCATGGCATGAACCGGGGTGGTGGTTCCTCTCTTCAATAAAGGAGGGCCGGCGGGTGTGTTCCAACTTTAGGGGAATCACACTCCTCAGCCTTCCTGGGAAGGTCTATGCTAAGATACTGGAGAGGAGAGTCTGGCTGTTAGTCATACCTCAGATTCAGGAGGAGCAATGTAGTTTTTGGCCTGGCTGTGACACATTGGACCAGCTCTTTACCCTCTCAAGAATTCTTGAGGGTTCATGAGAGTTTGCCCAACCAGTTTACATGTGTTTTGTGGACTTGGAGAATGCATTTGACTGCGTCCCTCGTGGTTTTTTGTTGGGGTGCTTCGGGAGTATGGGGTATCAAGTTTGTCGTTACGAGCTATCTGGTCTCTATACGGCTGTTTTGAGAGTTTGGTTTGTACTGCCAACACTCGGTCGGACTCATTCCCAGTGAGAGTTGGACTCCACCAGGGCTGCCATTTGTCACCTGTTCATAATTTTTATGGACAGGATTTCCAGGCATAGCCAAGGAATGGAGGGTGTCATGCTTGGTGACCACAGGATCTCATCTTTGCTGTTTGCAGATGATGTTGTCCTGTTGGCTTCATCCAGCAATGGCTTACAGGTCTTACTGGGATGGTTTGCTGCTTAGTGTGAAGCAGCTGGGATGAGAATCAGAACCTCCAAGTCCAAGTCCATGGTCTTCAGCTGGAAAGAGGTGGATTGTCCTCTCTGGGTTGGGGACAAGCTCTTACCCCAAGTGGAGGAATTTAAGTGTCTTGGGGTCTTATTCATGAGTGAGGGGAGAATGGGGCGAGAGGCTGACAGATGGGTCGGAGTAGCATCTGCAGTGATGCGGACATTGTACCGGTCTGTTGTGGTGAAGAGGGAGCAGAGCTCTAAGGCAAAGCTGTCGATTTACCGGTCAATCTACGTTCCTACCCTCACCTATGGTCATGAGATTTGCATAATGACTGAAAGAATGATATCACGGATACAAGCAGCTGAAATGAACTTTCTCCGTAGGATTGCTGGACTCACCCTTCGAGATTGGGTGAAGACCTCAGTCATCCGGGAGAGGCTCAGAGTAGAACCGCTGCTTCTCCGCATTGAAAGGAGCCAGTTGAGGTGGTTTGGGCATCTGATCAGGACACCTTCTGGACACCTCTCACTTGAGGTGTTTGGGGCACGCCCCCTGAGATGAGACCCCGGGGCAGACCCAGGACTTGCTTGAGAGACTACGTCTCCCAGCTGGTCTGGGAACGTCTTGGTATCCTCTCTGAAAAGCTAGAGCAGGTGGCTGGGGAGAGGGAAGTCTACACTTCTCTTCTTGAACTATTGCCTCCGTAACCTGGACCTCCGGAAAAGCAGTAGAAGATTGATGGATGGATGGATTAATAAATTCATACTACAACAGTGGAAAAAACTGTCAAGCGTTATATATAGCTTCATTTGTGAAATAAAAGTATTAGAAATATATTACAAATTGATTTGTGCTGAAAAATAAATGCCTGAATAAATGACCATAATTTTTTGCCTATTTTTTTAATTATCAGCACATTCATAAATTGTTTAAATTTATGAAAAATATCATCCATCTTTTACTTTCAGCAGTGATCACACAGCTTTAGTTTATATTTTAATAAATTAGAGATGAAAGTTTTTCTAACTTTTCATCCTTTTTGTTTTCTCATAATGCTCCTTATTCAAATGTATTAATATAAATCTGTATCCTTCACCTGTTCTCCAGACTCTCAATTTGACAACTAGTGAATTAGTTGTCTGATAATTGGTTGTCTGATATTCTTCTTTATTTTGGAATAAAACAAAAAGAGTTTTAACCAACTTTCTAAATAATATAACTTTAAAAATCATTTGGTGCAAATTAAGCCAATTAAAAATAATTGCAACAGAGTGGAAAAAACATTAAAAAATATCTTCTGCTCAGCTAAATATTGGTTATAATTTTTTAAAAAAAGTGTGGCACTAATAGACAATCTGCACATATAATTCACTGTCCAAAACCCCACAGATAACAAACTAACAGTTATCCTACACACAAAAAGCTGAAAACATCCTTAAAAGAAAAGGCTCATCTCTACATCACTGTCACAGAATCTGCTCTCCTCTCTTTTTTTTCTTTTTTATTTACAAATTGTGAGGAAAAACTGTCGGCTATGATTTCAGACAAGTATATCCGGTTGACGGCATTTCATAATAAAAGCACATAACAGACACAACCTTTCTGAAAACTGAATTGCTGTAGATGTGGAGAAACGTGGGAAGGACGAGGCTGAGTTTATTTCTCAAGTCCAGTTTTATTCACAATCACATTCTCCAACATCCAAAAACAGAAAGAGGGAGGAATCCCCCATCCTCTATCCCTTAAATACCCCAGGACATCAAAGCACACAGTAACATTGTCTCTTAATCCCAAATACAACACATCCCCCTCCAGGTCTCCTCTTCTCCACCTAAAGTCCTGGTGGTCAGGAAATCTCTCACGGCCATCTCTCTGCATACAAAAGGCCAGACTTCACATCCTCCTGTTACCCCTAGGAGGTTCAGACCTTTTGTTCCTCTGAGACGTGAAGAATACCATAAGCATACAGCAATACACCTGTGAAGCATATGACACCCACATATGTGCACCACATGACCCCCCCCCCCAAACGTCTAAGATGGAACAACATAATCACAGATTGCATGTCATAATAAAATCACTACATATCAGTCCACGTGCCACTTGGGTCTCAGCCTTCTCCCGTATTTACTGTAAACAGGCTGTACCACCCCCACGGCGTCTTCCTGCTGTGGAGCTGCTGCCTGCGGATGAGAACTGTTAGTCAATCTCTGTGGGTGTTCTGGGGAATGCTCTCTAGGGGGTCTGCCGCGCCGAGGAGCCTTAGCCAACTGCACAACTTCGTCAGCTACCACAAAAGCGGGTGTGAGCCTGTTAATGCCAATCATTTCTTTTCTGCCCCCCAAATCTAGCAAAAAATGCTTATCTCCTGTTTCCAGCACTCTATATGGTCCGTCATAAGGTGGGCGTAAAGGCGGACGATGGGCATCATGTCTGACAAAAACAAACTCCGCAGTTTTTAAAGCCTTAGGCACAAAAACACGCGGAAAACTGTGGTGAACGGGGCCAGGTAGCGTGCTCGGGCCCGTGCTATTCTGTAACCGCTGAGCCGGGGAGCACTCTGGCGTTGGATTATCTGGGAGAAATTCCCCGGGCAGCCGAAGTGGCTGTGCGAAAACTAGCTCAGCTAGGGAGGCTTCTAAATCCTCTTTAGGTGCAGAACGCAACCCCAATAAAACCCATGGTAGCTTGTCCACCCAATTTGTATCCATAAGCGACGCTCTGAGAGCCGCCTTCAGTGACCTGTGAAAACGTTCGCATAACCCGTTAGCCTGCGGGTTGTACGCGGTCGTGCGGTGGATCGTTGCCCCCAGGCTGCGGGCCATCGCTGACCAAAGTTCGGAAACAAATTGCGGGCCTCTGTCGGACGTAATGTCCGATGGGACTCCAAAACGTGCCACCCATGCTGTTAAAAACGCGCGCGCCACCTCCTCGGCTGTGGTTGACGACAGCGGAACCACTTCCGGCCAGCGTGTGGTGCGGTCAACCATTGTCAGAAGATGTGTGCACCCTTGTGAGGGCGGGAGGGGGCCTACGAGGTCCACGTGGACATGATCAAACCTTTTAGCTGGGATGTGAAACGGCTCCAAGGGAGCTCTCATGTGTCTATGAACCTTGGACGGCTGACAAGCTATGCAGGCTGCCGCCCACTCTCTAACTTGTTTGCGCAGGCTCGGCCATACAAATTTCTCTCCCACCATTTTGACCGACGCACGCACCCCCGGGTGCGCCAGAGAATGGATCGAGTCAAAAACGCGGCGGCGCCACGTGGCTGGAACCACTGGACGCGGCCGCCCAGTGGAGACATTGCAGATTAGGGGGGGGCATACCGTCTTGGAGCACCCTGTTCTCCAGCCTTAACCCTGTTGGCCCAGACTGGAGCGCGCGCACATCCGCGTCGCTAGCCTGCTCCGCGGCCATGGCTGCATAATCTATCCCCACGCGGACCGGGGCCGCGCGCACTTCCGCGTCGCTAACCTGCTCCGCGGCCATGGCCGCAGGGTCTACCTCCGCGCGGGCTGGAGCCCCCACAGCCCGCGAGAGGCAGTCCGCCACTACATTAAGTTTACCCGCAACATGCTGGATATCGGTAGCAAAGTCTGATATCGCGGCCAGCTGTCTCTGCTGCCGGCACGACCAAGGTTCTGAAATCTTAGCCATCGTGAAAGTCAGCGGCTTGTGGTCAACAAACGCGGTGAAACGGCATCCTTCCAGCTAGAACTGGAAGTGGTGAATGGCCAAGTGGAGAGCTAAAAACTCCCTGTCGAATGCGCTGTATTTTCGTTCGCTGTCGCGCAGGGTCTTACTGAAAAAGGCGAGTGGTTGCCAGGCTCTGGCTACAAACTGTTCCATGACCGCCCCTATGGCCACATCTGACGCGTCAGTAGTGAGCGCCATGCGGGCCGCTGGGACTGGATGTGCTAACAACGCAGCGTTTGCCAGGGCTGTTTTGACTTCAGAAAATGCGCGCTCTCGCTCGGGCGACCATTCGACTTTATTTGTGGGTTTTTGTTTTTTTAGTGCGGCATACAATGGTTGCATGAGCTGCGCTGCGTGGGGGAGGAAACGGTTATAAAAATTCACCATTCCCAAAAACTCCTGTAACGCTTTGACCGTTTGTGGCTGGGGAAAATTCGTTACTGCGCGCACTTTGTCAGGCAGAGGGACCGCTCCCTCTGGGGAGACGCGATGCCCCAAAAAATCAATCTGCGTCACCCTGAACTGGCACTTCGCTGGGTTAATTATTAACCCGTGCTCTGCCAACCTCCGGAAAACTGCCGTGAGGTGGTTTTCGTGTTCATCTTCGGACGTGCTGGCTACCAATATGTCGTCCAGGTAGACGAACACGAAAGGGAGATCGCGCAAAACCGCGTCCATCATGCGTTGAAACGTCTGCGCTGCGCCTTTAAGCCCAAACGGCATGCGCAAAAACTCGAAAAGCCCGAAAGGAGTTATTACCGCTGTTTTGGGTATGTCCTCAGGGCGCATTGGGACCTGGTGGTAACCACGTACCAAGTCTATTTTAGAAAAAATGCGCGCCCCCGCCAAATGAACTGAAAAATCTTGGATGTGCGGGATTGGGTAGCGGTCGTGCGCTGTAGCGTTGTTCAGCCTGCGGAAATCGCCGCAAGGCCGCCACGAGCCATCAGCTTTCGGGACCATGTGAAGCAGTGAAGCCCATGGGCTCTTCGAACGCCTGATGATGCCCAACTTTTCCAGGTTGGCGAACTCCTCGCGCGCTATGGTCAGTTTAGCTGAATCCAAGCGCCGAGCTTTTGCGAAAACAGGCGGTCCGGTGGTAGTAATAAAATGTTCCACCCCGTGTTTAGCCACAGTCGCCGAAAATGTTGGAACCGTGAGTGCTGGGAACTGAGTGAGGAGTGTGTGGAACTTACCACCTGCAGCTGTGACGGTGGCTTGTGCTGTCGGCGGGGCCACTTGAGCTGTACAGGGAATAGAATGAAGAGAGAGTGCATTAACCAGGCGTCTATTAGCAAGATCGACCAACAAACCATGTGAGCACAAAAAATCAGCCCCTAACATGTTGAAATTGACTGCCGCTATGATGAAAGTCCACTCGAATGTACAGCCGTGTAAAGACAGAAGCAGAGTCCTCTCACCGAAGGTCTTAATCGCCGAGCCGTTCGCTGCTGACATCAGGGGACCACTGGAAGGCGCCAGCCGGTCAGCGTAGGAAGGTGTGATGAAACTAGGAGCTAGGAGCTAACAGCTAACAGCTAGGAGCCCGTGTCCACGAGGAAATGCCTCCCCGATTGTGCATCCCTCAAGTAAAGCAGCTTGTTCTCCTCTCCGAGGGCCGCAGCTGCTACCGACCCCTGGTCTTGGCGTTTCCCGAGCGCTTGAAATGGCACGGTGGAATGCACTTGTGTGCCCTCTCTGTGAAGCAGCGATGATAGAAGCAAAGGACGTCGTCTGCTCCGTGTTTTCTGGCCCCTGCCGCCGCCGCCGTCGGTGAGTCTGGTGCTGCAGCCTCTGGCCCCCTGCCCTCTCCGGACATTGGGCCTAGCTCCGCTGCTGCAGCCGCAGCTGTGTGCCGTTTATTGGCGTCGACGAGTCGTTGCGCCTCCTGGCCCAGCTCGTGGTAGTCTCGTCGGGCCAACAGTGGTGAACTGGCCAGGGTCACTCTCACCGCTGACGGTAGGGTCCTGAGGAAGAAGTGGGTGAAGATGAAGCTATCATCTTCGGAGTCTCTCAAACTCAACATCTTCCCCATCTGGTCTGCAGGTCTGTCGCTCTCGAATTCAGTCAGCGCCAGGAGCCTCTCTGCTCTCTCCTCCACTGAGGGGGTGAAGTAACGGATGAGTGCAGCCTTCAACGTGCTGTACTTGTCGCTGTCCGGCGGGTGGTTGATCAGGTTCGCCACCCGCTGGGCTGTGTGGTTGTCCATCTTTGCAACCACATGGTAGAACTTTGTGGCGTCCACCAAAATCCTCCGGAGGTGGAACTGTGCCTCGACTGCGCTAAACCAGGAGCGCAGCTTGCTCAGCCAGAAGTCCGGTAGCTGAACTGTGGCTGCATTCGTTTGGCTGGCTCCTGACGAGTCTGGCTCGGGAGATTCGTCTCCGCTCATGATATGTCTTAGGGTCACCAGTGTGGAGAAACATGGGAAGGACGAGGCTGAGTTTATTTCTCAAGTCCAGTTTTATTCACAATCACATTCTCCAACATCCAAAAACAGAAAGAGGGAGGAATCCCCCATCCTCTGTCCCTTAAATACCCCAGGACATCAAAGCACACAGTCACATTGTCTCTTAATCCCAAATACAATACATCCCCCTCCAGGTCTCCTCTTCTCCACCCAAAGTCCTGGTGGTCAGGAAATCTCTCACGGCCATCTGTCTGCATATAAAAGGCCAGACTTCACATCCTCCTGTTACCCCTAGGAGGTTCAGACCTTTTGTTCCTCTGAGACGTGAAGAATACCATAAGCATACAGCAATACACCTGTGAAGCATATGACACCCACATATGTGCACCACATAGAGGGCTTTTATTTTTACATAACTCAGGATGTTTTGAGCTGTGGCGGTGAAATAAATTTACACTATCCCAGACTTTGGTCATGTCTGGTGAATCCAGCATTTATAGCGCAGTCGACTATAAGGTTATTGAGCAGGAATTCAAGGATTGTTTCTCATTTTTAAGGATAATTAAGGTGTTGATTTTAGATAATCACATTTAAGAGTTTTTATGTAGCTGTAGACACTAATGGGGCGGCTGTTTTTCTCCTTGTTTGTGTTCTTGCAGAGAAATTCTCTCAACAACCGTACATGAACGCATATTAATCTGTCTACACAGAATTAAACTGTATTTTCCTCTGTGATTTTACTTTGACTGGATCTGTTCATGTCTTACCAAGAGTGGCAGGAAGCAGCTGCTGTCCGTGCTTCTCCACATGCACTGAGGACAAAGAGACTGAGCGGCTCTCTGTGCAGTCGCCATCAGATGTGATACAGTCACGCATGGTTGACAACATAAATCATTTAAAAAAATATATATTTTACGTTCATAAAAGTATGAGTTTCCATTGAGAAATGTATCCAATTGCAATAAACAATAATTTAAAAAATAAAATAATTAAAATGAGCTTCATTAATTTCTATGTGTTTTAAGATATAACTGCAGGGAGCCACAGCATGGGGGCTGAAAAGCTGCATGCAGCCCCGGGGCTACAGGTTGCCAACCCCTGGTATAGGTATTAAAGGAATATAGATACCAACTAAGAAAGATATAAAGTTGACATATATTAACAAATCTCATTACATGTGCCCTTTTTTTAATTAATTTGTGCCCCTGCCCCTCAAATGGTCTCTGTACAGCCCTGAAATTAATTCATGTAGCCAGTAAACTGAAGTTGATACAACACATTGGAAAAGAATTCTGTTACAGAACACAAGCTGTGACAACCAAATGTTGCTGTTTTAGGGATCAGTATTTTAAAATTCAAACCACTGCATAATTTAAGCAAAATAAACTTACTTTTAATGTTTTTTCCTCCTTTCCTCCACTTTGAAAGTCCGCTATACTGGAGTTTGATATGTGGAGTCTGCCAGTCGCAGACAGAGGGCGGCAACATCCCAACTGTATAGGGTACCCATTTGCCACAAATACATGCTCAGCACAAACAATTAAGAATTTTTTTATTATTTTTATTTTTCTGATTCTTGTGGCGCCCCCAAAAGAATGGTGCCCTGGGTGCCTGCCCACATCGCTCATATTTGAAAGCGCCACTGGTTAGTGGAGAGCTTCAGTGCAAGCTGTGAAACCCCAAAGGAAAGCTTTGAATGACAGGTCAAGTGGTTGCTAGGATACAGGGCGGAGACCCGTTTGAAGAGAACCTGTGAAGCTCCCAGGAAAACAGGTTTAGAGTGTTTTCTTATGCACTCGGTGGACACGCAGCCTAAACAATGTAGCCAGGCAACTCCTGTAGCATGATACCCAATATGGCATTGTAAACAAAGTCACGTGAGCGGTGAGGTCATGTGCAGCATCTATTAATCCCTGCTGCAACCTGATCTCACTAAAAAAACATACCAAATGCATGTTTTCCAACCTTTCAAAAACATGGATTTGTACACTACCGTTCAAAAGTTTGGGGTCACTTAGAAATTTCCTTATTTTTGAAAGAAAAGCACTTTTTTTCAATGAAGATAACTTTAAACTAATCAGAAATACACTCTATACATTGCTAATGTGGTAAATGACTATTCTAGCTGAAAATGTCTGGTTTTTGGTGCAATATCTACATAGGTGTATAGAGGCCCATTTCCAGCAACTATCACTCCAGTGTTCTAATGGTACAATGTGTTTGCTCATTGCGTCAGAAGGCTAATGGATGATTAGAAAACCCTTGTGCAATCATGTTAGGTCTGCAATGCTGTAATTGCTGCAAATGGAGGATTCTTTGACGAAAGCAAAATTTGAAGGAAAAAATTATTATTTCAAATACAAATCATTATTTCTAACCTTGTCAATGTCTTGACTATATTTTCTATTCATTTTACAACTCATGGTGGTAAATAAGTGTGACTTTTCATGGAAAACACAAAATAATTGTCTGGGTGACCCCAAACTTTTGAACGGTAGTGTATGTAAAACAACAAAAATACAGTACGTACCTGAGATCCGAAGTACAAATGAAATACAGGTACATCTTAGTAAATTAGAACATCATTGAAAAGTTGATTTATTTCATTAATTCAATTAAAGGGGTCATAGACCGAAAAATGGTGTGTTTATAGATTTTAACAGTCTCAAAAGTGTCAACTGGTCCTGTAATTAGCCAAAAATTTTCCAAACAGTCAACGATCTGAAAAAATACACCGCCTTTATCTTGTTTTTCTCTCAGAGAAACTGCCAAAAACGTTTTTTGACTCTTGCTGGTAATACTTCAAGTGTTCAAAAAGCCATCCACTGCCATCCTTGAGACCAGCCCACTGCTCTATTATTGGCCCTCCTAGCTGTCTGTCATGTAAATGGAGGAGTGCTAAAGGCAGCCTATTAGCCCCCATGCTAATACCAGGAAGCTCGAACCAAGCGCGGTGTCATGGGCAATGGGAGCGCGCCCCTCCTCTCCGGCCTCACATTCACAAATTCATCACTGCACCTAAGGCAGAAGACACACCTGCACCTGCTCATCAGCCAGCGTACATAAGGAGGCTCCCTCTGCGCAGTCAACGCTGACTTGTCTGGGTATACTGCCCGTGATCAGGCAAACTCTTATAAGTCTTAAGTGTTAATACGCCATTAACCTTATTTCTCCTTTTCTCTTCAGGTTGCTGCCACCGTGTAGGTGTGTCTCCGGGACTGTGCACGCTCTTCTGCCTCACCACACCGTTCCTCAGCGATCTACTCCACCCGGTCAGGCACAATCAGCTCATCTACCCCCTTACCCTACTGGTTCGTCTATTCCGCGCTGGGTCCTATCGGTCCTCTTAGGATTTCCCAAGTAAGTGGTAATTTGGCTTGCCCATTTCCCTTACTCCACTCCTCAGCTCACGGCTCTCGTCTTCTCTCCACAGGGCCTTTCCTCTGGCGAGTGACTGTTTCTGTAGCTGTGCGCTTTGGATTTTTGCTATTAATAAAATTGTCAAACGTGCCCCTCTGTGTGGTTCCTTTCTGTGTTTGGCATCGTGCACTTAAGCTGTCAAAACTTAATTCGCTATGACATGCGGCTTATATTGTCATTTTCTTTAGATCTTAGTCACCCAAGTCATCCCTGTTATTTCAATTCAGTTCAATTCAACTTTATATAGCCCCATTTCACAACAACAGTCATCTCATAGCACTTTCAACTGTAGGGGAAAACCCCACAATTGCAGAAAGACCCCAGCAATCAGGCGATCCCCTGTGAGCAAGCACTTGGTGATGGTGGAGAGGAAAAACTCCCTTTTAACAGGAAGAAACCTTCAGTAGAACCAGGCTCAGGCAGGGGCAGTCATCTGTTGTAACTGGCTGGGGGGTGAGGGGATAGAGAAGAAGAAGAAAAGAACAGACATGTAGAGAGCAAACAGCACAATGGGGACTTAATCTATGGGGGAGAACAAACAGATGTTAATGACCAGCACATCGTCATTGAGAGTGAAGAAAGGAGTGAAGCCCAGTGCATCGTTGGAGGTCCCCTGGCTGTCTAAACCTATTAGTTGGTGGCAGTAGGACACTTAAGCAGGCTCCTCTGAAGGATGGATAATTTTTTTCACACATAAGGAGTTGTTCAGTACTCCTTATAAGAACTCCTTACATAAAGATATACATAGAGTGATGATAATCAAGTCAGTGACGGTAATGCACCTGTAAGCTGGTTGCCAACCGCCAATCAAATCTAAGAAGAAGAAGAAGAAGAAGAAGAATTAGCAGCATAACTAAGGAAGGGCTCAGGGGTACCTGATCCCACCCTAACTATAGGCTATATCAAAAAGGAAGGTTTTAGCCCTATTCTTAAAATCAGAGATCGAGTCTGACTCCCGAATCCAGATTGGCAGCTGGTTCCAAAGGAGAGGAGTTTGATAAGTGAAGGCTCTGCCTGCCATTGTACTTTTGGAGATTCTAGGTATTACAAGTAATCCTGCATTTTGGGAGCATAGTGCTCTATTGGGATGATAAGGTACTATCAGATCTTTTAAATAAAAAGGGGCCTGATGATTTAGAGCTTTGTAAGTGAGAAGAAGGATTTTAAACTTGATTCTAATTTCTATGAGAAGCCATTGAAGGGAAGCCAGAACTGGACAGATGTGATCTGTCTTACTAGTACCTGTTAAAACTCTTGCTGCAGCATTTTGGATCAGCTGAAGACTTTTTAAAGATGTTTTAGAACATCCTGATAATAAAGAGTTACAATAATCTAATCTAGAGCTAACAAAAGCATGGATTAGTTTCTCAGCATCACTCTGAGACAAGATGCTCCTAATCTTGGCAATATTACACAATTGATAGAAGGCAGTCTTAGAGACAAGTTTAATATGTGAATTAAATAACAGATCTTGATCAAAAATAACTCCAAGGTTCCTCACAGAACTATTAAGAGAAAGAGTAACTACAGAGTTTGATTTGGAAAGGTATTTCTAAGGATTTTTGGACCAACTAAAATGACTTCAGTCTTATCTGAATTTAATAACAAGAAATTACAAGTCATCCAAGCACCGATTTCTTTAAGACAAGACTCTAATTTGGCTAACTGTTTACTGTCACCTGGCTTCATTGACAAGTATAATTGTGTGTCATCTGCATACAATGAAAATGTATGCAGTGCTTTCTAATAATATTGCCTAGCGGAAGCATATATAAACTAAAAAGAGTAAGGCCTAGCACAGATCCATTAAGTCCAGCAAGGTGTTCTAGTCTATCAAGTAAAATATTATGATTAGTAGTATCAAAAGCTGCACTAAGGTCCAAAAGGACAAGTACAGAAACAAGTCAGAATCAGAATCAGATTTATTGCCATTGTTCATGTAGTACACAAACTAGGAATTTGTCTCGGTGCAATGCTGCAACATTAAACATGATAAAATAAAAGAAATAAACTATACATGCAATAAAGTGTAGAATAAGAGTGAGTGATACTGGTCAGCAGTTAAAATATATTAGCGAGCAGCAGATACTGTGGAGAACCATATAGTGCAGTCGGAAATGCAGGAAGAAAACAGTGATGATTGACATAAGACTGGTTGAGCTGCTGTACATAGTGCACGAGAGTCAATAAGTCACTTAGTGTTCAGCAGTCTGATGGCAGAGGGGAAGAAGCTGTTCATGTGACGGGAGGTTTTAGTCTGGATGGACCGAAGTCTTCTACCTGAGGGGAGGGGGGCAAACAGTACGTGACCAGGGTGTGAGGGATTGGCTATGATCCGGCCAGCACGCCTCCGGGTCCTGGAGATGTACAGATCCTGGAGAAATGGGAGCTTGCAGCCGATCACCTTCTCAGCAGTGAGCACGACGCGCTGCAGCCTTAGTCTGTCCCTGGCAGTGGCTCCTGCGTACCACACGGTTATGGAGGTGGTGAGGATGGACTCGATGATGGCTGTGTAGAACTGCACTAACATCTTGGTGGGTAGCTTGAGCTTCCTCAGCTGCCGCAGGAAGAACATCCTCTGCTGGGCTTTTTTGATGAATGAGCTGATGGTTGGCTCCCACTTGAGGTCCCTGGTGATGGTAGTGCCTAGGAAGCGGAAGGAATCAGCAGTGGTGATGGGAGAGCCTGTGAGGATGAGGGGGGGCAGAGGGGTTGTGACTTTCCTGAAGTCCACAATCATCTCCACTGTCTTCAGAGCGTTCAGCTGCAGGTTGTTGTTGTTGCACCAGGACGCCAGCTGGGCCACCTCTCTCCTGTAGGCGGACTCGTCGCCGTTGGAGATGAGCCCGATGAGGGTGGTGTCGTCTGCAAACTTGATCAACTTGACAGACTGGTGGGAGGAGGTGCAGGAGTTGGTATAAAGGGAGAAGAGTAGGGGGGAAAGTACACAGCCCTGGGGTGATCCGGTGCTGATGCTAGTAGAGTCTGAGACAGTCTTTCCCAGCCGCACATGCTGCCTCCGGTCCGTCAGGAAGTCGGTGATCCACCTGCAGAGGGAGTCAGGCACGTTGAGCAGGGACAGCTTGTCCCGGAGCAGAGCGGGGTGGATGGTGTTGAATGCGGAGCTGAAGTCCACAAACAGGATCCTGGCGTAGGTTCCCGGGGAGTCCAGGTGCTGCAGGATGGAGTGGAGGGCCAGGTTGACTGCGTCGTCTACAGACCTGTTGGCTCGGTAGGCAAACTGCAGCGGGTCCAGGAGAGGGGTGGTGATGGACTTGAGGTGGGGCAGGACCAGGCGCTCAAAGGACTTCATGACTACAGAGGTGAGCGCTACAGGTCTGTAGTCATTAAGTCCAGTGATCCGTGGCTTCTTGGGGACAGGGATGATGTCCCCAAGAAGTCCCCAAGAAGTCCATTATCAGGTGTGATAAGGAAGTCATTAGTGACTTTCACTAAAGCTGTTTTAGTACTATGATGAATTCTAAACCCTGATTGAAACTCTTCAAATAAACCATTTCCCTGCAAGTGGTCAAATAATTGCATAGCAATAACTTTCTCAGATTTTTGAAATGAAAGGCAAATTAGAAATTGGTCTATAGTTAGCTAAAACTCCTGGATCCAGCTTTGGCTTTTTAAGTAAGGGTGCAGTGGCATGAAAAATAAGGCAGCGAACAGAGTTTTAAGGGAGTTTATTAAATCATACCACCGTCACAGGAACTCCGCTCACACGCTCCCCCCCAGAGGGCTCGGCAGGCGGCCGAGGCCTCGATAGTCCAGCTTTGGCAGCAAGCAGGGAAGGCTCTGTGCCGGCGGAGGTGGAGGGGGGTGGGGGGTAGTAAATGCCGGCCGGGGACGGTGAAATCGTCCGGGCCGCGCAAAAATTGCTTGTTGTTCCGCGATGTCGAGGGCTGTCCCGTTGAACATGCGGAGATCACAAGAAGAAAAATTAGTCACTGGCTCCTCCCGCGATTAAGGCCTGCAAGGATTAATAGTGGCCGTGAAGAAAAGCAGGGGCGGCTGTAAGAAAAAAACAAAGGCAAAGGGACTTGGCGTGTTGACTTTAGGTGCGGGCACAACCTTAAAGCCCTCGGGAACCGCAGACTGCCAAATTCCCTATGTGTGCCGTGGCTGAGACCATTAGCAAATCCTTCGAGCATGCTGCGTGCGTGCCTCAGGTGTACGAGCAACCCTGAAGGGCCTGTGTGCAGCGGCGAAAGAGGATGGGGGTCTGTAGAGCCGTATGCGTCCCGTGCGTGGTGCGCCGTCCTCGTAACTCCCCGGTGCGTGTGCCGGGGCTCCGTGCGTGGGTGGGCCAGCTGGAGAGGAGACAGGGTCAGGGAGCTTAATCATCCCTGTTCATTGTGTTGGAACGGTGAAAGGAAGCAGACGATCTTTGTCCCTCGAGCTCGTGTAGATGCGTTGGAGCGGTGAGAGGGAGGAGACGATCTTTGTCACTCGCTCGGCCATGGTGCGTTCAGGTCCACGCGCTGCATTCTCTGTCGGCAATGGAGGTCGCCGTTGTGGAGAGAGGACAAGGTGCATGCGCTCTTGTGTGGAGGAGCTGTGAGCGCGGCCGGTCCAGCGTGGATGTGCCGATCTAGGCGTGCAGATCCCACCATGAAGTTTGTTGCGGCTTTCCCGGTCGTGGGTGATGTCCGGAGAGTTCACTGAAGCAGAAGGGAGCTGCTGCGTTCGCTTGTCGTCGGAGCATCACCGCCGGGTGCTGCGTTCGCCGGCAGCGTGTTTTTTTCAGCGTCGGGTCACCAGTGAGGCGGTCCAGACCAGAAGGTTGCGTCGCACAAAACGTGTGCGTCCTCGGGGTCACCAGTGAGGCAGATGATAAAATAAAGGCAGCAAAGTGAAGGTTTTAAGTAGGTTTATTAAATCATACCGCCGTCACAGGAACTCTGCTCCAGCCTTTGTGTGAGCAGACTGGAGTGGGTCCTCAGGCTCTCAGCAAAGAGACACAGGATGTGTGTGTCAGCAGCAGTTGAAGGAATGAGAGAGTGAATTACAGAATATGTGCGGTATTTATACCCAGTTACAGACAATGCATGAAAGGCATTCACAGCAGTAGGTATGGGCATTTGCATTTGAGAGACACAGTAAAGACAGGAAGCATGAACACAATGCATGAATGGCACATTAACATCACAGTACTGAGCCGGAAAAAGCCAGAAGGAGCGGGGCTGCCTGTAGACATTAGAATCAGAATCAGATTTATTGCCATTGTTCATGTAGTACACAAACTAGGAATTTGTCTCGGTGCCATGCTGCAACATTAAAAACATGATGAGATAAAGAGACAAACTAAAAAACTAAGGGACTAAAAACGTGCAATAAGTGTAGAAAAATAAGTACTACTAATAATAATAATAATAATAGTAATAATGAGTAATACTAGTCAAGGCAGTTTTAAATAAATTAGCAAGTAGCAGATAATATGGGGTACCACAGTGCAGTTCATAATGCAACAGAAAAACAGTGATGAATGTCATGAGTCTGGTTGAGCTGCTGTACATAGTGCACGAGAGTCAATAAGTCACTTAATGTTCAGCAGTCTGATGGCAGAGGGGAAAAAGCTATTCATGTGCCGGGAGGTTTTAGTCCGAATGGACCGAAGTCTTCTACCTGAGGGGAGGGGGGCAAACAGTACGTGACCACGGTGTGAAGGATCGGCTATGATCCGGCCAGCACGCCTCCGGGTCCTAGAGATGTACAGGTCCTGGAGAGATGGGAGCTTGCAGCCGATCACCTTCTCAGCAGTGCGCACGACGCGCTGCAGCCTTAGTCTGTCCCTGGCAGTGGCTCCTGCATACCACACAGTTATGGAGGAGGTGAGGATGGACTCGATGATGGCCGTGTAGAACTGCATTAACATCTTGGTGGGTAGCTTGAGCTTCCTCAGCTGCCGCAGAAAGAACATCCTCTGCTGGGCCTTTTTGATGAGGGAGCTGATGGTTGGCTCCCATTTGAGGTCCCGGGTGATGGTGGTGCCCAAGAAGCGGAAGGAATCTGCAATGGTGATGGGAGAGCCTGTGATGGTGAGGGGGGGCAGGGGGGTTGTGACTTTCCTGAAGTCCACAATCATCTCCGCTGTCTTCAGAGCGTTCAGCTGCAGGTTGTTGTGGCTGCACCAGGACACCAGCTGGGCCACCTCTTTCCTGTAGACGGACTCGTCGCCGTT
Source organism: Pholidichthys leucotaenia (assembly GCA_020510985.1). Classification (NCBI taxonomy): domain Eukaryota; kingdom Metazoa; phylum Chordata; class Actinopteri; order Cichliformes; family Pholidichthyidae; genus Pholidichthys; species Pholidichthys leucotaenia. The sequence continues at coordinate 127,466,644 of CM035842.1, read as the reverse complement.
GGAGATGAGCCCGATGAGGGTGGTGTCGTCCGCAAACTTAATCAGCTTAACAGACTGGTGGGAGGAGGTGCAGGAGTTGGTATAAAGGGAGAAGAGTAGGGGGGAAAGTACACAGCCCTGGGGTGATCCGATGCTGATGCTAACAGAGTCCGAGACAGACTTCCCCAGCCGCACATGCTGCCTCCGGTCCGTCAGGAAGTCGGTGATCCACCTGCAGAGGGAGTCAGGCACATCGAGCAGGGACAGCTTGTCCTGGAGCAGAGCGGATGGTGTTGAATGCAGAGCTGAAGTCCACAAACAGAATCCTGGCGTAGGTTCCCGGGGAGTCCAGGTGCTGCAGGATGGAGTGGAGGGCCAGGTTGACTGCGTCGTCCACAGACCTGTTGGCACGGTAGGCAAACTGCAGCGGGTCCAGGAGGGGAGTGGTGATGGACTTGAGGTGAGACAGGACCAGGCGCTCAAAGGACTTCATGACTACAGAGGTGAGCGCTACAGGTCTGTAGTTGTTAAGTCCAGTAATCCGTGGCTTCTTGGGGACAGGGATGATGGTGGAGGATTTGAGGCCGGTCGGCACGTGACATTGCTTAAGGGAGATGTTAAAAATGTCTGTGAAGACAGGAGGCAGCTCTTTCGCACAGTGTCTCAGGGTGGAGGGAGACACACCGTCCGGCCCGGGGGCCTTGCGTGGGTTCAGTCTGGAGAACTGTCTGTGCACGTCCTGCTCACTGATGACAAGGGCAGGGGGGGAGGAGGAGGAGGAGGGGGGGGACCGCTTTTGATGAATTAGGGGCCGAGGAGGCAGTGGAGCTGGGTGGGGTGGGGGAGTTGGACACAGCTGACGAGGTGTCAAAACGGGCGTAATGTTGGGACAGTTTTTGACAAAGGGCTTTGTCATCCTGACCTTTAGAAGCCTGAGGCCGATAGTTGGTGATTTGCCTCAGTCCTCTCCACACAGAAGCCGAGTCATTAGCAGTGAACTGCTGCTGGAGTCTCTCAGAATACACAGATTTAGCTCTCCTCAGCTCTCTGTTAAACCGATATTTGACCTCTCTGTAGTAGTCCCTGTCTCCACTTTTCAACGCTGCTTCCTTCTCCTTCCTGATCTGTCTGAGCTTGGCAGTGAACCAGGGCTTATCATTAGAGTACCTCACCCTGGTGCGCGATGGGAGAATGCTCTCCTCACAGAAGTTGATATATGAGTTCACAGTGTCCGTGTACTCATTAAGATTATGTGTGGCTCCTTTAAACATGTCCCAGTCAGTTATTTCCATGCATGTGTTCAGATTCTCTCCAGCTTCACTGGTCAATTTCTTCGTGGTGGTCACAACAGGTTTAGTGAGTTTCAGTCTCTGTCTGTATGTGGGGATGAGGTGGACCATCACGTGATCAGATAGTCCGAGCGCAGCGCGGGGAACAGCGCGATATGCGTCCTTCACTGTAGTGTAACAGTGATCCAGCGTGTTAAATCCTCTGGTTGGACATTTAATAAACTGTATCGGGGGAGCTCGTGACTCAGATTGCTCCGGTTAAAGTCGCCTACCACAATAACCGGGGAGTCTGGAAAAGTCTGCTCCATGTGTTGGATGTGATCCGCGAGCACGCGCTGAGCTTCGCGCGTGTCCGAGTCGGGAGGGACGTACAGAGCGACGAGGATGAATGAGACGAACTCCCCCAGGGAATAAAATGGCTTGCAGTTAATAAAAAGAAATTCCAGGGCGGGAGAACAGTGTTTGGAAATTACCGTTACAATTTACCGTTATTAATACACACATTTCACTGTTCTGTTATTTGCTCTAGCCGAGCGTTGTGTCTGTCCCAGTCTGTTGTGGGGGTTACGCCACAAAGGGTATAATTACAGCAGTTTTAAAAGCCTGCAGTACATGGCCTAATGTTAATAAAGAATTGATTACACTGGTCAACACCAAATTTATTGTCTAAGTTTTGTCACAATTTTGATGTGTTGAATCCAAAAATCACATTGGTTTTGCTCAATCAGGTCAACTTTTTGAATGATGGCCACATGTTGTTTTATACATTTTTGTTTACATGTACGGGTATTTTCGCTTTATATGATGCAAAATTCTTTTTTATGTCTTGAAATTCCCTAAATTTTGAACAATAATGACGTAACAATCAATTTACATGTACTTGCCTTTATATAAAGGTAAGTACATGCACAGTACTAAGTAAGTACTAAGTAAGTACAGGTTTTTACTTAGCACCTGATCGAGAGAAACGGATGTCATTTTCGGATTCAGTGGTACAAAACTGTCTTAAATCAGTTGCAAAAACACAGACAACTTACAAAAAAATTATTTTTGTAACTCTGTGTTATTTGAAGAATAGAGCTACCAATAAATGGGGAGACTTCTTTAAATAACATGGTAGGAATAGGGTCTAGCAGACAAGTTGAAGGCTTGGCTGAGGAAATTACTTTTTTTACTGACTGAGCTTAGAGCTGGAAGAAAATCCATCACTGACATGGACAAACTGAAATCTATCAGACAAATAAGATCTAAACCACTGCAACTGAATTCCACTGAGTCCAACAAAGTGTTCCAGTTGTCCTTAGGTATGGATGTGAGAGTGAATGGGCTGCACGGTGGCGCAGTGGTTAGCACTGCGGCAGCACAGTTTACCCTTGGCCGGGGGATTGTGGGGATCGTGGGATCGTGGGTTCGATCCCAGCCCCCGACCAACAGTGATCTGTGTGGAGTTTGCATGTTCTCCCCGTGTTGCGTGGGTTTACTCCGGGATTTCTCCGGTTTCCTCCCACATGCCAAAAACATGCATGTTAGGTTAATTGGCTGTTCTAAATTGTACCTAGATATCTGTTTCCTATAGGCCCTTAGAATAGAGGGTTAGTATTAATGAAAGCGCTTTGAGTGGTCTTTGTGACTAGAAAAGCGCTATATAAGTGCAGGTTAGTTAGTCTGTCTCTCTGTGTTGGCCCTGCGATGGACTGGCAATCTGTCCAGGGTGTACCCTGCCTCTCGCCCAAAGATGCTGGGATAGGCTCCAGCCCCCCCGCGACCCTAAAAGGATTAAGTGGTAGAAGATGGATGGATGGATGGATGTTCCTCTGAAATGATATTGTTCCTCCCTTATTTGGAACAACTTTTGGATATTTGCGGGCAGTGATAGATTCTTTAAACATTTTTACTGCAGTTTTAAAGTCAACCAGATCTTTCAACTTGAGAGCTTTTAATTTAAGAAAAAGTGGGTTTGTTGGTTCCCTGTAAGCAGCTTTGTTTATTATTCTAATAGCTCTCTTCTGAAGCATAAAGACTGGATATATGTTTGTTTTATATGTATTTTCCCATACTTCAGTACAATATGTCATGTATGGGAGTATTAATGAATGATACAAAGTATATAGTGTGGGTTGATTCAGCAAATATTTCACTCTGTGTAGTATTGCGCTTGATTTGGATATTTTACCTTTAATATAATTAATATGTGACTTCCAACACAGTTTATTATCGATTATTACTCCAAGAAATTTAATTTCGGATACCTTTTCAATCTCTACACCATTTACACTGAGTTTAGATACTGAGTTGTTGTGATTGTTAAAATTATAAATTTCGTCTTACTTAAATTGAGCACAAATTTGAATCAAACCACAGTTTAAGCTTTCCTAATTTCTTTCTGAGTGTATCCAAAACTTGTTCCAAATTGCTCCCACTGCATAACAAATTAGTGTCATCTGCAAACAATAGTAAATCCATTTTTTCCCCAAAACTTTACATATAAGATAAGATAAGATAAGATAAGCCTTTATTAGTCCCACAACGGGGAAATTCCAGGATTGCAACAGCACAGGGATAGCAACACTCAGAGCAACAATCAGAAGGCAAGAAAAAAAAACAAAAAAAAAACAAGCAAGCAAGAGCAGCTAATATACATATGTACGTATTACTATAAAATATATATATATACACACACACACAGACACACAGTGCAGAGCATTGTAGCTGGATGGAATAAATATATGAATATATGAACACACAGTGCAGAGCATTGTAGCTAGATAGAATAAATATGTAAATATATAAACACCCACAGTATGGAGCATTGCAGCTATATATATCATTTATATACTGTACATATTGAATAACAATGGTCCCAAAACTGAACCCTGTGGGACTCTGCAAGTAACCTTCAGTAACTGTGAGTTTTTGCTACCTACACATACATACTGATATCTGTTCTTTAAGTAACTACATAACCAGGACAGTGCTACCCCCCTTATCCCATAATTTTGTGGTTTCTTTAATAATAATTTATGATCCACTATATCAAATGCTTTTTTAAGATCCAGGAATACCCCAACTGAATACTCTTTATTTTCAACAGCAGTTGATATTTTTTCTATAAATTCCATTAGAGCAAATGCAGTTATCCTCTTGAGTCTGAACCCATATTGCTGTTCACACAATAAATTATTCTTCATTATGAAGTTGTCAATTCTCTCACAGAATATTTTTTCCAAGTATCTTGGAAAATTGTGGCAATAGTGAAATAGGTCTATAGTTTGAAAGTTCCCCTCTGTCATCCGTCTTATATATCGGAATTACTTTAGCTATTTTCATTGCACTGGGAAATATACCTGTTTGGAGAGACAGGTTACAAATATACGTACGTCAGTGGCGTCACTAAGCATTCAATGATAGTTTTGACTAAAAGCATGTCAATACCATCACAATCCGTAGATGTTTTACTTTTAAACAATTTAACAATTTCAATGACCTCACTCTCGTCTGTGTTCTTTACGAAAATGGAGTCTTTTATAGCAATGTTTTTGCTTATTGTATCACCTGTAGATGCCATGATGGGTATTTCTCTAGCCAAATTAGGACCAATGTTAACAAAAAATTTATTAAATTCATCTGCAGGTGAGACTGCATTCACACTCTGAGTCGTTTTTTTTTTTTTTTTTTTTGAAAGATTGGTTGGGTAGCTTGTATCTCGGTTTTTATTTCCAAGAATATTGTTAAGTATTGTCCATGAATTTTTAATGTTATCTCTGTTTTTCTCCAGTTCTTTACTGTAATAGTCTCTTTTACTACTTCTCATTATATATATTAACTTATTTTTGTATGTTTTATACCGCTGCCCTGCTTCTTTTGTCCTTTTCTTTAGAAAAGCTTTATATAATGAATTTTTCTTTTTACACATTTTTTGTAATCCTTTGGTTAACCATGACTTGTCGACAAATTTCTGTTTCAGCTTTTTCTTTACTAATGGAAAATTTTTTTCATAAAGAGTGGTTACAATGTTCATGAATGTGTCATAGGCTTCGTTTACATCTGATACATAGACCTTTGTCCAGTCTTGCTTCAGCAGGTCTTCTTTAAAAGAACTGATTGGATTTTGTGATTTGTATCTGAAAGATTTTAAAGTTTTTTTCTGCATTGGCCCCCATGTGGCCATGGAAAAGTGCAAAGACTGGCAAATGGTCACTTATATCATTTATCAATAATCCACTTTCTATTTTCTTATCAATAATATTAAACAGGTTATCAATAAGTGTAGCAGTGTGAACTGTGATTCTGGGATGTGTTATTGTGGGATATAGACTCATACTGTACATAGAATTCATGAACTCTGTAATTACATTTTGCTGAAATGGATTTAGTAAATCAATATTGAAGTCTCCACAGATTACAACCATTTTCTTACTAGTTATATTATTGTACAGCTCGACTAACTTATCTCTGAATGTCTCAACGCAAGTTCCCGGCATTCTGTATATACAACTTATAATTAGATTTTTTGTTTTATCTTGGTCAATCTCAACAGTAACACATTCTAGAATCCCTGGTAATGCAAAGGACATTCCATTTACAAGTTCACACCTATACAGGTCATCAATATACAGTGCAACACCACCACCCTTTTTTGGAGCTCTATTAATATAAAACATCTGATATCCCTCTATTGCCATCAGAGAAGCCTGCTCTTCAATGAGCCAAATTTCAGAGACTGCAATAGCTGTAATTTTTCTGTCTAGCTGTTTTAAATAGTCCTGAATCTGTGGAAAGTTTTTGTTAAGCCTGCTGCTGTTGAAGTGTATTATTGATAGTTTACCATCTAATTGCACTTGACTTTTAAATTGCTTTTCAGTATAATATTCACAGTGATTATGAATATTGTTGAAGAAGTGGTTGTCAGGATCAATATCATTCTCAATCTCTTGTGGTTTATGTTCAGCATAATGGCATATTTTCAGAGTCTGAATTTCCTCACTCTGTGTCAAATGACTTCCTCCAACTGGGGATGATTGATGTCTACTAAAGTCAGTGATAAGTTTTTTTGTTTTGTTTTTTAAAGTACATTGACATGGTATGTCACAAAAGAACTGTTCTTGCCATGTGTGGATATGGATTATCGTAGTCTCTTAATTTTCTTAATCAGTGTTCATCTACAGTATATTTATTTAAGTCAGTGAGATCTCATATTATTATGGCCTTTGCTTCTTCAGGTGTTCCATTTAGTTTGATCCAAACTCTACAGTTTCTTGTCCATGTTGCTTGTATCTTGTTTTGTCTTTTCAGCATCCGTGCTTACCGTACTATTTCAGCATTAGTCTTTGTTAAATGTTCATTTAGGTAAACTTCTGTTCCCCGTAGCTTTCTGGCCTGCCTCAGTATGTCATTCTTTACCCTTCTGTTCACAAAGCGCATCACAATAGATAACATATTCACAAACATTATGGAAAATAATATCAGGAGTGGGCTTTTATTGAATGATATCAGCGACCACCTGCCGATTTTTGTTGTCTATCAATGTGATTATAGGAAGAAAAAGTATACCAAAAATATTAAATATAAAAGAATAAGAACCGAAGAATCAATGTATTTACTGACAAAGGAATTATTAATACAAGATTGGAAGATAGTTTATGATGAAAATGACATTTTTTATTTTTCATGACAATCATTGTACAATAAATACTGTCCTATAAAACAATACAGTGACAGACAACAAAAAAAAAAAATATTCCTTGGGTCACCAAGGGGTTAATAAATGCATGTAAAAAGAAGAATACCTTATATAAACAATTCATTAAATGCAGAACAGTGGAAGCTGAGATCAAATATAAAAGATATAAAAATAAGCTTACCACTATAATGAAGACCTGTAAGAAAGAATATTACAACAGAATACTAGAGGATAACAAAAATAACATAAGAGGAATATGGCAAGTACTCAAGGGGATTATTAGTAATCGTCCTAAGTATGCAAATTATCCAGAATATTTTATCAAAAACGACAGTTTGATTAATAATATGGAAGATGTGGTCAGTGGTTTCAATAAATTTTTTGTAAACGTTGGTCCTGAATTAGCAAAATCAATAGTGACTCCGGAAACAAACCACAGTGGGTCTGTGAATGAAATAGAGGATAGAAACCCAAACACAATCTTTTTGGGTGCAGTTACTGAAAAGGAAATTATCGAGACTGTGAGTAAATTTAAGAACAAAAAATCAACAGACTGGAATGAAACTGACATGACAATAGTGAAAAAAGTAATTGAGGGAATTGTTAAGCCACTCACCCACATCTGTAACCTGTCATTTCAAACTGGTACATTTCCAGACAAAATGAAAATAGCAAAAGTAACACCTCTTTACAAAACAGGAGACAGTCATCGCTTCACAAATTACAGGCCAGTCTCTTTACTCTCACAATTCTCCAAAATACTTGAAAAAATCTTCACTAAGAGACTGGATGATTTCATTGAAAAACACAACCTCCTTACAGATAGCCAGTATGGTTTTAGAGCAGATAAATCTACATCTTTGGCACTGATCGAACTTATAGAAGAAATTACTAGTTGTATAGACAAAAAAAAGGTTGCTGCAGGAGTATTTATAGACTTAAAGAAAGCTTTTGACACCATTGACCACAGAATACTACTAAGGAAACTGGAAAGGTATGGGATAAGAGGGGTAGGACTGAGTTGGGTGGAAAGTTATTTAAGTAACAGACAACAATTTGTACAAATTGGAGAGCACAAATCACCCTGCATGGACATCACTTGTGGTGTGCCCCAGGGGTCAGTTTTGGGACCCAAACTCTTTATCTTGTATATAAATGACATATGCCAAGTATCAAAAATTCTGAAATTTATTTGGTTTGCGGATGACACAAATATCCTTTGCACTGGTGAGAATTTGCAGCAGGTTTTAGAGGTGGTCACAACTGAAATGGAAAAATTAATGCAGTGGTTCAACAAAAATAAATTATCTCTAAATCTAAAAAAAACAAAGATTATGGTGTTTGGAAATTATAAAATAAATCATGAAATAATGGTAACGATAGATGATACCAGAATACAAACAGTACAGGAAAATAAGTTTCTGGGGGTGACGCTAGACAGTAAAATCTGTTGGAAACCTCACATCAGTCACATCTGGGCTAAATTAGCAAAATGTATAGGCATACTGGGGAAGACAAGACACATCTTGGACTATAAATCATTGGTCTTATTGTACAATTCACTGTTTTTACCTTATCTTAACTACTGTGTAGAAGTCTGGGGAAACACCTACAAGACCAACCTACAAGCAATATGCACATCACAAAAAAGAGCTATAAGGATAATTAACAATGCAGGATATAGAGACCATACCAATTCGTTGTTCTTGAAGTCACATGTCATAAAGTTCATCGATTTAGTTAAATTTAAGACAGCACAAGTAATGTACAGGGCGATTAACAATCAACTCCCAACTAATATACAAAAAATATTTAAAAAAAGAGACAAAGATCGTAATTTGAGAGGAGACTTAAACTTCACAAAACCCAAGATACGTACAACCGAGAAAAGTATGTGCATATCTGTCTGTGGGGTGGATTTGTGGAACAGTCTGGAGCCGGAACTGAAACTATGTACAAACAGAAATCAATTTAAAAAGAGGTATAAGCACCATTTGTTGAAAGGATATATGTTAGAAGGGTAGAATTTATATGTACGATTCATTATGTTCACTCTGGGACATTATGGTACACTATGGAATGGTGGGTGGGACAGCACTGTGTGTATCTGTGTCGTTTGAGACTGGTTTTGATATATGGACTTCATTGTATGTTAGAATGGACGGGTGTTAATGTTGATCTGTAAAAAATACAGTAAATTGTTTACTTGGGGTCTTAAAGGTGGTAATTTGTATAAAATTCACATGGGTGTATCGATGGAAAAGAGGAGTTGGAATTAATAAGTGTTCACTTCTTCCTTCTCCCTTTCGAACAGTGTATAGTATACACTGTTCGCACTTTATTGCATTTGCTATTTGCTTGTTTTTTGTTATATTTTTTGTGTTCGAAATAAACTATCTAAACTCTAAACAATTAATTTCTTTGTTTTATTATCCTTTCTGGGTAAAATATGACAGGCTGAAATTGCATCTACTTCAACCTTTATGTTTCTGCTTTCAAGGAACTGAAGCACCTGGTTTTCCAGGGAGACTGATTCACTTAGGGAAGCCTCCTTACCTCTCATTCCTGCTGTAGCATTGGCATATGATTGGTTTTTAATGTCTAGTCCACTAATAATTAAATCATCCATACGAGAATATTGTTCAAGATCCTTGATGCGTCGCTCCAAGTCTGTAATTTTTTGTCTCTTTCCTTAATTGTTAATTTCAATTCTCGGACTTCCTCCATTAGCCTAATAGTTTAGACTGTTGACTGGCCACTTTGGTCAGCTCTTCTGACATGAAGTTTAGAGATTTTTTAATCTTTTCCATTTCTTCCTTCTTTGGTGGCATTTTTTACTGACCTGATGATAATGAAACAATCTCTGCTGGTGTCGTTGGTATCCAATCCAGCCGACCTCGAATCCAGCTGGGGCCTCAGCTAGCCCCCTCTGCTGCTAGTCTTGCTGCTTATTGCCGCTGTAATTGAGCTCCGATCCAGCTCGTGTCCAGCCGGGGCGCCGGCAGCACCTCTGCTGAGCCCCGCTGCCCACCGGCGCTGTAGTTGAGCTCCGATCCAGCTCCTGTCCAGCTGGGGTCCCGGTAGCTCCTCCACTGAGCCCCACCACCTACCGCCGTCTTCCTCAGTAGTTCCTCCGCCAAGCCCCGCCGCTGTAATTGAGCTCTGATCCGGCTCCTATTCAGCTGGGGCCCCAGCAGCTCCTCCACTGATCCCCGCCTCCTACCACCGCTGTAGTTGGGCTCCGATCCGGCTCCTGTCCAGCTGTGGCCTCGGTTAGTTCCTCTACCGAGCCCCAATCACAAGATTCTAAGAATCTGTGCAGGAGGCTCAGCCGTCATCTACCGGGCCAATGCTGGGTCAGTGAGATGAACCGGGGACAGAGTCGCTCCTTTGTATCGGTATTAGCTACAACTAGCTGTGGCGTTAGCTATAGTGATAGAGCTAGCTTAGCACGTTAGCTTAGCACATCCCACGGCTCCTTCCGCTCGTCCTTCTCTCCAGCAGACCGACAAAGCTCCAGTAAGTTTGGAGGCTCAACTGTCATCTACCGGGCTGATGCCGGGTCAATGGGACGAACCGGGGACAGAGTCACTCCTTTGTATTGGTGTTAGCTACGACTAGCTGTTTGTTGTTTGGACCGACCATAAGAATCTGGAGTACCTCAGGACGGCCAAACGACTCAACTCTCGGCAAGCCCGCTGGCCCCTGTTTTTCGGCAGATTTAACTTCACCATCACCTATCACCCGGGGTCTAAGAACATCAAGCCAGACGCCCTCTCCAGGCAATTCTCCTCTGATGCTGCTGAGGTGCCACCATCTCCCGTTGTTCCTCCTTCACGCATCGTGGGCGCCCTCTCGTGGAGCATCAAGGAGAGGGTTAGGAGAGCACAGGAGAACGAGGCTGACCCAGGCGGGGGGCCAGCAGGAAGGATGTATGTGCCCTTTGCGGTCCGGGGGGAAGTTGTTAATTGGGCACACTCCTCCAAGCTGCTGTGCCACCCTGGGATGGCGCGTACAGTGGTCCAACTTCAGAGAACTTTCTGGTGGCTGTTGCTACGGAGGGATGTCGGGGAGTACATTCGAGCCTGCCCCCAGTGCGCCACCTGCAAGACATCCTCCTCTCCACCGGCGGGCCTGCTTCATCCCCTTCCCATCCCCAGCAGACCCTGGTCCTACGTGGCCCTTGATTTTGTGACCGGTCTCCCCCCTCTGCAGGCAACACCGTTGTCCTCACGGTCGTGGACAGATTCTCCAAGGTGGCCAACTTCATCCCCCTACAAGGGCTCCCTACGGCCAAGGAGACAGCGGACCTGCTCATCCTACATGTGGTGTGGCTCCACGGCATCCCGGTGGACATCGTGTCTGACTGTGGGCCCCAGTTCATCTCGCAGATGTGGCGAGCTTTCTGTAAGGTTATCGGGGCCATGGTAAGTCTGTCTGGTATCATCCCCAGAGTAATGGTCAGTGTGAGCGCACCAACCATGAGCTGGAGGCGGCACTGCGGTGCATTACTGCCTCCAACCTGACATCCTGGAGCTTCATGGACCTTCATGATGGATCCACAGCTCATCAGGGACTTCCACTGGATGCACCCGGGTAGGTTGGATCGGCCGCCGAGAGGCGTCCCGTGGGGGGGGGGGGGTACTGTGGTGACCTGCTCTGTGTGCCTGCTGTCCTAATTGCCACCACAGCTGCACGCACACCTGGTCCTCTCATTAGACAGCCTTCTTAAGCCGCGCTGCCCTTTGGTCTGCACGGAGACGTTAACGCTTCTTCGGTCTGGAAAGACCTCTTCGACCAACCTCATCATCCTGCTCTGGAGTATCTCCTACTTCGCCTTATCCTGTTCCATCAGGTCTTCTGGGAGCCAGAGCACTCCAACTCCAAGTAAGCCTCTGGGATTCCATCCCTTCTCTGCTTCACCTTTTCTCCCCTGTGCGCAGGTGGTAGCCTCCTGGCGGCGGACCTGAACTTCTACATGCACTCTGCATGAGCATCGTTTACTCACCTGCAATTCCTCACCTCACTCCTCGGTGACGACACAGACACGGAACGGACTGCAGCTGGTTCAGAGCCTCTGGGAGTTCTTCAGTGCCTCAGCCCTTTGTCCATTCTGTAAGACTGAACATTCACCTGTTTATTCACCCTGGTCTCAGTAAACTCATTTGCCTGTCTGTTCTCTCTCCCAGGGTTGCCAGTTCGAACCGTGCTCTGCTCGCCCAGCTGCTCACTTCTGCACTCACACACATTCACGCTGCAATAAAAGATAATTGTATTTATTCTGAGTCTGAGTCTCCTTCTGGGTTTTACCAAATATGTCACTTTTCTCCTGAAGAAGTCAAACCAGAATAGAAATCTGGACTGAGATGACTAGAAAATTAATACTTACTGCAAATAAACAATGGAGAATAACCAAGAATCAAGTATTAGCAGTCAACTAAGAGAACTGTTCTGGTGGCCTCCCAGAGTCTCAGCTCCACCCAACCGTCACCAGGAAAAGGTTGGGTAGCCTACCAGACCTCCAGAAACACCAGGATAGGTGAAAAGGTCCATCAAGTGGCCTCCCCGCATCGCTAGGCCAGCCGACCATGGAACCCCGCTCACCTCCCCCAGTAGACAGAAGAGGAGACTGATAACCCCCGCAGACCCCTGGCAGGGAACAAACCACAATGGAATCAGAAGATTGTAGCGGAACCATAGCAGCCTTGAGCACCAGTGCAGCACCCTCGGTGGCCTCGGCTTGAGGTTTAGCAGCACCCTCGGTGGCCCCGGATTGAGGCATGGCTGCACCCTCGGTGGCCCCTGGGCTGGAGCATAGCCCCGGTGGAAGCTCAGGCTTAAATGGCATATCCACTACATCTTCGGCTGGCGGAGCTGGACCCACGAAGACCTTGGGCAGCGGACCGGAACCCACGGAGACCTCTAACATGGCGGGAAGTTCCTCAATGACCCTGAGAAAAGGCTCAGAAACAAGAGGCACAGGAACAAGGTCAGGGTCACCGGCAGCAGTGGAACCCGGTGAGGCGAGCTCAGATGCTGCTGACGGCAGCACCAGGCTCTCCTCCCCAAGAGCCAGACAAGATCTTTCCAATACAGAAATAATGAAAACAAAGGAGAGTACTTGCCTGAGCTCAAGTTCCACCACTGTCCAGGACTCCGTTGATCCGGATGGCAATCCAACTGGCCTGGCCTCCTGGAGGTCCAACTCCAACTCTGCTGCGGCAGCCCCAACAACAGGCATGTGGCAGTCTCTGGACCCCCTGGTGCTGCAACCCATGCAGATGGCTTGCTCTGCGTGGCGATAGGAGATCCACTCTCATCTGGAACTGAATTCTGCTTAATGGAGACCCGGAGATGCTTTGTCGTCGGCTCAAACTCCAACTGGCAGACAGCCCTCCTCCTCCCTCCGTATCGTGGCTGCGGGGCTGGGACCAGGTTTACCAGGGCCACAGGTTCCTCCTCCGTCCGGCGGTTTAATCCTGGCACCGGCGGACACTCAGGGGATATAGGAGGAGACACAGGGGAATCAGGTAGTTTATTTATGGCTGTAGCAGGTGGTAAGAGCTCAGGGGACTGCATGACCTGAGCCTCACTCCCAGGAATCAGACAAGGTAATTCATCAGCTAGAGATAGAGAATGAAAAAAAACACTTGCCTGTTTCCCTGGGGTATGGTGTTCACTGCTGCAGCAGGCTCTATTCTTCCCTCTCACATTATGGCGATGAAGGTGGGCCCCTCGGGAAGACAAGGAGGAGCTGCTCCTGGCGGATCGATGATGGAGACAGCCAGAGAAGAAATCACTGGGCTCACAGCAGGTGGAGGAAGCACCGTAGAGGAGGGAGGAGCAGCTGAGGCAGTCCAGGGTAGGGGAGTTGGTGAAACAGCTGACAATGAAGACCCAGAGGCTGAAGCTGCTGTCATACCTCTCTGCCGTGGTGAGGAAAAAACAGCTGGCTGGGAGACAGAGGAGTTTTTCCAGCGGCCCGTAGCTGGATCCAAATGGGAACCTCGCAGTGTATTCACCCGATAGTTCTCTTCCCTCCGCTTCGGAACAGCCGTATCCCGGGGAGGAGAAGGGTTCTGAGCCGGGTGGCGGCGTCTTCTGGCTGGAGACGAGCTTAATGTCAGGTCAGGAAAATGCTGCTGCTGAGTGGAAACAGTGACTAGCAGCTCGGCAAACTCTGGGTAATTGTTCAACCCAGGATGTGCCTCCACAACCCTAACAGCTGCCACCACGCTCTTCAGAACTTTATCCGGGTTAAAGGAAGAGAGAGCTTCAGCCATGTGATCCCAATGAAATCAGCTGCCCACTGTTCATTTTTGCTGGGAACCCCGGCTGCCCTCCTTCTACGACGCGCTGGAAGACGGCTTTCTGGCGATGCAGACACTGGGGATGGAGCCATGGCAGGAACCTGGTAATGAGGCGAGGAACGGGCATGCTTTGTCGTTGGCCCCATCTTCGGCTTCCTGCAGGACTTCTTCTCCAGCTCATAGTTCTTCTGCTGAAGCGCCGATAGTGCTGACATCCTCTCCCTGCCCTCAGGGTGTTCAGCTAGGCAAGGATGCTGCTTCACAGCTGCCTCCGCAAATTCCAGATACCATAAAGCGTCTTTGGGGGAATGTTGACGAGCTATGGTCAGGAGGGCGTCTATCTCCATAAAAAAAAAAAAAAAAAAAAAAAAAAAATCCAAGATGGCGCCGCGGATGGCAGCCACTGGCTTCTGCTCTCTGATGTTTTTGATAATTTTGTGTGTTTTTTTGGACTTCTGCTCTTCTGTCCGAGTCACCTATTCAAGGGAGGAACTACTTTCACTCAGACTACCTCCCAATGCAACTTCTCTGCCAGTTGCTGCTGCTGATCTGAAGTTTTTTCAGTCAATCTTAGCTGTGGGAGCAGCGGCTATTGGCGCTGGCCGGAAACGAAGGCGGCGTGGTAAACGTGCCGGTGCGCTAGTCAGGCTGAAGAAACGAGGATTTCGCACACCGCTCCCATCGATCCATCTGGCAAATATCCGCAGTTTGGCGAACAAAATGGATGAACTGCTGCTCCTGACTCACAAAAACCGGGATTTTAGCAGATCTGGCGCCCTTTGTTTCACGGAGTCCTGGCTGAGTGAACACATCCCGGACAGCGCGGTCCGCCTGGACGGATTCCAGCTGTTTCGCGCTGATTGCAGCCGAGAATTCTCTGGAAAGACTAAAGGTGGTGGAATCTGCTTCTACATAAACGAAGGTTGGTGTACTGATGTCACAGTGTTGAAGAAGTTTTGTAGCCCTAACCTAGAGTCACTGTTCATAAACTGTAAACCCTTTTATTCACCGCGAGAGTTCTCCTCATTTATTCTGGTCAGAATTTATATCCCACCTGCTGCTTCTACAACAGAGGCCCTGCAGCACCTCGCTGACCAGATAGCAGACGTGGAGGAAAAACATCCAGACTCTCTGCTTATCATTCTGGGTGATTTCAATAGAGCTAATCTCACAAATGAGCTTCCTAAATACAGACAGCATATTAAATGTCCCACCAGGGACACAAATACACTCGACCACTGTTACACAGTTTTAAGAAATGCCTATCATGCCATCCCCCGTGCAGCTCTGGGTTTTTCTGACCACTGTCTGCTCCATCTTATTCCAACATACAGACAGAAACTAAAAACTTCCAAGTCTGTTGTAAGGACTGTGAAGAAATGGACTGAGGAATCAAAGCTGAAGTTACAAGCCTGCTTTGACTGCACAGATTGGAGTGTTTTTGAAGCTGCAGCCATTAACTTAAATGAACTCACTGACACTGTGACGTCATACATCTGTTTCTGCGAGGACATGTGTGTGCAGACCAAGACCTTCTGCACATACAACAACAATAAACCCTGGTTCATTCCTAAACTGAAGCAGCTACGTCAGACCAAGGACGAGGCCTACAGGACTGGTGACTGGACTCTGTACAAGCGGGCCAGAAACATGCTGACGAAGGAGATCAGGCTTGCTAAGAGGAGCTACAGTGTGAAGTTACAAAAAAACTTCTCAGCCAACAACTCTGCTTCTGTCTGGAGAGGCCTGCAGAATATCACCAACTACAAGAGACCATCCCCCCACCCTGTGGAAAACCTCCAGCTGGCTAACGACCTAAACAGCTTTTACTGTAGGTTTGAAAAGAACCTACAGTTCTCACCTCCCACCCACACAAAAGGATTATCTGCAGCCCCAGGAACTCCATCCCTCCTCCACTCTGACCTCCCACCAGCACTAACGATCTGTGAAGAGGAGGTGCGCCGGGTCTTTCAGAGACAAAAGATCAAGAAGGCTGCAGGACCTGATGGTGTGTCTCCGTCCTGCCTGAGAGTCTGCTCCAACGAGTTGGCGCCCATCTTCACCCGGATCTTTAACAGACCACTGGAGCTGCGTGAAGTGCCTTCCTGCTTCAAACGCTCCATCATCATTCCAGTTCCCAAGAAACCCTCTGTTACAGGATTAAACGACTACAGACCTGTTGCCCTGACCTCTGTGGTCATGAAATCCTTGGAGAGATTGGTGCTGAACCACCTGAAGGTCATCACAGGCCCCCTGATGGACCCACTGCAGTTTGCCTACCGGTCAAACAGGTCAGTGGATGATGCAGTGAATATGGGACTACATTACATCCTGCAACACCTCGACTCCCCAGGGACGTACGCCAGGATCCTGTTTGTCGACTTCAGCTCAGCGTTCAACACCATCATCCCAGGCATTCTTCATCAGAAACTCCTCCAGCTCAAGGTGCCCCCCTCCACCTGCCAGTGGATCTCCAGCTTTCTGACTGACAGGTGGCAACAGGTGAAGCTAGGGAGATTTACATCCAGCTCCCGAAAAATTAGTACTGGCGCCCCCCAAGGATGTGTCCTTTCCCCACTGCTCTTCTCCCTCTACTCCAATGACTGCACCTCAGAGGACCCTTCGGTGAAGCTCCTGAAGTTTGCGGACGACACCACAGTCATCGGTTTGATCCGGGATGATGATGAGTCTGCATACAGGCGGGAGGTGGAGCAGCTGATCCTCTGGTGCAGCCAGAACCATCTTGAACTTAACCCAGCCAAAACGGTGGAGATGACTGTGGATTTCAGGCGACACCCCCCTTCATTCCCCCCACTCACCATCCTCAACAGCACAGTGTCCACTGTGGACTCCTTCAAGTTTCTGGGAACCACAATCTCCCGGAACCTGAAGTGGTCCTCCCATATAGACACTGTCCGGAAAAAGGCCCAGCAGAGGTTGTTTTTTCTGCGTCAGCTCAAGAAGTTTGATTTGCCTCAGGAGCTGCTGGTTGTCTTCTACACCGCCATCATCCAATCTGTCCTCTGCTTTTCCATCACTGTCTGGTTTGGATCTGCCACTAAACAGGACAAGACCAGACTGCAGCGGATCATTAAGTCTGCGGAGAGGATCATTGGTACTGACCTACCCTCCATTGAGAACTTATATCGGTCCATAACCAGGAAACGGGCGGGAAACATCTGTGCTGACCCATCACACCCCGGCCACAAACTGTTTGAACTTCTATCTTCTGGTCGTCGTTACAGATCACTGAAGGTCAAAACCACCCGTCACAGGAACAGTTTCTTTCCTCAAGCCATCACTCTGATGAACTCCTAACATTCACCTAGTCCTACCTGTTGCTGTACTCATGACTTTTCATCCATTATTACATTGCACATAACTCTCACACTGCTTTTTACTTCATTCACATTATATCACTGAATCTGAGTTCACATTGAAATACTGTGTGACTGTATATTTTTTCATATATTTCTGCAAAGTGTGGTTAGTCTGAGTAAATAACTACATATAATCCTGTATATATTTGCATCCTTTTATAGAAACGTGGACAGACTGTAATTTACTGTACATACTCTGTTGTCATTGAATCCTTATTTAAATCCTCCACCTGAACAATGAGAGCAAGTTTTTAGCCAAAGTCAAATTCCTTGTATGTGTTGTGCATACTTGGCCAATAAAGCTGATTCTGATTCTGATAAGAGCCTGGACGAGCTCAAAACCCAGGCTCATTGGGTACCACCTGGAAAAAGATGTCATAACCCCCCAAAAAACGCTGGCACCCGAAGAAGGAAAAAATTAGAGCAAAAAACAAAACTCACTGAGGCTGGCACCTGCTTTGGCTGTGACCTACTGTTGTGAATGCCCTTTTCAGGGCATGAATGAGGCACAAAAAGCCAGCAGTGAGTTTGTTTGTTTATTAAAGAAAAGTAACAAAAGAATGCGCCACGAGGGGCAAAACACAAACACTATACATGCGACCCCGAGGGGTGAATAACAGGAGAAAAAAAGAGACAATATAAACACTTACATAGAAATAGTGAGGGCAAATCCTTATGCTGTAGAAAGGCTGGCATCATGGTTAGGGATACCAGCCAGGAAGGGCGAGGTTACAGCGAGGAATAAGCCTCGACAGCAATCTTAAATAATACACAGAAAACCAATCAACCAACAGATGAGGAGAGACAGTAATCATTAACCCTGAACAGCTGTGACAGGCCGCAAGCAGGCTGACAGGTGGAAGTCCTGTCGCAGCGCTGTCAAAATAAAAGCACAAATAATCCCCATAATAAAAAAGACTAAATATACAGGGAGAAAAAGAAGAAAATAATAAGTGACTCGAGCACGGAAC
Source organism: Pholidichthys leucotaenia (assembly GCA_020510985.1). Taxonomy (NCBI): domain Eukaryota; kingdom Metazoa; phylum Chordata; class Actinopteri; order Cichliformes; family Pholidichthyidae; genus Pholidichthys; species Pholidichthys leucotaenia. The sequence goes on along the minus strand of CM035842.1, from coordinate 127,448,035 downwards.
AGACCTGCGCTTGGGATCACTACAAAACTAAGGTATGGCAAGGATGACAATAGTAACCAAAATAGAGCCAAGATCACAATCCAAATGAACAGAGAATCATACAATAATTTAAAGTGAGGATGTAGGTTGACTCATGTCCTGTAACAAGAAAATATACAGTAACTTATAACAAGGTGAGAACAAGAGCTCAGCCCACAGTTTGACAATTTTCTTCTATTAATGCAGAATAAGATAAGATAAGATAAGATAAGATAAGATAAGCCTTTATTAGTCCCACAATGGGGAAATTCCAGGATTGCAACAGCATAGGGATAGCAACACTCAGAGCAACAATCAGAAGGCAAGAAAAAACAACATCTAGTAAACATATGTCCATATTACTATAAATGTACTGTATATATATATATAGACACACAGTGCAGAGCATTATGGCTGGTGAATGTGCAGCAGAAAGTCTAAGCTCTCTCTCCGCGGATGCAGTGGGCCAGCTGGAAGTCTTTGGGCATGATGGTGACCCCCTTAGTGAAGAAGAGACCACCAGGTGGGCCTCGCTGGACTCCTGCAGAGCCATGACGGCGAAGCTCAGGAAACGCAGGACGGTCTTGAAGTCCTGAGCGATCTCCCTCACCAGGCGCTGGACGGGCAGCTTACAGATGAGCAGCTCCGTGGATTTCTGGTAGCGACGGATCTCTCTCAGAGCACGGGCCTGTGACGGCGAGGCCTCTTCACTCTGCCGGTGGCCAGAGCGCCTCTCCGAGCAGCCCTGGTGGCTAGCTGTCTCCTGGGGGGGGGGGCTTCTTCCTCCAGTAGATTTTACGGGCGGTCTGGATGGTTCTTGCCATCGCTCTTTATTATTCTGTCTTATATTTCTTTCACGCCGCCTAAACTCCAGCCCGGCACCCGCGTCGTTTTTGCTACAGCTCCCGGTATGTCGAGTTTCCCATTAGCACCGGGCGGCGGCCAAGTGCTAGCTAGCACTAGCTCCTCCCCGCTGTAACGTCTCCCGCTGCAAACCGTGGCTCCGTCCGCCGACCCGGGAGACCCCCGGATGATCCGTGCGTCCGTGATATATATACAGAGTGAAAGGTTTAGAAAGAAGAAGGAAGATAAAAAAAAGGCTGTTGCAACAGGCAGCCGACTCGTGTGGCGCCGCCGGTCCGGCGGAAATAATAACTTGTTCTAGCTTTCCTAAGAGATTTTTTTTATAAATTAGAAGTTGATTTCTCCAAGCTAAATAGATTTCATCTAATTTAGTGGAGCGCCATTTTCTTTCTAACTGACAAGTCTTCTGTTTTAAGCTGCGGGTTTCTGTGCTGAACCAAGGAGTCAGAAATCTCTGATCAGACTTTCTTTTTTAAAGGACCATATCTAGAGTCTGATGCACAGAAGCTGTCACACTATCTACCAAGCTATCAATTACAGAAGGAGCAAGCTCTCCATAGCTCATCTCCGTTGTGTTGACACATGGCACTGAGGAAACAACCTGCTTAAATTTGGTAACAGCATCATCTGAGAGACATCTACCATACCATACTAAATGTATTTATAAAGCACATTTAAAAACAACAAAGTTGACCAAAGTGCTGCACAGTAATAAATAACCTAAAGTACATATAAAAAAAGTAAAAGACAATAAAAACATAACATGCAGCAGAAAAAGAAGCAACTCACAAGTCTAAAAACAAAATGCCAAACACAGCAGACAATAAAAATTAGTAAAATTAAGGTGAGTTAGTTAGTAATATTTTTCTTTATGAGCCAAATAGTCAGAAATAACAAAATCAAAAGTTAACAGATAATGGTCTGACAGCACAGGGTTATGAGGAGACACTACCAGATTTTCTATTTCTATGCCATATGTCAGAACATGGTCCAACGTGTGGTGGAGATAATGGGTAAAATTTCCGACTTTCTGAGAAAACCCCATCGAGTCTTATATTGAATTAAATGCCATATTAAGGCAATCACTATCTATAGTACATCTACAGTGGATATAAAAAGTCTACACACCCCTGTTCAAATACCAGGTTTTTGTGATGTAAAAAAAATGAGACCAAGATAAATCATTTCAAAACTTTTTCCACCATTAATGTGACCTATAACCTGTACAACCCAATTGAAAAACAAACAGAAATCTTTTAAGAATTAAAAAAAAGACTTACAATAACCTGCTTGCATAAATGAGGAGCTCATTTAGCAGTAGGCTGCACCATCCTTGGTGCATGACCGAGAGGTTTTGCAGGTCTTTCCTACCTATGGCTGTCAGACTTTATAACCTAAGCAGGGCTGCTCGTAGAGGTCGTAAAAAAACCTTACAACCTAATAAATACTGAATGCACAAAACGCAACAAACTTGCACAATAATAGTCCTCTCCATTATACAACTAGGACAATATCAATTGCTACAGAGGGTGACAGCTAGGCTGACTGAAATATGAAATATGCTGTGTGGGTACATATTCATACTATGTGGGGTAACTGAATAGACCGTTATGCTCTTTATTCCACCGAGCTACAATGCTCCGTGCTGTGTATATTTCTGTGTACATATGTATATTCACTGCTGTTATTATCTTATCTTCTAAATTATTGCTCTGAGTGTTGCTATCCCTGTGCTGTTGCAATCCTGGAATTTCCCTGTTGTGGAACTAATAAAAGCTTATCTTATCTTATCTTAAATATGCACACCCTTAAACTAATACTTTGTTGCAGCACGTTTGGCTTTTATTACAGCACTCAGTCTTTTTAGGTAGGATTCTATCAGCGATCGGATTCACGTCTGGACCCTGGCTGGGCCATTCCAAAACCTTAATCTTCTTCTGGTGATGCCATTCTTTTGTTGATTTGGATGTGTGCTTTGGGTCATTGTCATGCTGAAAGATGAAGTTCCTCTTCATCTGCTGCTTTCTAGCAAAAGCCTGAAGGTTTTGTGCCAACACTGATTGGTATTTGGAACTGTTCATAATTCCCCCCCTCCCCACCTTGAGAGAGGACCCAGTTCCAGCTGAAGAAAAACAGCCCCAAAGCAGGATGGTACCACCACCATACTTCACTGTAGGTATGGTGTTCTTTTGGTGATGAGCAGTGTTGTGTTTGTACCAAATATACCTTTTGGAATTATGGCCAAAAAGTTCAACCTTGGTTTCATCGGACCATAACACATTTTCCCACATGTGCTTGGGAGATTTCAAATGTGTTTTTGCAAAATGTAGCTGGGCTTGGATGTTTTACTTCATAAGATAAGGCTACCGTCTTGCCACCCTAGACGGGAGATTGTTGTCACATGTACTAAACAGTCAGTACTTGCCATAAATCCCTGCAGCTCCTTCAGTGTTGCTGTCAGCCTCTTGGCAGACTAGACTCCCTGACCAGTTTTCTTCTTGTCTTTTCATCAGTTTTGGAGGGACGTCCAGTTCTTGGTAATGTCACTGTTGTGCCATATTTTCTCCACTTGATGATGACTGTCTTCACTGTGTTCCATGGTACATTTAATGCCTTGGAATTTCTTTTGTACCCTTCTCCTGACTGATACCTTTGAACAATGAGATCTCTCTGACGCTTTTGAAGCTCTCTGCGGACCATGGCTTGTGCTGTAAGATGGGACTACAAAAATGCCAGGAAAAGCCTACTAGAACAGCTGAACTTTATTTGGGATTAATCAGAGACACTTTAAATGGTGGCATGTATGTGTTGACTCCCATTTAACATGAGTTTGAATGTGATTGTTTAATTTTGAACACAGCCACATCCCCATTTATAACCGGGTGTGCATATTTATGCAAACAGGTTATTGTAAGTTTTTTATTTTTACCCTTAAAAGATTTAAATTTGTTTTCCAATTGGGTTGTACAGGTTATAGGTCACATTAATAATGGAAAAAGTTTGGAAATGATTTATCTTGGTTTCATTTTTTACATCACAAATACCTGACATTTGAACAGGGGTGTGTAGACTTTTTATATCACTGTACATGTATATTAAAGTCCCCTACAATAATTATTCTATCCAATTTCAGCACTAAATCTGCTAAGAACTCAGCAAATTCAGATAAAAACTCTGAGTAAGCTGAGGGAGGATGACAAACTATGGCAAATAACTTTGGGTTTAACCTAAAATTGCAAACATGCCCAATACTGAGGACCAGGCCTTCAAAGGAATTATAACACATTTTTTGCTTTACATTAACTAGTAATTTGGAATGGTAAATTGTTGCTACTCCTCCTCCATGACCAGAACTTCTGGGATTTGACAGTTTAAACAACCAGAAGGAGTTGATTCATTTAAACCAACATAATCCAGTTACCACCTGGTTCATCGGTCCACAGTCCACAATATACCCCGTGCCGCTACGCACCCCCCCCCCCCAGTGGCTCCGACATAACCCCACAGTTGGTGCTGTCACAGCAACTGCCTATAGCGCGACCCAAAGCTGCATCCCCAGAGCTCCCACACCATCCTCTGGGGCTCCGCGCGACTCCACTTTACCCCCACAGGCAACGTTGGGGAACCGCTTTGTGACGGCGCATCCCCCAGCTAGCTGTGGGAGAAGAGTGGAATCCTGTGGAGCGAAATACTGCACTTTGAGATTCAGCAAGTTGGCTTGGGTTGTGGCGACTGACGTGGCACCGGTGATTTGTTGAGGCATCCTGGCAAGACCGGCGTGAGACGGGCCGGAACGATGTGAGACACACCGCCGACTGCAGATTAGTGAACCAGCGTTGCTCATCCAAGCTAGAAGGAGACTAGAAATTACTCAGCTAATGGCTAACTGACATAAGAGGGAGGGTAGAGTTGAACAGCTGAAGGATGTTTCTTAAAGTGATAGGCTTTAAATCAGAGTGTTTCAAGAAAGCCAGGAAAAATTAAAAAAACAAAAAAACAAATTTGCTTCAATAATTAAAAAAATTAAAGAAAATGTGAACAAAATATGTCACAAACACTTCATTAAGACATTCATTCATTCATCTTCCGCTTAATCCTTTTAAGGGTCATGGGGAGCTGGAGCCTATCCCAGCATCTTTGGGCAGGGACAGGGTACACCCTGGACAGATCGCCAGTCCATCGCAGGGCCAACACAGAGAGACAGACAACCATTCACTCTCACAGTCATACCTAAGGACAATTTAGAATCCCCAGTTTGATGCCAATTAACCTAACTTGCATGTTTTTGGCATGTGGGATAAGACATGAGTGAGCTATTTGAAAATATGCATATGAAAAAAGTGCATTCAATGACCCCTTTTAAAAATGAAAGATTCATTACACACACAGTGATTTATTTCAAGTATTTTTTCTTTTAATTTTGATGATTATGGCTTACAGCTCATAAATCCCCCAAATTGATTCTCAAAAAATTAAAATATTACATAAAATTAATTAAAAAAAAGATTTTTAATAGAAATGTTGGCCAACTGAAAAGTATGTCTACGTATGTACACACTCAATACTTGGTTGGGGGCCATTTTGCATGAATTACTGCATCAATGTACACTGATGCAGCATAAATGTACATCAATTACAGCCAGTGGTAACTTCATGCCGCACTGCATTCTTGGCCGTCATTGCCATTTTCATGGTCTGGCTTCTTTGTTTACTTGTAGTCTACAGCATCTGCTAATGCGAACAGACATATGTTCGATGTAACGCAGCAAATAAATTTAAATTCCTTATTCTGAGAAGTTGAATAAGGAAGCAAAGGAGTACTGCCTCCCAAAAATTAAAGAAATAAACGGTATCAATCCATATGAGCACAAGAAAGGGACCACAGATCTCAACCAACTGCCTCAAGTCACACTCAGTGTTTGCCTACCTGGTTTGTGGGATCAGCACATACACCCATGAGCAATTTAAAAACTATAAATCATTAGAGGCTCATGTTCAGTTCACCAATGGATGGGTCCAGCTGCTTCAAATCTTCTGGGTGAATGACCAGAAAACCGTTGTTTGCACAAAGGTAAACAATCATTGTTTCTGCACAGTTTTCTGCACCAGCATATGTTTCTGCATCTATAGGCATTTCTAAGTCCCAGCGGTGAAATGTTGGATTTATGTTCAAATTTGTCATATGATGCTTGATAAGTATATACACATTATTACACAACTGGACATGAAATACTAATCAAGCAATGTGATAAGCCCGATGCTCACGCTGACGCACAAAAAAAAAAAAAAAAAAAAAATTACCAGTACAATTAGCCGCTATAAAAACATTTTCTTTTTTAGGAATATGGTTGGAAGCACCATACTCCTAACAGAGCTGTGTGTGGAAAATTACCCCTCATAACAACGACAATAAAAGTGAGACCTCTATGGTTTGCCGGACACTGCTTATGTGCAATGGACCAGCTTGTTTCCCACCTGGTCTTCTGAACTCCAGTCAATGGTCACACTAGCCGTGGCAGACAAAGACTCGACCAAAAGGGACATGGGGCTTGGAGAGCAGGAGGTGTCAAGGCTGATGAAGGACAGGAAACTTTGGGCCCAACATGTTGCTGCGGCTTCTTTTGCTCCATCCACAGACGACAGATGATGACATACTAAATCAGGACTGATTTTTTTTTTTTCAATTGTTGCTCAAAGTTTAGACCACAGTGTTTACAAAACAAGAGCAAAAGTGTATTTTAGCACAAACGTTAATGTTTAAAAATATTTTTTAACCTGTTTAGGGATTTAAACAGGATATGGGACAAGATGAAAACAAGGAGTAAATGCTGCCCGGACATTTTTATAGTCACCTGGGCCACAGCCGCTCCAGGCTGTGGCCCAGGTGTAGTGTGACTGTCATGCGGTGATCCTCGCGGATCACCATAAGACACCAAGAGTCCACCGATGAGTTTGCAATGATGGTGATTTATTTACAAAACACGAGACACACATACAAGACTATGACTGTGACGAAAAAACACTGAACACTGAGCATGGGACCGTAAGGCTAACCCCAGCCACTTACAGTCTAAAACATGGCATGACATGAACGAGCAAAGCACGAGAATATACACACGAACCTGACCAGACCAGAACGATGAATGTCTGATGAGGCTTGGATGATGTCTGACGATACGCCTGCAATCTAACTGCCGTCAGCATCTGCCTAATAAAGCCGAACGCTAACGAGCAGTAATGACAGCCAGCTGGCCAACCTTGACAGCCGGGAGCCCCACCGAGCGCCTTCACAATAAGAGCCCGGTGCAGCCAGAATATAACCCACAGCTGTCAAAGCTGGCAGCGAGCTATACGTAGCCCAAGCGCGGACAAGACCGGCGCTTGGGTCACAACAGTACCCTCCCTCCAAGGGCGGGATTCCAGAGCGCCCATAGACCACCTTGCCCCCCCGACCCCCTCCAGGGTGGGCGGCTGGGGGCAGGTCTGGAGGAGAGAGAGACCAAACCCAGAAACAGTACAATAAAACACAATCAAGACCAGGCAAGGGAAACAAAACTAACACAGCACAATGACAAAAAAATATACCAAACACTCAGATCAGATTAACTGCCAAAATAACAATTACAGCAAACAGCACAGGACAGCAAGAAAAAAAAAAAATTAAATCTTTGCCCACATGTTTCACAAGTAAATGGCTTCTCACCTGTGTGAATGCTCGAGTGAATTTTCAAATAACCAAATACAGAAAAACAGAACAATTACTGGGTTAACCCTAACTGCACATAAAACAAAATAAGGCAACTGCAGGGTAAACCACAAATACTCAGATACCCAAATAACCATTACAAAAACACAGGATCACAAAAAAACAAAAACAAAACAACAAAAAAACAGAACAATCACTGGATCAACCCCACCAAAAAAGTGACCTCCACCCCCCCAACAGTTCATGCCGATTGGCGGAGACCAGACGCCACAGGAACAGTTCAGATGGTCTCCCCGCGTCCAACGGCCGATGGGCGGTCATGGGGGGCGGGACATGACCGGGCGGCTCATCACAGTCCAAAGCCCAGCATGTCCACTCCTCTGGCGGCCGAACCAGGTCACCCAGCAAAACACATAACACGTCGGGTGGCCGACCCGAAGCGCCGAACCAGCGAAGTAGCTCTTCAGGCGGCCGAGCCGCGTCCCTCAGCCACCAGTACCGGGGAAAAACAGCCCGTGGCGGCCTCCCTGACAGAGACAAAGCTCCCGAGAGCCAGGGCAAGCGAGAAGGGACCCCCACGGCCCCTGGCGATGATGCACAGGGGCGACGACTCAGTAGAGGGACTAGAAGGCAAAGATGAGCCCGAACTCCGTCCGACGGCGAAGGGTCTGCAGCTCCTCCACAGTCCGCGGACCACACCGGCGCTGCACCTCCGCTGGAACCCGATTGAGTCCCGGCTGCACCCACATCGGACCCCGAATTGGCCAAAGCCACTCCCGTGATGGACCCTGATTGAGCCTCGGGCACACTCCCGTCCGGCCCCGATTGGGCCAGAACCGTGCCTGCGGTGGACCCTGATTGGGCCTCTGGCGCACCCACGTTGGACCCCGATTGGGCCAAGGCCGCTCCCGCGATGGACCCCGATTGGGTCTCAGGCGCCCTCCCCGTTGGACCCCGATTGGGCCACCGCAGCCTCCACAACGGACCCCGACTGGGTCGGTGCAGCTCCACTGACGATCTCCACCCCCGAACCTGGAACCTCCAAATCAGTGACCCCAACTGGCTCCATGCCGGCGACACTGCAATGAAGCTCACACACACAACAGGAAAACCGGGATCAGTATCACTGGTAGCAACAGAACCCAGCGAGATGAGCTCGGGCGCAGCAGGTGGCTGCTCCTCACTCGCCTCCCCGAGAGGCAGGCACAAATGCTCCGAAACAGAGGACAGAGACACAATAGGGAGCACTTGCCTGCGCTCGGGTTCTGTTGCCACCCAGGACTTCGTCGATCCAGGTTCAGGGCGGCGACTCTCGTCCGCAGGCTCCAACTCAGCTGCGTTGGGCTCCACAGCTGGCAAGATGACATCTGCAGCCTGAGGTTCCTCCCGCGCTGATGTCCACGCCGATGACCCGTATGGCGTGGGGGCAGGGGACCCTCGACCCGCTGATTCAGACTGTTCCGGCGAGGAAACTCGGGGACGCTTCTCCGTTGGCACAGGTTCCGGGCCGCAGTCTGCTCTCCTCCTCTGTCCACGACGTGGCTGCTGGGCTGGATCCAGGCTTTCCAGCCGCGCAGGCCCCCTCCTCCTCCCGCGACGTAGGCCTGGCATCGCGGACCACTCGGCAGGGGAAGACACAGAGGCAGCAGGTTTAGGAATAATAGTTACAGCAGGTGGCGGAAGCTCGGGGGGCTGCGAACCCCGAACTCCGGCCCCAGGAGTCAGACAAGGCAGATCATAATAATGATGGGAAGAAACAATTTGTACTTGCCTGTCTCCTGGAGAGAAGATGCCTGCTGCAGCAGGTGGAGTTCTCCTTTTATCCCTCCGGGAGAAAACGGCAGGCTCCTTGGGGCCACGAGGAGGAGCCGCTCGAGATGGATTGCTGACAGGCCTCGCCGAAGCACGACTCACAGCATTCCCAGCTGCGGGGGGTGACGTCACAGAGGAGGACATGGCAGTCGGGGCGGCACAGGCATGAGGAGCTGACAGCGCAGCAGATGACAGATGACGCGTGGGCGGCGGCTGCGGGGATTCCCTTCTGTCGTGACGTGAATGATGCGGCCAACAGGGAAGCTGGGTCCTTCCGACGACCCGGAGCTGGATCCGGACGGGATTCTCATTGGGGCTTGGTAGGAGCACGGCTATGGGGCCTACTGGCTGATGGAGTGGCGAAGGGCCCGGGAACACATGACGCTGGGACTGGGCGGGCGACAGGCACTGGATTCCGATCCACAGATCCCCTGCCGGGCTTTCCCTCCAGCCGACGAATCTCCACTCTCGTCAGGGACGCTGTCCTTGCGGGAGGTGGAGGGGTTCCCAGGAGCGCCTTCTCCCTCAATGTGCGTTGTGCAAAAATCCATGATAACCTCTTTTCCCCTTCCGGAATATAGGTAAGATGGTAACGGTGCACAGCCCGCTGTGCGAGGCATAAGTAATGATCGGCCGCTTCAGTGGGCATGAGACGGGCAGCTTCCGCCAGGTAGCCGTCAATCTCCTCCAGCCACTCCGGGCAATAATCACACTCGCTGTCGGGCATCTCCCTACCAAGTCCAACTACAGGAGAAAAAACTCCACACAATAGCAAAACTCACGGAAGAAAGGCGTCTCAGTGTGGCGTCTCCGTTTAGACGTCTGTGGCAGGAGTATACTGTCATGCGGTGATCCTCGCGGATCATCATAAGACGCCAAGAGTCCACCGATGAGTTTGCAATGATGGTGATTTATTTACAAAACACGAGACACACATACAAGACTATGACTGTGACGAAAAAACACTGAACACTGAGCATGGGACCGTAAGGCTAACCCCAGCCACTTACGGTCTAAAACATGGCATGACATGAACAAGCAGAGCACGAGAATATACACATGAACCTGACCAGACCAGAACGATGAATGTCTGACGAGGCTTGGATGATGTCTGACGATACTCCTGCAATCTAACTGCCGTCAGCGTCTGCCTAATAAAGCCGAACGCTAACGAGCAGTAATGACAGCCAGCTGGCCAACCTTGACAGCCGGGAGCCCCACCGAGCGCCTTCACAATAAGAGCCTGGTGCAGCCAGAATATAACCCACAGCTGTCAAAGCCGGCAGCGAACTATACGTAGCCCGAGTGCGGACAAGACCGGCGCTCGGGTCACAACAGACTGATTATTAATCGGAGGGTCAGGTGTTCGATTCCCACTCTCTCTGCAGTCTGCATGTTGAAGAGTCACTGAGCAAGACACTGTACCCCCAGTTGCTCCTGGTGGGTAACGCCAGCACCTGTGTAGGGCAGCTCTGCTGCCATCAGTGTGTGAATGGGTGGATAGCAGGATCTGTAAAGCACTTTGATCATCTAGAGATGAAAAAAGGCGCTATATAAGTGAACACCATTTACCTGAAAGAGGAGAAGCTGCAGAATCTAACGATACCAAACATTCTATGGCCTTCAGTCCCCAGCTGATTTTAAATCCATGCATAATGAAGGCAACAACATGCGCTCTGCTGGGAATTCTCTTCCAGTATGCACAGAAGGGGAATCCCAACACCGCATGTAGCGGTTTGTGTCCAGTTTTATTTATTTTTTTTTGATAGTTTTATCAGACACATTTCTTTCCACCTTCAGACTCCACTCATTTTCATGTCCCATATCTGGCCTGTCATCGCTCACTGGTGAACAAAGACAGGCTGATCACCTTTCCCACAATTCCTTGCAGTTTTTCCATTGAGTGACGTCATGCGTCCATCCTCTATTGGTACTTTTGGCAGTGTGGGTAGGTGCCAAGTCCTGCTGGAAAATGAAACCAGCATCTCCATAAAGCTTGTCAGCAAAGGGAAGCATGAAGTGCTCTAAAACTTCCTGGTTGATGGCTGCGCTGACTTTGGAGTTGATAAAACACAGTGGACGAACACCAGCAGATGAGATGCTCCCCAAATCATCACTGACTGTGGAAACTTCACACTGAAACTCAAGAAACTTGATTCTGTGCCTCTCCACTCTTCCTCCAGACTCTGGGACATTGATTTCCAAATGAAATGCAAAACTTACTTTCATCTGAAAAGTGGTCATCTGTCCAGGGCACATGAAAAATGTTAATTCCATGGGTATGCATGTTTTCTCAGACTGAGAAACCGTGCATTGGTACATTTCTTAGATGAGACTGGGCTGCCCACTGAGATTTCAGATGTTAAACACAAAGGTGAAAGTTGAGGATTCATTTTAGTCTTTTATGAGGAAAAAATTGTGAATAATATAAAAATTTAAATTGCAACAATCTGACTAGATTACACACAGATATCCTCTTTGTATTCTCCCTTATTGCATCCCATCTGCAGGAATATTAACCCTGAGTTCACCTTGCCACATTTGTGCCACTTCTTGCATTTCTGACATCCCTGACTTAAGGCATTATAAAAATGGGTTGACTGTTTAGTCGGACCTAGAAGAAGCACCTGCTCCACTGGTGAAGAAACACTTGTTTTTAACTTTATTTTTTGCTATTTACTGACACAAGAAAGAAATAATCATGTTTCCACTTCTTGTTTGGACTAAAATGCTGTTTTAAAATGTTAATGCTATACAGGGCAGTGGGGTGAAACGGAAAACCCTGTGCTCCGCTGGGCTCCCCTGGGCTACTCAGCTCACATGTGACTAAACTGCACCTACAGGGCCAGGAATAACCCATTCATCCAGTCACATAACAACATGCACACACATAAACGCGCTAGCATTTTGAACAAAAGAGAATAAAGAACGTAGTTAGCATGGCCTCCTAAAAAAACCAGATGTGCATGGTGTTATATCCATAATCCGTAAACCAATGACAAGGCTGGAGGTGCAATAGAACTGAACTTTATTATAGAACTCACAGACACAAGACGCTCCGTACAGGCAGAGGCGAAGGTCAAAAAGATACCTTGCCTCTTCCACCTTGGCCTTTTATACTCAGGGTGGTGGCGGAACTGGAAAGGTGGAGCCACCACCCTCATCACACAATAATATAATATTTTAATATATCACCCCCCTCCCCCCATAGAAAAGTCCAAAACACATACAGTGTAGAGGCTGGGTTAATCATCTCAGACTGGATGCAGAGGGTAAACAGAGAAGGACAATAGCTATGGAGATTATGGTGAGGTAGCAGGAAGAAAGAGTTGGGGGGAGAAGGGATGAATGTATTGTGATGTGAGATGTCATGCAGATGTAAGATGGGCAGTTGGTATAAAAGGAGAACCCCTGGTGTATTGAGACATGCTTTTTCTGTGTATGACTGATGTGAGAGTGAATAAAGTCGCCTGCTGCATAAATCAGTCTCGTTATTTACACTCTCCACACTGGTGACCCCTTGACGAATTATGGAACACGAGGCAAGAACCCCGGAGTCGGCCTGGACGGGAAGCCCCAGCAACGCGGCAAGCATCCCAGAGACGGCCCGGATGGGAACCCCCAGCAACGTGTGCGCTGTTTTGGTCAAACTACCAGACTTTTGGCTGCACGACCCGTGGTCTTGATTCCACCACACCGAGGCTCAGTTCGCCCTTCGGAGAATAACGGCAGATGACACCAAATATTACTATGTGGTCGCAGCGCTGGACGCTCCCACGTCTCAGCAAGTAGCGAGCCTGCTCCAACAGCCTCCAGCCCACGACAAATACGGGACTCTCAAGGTCGCGCTGACCCAGCGCTACACGGTCTCGGTCTGTGAGAGAGCGGAGAGGCTCCTGAGGCACTCCGAGTTAGGAGATGGGTCGGCGGTCGAACTGATGGAGAGGATGTTGGCGTTAAGGGGCATGGACGACAGGCATTTTCTGCTTGCCCACCTTTTCCTCCGGAACCTCCCAACAGAGGCAAGAGCGGTTCTTGCCAATTCGCCATTGCTGGCCACGTGTGACTACCGTGCACTAGCCCAGGAGGCAGATCGGCTCATCTTCACCACCAGAGCCCTCACAGTGAACGCGGCGGCGTCGGAACCCAGCGAGATGACCAGTGGAGGCGAGGAGCCGCCAACGGTAGCGGCAGAAGCACCAGAGAGACACGCTCTGCTTCTACCACCGCCGCTTTGGAGAGAACGCACGCAGATGTGCGCCACCGTGCCAATTCAAGAGCTCGGGAAACACCAAAGCCGGTAGTCGGTAGCAGCTGCAACCGCCGGTGAAGAGAACAAGCTGCTCTACGTGATGGACTCGCGCTTGAGGAGACGGTTCCTCGTAGACACCGGAGCCCAGAAGAGCATCATCCTGCCATCCTACGCTGACTGGCTGGCGGGAGCTAGCGGCCCCGGGCTGGTAGCAGTAAATGGCTCGGACATTAAGACTTTTGGTGAGAGAACACTGACTTTATCCCTACACGGCCATATGCACAAGTGGACTTTTGTCATAGCGGCACTGAGTTTCCCAATCCTGGGAGCTGATTTTCTGTGTGCACATGGGTTACTAGTCGATGTTGCTAACAGGCACCTGGTTAATGCACTGTCTTTTGATTCTCTCCCCTGTATAGCTCGAGGGGCCGGGCCAATAACACAAGCCAATGTCACAGCTTCAGGCGGTAAGTTCCACACACTGCTCACTCAGTTCCCAGCACTCACGGTCCCGACGTTTTCGGCGGCCATCGCTAAACACGGGGTGGAACACTTTATCACCACCACCGGGCCGCCCGTTTTTGCACGACCTTGGTGCCTGGACGCAGCTAAACTGGCCATAGCGCTTTTTGCGCTATGGCCAACCTGGAAAGGTTGGGCATCATCAGGCGATCGAACAGCCCATGGGCATCCCCACTACACATGGCCCCTAAGGCCGAGGGATCGTGGCGACCGTGGCGACCGTGCGGAGATTTCCGCAGATTGAATAACACCACAGCGCACAACCGCTACCTGATTCCCCATATTCAGGATTTTTCCGTTCACCTCGCCAGAGCACGCATTTTTTCTAAAATAGACCTGGTCCGCGGTTACCACCAGGTCCCAGTGCGCACGGAGGACATACCCAAAACAGCGGTAATAACTCCGTTTGGCTTGTTTGAGTTTTTAACCCATGCCTTGGAGGAGCACGGGTTAATAATCAACCCGGCGAAATGCCAGTTCGACGTGACGGGGATTGATTTTTTGGGGCACTGCGTCTCACCGGAGGGAGCGATACTCTTGCCCGACAAAGTGTGCGCCGTGGCGAATTTCCCCCGGCTTTAGACGGTCAGGGCGCTGCAAGAATTTTTGGGGATAGTTAACTTTTATAACCGGTTCCTCCCCCGTGCAGCTCAACTCATGCAGTCATTGTACGCCACGCTCAAGAGACGAAAACCCGCGGACAGAGTCGAATGGACTCCGGAGCGAGAGCAGGCATTCTCTGAGGTTAAAACAGCCCTGGCAAATGCCGCACTGTTGGCGCACCCAGACCCAGCAGCCCGGATAGCACTCACTACCGACGCCTCGGACGTGGCCATAGGGGCCGTCATGGAGCACCGTGTTGCTGGTTCTTGGCAGCCGCTCGCTTTTTTCAGCAGGGCTTTGCGCGACAGTGAGAGTAAATACAGCGCGTTCGACAGAGAGTTGCTGGCTCTCCACCTGGCCATATGCCACTTCCAGTTCTGGCTGGAAGGGCGCAGCTTCACCGCGTTCGTGGACCACAAGCCGCTAACATTTGCGATGGCCAAGGTTTCTGAACCATGGTCGGGCCGGCAGCAGAGACAGCTGGTTGCGATCTCGGAGTTTACAACTGATATTCAGCATGTGTCGGGTAAACTGAATGTGGTGGCGGACTGCCTCTCGCACGCAGTAGTGGCCCAGGTCTGCGCGGGGATAGATTATACAGCCATGGCTGCAGAGCAGATTGGGGATATGGATGTGTGCGCGCTCCAGTCTGGATCAACAGGGTTAAGGCTGGAGAGCAGAGTACTGCAAGACGGCAAGCCCCCCCCTAATCTGCAACGTCTCCACGGGACGCCTGCGCCCGGTGGTCCCAGTCGCTTGGCGCCGCCGCGTGTTTGAGTCAGTTCACGCTCTGGTGCACCCAGGAGTGCGCACGTCAGTCAAAATGGTGGGAGCGAAGTTTGTGTGGCCAGGCCTGCCAAACAAGTGAAAGAGTGGGCTGCAGCCTGCGTAGCGTGCCAACGAGCCAAAGTACACAGACACATGAAGGCTCCTTTGGAGCTGTTTCGTATACCGGCTAAGAGGTTCAACCATGTTCACGTGGACCTCGTGGGCCCCCTCCCGCCATCGCAGGGGTGCACGCACCTTCTGACAGTGGTGGACCGCACCACACGCCGGCCAGAAGCAGTCCCGCTAGCGGCAACCACGTCCGTGGACATGGCGCGCGCTTTTTTGACAACATGGGTGGCACGTTTTGGAATCCCGTCGGACATCACATCCGATAGGGGCCCTCAGTTTGCTTCCAACCTCTGGTCCGCGATGGCCCGTAGCCTGGGTGTTGCAATTCATCGCACAACCGCGTACAACCCACAGGCCAATGGGTTATGCATGCATTTTCATAGGTCACTGAAAGCAGCGCTCAGGTCTTCGCTGATGGATGCAAATTGGGTAGACCAGTTACCGTGGGTTTTGTTGGGGTTGCGTTCCGCACCAAAAGAGGATTTGGAGGCTTCCCCGGCAGAGCTTGTTTTTTCTCAGCCACTGTTGCTGCCCGGGGAATTTTTGCCAGATAATCCCGCGCTGGACAACTGCCCGTCTCAGCGTTTGCAGCATAGCACAGATACAGGCACGCTGCCGGGCCCGGCCCACCACTGTTTTCTACGCGCTTTTGTGCCAAAAACTTTGAAGAACGCAGCGTTTGTGTTTGTCAGGCATGATGCCCACAGCCCTCCATTGTGCCCACCCTACAATGGCCCGTTCAGAGTGCTGGAAACAGGGGACAAACATTTTTTGTTAGACTTGGGGGGTCGTTGGGAGAAAATATGCATAGACAGACTTAAGCCCGCCTTTGTGGTGGCGGATGAGCAAGTGCTGTTGGCTCGCGCCCCTCGGCGCGGAAGACCCCCACTGAGAACTCCCCAGGTAAACAATTCATCAGAGCAGCCACACGGGCAAGTTGAAGGTCCCCCCCCCCCCCTCGCCATGGCCCACCTGCAGACAGACACACCCCCAGGAGCCCCCTGCCGGCACAGCAGCGCCGCGGAGGCGGTAAACCCCCGTTACAGCAGATATGGGAGGAGACTGAAGCCAGAAGGACGTGAGGACTGAAACTCGGTCTGAGATTTGGGGGGGGGGGGCGTGTAGAGGCTGGGTTAATCATCTCACACTGGATGCAGAGGGTAAACAGCGAAGGACAATAGTTATGGAGATTATGGTGAGGTAGCAGGAAGAAGGAGCTGGGGGGAGAAGGGATGAATGTATTGTGATGTGAGATGTCATGCAGATGTGAGATGGGCTGTTGGTATAAAAGGAGAACCCCTGGTGTATTGAAACATGCTTTTTCTGTGTATGACTGATGTGAGAGTGAATAAAGTCGTCTGCTGCATAAATCAGTCTCGTTATTTACACTCTCCACAACACATTGATTAGACCCTCCCAAATTTAGTACCTGAGTCATACTCTAACAACAAATAAAATAGGTCTATCCATGCACACACACAAAAAACTAAACTAGAGGGGGACAGGTGAACTGCCGTCCCACCTCCACACGGCCAGATGGATTATTCTGCCGTCTTTGATACTTAAGAGTCCATAAAATAAAATTTGCCGTGTTCCTTATATAAAACCAAAACAATCCCATGAACTTACACTACCGTTCAAAAGTTTGGGGTCACCTAGACAATTATTTTGTGCTTTCCATGAAAAGTCACACTTATTTACCACCATGAGTTGTAAAATGAATAGAAAATATAGTCAAGACATTGACAAGGTTAGAAATAATGATTTGCATTTGAAATAATAATTTTTTCCAGATACTCAACCTGCTCAAAGGAAGGTCAGTTTTATAGCTTCTCTAACCAGCTAAACTGTTTTCAGCTGTGCTAACATGATTGCACAAGGGTTTTCTAATCATCCATTAGCCTTCTGACGCAATGAGCAAACACATTGTACCATTAGAACACTGGAGTGACAGTTGCTGGAAATGGGCCTCTATACACCTATGTAGATATTGCACCAAAAACCAGACATTTGCAGCTAGAATAGTCATTTACCACATTAGCAATGTATATTAGATATTAGAGTGTATTTCTGATTAGTTTAAAGTTATCTTCATTGAAAAAAAAAGTGCTTTTCTTTCAAAAATAAGGAAATTTCTAAGTGACCCCAAACTTTTGAACGGTAGTGTATATACACAAGAAAACACTACAATATAATGAACACACACACCATCAGTCGACATGCACCTTTATACACCACTACAACATTCCCAAAATACCACCCCAACCCAGGCAAACCCACTGCAATACACACCCCTAGACATGGTGAAACACACATTACATAGGCATTTTTTTTCCCACATAGGCACCTGTTATAGCAGCCCAACATGAGAAACATGTCAACAACATAGCCCGGGCAATTCCGCATTTAACCCACACCATCGCCCCTTGCTATCATACAGTCTTGATAAAGAAGCCATCCCCTGGGGGACTCGTCTGGCAGATCCCGCCAGAGCTCCTTCGTTTCCTTGTCCCTGGAGAAGAGCCATGTCAGGGCCTCGACACCTCCTTCTCCTCAGTAACGCGCCACAGTTCACTAGGGTGTCTCCATGAGTCATCTGACAGCCGAAGGTACCCGTCCTCCAGAACAGCCACCACCTTCAGCCGCCCCTGGTCATCACATCGCTTCATCTTCCCGTGGGCACCTCTCAGTCGAGCCTCCTCCCTGGGTCAAACCATGTCACCAACTCTGAGAGGAACTCTCCTCGACTTCCCATGTCCACGATGTCTCCCATGGGCTTCCGCACTGGGTAGCGCAAGACCGGCGACCCTCCATGAAGCCCGACTCGGCCTGCAGTGTTCCTGTGTGGCACGCAGATTACCCGTGCCAGCCGGTCCTGCCCCGCTCTCTTTCATTTTAAATGTTGGCATAGCCGTTCCAGCCCCGTGCTTCTCTGTGTCTCCAGGCCGAATCCCGGAAGTAGAGGGGGTCGTCTTCACAGCCTCACCTGCCATTATGGGCGTTCCACCATGCCGCTCAGTTTCCTCACCTAGGGTAACATGAGCCCTGGCACCGGAACCCTGCCCTGATGGCCCCGGCTGGAAATTATCCTGTCCATCTCCCAGAATACTAGGCCAAGTGTCGTCCCAAACTGCATCATCGACCACTTGCGGAACCAGCCGTTCCTACAAACCACGGCCTGACCATTCCTCTCCACTGCTGCTGGTGATTGAGAAGCCCAGTCCATAAAACAGATTGCAGCCCATCACATTCGACCCACACTTGGTCACCACGAACTGTATATTGGACACCACCGCTGTCTTGTACCTCGCCGTCAGCTCCAGTGAACCCACGATGGACAGCCTATTACCGCCATACCAACAAAATGGCATTGACAGACCTCTCACACGATGGTAGGGGAAAATAGGAGGAAGCGGAAGCGGAGCGAGCGCAAGCAAAAGCGAGGAAAAAGGGCCGGGATCCATGCTAGGCTAAAGGCTAACCCCTCCAGACCAACGGTACCGTCGCTTCTTCTATCAAACGTCCGCGCCCTCGAAAACAAGGTAGACGAGCTGCGTTTGCTGAAAGAAACCCGGAGAGAATGGAGCGACTGCTGTGTGTTTGTTTTCACCGAGACATGGCTCCACGACAACATTCCTGACGAGGCCATTCAGTTGGAAGATATGGCGATGTTCCGGGCCGACAGGGAAACGGCGAGCTCCGGTAAGAGCCGGGGGGGTGGGCTATGCATCCATGTTAACAAGGACTGGTGCGTTAATGTCACGTTAGTGTCTAAACACTGCTCTCCGTTGGCGGAGTTCCTTATTGTTAATTGTCGGCCTTTTTATCTGCCGAGGGAATTCAGCAACGTGTTTGTAGTTGGTGTTTACATAGCGCCGAGCGCTAACGCTAAAGCTAATGCTAAGAAGGCACTTGGGGAACTGCACAATGCAATCAGTAAAATCCAAACGTCACACCCGGACAGTTTTGTGGTGGTTGCGGGGGATTTTAACCACACCAGCTTAAAGACTGTGCTCCCCAAGTTTAAACAATGTGTAGACTTTAAGACCAGAGGAGAGAATATGTTGGACTTAGTGTACACAAACACAGATGCATATAAAGCAATACCCCGCCCCCATCTCGGCCGTTCTGATCACATGTCAGTGATGCTGGTTCCTGCCTACAAACCTTTATTGAAGCGCAGCAGGCCAGCAGTGAAACAAATCAGGATTTTGCCAGAGAGTGCAACCTCTGCACTGCAAGACTGTTTTCATCACACAGACTGGAGGATCTTCAAAATAGCAGCCTCCCAGGAAGACAGGACAGATGTGGAGGAGTATGCTGATTCGGTCACCAGCTACATCGCGAAGTGCACAGAGGATGTCACTACAGTGAAGACCATCACTATGCGGGGTAATCATAAGCCCTGGATGACTGCAGAGGTGCGCTCGCTGCTTAAAGCCAGAGATGCAGCGTTCAGAGCGAAGGACAGGATTGCCCTCCGCTCAGCCAGGTCTGCGCTTTCAAAGGGAATTAAGGTGGCAAAGCGCGCCTATGCGGAGAAAATCCAGGGATACCTCTGTGACACTAGGAACACCAAGCAGATGTGGCAGGGAGTTCGGACACTGACGGGCTTTAAGTCTAGGCAGGGGGTCGATGATGACGACGCTTCGCTTCCAGACAGGCTTAACGACTTCCTTGCACGTTTTGAAGCATCAAACTCGACAATCAGAGGGAGGGCCGGCCCACTCCCACCATCGGTTGGACCAGCTTTTACCATTAACACAGCGGACACATGGAGGACCCTATCCAGAATCAACCCACGCAAAGCTGCAGGTCCAGACAACATTCCGGGACGTGTGCTCCGAGACTGCGCGAGCGAGTTGGCGGATGTCCTGACTGACATTTATAACATCTCCCTGAGTCAGGCCGTCGTTCCCAGATGCTTCAAGACCTCTATAATTGTACCGGTGGCAAAGAAACCAGTGGTGTCATGTTTGAATGACTATCGTCCTGTTGCACTTACACCAATTGTGATGAAGTGTTTTGAACGGCTTGTCAAACCACACATCACAGCCTGCCTCCCTGCATCACACGACCCGCTCCAGTTTGCATATCGTTCAAACCGCTCCACGGAGGATGCTATAGTCACCACCCTACACTCTGTCATCACCCACCTGGACCAGAAAGACACCTACGCCAGACTCCTGTACATTGATTTCAGTTCAGCATTCAACACCATTATTCCCCAGAGACTGATAGAGAAATTACTCCTTCTCGGTCTGAACACCGCCACATGTCTCTGGATCCTGGATTTCCTGACTGAGAGACCTCAGTCTGTCCGGGTTGGAAACAACATCTCCAACTCTGTCACGCTGAGTACTGGAACCCCTCAAGGCTGTGTACTCAGTCCACTGTTGTTTACACTTCTAACACATGACTGTGTATCCAAACACGAGGGGAACCAGATTATTAAGTTTGCAGATGACACCACGGTGGTGGGACTTATTCAGAGGGATGAGGAATCAATGTACAGGGAAGAAGTGAGAGACCTGGAGGGCTGGTGCAGGGAGAACAATCTGGTGCTCAACGTGGACAAAACAAAGGAGATGATTATCGACTTCCGGCGGTCACAGCCTGAGCACGTCCCCCTCAGCATCGGCGGCCGTTTAGTGGAGAGAGTAGAGAACATCAAGTTCCTCGGAGTGCAGAT
Organism: Pholidichthys leucotaenia; assembly: GCA_020510985.1. Taxonomy (NCBI): domain Eukaryota; kingdom Metazoa; phylum Chordata; class Actinopteri; order Cichliformes; family Pholidichthyidae; genus Pholidichthys; species Pholidichthys leucotaenia. The sequence continues at coordinate 127,426,669 of CM035842.1, read as the reverse complement.
CTCGCAGGACCTGACCTGGAGCAAGAATTCCTTGGAGATCAGGAAGCGAGCTCAGCAGAGACTACACTTCTTGAGGAAACTCAAACAGGCCTCTCTCCCCATCTGCATCCTCAGGACCTTCTACAGAGGTGTGGTGGAGAGTGTTCTGACGTACTGCATTGCTACATGGTACTCCAGCTGCAGTATGTCAGACAAAAAAGCCCTGCAGAGGATAGTCAAGGGGGCGGAGAGGGTAATTGGAGTCTCCCTCCCCTCTGTCCAAGAACTTTTTCAGAACCGTTGTAGGAGCAGGGCACTGAACATTGTCAAGGACCGTTCTCACCCTCTGCATAAACACTTTTAACTTCTTCCATCTGGTAAACGATTCCGGAGCATCAGAGGCAGAACCACCAGACTGATCAACAGCTTCCTCCCACAAGCTGTCAGGATGCTGAACAGCTGACCCGGAATCTCACATACACACTACTGCACCTATGGACATTTTGTATATTATAGTTAGTTATTCTTTTTCCCCAAGTATGTCTCAGGGATGTGTGAATGGATGGGGGGGTGGGAGCTATGTGGGAGTGTGTCTTAATCATGCTGCTTCTTATATGGATGCCAAGAGAAATGCAATTTCATCTTGCCTGCACTACAGTTGTATGTACAGCAATATGACAATAAAGTTTGATTTGATTTGATTTGATTTGATTTGATTTGATAACTCTTCACAGTAGACCAGTTCAACATGGACCTCACCGCGCCCATGTCCACCAACAACGGCATGTCCTCGCCATCCAACATAACAGTCAAATATGTACGGCCTTCTGTGCTTGGTGATACGGTGTGAATAACCGTAGGTGTCGTGGTGGGGGAATCCATTTCACGTCGTCGCTCCCCTCACTCAAACTTCTTACAAGCCCTAGCAAAATGATGTAGGAGTCCACATGTGCCACATCCTTTGCCTTTTGCCGGACACTCTCTCGCCTTGCACTGGTGCTTGGTAGACCAGCAGGCAAAACGTATTGGCGACCCCAGGGCGGATCTATTTTAATAGCGGTATTGTATTCTTTGTCTTCCACGCTATCGTTGCTATCCGGGTCTACAGCCTGCGCCGCTGATTGTGAGTCGGGTTGCCCCAGCGCTGATCTCTCACCAAGATCCCATGACAATTTGTCCGCTGCTTCAAACTGTTGGGCTATCTCCACCGCTTTGGCCAATGTCAGCTCACAGGAATACGTAAGGAGTCTTGACTGCGCAGCTGCACACAACATGTGCTCTGGCAACTGATCATGGACCATTCCTTCTTCCAAGGTCCCAAACCGGCAACCCCCAGCCAGTTGGTGCAGGTCAGCGACATACCGCTGCATGGACTCTCCAGTCTGCTGGCGGCACTGATGGAACTGGATCCTCCAGACTATGACGTTTTCCGGGGCACGAAAGTAGCGCACCATTAGCCCAACCACGTCCTCAAAACTGTTGCTCACTCTTAGTATGCTCAGAATGCGCTGTCCCTCCATGCCAAGATTATGGAATAAAATTGCTTGTGCACGCAATTTCTCCAACTCACCGAGGTTCAGTGCCACCAGATAATTCTTGAAAGTGGCAAACCACCTCTCCCACGGCACCGGCGGCTCGCCAGGTAGCTCCAGAAAAGGTTGAATACCCGAAATGCCTTTATTCATACCTTTTTCCTCGTCGCCAAATGTTATGTCCTTAATCCGTAACCCAATGACGAGGCTGGAGGTGCAATAGAGCTGAACTTTATTATCGAACTCACAGACACAAGACACTCTGCACAGGCAGAGGCGAAGGTCGAAAAGAGACCTTGCTTCTTCCGCCTTGGCCTTTTATACTCAGGGTGGTGGTGGAACCGGAAAGATGGAGCCACCACCCTCATCACACAATAACATAATATTTTAATATATCACACATGGGATCCATTTTAATTTCAAAAATGCACGCTGAACAATTTGAAAAGACATTTCAGAGATAAGGTATCTGTTTAAGTGTTGAATTATTTCATACACAACTGACTTTACTCAGTATATGAGCAACCAAATGGGGTGACAAAGCCGTAGCAGGGACACAGCATTTGACTTGTGAAACATGCCTAGGACAGTAGCATGGTATGCATGTATCATATTCTGCCTTTCAACTCTCAATCATTTTTGGGTGCTTGGCTTTTTTCCCCCCAGGGGCCTGTTGACTAGCGTGGATTGGACAGGTGGCATAGCATGAGGAGGAGTTGACCATTTACCAGCCAATAAAAATAGCTGTGGTCTCCATGATGTCACCGATAAGAAAATCACAGCTCCTGAATGGGGAGGGAGAAATGAAATGAGAGAAATAAAGCAGGGTCAGAGTCTCCCGTATCTCTCATCTATCTATATGTCAGTTTAGTTGAGCATGATTATTTCACCCTGATATTTCTTTGGTTTTGCACAAAATCTTCATCTGCATTTTTTTCTGGTGTCTTTGTTTGAATGCACCCATCTCCACCTTTTTTTCTGGTGCAATTACAAATTCTGAAGTATGTAAATCTTTGTAACCAGTGAGATAAAAGATAACTCTGCCATCACCAGCCACTCAAACTGTCTGATTGCCAGAGAGGGTGGATGAACTAAAGCTGGAGTCTGATCTCACTTCCATACTTGACATTCTGAAGCCACAACACCATGCTGCTGATGAGGAACCTGATCGGTCATAAATCTTCCCTGTTTGACCATGTGACATGCCAAAACTGTGCTTCTGCCCTTTGTGCATCCCGCACCACTCTTTCCCTTAAACTTGCTGCCATGGGTAGTGCCCCTAAACTGGCACACTGAAGCAGGAATGTCAGTCCTAGAAGGTGATAACCAACATGTCTAGATTAGTGCATCTCAGTGCATCTTTCTTGTGCTTGCATGTTTTCTTTTGGCTTAATTGTGTGAGTATGTGAGTTTATGATCACTTGCGGCCACCGAATAGTCTGAGTAATATGATGCAAGGAATGCTGCACATGCTAACCCCTCCAGAGATGCTGCTTATTCAAATTCTGTCTGTTTTAAAAGGATACCCATCAACACACAGTAGGAACTGAGTGAGAGTACCAAAAGTGGCTTTGTGTCAACACGTACTGTCTAGTATCAATATTCGATGATCTATTCATGCCTCAAAGAAGATCCTGATTTTAAAATGTTCATTTCTCACACAACTTTTAACCCACCGAGTAAAACCAGTGTTAACTTTACTGCTGACAATTACTGTTTGACAGAGGCATTCAGAAGAAATCTGTCGTAAAAGGATTTTTCTCTAAAAAGGAGATGAGTTAAAACTGCTTATTTTGAAGAGAGTGTCAACTGAGTCACTGTACCAAGGCCCACCAAGGATTATTGGAGGTGTGAATAATACTACTCTAATAGAGTCCAAGGAGTGAGAATTTAGAATGACTGTCCACAATAAATACCTCACTGACATCTACCTGTATGGTCATTTAGTTAGGAAAGTATCAACATCTGAGGTAAAAATTGCTTCAATAGCATTATGTCAAGCAGAAAAATCAACAGATATATCATGCAACAATGAGTTATGAGTTCTTAATATGCAAATTCACATTTTAAATACCAAAGGTATTGCATGGATGTTGGGGACAGTGCCTCTGTCATGGCAAACTAGGTTGGTGATTTCCCTGTTTAAGAAGGGGGCTGGAGGGTGTGTTCCAACTTTAGATGGATCACACTCTTCAGCCTCCCAGGGAAGGTCTATGCCAGGGTGCTGGAGAGGAGAGTCCAGCCACTGGTCGAACCTTGGTCTCCATCCTGGTCATGGAACACTAGTTAGTTATTTCCCCTTCCACAGCATGTGGGGCACCAGGTGGTGCATAGGGGCGGCGCCTGTCTCAGTTTCTCTGACTCTAAGCCACACAGCTACTGTGAGTAGTGAAAGCTACAGTTGGTCCTCTGGTAGCTCTGTGCGTTAACTTTCCTTTCCCCATTCTATTATGCTGAGCACCAAGCTAGAAGGCGGAAAGTACCATTTTTATATGGTCTTTGGGTATGACCTGACCACGACCTCCCGGTTGTGGGGCGGATGCTCTACCAACTAGGCCACCACTCTGGAGAATGGAACACTAGAACAACTCTTTATTGCTCAATGTAGAAGTTCGCCCAACCAATCTACATTTGTTTCATGGACTTGGAGAAGGCTTTTGACGGCATTCCTTGTGATTTCTTATGGGGGTTGCTTCAGAAGTATGAGGCATTGCAGTCATTAAGCTAACCGGTCTCTGTATAACTGTGAGACTTTAGTTTGCGTTGCCAACAATCATACTCCTTCCCAGTGAGAGTTGGACTCCACCAGGGCTGCCCTTTGTCACCGATCCTGTTGACAATTTTTATGGACAGGATTTCTAAGTACAGCCAAGGAACAGAGGGTGTCTTGTTCTGTGGGCACAGAGTCTCATTTCTGCTTTTTGCAGATGATGTGTTCTTGTAACTGATGTAACTGAGCAATGGCCAACAGGTCTTACTGTGGCAGTTTGCCAACTTTCTCTGCAGAGTGTCTGGGGGTGTGTTCAAGATAGGGGGCGGATCACAGTCGAGCCGCTGCTCCTCCACAATGAAATAACCCAACTGAGGTGGTTTGGGCATCTTATCAGGATGCCACCTGAATTCCTCCCATGTGAGGCATTTCAAGCACTTCCCACAAGGTAGAGGCCCTGGGAGAGACCCAGGACACACTGGAGAGACTATCTTCCAGCAGGCCTGGAAACGCCTTCTTATCCTCCCTGAAGAGCTGTAGGAGGTCACTGAGGAGAGAGAAGTCTGGGCTTCTCCACCCCAACTCCCAGTAGAAGTGGTAGAAGATGGATGGAACGGTGAAATGCTTTTGACTATAGATATAATACAAAATATAATGTAACACCAGAAATAAGTAATGTCTTTTCTGTCTTATGATTCAAAAGTCATTTATAGAAAGTTTAACTGAAATAAACTAACTATAATAGAAACTGAAAATGTGTTGAAGCAAATGCTCAGAACTACTTTTCATTTATGTTTTTCATCCAAGATAAAAGAATATAGTTCTATTTATCTTCAACTGCACTCAAACCCATCCATGTATCAAAACTTTATGCATTTTCAGTTCCACGTCCTCCACTGAGATGGCAAATGCACGTATGACCTTTGAAGTAACATAGTATCTGAATTCTAGAGTCAAGCCACTAAAAATCAGGGTCCTGGTGGCCTGTGAGGACAATGAGAAGGCTGTTTTGGCGAGAAAATAGCCTCACACTTGCACATTCTATCACAGAGGATTTATCACTGACATTTGTGGAGAAGGTTGAACAAGCCAGACCTGACCAAATGTGGCCCTTTGTGTGTGCGTGTGTGTGTGTGTGCCCAAATGTCTGTTTCCGATGACACCCGGTGATGATTTTGAACAGCTGACATGAGTTTGTGCAGAGCTGCACAACGAGGCAGCTGTACATCCCCGTCTTGGACACACACACACACACGCACACACACTCATGCACATGCACACGCTGAGGCAGATAAACAACAGTGTAATCCTGAGGCCCAAGCCCCTTGGGACTGAGCCACATGGAGACTTTAATAAAAGACTTATTGTTTCGGGAGGTAGGCTTCAGGCTCATCTTACAACACGGTCCATTTTCAGACCATCACATTTTCTTCACAAGCATTGCATCCCAGTCAACTTACTCTGACAATTTACCTTTAATGGTGCTATAAAAGGTTGGCAGCAGTACACGTGTGCAGCCAGTTATTAATGTGCTCAGGTATATCTAGCACAGAGAACAAACTATTAATGGTGGTGCTGCAATTTGAATAGTGGTCTAAATAAAACCAGGTTGCTATTACTACCTCAGCTGGCCTGCAACATCTCGGCCAATGAGGAACATTGCTTGGGCAGACCTCTTATATGATGGGTGGAGCTTATGTGTGCTGAAGGGTCATAAGGAGTGATGTAACCTCATGTTTATTTTCAGCATATGCAAGTGTAGACACCTCAACACACTTGCTCAAAGAAATGCATACAAAAGCAATTATAGACCCACACTGTTTTTTATCCAAGGTTTTTGGATTTTGGGGTCCCATTTTCTGTAAGCTGGTCGTCTCACTTGACCGCTTCCTAATTTGGTCACTTGACATAAAAGTTGCAGTGTGCATGTGTGCACACACTCATGCAATCGCACACGCGCGCAGGGGCCTGGTGTTGAAGTGGTGATTAAAATGAGAAGAAGTGTACGTGTGTCCACTTGGGAAGACAAGCGGGAGGCAGAGACAGAGACACGGAGACACAGGGATATTTAGTCATGGCCATTAATACTAATGGTGACCTCCCTTCTCTTCCGTCAGCTGCAGCTGTTGATCACGCTGGTGTAACAGTGAGCTTTCCAGCATTGCATCACTCGCTTTCTCCATGAGTCCTGTGCTGTGTTGCATTACATTACCCTGCAAGTACATAGATAGGCTAGCCCATATTCCACATCTCTCTGCAGGAGTAACAGGCTGGAGTAGGATTAGTGCCCCAATAATTTTAATAAATTACTAACCAATTTGCTTCTCCTCATGAGACCAAACTACACGATTCAGTGACGTTGCATTGCATATCAAAACAATTGTGAAAAACTGACAAAAGAAGAGACCATTTTAAATCCACTGCTATTTCAAAGGGCATTCGCTTAATTATCATGCCAGTAACCTGCCAAGAGTTATGCATGATGCATGCATGGCGAGATGCTGGTCATGTTCTGCATCCAGAGAATGCAGCAGAGGGACGATGTAACTTCCCTCAGAGCTCATCAACTTGCATACATCAGAGACATTCCACCTCATCTGACACTCATCCATGGAATTCTGCAAACTTTCCACACTATTCTCACAGGCATTCTGAAGTGCCTGTCAAAAAAGACTGGCATGCCCAAACATAAGGCACCTGTAAACACTGAAAGCAAAATAAACACACGACACCTATTAGAGAATATTGATGGTTTTCAGATTTTATGGACGCTTTTTGCTGTCTTTCTGTATTGGACACATTAGGAATTAGGCTGTGGCATGTATGGGATTGGGTATGCTTGTGTGTGCGTGTGAAAACATCTTTTTGTTTGCACTGCTGATAGGTGATAATTTGTCATAGATTTGTGCACAGTCCCTTTCCCTTCTATGCTGGTATGACCAGCGTATGCAACCTATAGTTGACACCTATGTGTCATTCTGGGAACGCACTAAATACTTAAGATGACTTGAGGGTTTACTAGGCAACCAAGGCCTGTTTTAAGACCGAGGATACTTTTGGCTTGAACTGATGGCATAGGTTTCAAAGTACAGAATGAGAAATAAAAAGTCACTGAACATCATATATCACGTTTATTGTTTGTGTGTGCATGTTATAAGCTAGATGACTTCATCGCAATCTATTTGCGGAAAGGACTAACTTCTATTTTCTAAGCATGGAGCAAAAGGTTGAATTACACATGATCCTTTTTCTTCTTTTATTTTAAAAATCAGCAGTGTTTTATATGTGAATTGGAATTCTTAAATCAATCATAAATGTAAATTATCCCTGAATCAATAATCTGTCAAAAAATATTATTGGGGCTGTTGGTGGTTTTGATGTCAGGAGTTGATGTCTATAAGGTGGGAGGGGTTGACACAGAGATGTACAGGACAGGACCCCCTCGTGCCTGCTCCATAAACCTCTCCACATTTTGCTGCCGCAGCTGTTGCGGCGCACGCGGGGAGAGCGGAGTGGTGCGCTCCTTCTGGAGTGATTACGCGGAGTCCGACGGCGGCTTTCCACGCTCATCCGTGAACATCGATTACTCCTGGACAGCATCGGGATGCTGTCACGCTCTCACTCACTGAGGTCTGTTTCAACAGAGCAGTGACGGCACCGCTCATTTACCATGAGCTGTTTGGATGTTATGTACCCAGCCTATGGACATTACGCACCGACTGCACCAGCTTTTATCAATAGCTTACAGGTAGGGGAGGCTGTACGCATTAAAACGTCTCACTGTCTTGTTTTCTAAATGAGCGCAAATGGTTTTTTGTGTGACAAACCAGTCAGCCTAACCGCTGCAGCTCGTGCGTAAAAGCAACTAGTCTCGTTTCAGGGAAGTTTTGCGTTATTCTCTGTCATTTTGATTGTGACTTCAGTATTCCTTTGGGCCAATTAGACATTTTTATGTTAGTTCCAAAATTAAAATCTTGCATAAAATTCCTCTGATCTCTCGACTTCACTCTTTGCGCACGCATGCTCACCGCCACAGAGGCGGACGTAACTATACTGGTGCCCCAAAGAAATGTCCCATCAGCCCCAGACCTGTTCTCACACTTGCCTTTACTCTCTCCCCCCCCCCAACTCCTGTTTTTTTTTTTTTTTTTTTTACCTGCCAGGCTCCTACAGGTCTGAGCAGCTCTTCGTCTCACTGCCGGGATTTTATGGACACTCCCAGCGGTCCCGAGGGCATGTCCGGGGGCCCAGGCACTGGAGGATCAGCTACATCCTCTTCTTCATCCAGCTCGTCTTCTTCCTCCTACACCCCCGCGGCTCCTAGGACAGACGAAGGCCCCAAGGGGAAGCAAGAGCCCCCCGAGGCAGAGTACCTGACGTCGCGCTGCGTCGTCTTCACCTACTATCAGGGGGACATCAGCAGCGTGGTGGATGAGCACTTTTCCAGGGCCCTCAGTTCCTACATGGACGGAGAGAGCAAACGGCGGGCGCCAGAACAACAGGGCACAGGTATATATATATATATATATATATATATATATGGGAATGTCCAAAATAATTCTTGCAAATAAAAATGCCTACCTGCATATGTTGATGACACTAAACACAGGGTGCATAGATGGGTATTATAAAATAAGCTGAATGAAAATGACACTTGTTTTGATGCAGTAAACAAAAAAAATCCCTTCAAGAAATGCTCAATTTTCCCATTTTTCTCAAATTTGGATCAGTGAACTATTCATAACTAGATTGCACCCAGAGAATGCATATCTCCACCAAGGCCCTATCTCGAATGTTGGTTTGTCTGTCTGCCTGTTTATGTGCAGGAATATGCAAAACCTATTGGACGAATCCGATGAGCCACCAAGGCCCCATCTCACAATGGAAAAGTGAAAAAGTGATCAAGCATCCGCATCCCAACCCCGATCACCTCCAAAATCTAATGGGTTCATCCATAGTCCAGTGGCCACCTCTGGTGAAAATTTTTATCAAAATCCATCCCGCAGTTTTTGTGTAATCCTGCTAAAAGACAGACAAACAAAGCAACAAGATCACATTAATGCATGAAGGGTGCTAAACTGACATCCGGTACGTTTACTTATTCATGGCCCCACGCCACATTTGATGCATCTGGTTCCACACATTTGGGGCCACACAAGGTGAGCGGTTATCTCAGCAAGTGGCTTCACACAAGTGGTTCGATGACAGGTTAGAGGTTGTGGGAACTCATGTTCCTTAAGCGTTTGGGGCACATGGTCATAAAAAATCAGGAGTTGTTTGGAAGTCAGAAGGGACCTCTTGGACAGTGATTAGGCTAAAGGTCAAAAAAGCATCAAGACACCCTTGACTACAAAACTACAAAAATCCATTGATTTTAGTAAGATTTAAGATGAAAGTTCTAATGATGATTTTATCTTTTGTGGGATTCCTTGTCACTCTTACCTCTGCATGGGGTTGAGAAATACAATTTATGTTAACACAGGGGTGTCCAGTCATGTGCCATGGAGGGCCAGGACCCTGCAGATTTTCTCTTCTACCCAGTCTCTTCAGCAGGTGTTTTCACTTGTCAGCAATCTGTGGGAAGAAGTTCAGTGGAATCTGCTGTTGAAGACACTGGTTGGAGGTAAAGCCTGCAGGGTCTTGGCCCTCCATGGCACATGATTGGACACCCCTGTGTTAACAGTTTTATACATTTTCTTTTTAACAGCACGCAACAGCCTATTTAGTTAACACAAACAGAAACACTCCAACAGTGTCTTAAAGTACAATTTGATTAATATATATATTTCTCTTTTTTTAGTTGCCTTTCAAGTTCATCAGAGCACAAATTGAAAAGCCTCAAAATCAGGCATCCCTCAGTTATCCATGTAGGGCCTACGGCTTCCGCTCATGCTGGTGCTCTAAGTAGCTTTCCCTGTTAAGCTGGACGTCTTCATTTCGGCACCAACGGGCGCTTCCTGCCCCACAACAGAGTCTATGTTTATACACGGCTGTAAGGCCACAGCCTCGCTGGCGTATCCCCTTCAAACGTCTCCGTGGGTGCCATGGCTGATTTTCCCTCCTGTCCACCCATTCCCCCCCCCGCCCCCCACAATGGTTACTCAGTCAGGTGCAAGCTGGCCAGTCAAGATTAATGTACATTGCGGTCAGTGTGATTGGCATCAGTGAGGAACACTGTGTCTTGTTGCCTTTTTTGAGGAGTATCAGCGCATTAAGTCTCACAACAGCTTGCTGACATTCTGTCAAGGGTGAAGGGGGAGCAGAGAAAACAACAGGTGGGGGTGCAGGAGACAGAAGAGAGGGGCAGTGGGCGCTAGCAAAGGGCCAGTGTGTGTGTGTGTGTGTGTGTGTGTGTGTGTGTACTTTGTGTTGTGAGACTTTTAGATGCACCGGGCTGACAAGAGAGCCTATGTGGCTTGGGCTCCTTCCAAGTCAGTCAGAATGTCGGCCTTATATAGAATTCCAGGGTACAGGGACAACTCTCTTTCCACATGTCCTTCTGTCTCCGTTTCTCTCGCTCCCTCTGTCTGCTCGAGCGTGGTTGTGTTTATTTCTGTGTCTCATTTGGGCTAGGACAATGTGACAGTATGACCCAATGGGGAAGATATCTGGACCAGAGGGTGTAAGAGTCATGTGACTGACATCTAGGTTTGACTAGGCATTCCCCCCCCCCCCCCCGCACAGCTCCAGCCGTTCTATTTTCTTCTATAAATCAACAGATTCACAACATACTGTAGTTCTGCAACTATTTTTTGACTTGGCCTAAATGTGTTAACTGTGTGCCCTTCTCCTTCACCTATCAGACACCCCTTCACCCAGCAGCCGGCGAAGCTTCCCCCCATCCTTCTGGGACAGTAACTATTCCTCACCGCAGAGTCGATCCCACTGTGAGACGGGCGCAGCTTCCTATTCCATGGACCCATATGCCTCAGGATTACACCCGGGCCTGCAGCACCCGCATCATCCTCATCCACACGCTCATCCTCACTCCCACCCCCACCCATCAGAAAGCTGGGGATATCCTCAAGCGCAGGCCTACGGACCTCCGCGGCCCCTCCATGAACTGTACTCACCCTCGGCCCTGGAGCCGCACTATGGGCCCCTGCTCATGCCCGCCGTGAGACCACCTCATCTCCCTACTTTGCCGAGCCACTATGAAGTGAGCAAACTGGAACCCACTGCCTCCTGGCCCAGCCTGCTCCCACCAGGAGATGTTGGCCAAACGCTGGCGCTCAATATGGATGCAGGTAGCTTTTGAAAACGTTCATTACTGGTGTCCCAGTTTTATCTGATGAGAGGTTTATGTCTTTAAATACCAGACGATAATCATTATAAAGTGTAAAATGAACGTCAAATATTGCCCAGTAAAGCAGTAATTGTCCCATCTCTTGTACAGTGTTGATGGATCAACAATGATATACTGTATCTATAATACACATCAAAATTCACTGTTAGAACATGTACTGTAGAACTTTTAATGTTTATATTGTATGCATGAAACATGTTTAAAGCTCTTCCTCCATCAGACATTCTTGTGCATTCAAACACACAGAAATGCACACAATGCTTCATAACAATAGCAGCACCTGCCCCTCTTTCTTTCTTTTAAAAAATATGTTTGGTAAATGTAGGCTCCATGACAACCCGTATTCTGTTGTCTGCCATTGTCCCCCTTATTGTTTCCATTTCTTTTTTTTTTTTTTCCCTCTCCAGGCCTCCAGCAGCACAAGAAAGGCAAGGAGCTGTATTGGTTCTAATGAGCCCTTCAGTCACACTGACCAGCCATTACCAGATCCAATTAGTCCCTGGACCTGCTCTTGTATAGAAGCCGTGGGTCCCTTTATGCCCACCCCTCCACACACACACACACACACACACACACACACACACACTGCACTTCCGTCCATCCACCGCCCCCCCCCCCCTTCATTTCACTGCTAGCCTCCCCTGCCAGTATGCAGCCTTGCTCCAGGTTGACGTGTGTGCACCATGGAGATAAAAAGGAGAGACAGAAAGAGAGAGAGAGGTTGAGAGACGGTGTCTGAACTGGTACATAATCGGTGCTTTTGCTCTCGCTCTCCCTTCACTCCCTCTCCCGCCGCTGCCGGTGCAGCACAGACCCTGGCAAGGTGTGAGCCACAGCGACCTGTTTGGACTGAGAGACACAGGATCACAGCAGACTTTTTTTTTTTTTTTTTGCAGAGGACAGAGATGGGATGAATGGAGGGACAGAGGGATGAATAGCAGGGAGCAGGGATTTCCTCCAATGTCCCTGGTTATCTCTGTCTCATGCTCTGTGTTGGTACAGTGGTTTTCATTATCCACTTATCTGCATTTTACAAATGCATCATGCAGTGATAAACACGGGCAGCAATTACAGCAGTTGAGGCTTTGTGATTGTTATTACGGGGCCTTTTCTGCTTGGTATTATATGATATTGCTCTATGAAATAAAGTGTTTCTATTTATTAGTGTTTCTGAACTGTGTGACTGGCCAGTGTTCTGAACTTTTGTGTTCCAGTTTATTTAGTTTGTTTTTTAAAATGATGTGATTAAGCAGACCACACAGTGTGCTTTTGGTGAAGTTTTTTTATTCATCGTTTGCCTGGGAGATCTTTGAACTCAGTCTGCCCTGAGCACTCTAAGAAAAAATAATTTCAAAATGATGACATTGTTTAACTAAAGTTGCATTTCTGTGTCATGTGAAAATGCCTCAAACTGGAATTTCTAAATATTTGTGGGGATTTAAAAAAAAATGTGTGCACCATCTCTGATTTCTGAGAATGTGAGGTCAATAAATATTTTTTTGTTGTACATTGCCGCCTCTCTTAAATGTAACTTTTGAGCAGCAGCAGCTCATACTGGTAATATGCAGGACTCTACGAGGGGCATCTTAAATAAACTTGGCCCAGTGATGGAGGCCTTCAGGTCACACGGCAGCGTGGCCAGACGTGGCCCAGGTTACGCTGTGCAACTTCTCTGATTTAAAAGGCCTTCCATTTGAGTTCCTGCTCGCATTCACACTTTGTCACCTATAAAGTGGGAACGAGTGGTGAATGGCAGCTATGTGAAACCAGAGAAGAAGCCAACCTTCCCAGCTATGCACCAAATGTTGGAGTGTTATTGATCTGATAATCAAGTTATGCGTTAAGGTATGCTGACCCGGGCCACTGTCACGATTTAGCAGCTGTAATGTGTGACCCCATGATAGCAAGCAGCCAATGGTTTGATTGGTTTTAAGCTGAGATAACACGGAGAGTAATGAAATTAGAACAGTTTATTAGGAATAGCTTTCCCGGGACCTTCCCATTCCGACAGTCTTACTGCCTTTTCACAGTAGTACTGCAGATGGAGGTTTGGAGGTTTCTACTCCACACTTGGCATGGGCCTGTAGATATTGTCACATTATGTTACAAAGCTGTTAAAGAACCACACACACAGCTGCAGATGTGTAGTAACTACTCGCACTAACCCAACCCCATGTACTAAAGTAAATATTTCACAAAATTGTGCTTTGCTGATTAGTTTTATTGAAGGATACCTTTTATTCTTTCATACATTTATTAAAAAAAATGTGTACTTTCATAAAAGTACATTCTTTGAGTTCCTTATATACAGTATGTATATATTTGAAAATTAAAAAGAAATGTTTTTGTTACTTCCGCTAAGGAGGTAATGTGATGGGGGCGGTTTGTTACTTTTTTTTTTTTAGCAGGATTATACAAAATCTCCTTGATGGATATTGATGAAATTTTCGCCAGAGGTGGCCCTTGGGCTACAGATGAACTCATTAGATTTCGTAGGTGATCTGAGAGTACATACCTTCACTAATGCTCTATCTCGCAATGTAACGTGATCGTCAGTCTGTGAGTAGGATTACGCAAAAACTACTGTGCGAATTTGGAGGTATGGATGAAGGTACGGACGGGCAGAGGGACGGACAAAGGAAGGGACATATGGCTGGACAGATGGAACCTTGGCGGAGGTGTGCACTCTTTGAGTGATTTCTAGTTTATTTAAGCAATATTACATGAGAGGGAGCACAGTATCAATGAATATAGTAACAGTGGATATGATACGTCTAATGCCCTAATACCTAATGTCTAATGTCTAATACCACTTGCTCTTACAAAAAATGACTGAATCTTTAGTGAATTTGATGAATTTATAATTAATTCAATTGAAATCAAAGTTGTTCTTCTATCTTGGCTAAGCAAATATTTACAATCTGTTGCTTCTTTTTATGATTTGGATTATACTGTAATGTAGGATATACTATATGAATAGTTTATATTTGATTTTTTTTACACTAACATATTTGATAAAACCCTCACAAACTCGTGAGAGTGAAGTTACAAATTTAGCAAATAAATATGCAATGAAATGCAATGGTATGAATAAAATTAGCAAATTCACACATTTATCACTAAAAAAATTCACAAATTTATATGAAAAACAAATGTAAAAATGTACAAGAAAAAAAGTCTAATTTTATGAGGGAAAAAGTCCCAACTGTACAAGGAAAAGTCCCAGATTTACAAGAAAAGCAAAACTGCAATTCTATGAGGAAATTTTTCAAAATTATGTGGCAAAAAATGGCAAAATCATTTTAAATTTATAAGCAAAAGAAAGTCGTAGGCTAAATGGAAGGGAAACCAGACACAAATTTACCAGGAGATTCAATTAAGAGAAAAAAAATCACAAATTTACAAAAGTGCTCATTGCTTATTTTTAAGTAGATACTAATAATCTTCCTGAAGTATTTTTGTTGCTATTACCTATAATTGAGGAATTAATATCGCTACAAACCTGAGGATAATTTCTGGCAACTCTACAGACCTCTGTACAGCTGTAATATTTACATTGTGAACCCTTACATACTATTTGTCATTTTTCCACAAAATAAGTCATTAGGGACACTGACCACAGAAACAATACTGCAGCGTGGACTGGAGGCTACGCACGTTAAATGCACGTGAACCCGACTGGATTTATCTGTAAACTGATGAGCGCTGGCCCTAGAAATGCTGCCATCTTCTGGTGTATTTGCAGCACTACAGTTGTCCGACAGTCATACAACCACCTTATTACTTTCAATTCAATTCAATTCAATTCAAACGTTTATTTAAAACTCAGGGTTCATATTAAGAGCAAAACTAAAACGAGTAGAAAAAAGACAAATAAATAAATAAAAGTATATACAGATCAGCAGACACTCGGCGCTCTTGTAACAACAATAACATCAGAATCAGAATCAGAATCAGAATCAGGTTTATTGCCATTGTTCATGTAGTACACAAACTAGGAATTTGTCTCGGTACAATGCTGCAACATTAAACATGATAAGATAAGAGAAATAAACTATACATGTAATAAAGTGTAGGATAAGATTAAGTGATACTGGTCAACAGTTAAAATATATATTAGCCAGCAGCAGATACTGTGGAGAACTATATAGTGCAGTCGGTAATGCAGGAAGAAAACAGTGATGATTGACATGAGTCTGGTTGAGCTGCTGTACATGGTGCACGAGAGTCACTTAGTGTTCAGTAGTCTAATGGCAGAGGGGAAGAAGCTGTTCATGTGACGGGAGGTTTTAGTCTGGATGGACCGAAGTCTTCTACCAGAGGGGAGGGGGGCAAACAGTACGTGACCAGGGTGTGAGGGATCGGCTATGATCCGGCCAGCACGCCTCCGGGTCCTGGAGATGTACAGATCCTGGAGAGATGGGAGCTTGCAGCCGATCACCTTCTCAGCAGTGCGCACGACGCGCTGCAGCCTTAGTCTGTCCCTGGCAGTGGCTCCTGCGTACCACACGGTTATGGAGGTGGTGAGGATGGGCTCGATGATGGCTGTGTAGAACTGCACTAACATCTTGGTGGGTAGCTTGAGCTTCCTCAGCTGCCGCAGGAAGAACATCCTCTGCTGGGCTTTTTTGATGAGTGAGCTGATGGTCAGCTCCCATTTGAGGTCCCTGGTGATGGTAGTGCCTAGGAAGCGGAAGGAATCAGCAGTGGTGATGGGAGAGCCTGAGAGGGTGAGGGGGGGCAGAGGAGTAGTGACTTTCCTGAAGTCTACAATCATCTCCACTGTCTTCAGAGCGTTCAGCTGCAGGTTGTTATTGCTGCACCAGGACGCCAGCTGGGCCACCTCTCTCCTGTAGGCGGACTCGTCGCCGTTGGAGATGAGCCCGATGAGGGTGGTGTCGTCCGCAAACTTGATCAACTTGACAGACTGGTGGCTGGAGGTGCAGGAGTTGGTGTAAAGGGAGAAGAGTAGGGGGGAAAGTACACAGCCCTGGGGTGATCCGAACATACAATAATGGGCTCAGTATAAAATGGAACGCCACCACTTCCAAATGCTGGAATGAAGTGTGAGTGACGAGTTGACAATTGCTGATATAAGATGATTGTTACATGCCAGCAACCTTCTCATAAAACTGTAAACATTCTTACGTATCAATTCGCCAAAAGACGGAATGTTCACAGACACAAACATCTTGCTTGCACTCGACCTTCGTGGTACATCTAACAACCTTCTTAGGGAGTTATTATATGCAATGTGGATTTTGTTCCTAACAGCAACATTGCTATTAAACCATAAAGGCGAGCAGTACATTGAGGTACAGAAGGTCTTGAACAACATACATTTGACATCAGGAGAACATCTATGGAAATTTCGCAACAGTAAATTTGTTTGAGCATACAGTTTCCTGAGATGCCTGTTACAGTCAACATTGGTCTTATCAGATTCAATCCACACACCTAGGTATTTGACTTTTTCAACAAAGTTCAAGCTATTACCACAATGTGGCATAACAGGATTCGACGTATTGACACCCTTTGGTTTGAAAGCCATACACATAGATTTAGTGCAGTTGAACAAGATGTCATTTTTTTTCACCAAATTTTTCACATACCGAAAGGAGATGTTGCATCGCTGCAGTAGACAAACTTAACAAACAGAGGTCATCAGCGTAGAAAATGTGATTTAACAATGCACCGTTAAAGGAGCCGCCCACATTAGTATTGTTCAACAGTACACTGAGATCATCAACATAGACATTAAACAACAAGGGTGACAGTATACCACCTTGTTTAACACTGTTGGTCACATGAAATTTGGATGAGGTGACATTGCCCCATCTAACAACCATAGACTGCCTTCTGTACCAGTATAACAGGATGCTAACAATGTAAACAGGAATACCTCGATCGATCAGTTTTCTGAACAAACACCAGTGGTTAATCCTGTCAAAAGCTTTGCTAGCATCTAGGAACGTAGCATAGACACTAGTGGAATGGCTTCTGAAGTAGTCAACAAATTCATGGAGTAGGTAAACAGCCTTGTCAGTTGAAAGAGCTGACTTGAAACCAAACTGATTGTCGTTTGTCCACAGATAATCCTCAATTCTGTTCAGGATTAAGCCCTCTAACAGTTTAGATATAACATTTGCAATAGCTATAGGTCTGTAGTTGTTCATATCAGAAAGACTGGCACACTTGTTTTTCACCAAAGGGATAATAACAGAGTCCATCAACATATCTGGCATGTAACCATGAACAAACATACAGTTAAAACACAATGACAACAGAATACACAAATTGAAATCAGCGTTGATGAGGCATTCACTGGTGAGACAGTCAGGGCCAGCTGATTTGCCTTTCTTGAGAACTTTGATCAGTGAATCAACTTCAGCAGGAGTAACAGCAGAAATATCAGAGGCATCAAACATGTCGTTATACAGACGAATATCGTGCATAACAGAATCCTTCATTGAAACATTCTTGACTGAGTTGAAAATAGCTTCATATTGACATTTCCACTTTTCAGCAATACTAACGTCACCAGTCACACCATCAATAGTGTTTGATCTGACAGACCGGTGGGAGCTCATAGCCTTCATTTGTTTCCAGAATTCTACCATGTTCAGTTCACTCATGTGATTAGCTAGCTGGTCACATTTGATGCTTTCTTCATTGCGCCTGCATGCTCGTAGAGCATATTTGAACCTAGCCCTGCAATTTTTCATGTTTTCAAATATTGGACCAGATCGTGGTTTGCTATTACTCCTCCACCACAAAAAAGCATCCTGAGCAGCTGTGTGAGCCTCGCTAACGACATCATTCCAGCCTGGGACGTTATATTGGGTGGCCACACTGTGACTAGGAATGCATTCACTCACACAGTAATTTAAAGCATCAACAATATCATTGTAGAACCTGTCGATATCGTCCCTGTGTGCCGCACAATTACGGTCGTGGCACCTGATGGCGTCCATAGGAGCACGGATGTTGCAGAGTTTCCTACGAGTAAGTTTCTTATATCTGGACAGGTCTGACGCTGTGGCATCACGCCATTTGTATGTTCTACTGCCCGTTTTAGCTGAGGGAGCTTCCCGGGGGCCACTTACAGCACTAGATACTTCAATATCTATAGATAAAGGTACATGATCAGAACTCACATAGTCATACAGAGCTTTGATATTGGACACGTTATCATGGCCTGAGGATGTAGTCACACAGTGATCAAGCCATGATGTAGAGCCATGAGCCATGCTAACATGAGTAAAGGTATCACCAGGTAAGATAATCCTGTCCGAGATGTGTAAGGAGTAACTCTCACAAAAAGACACCAGTTCGTCTCCAAAACAACTTGAACGTGCTGTATTAGCGTTGAAGTCACCAATTGTGAACACATATGGAGTTGGAAAATCCTCGGTGATATGTTTAACAAGACTCAGGCAGTGCAAGTATTTATCCAAGTTTTCAACACTGTCATAGGGGAAACATACACATAATATAAGACAGTGAAAGTCACCCAGGTTGACTTCAATACCTGTAACTCTTACGCAATCGTAAGTTTTCACAACACAACTGTTCGCAAGTGACTTTTGCCATAGGATACCGACGCCGCCATAGGGGCGACCTAAGATAACACGTTCTTCCGTATCCATAAAAGAAACACCTTGTCCTATAAAGTCACCATGTAATCTGCTCAGAATAGACAATTCGTTTTCGAACAACCAGTGTTCCTGCAACAACACAATGTCATGGTTATCACATAAACTGGAGATCTCATTAGATGAAGTTTTTACATTCTGGCAGTTGAATGAACATATTCTAAGGTTGGTCCTACTATTGAATGAGTATAATGACAAACACAATAATGACAATCACATGTAGATCATTTCCTCTCAAAAAACTGTCGAAGGTATAAACCAGATGGCCACACATTTTTATCAAGCAACTTCTTGCTGCAACTGGCAGGACATGTAATCTTAAAAGAGGCATAGCCATCATACTTGGTTTCTAGTTGCTCAATCTTAAGATTGTCATTTAATTTAACATGGGTTTTGATGTAGGAGCGTACATGATGGGGTCTGGTGGTGGGGTCGAGTCGACTGATGAAGACTTGGTGCTTCTTATGACCTTGACCTTGACCCTGATGTCCGCCAGACCTTCTACCAGACTTTGGTACAACGCGTAACTGTGAGTGGGGGCATGTCTTGTTGACAGCTTGTAGCTGTCAACAAGCTGTTGACTTTCCCCGTTGACGGCTCTCTCCACTCTTTTTGGAGTTTCAATGTAGAAAAAATGAGCAGATTGGACTCAAGAGACTATATTGTAATTGTGTCTGATGTCCTCTGACACGACTATTCTTTGCATTTGGGTGTTTTCACCACCCCTGCTTACCGTTCATGGAGACTGGGGTGGACTTAGGCCACTTGGGGCCCAAGGCAAAGACAGAAATGGGGCCCTACTTTTTCTTTGTTCTACACTTTCTTTTCAGGTCTTATTGAAATCCTACCTGAAAGTTATTGTCCTCAGAAGTCTTTAAATGATGATATCATTCAGGCATCAGGAACTATATCTGTAGAAAACCACAGAAATTTAACAAATTGAATGTAGACTCTTGTCTATTATAAAAAAAAAAAAATTGTTATGGCCTGAGCACTGATTTCATCTGCGCTCTGGTTGTCCAGTATTTTCCTCGTTTCACCCCGTTTCGAGCCTTGTTATTGTGGCCTTCGTCTGGGCTCTTATTTTGACGTGACGGGACTTGTGGCTGTCAAAGCTGAGTCGCGTTGTGACAGCTGTTTGTCATTTCATTTAATTACATTCCCCTTTTCTGATTGGTTCTGAGTTATCATTTAAGGGAGCAGCTGAGGCTTACTCCTCACTGCGACCTACACAACAGTATGGGCTCCTCCGCGTACATGACTGGAGCCCCTATCCCCGACTCCAGTCTCCTTTTTGATTCTTCATTCTCTGTAAGTGTTATTCCACCTCAGAGTCTTTGCTCTTGTGTCTTAGCCTTTGTTTGTGTTTTTGCCCCACGTGGCTGTTTATTTTGTCATTGTGTCTTTCGTTAATAAAACATGCAAACTCACTGGTTGGCCTATGGTGTCTCAATGATGCCCCGTAAGGGACATCCTTGTCAGTAGGTTGCAGCCAAAATGAGACGCCGGTCATGGTGAGTTTGTTTTTTTTGGGGGGGCTTGTAGCTTTTCCCCTTTTTTTCCGTGTACCAGTGTGGTTGGGAAATGGCGTCGCCAGGGAAAGGTTATTCCTTGAACTTGGGCTACGAGCTGATCGTGTTCCTAATAGAGGTAGATGGCCTCCTCTCCAATGCTCGTCGCAACGTCACTCTCGATGGCCCACGCTGGTACTTGGACCTCGCCGAGGCGGCAATTAAGCGCAATCCTCGCCATGCCGACCACGCCAATGTCAGGAAGAGGATGGCGGAGATTATGGCACTTCGGGAGAATACCCATAGACCGGAGAGGAATCCCAGTAGGAAGCCGAAGGTGAGGCATCCCCGCTCCTCGCCTCGGGATCAGGTTCCTGTCACCCATCCAGCCCAGGAGTCCACATCACCAAAGTGCCGTTCCCATCCACAGCGGAGGAAGAGGACAG
The DNA here is from genome assembly GCA_020510985.1 of Pholidichthys leucotaenia. Classification (NCBI taxonomy): domain Eukaryota; kingdom Metazoa; phylum Chordata; class Actinopteri; order Cichliformes; family Pholidichthyidae; genus Pholidichthys; species Pholidichthys leucotaenia. The sequence goes on along the minus strand of CM035842.1, from coordinate 127,405,530 downwards.
CAGGGACCCCCGTGAAGAGACGCAGTGGGCAGCTGAGCTCATCAGGGGTCGTGTGGTTGAAGCTCACTCTTTCTCCCATCCCAGTCAAATTCTGAAGAGTGTAGTGGCGGCGGTTAGACTAGTGGAACTCAATCCTGAACTCTATGATTTTCCTGAGTACGCCGAACTGCTGGACTCTGTTTCTGTGCGGCAGCGGCGCTTTCCAGATTTAAACCTAGCCTCGCCCTCTGCCGGAAGACGTCGCCACCTCATCGACAATCAGCCTCTGCGAGATCCCTGTTCGGATCCTGTTCTGGGCCTCCGAGAGAACTCTGCCTCCCAGCCAGCTGTTGCCCCTGTGTCACGACGGAAGGGAAAGACAGCAGCCTCAGCCTCCGGGTCATCGGTCCCTGCTGTTCCATCAGCTCCTCATCCCTGGACAGCCTCGGCTGCCCCTCCCTCCTCCTTGACGCTCTCTCCAGCTGCTGCGGGCTCAGAGAGTCCTGCTCTGGCTCCGCCCATCTCTGGTCCGGTGAGAGCGGCTCCTCTTCATCTTCCTGGGGGGCCCTCCGTCACCATCCATAGGGGAAAGGGGAGAACCAAGTCCGCTACAGCAATCACCAACAGTCCTCAGGAGAACAGGCAAGTGCTGTTTCATTCTCTCACTCCATGTAATGAATTGCCTTGTCTGACTCCTGGGGGTGGAGTTCGGGGTTCACAGACCCCTGAGCTAGGGTTAGGGTTAGGGTTAGGGTTAGACCAGCAGGTCACGGACCCCCTGCCACCATGCCGTGTGGGCCTTCGGCGTGGGCTTCAGCGCTGGGGAGTTCCCAGACTGTGATGACCATCATGCTGGCTGTGGAGCCCACCGCAGTCGAGTCAGAGCCAGGAATGGATCTCCAGATCTTCGAGCCTGGATCGTCGGAGTCCTGGATGGCAGTAGAGCCCGGGATCAGGCAAGTGCTCTATCTTGTCTTTCTCTTTTCCGTTCAGGAGCATTCTTGCCTGTCTCTCGGGGAAATGAGCCGGGCGCAGCTGATCGCTGGATCTGAGCTTGTCTCGCTGGGCTCTGCCGCTGCCGCTGCCACTGCCGGTGATCCTGATCCCGGTTCTCTCTGTTCCTCTGAGCCTTTTCCCAGGGTCACCGGAGACGAGTCAGCTCTGGTCATCGTGGAGGTTCCAGATTCGTGCTCGGAGGTCATCCCTGGTGCTGTGCCGGCCCAATCAGGGTCCGACGTGGGTGCTGCTCTGGCCCAATCGGGGTCTGTCGTGGGTGCTGTTCTGGCCCAATCGGGGTCTGTCATGGGTGCAGCGCTGGCCCGATCTGGGCCCACCAAGGGCGCAGAGCCGGTTTGGTTCGAGGTCGGTGAAGGAACTGCATATCCTCGGCCGTCTGACACTGGATTGATGCCTCATCTTCCCCCCAGTCTTTCTCCACTGGGTGCCGCTGGGGTTCCCCGTATTCGGCTCGGATTCCCCTCGCTATTCCTCTTGGTAGGGAGGCCGCCTCCGAGCTTTCCCCTCCGGTCCTGGTGGCCTAAAGACGTGGGTCGGCCATCTGGGAGATAGCTTTGCAGGTTCGGTGTTCTGGGTCGACTGCCCGAAGGACTGTCTTGTTGGTTTGGCAACCTGGTCCGGCCGCCTGAGGTACTGTTTCTCCGGGCCTGGGACTGGGATAGGCCGCCCAAGCTGCTTTCTTTTCTCTTGGTCATTTGGAATCGGGATGCGTGCAGACCACCTGAACTGCTTTTGTTTCTCCCTCTCTGTGCTCTACCGGCCGGCATCCCTGTAAGTTGTGTTTTTTTTCCCCTGTGGGTTTGAAGGGATACTCTTTTGGACTCAAAGACTTTTACTGGCTGACAGTCAAAGGTGTATGTTGTGCGTGTGCATCAGTCATTTGAAAAGAGAAAAAGAAGAAAATAGTGCAGTTGACGAGCCAGTGGTTTAATTTGATGTGATAGGAATTTGTTTTTGCAATTTTCGTTATCACAACTAATGTATACCCTTATATTTTTGACTGAAGTACCAGCTAGAGATATTTTGCACCTGAGCTTGCTCCGTGTCAGCTATTTTCTCACTGTATATGCAAGTTTGACACATAGCCACAGCATATTTATAGGCGGGAATGCTCTTACTTAACAGATCCTAATTGTAGTTAGCCCTTCTTGCTTAGTCTTCAGTTTATCATCTTTTCAACGCATTATGCTTTTTGCACAGGACATTGTAGCCTGTCACTAATGACCAAAGTTGCTACTGTCCTATGTCTTCTAAAACCAGAGAAACAAACTAAACCGGCATGTCAAGAAGTCACTGCACTAATAATTCTGCTTCATGCAGTGTGTCTGCCCACGATTTTTGTTTCACATGGGTTAGCGTTACACTAACATTCTATCCTATGTACTGTGTATGCAGATATAGTTTTTTGAATTAGAGTGAATATACAAAGCACTTTTTTTCACCTGGTAACCGGACATTTTCCTGTGAAGATCAGTTTCAGTTAGAGTGAACTCATTTGCTGTGAAGAGGGAGGGCAAAGGGGAGAAGAATCCCATTTAAATGGCAATATTTGTAGACACGGATTTGCATCCTAAGATTTTTTTGTTTAATGTTTCCCCAAAACTGCAGTTTCCTTAATGTGGGTATGTGCAAGTTGAAGAATGAGCTGCTTGTTTTTTTTGTTTTTTTTTTAATAGTTTCAGCAGTCTTATCCAGGGCTGAGTTTATTCAGAAACATTTCCCATCTAAAGGAGGGAAATGACTAAATTAAGTTGATGTAAAACATACTCTTTAGACTTGAAACATAAAGAATTATTTTGGGAGTTGTCATGGTTAGATTTTGAAACGATTGGAGTAAAAGTGGACTCGTGGTCGTCCTGCCACTCAGAAATTATGTTTTGGGGATGACCGTCTACACCCCCTGTCCTGCCATGCTGGTCAGCCTTGTTATGCACACTTTCTTTGCCTGGTTTATAGTATTGGACTGTATTTATAGTTTGCTGACCTGCTCTGTAGTGATTAAGTCTTTTTTTCCTCCGTCAGTGGTTTTATCGTATTAGTGTTTATTTTTGAAATGTACCTGTTGTCATGATCCGAGCGCCGATCTCGTCCGCGCTTGGGTCATACGTCATCTCCTGCAGGCTTGACAGCAGTGAGTATCTTCTGGCTCCCTGGGCTCTTATTGTGACATCGCTCGGGGGGGCTTCCTGCTGTCAAAGCCTGCCAGCTGGGCTGCATTCAGGGGTCATTAGCGGCCGGCATTTAAAGCTGTCGCTGAATGCAGCCCGATGCAGCAGTCTCTGTCGAACTTCCCGTCAAACAACTCTTTTCATTCCTCGTCTTCGCATCGTTATCGAGCATCCCTCGTCCACGGACAGTGTCGTAAGTGAGCTTGTTCAGCCTTACTGTCTCTGTTCCCGTATAGTGTGTTTTAGCCCATCGTGGCTCTTTACTTTGTCACTGTGTGATATCCTTCTGTTTCCTTATCCTTAATAAACATCATTGCAAACTCACCGGTGACTTGCGGCGTCTTATGGTGGCTCGCGAGGGCCACCGTGACAGTAGACTGCTGCCAGGACGCCTAAACGGAGGCGCCACACCGAGACGCCGTTCCCAGTGAGTTTTGCATTATTGGACTTTTGTTCTTCCCTGTCTCAGTGTCTGCGTGTTGGGAGGATGTCATCTTTCAGGCGCAGCGTTCGGCGCCTGGGCTACGAGCTAGCGGAAGCTCTGGACTATGTCGATGGAAGACTCTTCACTGCTACGCTGTATGACACCCCCAGCGATAAACGCCGGCACCTGGATCTCGCTGAGGACATCCTTAATCGCCTTCCTCGCTACTCCCACCACCCAGACGTTATGGCGAGGAGGGCGGACATCGCTTCACAGCACGAGATACTCCGTGGGCTGGAGGGAAACTCTGGCAGGAAGCCGAAGAGGGGGCATCCTCGCTCCTCGTTCCGGGATCCCGTTCCTGTCCCCGATCCGGCCCAGGAGTTCGCACCGTCCAGGGGTGAGCCCCGAGTGAACATGACGTCAGCCCGGATTCCCCCGGAGACGCTACATTTGACAGCTGCGTCCATCAGAGACCGTGTAGCAGCTGCTCGCTCTGCCACTCACCCTTCACAGATTATCAAGCACGTGACGGCGGCTGTCAGGTTGGTCGAGAGGAACCCCGAGCTGAGTGATTATCCTGAATTCGCTGACTTGTTCGCCTCCGTTTCCGCACAAGAGCGGCGTTTTCCGGACCTCACCTTCGCCTCGACATCAGCCAGTGTATGTCAGCGCCACGCGCCAAACAAACCCCAGCAAGAACCCCGTCCGGATCCTGTTCCGGGCCGCCAGAGAGACTCAATTCCCCAGTCAGCTGCTTCCTCGGCGTCTCGCCAGGAGGGAATCCCCGCAGCCTCTTCCCCCGGGTCATCTTCTCCTGCTGTTCCGTCAGCGCTCCGTGCCCGGTTCGTCTCAGCTGTCGCCCCCTCCTACTCAACGCTTCCCCCGGCAGCCGTGTGTGCTCAGAGTCCTGTTTCGGCGAGCCCCATCCCAGATCCGTCGCGAACGGCTCCCTCTCATCCTCCCAGGGGGCCCTCTGTCACCGTCCGGCCGGGAGAGGGAGGAGCAACGTCCGCTACAGCAGGCACCATCCTCCCTCCGGGAGACAGGCAAGTTCAAGTTCACTCATCTCCTCATTATTGTGATTTGCCTTGTCTGACTCCTGGGGGTGGAGTTCGGGGGTCGCAGTCCCCCGAGCTCCTACCACCTGCTGTAGCTTCTATTATTAACCCGCTTCCTCTGTGTCTCCCTCCGCTGAGCGGACCTCGACGCCAGGCCAATGTCGCCGGATGAGGAGGGGGCCTGCGGTTCTGGAGATCCTGGTTCCAGTCACGCAGCCACGCCGTGGGTGGAGGAGGAGAGAGGACTGCAGCATGGAGCCTGTGCCGACGAAGAAGCGTCCCTGGGTCTCCACAGACGAGCGGTCCGGTCCAGCTGGTCGAGGGTCCCCAGCCACCACGCCGTGCGGGTCGTCGGTGTGGACGTCAGTGCCGGAGGGTCCTCAGGCTGTGGACACCATCATGCTAGCTGCAGAGCCCGACGTAGCTGAGTGAGAGCCAGAGGACGATCTCCTCCCGTCTGAGCCCAGATCGTCGAAGTCCTGGACGGCGTCGGAACTCGAGATCAGGCAAGTGCTCTGTGTTGTCTTTCTCTTCTCCATTTTAGAGCATTTTTGCCTGTCTCTTGGGGAGGCGAGCCGGGTGCAGCCGTCCGCTGATCCGAGCTTGTCTCGCCGGGTTCTGGTGCTACCGGTGATCCTGATCCCGGTTCTTTTCTTTCTCCTGAGCCTTCTCCCAGGGTCACCGGTGCGGAGCTGATTCCGGTCCCGGTGCCAGAGGCTTTGGGTTCAGAGTTGGAGGTTGGTTCTGGTGCGGCGCTGATCCAGTCGGGGTCCGACGTGGGTGCAGCTGTGACCCAATCGGGGCCCGACGCGGGTGCAGCGCCATCTGAGTCCAAGGTCGGTGAGGGAGCTGCAGATTCCCTGCCACCGGACACTGGACTGGCTCATCTTCTTCATCATCATCATCATCGTCCTCGTCCTCAGGATCAGTATCACAGCTCATCTCCACCGGGGGCTGTTGGGGTGCCGAATGCTCCGCCCGGCTCTCCCTCATCTTCCCCCTCTCCAGGGAGGCCGCCTTCTACTTCCCCCCTATGGTCCTGATGGCTGTGTGATGCGGGCCGGCCGCCTGGCAAGCTGTTTCGCTGGTTTGGCGTTCTGGGTCGGCCACCCGACAATCTTTTCTGCCCTTTCGGCGATCGGGCCCGGCCACCAGAGGAACTGTATTCCCAGGCATGGGACTGGGGTAGGCCATCCGAACTGTCTCTTTTCCCCCTGCCTGCGATGTGAACGCTAGATGCAGGGCGGCCCCCCGAACTATCGGCCTTCATGCCACAGAGCTTGGACTGCCGTCATCCCGAGTCTTCATTTCCGTTGGTTCTGTAACCTTTTGGGATGTGCGGGGGGTCTTGTACTTGTAATTGCGCATCTCACCCTTTTCTAGCAGGTGGTTTTTGTTCGTTTTTCCCTCTGTTTAATGTCCATTCACTGCCCATAACAGTTGGTGTATTTTTGCCTTTTGGAATTTGGTATTTTCTGTTGTACTCTGATTGTTTTTGTTTGTTTTTTTTTCCAGTCTGCCTTGATCATGGTTTGTGTTTTTGTAATATCCTGTTCCTTGTTATTTTGCCTTGTGATCATTCCACCTTGATTGTAATTTGTGCATGGGAGTGTTGTTTTTTTTTTTCCTCTGTCTGCCTACGCGCTCCTGTTGCCATGTTTTTTTGTTTTTTTTTTGGTCTTTGCTGGTCCGCTCCCCCCTGGCTTGCCCCCCCTTCCGCCCACCCTGGGGTGGGGGTGGGGGGGCTTGGGTGTCATTGGGCGTTCAGAGCCCGCCCTCGAGGGGGATGTACTGTCATGATCCGAGTGCCGATCTCGTCTGCGCTCTGGTCATACGTCATCTCCTGCAGGCTTGACAGCAGTGAGTATCTTCTGGCTCCCTGGGCTCTTATTGTGACAGCGCTCAGGGGAGCTTCCTGCTGTCAAAGCCTGCCAGCTGGGCTGCATTCAGGGGTTATTAGCGGCCGGCATTTAAAGCGGTCGCTGAATGCAGCCCGATGCAGCAGTCTCCATCAAACTTTCCATCAAACAACCCTTTTCATTCCTTGTCTTCGCATCGTTATCGAGCATCCCTCGTCCACGAACAGTGTCGTAAGTGAGCTTGTTCAGCCTTACTGTCTCTGTTCCCGTATAGTGTGTTTTGGCCCATCGTGGCTCTTTACTTTGTCACTGTGTGACATCCTTCTGTTCCCTTATCCTTAATAAACATCTTTGCAAACTCACCGGTGACTTGCGGCGTCACCGTGACACCTGTATTTTGGTTTTCGTGTTTTGGAGTTGTTTTTTTTCTTTCTTCTTAGTATTTGTATGGTACCTGTATATTTTCTGAAGTGTACCTGTATTTTGGTTACCTTGCTTTCTTACCGGACAGGATGTTATATATATATATATATATATATATATATATACAGTATATATATATATATATATTTGTGTATTCGATTCTACGGTGCCTGAGGACTTCCTTGTTGTATGTTCTACTTTTGGTTTCTGTATTTAGCCTCTCCATTTTATTAGTTATCTTTGTTGCTCGTCCCTTGTGCTTTTTTTGTTCTGGTGTAGTCATTCCTTTTTCTTATTTTGGGGGTTCTCTCCCTCCTAGCTTGTTTACCCTTCCGCCCTCCCTGAGTCGGCTTGGATGTTGCATTTGCGCCTGGAATGTGCTTTGTGAACGGGGGGTACTGTTATGGACTGAGCGCCAATTTCATCCGCGCTCAGGTTGTTCAGTATTTTCGGGGAAAATACTTGGGGAAACGAGCCGGGCGCAGCCGATCACTGCATCCGAGCTTGTCTCGCTGGGCTCTGCCGCTGCCGCTGCCGGTGATCCTGATCCCGGTTCTCTCTGTTCCTCTGAGCCTTTTCCCAGGGTCACCGGAGACGAGTCAGCTCTGGTTGTCGTGGAGGTTCCAGGTTTGTGCTCGGAGGTCATCCCTGGTGCTGTGCCAGCCCAATTGGGGTCCGTCGTGGGTGCTGTTCTGGCCCAATCGGGGTCCGTCATGGGTGCAGCGCTGGCCCGATTGGGGCCCACCAATGGCGCAGCGCCGGTTTGGTTCGAGGTCGGTGAAGGAGCTACATATCCTCGGCCGCCTGACACTGGATTGATGCCTCATCTTCCCCCCAGTCTTTCTCCACCGGGTGCCGCTGGGGTTCCCCGTATTCGGCTCGGATTCCCCTTGCTATTCCTCTCGGTAGGGAGGCCGCCTCCGAGCTTTCCCCTCCGGTCCTGGTGGCCTAAAGACGTGGGTCGGCCACCCGGGAGATAGCTTTGCAGGTTCGGCGTTCTGGGTCAGCCGCCCGAAGGACTGTCTTGTTGGTTTGGCAACCTGGTCCGGCCGCCTGAGGTACTGTTTCTCCGGGCCTGGGACTGGGATAGGCCGCCCAAGCTGCTTTCTTTTCTTTCGGTCATTTGGAATCGGGATGCGGGTAGACCACCTGAACTGCTTTTTTTTCTCCCTCTCCATGCTCTACCGGCCGGCATCCCTGTAAGTTGTTTTTTTTCCCCTGTGGGTTTGAAGGGATACTCTTTTGGACTCAAAGACTTTTACTGGCTGACAGTCAAAGGTGTATGTTGTGCGTGTGCATCAGTCATTTGAAAAGAGAAAAAGAAGAAAATAGTGCAGTTGACGAGCCAGTGGTTTAATTTGATGTGATAGGAATTTGTTTTTGCAATTTTCGTTATCACAACTAATGTATACCCTTATATTTTTGACTGAAGTACCAGCTAGAGATATTTTGCACCTGAGCTTGCTCCGTGTCAGCTATTTTCTCACTGTATATGCAAGTTTGACACATAGCCACAGCATATTTATAGGTGGGAATGCTCTTATTTAACAGATCCTAATTGTAGTTAGCCCTTCTTGCTTAGTCTTCAGTTTATCATCTTTTCAATGCATTATGCTTTTTGCACAGGACATTGTAGCCTGTCACTAATGACCAAAGTTGCTACTGTCCTATGTCTTCTAAAACCAGAGAAACAAACTAAACCGGCATGTCAAGAAGTCACTGCACTAATGATTCTGCTTCATGCAGTGTGTCTACCCGCGATTTTTGTTTCACATGGGTTAGTGTTACACTAACATTCTGTCCTATGTAGTGTGTATGCAGATATAGTTTTTTGAATTAGAGTGAATATACAAAGCACTTTTTTCCACCTGGTAACCGGACATTTTCCTGTGAAGATCAGTTTCAGTTAGAGTGAACTCATTTGCCGTGAAGAGGGAGGGCAAAGGGGAGAAGAATCCCATTTAAATGGCAATATTTGTAGACACGGATTTGCATCCTAAGATTTTTTGTTTAATGTTTCCCCAAAACTGCATTTTTTTTTTTTTTAATAGTTTCAGCAGTCTTATCCAGGGCTGAGTTTATTCAGAAACATTTCCCATCTAAAGGAGGGAAATGACTAAATTAAGTTGATGTAAAACATACTCTTTAGACTTGAAACATAAAGAATTATTTTGGGAGTTGTCATGGTTAGATTTTGAAACGATCGGAGTAAAAGTGGACTCGTGATCGTCCTGCCACTCAGAAATTATGTTTTGGGGATGACCGTCTACACCCCCTGTCCTGCCATGCTGGTCAGCCTTGTTATGCACACTTTCTTTGCCTGGTTTATAGTATTGGACTGTATTTATAGTTTGCTGACCTGCTCTGTAGTGATTAAGTCTTTTTTTCCTCCGTCAGTGGTTTTATCGTATTAGTGTTTATTTTTGAAATGTACCTGTTGTCATGATCCGAGCGCCGATCTCGTCCGCACTCGGGTCATACGTCATCTCCTGCAGGCTTGACAGCAGTGAGTATCTTCTGGCTCCCTGGGCTCTTATTGTGACAGCGCTCAGGGGAGCTTCCTGCTGTCAAAGCCTGCCAGCTGGGCTGCATTCAGGGGTCATTAGCGGCTGGCATTTAAAACTGTCGCTGAATGCAGCCCGATGCAGCAGTCTCTGTCGAACTTCCCGTCAAACAACTCTTTTCATTCCTCGTCTTCGCATCGTTATCGAGCATCCCTCGTCCACGGACAGTGTCGTAAGTGAGCTTGTTCAGCCTTACTGTCTCTGTGTCACGCTGCGCCGCTCATCAGCGGCGCCACCTGCACGCACACCTGCACATCATCAGCGGCGAGGGATTTAAGCCGCCTCGCCCTGAGCTTCGGCCTGAAGCCGTCAGACTTCCCTACGCATCGCTGTGAGTTCCTTTCACCCTCAGCAGATCATTCTGGTAAGAAGACCTTACCTCCTTTCCCTTCCAAGTCTGCTCCCCTGTGCACAGGTGGATTTCCCGGCGGCGGACTATGCCTCTCCATCGCCTGTTCCTCGCTGCTGCATCGGGCTCTCCAGGTGGCTGTCTACCGGACCTCGTCCCTTGCTGTGCCAGTCATCTGCCCTATCCAAGTAAGCTCCTCTCTCGCTCATATATCTCCTGTGTTGGTGTGTGCCCGTCACCCTTCTCCTTGTGCTTTTCCCATAGGGTTGTCCGGCTGTACGGTCTCCTGCCTCTGTGCCCGAAGCATACGCCGCCACCAATACATTTACATCCCGCAGACACACATTCATACACTCCTGTTGTTAATAAACTATTTGAACTACTCTGAGCCTGTGTGTGTGCGTCTCCTGAGCCGTGCGTTATGTCACTCTGTTCCCGTATAGTGTGTTTTAGCCCATCGTGGCTCTTTACTTTGTCACTGTGTGATATCCTTCTGTTTCCTTATCCTTAATAAACATCATTGCAAACTCACCGGTGACTTGCAGCGTCTTATGGTGGCTCACGAGGGCCACCGTGACACCTGTATTTTGGTTTTCGTGTTTTGGAGTTGTTTTTTTTCTTTCTTCTTAGTATTTGTATGGTACCTGTATATTTTCTGAAGTGTACCTGTATTTTGGTTACCTTGCTTTCTTACCGGGCAGGATGTTTTATATATATTTGTCTATTCGATTCTACGGTGCCTGAGGACTTCCTTGTTGTATGTTCTACTTTTGGTTTCTGTATTTATCCTCTCCATTTTATTAGTTATCTTTGTTGCTCGTCCCTTGTGCTTTTTTTGTTCTGGTGTAGTCATTCCTTTTTCTTTTTTGGGGGGGTTCTCTCCCTCCTAGCCTGTTTACCCTTCCGCCCTCCCTGAGTCGGCTTGGATGTTGCGTTTGCGCCTGGAATGTGCTTTGTGAACGGGGGGTACTGTTATGGCCTGAGCGCCAATTTCATCCGCGCTCGGGTTGTCCAGTATTTTCGGGGAAAATACTCGGGGAAACGAGCCGGGCGCAGCCGATCGCTGCATCCGAGCTTGTCTCGCTGGGCTCTGCCACTGCCGCTGCCGGTGATCCTGATCCCGGTTCTCTCTGTTCCTCTGAGCCTTTTCCCAGGGTCACCGGAGACGAGTCAGCTCTGTTCGTCGTGGAGGTTCCAGGTTTGTGCTCGGAGGTCATCCCTGGTGCTGTTCTGGCCCAATCGGGGTCCGTCATGGGTGCAGCGCTGGCCCGATTGGGGCCCACCAATGGCGCAGCGCCGGTTTGGTTCGAGTTCGGTGAAGGAGCTACATATTCTCGGCCGCCTGACACTGGATTGATGCCTCATCTTCCCCCCAGTCTTTCTCCACTGGGTGCCGCTGGGGTTCCCCGTATTCGGCTTGGATTCCCCTTGCTATTCCTCTCGGTAGGGAGGCCGCCTCCGAGCTTTCCCCTCCGGTCCTGGTGGCCTAAAGACGTGGGTCGGCCACCCGGGAGATGGCTTTGCAGGTTCGGCGTTCTGGGTCAGCCGCCCGAAGGACTGTCTTGTTGGTTTGGCAACCTGGTCCGGCCGCCTGAGGTACTGTTTCTCCGGGCCTGGGACTGGGATAGGCCGCCCAAGCTGCTTTCTTTTCTTTCGGTCATTTGGAATCGGGATGCGGGTAGACCACCTGAACTGCTTTTTTTTCCTCCCTCTCCATGCTCTACCGGCTGGCATCCCTGTAAGTTGTGTTTTTTTCCCCCTGTGGGTTTGAAGGGATACTCTTTTGGACTCAAAGACTTTTACTGGCTGACAGTCAAAGGTGTATGTTGTGCGTGTGCATCAGTCAGTTGAAAAGAGAAAAAGAAGAAAATAGTGCAGTTGACGAGCCAGTGGTTTAATTTGATGTGATAGGAATTTGTTTTTGCAATTTTCGTTATCACAACTAATGTATACCCTTATATTTTTGACTGAAGTACCAGCTAGAGATATTTTGCACCTGAGCTTGCGCCGTGTCAGCTATTTTCTCACTGTATATGCAAGTTTGACACATAGCCACAGCATATTTATAGGCGGGAATGCTCTTATTTAACAGATCCTAATTGTAGTTAGCCCTTCTTGTTTAGTCTTCAGTTTATCATCTTTTCAACGCATTATGCTTTTTGCACAGGACATTGTAGCCTGTCACTAATGAACAAAGTTGCTACTGTCCTATGTCTTCTAAAACCAGAGAAACAAACTAAACCGGCATGTCAAGAAGTCACTGCACTAATGATTCTGCTTCATGCAGTGTGTCTGCCCACGATTTTTGTTTCACATGGGTTAGTGTTACACTAACATTCTATCCTATGTAGTGTGTATGCAGATATAGTTTTTTGAATTAGAGTGAATATACAAAGCACTTTTTTTCACCTGGTAACCGGACATTTTCCTGTGAAGATCAGTTTCAGTTAGAGTGAACTCATTTGCCGTGAAGAGGGAGGGCAAAGGGGAGAAGAATCCCATTTAAATGGCAATATTTGTAGACACGGATTTGCATATTAAGATTTTTTGTTTAATGTTTCCCCAAAACTGCAGTTTCCTTAATGTGGGTATGTGCAAGTTGAAGAATGAGCTGCTTGTTTTTTTTTTTTTTTTATAGTTTCAGCAGTCTTATCCAGGGCGGGGTTTACTCAGAAACATTTCCCATCTAAAGGAGGGAAATGACTACATTAAGTTGATGTAAAACATACTCTTTAGACTTGAAACATAAAGAATTATTTTGGGAGTTGTCTTGGTTAGATTTTGAAACGACTGGAGTAAAAGTGGACTCATGATTGTCCTGCCACTCAGAAATTCTGTTTTGGGGATTACTGTCTACACCCCCTGTCCTGCCATGCTGGTCAGCCTTGTTATGCACACTTTCTTTGCCTGGTTTTTAGTATTGGACTGTATTTATAGTTTGCTGACCTGCTCTGTAGTGATTGAGTCTTTTTTTCCTCCCTCAGTGGTTTTATGGTGCTAGTGTTTATTTTTGAAACGTACCTGTATTTTGGTTTTTGTGTTTTGGAATTGTTTTTTTTTTTTTCTTTCTTCTTAGTATTTGTATGGTACCTGTATATTTTCTGAAGTGTACCTGTATTTTGGTTACCTTGCTTTCTTACCGGGCAGGATGTTTTATATATATATTTGTCTATTCGATTCTACGGCGCCTGAGGACTTCCTTGTTGTATGTTCTACTTTTGGTTTCTGTATTTAGCCTCTCCATTTTATTAGTTATCTTTGTTGCCCGTCCCTTATGCTTTTTTTGTTCTGGTGTAGTCATTTCTTTTTCTATTTTTGGGGGGTTCTCTCCCTCCTAGCCTGTTTCCCCCTCTGCCCTCCCTGGGTCGGCTTGGATGTTGCGTTTGCGCCTGGAATGTGCTTTGTGAACGGGGGGTACTGTTATGGCCTGAGCGCCGATTTCATCCGCGCTCGGGTTGTCCAGTATTTTCCTCGTTTCATCCCGTTTCGAGCCTTGTTATTGTGGCCTTCGTCTGGGCTCTTATTTTGACAGCGTCATGACGAGACTTCGGCTGTTAAAGCTGAGTCGCGTTGTGACAGCTGTTTGTCATTTCATTTAATTACATTCCCCTTTTCTGATTGGTTCTGAGTTATCATTTAAGGGAGCAGCTGAGGCTTACACCTCGCTGCGACCTACACAACAGTACGGGCTCCTCCGCGTACGTGACTGGAGCCCCTATCCCCGACTCCAGTCTCCTTTTTGATTCTTCGTTCTCTGTAAGTGTTATTCCACCTCAGAGTCTTTGCTCTTGTGTCTTAGCCTTTGTTCGTGTTTTTGCCCCACGTGGCTGTTTATTTTGTCATTGTGTCTTTCGTTAATAAAACATGCAAACTCACTGGTTGGCCAATAGCGTCTCAATGATGCCCCATAAGGGATATCCTTGTCACAGTTCACATGGAAGATCTGTTGTTTGTTCACACTTACCAGTCCCTCCAGGATTTCGCGATATTGTGATTGTACTAATTCACATGAAATCAGGCCATCGCCACATCTTTTGAGCGACCTTGCAGCTTTGTCCATTCCCAGCAACTTTTCCGCAATTTTGGCTTCGTCACCTTCCACCAATTTTGCCAATCAAATTTGTCCCTGAGTAGCACTCAAACACTCAGTCTAACCAATCACATGCGTGGCTGCACCATGCTCACTTCCGTGTTTACAATGAGTATTAACGGAACACATCAGCAAAAAACAGAATGTGCGATTTAAAAAAAAAACACTCACCCACGAGTTTTCTCACACCATCCCTTCCTCCGTCTCCCCCGGCCCACTGATGGATGTCTCCCCATGTCTCTGTCTTGACCGTATGTACAAAGTGCCAGGTTTGTGTTGAAAAAGGCCGCTTGATGGAAAAGCACCCCGTTGCGGAAGTGCACATGAGGAGAGGTGCCGTAAAACCGCAAACAAACGAGCAAATATAACACTACAGCCAGTGTTGTAACATTTTATACATCTTTAGAGGTAAAATCATTACTACATCTTGTCAATGAGCTTTAAAGCTGTGAATCTCTGGTCTGGACACGGACCAACACACGCCCCCGGCAAACCCCCAAGGAGAGCCCCTCCTCCTGGTAAAACTCCCGGGAAAGAAAAGATGAGTATCTGATGAGACAGGTGTGTGTCAAGACGTACAGCTGATAGACAGACAGGCAGGAGTCAGGCAGGGAAAGAGAGAGAATATTCAGTAATTTTTTTTCAGAAAACACAGACTTCGATAAACAATAGAATAGAATAGAATAGAATAGAACAGAATAAAGTTTATTGTCATTGTACAGTTGTACAGCACAACGAAATCGTGGGTGCTCCACCAGGCTACTGCGCAATAAAATAAGTGAGAAGAATTTGAAAATAAAACAGTTACAGGAAACACAGTTACCCATCTGACTAAAGTAAAAACAAAAGTAAAAAATAACAAATAGCCCATAGGTATATACACAGGTGTGGTAGTGGTTTCACGGGTGGAACTATGTACAGTACATAAGAGTGCGGAGTGTAGAACACATAATAGAGCAAAATGACCCTAGGATTATGGAAAAACATGTACAGTAATGATTTCGCGGTTGGGTCAATATACATGAAAGTGAGGAGTGCAAGAGCAGGTGAGTTATAGTGATAATTAAAAGGTCCTCAGCTCTGTGCGTGCGAGCGTTCAGAGGGAGGGGGTGGGGTCTCTGACTGTTTACAGTTCAGATGGCCCAGGGGAAGAAACTGTTTGTCAGTCTGGAGGTGTGGGACCTGATCGATCTGAACTGTTGTCCAGAGGGAAGCAGGTCGAACAGGTGGTGGATGGGATGTGAGAGGTCTCCTGTGATGGCTTTGGTCCTTCTGAGACAGGAGGCTCTGGAGATGTCTTCCAGGGAGGGCAGAAGGCTGCTGATAATTTTTTGGGTGGTGTTGACGACCCTCTGCACAGCCTTCCTGTTCTCAGCCGTGGAGCCGGCATACCACGCACCCAGACAGTAGATGAGCACGCTCTCCATTGAGCAGTGATAGAGGGCGAGCAGCTGATTCTGGTCCAGGTTGTGCTTCCTCAGGACACAGAGGAAGTGCAGCCGCTGCTGGGCTTTCTTCACCAGGTCCTTGGTGTTGACAGTCCAGGAGAGGTCAGGGGAGATGTGGGTGCCCAGGAACCTGAAGGCGGGGACATTTTCCATGTGATCGCCGATTATGAGGAGGGTGGGGGTGGGGGGTGAAGGGGGGTTCTGTCTGTTCTTCCTGCAGTCCAGAATGAGTTTGTTTTTTTGGACATTCAGTTTCAGGGTGTTTGCTTGGTGCCAAAGCAGCAGATTATCTTCCTCCACCTTGTATGCCTTCTTATCATTGTCGGTGATGAGCCGAACCAAGGTGGTGTCATCCGCGTATTTTAGGATGACAGTGGTTGGGTGGGTTGGAATACAGTCAAAGGCGTACAGGGAGTACAGTACAGGGCTTAGCATGCAGCCTTGGGGGGAGCCAGTGCTGAGGAACAGTGTGGACGAGTGGTGGGGACCAAGTCTGACTGTTTGTGGGCAGTTGGTGAGAAAGTTTTTTATCTAGGAGCAGGTGGGGGGGGGGGTCTGGAGGAGGTGCAGTTTGTTAATCAGGATGTCCGGGATGATGGTGTTAAAAGCTGAGCTGTAGTCCACAAACAGCATTCTCATGTAGCTTCTTGGGTTCTCCAGGTGGCTCAGAGCTCTGTGGAGAATGGTGTCAATAGCATCTTCCATAGATCAGTTCTCCCTGTAGGAGAACTGATGTGGGTTGAAGGAGTGGGGAAGACAGTCCCTGATGTGCTGGGACACCAGTCGATCAAAACATTTCATGACTACAGATATGAGTGCTATGAGTCTGCAGTCATTCATGCTGCCAATTGCGGCCTTTTTGGGGATGGGGGTGATGGTGGAGGCCTTGAGGCAGGGGGGAATGGTGGCGTACATCAGGGAGAGGTTGAACAACTTGGTGAGGATCCCTGCCAGCTGGTCTGCACATACTTTGACGACTTCTCCTAGGATGCCATCTGTGCCAACAGCTCTGTGAGGAGTCACTGTTCTGAGTTGCCTCCTCACCTTGTGCACCTGCAGAGTGAGAGAGGAGGGAAAGGGGGGGGGGTTGGATTTGAGGGTGTGTGTGCTCAAACCGGACAAAGAAGCTGTTAAGCTCCTTTGCCAGAGTGAGGCTCCTGTCTGATGCTGGGGTGCCCTGGCCCCTGTAGTTGGTCAGGGCCTGGATGCCTCTCCACATCTATTGGGGGTTGTTGTCTGTGAGGAAGCCCTCCACCTTCATCCTATAGGCGTTTTTAGCGAGTTTTATGCCCCTCCTCAAGTTAGCTCTGGTGGTGCTGTACAGAGAGCTGTCCTTCTGGACTTCACTGATCATCCAGGGTTTGCGGTTTGGAAATACCCGGATGCGTTTGGTGACTGTCACATTTTCTACACAGCATTTGATGTAGAAAAGGACAGATTCGGTGTAGGAGTCCAGGTCCTGCTGTTCAAAGATGCACCAATCAGTGCAGACAAAGCAGTCTTGTTGCTGGAGAAGAGCATTTTCAGACCAGGTTTTAATTGTTTGGTTGGTAGGGGGGGAACTCCTCCTAAAGGGGGTGTAGGCAGGAATCAGTAACAGCGGAGAAGTGGTCTGATTGTCCAAGGTGGGAGAGAGGGGTGGCTCTGTAGGCATGCTTAATGCTGCTGTAAACATGATCTAGTGTTTTTTTCACCTCTTGTGGGACACTTAACATGTTGGTAGAATTTGGGGAGTACAGTCTTTAAGCATGCTTTGTTAAGATCCCCTGCAATAATGTGGACTGCGTCAGGGTGATCTCTTTGCTGCCTGCTGACAATGTGCTGGAGATGACTGAGTGCTAAGCTAATGTTAGCATCAGGAGAAATGTAAACGGCTGTTAAAATTACTGCCGTTAGCTCGCAGAGGAGATAAAATGGCCTACACAGGAAGGACATGGCCTCTAAGTCCGGTGAATAGTGGCTATGAATTATTCTGCTGTTATTACACCAAGTCTGAAGCATATAAGCACAGAACCCTCCCCTGCTTCCCTTACCAGAATCAGCGTTGCGGTGCAAACGGTGTGTAGTTCAGCCGGATAATTCCACAGCGGTAGTTGGGATGTGTTCATTCAGCCATGATTCGGCCACAATCAGAATACAACAGTCCCGGACGTAGCGATTATGAGTGATCTCCGTGCGCAGCTTGTCCATTTTGTTGGCGAGGGATCTGGCGTTGGTGAGGAAAATTGAAGGTAATGGTGGTTTGGACTGAAGTTAGCGCAGCTGGGCACGAAGGCAAGCCCTGCAGCCTTGTTTCTGCTTCCTCTCCTGTTGTCTACGCCGTTTGTGGGGCATAACGAACCACGGAGCGCCTGAAGGTCTAGTGATCTCCTCGAGGATGTGGTGGAAATTACTGAAATGAGCACTAGAGATGTTGGAGGTAAGTCGGCGACTGGTGCCTATAAGTTCCTGGTGACTGTAGGTAATTAGTCTGTCACAGAAGGAGCATAGAAAAAGGCAGGAAAGACACAAAAATGAATGCAGTAGTCCGGAGCGTCTAGCCGCTGCGTTCGCACGTGCTGCCATCTTGACGAAAAAATACAGAACAACAGAATAAATGATTTGTTTTTTCTCTGCCCCAGTACCGAGTGGTTGGGAACTGCTGCAGTTAGGGGGTTTTCAAATGAAGGTGGTGTCCATAATTTCCAAATCTATACTCTTTAACATGCGTTCAATACATTTTAGCTGTTGCAATGTATGATTATTTTATACATCCTTTTTATTCAAGTTTTCAGCAAGAGTAGTCTACAGTGTTGGTCATTTTTATGCCAAATTTATGAGTAGCTACTTCATTCTCACTTAATTGTGTTAAAGTCTGTATTTGCTGTTGCACAAAAGAGTTTTTCTGTATAGCAGAAGTTTCTGCTTAATTTACAAATCACTGTTTAATAGGATATTTTTTGACAATCCTGTGCTTTTCTTGTGGTGTTATATAGAATATCACTGCAGTAAACTATGGAAAAAAGCATCTGTTTTAAAATTTGTAATTTTTCCTACAACTTTTAGTGCAAAAAAAAAAAACAACCTCTCAAAACATCACAACTTTTATTGTAACTTTTTAAAAAAAAAGCCCCCGCAAATTCAGGTTTTTTGGGCCACAACAATCATAAAAACATCCTGTGAAATCCTAGAGGAACTGACTTACCCACATTTACCAGCTGGGTCCAGTTCATGGTCTGCTGACTGGTCCATTTTGCAGATGCATCTGTTGTGCTTCCTCAAAGATGTGCCTTCTGCCCCCGCTGTGCCAGGTTCACACCTGAGGACACAGGGGTGCGAATGTATTGTATCAAGACCTGCTCTGTGATGGTATGTTAATGTGTAGGTGGATGTGTGTGCATGTTTCACAGCGTGCATGTTAATGTGCTTACCCTGGGTGCCAGAGAGGCAGGAATAAGTGTATAAGAGAGATCGCTCTGGCACTCAGAGGCAGTCTGTTATATTTGATGGAGGAGAAATAAAGTCGGTGTCATCAGCTCGAGGTCTCGTCTGATTACTTTCTCCACATTGGTGACCTAGAGACGTGAAATGGAACGCGCACCGAGCACCACCACAGAGACACTCCCGCTGGAGGCTCCCACTGCTGTATGCGCCGCTGCAGTCAGACTCCCGGACTTTTGGCTTCACAACCCGGCTGCTTGGTTTATTCATGTGGAAGCCCAGTTCACCCTCTGCGGAGTCTCAACAGACGACACAAAGTACCATCATGTGGTAGCTGCGCTGGACGCGCGCGCCACGCAACAAGTCATGAGCCTGCTCGAAGACCTGCCAACGCAGGGTAAATACGACGCTCCCAAGTGAACACTGCTGCAACGCTATACCCTTTCGGATGAGAAGAGGGCAGAGAAACTCCTCACATGCTCGGAGTTAGGTGACAGATCAGCTATGGAACTGATGGAGAGCATGCTTGCGCTAATGGGTAAAGACGACGGATTTTTCCTGTTTACCCACCTCTTCCTCAGGAACCTACCAGCTACAGCGCAGTCGATCCTTGCTAACTCACTGCTGCTGCCGACCAGGAACTACCGTGCGCTGGCACAAGAGCCAGACTGAATTATCCTGACAAACAGGGCTCTCAGCGTGCACGCAGTGATACTGGGCTCTCCAAAGGAATCCAGTGAGGTCGGGGAGCCGATGATGGTGGCAGGGACGGCCACCCGGAGACACCGGACTGGGACGCTGTGTTTTTATCACCGCTGTTTTGGCAAGGAAGTGCAACGTTGTCTGCCGCCATGCCACTTCAAGAAAGCCGTGAAACGAGACAGCCAGCAGTGGGCAGCAGCTGCGACCGCTGGCGACAGGGAGAAGCTGCTTTCCATCACGGACACATGTTCTGGGAGACGTCTTCTGGTCGACTCCGGCTCTCAGAAGAGCCTCATTTTGCCATCAGTGCAGACTGGTTGGCAAAAGGCAGCAGCCCGGCTCTTACGGCCGCCAATGGATCCCACATCAGGATGTTTGGAGAAAGGATGGTGACTGTATGTTTACACGCACGCAATTACCAGTGGGACTTTGTGGTAGCTGCTTGTTCGGTCCCCATCTTAATTTTTTTTTTCCACTTGTCCTGTCAGGCAGTTAAGCAATCAGAACAGCGATCTGTCACCCTTACTGTGCCAAAACAGATTTACTTTGCCAAGAGGAACCTATACAGTACCTAACTATGTTATTGCATATTGTTGCAAACTCCTCCTGTAATAACTTTTAATACTTTATTTTAATTATTTTATCCATGGAAGACCCGACAGGATGGAGAAGAGGGAAAGGAAGTGTGTGGAGGGGGAAAGAAAAGGGAGGGGAACAGACAAAACCCCCCCCCCCCCAAAAAAAACCAACAACTAAAACAAACAAAAGACAAACTGCTTCTTCCACCAAAGATGTCTCAACACAAGTCTGGTTTCCGCACCTGTTAAAGGAGAGACACTTGTGTGTGTACGTCTGCGTGCATATATATGAGAGCACGTGCAAAATAAGTAAGTAAGTAAGCTTTATTTATATAGCACTTTTCACAGACATAAAAAGTCACAAAGTGCTTTACAGTACAACACAATCAAAACAATTAAAATACAACTAAAATACAAACTAAAATGCAATAAAATACAATTAAAATACAGTAATACAGTTAAGATACAGTTAAAATACGATTAAAATACAACTAAGATACAAAATACAAAAAAATACAAAATACACTCTATGCAGTCAGGTGGTAACAGCCTTCAGTCAATCTTGGATTAAAATGCCTGTTTAAACAAGAATGTTTTCAGGTGGGTTTTAAAACTCACAACACTGTCCATGGCTCGAAGGTACAGAGGGAGGTCATTCCACAAGTGTGGTGCTGCTGCTTTAAAAGACCTGTCACCTCCAAAAATCCAAGATGGCGCCCACAGCGGTCGACATGGTGCTTCGCTGCGCTCTTTGTTTGTTTTTGTTTGTCAATTGTGTGTCTGCTTGCACTTATACCCGTGAAGAACTTTTAAATATCAGGACTTTGACCCCCACGGACCTCCTCCCAGTTTTTCTAGCCCCTGCCGCCGATCTGGTTTATTGTTTGGCTCGGAAAGTGAGACGGCGGAAGAGAGGAAGACGAGCGGGCGCTCTCGTACGACTTCGCAGGAGAGGCTCGCGAACGGCGCTGCCTGGCATATTTCTGTCCAATACCAACTCTCTCTCTAACAAGGTGGATGAACTGAGACTGCTGATGCGTTTTAAGGACCTCGCCTCCTCAGCTGTCCTCTGCTTTACTGAGACCTGGCTCCGGGAAAATATACCGGACAGCGCGCTGCGCCTCGACGGCTTCCAGCTCTTCCGTGCTGATCGTGACACAGAGCTTTCCGGCAAGACCACAGGAGGCGGAGTCTGCTTCTACATCAACTGTAGCTGGTGCTCTGATGTAACGGAAATTTCCAAACACTGTTCTCCTGCCTTGGAATTTCTTGTTATCAACTGCAAGCCTTTTTATTCCCCACGGGAGTTTGCTTCTTTTATACTGATCGCTGTGTACGCCCCTCCCGACGCGGACACGCGCGAAGCTCAGCGCGTGCTCGCGGATCACATTCAACACACAGAGCGGAGTTTTCCAGACTCGCTGATTATTGTGGCTGGCGACTTTAATCAGTGCAATCTGAGCCACGATCTCCCCCGCTACAAACAGTTTATTAAATGCCCCACCAGAGGATTAAACACACTGGATCACTGTTACACCACAGTGAAAGACGCATATCGCGCTGTCCCTCGAGCTGCGCTGGGATTATCTGATCACGTGATGGTTCACCTCATTCCCACATACAGACAGAGATTGAAGCTCACTAAACCTGTTGTGAGCACTACGAAGATATGGACCAGTGATGCTGAGGAGAAGCTGGAAACGTGCATGGAAATATCTGACTGGGGCATGCTTAAAGGAGCCACGCATGATCTGGATGAGTACACGGACACTGTGAACTCATATATCCACTTTTGTGAAGAGAACATTCTTCCATCACGCACCAGGGTGAGTTACTCTAATGACAAACCCTGGTTCACAGCTAAGCTCAGACAGATCAGGAAGGAGAAGGAAGCAGCGCTGAAAAGTGGAGACAGGGACTGCTACAGGGAGGTTAAATACCGGTTTAACAGAGAGCTGAAGAGGGCTAAATCTGTGTACTCAGAGAGACTCCAGCAGCAGTTCACTGCTAATGATTCGGCTTCCGTGTGGAGAGGACTGAGGCAGATCACCAACTATCGGCCTCAGGCTCCTAAAGGTCAGGATGACAAAGCCCTTTGTCAGAGACTGTCCCAACACTATGCCCGTTTTGACACCTCGTCATCTGTGTCCAACTCCCCCCCTCCCTCCAGCTCCACAGCCTCCACATTCCCTACTTCATTTAAGGCACCCCCCCCCCCACCTCCCCCCCTCCCCTTATCATCAGTGAGCAGGATGTGCTCAAACAGTTCTCCAGACTGAACCCGCGCAAGGCCCCCGGCCCAGACGGCGTGTCTCCCTCCACCCTGAGACTCTGTGCGAAACAGCTGGCTCCTGTATTCACAGACATTTTTAACACCTCCCTTAAGTTATGCCACGTGCCGTCCTGCCTCAAATCCTCCACCATCATCCCTGTCCCCAAGAAGCCACGGATCACTGGACTTAATGACTACAGACCTGTAGCGCTCACCTCTGTAGTCATGAAGTCCTTTGAGCGCCTGGTCCTGTCCCACCTCAAGTCCATCACCACCCCTCTCCTGGACCCGCTGCAGTTTGCCTACCGAGCCAACAGGTCTGTAGACGATGCAGTCAACCTGGCCCTCCACTCCATCCTGCAGCACCTGGACTCCCCGGGAACCTACGCCAGGATCCTGTTTGTGGACTTCAGCTCCGCATTCAACACCATCCGCCCCGCTCTGCTCCGGGACAAGCTGTCCCTGCTCAACGTGCCTGACTCCCTCTGCAGGTGGATCATCGACTTCCTGACGGACCGGAGGCAGCATGTGCGGCTGGGAAAGACTGTCTCAGACTATACTAGCATCAGCACCGGATCACCCCAGGGCTGTGTACTTTCCCCCCTACTCTTCTCCCTTTACACCAACTCCTGCACCTCCAGCCACCAGTCTGTCAAGTTGATCAAGTTTGCGGACGACACCACCCTCATCGGGCTCATCTCCAACGGCGACGAGTCCGCCTACAGGAGAGAGGTGGCCCAGCTGGCGTCCTGGTGCAGCAATAACAACCTGCAGCTGAACGCTCTGAAGACAGTGGAGATGATTGTAGACTTCAGGAAAGTCACTACTCCTCTGCCCCCCCTCACCCTCTCAGGCTCTCCCATCACCACTGCTGATTCCTTCCGCTTCCTAGGCACTACCATCACCAGGGACCTCAAATGGGAGCTGACCATCAGCTCACTCATCAAAAAAGCCCAGCAGAGGATGTTCTTCCTGCGGCAGCTGAGGAAGCTCAAGCTACCCACCAAGATGTTAGTGCAGTTCTACACAGCCATCATCGAGTCCATCCTCACCACCTCCATAACCGTGTGGTACGCAGGAGCCACTGCCAGGGACAGACTAAGGCTGCAGCGCGTCGTGCGCACTGCTGAGAAGGTGATCGGCTGCAAGCTCCCATCTCTCCAGGATCTGTACATCTCCAGGACCCGGAGGCGTGCTGGCCGGATCATAGCCGATCCCTCACACCCTGGTCATGTACTGTTTGCCCCCCTCCCCTCTGGTAGAAGACTTCGGTCCATCCAGACTAAAACCTCCCGTCACATGAACAGCTTCTTCCCCTCTGCCATTAGACTGCTGAACACTAAGTGACTCTCGTGCACCATGTACAGCAGCTCAACCAGACTCATGTCAATCATCACTGTTTTCTTCCTGCATTACCGACTGCACTATATAGTTCTCCACAGTATCTGCTGCTGGCTAATATATATTTTAACTGTTGACCAGTATCACTTAATCTTATCCTACACTTTATTACATGTATAGTTTATTTCTCTTATCTTATCATGTTTAATGTTGCAGCATTGTACCGAGACAAATTCCTAGTTTGTGTACTACATGAACAATGGCAATAAACCTGATTCTGATTCTGATTCTGACCTCTGGTAGCAAAATGGGTGCGGGGAACCATGAGCAAGTGCTGTCCTGAAGATCTCAGGCTGCGGGTCGAGCTGTAGGGCTGAATCAAAGCAACCATATATGCAGGGGCCTGACCGTGAATTGAAGTGTGTGCATGTGAGTGGTTTGTCAGGAAACATACGAAGCAGGGAGCCGGTCACAGCAGCTCTGCCCCCAGGAACCCCGAGCAGGCAAGGCAGCGCCACCAACCTCCACAGGGCACAAACGTCTGAGGTCAGGAAGCCCCAGGAAAGCCAGGTATCACTCAGTGGCCGGCGCGGCGAGCACACACCCCTGGAACCCTCCCCCCCCCCAGTGGGGCCAACGCCCGCCCCCGGGCCCCAGGCACCAGGAGGCTAGCAACCTCACCCCCCGGGCCGGATATCGGCCCGAGCCCCCTGGCACCAGCCCCCCAGGCACCCCCCAGTGCCACCACCGCACACCCCGGGGACCCCCATGCCCAGGGGAACCTAATCAGGACCCCGGGGGTAAAGTATAGTGGGTCTTTCTGACAGCTGATTTATTATTAATAAGAATTAATTTCTTTTAAAAAAACACCCCGAAGCAGTAAACACTGTAATGATCTGTACCTCCTTTAAAACTGTCGAATTTTACTTCACTGCTTTTTTATACATATTATTTGATTCTGGTTTATTATTATTTTTATCTGATACCCACTGGAATGTTTTCAACCTATGTTCCCTGCATTCCATTGTACATATTCTTAACTGATTATGTGCATGTACTCATTTTTTTGTACTTTGTTTGCTCTTCAATAAAGTTTAAGAAATATAAGAATGTCTGTAACTAGCTAAAAATGTATTACATTGATTGAAGTAAATGACCAGACAAGTGAAAAATTATAGAGGATTGTGGGGTTATGGTGAGGGGGTTTCTCCACCCAGAGAAGGAAGGGGGAAGGAGAGAACAATGGACCGAAGGAGGAGGTGTTACCGGGGGGGGGGGGGTGTCAGACGGGACTGTTGTGTCTATGCGCCCCCAGGGGAGAGTAAGAGCTGCTGGAGTCGCTGAGAGAAGAAGGGTGTTGTAGCAGCTCCGGCGTTATGTTATGTTAATATGCCACACATTTTTTTGTTCAAACAACAATGTATTATGGTCAGAAGTTCCGGGTCTCAATGCATGGAAATAAAGATATAAAAGAGGAATGCACAGAGACCCAGGATTCCTTTTTGCTGTAAGTTATGTTGGAGAAAGAATAAAGTTTCTGTCATTCAGCTCGTTGCCTCGCATGCCTTCTTTCTCCACATTGGTGACCCTAAGACGTGCCATGGAAAGCGAGCCGAGCACCGCCCTGGAGACTGCCTAGAGGGAGAGCAACAGCGCAGCATGTGTGGTCTCAGTCAAGCTCCCAGACGTATGGCTTCACAACCCGACCGTGTGTATCTTTCACATCGAAGCCCATTTCGCACTTTGCGGGATAACAACGGACGATACCAGGTGGTATCACTGAGCTAGATGTGTGCACCACGCAACAGGTGATGAACCTGCTCCAGGAGCTGCAGGCCCAAGGAAAACATGAAGCGCTCAAGAGGATGCTTCTCCAGTGCTATACCCTTTCTGACAGTGAGAGGGCAGAGAGGCTCCTAACGTGTTCGGAGTTAGGGGACAGATCAGCAGTGAATCTCATGGAGAGCATGTTGGCGGTGAGGGAAAAGGGTGACAAATATTTCCTGTTCGCCCACTTGTTCCTCAGGAACCTACCAGCTACAGCGAGGGTGATCCTGGCCAATTCACTGTGGCTGGTTGCTAAGGACTACCGCGCCCTGGCGCAGGAAGTGGACCGCATTGTTTTGGCGACCAGAACTCTCAACATGCAGACAGTGGCACTGGCATCCATGAGGGACTCCAGCGAGGTGGAGGAGCCGTTCGTGGCAGCTGGGACAGGCACCAGAAGATAGAGGAATAGGGCGATCTGTTTTTATCATCACCGTTTTGGCTCGAATGCCCGACGCTGCCTGTCGCCATGCCAATTCAAGAATCAGGGAAGACCGCACGTTCAGAATTCAGTGGCAGCTGCAACCGATGGTAACAGGAACAGACTGCTTTATGTCACGGACACCCGTTCGGGGAGAAGGCTTTTGGTGGACTCCGGCTACCAGAAGAGCCTCATCCTGCCAGTCAATGCAGAAAGGGTGGCAGGATGCAGTGGTGCTGAGCTCACAGCCACCAACGAATCCACCATCAGGACATTTGGCGAGCGGACACTGATGATATGCTTACACGGATGCAACTTTCAGCGGGACTTTGTGATAGCTGTATGTTCCGGCCCCATTTTAGGTGAAGATTTTTTATGTGCTTATGGGTTGTTAGTCAATGTTGCTAATAGGAGAATAGTGGACACTGCCTCTTTCACCTCACTGTCCTGCACAGCTTGGGGAGCTGGGTCGACAACACTGTCTAACGTTATAGCTCCAGGGGGTAAGTACCAACATTTGCTCGCACAGTTCCCAGCTCTCACGGTCCCGACTTTTTTGGCTACGGTCACAAAACATGAGGCCAAGCACTTTATAATGACAAAAGGCCCACCGGTGTTCGTGCGACCTCGGCGTATGGACGCAGCTAAACTGGCCAGCGCGTGAGATGAGTTTGCCAACTTAGAGCAGTTGGGCATTGTCAGGTGTTCCAACAGCCCGTGGGCATCCCCACTACACATGGTGCTGAAAGCCAACAAGTTGTGGCGGCTGTGCGGCGATTTCCGGTGCTTGAATAACACGATCGTTATCCCATTCCGCACATCCAGGATTTTTCTGTGCACCTGGCCGGGGTGTGCATTTTTTCAAAAGTGGATCTGGTCCGCTGATACCGTCAGGTCCTGGTGCACGTGGAAGACATTCCAAAAACAGCGGTAATAACTCCTTTCAGCCTTTTCGAGTTTTTACGCATGCTGTTCAGATTAAAAAGCGCGGTGCAGACTTTCCAGAGGATGATGGATACAGTGCTTCACGACTTGTCCTTCATTTTTGTCTACCTAGACAGCATTCTGGTAGCTAGTGCATCCGAGGAGGAGCACATAGCCCATCTCAAGATGGTTTTCCAGAGGTTGGAGACGCATGGGCTGAAAGTTAACCCCGTGAAGTGCCAGTTCGGCATGCCAGAGATTGATTTTTTGGGCCACTGCATTTCGCTGGAGGGTGCAATTCCGTTACCGGATAAGATGCGCGCTGTGTCAGACTTTCCATACCCGCAGACCGTGAGAGCACTACAGGAGTTTTTGGGAACAGTTAATTTTTATGACCATTTCCTTCCCCGGGCAGCCCAGCTGATGCAGCCGTTGTATGCCGCGCTTAAAAAAAAAAAGAAACCCGCTAAAGCCATTGACTGGATTCCCAAGCAAGTCCAGACTTTTACTAACGCCAAAACAGTGCTTGCGGATGCCACGTTGTTAGCCCACCCGGATCCATCTGCACGGATAGCGGTCACTACGGACACATCCGATGTTGCCATAGGAGCAGTGGTAGAGCAGTACATCTCAGGTTTGTGGCAGCTGCTCGCATTTTTCAGCTGAACTTTGTTCGACAACAAATGCAAATACAACACGTTTGATAGGGAATTGCTGGCTCTCCACCTGGCAATGTGCCATTTCCAGCTTTGGTTTGAGGGGCGCAAGCTCATCGTGTTCCTGGACCATAAGTCACTGACGTATGCGATGGACAAGGTCTCGGAACCGTGGTCGGCCCGGCAGCAACGGCATTTGGCCGAGATTTTGGAATTTACTACCAACATTCAACATGATGCCAGTAAGTTCAATGTCATGGCCAATTGTCTGTCGCGTGCATTAGTCTCCCCAGTCTACATGGCAATAGATTTCCCTGCGATGGCTGCGGAGCAAGCCGGGGACGCGGACATTTGCGTGCTCCAGTCTGCACCTACTAGGTTAAGGCTGGAGAGCAGGGTGGTACAAGAAGGGTGCCCTCCCTTGCTCTGCGACGTCTCCACCAGGTGCGGGTTCTGAGCTCTTGGTGCCGTCGCGTTTTTGAGTCGATCTACTCCCTTTCGCTTCCAGGAGTGTGCGCTTCGGTGAAGCTAGTGGGGCGAAATTCGTCTGGATGCGCTTGCGCAAGGACATGAAAGAGTGGACTGTAGCTTGCATTGCGTGCCAGCAGGCCAAAGTGCACAAGCACACCAGAGCCCCCCTCGAGCCACTCCAAATCCCGGCTAGGAGGTTTGACCCCGTCCACGTGGATTTGGTGGGACCCCTCCCACCGTCGCAAGATTTCACGTACCTTTTGACAGTCGGGGGCTGCACCATGCGCTGGCCTGAAGTGATCCTGCTGGCTTCTACCACTTCTACGGAAGTGGCTCGCGCTTTTTTGTCGGCTTGGGTTGCACGTTTCGGATCGCCATTGGACATCACATCCGACAGGGGTCCACAATGCGTTTCAGAACTCTGGTCCACGATGGCCCAGAGCCTGGGGGTCAAAATTCACCGCATTACCATGTACAACCCCCAGGCCAACGGGTTATGCAAGCGTTTTCATAGGTTGCTTAAAGCAGCGCTCAGAGCTTCGCTCAAGGACACAAATTGGGTTGACCGCCTGCCCTGGGTTCTTTTACGGTTGCGCTCTGCATCTAAGGAGGATTTGACAACCTCCCCGGCAGAACTCATTTTTTCTCAGCCACTGCGGATCCCCGGAGAGTTTTTACCGGAAAACCCCGCACCCGAGGCTGATCCGCCCACGCAACTTCTACACAGTACAGAGGCTGTGAGTGTACCGGGCCCGGCCCACCATTGTTTTCCCCGCACATTTGTCCCAAAAAGCTTGCAGAGCGCCAGTTTTGTTTTTGTTAGGCATGATGCACACCAGACTTCACTGCGCCCACCGTACAACGGACCGTTCAGGGTGCTGGAACCTGGGGCGAAGCATTTTGTGTTAGACTTGGGGGGGGGGGGATGAAAGGAGACCCTCTGCATCAACAGGCTGAAGCCTGCTTTTGTGTTGGCAAACGAACAGGTGGTGTTGGCCCAAGCTCTCCGGCGTGGACGCTCACCATTGGTGGCTCTGCAAGGTGGTGATCCCTTGGCAGGGACCTGCGTTCAGGAAGCTAATGTGTTTCCCCCCACCTCCCTCTTTCCCTCCACAGACTGACGTGCCCTCCGGTACACCTCACCAGCAGGATGTTTTGAATGGATCGGCGACCCCCCTGCTATAGCCGCTATGGGTGCCAGCTCAAGACCAAAGGATGGGGGGTTAGTGCCCTTTCTGGGTGTTTGCGGGGGAGGAGGTGTCCCCGGGGGGTATCAGACGAGACTGTTGGGACTATGCGCCCCCCCCGCCCCCCCGGGAGAGTAAGAGCTGCCGGAGCCGCTGAGAGTTGAAGGGTGTGGGAGCAGTGCTGATGTTATGTTACGTTAATGTGCCACACATTTCTTTGTTCGTATTATGGTCGGGAGTTCCGGGTCTCGATGCATGGAAATAAAGATATAAAAGAGGAATGCACAGAGACCCGGGAGACCGTCTGCTGTAAGTTATATTGGAGAAAGAATAAAGTTTCTGTGCTGTCCAGCTTGTTGCCTCATTGCCTCACCTGCCTTCTTTCTCCACAGGATAATATTTATTAATAAGCCCTGATTCATTAACTCAGATCATTACCTAGATTATCCCGTTTATTCTTTGAAAAAACCCATAGTACCACAAGACTATTTTATCACAACATCTTTATCAAATTTAATATTCATTCATAATCAACTATTACATCAGCATCATTTGTGTATTTGAATCTGATCAGAATGTCAAAATAAACTACTTTGTCTCACTCTTTGTCTGCTGCCCAGTTTCTTGCCTTGGTATGGCCCTGTCTTTATTGGTCATGTCTCTGATGTCAAATCAGACCCACATTTTCATTAGTTACTGTGAATGTCAGCAGGGCCATCTGTGGAGTGCTGTATATGAAAATACAATTCAATATTCAGATAGGAGCGTTCTCTGCACTTTGTTAATCTGGATACAAAGGAAAGAAAAACAACTGAAAAGACATTAAAATATAAGCTGCTGGATAGCCATACTTCAGATGTGCCAATCCACATAGGCTTTCACAGACAATGCTACATGGTGTCTACTAATAAAAGAAGGATTGAGAGCCTGAAAATTAAGACAAAAATCAGCTTAAGCAAATGATGATGAGTAAACAGCTTTAATCTGATTAACTACAGCTGAACTGACCATGTACATTAATGACTGTAAACATTAATAATCAATTTAAGACAAACAAGCCAAAGAGGCAGTGATGCAGACAGGTCCAGGAGATGTCAGGAATGTCTGTGCATCTGGACTTACCTGGAGACCAGAAGAGAAAATGTTCACACAGTGTAGCTAGTTCTCTATAGAATGAACATTTCTGCAGTAATGACACAGTCCACACTTTGGTGAAGATTCTCAGTCATCCAGGTGGGTCAGTAGACTGGATGAAAGCTCAGTCTGGTCAACTGAAATCAAGAATTTTTCACTCTGAATGGTGACCTGGATGAATGGTGAAACGAGTAAAAAAAATAAATTTGAATCCAGTTGACTTAACTGAGCTTTCATACAGTGTAGTGGTCCACAGTTAAGCTTCCCACCCAATTTAGCCTCATTTACAATATTTTAGATGAGCAATCACATTATTATTATTATTATTATTATTATTGACCTTTATTTATACAGCTAGTCTCACTGAGACACAAGGTCTCATTTTCAAGAGAGGCCTGTCACACATACTTCAGATCCAAATCCCCAACCAAACCAGGTCTCTGCTCAACAAAAACAGGTTCCAGTCTACCTTAGAGCACCACATATGTAATAAATGTTACTCGTTATAGTAGATACACATTTTTTTGCTAAGCTTATAAAAACAAGAACTAAAGCAGAAAAAGACAAACAATCTGGAAAACAGAGGCTGCTCCAAAACCTAAAACACCAAACAGTTTCAGTGCTGGCCTGATGCAGGTGGATGCTGGTTTTTCAGCAGGGATTCTTTCATGTCAGCGGGACAACAATGTGAAGGACGTGTAATTACTTTATTTAGCAATATGCTACACAAGACAAGGGACAATGGGGAGCAGCATTTGGTTCTAATATTAACTATGGAGCTCTGTAACATGAAAAGAAAATAAAGGGACATACTGTAAATATAGCATTATTATGCTTACCTAGCAGCCTTGTCAGCCCATCTTTCGTTCACATTTACTTCCGACAATGACGCATTGGTCGAATTCAAGTCAGGTGACCATGGAGCGCTGTTTTGATTGTGTTATATAGTTATTTAAATGAATTATGTTCTACGTTCTTATTTGTGAGGCACAGGTTGGTGGCTCCGCCTTCCGGTCACGCCACCACCCGTGACTATAAAAGGGCTGCATGTAGGAGGGACGGCCTCTTGGCCATCTCTGCTCTGCGGTTTGGTGTGGTTCGGTTGCACTGCCCTGGTCAATAAACGTGTGTTCAGTTCTACACCTGGTCTCCTTCTTTGGCTCCAACTGCCGACATAACAGATTGGTTAAGCATATAGCGGTCCTTAGTGATGCCTTAGAGCCGCCTTATCAGGTTTCGTAACTGAAGTTTAATTTTCATAAAGAATATGCACATACTTAGCCTGCCAACAAACAGATTCATGTTTTGAAAAATATGCGTGAGCATATCTGTGAAACTCAGCTACTCCCTGGATGGGGATCAATCATCTCAAAAACTAAAGCAGCTAGAGCCACTCGGCCTACCACCTATCTCCGGTTATTAGATGACCTGCTCTGCCTCCTGAGCCACTGCCGCCCACATTTCCCGCCTCTGTTCCATATTTGCTGAGCACCAAGCTGGATGACAGGAAGTTCCATTTTCATATGGTCTTTGGCATGACCCGGCTGGGACTTGAACCCCGACCTCCTGGTTGTGGGGCGGATGCTCTACTTCTAGGCCACCACTCTGATAAATTCAAAAATTTGCCAGAAAACATTGTAATTTTGTGAGACAAATCAAACAAATTTGAAAGCAAAAAAGCTGCAAATTTGTGAGAAAAAACTTTTGATGCTGATGTGGTCAGGACGGATTGTTGCTGTAACTCTGCTGTTTTACCTCAGTTTTCAGGCTCTGATATTTCTATGGCTCCATGCACACTTTTTTTTAGACCAAAATCACTTAAAGAGGCTCTTTGTAAGATAAGATAAGATAAGATAAGCCTTTATTAGTCCCACAACGGGGAAATTCCAGGATTGCAACAGCACAGAGATAGCAACACTCAGAGCAACAATCAGAAGGCAAGAAAAAAAACAAGAGCAGCGAGTATACATATGTACATATAAACATAAATATATAGACACACGATGCGGAGCATTGCAGCTAAATGGAATAAATATATAGATATATAAACACACAGTGCGGAGCATTGTAGCTAGATGGACTAAATATATGAACATATAAACACACACAGTGCGGAGCATTGTAGCTAGATGGAATAAATATATGAATATATAAACACACAGTGCGGAGCATTGCAGCTAGATGAAACAAACATGCAAATATATAAACACACAGTGTGGAGTATTGTAGCTAGATGGAACAAATATGCAAACACATAAAAACACACAGTGCGGAGCACTGTAGTTAGATGGAATAAATATGTAAATATATAAACACACAGTGTGGAGCATTGTCGCTAGATGGAATAAATATATAAATATACAAACAAACACACACAGTGCGGAGCATTGCAGCTAGATGGAATGAAACAGCATAACCGTCTACTTAGTTATCCTACATGGTATGATTATGTACCCATACATATTGTCACCCTCCGTAGCTACCGGTATTTTCCTAGTTGTATACCGGAGGGGACCATTGTGTAAGTCTATTGCGTCTTTTGCATTCAATACTATTAGGTTGTCACGTCTTTTTGCTATCTCTGCGAGCAGCCCTGCTTAGATTATACAGTCTGACAGCTGTTGGTAGGAAGGACCTGCAAAACCTCTCGGTTGTGCACCTAGGATGATGTAGTCTGCTGCTAAATGAGCTCCTTAGTGCATTCAGTGTGTCCTGCATAGGGTGGAACTTGGACTCCAGCAGAGATGACAGTTTAGCCACCGTCCTTCTCTCTCCTATCTCCTCCACTGGGTCAAGGCGCTGCCCCAGGACAGAGCTAGCTTTCTTGATCAGTTTGTTCAGTCTCTTCCTATCGGCTGCTGTAATGCCACTGCCCCAGCAGACCACTCCAAAAGTGATGGCTGATGCCACCACCGTGTCATAGAATATCTTCAGCAGCGCCCCTTGTACACCAAAAGACCTGAGTCTCCTCAGTAGGAACAGCCTGCGCTGTCCCTTCTTGTAGAGTGCGTCAGTATTGTGTGACCAGTCTAGTTTATTGTTCAGATGAACACCCAGGTACTTGTAGGATGTCACCATCTCAATGTCTGTTCCCTGGATGTTTACTGGTGCTGTGAGGGGTTGTCGTTGCCTGTGGCAGTCCACCACCAGCTCCTTAGTTTTCCTCGCGTTGATCTGGAGGCAGTTCCGATGGCACCAGTCCACAAAGTCCTGGATAAGCCCTCTGTACTCAGCTTCATCTCCGTTGGAGATGAGGCCAACGATCGCAGAGTCGTCAGAGAACTTCTGTAGATGGCAGTGTGTTGTGTTGTGTGAGAAGTCCGCAGTATAAAGGATGAACAGGAAGGGAGCCAAAACCATTCCCTGTGGGGCCCCCATGCTACCGATGATCGTGTCGGACACACAGTCCCGGGTTCTCACAAACTGTGGCCGGTTTGTGAGGTAGTCCAGGATCCATGATGACAGGTGCTGGTCCACCCCTGCGCACAGCAGCTTGTCCTTCAGGATCATCGGTTGGATGGTGTTGAAAGCACTGGAGAAGTCAAAGAACATGATCCTCACTGTATTCCCGGGCTTCTCCAGGTGGAACAGAGAATGGTGAAGAAGGAAGATGACCGCATCCTCCACCCCAATACCATGCTGGTAGGCGAACTGGAGTGGATCCATCGCTGGACCCACCAGGGGGCGGAGGTGAGCAAGGAGCAGTCTCTCCAGGGTCTTCATCATGTGGGACATCAGGGCCACTGGTCTGTAGCTGTTCAGATCTTTGGGGTAGGAAGTCTTTGGTACAGGTACCACACAAGATGTTTTCCACAACTGTGGTACCCTCCCCAGCTTCAGGCTCAGGTTGAAGCTGGGGAGGGTACCACAGTACGCCACAATCCCACACAGTACGCCACAGTCCCACACAGCTGGTCTGCACAGGACTTGAGGAGCTTTGCACTGGTGCCGTCCGGTCCCGACGCCCTCCTCGCCTTGATCTTCCTTAGCTCCGTCCTCACCTGGGTCTTAGTGAGGGTCAGGTTGGGGGGCTGTGTGTTGGGAGTGGGGGGGGGGTGATTGTGGAGTGGGGAATGGGCAGCAGGACTTGATGTCTTCAGTGGCAGCAGTGGTTGTTGTGCAGTCGGGGGGGAAGGCGGTTGGTCAAACCTATTAAAAAACAGATTCAGATTGTTCGCCCACTCCCTGCCCCCCATGGCCTGAGGGGAGGTATTCTGGAGCCCAGAGATGGTTTTAAGGTTTCTCCAGACCCCGCTGATGTCGCTCTGTTGCAGCTTGTCCTCCATCTTCTTCCTGAAGCTGTCCTTGCCTTCTCTGATCTTTCTCCTCAGCTCCTTGTACCTGTGTGGTACAGGTTGCCAACCTCTGTCCTGTAAGCCCCTGTTAGTTACAACTAATATTTGCTACTGTTAGCCATAACAGCTAGCGTTAAGTTACAACAGCTAGAGTATGTTACAAGAACTAGCATTAGCCACAATAGCTACTGTTAGCCACAACAGTTAGCATAAGCTTCACAGCTGATGTTCAGAGGGAACTTTGTCTCTTCCTTATAAATCTGTAACGTATTTCAAATAAATATGTGTCATGGCCCGCTCTGCTCATTATCCACAACTGCTCGCACACCTGATCCTCGTTAGGCAGGGCCTATATCTTCCACGCTGCCCGGAGTGGCAGTGTGGAGATGTCTCACTGCGCTCCAGGAGAGCTTCATCATCTAATCGTCTCAGTTACCAGAGCCACAGCCGAGCCAGCCCTCACCTACATCAGAAAGAGCCAACCAGCCTTCCATGTAAGCTCCATTAACAACTTACCACTTTCTACTAATCCCCTGTGCACAGGCGGAGTCCGTGGCGGCGGAGCCTTTTCCTCTTCCTCCCGGGCGCCGGACTTACCAGCCTCCTTCCCTCACCACCTTCACCTACACTCTCCTGTCGGGACATTCCACCATCTGAAGAGCACTGTCTCCCTGGCCACAGCTGCAACGCTAAACCGGAGAAACTCACCATCTGTTCCCACAGTAAGCTGCACAATAACGGTTTAACTCCAGTTGTGACGCCCAGTAACCATCTCTCTCTGTGTGTCTCCAGGGTTGCCAGGCCGTATGGTGTCTCGCTCAGTTCCCGGCAGTTCCAGTTAGCACTCACACCACTATTCATTCACACTGGTTCTTAATAAACATAATTGTTTCAATTTGGAGTCTGTGTCTTGTCACTGGGTCAGCAAACCATGTCGGCACATCTCCGCCAGAATGACCCAGCTGAGTGCTTTGGTGTGCCATGTCAACCGCATGGTAATTCAAATTGATCAACTGGTTTATCAGCAGCAGACCATTCTAAACCAGCTAACTCGTGTCACAGAATGGTTGGATAGACTAACTAATTCCCAGCCCTTTTCCCAGGCCTTACCTGTCGCCAGCAGCTCCTCAACTCCCGCTAGCATTCCAGCTAACCAGCTCAGGCAGACTCCTCCTGTTGGGCTTACTCCCGTACCAACTCCCAGCCGTTTCAACGGTAAGTTGGGTGAAGCCAGGGGGTTCGTTATGCAATGCAAAGTGGTGTTTCAGCGGGTGGAGAGGATTTCCCTTCTGACCAAAGTAAGATCGGTTATGTTATTAATATGTTGGAGGGGAGAGCCCTAGCCATTACCTATGCGGTAATGGCTAGGGCAAATTATGCTAGTCTCACTTTTTGCCAATTCATTGGTGAATTTAATGAAGTGTTTGATCATTCCGATCGAGGTAGCGTTGTCACCACCTGCCTATTAAATCTAAGGCAAGGGTCTAGGGCGGTGGCAGATTATGCCGTAGACTTCCGGGTGGTGGCTACTGAAGTAGGTTGGGAGGATACTTCTCTTTGCTGTATTTTCATCAGGAGCCTCAGTGCTAGCCTTCGGGATGAGCTAGCCCCTTGAGAGAAACCAACTAGGTTATCAGAGCTCATTTCTCTGGCCATTAGTCTGGATAATAGACTGAGGGAGTGAGCGGCAGAACGTAGGTCCTATGGATGGTCCGGGGAACCGTCTCGCCATTCATTCATTCATTCGTCATAATGAATGCCCCACCGTCATAATGAATAGCCTAGAATGCCCCACCGTCATAGGCTCCACGAGCTGTCTGTGGCAGAGAAACAGTGTCGCCGTGAGCTTGGATTGTGCCTGTATTGTGGGAGCAGGGAGCATGAGGTCGGGTTGTGTCAGCTTTGGCCAAAAGGGGGAGTCCATGCATTAGAGTAGGGGGACTCATGGATGTACCCTGGTCTAATCCCCTGTCCAGTTTGCTTCTTTCCATTAGGTTCATACACAAACACACAGAGATACCTACATAGGCCTTAATCGACTCCGGGGCTGAGCAAAGCTTTATGTCTAGAGACCTGGCAGCCCGTTTGGGCCTTTGCTGCATCCCCCTTGAGTCTCCTCTCCGGCTGATTGCGTTGTCTAACGCCCCCATGGCTACAGTATCCCACCGGACAGAGCCAGTCTCCATTATTGTATCTGGGAATCATCGAGAGGAACTGTCTTTCTTTGGGTTGCCCGTCTCGACTTCTCCGGTCATTCTGGGCTACCCCTGGCTACGCCTCCATAACCCGACGATTGATTGGAGTGCCGGCAGTATTAAATCATGGAGCTCATTTTGCCTCAGGGCCTGTCTGCAGTCAGCAGCGTACTCACCTTCAGTGACCCTAGGGGCTCCCTCCGATCCCCCTCCCGATTTGTCTAAGGTGCCTCCTGAATATCATGATCTCGGTGCCGTGTTCAGTAAGTCCCGGGCTCGGTTCCTTTCCCCCCACTGACCGTATGATTGTGCCATCAACCTTCACCTGGGGGCTCCTCTCCTGTCTAGCCGGCTGTATAGCCTTTCCTCGCCGGAGCGGGTGGCTATGGACACGTACATCAAGGAGTCCCTGAACTCTGGCATCATTCGCCCGTCCTCTTCGGTGGTGGGGGCAGGGTTCTTCTTTGTGGGGAAAAAAAGATGGCTCATTGAGACCATGCATCGATTTCAGGGAGTTGAATAATATTACTATCAAGGATAAGTACACCCTCCCGTTGCTTAATTCTGCCTTTGACTCTCTCCAGGGGACTTGTTGCTTTACCAAGTTGGATCTGCGCAACGCTTACCATCTGGTGCGGATCCGCAAGGGGGACGAGTGGAAGACAGGGTTCCGCACCCCTAGTGGTCACTTTGAATATCTGGTGATGCCATTCGGCCTGACCAATGCACCTGCTGTGTTTCAGCGCCTCATCAATGATGCTCTGAGGGATTTTCTGAACGTGTTTGTGTTCGTTTACCTGGATGACATTCTGATCTTCTCCCATTCCTTAGAGGAGCACCAGGTACACATGAGACGTGTTCTTCAGCGGCTATTGGAGAACCAGTTATTCGTCAAGGCTGAGAAATGTGAGTTTCATACGTCCAAGACATCCTTCCTGGGCTTTATTATTTCTCATAAGGAGATCTTTCCTGACCCGGGCGAAATTAAGGTGGTGGTGGAGTGGCCGGTCCCTTCCTCAAGGAAACAGCTCCAGCAGTTCCTGGGATTTGCTAATTTCTACCGCTGATTCATAAAGAACTACAGCAGCCTGGCCCTTCCCCTGATGCGCCTTACATCCATGAGGGCTCCCTTCCAGTGGTCAGAGGAGGCGGCGGTGGCCTTTGCGGACCTGAAGAAGCAATTCTCTGATTCGCCGATCCTGGTGCAGGTGGATCCCAGCCTGCAGTGCCTTGTGGAGGTGGACGCCTCGGATTCTGGTGTGGAGCCGGTTCTTTCTCAACGTTCTCCGATGGATGGGAAGGTCCGGCCTTATGCCTTTTTCTCCAAGCGACTACCTCCGGCGGAGCGGAACTATAGCATTGGTGACAGGAAGTTGCTGGACGTCAAACTGGCTCTGGAGGAGTGGAGCCATTTGCTGGAGGGGTCCTCGCAGCCGTTTGTGGTTTGGACAGACGATCGCAATTTGGAGTACCTTAGGACAGCCAAGCGCCTGAATGCCTGTCAAGCCCGCTAGTCTCTTTTTTTTGGTCGATTTGACTTTACTATTACCTACCGCCCTGAGTCCAAGAATACGAAACCAGATGCCCTCTCCAGGCAATTCGCCACAGACACCCTGGAGGCTGAAGACCATCCCATCCTCCCTACTAAGCTGTTTGTGCCATCGGCCGTCCGGGGTGATGTCATCCAATGGGCCCACGCATCCAAGTTCGCCTGCCATCCTGGAAGACGACGCACGGAAGAGTTGTTGCAACGCTTGTTCTGGTGGCCCTCTCTTCAAAAGGATGTCGGGGAGTAGATACGGGTCTGTCCCCAGTGTGCCACCGGGAAGTCCCCATCGTCCCCACCGGCAGGGTTGCTCCACCCCCTTCCGGTTCCTGGCAGACCCTGGTCCCATGTGGCGTTGGACTTCGTTACCGGCCTCCCTCCTCCCAACAATCACACCGTGGTTCTCACCCTTCTCACCTCATCTCTTCTGCTTCCGCCCTTCAGAGAGAGCAGTCGCCTTTTCTTTTGCTCCCTCCTTCACCCTCCCTCCCTCCATAACTGACTGAATCCCAGCTTGCTGCTGTCTGTGTCTGCGTCGCTCTTTTGCTGCTGATTCTTGATCCAAACGGAAATTATGGATTTAATAAGCTGGGCTTTGAACGCAATTGACACTGTTTTTTCAACTAGGAAATCGGGCCCGGGGGAGCCCACCTGTCCCGCAGGTACTGCTGCTGCGGGTTATGTAAGGGACACACATAATTGGAAGCTCATGTGTCTGTGTGATCTCTCAATTGAAGATGCGGAAGACTTATACCTATTCGGCGTTACGGTCTCAGGACTTCTACTGATCGGCTTTGGGATAGTCCTGGTGTATCGAAAATTGAAGAAGATGGACAGAGCTTATCAAAATGCTGACCCCGCGAAGCTGTTTCATCAATTTGACCAGCTGGGGAGAACTCTGATCGCGGCCAATGGTGAACTGAATAGAAAGATTGGTAACATCGGGATGGCCCTAGGAGCTCTACAGGAAAAGATTTTAAAGCCTGGCAACGATGGGAATTATGGAGCACTGGATGCATAAGAGTTGAAAGTTTTTCTCCGAGTGTCTGTGCTATTCGACCTTGTTTCGGCACCCCTCAGCTTCACTCCTCCAGGATGAATGATAAGCAGCAGAATTGTTTGGCTTTCTTTCATAAACATCTGGTGCACAGCAATCTGAACTCTCAAGGACAGCAACATGTGACTGGCTCAGAAAATTCCATCTGCCATGCTCCAAGGACATGCCCTTCTGAGCTTCAGTCACTAAGACATAACATCTCCGGTGAGGGAGGATTTTTGCTGTCTCCAGTTACTGATAAACACCCACCTGCGTTCAACATACACGAACACACTGATTCATTTATACTGAGATTCACATCCATTCACTGACTCTCTCTGACTTTGGACTTTGGTTTTTGTGGTTGATTGTCTGCTCTGAGCCATTTTTTTTTCATTGTAATCATAATCTGCATAAATATTCATAAGCTGTATTCTGATAATGAAGTTTTTTTTCCTCTCCTCCCCATTGTGTCGTTCCCCTCTCCCTTTCCCCCTCTTCCCTTATCTATCACTGTTTGATGAGGCGCCTTGTTTACGGCTGGCGTGTCATTGTGTTGCGCTTACACGCGCGCCAATGTCAAGTCAAATTCCTCGTGTGTTTTCTACATGCTTGGCAATAAAGTTTATTCTGATTCTGATTCTGATTCTGACCCTTGTGGACAGATTCTCCAAGGTGGCCCATTTTGTTCCTCTTCTGGGTCTGCCTATGGCAAAGGAGACAGCTGACCTGTTGGTCCAACATGTGGTGAGACTTCATGGGATCCCCACAGACATCGTCTCGGACCGGGGGCCCCCAATTTATTTCCCAGGTGTGGAGGTCCTTTTGCAACGCCCTTGGAGCCAAGGTGAGCCTGTCATCTGGATACCATCCACAGACCAATGGCCAGTGCGAACGTGCCAACCAGGAGCTGGAGGCGGCGTTGCGGTGTGTGGCTTCTTCCAATTCAACGGCATGGAGTTCCTTCCTACCATAGATTGAGAAAGAGAAAGAGAAAGAGACAGAAAGAGCCAATCAGCCTTCCACGTAAGCTCCATTAACAACTTACCACTTTCTACTAATCCCCTGTGCACAGGCGGAGTCCGTGGCGGCGGAGCCTTTTCCTCTTCCTCCCGGGCGGCAGACTTACCAGACTCCTTTCCTCACCATCTTCACCTACACTCTCCTGTCGGGACATTCCACCATCTGAAGAGCACTGTCTCCCAGGCCACAGCTGCAATGCTGAACCGGAGAAACTCACCATCTGTTCCCACAGTAAGCTACACAATAACGGTTTAACTCCAGTTGTGACGCCCAGTAACCATCTCTCTCTGTGTGTCTCCAGGGTTGCCAGGCCTTATGGTGTCTCGCTCAGTTCCTGGCAGTTCCAGTTAGCACCCACACCACTATTCATTCACACTGGTTCTTAATAAACATAATTGTATCAATTTGGAGTCTGTGTTTTGTCACTGGGTCAGCAAACCATGTCAATTTGTGTAGCTTTCCATTTTTTTTGCCTTTACAACGATACTTTGTGATTTTTTTTCTTTTTGATCGACTAATTTTGGGTAAAAAGTCTCATGTGGTTCTGCAGCTGCAGGTTTTTCCTGTTGTGGAGTAGGAAATAAAAAAAATAAAAATAAAAGCAATTAAACACTGTCCCAGTGAAACATATGCATAGATAAAAGGAGCAAAAGAAAAAACAGTTCACTCCTTCAGTCACTTTGTTACTGTAAATGAACATGTCAAGCTGCTTTAATCAGCATCCAGAAACATGTTCACATGCAGGCTTTCCTTTGAACTTTTCTCGGGCAAGTTGTGAGACTAAAGCAGCCTCTTCAATGCAGCAAACGCGGGGACGATGTGCTCACACGCACACATAGAGCCTTGGTAAACCGCTGTGTGTCTGCTGCAGAGGAAAAATCCTGTCTCACACACGGGCTAGCATGCTCACAAGCTTGCCTGTCACATCCAAAACCCATGTCTGAACCACAGGAAATATGTAAAAATAAGCACGCACACACACACACACACACACACACACGCACAGGTAGTAAAACATGGTGGAAGCACTCTGACACACTCTGCCCAGTGGGAACCTCAGCTATGCAGAAAATGCACAATTTCAGTAGCTGCAGCGTTCCACCTGCGTGATCTCAGAAGATCCCCACGATGCTCCGGGGTCAGCGGGATCAGTCGGGTTTGTGGCAAAGACCATGGCCTGCGCTATTCTGAAACGTGTGCGTGTGTGTGTGATGGGGAACACTAGGGCATGTGGGGTAACTGAGGTTTCGGGGTTACTGGTGTTTTTAATGTGAGGCGGGCGACGATGCTTCACCCTCCAGCTGCGCTGGAGCCGTGATGTGGTGCCTCTGTGAACCTCAAAGCCGAGGGTAAATTTACCACTCTGGGTTGCAAAGGAACACACAGGCCCACAGTGATGAGCGCTGCAAACCCAAACGCAATAAACCCAGAGGATGCTCAGCGAAGTGTTCAATGATGATTTATAACTCCTTTTCCTGAATGGAGGGAAAGGTAATAGGCTACATGTATGGCTACCACAAATAAGACTTGGAGGAGCCAAAAATTATACTCCAATAAAAGTAGCGTGGCCTCATGACCTTAAACTACAGTCACACAGATTCTTACAAACAATGGGTTTGTAAGAATCTCCCATGAACTCTGGAGTTCGCAGACATTTGCAAAGGGATGTTTCTTACGGCTACCGCTCAATTCACAAGAGCAACTTGAGACATTCTTGAGAAATGAGGTGCTTTTCGGTAATACGATAGCCCTAGAGTTCTTATGTTCTTCGTAAGCGGGCTTGGGATCTTCCTTTGGCATACTTACTGCCATTCATCCATCCATCCGTCTTCTACCGCTTTTCCGGAGGTCCAGGTCACGGAGGCAGCAATTCAAGCAGAGAAGCCCAGACTTCCCTCTCCCCAGCCACCTGCTCCAGCTCTTCAGAGAGGATACCAAGATGTTCCCAGACCAGCTGGGAGACTTAGTCTCTCCAGCGAGTCCTGGGTCTGCCCCGGGGTCTCCTCCCAGTGGGATGTGCCCAAAACACCTCAAGTAGGAGGTGTCCAGGAGGCATCCTGATCAGATGCCCAAATCACCTCAACTGGCTCTTTTCAATGTGGAGGAGCAACGGTTCTACTCTGAGCCTCTCCCGGGTGACTGAGCTCCTCGCTCTATCTCTGAGGGTGAGTCCAGCAATCCTACGAAGAAAGTTCATTTCAGCCGCTTGTATCCACGATCTCATTCTTTCAGTCATTGTCC
Source organism: Pholidichthys leucotaenia (assembly GCA_020510985.1). Classification (NCBI taxonomy): domain Eukaryota; kingdom Metazoa; phylum Chordata; class Actinopteri; order Cichliformes; family Pholidichthyidae; genus Pholidichthys; species Pholidichthys leucotaenia. Next base: position 127,362,879 of record CM035842.1, on the reverse strand, counting down.
AAAGCTCATGACCATAGGTGAGGGTGGGAACGTAGATTGACTGGTAAATCAACAGCTTTGTCTTAGAGCTCAGCTCCTTCTTCACTGCAACAGAGCGGTACAATGTCCCCATCACTGCAGATGCTGCTCAGATCCTTCTGTCAATCTCTCGCTCCATTCTCCCCCCACTCGTGAATAAGACCCCAAGATATTTAAACTCCTCCACTTGGGGCAGGAGCTTGTCCCCAAACCGGAGAGGACAATCCACCTTTTTCCGGCTGAAGACCATGGACTCGGACTTGGAGGTACTGATTCTCATCCCAGCCGCTTCAAACTCAGCAGCAAACCATCCCAGTAAGACCTGTAGGTCATTGCTGGATGAAGCCAGCAGGACATCATCTGCAAACAACAGAGATGAGATCCTGTGGTCACCAACCATGACACCCTCCATTCCCCATACTGCCGAAAGGCACTACCCCCCTTAATCCAGCACCTCCCAACTCGCAGACACATCCCTCCCCACACCTTCACACCCACATGCTCCCATGTGCACTAACTCACTCTCACTCACCCGGACCAACCCATTCTCTCTCACTCCTGTACCCATTCAAACTCACCCCTCATTCACCCTTATTTCATATGGCAGCTGCGAAGCAGATGCAGTGAGCCTTAACGGGCACCAGTGCCTAGCAGTGGCCAGGAAGACCGCCGGCGAAGGCCACAGAAGCAGACCCCCACCCCCGGTGCCCACCCAAACGACTGATCAGCAGACCACTGCAGGTGCCCCGAGATGCCACCCGACATGCAAAGCGCCGCACAAAACCGACCCACCATCACCACCTCCATTCATCACCCCCTCACTCTCACTCTCATATTCAGTCCCGCTCTCACTCCCTTGGTTGTATCTATACATTCAGTAGCACCCAGATTTTGACAACATGACGGGTCCCAGGATCCCCACCGGGCCCCCACGACCACAGCAGGAGGAGGGCAACAGGGGTGGGGGGAGACCCCCACCTCCCTCCCCCCTGCACAAAACATGGTGGGTGTATGTTGGTTATATGATGTAATTGTGTGTAAATGTGTGGATTACCAAAGTACAATTAAAATTGGGGGGATGGTGATTGGTGCACCGCTAGCTACTGCTATGGACAGCGGGGCCCCCATCCCCCCAAGCCCTCAGTGTCTAAAATGCAACTAAAATTGAGGTGAGGGCATCTCCACCGCAAAGCAAAGGTATCCCCTTCGCTGACATAGTGCGGCACACTCCCACCCCAAAGCCCTAAATGTATCCAAGAAGATATATATTCCACCCAGACTCAGGGGGAGGAGGAGGGCAGGAAATAAGACTCGGAGGGAGGCGGTCTAAAAGCGAGGCCATCCCCCCCAGAAGCCAGCTTGCAAACTGGTTTATGAGGCCACCCACTGCCCCCAAATCCCAACCCAGTGCGAGGGCCACCAGTGTGAGCAGCCCAGGACCCACCAGCATCGCACCCTGGCGCTCCCAGCACCACAAACATGACGGGGCAGCCATACCCTTTGCCACTCATCTTACACACACAAACATGGACCACAATAGACGCAGTAGTGAACAATGGGCCGGACCCACACGGCGCCCCACATGCCAAGTGACACCCCTGAGCACCCATGCAAGCCCACCGACCACCCACCCCAGATGCACACCAACAGCGGCAGGCCGCCCTGCAGCCACAGCCACCCCGGAGCAACCCGACGGAAACACGACCACCAACCTGTGCCAACGGCCCCCCAACTACCCCTGAGCACAAACACACACCTGCCGCCAATGACACCAGGGGCAATGCGACAAAGCGCCCCACCCCACAACACAACAGCAGGGTGGCCGGGACAAGCAAGCCCCGAAACGCCAACCCCCATGCCACTAGATGGACTGCCCCACCCCCACCACCCAGCAAAGTTCTCCTACCCATACACACATCCTCCACTCCAGACATCCACCCACAGGTAACCGCACCCATACACACATGTACCCCCGCCCACCATCACACATACCCATCTACACCCACACACAACCCCACCTGCCCACTCACAACACACACACCTACTTCTGCACCCGCTCATACACACACACACACACACACACACACACACACACACACACACACACACGCAGACCCCAGTCGATGGGGAGGGCGACCCAGGACGCAGGCATCTGCCCCAGGGTGCCGCCAGGGCCCCAGGGAGAACATGACCCTGCCAAGGATGCACTGGGGCCAACCCGCACCACTGGCGCACACCCGACCCCAGCCCGGGGGGGGGAACGCCCCCCCCCCCAGCACCAGGGGCCCAGGGCCGGACCCAGACCCCCTGGGAGGTGAGGCCAGCCGGCAGGGGGCCACGGCCCACCCTGCGGCCCCCCCAACCAACCCCCCCCCCCCCCCCCCCAGGCCAAACACATGGCCACCCTGGAACAGGCCCCCCGGACACCCACAGTCGGGGCGCAGCCAGCTGCCAGAGGTGCCAAGGAGAGCGAGCCACCCCCCACCACCCCTCAGGTTATAGAATTAATAAGTGGGGACCAGAGAGAATTGAATTCTGCCATTTGATTATTTGAGGAGGCTGACAATATCTCTAGGCTAATATAATCTAATAGTAAGTTATTTTAAAAAGTCATGCACAAGTTATTTCTTGATTTCCAATTCATAAGGATAGTTTTCTTTGCGATGCATATGGCGGTAAGAACCATGTGTGACATCCTTGCATCTATATTTATTTCACTTAAATCACCTAATATGCAAAGTGTGGGTGAGGATGGGACACTATACCCAAGCCATGCCGACAAGTCCTCACATGTCTTCTGCCAGAACTTTTGAACCGGTGCACAGGACCACATAGCATGCATATAGCTATCCAGGACGTTGCTGGTGCAGTGAGAGCAGATATTTGTATGACTCAGGCCCATTTTGAACATCCTTTGTCCTGTGTAATGAATTCTATGTAGAACTTTATACTGTATAAGTTGTAAGTTAGAGTTTTTAGTCATCTTAAAAGTGTTTAAACATATTTGTGTCCAGAAACTTTCCTCCTCATTGATTGATAGGTGTGTCTCCCATTTTAATATTGGAAGAGATACAGACTCATCCAGTTTTGATAATAGTCCATGTATTTTCTATATCAATTTAGGGGAACAAAGATTTAGAAACTTTGCCACCTTAACTGGTACCTCTAAATCTGTGTGATTAAGATTAAATCTTGCTTTTATTATGGATTTAAGCTGTTGGTATTCAAAATACTTTTTATCACTTATGTCATACTGTGACAGTAGTTCCTGAAATTGGATAAAATTTCCACCTTCAATAAGATGTTCTAAGTTATTTATTTCCTTCTCCTGCCATAGTGGAAATTTTAATGTCCTCTTTTGTTGCAAGATATCAGGATTATTCCAAATGGGCGTGAGTTTACAGGGGACAAGTGAAGACCCAGTTATCTTTAAAAATTTCAACCAAGCCGTCAGAGAGGAGCTGATATTAATGGTTTTAAAATAGTCATGGCGTTTAATACAGGGACTTATAAAAGGTAATTCAGAGATATTTAGCGACCCACAGAGAGCCTATTCAGCATCTAACCATGAGCTTCTTAGTGGGGTTGATTTTGTCCATTTTGAAACAAATTGCAGTCTATTGGCTAAAAAGTAATTAAAAAAAATTTGTAGATCTAAGCCTCCGCACGCTTTTGCTTTTTGAAGAGTTTTTAACCTTATCTGTGATGGTTTATCCTTTCATAAAAAATTACTTATATTTCAGTTTAGAGACTTAAACCAGGCCATTGATGCTTGGGTAGGAATCATTGAGAACAAATAGTTGATTTTAGGAAGGACCATCATTTTAACAGTTGTGACTCTTCCCATTAGTGATAAAGGTAGTGTCCTCCAGCGCGTAAGGTTGTCTTGTATTGTTTTTAAAAGGAGAATGTGATTTAGTCGCAATAACTCTGAGAGCCTGGGGGAAATATCTATTCCTAAATATTTAATATTACCTGATTGTATTGGAATAGTAGATGTATTTGAGAAAGGACAATTTATAGGTAGAACTATGGATTTACCCCAGTTAATAGAGTAATCTGATAATGATGAGAATTTATCAATGAGCGCAACTTTCTGAAGAAGAGACCTTTGTGAGTTTTCAAGGAAAATCAATACATCATCAGCATAAAGACTTATCTTGTGTTCTTTTTCTCCAGTTTGGGTACCTCTGATATCAACATTTTGTCGTATGGCTGCTGTTAATGGTTCAATAAAGATGGTAAAAAGTGAGGGAGAGAGTGGACAACCCTGCCTAGTACATCTCTGGAGATTAAAACTTCGGGAAGTCTGATCATTTGTTCAGACAGACGCAGCTGGAAAGCAATATAATGTTTTAATCCAGTTTTTGAAAGATGAACAAAACCCGAACTTGTTTAATACCATAAAAAGAAATTTCCAGTTAACATGATCACAGGCTTTCTCTGCATCCAGGGAAAAGATTGTAGTTTCTAAGTTATTGATCTTGCAGTAGTCTATTAAATAGCCTGCGTGTATTATTAGCCGAGTGCCTACCCTTGATGAAGCCTGTTTGATCTGGGTGTATAATAAACAGAATTATCCTTTCCAGTCTTTTGGCGAGAGCTTTGCAAATTATTTTAAGATCAACATTTATAAGTGAGATGGGATGGTAGCTGGATGGAAGCGTAGGCTCTTTTCCAGGTATAAGGAGCAGGATAATTCTAACCAAATTCATATTTAGAGGGATTATATTATCTTCTTTAATTTGGTTCCCCATTTTAAAGAAAGTAGGTGCCATCACAGACCAGAATTCTTTATAGAATTCTACTGGAAAACCATCTGGTCCCGGAGCTTTGTTGTTTGGGATGTGCTTAAGTGCCTCCTGGAGTTCAGACACCTGAAGAGGTGCATCCAGAGCTGCAATCTGTTCATTATTTAATCATGGTAAATTAATATCGTCCAAAAATGTATTTATCTCTGAGTCAGATGGGTTAATTTGAGATGAGTAGAGGTTTTCATAAAACTTTCTGAAGGAGTTATTTTTTTCTTCAGGCTCATGGGTAATATTTCCAGTCATATCCTTAATAGAGTGGATAGTTATTTTTTCTTTATTCAATCTAAGCTGGTTCGCAAGATATCGCCCCGATTTATTACTGTGTTCAAACTTCTCAAGACATTGTCTTTGTATTAAAAACTGTGCTCTTTTGATGACTTCCGGTCTGGACACCATGGTGATAGCAGCTTAACACTGAAGCTCCCAGAACCAATCCAGGAAAACATCTTGAAAATCAGACTTAACGGATTTTTGGAAGACTAAAAATCAAAAGACCAAAACATCATGCCTAAACAAAAACAGAAGAAATTGTCATTTCCCAGGCCAGGACATGCATCGGCCGAAGAAACTGAACCGGAGGATCTCCGTCCAGAAGACGAGGAGCTGAACGTAGCTAACAAGAAGGTTAGCTTGAAAACGTTATTTGAAGAATTACGACGATTTTGCTGAGAGGTTTGGGCCGAATTTCATGAATTCAGAGATGAATTAAAAAGAACAAACAGCAGAGTGGACCAGGCCGAGAACCGAATCTTGGAAGCTGAAGAAAGAATAAAAGTGCTTGAAGATTCCATGCTGGATCTACACAAAAGGCAGTCAAGATTAGAAGCTAAGCTAACCGACCAAGAAGGAAGGCTGAGAAGAGACAACATTAGAATTCACGGTCTGAAAGAAGGAGCCGAAGATGGTTTCAACACAATGGCGGAATGTGTGGAATCTTTACTGAGAGAGAAACTGGATATTCCCCAAACCACTGATTTGAAGATAGAAAAGGCCCATCGTACATTAGCCACTAAGCCAGCGGCGGAAGCGCCCCCACGTTCTGTGGTGGTGAGATTCTCCAATTTCAAAATAAAACAAGAGGTTGTAAGACTGGCTTGGCAGAAAAAAGGATTTATGCACCAAGAGAGAAAAGTCTTCGTGGAACACGATTACGTCCCGGAGGTTCTTAAAAAGCGCCGGGAATACAACGACGCTAAAAAGGTGCTACGAGAGAAAAAACACTGCGCTTTCAGACGCCATTTACGGCGAAGTTAAGGGTCTTCTACGGTGAAGAGACATGTCTCTATAATTCGGCAATTGACATGGCGAGAAGAGGGCTCCCGGTAACGGTGTTTAAACCCGCAGCAGACCCGAGCGATAGGATCAAGGCTCAAACGTGGTCCACACAGAGACCTTCAAAATCCACGGGCCAGCAACGGGAAACCCAGCGCCAGAGCTCCAAGGATAAGCTTGCCGTTTTCAGGAGGGAATAGCGACCTTTTTTCTTTTTTTTCTTTTAGTCATTCTGCCCATCCAACCCCCCTCCTACAAGGTAACAAACATTAAAGGAGATGCAGAATCAGCATGTGGTAAAACATTTCATGGATCAGTCATGGTATTAGAAACAAATAAGTCTTTTTAATAAAAAACAAAAAAACCCCAAAAAACTTGTTAAAATAGAAATGTGACAATGATCCACATGTTCCCCCCACACTAACAAATACTGTATTAGCGTGAATGTTTGCTGTGATGGGGGTGGGAGGGTGCACACAATTTCATAGGGTATAGGCATAAAAAAAAAAAATCATTACAAGTTCGGATTGGGATCTGAAATTCACGTTAAAAACATGGGACAACTTACAGGGGTAAAAGAGGGCCCTCAACACGTAACAGAGTTTGAGGAATTTCCCTCAGAGCCTACACTCCATCAAGGCTCTTCCAGGGTCTTTAAAAAGACCTCAGCTCAGGAAGTTCTTTTGTCAGTTTTTTGTTTTAAAGTTTTGTACACTATGTTCTTAATGTTTTTCATGTTCTTATTGTTCTTTCAGTTTCTGAGTAGCATAAAAGAGGGCCACCACACTGTTATACTAAATAAGACAATACAATGGAGAAACAGGGTGTAACCAAAATAATCTCATATAATGTAAAAGGGATCCTGAATCCAGCTAAAAGATCCAAGATTCTAGGCAAAATGAAAAAAGACAAAGCAGGAATAATATTTTTACAAGAAACCCACCTAACAGACATGGAGCACACTAAACTCAATAGACAAGGGTTTAAAATGATCTCTTCATCTTCATATAAGTCAGGGAGGAGGAGGGGAGTAGCGACATTGATATCAACCAAAATTACATTTGAAAAAAAATCAGAACACAAAGATAAAGAAGGGAGATACAGTTTGGTAATTGGGCGGCTAGAGGGAGAAGATATCACCCTGCTGAATGTATATGCACCTCCAGGGGCTAACTGGAAGTTTTATAAAAATGTATTTGACCTAATGATAACTAAAGCCCAAGGTTTAGTGATATGTGGTGGAGACTTCAATCTAAGACTGAATCCATACTGGGATGCATCAGGTAATTCTCCACATCAAAATAACACTCAAAGTAGGAAAACTCGGATGCTACTAAAAGAAATGGGAATCTGTGATGTGTGGAGGGAATTCAACCCCAGTGTAAAAGATTATACATTTTATTCAACGCCACATTCATCTTACTCAAGGACTGACTACTTTTTTTATGTTTAATAGAGACATTGGAAGAGTAAAAACATGTAAAATAGGACTGATGGATCTCTCTGACCACAGTCCGATCTATATGGACTTAAATATCCAAAATTACACAAATAATACATTTTCTTGGAGGTTGAATTCAAATGTCCTGAAAGGACCACTGAAAGATGAATTGGAATCAGATATTCTCAGATATTTGGAAGAAAACGATAATGGAGAAGTATCCCCTTTAATACTGTGGGATGCATGCAAAGCTGTAATAAGGGGAAAGATTATTGCAAAACTGGCAATCCAAAAGAAACTGAGACAAGAAAAACTAATCACTTTAGAGTCAGAACTTAAGAACCTAGAAGAAGAACACAAAGGCAACACTCATTCTAATGACTCACTCAAGATTAAGGAAATTAAAAATCAAATAAATGAGATCTACACAATTGAAATCCAGAAGAAACTTACATTTCTGAAACAAAAATACTATGAAGCAGGCAGTAAATCGGCAAAATTACTAGCCTATAAATTGAGGAAACAACAAACAGAAAGAGCAATCTACAAAATCAGAGACCCAGTATCAAAGGAAATAAAATTCAGAAATCAGGATACTCTTAAAAGCTTCGAGAACTACTATAAGAACTTATACTCCCTCAAAAAACATAAAAACACATCCGAAGCATTCCTAAACACATTAAACCTTCCCCAACTTACGGAGTCTCAAAATAAAACACTACTGTCAGAAATACAACCTAAAGAATTGGAAAAAGCAATTATGAAACTTAAAGCTAACAAATTCCCAGGAGCAGATGGCTATACAGCAGAGTGGTACAAAACCTTTAAACAGCAACTGTCTCCTCTCCTCCTGAAAACATTTAACTATGTCCTCCACACAGGGGAAATCCCCCCCTCCTGGAGAGAAGGGGTCATTGCAGTTATACCTAAACCTGAAAAGGATAAACTAGATTGCTCCAACTACAGACCAATCAGTGTATTAAATCAGGACTATAAGCTTTTTACCACTATCCTTGCCAAAAGGTTAGAAAATATACTGACAGACGTAATTCATTTAGACCAAACAGGTTTTATAAGACAAAGACAGACACAAGACAACATTAGACGCACTTTACACATAATTCATCATATAAAAAAATATAACTTAAATGCAGTCATAGTGGGATTAGATGCTGAGAAAGCATTTGATTCGGTTGACTGGTCTTTCCTATATAGAATCTTATCCAGTTTCAATTTTCATAACAACTTCATTAGAACTATCCAGGCACTATATAAAAAAAACAACAGCTAAAATAAGGATTAATGGTAATTTATCATCATCTTTAGAGCTGGAAAGAGGATGTCGTCAGGGCTGCCCCTTGTCTCCACTGCTCTTTGCAATCTTCATAGAACCTCTGAGCCAATGGATAAGACAAAATCAAAAAATTCAGGGTATTACACTTGGTCAGAAGGAACATAAAATAGCGCTCTTTGCTGATGACATTTTAATATACCTGGGGCAGCCGGACACCTCTTTACCAGAACTAATCTCAGTTTTTTCAGAGTATGGAGATCTATCAAGGTACAAATTAAACATGCATAAAACCCAAGTTTTAACATTCAACTATGACCCAAATCATTATTTACTAAGCAAACTCAAAACTAACTGGGAATTGGAATCTATGAAATATCTGGGGGTCAATATCCCGAAACAACTCAACAAAATTATAACACTAAACTATGATCCTCTGGTGGCAAAAATAAAATCTGATCTAGCAAGATGGAATATGATACCATTCTTGGGTACTGCACAAAGAAATGATGCAGTCAAAATGAATATACTTCCACATCTATCCTTTTTTTTTTTTTTTTTTTTTCCTTTGAAAGACAAAAGTAAAATAGAAAGATGTCTTTACCTTCTTTACATGTTTCAACTGCACTGCAGCCTTCATCAGAAGAGTCAGCTGATTGCTGCCAGGTGACATTTATCAGCTGATTTTCGTAGGCGGGGCCAGCTCAGCAGATCTGTCAGATCCGCTGAGCCGGCCCCGCCTCCCGCCGTCAGATGGTCTCTGGAGAATGTGGTCCCAGGTGTGAGAAAGCATAAAGGCCCCCTCATCTCGGTTCATGGTGTCTTTTCCCCGCTTTCTGATCTCTATTGCCTCCTTGATCCAACGTTTGTGTCTGTTGCTCTCCGATCCAATAATTTTTGTGTTGTCCCAGTCCATGATGTGATTATTTCTTTTGCAGTGGTCCGATATAGCTGATTTTAATGTTTCTTGTTCTGCTTTTTCTTTTTTTGATCTTGTGAGTCGTCCTTGCGTTTCCTTCTCACATTCCTTTTGGTGTTCTTTTTTTCTTGTGGTGAATAATCTTCCGGTTTCTCCAATGTAGGTTTTGTTACATGATCTGCATGATATTTCATATAATACATTGCATTTATTGTCTTGTTCTATTCTGTCCTTGGGGTGTACTAATAACTGTCTTAATTTTTTGTGTGGTTTGACTGCTGTGTTTATTTTGTATTTTTTCATGATCCTTTGAATTGGTTCCGTGATCCCTCGTATGTATGGTATAGTTATGGTTTCCTTGTTTTTGATTTCAGCTTTTGTTCTGTGTCTTGAACAAAAGCTGAAATCAAAAACAAGGAAACCATAACTATACCATACATACGAGGGATCACGGAACCAATTCAAAGGATCATGAAAAAATACAAAATAAACACAGCAGTCAAACCACACAAAAAATTAAGACAGTTATTAGTACACCCCAAGGACAGACTAGAACAAGACAATAAATGCAATGTATTATATGAAATATCATGCAGATCATGTAACAAAACCTACATTGGAGAAACCGGAAGATTATTCACCACAAGAAAAAAAGAACACCAAAAGGAATGTGAGAAGGAAACGCAAGGACGACTCACAAGATCAAAAAAAGAAAAAGCAGAACAAGAAACATTAAAATCAGCTATATCGGACCACTGCAAAAGAAATAATCACATCATGGACTGGGACAACACAAAAATTATTGGATCGGAGAGCAACAGACACAAACGTTGGATCAAGGAGGCAATAGAGATCAGAAAGCGGGGAAAAGACACCATGAACCGAGATGAGGGGGCCTTTATGCTTTCTCACACCTGGGACCACATTCTCCAGAGACCATCTGACGGCGGGAGGCGGGGCCGGCTCAGCGGATCTGACAGATCTGCTGAGCTGGCCCCGCCTACGAAAATCAGCTGATAAATGTCACCTGGCAGCAATCAGCTGACTCTTCTGATGAAGGCTGCAGTGCAGTTGAAACATGTAAAGAAGGTAAAGACATCTTTCTATTTTACTTTTGTCTTTCAAAGGAAAAAAAAAAAGGATAAATAATTGAAAGAAGACAAAATGAACCTGTTTGATGTACTTCCACATCTTCTATACCTTTTCCAAACAATACCGGTAGAACCTCCCAAAAAAACATGGCAGGAGCTGGACAGAATGATCTCAAGATTCATATGGCAGGGCAAGAGACCTAGAATCAGATATAGAACTTTACAGCTAAACAAAGACAAAGGTGGGCTTGCGCTGCCAAATATCAGGGACTATTTTAAAGCCGCACAAATTAAAACTTTAGTAGAGATATGTAACCCAGTCTACACTGCACAATGGAAGGAGATCAATTGCCAAATAACAAGTGACATCCCCCTACAGGCAATAATAGGGAACAATGCCTTACCTAAACTTTTGAATAGCACTAACCCGTGGATAGAGACTCTGCTAAAAATTTGGTTTAAGATAGTCAGAGAGAATCAAACTAAAGAGCCTTATCGATTTCTGCAATGGATTGCCTATGATCAAGACTTTACTCCTAATAAAACAGACACTAGATTTAAAAAGTGGAAAGAGAACGGACTGATAAAATATTATGATTTTTTTAAAGGGCAAATTTTAAGAAGTTTTGAAGATTTGAAAAAACAAGGTCTAATAAATCAAGACCTTTTCAGGTTCTTTCAGCTTAGACACCACATAAACAATATACTTAAAAAGGAGGATGTGGAAAGGGCCCAGTCAGGTGTTCTGAATGTCTTCTTAATGGCATATAAAGGGATCCCAGGGATCAGATACATCTCTAAAATATACCAAGGTCTTCAAGACTTGAAAGGAGACAACACATCATATATAAAAGAGAGATGGGAAAAAGAGGGGAATTTCACTTTACAACTGGAAATATGGGAAAAGCTAAATAAACAACAATGGAAAAGTACCTCATCCCTGCAGTGGAGAGAATTTGGATGGAAAAATCTGGTAAGATTTTTCAAAACACCTGCACAAAACAAATTTACTCATAAGGGGTTGAATTGTTGGCGCTTGTGTGGTGAAGAGACTGCAAATCATTTTCATGTGTTTTGGTCATGCCCAGTTATCCACCAATATTGGACCAATGTACAGACAATATTGGGGAAAATATTCAAAATAACAGTCCCTTTTTCTTTTGTAACTTTGTATTTGGGTTTACTACCGGAATCACTGGAAAGACGAGGAGAAAAATACTTATTCACTGTTTTAATATTGGCAAGTAAAAAAGCCCTAACTAAAAAATGGATGTTGAAGGACTGTCCTACACCTAAAGATTGGATTAACGTGATCCAAGACATTTACTCGATGGAAAAGTTGACATTCGCACTGAGACAGGACATGGATGGGTTCTTGAAATTTTGGCAACCCTGGATCGCATATGTGTCTTCCATTAGATCTAATCTTTGACAAATACCATTTCAATAATGGCACCTCTCTTTGTTCCAATGCTACTCAGATGCTCTTTTATTTTTAACTATTTGTTTTTATTTTTCTGTCTGTTTGTTTTTTGCTCTTTTGTTTTGTTTGTTTGTTTGTTTGTTTTTTATTCTCTTTAATTTCACTTTTTCTTTCACTTTAAAAAAAAAAGGGTGTTGTAATAATTATTCTTCCAATGTTGTCAAATAGCAAAAAGTAAGGGAACATGTGATGAAAATGTAAACAATGCAATGCTGTAATGACCTGTATACCCTTTACAAAAACTTAAATTAAAAAACAAAACAAAACTGTGCTCTTTTGTTTGTAATTTCCTTTAATTCCAGCTTTAATTTTCTCAGATTGTTAAATGTCTGTTCCTGTGAGGAAATAGCACAGGTCATCTCCAGTGATTTAATTTTCTGTTGTAACTCCAGTACCAGTGCTTTTTCTTTTTTATTCTTATATGAACAGTAAGAGATTATTTTACCTTGCATGACCGCTTTTGCCGTTTCCCAAAGAACACATGGGGATAGTCCTTGCACATCATTATATTCCAGATATGATTCCCACTCTTTGTTAAAGTAATTAATAAAGCCTTTGTCTTTTAGTAGCAATATATTAAATTTCCAGCTCCTAGTTTCCCTTGAAGCTTTCCTATTTACTAATGTAAGAGATACTGGATGGTGATTGCTAATTGCTTGATTTGAACATATTTCAGTGTCTGTGATGTCCCTCACAATAGAGTTACCGGCTAAAAAGAAATCTAGACGTGAATGTGAACTGTAAACTGATGAAAAAAAGTGTATTTGACATGGTTGTAGACCCAGTGAACAGACTCGGACACCGAAATAGATACAATTATATTTATTAACAATAATGTGTGGATGTGAGTGTGTGGATATGTGATCTTGCAGCAGCTGGGGGAGAGCAGAATGTCGTACGACCTGGCAACCCTATGGACAAACAGAGGCAGGACAGTTAGTGGCAATACAGATGGAGATGTGCAGTTTAATCCTGGGCTTACTGTTTGCAGAGATGTGGTGACGCTCAGGTTCAGCTCGGCGGCTACGGCCAGGAGGACAGCGTCCACTGATCCGGCTGCTGCTTGTAGAGGGTGAATACGTGTCAAGTGGAGTTATGTGGCTCGGTCCGCCACCAGGGAGGAGAGAGGTCCATCACCACGGAGCTCCGCCTGTGCACAGGGGACTGAGAGTGGATTAGGGAGAATGAGCAATGGCTGACTTGGGTAATGGAGGTTTCCTTCCTGACGCCGGCTGGCAGACGGTTGGAAGCGAGGACGAAGGCAGGCTGAGGCTAGGAACTCTGGAACAACGAAGAAGGCGTGAGTGGGTCTCATGAAGGTTGACAGACAACTCCGCCCGGATCCTAGGGCAGCGTGGTTTAAATAGCCCAGGCCGAACAGGTGTGTGCACAGCTGAGGGGAATGAGCAGCCAGAGCAGACCATTACAGTATTCCCGAAGAGCTGGGTGAAGAGAATGCCATTCATCGCAAAGACCAAAATCATTCATGTATTGTTTGAGAGTAAAGTAGCCTGCCATTTTTGGTAATTCCCCAATGCACTGAGCCTGTCAATTGCAGGGTTTAATACCAGGTTGAAGTTTCCTCCTATTATGAGTGTAGTGTCTAAGTGCTCAGAAAGAGAAGTGAAAAAAGTGTGAAAATAGGATGGGCCGTCAACATTTGGACCATAAACGCTTGCAATACATAGATCCAAATTTTGAACTGAGATTTTTAGTATTATAAATCTACCTTCCGGATCTGTTATGGTATTATTCACAACAAAGCGAATTCTTCTGTTTACCAGTATAGCTACCTCCCTTTGTTTAGAATTAAAGCCAGCTGAGTACGTGTAGGGGAATTCCGGGGAGGTGAGCGCATCTACAGATGACTTAGAGACATGTGTCATGTGGTGGCCCTCGCGAGCCACCATAAGACGCCACACCGTCACCAGAGAGTTGTGTTATAGTCTTTATTTACGGTGAGAATTACAATAATACAGGCCGCTGAGGCAATGACACCAACAAGTCTACACACACACAGGGAGGCGTAAGGCTAAAAAGCTCACTCATGGGTCCACAGGATGAGACGGTCACACCACAGACAGGCAATGTAGAATTAGTCCAAAGCATACGATCGCTCCGACGATCAGCGACGGACACTGCTGCAAAGATGCAGCCGTTAGCGTCGGTTTAAGAAGCCGGCCGCTAAAAAACAACACAAAGTTTTCCCACAGTGACCACAGACAAACTGTTTAACCCCAAAGTACGTGACTTCATGTGGTCTAAACTCATCTGAGTGAAGATCTTTCCACACTGTTCACACACACAAACTCTTAAATGTCACAATGGATCAATTTATGCTCCCAAGACCCCCAAGTGCATGAAAAACTCTGCCACATTCTCAGAAGAACTGTTTATCCAAAAAAACCATCAGCCTTAAACACCAGGGTACCTATGAAAAACCACAAAATACATGCTATGACCCCTCAGGTAGGAAAGGGGGAAAAAACAAAACAAAAAAAACATGATACAACATACATGAGGCAATATAATTGTCCCGAATGACCTTACACCGTATGATCCAAACAGAGGAAGACAGGCGGAGACCAAACGCCCCAGGCATAGTTCCGGTGGCCTCCCTGCGTCTGATGGCCCACGGATAGTCACGGGGAACAGTACGTGGTCGGGTGGCCTGCCCCAGTCCCAGGCCCGAAAAGTCAAATCCTCCGGCGGCCGAACCAGGCCACCCAGAAACAAACACAGTTTATCGGGTGGCCGACCCAAGGCGCCGAACCGGCGAAGCAGTTCCTCGGGTGGCCGAACCGCATCCCTCAGCCACCAGAACTGTGGAGGAATAGCGTGCGGCGACCTCCCTGATGGCGAGACTACATGGGAGCGCCAGCCTGCAAGAAAAATACCTCCAACGGCCCCCAGCGCTGACGACCCCAGCTGGTGGCTCCTGAGAGGGGAATAATCGTGATGACGAGCCCGAATCACATCAGGTGGCGAAGGGTCTGCAGCTCCTCCACCGACCTTGAGCCACACCGATGCGACCATTGCAGCTCCACCTGCATCGGATCCCGATTGGGTCACAGCTGCACCCGCGTCCGACCCCAATTGGGTCACAGCAGCACCTACGTTGGACCCCCACTGGACCTCGTCGGACCCCGATTGGGTCATAGCAGCACCTGCGTCAGACCCCGATTGGACCTCATCGGACCCTGATTGGGTCACAGCTGCACCTGCGTCAAACCCCGATTGGACCTCATCGGACCCTGATTGGGTCACAGCAGCACCTGCGTCAGACCCCGATTGGACCTCGTCGGACGCCGATTGGGTCAACTCAGCCCACGCGTTGGACCCCAACTGGGCCTGGATGGACCCCGACTGGGTCGGTACTGCCTCGGCGACGACCTCCATCCCTGAACTTGGGACCTCCAGCCCCGCGACCTCAACAGACTCTGAACCGGTTACACTGTGGAGAGGCTCAGAGGACAGGAGAGGACCGGGATCAGTATCACCGGCAGCGCCAGAGCCCAGCGAGACGAGCTCGGGCGCAGCAGACGGCTGCCCCTCGATCGCCTCCCCACGAGGCAGGCAAAAATGCTCTAACACACCACAAATGAAAACAAAGAAGAGCATTTGCCTGCACTCGGGCTCTGGAGCCGTCCAGGACTTTGTCGATCCAGGTTCAGGTAGAAGCTTGTCGGATCCTCATGTGCTGATATCCACACCGGTAACCTGCACGGCGTGGCGGCAGGGGACCCTCGACCCGCTGGCTCGGGCTGCTCCTCTGTGGAGACCCGGGGACACTTGCTCGTCGGCTCAGGCGCCACACCGCAGACCGCTCTTCTCCTCTGTCCGAAACGTGGCTGCGGGGCCGGGATTATTCCCAGAGTCGCAGGCCTCCTCCTCGATCGATGGCGTGGACCTAACGCCGAGGACCGCTCAGCGGAGGAAAACACAGAGGCAGCAGGTTCAGTACAAATAACTACAGCTGGTGGTGGAAGCTCGGAGGGCTGCAAACCCCGAACCCCACCCCCAGGAGTCAGACAAGACAGATCACTATTATAAGTAGGGGAGTGAACTTGAACTTGCCTGTCTCCCGGAGGGAGGGTGGTGCCAGCTGTAGAGGACATTGCTCCTTCCCTCGCTCGCTGGATGGTAAGAGAGGACCCATGGACAGGGCTCGCCGAAGCAGGGCCCTTGTCACACACAGCAGCTGGAGAAGGCATCGATGACGAGAGAGTGACAGCCGGAGTGGGCCGGGCACAACATGCTGACCGGACAGCAGGGGAAGATGGCCCGGGAAGAGAGGCTGCAGGAATTCCCTCCTGGCATGACGCCAAAGAGACAGCTGACTGGTTGACTGGGTCATTCCGGCGGCCCAGAACTGGATCCGGAACAGGAGCTTGCTGAAGATGTGCTTGGCCGCGGCGCCGACGTCTACGACGGCCCCCAGATGGTGCGAACTCCAGGAATGGATCGAGAACAGGATCGGGATCCCAAGGCGAAGAACAGGAACGCCTCCTCCTCTGCCTCTTGCCGTATTCTTCCTCCAGCATTCGGATATCTCGCGTTGTGCGGCGATGTCAGCCCTCCTCGCGTCGACTTCCGGGTGGTCGGCGTAACGGGAGGAGAGATGATTAAGAACATCCTCAGTGCAGTCCAGGTACCAGTGTATGCCGTGATTGTAGTCCAGGAGGGAAGCGGAGATGAGCATCTCATCCACGTATTCCAGGACGTCCGCCAGCTCGTGGCTCAGACTCCGAGCGCGGCCCCTCCGCGACGGCATTCCTCCAGCACACTGTACCCAGACAGGAAAAAAGTGATGTCCAATTAAACACTAACTCACTGGTGAAAGGCGTCTCGGGTTGGCGTCACCGTAAACGCCGTTTTGGCAGCAGTGTACTGTCATGCGGTGGCCCTCGCGAGCCACCATAAGACGCCACACCGTCACCAGAGAGTTGTGTTATAGTCTTTATTTACGGTGAGAATTACAATAATACAGGCCGCTGAGGCAATGACACCAACAAGTCTACACACACAGGGAGGCGTAAGGCTAAAAAGCTCACTCACGGGCCCACAGGAAGAGACGGTCACACCACAGACAGGCAATGTAGAATTAGTCCAAAGCATACGATCGCTCCGACGATCAGCGACGGACACTGCTGCAAAGATGCAGCCGTTAGCGTCGGTTTAAGAAGCCGGCCGCTAACGACCGTAAATGCAGGACAGCTGTTCAGGTCTTAACAGCTGAGCGGAAGCCTCCCCGAGCGCTGTCACAATAAGAGCTCGGTGAGCCGGAATAACAACGCCGCTGTCAAGACCTGACAGAAATAGCCCGAGCGCAAAAAACATTGGCGCTCGGGTCATAACAATGTGTCTCCTGCAATAAGACAAAGTCTGCCTGCAGATCCTTCAGTTGATTAAAAACGTTTAGCCTCTTCTCCCTGGTACCAATTCCACGTATGTTCCACGTGACAAACTTAAATGTGGACATGTTTTCACTAACTGGCTATGTGCTAAAGGCAAACTAAATGTGCCTATGTGATTATATGTCCATAATGTATGCATATGTGTGTATATATACTGCACGGTGGCGCAGTGGTTTAGCACTGTGACAGCACAGTTTTACCCTCGGCCGGGGGATCGCGGGGATCATGAGATCGTGGGTTCGATCCCAGCCCCCGACCAACAGTGAGCTGTGTGGAGTTTGGATGTTCTCCCCGTGTTGCGCGGGTTTACTCCGGGGTTTCTCCGGTTTCCTCCCGCACACCAAAAACATGTAGGTTTAGGGCGCTCGCGCACGCAGCGACCAGGAGCCGGTGGCTTGTCACCAGACTGCAAACCAAATCTAGCTACGGGTACAAATAAGTAACAAAAAAAAAAAAAATAAATAAAAAAAATATACAGCTGTGGACAAAATTGTTGGTACCCCTCTGATAATGAAAGAAAAATCCACAATGGTCACAGAAATAACTTGAATCTGACAAAAGTGGCAATAAATAAAAATTCTATGAAAATTAACCAATGAAAATCAGACAATGCTTTTGAATTGTGGTTCAACAGAATTATTTTAAAAAACAAACTCATGAAACAGGCCTGGACAAAAATGATGGTACCCCTAGAAAAGATTGAAAATAATGTGACCACAGGGACATGTTCAACCAACATGTGTCCTCTAATTAACATCACAGGTGTCTACAAACTTGTGATCAGTCAGTCAGCCTATTTAAAGGGTGACAAGTAGTCACTGTGCTGTTTGTTGACATGGTGTGTACCACACTGAACATGGACCAGAGGAAGCAAAGGAGAGAGTTGTCTCAGGAGATTAGAAAGAAAATTATAGACAAGCATGTTAAAGGTAAAGGCTATAAGACCATCTCCAAGCAGCTTGATGTTCCTGTGACTACAGTTGCACATATTATTCAGAAATTTAAGATCCACGGGACTGTAGCCAACCTCCCTGGATGTGGCTGCAGGAGAAGATGGATAATACGAATGGTAGCAAAAGAGCCCAGAACAACCTCTAAACACATTCATGATGAACTCCAAGGTCAAGGTACATCAGTGTCAGATCGCACCATCCGTCGTTGTTTGAGTCAAAGTGGACTTCATGGGAGACGACCAAGAAGGACACCACTGTTGAAAACAAATGATAAAAAAGCCAGACTGGAATTTGCCAAACTGCATGTTGACAAGCCACAAAGCTTCTGGGAGAATGTCCTATGGACAGATGAGACAAAACTGGAACTTTTTGGCAAGGCACATCAGCACTATGTTCACAGATGCAAAAATGAAGCATACCAAGAAAAGAACACTGTCCCTATTGTGAAACATGGAGGAGGTTGTGTTATGTTCTGGGGCTGCTTTGCTGCATCTGGCACAGGGTGTCTTGAATCTGTGCAGGGTACAATGAAATCTCAAGACTAGCAAGGTATTCTAGAGAGAAATGTGCTGCCCAGTGCCAGACAGCTTGGTCTCAGTTGCAGGTCATGGGTCTTGCAACAGGATAATGACCCAAAACACACAGCTAAAAACACCCAAGAATGGCTAAGAGCGAAACACTGGACTATTCTAAAGTGGCCTTCTATGAGCCCTGATCTAAATCCTATTGAACATCTGTGGAAGGAGCTGAAACATGCCGTGTGGAGAAGGCACCCTTCAAACCTGAGACAACTGGAGCAGTTTGCTCATGAGGAGTGGGCCAAAATACCTGCTGAGAGGTGCAGAAGTCTCATTGACAGTTACAGAAATCGTTTGATTGCAGTGATTGCCTCAAAAGGTTGTGCAACAAAATATTAAGTTAAGGGTACCATCATTTTTGTCCAGGCCTGTTTCGTGAGTTTGTTTTGTAAAATAATTCTGTTGAACCACAATTCAAAAGCATTGTCTGATTTTCATTGGTTAATTTTCATAAAAATTTTATTTATTACCACTTTTGTCAGATTCGTTATTTCTGTGACCATTGTGGGTTTTTCTTTCATTAATAGAGGGGTACCAACAATTTTTTCAAAGTCTGTATGTTGTGTGTAAAATATACACCTACATATACAGTATAACTGGGTGTGCTTGCATGATTTCTCTGTTCCATTTGCCCGCAATTGCAAGCAAATGGGGTGCATGTACTTAAAGTTATTTCCTATGAACCAGAAATATGAGAGAAAAGACATAAAGGTTAGTAAGTGGTGAAAAAAATGCAGATAACATACAGCAACGACCTAACAACTTCAAAAAAATTAACTACAACAGACAAACAACAACCTCAGCAACAAAGAAAAAACATTTTGACAAATGTTAACAAATTAAACTGAGATCGAGCAACAGACCTGCACACAGTCCCACTCTTTTTCCACCTATAGCTAAAAAAAAAGGCTCTAAAATAACCAGGGTGTTATAATTTCATCCATAAACAGCTTGCCATCTATATACAGTCTATCCACATAAACAATCGCTTGTTTACCTTCTTGGATGTTTTGTTTCCTAATGGGAAAAAGCTTCCTTCTCCTTTCCAAGATTTCCTGTGGAAATTGATCGTTTAGACTATAACTGGTGTTTTTAAGCTGCCTGCCCTGCCTCTGTACCAATTTTTTTTGCTTGAAATGCTCAAATTTGGCAACAATTGGTCTGGGATGTTTATTCTGGGAATTTTTCTGCCCAATTTGGTGGACTTGGTGGAAGGTAATTGAATTTGTGACTTCAGGGGACAGTTTCAGTTGTGTTGACATAAATTCACAGACCAGCTGTTCTGGATTTTCATTATTTTTTTCAACAATTCCAGAAAAAAACAAGGTTATCTCTCATGCTGCGTGACTGCAAATTGAGAACTGTTTCCTTCATTTTTCGGTTTTCTCTCTCAATAACGCCAAGCTGCGTGGTTAATGTGTTAACTGACTTTTTTAGGCTATTATTTTCCTCTACTAGAGAGACGAGCTGTGCTTAACTGAACTCTAAACTCTCCCGCAAGCTCTGGAACTCTTTATGAAGCAGCTCCACCAATGCCAGTCTACCATCCATGCTGATAAGTTTATTCTCAATAGAGAAAAGGATGTCACTAACCTTGGTACCCTCCCGTGATTCCTCGGGCGTTATTTTTGGCGAGTCTGTGGGTCTCGGTCATTTAGACTGAGAAGCAGGAATGGGACACACACTCGCCTGCTCCATGACACAGCAATGGTAATAAAACTTGTCGATATAGTTCTCTAGTTCCTCCAACTCCGTACGAACAAAGAAGGATGGACACAGACAGTCAGTTAATGAATTAATTACAGAAAGAAAAAAAAACTACCTGTGGAAAAGTTTGTTTAAGCTTGGTCGATGGGAGTTGCCATTTTGGATTATTGCACAATAGTCTCAAAACGTCTCGCGATCCTTCGGTCCTCATCTTAGGTGCGGATTTTCTGTGTGCTCACGGATTGCAGGTTGATGTTGCAAACAGACGCTTCGTGAATGCTGTTTCTTCTTCCTCTTTGCCCTGCACAGCTCGGGGAGTTGGGCCACCAACACACGCTAACGTTCTAGCTCCAAGGGGTAAGTACCAGCGTTTGCTTTCCGAGTTCCCAGCACTCACAGTTCCTACCTTTTCCGCTGCAGTAACCAAGCCCGGGGTCGGAAATTTTATCACAATGAAAGGTCCGCCTGTGTTTGCGCGCCCTTGCTGCCTGGATGCAGCTAAACTAGCCAGTGCGTGTGAAGAATTTGCTAACTTAGAGCAACTGGGCATCGTTAGACGCTCCAACAGCCCATGGGCATCTCCGCTGCACATGGTGCCCAAGGCCGATGGGTTGTGGCGGTGATTTCCGATGCTTGAACAATCCCATGGAACATAACTGGTATCCCATCCCGCACATCCAGGATTTTTCTGTGCATCTGGCTGGGACGTGCATTTTTTTCAAAAGTGGATCTGGTCCGCAGATACCACCAGGTCCTGATTCACACAGAGGATGTTCCTAAAATGGCGGTAATAACTCCTTTTGGCCTTTTCGAGTTTTTACGCATGCCGTTTGGGTTAAAAGGTGCAGCGCATACTTTTCAAAGAATGATGGATGCAGTGCTCTGGGACCTGCCGTTCATTTTTGACTACTTGGATGACATTTTGGTGGCTAGCACGTCAGAGAAGGAGCACCTTGCCTACCTCAAACAAGTTTTCCAGCGGTTGGAAGCACACAGGCTTATTGGTAACCCAGCAAAGTGCCAGTTCAGGCTGCCAGTGATTGATTTTTTTGGGCCATTGCATCTCACCAGATGGTGCAATCCCACTGCCAGATAAAGTGTGCGCTGTGTCGGATTTTCTGCGTCCACAGACTGTGAGGGTGCTGCAGGAATTTTTGGGGATGGATCATCTTTACAACTGTTTTCTTGCCCGGGCTGCAACTGCTGTACGGCGTGCTAAAAAAAAGAAGCCCGCGGATAGCATCGACTGGACCTTCGAGCAGGTTCAGGCTTTCACAAATGCCAAAAGGGCGCTCGCTAATGCAACTCTGCTGGCCCACCCAACCCCGTCAGTGCGGATAGCGCTCATCACAGATGCATCTGACTTCGCGATAGGGGCAGTGGTGGAGCAGTACATCTCCGGTTCGTGGCAGCCACTTGCATTTTTCAGCTGTACTTTGTGCAACAACGAGCATAAATACATCACTTTTGACCAGGAGTTTTTGGCCCTCCACCTGGCTCTGCGTCATTTCCAGTTATGGCTCAAGAGCCGCGAGTTCACCACGTTTGTCGATTACAAACCACAAACGTACACAATGTCCAAAGTCTCAGAACTGTGGTTGGCTCAACAGCAACGGCACTTGGCCACAATCTCTGAGTTCACTAAAGACATTCAACACGTAGCCGGTAAGCTTAATGTCGTAGCTGACTGCCTGTTGCGCACGTTAGTCTCCCTAGTCTACATGGGGATAGATTTTCCTGCTATGGCCACCAACCAAACCGGGGACGCAGACATTTGCGCGCTCCACTCCGCAGCTACTGGATTAAAACTGGAGAACAGGGTGGTGCAAGAAGGGTGCCCCCCTTGCTCTGCGATGTCTCCACTGGCCACCCCCACCCGGCGGTTCCGAGCTCTTAGTGCTGCTGTGTTTTTGAGTCCGTCCACTCCCTTTCACATCCCGGCGTGCCTGCCTCAGTTAAACTGGTAGGGTCCAAATTTGTCTGGCCTTGCCTACATAGGGATGTGAAAGAATGGGCTGCAGCGTGCTTTGCATGCCAGCGGGCTAAAGTGCACAAGCACACCAAAGCCCCACTTGAGCTGTTTCAGATTCCAGCAAGGAGGTTCGACCACCTACACGTGGATTTAGTGGGCCTCCTTCCACCGTCACAGGGGTTCACACACCTTTTAACTAGGGCCGAAACTAAAGATTATTTTAGTTGTTGACTAATCTAACGACTATTTTTTTCAACTAGTCGATTCAATTTAATTCAATTCAATTCAGCTTTATTTATATAGTGCTATTTCACAACAACAGTCATCTCATAGCACTTTCAACTGTAGGGGGGGACCCCCACAGTTGCAGAAAGACCCCAGCAATCAGGCGATCCCCTGTAAGCAAGCACTTGGCGACGGTGGAGAGGAAAAACTCCCTTTTAACAGGAAGAAACCTCCAGCAGAACCAGGCTCAGGGAGGGGCAGTCATCTGCTGCGACTGGCTGGGGGGGTGAGGGGACAGACAAGATGAAAAGAACAGACATGTAGAGAGCAAACAGCACGATGGGGACTCAATTTATGGGAGAGAACGAACAGATGTTAATGACCAGCAAAAAAAAAAAAATTCATTGAGAGTGAAGAAAGGAGTGAGGCCCAGTGCATTATTGGGGGTCCCCCGGCTGACTAAACCTATTAGCAGTATAACTAAGGGAGGGTTCAGAAACACATGATCCCTCCTTAATTGTAGGCTATATCAAAAAGGTAGGTTTTAGCCCTATTCTTAAAAACAGAGATCGAGCCTGACTCCCGAATCAAGATTGGCAGCTGGTTCCACAGGAGAGGAGCTTGATAACTGAAGGCTCTGCCTCCCATTGTACTTTTGGAGATTCTAGGTATTATAAGTAATCCAGCATTTTGGGAGCGTAGTGCTCTGTTAGGATAATAAGGTAGTATCAGATCTTTTAAATAAAAAGGAGCCTGATTGTTTAGAGCTTTGTAAGTAAGAAGAAGGATTTTAAACTTAATTCTAAACTCTATGGGAAGCCAATGAAGGGAGGCCAGAACCGGAGAGATATGATCTCTCTTTCTAGTACCTGTTAAAACTCTTGCTGCAGCATTTTGGACAGCCTGATAATAAAGAATTACAATAATCTAATCTCAAGCTAACAAAAGCGTGGATCAGTTTCTCTGCATCACTCTGAGACAAGATGCTCCTAATCTTGGCAATATTACACAAATGATAGAAGGCAGTCTTAGAAACAAATTTAATATGTGAATTGAAGGACAGATCTTGATCAAAAATAATTCCAAGGTTCCTCACAGAGCTATTAAGAAAAAGAGTAACCGCATGTAGCACCTACTGTGTGTAATACCAACACCAACTTTAGGTGAAATCCTGTACCCTTTTGGTAGTACTGGGTATGGCAGTGTAGTTACCTTTAACCTTACCACCTGGACAGAAGGGACAATTGGGCCAGGTCAGATAGATTCTAAGTTCGTAGGAGCCTGGAGGGCATAGCAACAGATGACACACACAGAAGTATGGGAACTTGCAAATATGTGTATTTTTTTTAAAGTTGTGTACACTTAAACAAATATAGAGTGCTCGTGAATACAATAATAAAATAAAATAAAATAAAATAAAATAAAATACCCCAAATATATTTACAGTCTGTTCAGTCGTTTTGTATCTGTCCCAGGTGACCAGTTGGATCACCTCTACCAGTTAATCGGGTTCGGGCTTCGGCTCGCCATCCAGATCTGGAGATCCATGTTCTTCTGAATCCAGGTTAAAAAAGAAACCTGACCTACAGAATAGGCCAGAACAACAGGCTTAAGCTATGCTCTATAGCTCATTACAAAATATTTCCAAGTTGTACAACAAATAATTCAAATCTCTTCCACATTACTAAATGTGCATAAAATAGGCACATCTAAATACCTGTAAACCACAGATGTAGCATTCACTCTTAAGTAATAATCAGTAGTAGGTGAAATGAAACCTTTGCTATTTACCACAGCCTTGAAAAATGACATTTCCCCCATGAAAAACCTAGCCGGAATTAGCATCGGAGGTTAGCATTTTAAGCTAGTGGTTAGCATTTCATATACACACTGAATGGCACTCACCATGCTAAGCAACACATGCTTCACAGGATTCCCGCGCTCACTTGAATTCACAGCCTTTGGGTTCAAATCTTAAAATTTAACAAAAGAGGTATTAGAATTTGACAATACAGCAATACCTCGTTTCTCATGTTGGTTTTGGCTTACCAATCTCAAGAGTTTTATCCGGGCAAAGGCTGCTACTAGCACGTTAGCTCACCGTCTCACTAAGGGATCGCGCTCTCTCGGTCGATGTCTCTGCTGCGACTGGAAGCGATCTGCAGATTACACCAAGACCAAGCGAGGGAGCGCGTGACCCCACTGGCTGGCGTTACCCCATTGGCTGATGCTGCCAAACAAACGACGCAGCCATTGGTTGCTCAATATACCAAATAAAAACACTAGGAACCCCATCAGAGCCCCTTAGAAATGTTTTTAACTAGTTATGGGTATATTTTATGAACTTATATTTATTTATATATTTATCTTCAAAATATCCATTCCCATTGTGAAATGAGTGTCCCTTTTCTTTTTAAAGCGGTATCGATATTTATAATTTTATTTACATTTTTAGCACTGGGTTACACGCATCCAAACTGAAAGTTTGATTTGGAAAGGTATTTCTAAGGTTTTTTGGACCAACAATAATGATTTCAGTCTTATCTGAATTTAATAGCAGGAAATTACAAATCATCCAAGCTTTGATTTCCTTAAGACAGGCTTCCAACTTGGCTAATTGATTACTATCATCTGGCTTCATTGACAGGTATAATTGTATATCATCTGCATAACAATGAAAATGTATAAAGTGCTTTCTAATAATGTTGCCTAACGGAAGCATATATAAACTAAAAAGAGTAGGGCCTAGCACAGATCCCTGTGGAACTCCATGACTAAGCTTTGAGTTGAAAGAAAACTCATTATTGACATGAACAAACTGAAACCTATCAGATAAATAAGATCTAAACCACTGCAACAAAGTTCCATTAAGTCCAACATAGTGTTCTAATCTATCAAGTAGAATATTATGATCGATAGTATCAAAAACTGCACTAAGGTCTAAAAGGACAAGTAGAGAAACCAGTCCATTATCAGATGCGATGAGGAGGTCGTTAGTGACCTTTGCTAAGGCTGTTTCAGTACTATGATGGATTCTAAACCCAGATTGAAACTCTTCAAGTAAACCATTTCCCTGCAGGTGGTCAAATAATTGCGTAGCAACAACTCTTTCTAAGATTTTTGAAATGAAAGGGAGATTAGAGATTGGTCTATAGTTAGCTAAAGCTCCTGGATCTAGCGTTGGCTTTTTGAGTAAGGGTTTAATTACAGCCGTTTTAAAAGCCTGCGGTACATGGCCTAAAGTTAATGAAGAATTGATTATATGAAGAATAAAGCTACCAATAAGTGGGAAGACTTCTTTAAATTACCTGGTAGGAATAGGGTCTAAAAGACAAGTTGAAGGTTTGGATGAGGAAACTATTTTGTCTAACTCACAAAGGTCGATTGGAGTAAACTCATCAAGACAGACATCAATTGAAGGAGTTGTAGTAGTTACTGTATTTAAGTTAACTGTGGGAAGAATCTGATTGATTTTATCTCTGATGGATGAAATTTTATTATTGAAAAAGTTCATAAAGTCCTGACTAGTAAGCTCTAAGGGAATGCTAGGATTGACAGAGTCCTGACTCTTTGTCAACCTGGCTACAGTGCTGAAAAGAAACCTGGGATTATTCTTGTTCTCTTCTATTAATGCAGAATAATAACTCGTTCTAGCTTTTCTAAGAGATTTTTTATAAATTAAAAGATGATTTCTCCAAGCTAAATAGATTTCATCTAAATTAGTGGAGCGCCATTTTCTTTCTAATTGACGAGTCTTCTGTTTTAAGCTACGAGTTTCTGTGTTGAACCAAGGAGTTAGAAATCTCTGATTAGACTTTTTCTTTTTTAAGGGGGCCACCAAGTCTAGAGTCTGATGCAGAGAAGCTGTAACACTATCCACCATGTGACAACCTAATAGTATTGAATGCAAAAAATGCAATAGACTTACACAATGGTCCCCTCTGGTATACAACTAGGAAAATACCGGTCGCTATGGAGGGTGAGAATATGTATGGGTACATAATCATACCATGTAGGATAACTAAGTAGACGGATGTGCTATTTCATTCCATCTATCTACAATGCTCCGCACTGTGTATGTTTATATATTTATATATTTATTCCATTTAGCAACAATGCTCCACGCTGTGTGTTTATATATTTACATATTTATTCCATCTAGCTACAATGCTCCGCACTGTGTGTGTTTATATATTTACATATTTATTCCATCTAGCTACAATGCTCCGCACTGTGTGTGTTTATATATATATTTATATATTTATTCCATCTAGCAACAATGCTCCACACTGTGTGTGTTTATATATTTACATATTTATTCCATCTAGCTACAATGCTCCGCACTGTGTGTTTATATATCTACATATTTATTCCATCTAGCTACAATGCTCCGCACTGTGTGTTTATATATTCATATATTTATTCCATCTAGCTACAATGCTCCGCACTGTGTGTTTATATATCTACATATTATTCCATCTAGCTACAATGCTCCACACTGTGTGTGTTTATATATTTACATATTTATTCCATCTAGCTACAATGCTCCGCACTGTGTTTATATATCTACATATTTATTCCATCTAGATACAATGCTCCGCACTGTGTTTATATATTCACATATTCATTCCATCTAGCTACAATACTCCGCACTGTGTGTTTATATACTCATATATTTATTCCATCCAGCTACAATGCTCCGCACTGTGTTTATATATTTATATACCTATCCCATCTAGCTACAATGCTCCGCACTGTGTGTCTATATATATACACTACCGTTCAAAAGTTTGGGGTCACCCAGACAATTATTTTGTGTTTTCCATGAAAAGTCACACTTATTTACCACCATGAGTTGTAAAATGAATAGAAAATATAGCCAAGACATTGACAAGGTTAGAAATAATGATTTGTATTTGAAATAATAATTTTTTCCTTCAAACTTTGCTTTCGTCAAAGAATCCTCCATTTGCAGCAATTACAGCATTGCAGACCTAACATGATTGCACAAGGGTTTTCTAATCATCCATTAGCCTTCTGACGCAATGAGCAAACACATTGTACCATTAGAACATTGGAGTGATAGTTGCTGGAAATGGGCCTCTATACACCTATGTAGATATTGCACCAAAAACCAGACATTTGCAGCTAGAATAGTCATTTACCACATTAGCAATGTACAGAGTGTATTTCTGATTAGTTTAAAGTTATCTTCATTAAAAAAAGTGCTTTTCTTTCAAAAATAAGGAAATTTCTAAGTGACCCCAAACTTTTGAACGGTAGTGTATATATATATATATATATATATAGGTATATATGTATGTGTGTGTATATATATATATATATATATATATATATATATATATATATATATATATATATATATATATATGTATGTATATATATGTATATACACACACACACACACACACACACACACACACATATATATATATATATATATATATATATATATATATATATATATATGTACATATGTATACTCGCTGCTCTTGTTTTTTCTCTTGCCTTCTGATTGTTGCTCTGAGTGTTGCTATCCCTGTGCTGTTGCAATCCTGGAATTTCCCCATTGTGGGACTAATAAAGGCTTATCTTATCTTATCTTATCTTATGTTATCAATTACAGAAGGAGCAAGCTGTCTATAGCTTATTAGTCGACTAGTTGTGTTTATTTTTTTCATGTCCACCATCTCTGCTTCTTGTTGGAGCTGCATATTTTACCTCAGCCGCTGTTTAATACCTCTTACTGTTCCATCTCCTGTTGGCGCGAGGCATTTGTAATTTTGTCTCAGCTGGACACAGTGTAACACAGTGTAACTAATATTCAGAATGAGGGCTAATATTAATAAATGAATGTGTATAAATGTTCGGTGGTGGCCGGAGAGGCCGTTGGCGCAGATTGGCAGCCACGTTTCCATTAGCCTGCCCCAGGGCAGCTGTGGCTACAGTAGTAGCTTGCCACTACCATTGTCTGTCTGGAGTGAATGAATAATGTATCTACTTGTAAAGTATCTTTGAGTGTCTATGATAAAGCGCTATATAAATCTGATGCATTATTATTAAAGATGAAAAAGCGATAGTGACTCCTGCAATTCAGTCACTGCATTCAACACGTTAGCCATGACAGCTCAACCCTCATCAACCAGAGAGCTTATTGTCAAACAGGCAAACTAACATTAACAGCACATACCAACAGTACTGTCATTTTTCTAAAGCTTGAAACAGTTGGCCATTGAAAATAAGCGGCGCTAACTTTCTTTACTCACTAAAACTTACCCAGCAGACGGTGATGTGACTCCAGGGACTCCCTGTGAATTAAAGCTAAAATCTCTGTATTTTAGCCTGGCTCTTTAGCTGGTAACAGGCTTTGCTCTAGGTAGGTTCTGCAGCCAGTTAGACACAGAGCACATGTTAATACCTTCACAACAGTGGGTCTTTATTCTCCTTTCTCTGCGTTGGAGAGACACATACAGCTGCTTCGCGCTTAAACTCTGTAATTGTGGGCACATATGTGGTTTCCATATGCTTCACATGCTTGTTACTGTATGCTTATTGTTTACTGCACGTCTCAGAGGAACAAAAGGTCTGAACCTCCTAGGGGTTGCAGGAGGATGTGAAGTCTGGCCTTTTGTATGCAGGGAGACGGCCATGAAGGATTTCCTGACCACCAGGACTGCAAGAGGAGACCACCAGGACTTCAGGTGGAGACAGGAGACCTGAAGGGGGGCGCGTTGTGATTTGGGATGTAAAGACAATGCGACTGTTGACTTTGATGCCCTGGGGTATAAAGGGGCAGCTGTGGGGGCATGTCTCTCTCTTCTGTTTTTGGATGTTGGAGAATGTGTTGTAAATAAAACTGATTTTGAGTAATAAACTCAGCCTCGTCTTTCCACACATCTCCACACTGGTGACCCTACGACGTATAATGAGCGGAGACGAATCTCCCGAGCCAAACTCGCCAGGAGCCAGCCAGACGAGTGCAGCCACAGTCCACCTACCGGACTTCTGGCCGAACAATCCGCGCTCCTGGTTTAGCGCAGTCGAGGCACAGTTCCACCTCCGGAGGATTTCGGTGGACGACACAAAGTTCTACCATGTGGTTGCAAAGCTGGACAACCACACAGCCCAGCGGGTGGCGAACCTGATCAACCATCCGCCGGACAGCGACAAGTACAGCACGTTGAAGGCTGCGCTCATTCACTACTTCACCCCTTCGGTGCAGGAGCGTGCAGAGAGGCTCCTAGCGCTGACTGAATTTGAGGGCGACAGACCTGCAGACCTCATGGGGACGATGTTGAGTTTGAGAGACTCCGAAGATGATAACTTCATTTTCACCCACCTCTTCCTCAGAACCCTGCCGTCAGAGGTGAGAGTGACCCTGGCCAGTTCACCACTGCTGGCCCGACGAGACTACCATGAGCTGGGCCAGGAGGCGCAGTGACTCGTCGACGCCAGTAAATGACGCGCGGCTGCGGCAGCGGCAGCGGGGCCAGGCACAACGTCCGGAGACGGCAGGGGGCCAGAGGCTGCAGCACCAGACACACCGACGACGGCGGCGGCAAGGGCCGGGAGACACGGAGCAGACGACGTCCTTTGCTTCTATCATCGCCGTTTCGCAGAGAGGGCACGCAAGTGCATTCCACCGTGCCATTTCAAGTGCTCGGGAAACGCCAAGACCGGGGGTCGGTAGCGGCTGCGGCCCTCGGAGAGGAGAACAAGCTGCTCTACTTGAAGGATGCGCGCTCGGGGAGGCACTTCCTCGTGGACACGGGCTCCCAGCTGAGTTTCATCACACCCTCCTACGCTGACCGACTGGCGCATTCCAGCGGTCCCCGGATGTCAGCAGCGAACGGCTCGGCGATTAAGACCTTCGGTGAGAGGACTCTGCTTCTGTCTTTACACGGCTACACTTTCAAATGGACTTTCGTCATAGCGGCAGTCAATTTCAACATGTTAGGGGCTGATTTTTTGTGCTCACATAGTTTGTTGGTCGATCTTGTTAACAGACGTCTGGTTAATAAGATAAGATAAGATAAGATAAGCCTTTATTAGTCCCACAACGGGGAAATTCCAGGATTGCAACAGCACAGGGATAGCAACACTCAGAGCAACAATCAGAAGGCAAGAAAAAAAAACAAGCAAGCAAGAGCAGCTAATAAACATATGTACGTATTACTATAAAATATATATATATACACACACACACAGACACACAGTGCAGAGCATTGTAGCTGGATGGAATAAATATATGAATATATGAACACACAGTGCAGAGCATTGTAGCTAGATGGAATAAATATGTAAATATATAAACACCCACAGTACGGAGCATTGCAGCTAGGTGGAATAAATATGCAAGTATATAAACACACACAGTGCGGAGCAATGTAGCTAGATGGAATAATATGTAGATATATAAATATATAAACACCCACAGTACGGAGCATTGTAGCTAGATGGAATAAATATGCAAATATATAAACACACACAGTGCAGAGCATTGTTGCTAGATGGAATGAAACAGCATAACCGTCTACTTAGTTATCCTACATGGTATGATTATGTGCCCATACATATTCTCACCCTCCATAGCGACCGGTATGTTCCTAGTTGTATGCCGGAGAGGACCATTGTGTAAGTCTATTGCATCTTTTGCATTCAAAAAACTATTAGTTTGTTACGTCTTTTTGCTATCTCTGCGAGCAGCCCTGCTTAGGTTGTACAGTCTGACAGCCGTTGGTAGGAAGGACCTACGAAACCTCTCGGTTGTGCACCTGGGATGATGTAGTCTGCTGCTAAATGAGCTCCTCAGTGCATTCAGTATGTCCTGCATAGGGTGGAACTCGGACTCCAGCAGAGATGACAGTTTAGCCACCGTCCTTCTCTCTCCTATCTCCTCCATCGGATCAAGGCGCTGCCCCAGGACAGAGCTAGCTTTCTTAATCAGTTTGTTCAGTCTCTTCCTATCTGCTGCAGTAATGCCACTGCCCCAGCAGACCACTCCAAAAGTGATGGCTGATGCCACCACCGTGTCATAGAATGACTTCAGCAGCGCCCCTTGTACACCAAAAGACCTGAGTCTCCTCAGCAGGAACAGCCTGCGCTGTCCCTTCTTGTAGAGTGCATCAGTATTGTGTGACCAGTCTAGTTTATTGTTCAGATGAATACCCAGGTACTTATAGGATGTCACCATCTCGATGTCTGTTCCCTGTATATTTACTGGTACTGTGAGGGGCTGCCCATGCCTGCGGCAGTCCACCACCAGCTCCTTAGTTTTCCTCGCGTTGATCTGGAGGCAGTTCCGATGGCACCAGTCCACGAAGTCCTGGATAAGCCCTCTGTACTCAGCTTCATCTCCATTGGAGATGAGGCCAACGATCGCAGAGTCATCAGAGAACTTCTGTAGATGGCAGTGTGTTGTGTTGTGTGAGAAGTCCGCAGTATAAAGAGTGAACAGGAAGGGAGCCAGCACCGTTCCCTGGGGGGCCCCCGTGCTACTGATGATCGTGTCGGACACACAGTCCCGGGTTCTCACAAACTGAGGCCGGTTCGTGAGGTAGTCCAGGATCCATGATGACAGGTGCTGGTCCACCCCTGCGCGCAGCAGCTTGTCCTTCAGGATCATCGGTTGGATGGTGTTGAAAGCACTGGAGAAGTCAAAGAACATGATCCTCACCATATTCCCGGGCTTCTCCAGGTGGGACAGAGAACGGTGAAGGAGGAAGATCACCGCATCCTCCACCCCAATGCCATGCTGGTAGGCGAACTGGAGTGGATCCATCGCTGGTTCCACCAGGGGGCGGAGGTGAGCAAGGAGCAGTCTCTCCAGGGTCTTCATCAAGTGGGACGTCAAGGCCACCGGTCTGTAGCTGTTCAGGTCTTTGGGGTGGGAAGTTTTTGGTACAGGTACCACACAAGATGTTTTCCACAGCTGTGGTACCCTCCCCAGTTTCAGGCTCATGTTGAAGATATACGTCACAATCCCACACAGCTGGTCTGCACAGGACTTGAGGAGCTTTGCGCTGATGCCGTCCGGTCCCGGCGCCTTCCTCGCCTTGATCTTCCTCAGCTCCGTCCTCACCTGGGTCCTGGTCAGGGTCAGGATGGGGGGCTGTGTGTTGGGAGTGGGGGGGTGTTGGTAGAGTGGGGAGTGGGCAGCAGGACTTGATTTCTTTAGAGGCAGCAGTGGTTGTTGTGCAGTCAGGGGGGAGGGCGGTTGGTCAAATCTATTGAAAAACAGATTCAGGTTGTTCGCCCACTCCCTGCCCCCTGTGGCCTGGGGGGAGGTATTCTGGAGCCCCGAGATGGTTTTGAGGTTTCTCCAGACCCCGCTGATGTCGCTCTGTTGCAGCTTGTCCTCCATCTTCTTCCTGAAGCTGTCCTTGCCTTCTCTGATCTTTCTCCTCAGCTCCCTCTGTACGGACTTCAGCATCTCCCTGTTCCCCGACCTGAAGATCCTCTTCTTCTCTCTCAGAAGTGTTTTTATCTCAGGGTTGATCCAGGGTTTGTTGTTTGAGTGACGCCGTATGGTCTTAGTGGGAACGGATTTGTCCACACAGAAGCTGAGGTAGCCCGTGAAGGTGTGAATGAGGCCATCGATGTCCTCACCATGTGGATCGCAGAGCTGCTTCCAGGCGGTGGCTTCAAAACAGCCCTTTAGGGTGTCCATTGTCTCCTCAGACCATAACTCCACAGTGTGCATGGCCGGAGGTTGTCTGTGCACTAGGGGTTTGTACACCGGCCGGAGATGAACCAAGTTGTGATCCGATCTCCCGAGTGGGGGTAGTTGTGATGAGGTGTACGCCTCCTTAGTGTTTGCGTAGAATAAATCCAGTGTTTTATTGTCTCTAGTGTGGCATGTGACATACTGGGTGAACGTGGGTAGAATGGGAGACAGTGAAACATGGTTGAAATCGCCTGAGATGAGGAGAAGAGCATCTGGGTGTTCTGTCTGCAGCCTGCTGGTTACTGAATGGATGACGTCACGTGCTGTCCCAGCGTTCGCCGTCGGATTTGCATAAACAACAATGCAGATCACGTGTGAGTGTTCTCTCGGGAGATATGTAGGCCTCATGCTAACAGCTAGCAACTCAATGTCTTTGCTGCAGTGTCGTTGTTTAACAGTGATATGTCCCGGTCTGCACCAGTTGTTGTTAACATACATGATCACTCCACCGCCCCTAGCCTTGCCACTGTCTGGTGTTCGGTCAGCTCGTATCATGTGAAAACCCTCCAGCTCAATGTTAGCATCTGCTGCTAGTTCAGTTAGCCACGTCTCAGTAAACAAAAGGAGAGAGCACTCCCGGTATGTGCTATCATAACGGGAGATAGCCGCTAGCTCATCTAACTTTCCCAGTATCGACCGTACATTTCCCATGACAACAGATGGAAGGGAGGGTCTGTACCTTATATTTTTTGTCCTCCGCCTTACTCCAGCCCGGCAGCCGCGGCGTTTTCGCCTCAGTTCACTCGGTATGTCGAGTTTTTCCAATGGGACCGGGTGGCGGTTGAATGCTAGCAGCTGTTCTCTGCTGTATCGTATCCTGCTATAGACAGTGGCTCCGTCCACCGGCTCAGGAGACATTTAGGACGATCTGTGTGTCCGTGATATAAGTGGGGTGAAAAAAAAAGACGGATCAAAAGAGAGAGGAAGGGAAAAATTGGGTTTTAAAACAGAGAGTTTTAAAACAAAAGAGAGTAATGCACTCTCTTTTGCTTCTATTCCCTGTACAGCTCGAGTGGCCCCACCAACAGCACAAGCCAACGTCACAGCTGCAGGTGGTAAGTTCCACACACTCCTCACTCAGTTCCCAGCACTCACGGTTCCAACATTTTCGGCGACAGTGGCTACACACGGGGTGGAACATTTTATTGCTACCACCGGACCGCCCGTTTTCGCAAAAGCTTGGCGCTTGGATTCAGCTAAACTGACCATAGCGCGCGAGGAGTTCGCCAACCTGGAGAGGTTGAGCATCATCAGGCGTTCGAAGAGCCCTTGGGCTTCACCGCTTCACATGGTCCCGAAATCTGATGGCTCGTGGCGGCCTTGTGGTGATTTCCGCAGGCTGAACAATGCTACAGCGCATGACCGCTACCCGATCCCGCAAATCCAAGATTTTTCAGTTCATTTGGCGGGGGCGCGCATTTTTTCTAAAATAGACTTGGTACGCGGTTATCACCAGGTCCCAGTGCGCATGGAGAACATACCCAAAACAGCGGTAATAACTCCCTTCGGGCTTTTCGAATTTTTGCGCATGCCGTTTGGGCTTAAGGGTGCTGCGCAGACGTTCCAACGCATGATGGATGCGGTTCTGCGCGATCTCCCTTTCGTGTTCGTCTACCTGGACGACATATTGGTAGCCAGCGCGTCCGAAGATGAACACGAAAACCACCTCACAGCAGTTTTCCGGAGGTTGGCAGAGCACGGGTTAATAATTAACCCGGCGAAGTGTCAGCTCGGGGTGACGCAGATTGATTTTTTTGGGCCATTGCGTCTCCCCAGAGGGAGCGGCCCCTTTGCCTGACAAAATGCGCGCAGTAACAAATTTTCCCCAGCCACAAACGGTCAAAGCGTTACAGGAGTTTTTGGGAATGGTAAATTTTTATAACCGTTTCCTCCCCCACGCAGCGCAGCTCATGCAACCATTGTATGCTGCACTAAAAAAACAAAAACCCACAAATAAAGTCGAATGGTCTCCGGAGCGAGAGCGCACATTTTCCGAAGTCAAAACAGCTCTGGCAAACGCTGCGTTGTGAGCACATCCAGTCCCAGCGGCCCGCATGGCGCTCACTACTGACGCGTCACATGTGGCCATAGGGGCGGTCGTGGAACAGTTTGTAGCTGGAGCCTGGCAACCACTCGCCTTTTTCAGTAAGACCTTGCGTGACAGCGAGCGAAAATACAGCGCATTCGACAGGGAGTCGTTAGCTCTCCACTTGGCCATTCGCCACTTCCAGTTCTGGCTGGAAGGATGCCGTTTCACCGCGTTCGTTGACCACAAGCTGCTGACTTTTGCGATGGCCAAGATTTCAGAACCTTGGTCGGGCCGGCAGCAGAGACAGCTGGGCGCGATATCGGAGTTTACTACCGATATCCAGCATGTGGCGGGTAAACTTAATGTAGTGGCGGACTGCCTCTCGCGCGCCGTGGGGGCTCCCACACGCGCGGAGGTAGATCCTGCAGCCATGGCCACGGAGCAGGTTAGTGACGCGGAAGTGCGTGCGGCCCCAGTCCGCGTGGGGATAGATTATGCAGCCATGGCCGCGGAGCAGGGTAGCGACGCGGACGTACGCGCGCTCCAGTCTGGACCAACAGGGTTAAGGCTGGAGAGCAGGGTGCTGCAAGACGGTATGCCCCCCCAATCTGCGATGTCTCCACAGGGTGGCCGTGTCCGGTGGTCCCAGCTGCGTGGCGCCGCCGCATTTTTGACTCGATCCATTCTCTGGCGCACCCTGGAGCGCGCGCGTCGGTCAAAATGGTAGGAGAGAAATTTGTGTGGCCGTGCCTGCGTAAACAAGTTAGAGAGTGGGCGGCAGCCTGCACAGCCTGCCAGTGGGCCAAGGTTCATAGACACACGAGAGCTCCCTTGGAGCCATTTCACATCCCGGCTAAAAGGTTTGATCATGTCCACGTGGACCTCGTAGGCCCCCTCCCGCCCTCACAAGGGTGCACACATCTTCTGACAATGGTTGACCGCACCACGCGCTGGCCAGAAGTGGTCCCGCTGTCGTCAACCACAGCTGAGGAGGTGGCGCGCGCGTTTTTAACGGCGTGAGTAGCGCGTTTTGGGGTCCCGTCGGACATTACGTCTGACAGAGGCCCACAATTTGTTTCCGAACTTTGGTCAGCGATGTCCCGCAGCCTGGGGGCAATGATCCACCGCACTACCGCGTACAACCCACAGGCTAACGGGTTGTGCGAACGTTTTCACAGGTCATTGAAGGCGGCCCTCAGAGCGTTGCTTACGGATACAAATTGGGTGGACAAGCTACCATGGGTTTTATTGGGGTTGCGTTCTGCACCTAAAGAGGATTTAGAAGCCTCCCCAGCTGAGCTAGTGTTTGCACAGCCACTGCGGCTGCCCGGGGAATTTCTCCCAGATAATCCAGCACCAGAGCGCTCCCTGGTTCAGCGGTTACAGAATAGCACGTGCCCGAGCATACTACCTGGCCCCGTTCATCACAGTTTTCCGCGTGTTTTTGTGCCTAAGGCTTTAAAAAATGCAGAGTTTGTTTTTGTCAGACATGATGCCCATCGTCCGCCCTTGCGCCCACCTTATGACGGGCCATATAGAGTGCTGGAAACAGGGGATAAGCATTTTTTGCTAGATTTGGGGGGTAGAAAAGAAAGGATTGGCATTAACAGGCTCAAACCCGCTTTTGTGTTAGCTGATGAAGTTGTGCAGTTGGCGAAGGCTCCTTGGCGTGGCAGACCCCCTAGAGAGCATTCCCCAGAACACCCACAGAGGTTGACTAACAGTTCTCATCCCCAGGCAACAGATCCACAGCGGGAAGACGCCGTGGAAGTGATACAGCCTGCTTTTAGCAGATATGGGAGAAGGTTGAGACCTAAGCGGCATTTGGACTGATATATAGTGATTTTATTATGTCATGCAATCTGTGGTGATGTTGTTCCATCTTAGACGTTTGGGGGGGGGTCATGTGGGCACATATGTGGTTTCCATATGCTTCACATTCTTGTTACTGTATGCTTATTGTTTACTGCACGTCTCAGAGGAACAAAAGGTCTGAACCTCCTAGGGGTTGCAGGAGGATGTGAAGTCTGGCCTTTTGTATGCAGGGAGACGGCCATGAAGGATTTCCTGACCACCAGGACTGCAAGAGGAGACCACCAGGACTTCAGGTGGAGACAGGAGACCTGAAGGGGGGCGCGTTGTGATTTGGGATGTAAAGACAATGCGACTGTTGACTTTGATGTCCTGGGGTATAAAGGGGCAGCTGTGGGGGCATGTCTCTCTCTTCTGTTTTTGGATGTT
Organism: Pholidichthys leucotaenia; assembly: GCA_020510985.1. Classification (NCBI taxonomy): domain Eukaryota; kingdom Metazoa; phylum Chordata; class Actinopteri; order Cichliformes; family Pholidichthyidae; genus Pholidichthys; species Pholidichthys leucotaenia. The sequence goes on along the minus strand of CM035842.1, from coordinate 127,324,681 downwards.
GGAGAATGTGTTGTGAATAAAACTGATTTTGAGTAATAAACTCAGCCTCGTCTTTCCACACATCTCCACATAACAACTGTGAAAACAAAACACATGCTTCACCATGCTGTGCTCCTCTTCTTCTTTGCTGGAAACTGTTCACGCATGCCAGACAACAGAAGTGCTACTGCCCTCAGCAGTTCCGGTCATGCATTGCAGTTCCGGTTACATGGAGCTTGCTCCTGCTGGTTACAGCTGAACCACAGCATGCATATAAACTTTATAATTAAATGATTTATCAACAATAAAAATATTTGTCAACAAATTTTTATTGTTGACGTTATCGATAAAGTTGACTAATCGTTTCAGCCCTACTTACCCTACTACCAATCGTGGACTGCACTACGCGTTGGCTGGAGGTTGTTCCGCTGAGTTCCACCACATCTGCCGAGGTAGCTCGTGCTTTCTTGCCAGCTTAGGTCACATGGTTCGGATCCCCGTCGGACATCACTTCCGACAGGGGTCCGCAATTTGTTTCGGAGCTTTGGTCTGCGATGGCCGACAGCCTAGGGGTCAAAATCCACTGCACCAGCAGTGAAGAGAAGCATTTTGTGTTAGACTTGGGAAGGGGGGGGGGGGTAGGGAAACCATCTGCATAGACAGGCTGAAGCCAGCTTACGTTTTGGCAGATGAACAGGTGGTGTTGGCTTAAGCTCCCCAGCATGGGCGCCCACCCGCAGCAGCTCCACAGACTGGTGTTTCCCCAGCAGAGAATGGTTTTCATGGGACTAACCCTTTTCCCTCCCCACCCTTTCCCACCCACCTCGACGAGAAGGTGCTTCGACCGGCCTGGTGGCTCCACGCTACAGCCACTACAGGTGCTTGCTCAAGCCCAAAAGTCCAGAGGGATAGGACCCCTTCTGGGTGTTTGTGGGTGGGTGGGGGGTGCTGTGTGGGGGACGCAATAGGTTATGGCACTCCACCCAGGACAGGGGGTTGGTGGGGGGAGAAGATAGTCAGGAATGGCAATGGGAAAAGGCGAGAAGAGCACCTAAGGGTGCCAGAATGCTAGGGGGTAATAAGCCAAAGAAAGATGTGCCTTCCACCCCCGCTGTGCCAGGTTCACACCTAAGGACACAGGGGTGCGAATGTATTGTATCAAGACCTGCTCTGTGACATATGTTAATGTGTAGGTGGATGTGTGTGTGTGTTTCCCAGCCTGTATATTAATGTGCTTACCCTGGGTGCCAGAGAGGCGGGAATAAGTGTATAAGAGAGATCGCTCTGGCACTCAAAGGCAGTCTGTTATGTTTGATGGAGGAGAAATAAAGTCAGTGTCATCAGCTTGTGGTCTCGTCTGATTACTTCCTCCACAATATTTAAATTTAACCTTGTAAGCCTTGGTCTAAGCAAATCTTGCAATTCGAAAAAAATATATATTTTTTTTGTTATTCTACATGCTGTATGGATTTTTTACAGTGTAACCAATGATACGCACATGGGCATGTCTTAGGGCACATTCACACGGCCACTGTTTGGTCTAGACAAAAGGACCAAAGTGTGTATTCCATGGATAGTTTGGTTTGCTTCATGCCGTCTGAATGTGCGTTGGAACCCTGGTGCGCACCAACCAAGCGAACTCTGGTCCCCCCAAAAAGGGAAGGGGGGGTGTCTTGGTTAGCTTGCAAACGCAGTCTGGTGCGCTTCGCTTGCCATGTGAATGCAAATGGAGTATCCAGCGGACTAAAGGTCAGACGTGCCCCTTGGCATTTGTGTAACCACAGCAACACACAGTGAGAAAAGAAAATGGCGTTGACTGTAAAGGTACCTTCATATCAAACGCGAACGGGTGAATTTTTCACTCAGCATGATTACATTTTAACTCAATGTAAATAAATGAAAAGACTTAAAATGCAGACAGGCAAAGTTGCCACTCATCTGAAAAAGTTGTCCCTGTTGAAAACTTGATGTGTGTTTCCATTAACACTATTATTATTATTATTATTATTATTATTATTATTATTATTATTATTATTATTATTATTACTATATAATTATAATTGTTATTACTAATTGTGTAACCATTTGTGCATTCTTAGATGTACCCATTATACATTCTTAGAAGTAAAAATTGTTATTACTGATAGAAAAATTCAATTTTATCCCTATTATTATTATTATTATTTTGTATCATGCCTTTCCTATTTCATGTTTGATGTTTATATGTGCATTCCATGTAGAATAAGTTCATATATTCCTTTATATTATTCTTTCATGTCTGTGGCCTTCAGAGGATGTGTGCGAATGCTGAGACTGAGGGTCAGTACAAGCGTAAAAGATGACCTAAGCTACATTGATAATCTCTTTGACATGCCCTGCTCTTCTGTGTCTGAGGAATGTGCTGAAACTTCCAGTTCGTGTAGATTAGATTTATAGACATCCTGTCTCCAGATGTCTGTGACTCTTCTTCTTTGTTTATCTATCCTGAGGAGCAGCTATAAATACCAAGCTTAGAGAATGCATGTTCAGAGAATCGGTGTGTGTGTGTGTCAGCTGAAGGCCACGCTCTGTAATCTCTCCCTCAAAATAGCTACTGAAGTTTATTTTGCTTTATCCTTTTATTCTCTTATATGTGTTTATTTTTATAATAAATATTCTTAAATCCAATATTCAGCCTGATCTTTGACTTGGAATAATTTAGGCTCAAAATTATTCTATCAATTACCTCTTGTAAATTATCTTTAAATTATGTTTATTCGACGATGGGATGCAATTCTTGGCAAGCGAGCAATTCTCAGCATAACACAGTTCCCTTGGGCAGAGGTATTTATGCGCCACAAACTAATAAAAATAAAAAGCTCCACTGTTTGCATAAACCCCCGTGCTGCCATCATGTCTCTAAACGTTTTAAAAACATCAGTATTCTTGTGTGTAGCCACAAGCAGCTGAGAAATCTGGTCCTCAGATCAAATATCGACCCTGCATCTCCTCCTCACTCGTTACTACTTCAAGTCCAAGAGACACTTTTTACTTTACTGATCAGCAATCAGTGGGAAGAAATTCAGTGAAATCACCTGTTGAAGGCACTGGGTGGAGGTAAAACCTGCAGGGTCTTGGCCCTCCATGGAATGAGTTTGACACCCATGCTCTAGACTCATAGCCATCTAGGGGGTCAGTATACAATGAACCTGTACTATTATTGCATCATGTAATAAAGTTCGAGTTCCAGTACAGATCTCCTCTCCGTTGGTCATTCCCGGGTTTCCAGACATAACATTTGGCGACAAGAGTTAAACCATGGAGGTGTGCATGAGACCACCACAACCGTTTCTGGACAACCGCGGAGACCCGCCCACTCCGTGGCAGCGTTCGCTTTATGCTTTAGCCACCTACATATCAGCGCTAGGCTTGGACAAGCTAGACGAGGTATGGAAGAAAGCTCTGTTAATTCACTGTCTGGGCATGGAAGGCCAAAGTATTTTCTGCACATTAGGCCCAACAGACTCATTTGCTGATGCTGTAGAACTGCTAGCTATCTACTTTGCTGAGCCTGACAACATGTTTGTGCGGCGTGTAATATTCCGCCAACGGCGACAGAGAATTGGTGAAACAACATGGCAATTCGTTTCAGACCTTCGTCACCAAGCTAGCATGTGCATGTTTAGTTTATTAGAAGATGACATGGTGCAGGACCAATTGGCTGAGCACACAAACAACCCGAGGCTAAGGGCTAAGATGCTAACAGTGCCAAACAACATGATGCTAGCTAAAATCATCTAGCTAGTGTTCCAACTGGAGTCAGCAAACCGGTTAGCGTCGGAGCTAGGTGTGTGCCAACAACAGAGACAACCAGGACAGATGACGTTAGCCAACGTGGTGGGCATGGAGGAACATGAAGACACGGCAGTGGAGTTCGAGATGAACTCCATTAACTGGAGGACTGTTCCGAGAGGCCCCGCGTGTGGTAACTGTGGTTCCCCGATGCACCATGAGAGAGCACATTTTTGCCCGGTAAGAGAACAACGATGTAACAAGTGTGAAAGGTTCAACTATTTCACCAAAATGTGCCAGTCGCCGACACCGTGGGACCCGCCAAGCAAGCAAAGCCGCCTGCCCACGACCACCATCCACACGGTAAGCCCTGAAATCATGCCACGTGTATACAGCATGGTTGAGTTGGACAACGTTGCTATACTCCTGCTGCTCGACACCGCTGCGGTGAGGTTGATGCTAAACAGGGTCACAGTGAAGAAATTTTTCTCCAACCACCCAATAAAAAAGAATCCAGCAGCACTTTTTGGACACGGTGGTCATAGAGTACATAGGGACTGTCATGCTAACAGTTTGTTACAAGTCAAGGATTGTTTTTTGATTTGATTTTGATTTTGTATACTTTATTGATCCCCAAGGGGGAAATTGAGGGCATCCACCTTGTGACTTTGAGTTTCAAATGACTACACATGGTGAAAACATTATGGGATGCAACTTTTTCTGCCGAATGGGCTTCACCATCTGCAACGGCAACGGGGTCAACTTGTCAGGCTACGGTAATTGGGACAAAATGGATGATGATGATGATGTGGTATGGGATGAGAGCGTAAAGGGCGATGTAGATGAGAAACCAACCGTCTTGAGCACACAGGAGGAGAGCTGCCCAGAGGGGGGGCAGTGGCTGGACCGCTTCAATATCCTCACTCAGCACCAGTCTACGGGAGCCACAGCTGAGCCAACGAGTCCATGACGGTGAGTGACACAGGTGAGACGCTGGACGTCTTCAGTACCCGTGACCAGCTTTTGACCCCAGAGACTGCTGCGGGGGCATTGGGTGATGAGTCCGTGACCAACACGCTAACGACGGAGGTAAATGTAGTGCCATTGCAATCTCAAGGGCATATGAGAACGAGCAAGGCACCTCTGAAAGTCATGGACTGGGTTCGAGTCCGCACCGAAGAGAGACTTGAACAGAGAGAGAGCAGTCGCATTTTTCTTCCCTCCTCCCCTGCCTTCCTGATCTATTCCCAGCTTTTGCAATGTTGCCTTTTTGTCTGTGTTTAGTCGCTCTTCTTCTGCTGAATCTTAATCTAAACGGAAATTATGGATTTGGAAGCGGCTTAAATGTGCTATTGTCACTATTTTTCAACAAGAATTGGGCCAAGGGGGAGCCCAAGAATTGGAACCTACGAGAGACTCATGGACATTGGAATCCATGCGTCTATGGAAATATTATTGGCTATGATCTCAGGACTTCTATTTTTGGCTGTGGAGTTCCCTGATGCATCAGAAATTGAAGGAAGGTGAGAGAGCGGATCAAGCGGACCCAGCCAGCTCCTTCATCAAATTCGACCAGTTGGGGAGGGCACGAGTAGCGGCAAACGGTGAACTGAATGACAGTGATTCAGTGAAGGAATACATCTGAAGCCCTGTGCTCTCTATGGAAAAACAGTTTAAGCCTGCATATATAAATGGAAGCACAGAATTACACGGGTGAGGACAAAATTCTACTCTCTGAGTGCACTGTGCTGATTTGATTTGATTTGACCTTGTTTGCCCCGTGTTTACATTCCTCCTGACTGAGATTAGCGGAAGAACCGGCTCTTATGTCTACCCATACAATCAACAATCAGTTGTCGTCAGCAGATTGGACTCTCAAGGACAATGCCCATGTGCCTTCTGCAAGCAAGAGAGAAAGAGAGATAGACTCTGAACTCTGGACTTGTTTATAAGTCACATGATTATAACATCTATCCACTGCCAGGAGGCGCCCTCTGCTGCTCACTAACAACTGTTACATTTACACTACACAATGACATGCAAATATACACACACTGCTCTCCCTCCCTCTGCTGTGTGATTGTCCACTAAATGTCTGCTAAATATGCATTGAGGTTTTTTTTGCCTGCAATCAAAATTTCGCTTACCCATTAAGCGTCAATTTGATAAAACATGTTTTTTTCTCTCGCCTATTGTGTCATATCATTTCTTTTCTTTTTTTCTTTTCTTCTTTATGACTGGCGCCTAGCGGCTGCCCCGGCCTTGGATGCGCTCTGCAGAGCGTGCCCAAATGCCAAGTCACGTTTCGTTACCTTGTATTCATACATGTGTAATGACAATAAAGTTGAATCTCATCTCATCTCATCTCAACAGCAGGCCAAGGCACAGTCGACGAGACCGCGGACACTGTTGAGGATTGTGGCGCAGCTGGGACCAGCGTGCTTCAGGCTGACAGATGGTTTGGTTCGGCATGCAAACCACCTCCGGCATGTCCACTTGACTACTCCAGATGGCGAGGCTTTGCAGGAGTCAGTTGATGCAGTGTGGGACCTGGGGCCCTGCATTATGAAGATCGGTCCTGGTTCTGGGGGCCCAGCATTTCCAGGGGCGTGTCCACTGTGGGCACGCTACAAGGTCCCTCCAGCAGAGCTGCCTTCCCCATGGAAGTCTGTTAAAAGGAAGTGACTGTTTAGTTAGGAGTGCGGCTAAAGAAAAGTGGCAGAATAATCCACTTAGCCACGTCGGGTCCAGCCGCGGTCCACCTGCTGACCCTAGTTCAGGAGTTCTCTCTCTCTCTCTCTGCAACAGTTGTCGTCATTCTATTGCTCTCCATCTGGTGGGTCTTCTTCTTCTTCTTCTTCTTCTTCTTCTTCTTCTTTGTTGAGCCCACTGGTTGAGGGATAGGTGCATCGTAATTCCAGTTCATGGACAGGATCATGAAAATTGATCTGAGCAAAAAGAAGCTTTCCGGCATGGACTCACTGTATATGACATCAAAAAGACATGAAGGCAGCCTTGATGTATATGACATCATAAAGACATGAAGGTAGGCTTGATGTAAATGACATCATAAAGACACACTTGTCTATGTGCCGTGGGCTTGATGTATATGACATTATAAGACACATTTGTCTATGTGCCGTCATATAGGCATCGCGAGTCGTCCTGTGATGCCTCAGTTCATGGTCTATATGACATCATAAAGACACATTTGTATATGTGTCCTATGATGCCTGAGTTCAAAGACACATGGTCTATATGACATAATACACATTTGTCTATGTGTCCTATGATGCCTGAGTTCAAAGACACATGGTCTATAGGACATTGTAAAGACACATTTGTCTGTGTCCCATGATGCCCGAGTTCATGGGACGTCCTATGATGTTCAGGCAGAGATCATAAGCCATCCTATGATGTCATATGAACGTGACAGACACAGACAGACAGACAAGAGATTTCTTGCTTTTATAGAGTGATGATGTGCATATATACAGTATATACATACTGTATGTATGTATGTATATATATATATATATATATATATATATATATATATATATATATATATATATATATATATATACACACTACCGTTCAAAAGTTTGGGGTCACCCAGACAATTATTTTGTGTTTTCCATGAAAAGTCACACTTATTTACCACCATGAGTTGTAAAATGAATAGAAAATATAGTCAAGACATTGACAAGGTTAGAAATAATGATTTGTATTTGAAATAATAATTTTTTCCTTCAAAACTTTGCTTTCGTCAAATAATCCTCCTTTTGCAGCAATTACAGCATTGCAGACCTAACATGATTGCACAAGGGTTTTCTAATCATCCATTAGCCTTCTGATGCAATAAGCAAACACATTGTACCATTAGAACACTGGAGTGATAGTTGCTGGAAATGGGCCTCTATACACCTATGTAGATATTGCACCAAAAACCAGACATTTGTAGCTAGAATAGTCATTTATCACATTAGCAATGTATAGAGTGTATTTCTGATTAGTTTAAAGTTATCTTCATTGAAAAAAAGTGCTTTTCTTTCAAAAATAAGGACATTTCTAAGTGACCCCAAACTTTTGAACGGTGGTGTATATACAAAAATATATATACATATACATATATATATGTATATATATTTGTATATATATTTGTGTATATATATACAAAAATATATATACAAAAATATATACAATATATATATATATTTTGTAGTGATGTGAGAATGACGAGGCAGAGTTCTCTCTCAAGTCAGCTTTATTCACATCACCATCATCTCAAAACAGAAAAGAGAGATCCACACAGTAAACTCTCGTCCTTAAATATCAGGACTCTTACACTTCACAGGTCACATGTATCACAGACCACCTTGCATTATAAAGAAAATCACAATGCATTTTCTCTCCATGATATCACTTCCATTGTCTACAATGCATCCCTTCTTTAATCCTTTAATTAAACCCCCCACAGTCTCAAGCTTTGCATACCCACAGTCTCAAGCCTTGCATACCAAAGCTAAGATTCTTGCAGCTTCCTGTAATCACTAAGGAAGCTGCTCTGCCTTTGTTCTGACCTAAAATGTGAGTCACAAAACAGGTCCCGTATGTGTGTCCACCACACAAAGCCCCCCCAACATTTTAGAACAAACAGAACAACAAGAGAATAACCACATGCATGCTGTGATAGTATCAATACACATCAGTCCACATGCTGTATAGGCTTCAGTCTCCTGCCGTATCTGCTGTAGCTGGGATTCAACATCTCTGCGGCGCTGTCACGCTGGGGGTTTGCCGTCTGGGGGTGGAAACCTTTTGTCAGCACCTGTGGGTGTTCTGGGGAAACATTACTCTGTGAAGACTCCCGCGGTGGTCTACCTCGCCGCGGGGCCCTCGCCAACAGCACTTGCTCATCTGCCACCACAAAAGCGGGTTTGAGTCTGTTTATGCCAACTTTCTCTTTCCTACCCCCCAAATCTAGCAAAAACTGCTTGTCCCCTGTTTCTAGCACTCTGAACGGTCTGTCATAAGGCGGTCGCAGCGGGGTTTGATGCGCATCGTGTCTAACAAAAACAACCTCTGCGTTCTTCAAAGTTTTAGGCACAAAAACGCGTGGAAAACTGTGGTGCGCGGGGCCGGGCAGCGTGCTTGCTTCTATGTTACTCCGCAACAGCTGAGACGGGGAGGCGTCTGGCGCAGGGTTATCTGGGAGAAACTCCCCAGGCAGCCGGATTGGCTGCGCAAACACGAGCTCCGCTGGGGAGGCTTCTAAGTCCTCTTTAGGCGCAGAACGCAACCCCAATAACACCCATGGTAACTTGTCCACCCAATTTGCATCCGTCAGTGACGCCCTGAGAGCCGCTTTCAATGACCTATGAAAACGTTCGCATAACCCGTTAGCCTGTGGATTGTACGCGGTTGTGCGGTGAATTGTGACACCCAGGCTGCGGGCCATTGTCGACCAAAGCTCGGACACAAATTGAGGGTCTCTGTCGGACGTAATGTCCGACGGAACGCCGAAGCGCACCACCCAAGCTGTTAAAAACGCGCGCGCCACCTCCTCGGCCGTGGTTGATGCCAGCGGGACCACTTCAGGCCAGCGCGTGGTGCGGTCCACCATTGTCAGAAGGTGTGTGCACCCTTGTGACAGCGGGAGGGGGCCCACGAGGTCCACATGAACGTGATCGAACCTCTTGGCCGGAATGTGAAACGGCTCCAAAGGAGCCCTCGTGTGCCTGTGTATTTTGGCTCATTGACACGCCGTGCAGGCTGCTGCCCGCTCCTTAACTTGTTTGCGGAGGCTTGGCCACACAAATTTCTCTCCTACCATTTTGACCGACACGCGCACTCCAGGGTGCGCCAAGGAATGAACCGAGTCAAAAACGCGGTGGCGCCACGCGGCCGGTACTACTGGACGCGGCTGTCCAGTGGAGACATCGCAGATTAGGGGGGGCATGCCGTCTTGCAGCACCCTGCTCTCCAGCCTTAACCCTGTTGGTCCAGACTGAAGCGCGCGCAAATCCGCATCACCAACCTGCTCCGCGGCCATGGCTGCATAGTCTACCCCTACGCTGACTGGGGCCGCCACGGTGCGCGAGAGGCAATCTGCCACTACATTGAGTTTGCCCGCCACATGCTGAATATCAGTGGTAAACTCTGATATCGTGGCCACCTGTCTCTGCTGCCGGCCTGACCACGGTTCAGAAACCTTGGCCATCACGAATGTTAGCGGTTTGTGGTCAACGAACGCGGTGAAAGAGCGCCCTTCTAGCCAGAACTGAAAGTGGCGGATGGCCAAATGGAGAGCCAGCAGCTCCCTGTTGAACGCGCTGTATTTGCGTTCGCTATCGCGCAAGGTCCTGCTGAAAAATGCGAGGGGCTGCCAAACCCCGGCTACATGTTGCTCCACGACCGCCCCTATGGCCACTTCTGATGCGTCAGTGGTGAGCGCTATGCGGGCCGATGGGTCTGGGTGTGCCAACAACGCAGCCTTTGCCAAGGCTGTTTTCACCTCCGAGAACGCTTGGTCCCGCTCCGGGGGCCACTCGATCTTATCCGCGGATTTCTTTTTTTTGAGCGCGGCATACAGCGGCTGCATGAGTTGCGCCGCGCGGGGGAGAAAACGGTTATAAAAATTCACCATTCCCAAAAACTCCTGCAACGCCCTGACCGTCTGCGGCCGGGGAAAATCTGCCACCGCGCGCACTTTGTCAGGAAGCGGAACAGCTCCTTCGGGGGAGACGCGGTGTCCTAAAAAATCAATCTGCACCACCCCGAACTGACACTTCGCCGGGTTGATTATTAACCCGTGATCTCCCAGCCTTCCGAAAACTGTGGCCAGGTGTTTTTCGTGTTCGTCTTCGGACACGCTAGCTACTAAAATATCGTCCAAGTAAACGAACAGGAAAGGGAGATCGCGAAGCACCGCGTCCATCATGCGTTGGAACGTCTGAGCAGCCCCTTTAAGTCCGAATGGCATGCGTAAAAACTCGAATAGGCCAAACGGAGTTATTACTGCTTTTTTGGGTATGTCCTCAGCGCGCACTGGGACTTGGTGGTAACCGCGGACCAAGTCTATTTTAGAAAAAACGCGTGCCCCTGCCAAATGAACGGAAAAATCTTGGATATGTGGGATTGGGTAGCGGTCATGTGCTGTAGCGTTGTTTAACCTGCGGAAATCCCCGCAAGGTCGCCATGCTCCGTCAGCTTTCGGGACCATGTGTAGCGGGGAAGCCCAAGGACTGTTTGAACGTTGGATAATGCCCAACCTCTCCAGGTTGGCAAACTCCTCGCGTGCTATGGCCAGTTTAACTGCATCCAAGCGCCGAGCTTTTGCAAAAACGGGCGGTCCGGTAGTGGTAATAAAATGCTCCAACCCGTGTTTAGCGACTGTTGCCGAAAATGTGGGGACCGTGAGTGCTGGGAACTGAGTGAGCAGTGTGTGGAATTTACTGCTTGCAGCTGTGACGTTGGTTTGTGCTGTTGGCGGGGCCGCTCGCGCTGTACAGGGGATAGAATTAAAAGAAAGTGTATTAACCAGGCGTCTGTTAGCGAGATCAACCAACAAACCATGTGAGCACAAAAAATCAGCCCCTAACATATTGAAATTTACTGCTGCTACAACAAAAGTCCACTCAAATGCACGGCCGTGTAGAGACAGAAGCAGAGTATTCTCACCAAAGGTCTTAATCTCGGAGCCGTTCGCTGTCGTCACCCGGGGACCTCCGGAACCAGCTAGTCTGTCCGCGTAGGAAGGTGTGATGAAACTCAACTGGGAGCCTGTGTCGACGAGGAACTGCCTCCCCGAGTGTGCGTCCGACAAGTAGAGCAGCTTGTTCTCCTCCTTGAGGGCCGCGGCTGCTACTGACCCCCGGTCTTGGCGTTTCCCGAACGCCCGAACTGGCACAGTTGTACACACTTGTGTGCCCTCTCTGCGAAGTGGCGATAGTAGAAACAAAGGACGTCCGATCCGCGTTCCCTGGCACCTGCCACCGCCGTCGTTGGTGAGTCTGGTACCGCTGCCTCTGGCCTCCTGTCGTCTCCGGTCGTCACGCCGAGTTCCGCTGCAGCGGCCGTGGCTGCGCACCGCTTGGTGGCGTTGACAATCCGCTGCGCCTCTCGGCCCAGCGCGCGGTAGTCCCGTAGGGCCAACAGTGTCGAACTGGCCAGGGTCGCTCTCGCTGCTGACGGTAGAGTCCTGAGGAAAAGGTGGGTGAAAATGAAGTGATCGTCGTCAGAGTCCTTCAACCTCAACAACTTCTCCATCAGGTTCGCGGGCATGTCATTTTCCACTTTCGTCAGCGCCAGGAGCCTCTCTGCTCGCTCCTCCGCCGAGGGGGTGAATTGCTGGATGAGTGCAGCCTTCAACGTGCCGTATTTGTCGCTGTCCAGCGGCTGGTCGATCAGGCTCTCCACATGCTGGGCCGTGTTGTTGTCCAGCTTTGCGGCTACGTGGTAGAATTTTGTGGCGTCGACCGATATTCCCCGGAGGTTGAACTGCGCCTCAACCGCGTTGAACCAGGAGCGCGGATTGTTCTGCCAGAAGTCCGGTAGCTGGACTGTAGCGGCATTCGCTTGGCTGGGGGCTCCTGACGAGGCTGGCCCGGGGGAATTCTCCTCTTGCATGATACGTCTCGGGTCACCAGTGTAGTGATGTGAGAATGACGAGGCAGAGTTCTCTCTCAAGTCAGCTTTATTCACATCACCATCATCTCAAAACAGAAAAGAGAGATCCACACAGTAAACTCTCGTCCTTAAATATCAGGACTCTTACACTTCACAGGTCACATGTATCACAGACCACCTTGCATTATAAAGAAAGTCACAATACATTTTCTCTCCATGATATCACTTCCACTGTTTACAATGCATCCCTTCTTTAATCCTTTAATTAAACCCCCCCACAGTCTCAAGCCTTGCATACCCACAGTCTCAAGCCTTGCATACCAAAGCTAAGATTCTTGCAGCTTCCTGTAATCACTAAGGAAGCTGCTCTGCCTTTGTTCTGACCTAAAATGTGAGTCACAAAACAGGTCCCGTATGTGTGTCCACCACAATATATATATATATATATATATATATATATATATATATATATATATACACACTACCGTTCAAAAGTTTGGGGTCACTTAGAAATTTCCTTATTTTTGAAAGAAAAGCACTTTTTTTCAATGAAGATAACTTTAAACTAATCAGAAATACGCTCTATACATTGCATAATGTGATAAATGACTATTCTAGCTGCAAATGTCTGGTTTTTGGTGCAATATCTACATAGGTGTATAGAGGCCCATTTCCAGCAACTATCACTCCAGTGTTCTAATGGTACAATGTGTTTGCTTATTGCATCAGAAGGCTAATGGATGATTAGAAAACCCTTGTGCAATCATGTTAGGTCTGCAATGCTGTAATTGCTGCAAATGGAGGATTCTTTGACGAAAGCAAAGTTTGAAGGAAAAAATTATTATTTCAAATACAAATCATTATTTCTAACTTTGTCAATGTCTTGACTATATTTTCTATTCATTTTACAACTCATGGTGGTAAATAAGTGTGACTTTTCATGGAAAACACAAAATAATTGTCTGGGTGACCCCAAACTTTTGAATGGTAGTGTATATATACTGTATATATATATGTATATATATATGTGTATATATATGTGTGTGTGTATATATATATATATATACTGTATATATACTGTATATATACTGTATATATATATATATATATATATATATATATATATATATATATATATATATATATATATATATATATATATATATGTATATACAGTGGGGTAAAAAAGTATTTAGTCAGCCACCAATTGTGCACCCTCTCCCACTTAAAAGATGAGAAAGGTCTCCAATTTTCATCATAGGTATACCTCAACTATGAGAGACAAAATGAGAAAAAAAAATCCAGAAAATCACATTGAAGGATTTTTAATGAATTAATTGGTAAATTCCTCGGTAAAATAAGTATTTGGTCAATAACAAAAGTTCATCTCAATACTTTGTTATATACCCTTTGTTGGCAATGACAGAGGTCAAACGTTTTCTGTAAGTCTTCATAAGGTTTTCACACACTGTTGCTGGTATTTTGGCCCATTCCTCCATGCAGATCTCCTCTAGAGCAGTGATGTTTTGGGGCTGTCGCTGGGCAACACGGACTTTCAACTCCCTCCAAAGATTTTCTATGGGGTTGAGATCTGGAGACTGGCTAGGCTACTCCAGGACCTTGAAATGCTTCTTACGAAGCCACTCCTTTGTTGCCCGGGCGGTGTGTTTGAGATCACTGTCATGCTGAAAGACCCAGCCACGTTTTATCTTCAATGCCCTTGCTGATGGAAGGAGGTTTTCACTCAAAATCTCACGATGCATGGCCCCATTCATTCTTTCCTTTACACGGATCAGTCGTCCTGGTCCCTTTGCAGAAAAACAGCCCCAAAGTATGATGTTTCCACCCCCATCCTTCACAGTAGGTATGGTGTTCTTTCTCCTCCAAACACGACAAGTTGAGTTTTTACCAAAAAGTTCTATTTTGGTTTCATCTGACCATATGACATTCTCCCAATCCTCTTCTGGATCATCCAAATGCTCTCTAGCAAACTTCAGACGGGCCCGGACATGTACTGGCTTAAGCAGGGGGACACGTCTAGCACTGCAGGATTTGAGTCCCTAACGGCGTAGTGTGTTACTGATGGTAGCCTTTGTTACTTTGGTCCCAGCTCTCTGCAGGTCATTCACTAGGTCCCCCTGTGTGGTTCTGGGATTTTTGCTCACCGTTCTCGTGATCATTTTGACCCCATGGGGTGAGCTTTTGCGTGGATCCCCAGATCGAGGGAGATTATCAGTGGTCTTGTATGTCTTCCATTTTCTAATAATTGCTCCCACAGTTGATTTCTTCACACCAAGCTGCTTACCTATTGCAGATTCAGTCTTCCCAGCCTGGTGCAGGTCTACAATTTTGTTTCTGGTGTCCTTTGACAGCTTTTTGGTCTTGGCCATAGTGGAGTTTGGAGTCTGACTGTTTGAGGTTGTGGACAGGTGTCTTTTATACTGATAACGAGTTCAAACAGGTGCCATTAATACAGGTAACGAGTGGAGGACAGAGGAACCTCTTAAAGAAGAAGTTACAGGTCTGTGAGAGCCAGAAATCTTGCTTGTTTGTAGGTGACCAAATACTTATTTTCCACCATAATTTGCAAATAAATTCTTTAAAAATCCTTCAATGTGATTTTCTGGATTTTTTTTTCTCATTTTGTCTGTCATAGTTGAGGTATACCTATGATGAAAATTGGAGACCTCTCTCATCTTTTAAGTGGTAGAACTTGCACAATTGGTGGCTGACTAAATACTTTTTTGCCCCACTGTATATATATATATATATATATATATATATATATATATATATATATGTATGTGTGTGTGTGTGTGTGTGTGTGTGTGTGTGTGTGTGTGTGTGTGTGTGCGCGCGTGCATGCATGCTAAATTGGGGAAGGTTTGAATTAATTAAAGTGTTTTTCCGGGGGGGGGGGGGTGAATGTTATGAAGGGGTTAATAACAGGGAGCAGCGTGATGACGCAGCCAGTTGGTAACGTCATCATGCCAGCTCATATAGGGAGAGAGTTGGCCATCTCAGGGCTCTCTCGAC
The DNA here is from genome assembly GCA_020510985.1 of Pholidichthys leucotaenia. Lineage (NCBI taxonomy): Eukaryota > Metazoa > Chordata > Actinopteri > Cichliformes > Pholidichthyidae > Pholidichthys > Pholidichthys leucotaenia. Next base: position 127,309,264 of record CM035842.1, on the reverse strand, counting down.
TCATAGTCACCTAGGAGGTCAGTATACGATGAACCTGTAATATACTATTATTGCATTGCATCAGCCTTTCTTCTCACAATGTCCGATCCCATACTTGAGATCAGATCAGGACATTACTAATTATAAGTACTTCTTCCACAAATGATTAACTGCTTTCTTGCATTAGTTTTCTGAAAGAAAATTATTAAAATTCCACCTGCAAACTTACAGTAGCTAGTTTTTTCCTCTATAGCAGGCAAACTGTATATGAAAAAGGTCAAACTAGACAGATAAGAAGATGATGAACTTGCCTAACATGAAGATACCTACAGACATTGTCTTGTACAGACGTGGACAAAATTGTTGGTACCCCTCTGTTAATGAAAGAAAAACCCACAATGGTCACAGAAATAACTTGAATCTTATCTTGAATAACTTGAATCTTATCTTGAACTTGAATCTGGGTATTTTGGCCCACTACTCATGAGCAGACTGCTCCAGTTGTCTCAGGTTTGAAGGGTGCCTTCTCTACATGGCATGTTTCAGCTCCTTCCACAGATGTTCAATAGGATTTAGATCAGGGCTCATAGAAGGCCACTTTAGAATAGTCCAATGTTTGGCTCTTAGCCATTCTTGGGTGTTTTTAGCTGTGTGTTTTGGGTCATTATCCTGTTGCAAGACCCATGACCTGCGACTGAGACCAAGCTGTCTGACACTGGGCAGCACATTTCTCTCTAGAATACCTTGATAGTCTTGAGATTTCATTGTACCCTGCACAGATTCAAGATGCCCTGTGCCAGACGCAGCAAAGCAGCCCCAGAACATAACACAACCTCCTCCATGTTTCACAGTAGGGACAGTGTTCTTTTCTTGGTATGCTTCATTTTTGCATCTGTGAACATAGAGCTGATGTGCCTTGCCAAAAAGTTCCAGTTTTGTCTCGTCTATCCATAGGACATTCTCCCAGAAGCTTTGTGGCTTTGTTAACATGCAGTCTGGCAAATTCCAGTCTGGCTTTTTTATCATTTGTTTTCAACAGTGGTGTCCTCCTTGGTCGTCTCCCATGAAGTCCACTTTGGCTCAAACAACGACGGGCGGTGCGATCTGACACTGATGTACCTTGACCTTGGAGTTCACCATGAATGTATTTAGAGGTTGTGCTGGGCTCTTTTGCTACCATTCGTATTATCCATCTCCTCCTGCGGCCACATCCAGGGAGGTTGGCTACAGTCCCGTGGATCTTAAATTTCTGAATAATATGTGCAACTGTAGTCACAGGAACATCAAGCTTCTTGGAGATGGTCTTATAGCCTTTTCCTTTAACATGCTTGTCTATAATTTTCTTTCTAATCTCCTGAGACAACTCTCTCCTTTGCTTCCTCTGGTCCATGTTCAGTGTGGTACACACCATGTCAACAAACAGCACAGTGACTACTTGTCACCCTTTAAATAGGCCGACTGACTGATTACAAGTTTGTAGACACCTGTGATGTTAATTAGAGGACACATGTTGGTTGAACATGTCCCTATGGTCACATTATTTTCAATCTTTTCTAGGGGTACCATCATTTTTGTCCAGGCCTGTTTCATGAGTTTGTTTTTTAAAATAATTCTGTTGAACCACAATTCAAAAGCATTGTCTGAGTTTCATTGGTTAATTTTCATAGAATTTTTATTTATTACCACTTTTGTCAGATTCAAGTTATTTCTGTGACCATTGTGGATTTTTCTTTCATTAACAGAGGGGTACCAACAATTTTGTCCACGTCTGTACATTCTGCAAATGAAAAAAACTGAAAGTATGCACACACACACACACACGCATACACAGAGAGCTCAGGACAAAAAAGAGACAAAAATACCACTGCAAAATTATCACTTTATCTGGTTTTACTATTTATTAGTGCTGGGAGTCGATTAAAAAATTTAAAACCAATTAATCACATCCATTTTCAAAAATCAACTGCAATTAATCTTGATTAATTTTTTTCTTTTTTGCTGTGATTAATCACAGGAAAACTGGGGTAGGGGTGGAGTGAGTGTGCACAGGCACAATAGCTACACGTAAACAATTATTTCATATACTTCTTTACCTCAGAATACAGGTGCGTTCTGATCCCCCAGCAGTGTACTCCAAAGTGGACTAAAGGGTATTCTACCATATTAAGTGAGATTCCAAACCGAAGGGGGCGAAGAGTGTTCAGGTAAAAGGGAACTGAGCAGGGAAGAAGTGAACAACTGTACATCACAGCGGAAGTTGACAAGATTACCTCACCTTAAATATGAGTAAAACAAACTATTGTTGCTAATGTATTAATAAGCTAAACTGATGGTGGTTATTGTTGATATCAACAGATAGTAATAAAATATATATTTGTATGAATATTTTATTTAAGAGATAGATAGATAGATAGATAGATAAGACTTTATTAATCCCACACTGAGGAAATTCACTTGCTACAGCAGCACAGAGGTCAGAAAACAGAAATAAGACCAGAGAATAAATACAATAAAACCTACTAAAATATACAAGCTCATAAAGTATTAGTAGAATTTAAAATATGTACAAATTGTACTATATAAAGTAACAATAGACTAAAAGATGCATCGCAGAGATAAATAATGTGCATAAAGTACAGTGAGGATGATAATATAAATACATGTATGTTTTGTAGCAGATATTTATCCTATGTGTGTTTTGTACAGTCTAACTGCTGTTGGGATGAAGGACCTACGGTAATGTTCAGTCCTACATGTTGTGTGGAGTGTGTGTCTTGCCGTACCCACCCTGGGTGTGATGTCAGGTGGGCTGCGGCACCTGTATATATAGTTCTGTGTACACATAATAAAGTGTGAGCTTGCTGCATGGCATAACAGACTCCAGTCTCTGATTTACCGACATAACATTTTGGCGACGAGAGAAAAATCATGGAGGCGTGTGGGCTACCTTCACCTCTACTGCCGTTTCTGGAGTGTCCTGGAGAGCCAGCAATCCTGTGGCCGGAGTGGATAGCGATGCTTGGGGGATACATTGCTGGGCTGGGCCTGGGTAGACTTGACGGAGTTCAAGGATGGGAGCTGCTGGTCCATCATCTCAGTGCAGAGGGTCAGAGAATTCTCGGCATGTTGGGAGAGACGGCGCATTATGCAGATGCTGTTGGGTGGCTGGCTGGAGATTTTGCCGAACATCCAAGGGACAAGAAGCTGGGGCTGTGGGTAGCGAGACTGTTGGCGCCAAGAGGAGCTAAGCTAGTTAGCTCGGAGGAGCTAAAGGCTCAGTCTGTGGCAACAGGACGGTTAGCCACAACGCTAGGTGCACACCATAACCGAGCTACAAAGCTACCAGCTGGGTATCCGGGGGGACCAGAGCCCCTGGTTACTGACGATGGCGAGCCAGCCGAGGAGCTCAGCATGGTGTGTGACCGTAGCTCTGGTGATGTTGACGGCGCGGTGAGCAGCGACAGCGGAGAAGGAGAGTAGCGAGTGGACTCAACTGGGTTTTCCTCACAGCTGGAGTCCTGGCAACAGGAGAGTAGGAGCAAGCAGGCTGAAAACTCTGGGAAGCAGCAGCAACAGCCAGGCACAGAGGCAGCGCAGTGGAGAGCCTTGGATGAGGGCTCTGAGCGCTGTGGTGAAGCACATGGGTCGATGGGTGACGCTGACGAGCGTGACGCTGGGAGCCCCGGGAGAGAGCAGTGACAGGTGGGCGCAGCAACAGCCGGGTGCAGAGGCAGCGTAGCGGAGCACCTTGGACGAGGGTGCTGGGCACAGCGGCGAAGCACCTGGATCAACGAGTGACGCTGACGAGCAAGCTTTGTTCTTCTCCAAGTTCAGCCACAGGGGGCCGGGGTGTTTGGGGCTACAGCGGTGACAGCTGCAGCGATGGTGAAGGCGGTTGGGGGTGGACTGACAGGCACGGAGGGACTGCATGCCGGGCAGCACCATTGTGGGTCCAGACGAGTAAAGCTGTCGGTGAGGAGAAGAGACATTCTCGCCGGTGAGGTCAGCTTTGACCCTGGGGACAGGCGGCTGCCAGGGGTGCGCATGCCGTGGGGCTGCCCTGGGCCTCCGAGCCAGTTTTACCCCTGGCTGCATGTGGAGATGGGTGTAACATGAGTAATGCTAATGTAAATATGTCCATCTGGTGTGCATGTGAATGAATGTGTGTTACTTGGGGATTATTTGGTGAATTCAGTGTAGAGACACGGTGCTGATTTTAGTTGTTTTTGGGTGAATGTGGTAGGCCTTTATAGTTCAGTGTTCCATGTTGTTTTCTTAGTGCATGATTTGGGTCCTAAATTGGGGTGGGTCTGAAATTGTGTGTATGTGTTTTGCACTTTTGTAAGGGGGAGGGGAATGTTGTGTGGAGTGTGTGTGTCTTGCCGTACCCGCCCTGGATGTGACGTTAGGCGGGCTGCGGCACCTGTATATATAGTTCTGTGTGTGCATAATGAAGTGTGAGTTTGCTGCATGGCATAACAGACTCTCTGATTTACCGACATAACATTACACAGTGGCTGTAGCAGTCTACTACTTAAGGAGCTACTCAGGGGCTCCACAGACTCATGCCGGAAATGAGATGTGTTGTCCATAATAGACATTACCTTAGCTAACATCCTCCTCTCACCCACGACCTCTATGGAATCCAGGAAAATGGCCAGGACAGAAGTTGCCCTCTTGACCAGTCTGTTCAAATGTTTCCTGTCCTTCTCCATGCTGCCACCACCCCAGCAAACAACTGCGCAAAAATGGCAGAGGCCACCACAGTGTTGTAAAAAGTCCTTAATAATGACCTGTAAACCCCAAATGACCTCAGTCTGCCCAGCAAATGGGGCTGACTTTGGCTCTTCTTGCACAGAGCTTGGGTGTTATCTGACCAGTCCAGTTTATTATTGAGGAGAACACCCAGGAATTTGTAACTACCCACCTCCTCAATGTCCAGACCATGGATATTTACCAGTGCATTTGGTGATGATTTTCTCCTAAAGACCTACGGCATTCTTCAGCTTCAACAAAGCTAGTGCTGTGCTATGCTAACAACACCATGAAGTGGATCTACTGTATTCTGAACAGCCACAGCTGGATGTAAAGTGGAAATACTCGTCTCAACACCCATGGCTGGATTTCAAGCACAGGTATGCATCTGGACAGTTTGTGACCCAGAACCAATTAAACTGATTGCTAGATACGTTGTTCCAGACTGAAGACGAGAAAACTCTTTTTTCGATGGCGCCCACCGTTGGCGGACGTCTTTGCTCATTCCGCTCCCAAATGCTGGCTTTTTTCCTTTTTTGCATAGTTGTTCTTCTTTCTACAGTGCATGGAGGTCATGCACTGCTAACATGGGACAGACAAACACTACTGGATATCGCCAAGTCAAGCAGCCACACGGAATTTACTGGCTTTATACCACCTGACCTGCAATGCATTGTCTGCCCCAGCGGTGACCATCAGCACCCCCAGGAAGGCCCCGAAGCACCAAACCCGCATGAGCATGCTGACCCGAAGAAAGCGCGTCGGAGGTGGGGTCGAAGGCACCGAAGGCGAGGCAAGAGAGGAGGGCTACATGCTAGGCTAAAGGCTCGCTCCAGCTGGCCACTGCTAGCCAGTCTCTTAATTGCAAACGTTCGGTCTTTGGAAAATAAGCTAGACAAAATAAGAGCAAGGATTGAAGACCAGTGGAAGACAAGAGAGTGTTGTGCCCTAATATTCTGTGAAACTTGGCTTTCAGACAGAGTCCCGGAGAGCGCTATTCAGCTCCAGATCCACTCAACACACTGGGCAGAGAGAACAGGAGACTCTGGTAAGACGAGGGGTGTGTGTGTGTGTGTATTTATAAACCACTCGTGGTGCGGAGATGTACAGACCGTTTACAAACACTGCTCGCCCGACGTGGAGTTTTTACTGCTGAAATGCCGTCCCTATTATTTACCGAGGGAATTTACCGCTGTGTTTTTGGCCGCTGTATACATTTGTCCACAGAGCAACTACACAGTAGCGCTAAACAAACGCCACGATGTCATCAGCGCAGTAGAGATGAAACACCCTGATGCTGTTTTTATTGTTGCTGGCGACTTTAACCAGTGCAATTTACGGACTGTACTCTTCAAATATTACCAGCATGTGGACATTCCCACCCGCGATGAAAGCACATTGGGTCATGTCTATTCCAACATACATAGCGCCTACAGAGCGGCACCCCGCCCCCACTTCGGACAGTCAGATCACATCTCACTGTTTATGTACCCAGCCTACAGACAAAAGCTGAAACAAACAAACCCAGTTATTAAGCTAATTAAGTGCTGGACTCCAGAGACTGAGAACATCCTGCAAGACTGTTTTGCCTGCACAGACTGGGATGTGTTTAAAGCTGCAGCCACTCAAGAGGACGCTTCTGTTAACATGCAGGACTATGCTGAATACGTGACTGCATACATCAGCACGTGCATTGATTCCATTGTACCCACCATACAAGTCAGGAAGTTCCCCAACCAGAAGCCCTGGATCAACAGTCAGGTACGTCAGATGCTGCATGCTCGCTCTCATGCATTTAAATCAGGCTGTGAGGCCGAGTACAAAGCTGCAAAGTATGGACTGAGGAAGGCTATAACAACAGCCAAGAGGCAGTACAGAGAAAGGCTGGACAGCCTCTACTCCACTCCTGATCTGGGGTGCATGTGACAAGGCCTGCAACACATCACAGACTAGAAGAAGACCAACAGCAGCACCGCTAGCCCTACAGACAGCCTGCCGGACGATCTCAACATCTTTTACACCTGCTTCGAGACCATCAGCCACAGCACAGAGACAAGACACACACTCACGCCCCCCGCCCCCCACCACCCACTAAGAGTCTCACCAGACCAGGTAAACAAAGCACTAAGGAATATTAACCCCCGCAAGGCAGCAGGACCAGATAGCATCCCTGGGTGGGCCCTCAGAGCATGCGCTGCAGAGCTGACTGATGTTGTCACAGCAATCTTCAACCTCTCCCTCAACCAGAACATAGTCCCCTCCTGCTTCAAAACAACAACCATCATCCCCGTCCCCAAAAGGAGCCCGCCAACCTGTCTGAATGATTACAGACTGGTAACACTCACTCCAATCATCATGAAGTGTTTTGAGAGAGTGGTGCTGCCTCTCATTCAAGACAGCATACCGGGCACCCTGGACCCCTGCAGTATGTCTACCGGTCCAACAGGTCCACCTCAGATGCCATTGCCGTAGCACTCCATTATTCTCTCTCCCACCTGGAAGATAAAGACTCCTACATTAGGATGCTCTTTGTCGACTACAGCTCTGCCTTCAATACGGTCAACCCCCACAAACTCACCGACAAACTGTCTTCACTTGGCCTGCACCCCACCCTCTGTGACTGGCTACTGGACTTTCCAACTGGCAGGCCCCAGTCTGTCAGGATGGGTAACAGGACCTCAGCCAGCATCATCACAAATGCAGGTGTCCCCCAGGGTTGTGTTCTAAGCCCCGTCCTCTACAGCCTCTTCACCCATGACTGTGTTGCCTCCCACAAAAACAACATCATCCTAAAGTTTGCGGATGACACAGCAGTGATAGGACGCATCACTGGTGATGATGAAGCATCCTATAGGAGGGAGGTGGCCAACCTGGTGTCATGGTGTGAGGACAACAATCTCACCCTCAACACGGACAAGACAAAGGAAATGATAATGGACATGAGGAAAGGGAGGAGGAGACCTCATCGGCCACTGTTCATCCAGAAGCTTGAGGTGGAGAGGGTGAGCAGCTTTAAATACCTGAGCATCCACATCAGCGAGGACCTTAAGTGGACACACAACACCACAGAGCTGGTCAAGAGAGCTCAACAGCGACTGTACTTTCTGAGGAGGCTGAAGAAGTTCGGCATGTCTTCCAGGATCCTCAACAGTTTCTACAGCTGCATCATCGAGAGCATCCTGACCAATGGCATCTCTGTGTGGTACGGAAACACCACTGCCCTGGAGCGCAAACGCCTGCAGAGAGTGGTGAAGACAGCGGAGAAGATCATCAGGACTCCACTCCCCTCTCTGCAGAGCATCTACCACCGCAAAGTCCAAAAGAGACCTGACGCCATTCTCCGGGACCCCCCCCCCCCCCAACACAGACTGTTCGCACCTCTACCTTCAGGCCGGAAGTACAGAAGTGTGAAATATCGGACAACCAGACTGAAAAACTCCTTCTTTCCCACTGCCATCAGACTCATGAACAGACAACAACTCTCAAAACTCTGTAACACAGCTTTGCATATAGGAACTCACACACCGGCTGCTAAATTTGCACACTGCTCACCTGTACAGTAGATATAGTATCACCTGTCTGATGTCCATATCATCTTTGCTGCTACTTATCAATAATTTGTAATTATACACTGCTTGTTGCACAGTGCCCATTTGCACACTGTACATAAGTCTATGCCATCTCAGGTTCATATCAGGTTGCACACTGCTCATTTGCACACTGTACATAGGTTCATGCCATCTCAGGTTCACATCATCTCTGATATCAATATACCACGATCACTTTAGTCATCCGGTGACTTTCATTTTCATTCCTCTACTGCCTAACTGTGTGTTGGTGTATGTGTCTTAGCATCCATCAGTACTAGGATTGAGTTACTGTGTTAGTGTGTCATGACCTATTAGAATTGTTGTTTGTGTACCTTTAACTTGGCATTCATTCGGAGAGCAAAGTAAGAATTTCATTGCTCAGGAAATCTAGCATTTCTTAACTGTGCACATGATAATAAAGCCTTTGAATCTTGAATCTTGAATCTTTCTGTCAGACAGCTGGACTGTGATCCACTGAAATTAAAACACATTTATTTGCTACCAGGATAATTATTCAAAAATGGACTTTGATGTCTAAAAGGAATATGAGGCACTGGATCATGTCTCTGTCACAGCAGACATTTGAACTGTGGATAATGGACATGTTCTTTGGATTACTGTACATCGGATTAATTAATATCATAAAGGTAAGATAAACACTGACAGCTTTATGCAGTGTTGCCAGCTCTTACTTCAAAATGAGAAAATTGCTGGCAATATTATATTGATTTTCTTCAGATTTTTCCCACAATAAGAGCTCTCAAGGCAGGATAAAGCAGACTGAACATGTTCTAAAACCTCTGTCTGAAACAGTCTGTTTTTAGCCTGAGATTAATAAGATTAATAAGCCTGTAATGTAAGTTTCTAAGTTTATTTATTTATAAAAGGGACAGTGCATATTAATGAACAAAAGACGTAAATATCCAGCATACAAGATTATAGCTGAAGCTAATCTCCATCTTGTGTCCCCTGGCCAGCCAATGCCAGCTACATAGAAGAGATAACAATAAACAATACAATGATGAAGCAACTGACACAATACAACAATAATAACAATAGCAGAAGGACAGTAATCCATGAATCTATTTAACGAAATCCATTAATTAAATGATTTTGCTCTGTGTGCAAGATGATTTAAGTGTGCATTTAAAAGTAACGTGAAAGTTACTTTTCCAAGTAACTAGTTACTTTAATCATGCAGTAATTGGTAAAGTAACTCAGTTACTTTTGAAAAGAAATAACTAGTAACTGTAATTAGTTACTATTTTTTAGTAACTTGTCCAACACTGGTAATAACCGCTTCCAAATGCCTCCTGTATGGAGAAACTAGGCACAGGCATTGCTCAGGAGTGATTTTAGCCCATTCTTCCACGCAAACTGTCAAATCTTGAAAGTCCCATGGGTATCTTCTATGAACTCTGATCTTCAGTTTGTTCCATAGATTTTCAATTGGATTCAGGTCAGGTGACTGACTGGGCCATTCTAGCAACTTTATTTTCCTTCTCTGGAGCCAGTTAAGAGTTTCCTTGGCTGTGTGTTTGGGATCATTGTCTTGCTGAAATGTCCACTCTCGTTTCATCTTCAGTATCTTGGCAGATGGCAACAGGTTCTTATCAAGGATGTCTGTACATTTGTCCGTTCATCTTTCCTTCAGTTATGTGAAGTCTGCCTGTACCATGTGCTGAAAAACACACCCACACCATGATGGGATGTGCAGTGCCATTTCTCCCCCAAACATACTTTGTGTTGCGGCATCCAAAAAGTTCGATTTTGGTTTCATCTGACCAGACTATATTCTCCCAGTATTTTACTGGCTTGCCCAAATGCTGTGCAGCAAACTTTAAACGAGCTTCGTCATGCTTTTTCTTGAGCAATGGAGTCTTGCGAGGTGAGCGGACATACAGCCCATGTCGGTTGAGTGCATTACTTATCGTTTTCTTTGAAAAAGCAGTACCTACTAACTCCAGGTCTTTCTGGACCTCTCCACGAGTGGGCTTTGGGTGCTGGATAACTCTTCTGAAAATTCTTTTGACTCTTGTGCCAGAAATCTTGCGAGGAGCTCCTGGTCATGACTGGTTTATGGTAAAATGATCTTTCCATTTCCAAATGATGGCTCCAGCAGTGTTCACTGGAACATTCAGCAGTTTAAAAATGTACCTGTAACCAATGCGATCATTACCTCCGCCAAGAGGAGGAGGTTATGTGATCATCAGCGTTGGTTTGTCTGTTTGTTTGTTTGTTTGTCTGTTTGTTAGCAAGATAACTCAAAAAGTTATGGACGGATTTTCATGAAATTTTCACAGATTGTCAGAAATGTGGTATCCTACAGACGATTAGATTTTGGTGGTGATCCGGATCACCGTCTGGATCCAGGAATTTTTAAAAGGATTCTTTTTTTTTTCTCAAAAAGTTATGGACGGATTTTCATGAAATTTTCACAGATTGTCAGAAATGTGGTATCCTACAGATGATTAGATTTTGGTGGTGATCCAGATCACCGTCTGGATCCAGGAATTTTTAAAAGGATTCTTTTTTTTTTCTCAAAAAGTTATGGACGGATTTTCATGAAATTTTCACAGATTGTCAGAAATGTGGTATACTACAGATGATTAGATTTTGGTGGTGAACCGGATCACCGTCTGGATCCAGGAATTTTTAAAAGGATTCTTTTTTTTTCTCAAAAAGTTATGGACGGATTTTCATGAAATTTTCACAGATTGTCAGAAATGTGGTATCCTACAGATGATTAGATTTTGGTGGTGATCCGGATCACCGTCTGGATCCAGGAATTTTTTAAAGGATTCTTTTTTTTTTTTTTCTTCAGGTTCTATAATATAAGGTTTTTGTGCAGCCGTAGTGGCTGCGCAAAAAACAGCTCTGCCGGGGAAGCTTCCAGATCCTCTTTCGGCGCGGATCGCAACCCCAATATAAAACCCATGGCAGCCTGTCTACCCAATTTGCATCCGTCAATGAAGCCCTGAGTGCTGCTTTCAGTGATCTATGAAAACGCTTGCATAACCCATTGGCCTGTGGGTTGTACACGGTTGTGCAGTGAATTGTAACACCCAGCCAATTTTAGCAAACACGGGTGTATTGCCATTTCTGTACGCCAAAAAGAAAAAAAAAATATACGGGAAAAAAAATTATTGACAGTGTGGAGGAACACCTCGTGTGTGACCCCCACAGCGTACGGGCCTGACTGAGCGCTCAGCGTGAGCAATTATCAGAACAATGAGAGGTATGGACTGATCATTATGCAGATGCGCCTCCCTCCCTCTTTCGGCCAGTAATCCTGATATGTGTGACTCTAATGCAAATGTCCATGCTTTCCTGCTGTATACTGTGATGCTAATGTGCCATGCATGCATTGTCTGAGCTGGGTATATAAGTTGACTGCATATCTCTTGCTCTCTCTCTTTTTGATCACTCGCATTGTTTGTTGCTGACTTTGAGACACATGGCTCGCTCCAGCATGCTGCCACAGCGCTGAGCGAGCCTCGTGGAGGATGAATAAAGCACCCTTTTAAACTTCAGTTCGCCGTGTAATGTAGGATTAATATTTATGATGTTAAACACTGTATGGGGGGAACTGTGGCGCTTGGCGGAGGTCTGCGCTCTCCGAGTGCTTTTCTAGTTATATTTTGCAACAATAAGGTTACGAAGGGCTAGAGAGAGCTCTTTGCTTCTACCCATCATGAGACCTTTGTGGTGTGACAATCTGATATTCACAGACCTTTTTAAAGGCTATCAGTCAGGACCTAACCAGCTGAAATTAATTTGCACTGATGGGGGATGGGATAGCTTCCTAACATCTGATAGATTTCAGCTGTTTTTTGGCTTTCTATGCCTTTTTGCACCTCTTTTTTCTTCATGTGTTCAATACTTATTTGTTGTGTCATTCCACTTTATTAAATATAACTTGCTTTGTGAACACAGTTGCCTTTATTTCTTTTTATGTATGGATTACTTGAGTTATTAATGATATCTGGTGAAAATCTCAGGTCAATAACTCCATCAGAAGTATGTTGAATGAGAAAAATGTTGACAAGCTCAATAATTATTTTCTCCACTGTACAGTGGGGTAAAAAAGTATTTAGTCAGCCACCAATTGTGCAGGTTCTCCCACTTAAAAGATGAGAGAGGTCTCCAATTTTCATCATAGGTATACTTCAACTATGAGAGAAAAAATGAGGAAAAAAAAATCCAGAAAATCACATTGAAGGATTTTTAATGAATTAATTGGTAAATTCCTCAGTAAAATAAGTATTTGGTCACCTACAAACAAGCAAGATTTCTGGCTCTCACAGACATGTAACTTCTTCTTTAAGAGGCTCCTCTGTCCTCCACTCGTTACCTGTATTAATGGCACCTGTTTGAACTCATTATCAGTATAAAAGACACCTGTCCAAAACCTCAAACAGTCAGACTCCAAACTCTACTATGGCCAAGACCAAAGAGCTGTCAAAGGACACCAGAAACAAAATTGTAGACCTGCACCAGGCTGGGAAGACTGAATCTGCAATAGGTAAGCAGCTTGGTGTGAAGAAATCAACTGTGGGAGCAATTATTAGAAAATGGAAGACATACAAGACCACTGATAATCTCCCTCAATCTGGGGCTCCACGCAAGATCTCACCCCGTGGGGTCAAAATGATCACGAGAACGGTGAGAAAAATCCCAGAACCACATGGGGGGACATAGTGAATGACCTGCAGAGAGCGAGGACCAAAGTAACAAAGGCTACATCAGAAACACACTACGCCACCAGGGACTCAAATCCTGCAGTGCCAGACATGTCCCCCTGCTTAAGCCAGTACATGTCCAGGCCCGTCTGAAGTTTGCTAGAAAGCATTTGGATGATCCAGAAGAGGACTGGGAGAATGTCATATGGTCAGATGAAACCAAAATAGAACTTTTTGGTAAAAACTCAACTTGTCGTGTTTGGAGGAGAAAGAACACCATACCTACTGTGAAGCATGGGGGTGGAAACATCATACTTTGGGGCTGTTTTTCTGCAAAGGGACCAGGACGACTGATCCGTGTAAAGGAAAGAATGAATGGGACCATGTATCGTGAAATTTTGAGTGAAAACCTCCTTCCACCAGCATGGGCATTGAAGATGAAACGTGGCTGGGTCTTTCAGCATGACAATGATCCCAAACACACCGCCCGGGCAACGAAGGAGTGGCTTCGTAAGAAGCATTTCAAGGTCCTGGAGTGGCCTAGCCAGTCTCCAGATCTCAACCCCATAGAAAATCTTTGGAGGGAGTTGAAAGTCTGTGTTGCCCAGCGACAGCCCCAAAACATCACTGCTCTAGAGGAGATCTGCATGGAGGAATGGGCCAAAATACCAGCAACAGTGTGTGAAAACCTTGTGAAAACTTACAGAAAACATTTGACCTCTGTCATTGCCAACAAAGGGTATATAACAAAGTATTGAGATGAACTTATGTTATTGACCAAATACTTATTTTACCGAGGAATTTACCAATTAATTCATTAAAAATCCTTCAATGTGATTTTCTGGATTTTTTTCCTTATTTTGTCTCTCATAGTTGAGGTATACCTATGATGAAAATTGGAGACCTCTCTCATCTTTTAATTGGGAGAACTTGCACAATTGGTGGCTGACTAAATACTTTTTTACCCCACTGCATATGAAAGTGCAGACTGCAAAGACAGGTGTGATTATTATGATAATTGAAAAGGTCCTTAGTTCTTTGCATGTGAGCATTCGGAGGAAGGGGGCGGGGCCTCTGACTGTTTGCTGTTTGGATGGCCCAGGAGAAGAAACTGTTGATCAGTCTGGAGGTGTGGGACCTGATTGATCTGAACCGTCGTCCAGAGGAAAGCAGGTCAGACAGGTGGTGGGCGGGATGTGAGGGGTCTCCTGTGATGGCCTTGATATTTCTGAGACAGAGGGATCTGGAAATGTCCTCCAGGAATGGCAGAGGGCCGCCGATAATTTTTTGGGTGGTGTTGATGACCCTCTGCACAGCCTTCCTGTTCTCAGCTGTGAAGCCGGCGTACCACACACCCAGGCAGTAGGTGAGCACACGCTCCACTGAGCAGCAGTAGAAGGCCAGCAGCAGCTTCTGGTCCAGGTTGTTCTTCCTCAGGATACGGAGGAAGTGCAGCCACTGCTGGGCGTTCTTCACCAGGGCCTTGGTGTTGAGAGACCAAAAGAGGTCAGAGGAGATGTGAGTACCCAGGAACCTGAAGGTGGGGACAGTTTCCACGTGCTCGCCATTTATGAGGAGAGGGGTGTGGTCCTGTCTTTTCTTTTTGAAGTCCAGTATGAGTTATTTGGTTTTTTGGACATTCAGTTTCAGGTTGTTTGCTGAGCACCACAGCAGCAGATTCTCTGCCTCTGCCCTGAATACCTTCTCATCATCATCGGTGATGAGCCCAACCAAGGTGGTATTGTCCGCGTACTTCACGATGATGTTGGTTGGGTGGGTTGGAATACAGTCAAAGGTGTACAGGGAATACAGTAGATGGCTTAACACGCAGCCCTGGTGGGAGCCAGTATTGAGAGAGAGTGAGGAGGAGTGGTGGGGGGCAAGTCTGACTGTTTGTGGACAGTTGGTGAGAATTTTTTATCCAGGAGCAGGTGGGGGGAAGGGTATCTGGAGGAGGTCCAGTTTATTCATCAGGATGTCTGGGATGATGGTGTTGAAAGCTGAGCTGTAGTCCACAAACAGCATCCTCACATAGCTCCTTAGGTTCTCCAGGTGGCTCAGCGCTTTGTGGAGTGTGGTGGCGATGGCATCTTCTGTAGACTGGTTGTCACTGTAAGCAAACTGGTGGGGGTCAAAGGAAGGGAGAAGACAGTCCCTGATGTGCTGGGACACCAGTTGCTCAAAACATTTCATGACTACAGACATGAGTGCTATGGGTCTGTAGTCATTCAGGCAGTCAATTGCAAACTTTTTGGGGATGGGAATGATGGTGGAGGCCTTGAGGCAAGAGGGGATGGTGGTGTGCATCAGGGAGAGGTTGAACAGTTGGGTGAGGATTTCTGCCAGCTGGTCAGCAAATGCTTTGACCACTGCTCCTGGGATGTTGTCAGGGCCAGCAGCTCTGTGGGGGTTCACTGCTCTCAGATGCCTCCTCACCTCGTGCACCTGTAGAGAGGGGTGGGTGGGTGGGGGGTTGGGGTGGGTGTATTCAAAGTAGTAGTAGTAGATTAGTTTATTTGACAGGGACAGTGCAATAAACATAGACAATTAATCAAAGACAATCAATCTGATGTGTTGCACACAGAGTGTATAGCTATTAGCTAATTTGCAACTCTTGTCCCTGGATGGGCTTTAGAAAAAAGAATCAAGATAAAAAATATACACAAGGCAAACCGGGCAAAGAAGTTGTTAAGCTCCTCTGCCAGAGTGAGGCTGCTCTCTGATGTTGGGGGGCCCTTACCCCTGTAGTTGGTGAGGGCCTGGATGCCTCTCCACATCTGTCAGGGGTTGTTGTCTGTGAGGAAGCCCTCCACCTTCCTCCTGTAGGTGTTCGCATGTTTTTTGCCTCTTCTCTGGTTGGCTCCGGCAGTGCTGTACAGAGAGCTGTCCCTCTGTTTGAAGGCTAAATTGCAGGCTCTGATTGGAGCCTGGACCTCACTGGTCATCCAGGGTTTCCGGTTTGGAAAGACCCGGATGTGTTTGCTGATTGTCACATTTTTGACACAGCATTTAACGTAGAAAAGGAGAGACTTGGTGTAGGAGTCCAAGTCCTGCTGTTCAAAGATGTTCCAGTCTGTGCAGCTAAAGCAGTCCTGTAGCTGGAGGAGAGCATCTTCAGGCCAGGTTTTAATTGTTTGGTTTCGGTGATAACTCTTCCTCAGGGCTCAGCGGGGTGTAAGCAGGTATGAGAAGCAGGGAGAGATGATCTGATTGCCCAAGGTGAGGGAGGGGGGTGGCTCTGTAGGTGTGCTTAATGTTGCTGTAAACATGATCCGGTATGCAATACAAGACGACCTTACACACTGGATGACAACCTATATCATTAATGGGAAGAGTTGCAACTGTTAAAATGATGGTCCTTCCTAAAATCAACTATTTGTTCTCAATGATTCCTCACTAACCATCTATGGCCTGGTTTAAGTCTCTAGACTCAAATATAATTACATTTTTATGGAAGGATAAACCATCACGGATTAGTTTAAAAACTCTTCAAAAAGCAAAAAAGTGGGGAGGCTTAGATCTACCAATTTTTTTTAATTACTTTTTAGTCAATAGACTGCAGTTTATTTTTAATGGACAAAATCAACCCCACTAGGAAACCCATAGTTAGATGCTGAACAGGCTCTCTGTGGGTCGCTAAATATCTCTGACTTGCCTTTTATGAGTCCCTGTATTAAATGACATGACTGTTTTGAAAGCATTAATATCAGCTCCTTTCTGACGGCTTGGTGGAAATTTTTAAAAATAATGGGGTCTTCACTTGTCCCCTGTAAACTCACGCCCATTTGGAATAATCCTGATATCTTGCAACAAAAGAGGACCTTAATGTTGTGTCTCTAGTTAATGAGGAGTCGAGGTGATATTTTGTGGTTTTATTAAGAATGAGAACACAGGAACACAGGAGACTCTAATGCAAGCACAGGAGCCACAGCGAAGAGACAAGATGTCTCCCGCAGTTGGCTTATATACCCCAGGTGACACCACCTCCCAGAGGCGGGGCGTCACCACTCCCTAGCCCAGGGCACCGCCATAATAATATATACTGCTCAAAAAATTTAAAGGAACACTTTGAAAACACATCAGATTTTAATGGGGATAAAAAAGCTGGATATCTACACTGACATGGACTGGATAATGTGTTAAGAATGAAAAGATGCCACGTCTTTTGATGGAAATGAAAACACTCCAAAACTTAAAGTGAAGAAATTGTGGCAGGCTAGTCCAGCTTACTCAGATTAAAAAGTGTACCTTTAATTTTTTTGAGCAGTATATATTGTATATATATAATATACGATCTCACAGTTAAATTTTCCACTATGGCAAGAGAAGGGAATAAAAAACTTAGAGCATCTTATTCAAGGTGGAAATTTTATCTAATTTCAGGAATTAGTGTCACAGTATGACATCAGTGATAAAAAGTATCTTGAATACCAACAGCTTAAATCCATAATAAAAGCAAGATTCAATCTTAATCAGACAGATTTAGAGGTACCAGTTAAGGTGGCAGAGTTTCTAAATCTTTGTTCCCCTAAACTGATATCCAAAATACATGGACTATTATCAAAACTGGATGAGTCAGTGTCTCTTCCAATATCAAAATGGGAGACAGACTTATCAATCAATAAGGAAGAAAGCTTCTGGACACAAATATGTTTAAACATTTTTAAGATGACTAAAAACTCTAACTTACAACTTACACAGTATAAAGTTCTACATAGAATTCATTACACAGGACAAAGGATGTTCAAAATGGGCCTGAGTCACACAAATATCTATTCTTACTGCACCAACAATGTCCCGGATAGCTATATGCATGCTATGTGGTCCTGTGCACCGGTTCAAAAGTTCTGGCAGAAGACATGTGAGGACTTGTCGGCATGGCTTGGGTACAGTGTCCCATCCTCACCCACACTTTGCATATATTAGGTGATCTAAATGAAATAAATATAGATGCAAGGATGTCACACATGGTTCTCACCGCCTTATGCATCGCCAAGAAAACTATCCTCATGAATTGGAAATCAAGAAATAATTTATGCATGACTCATTATTATAACTTACTATTAGATTATATTAGGGGCAGCGCGGTGGTGGAGTGGTTAGCACTGCGGCAGCACAGCAACTCATCCTTGGCCGGGGGATCCTGGTTCGATCCTGTCGTATCCGGCTCTAGGGAGCCGGGCAATCAGAGCCAGGGGCAAGCCAGTGAGTCGTGATATTTTATTCAGGGAAAAGGGGAAGGGATGAGGAGAGCACAGATACTCATGCAGACGTACACTCACAGGTTGCACAGCGCAGAGGTAAGCAGCTCGTACCGGACGTGGGGGTAACAAGACGTACATACTCACAGCGGGATACAAACACAGGAATGCTGCAAGAGGAGTATAAGCTGACACCAGACGAAGGGGCTTCAGCTTAGCAATGTGTTTATGTCGCAGCCCCGAGTCATCGAGGCTGCTCCTATTTATCCTCATTGGCAGCGCCCCAGCTGATGAAGACTAATTGGCCCCAGCCGTCCATAATGCTGCCAGCTGGGGGCCAGCTGAGACGCTGCTCAATGGGAAGCAGGGATGAGGGAAAACATGGGCTGAGTGCCGAGACGGCATCTCAACCCATGGTGACAGAGCCCCTCCCTCAAGGTCGGGCTCCTGAACGACCAGGAACATCCCAGCCCCCCCCCCCCCCCCACCTAGGGTGGGAGGAAGGGAGGCGGACCGGAGGGGAAGAAGCCAAGGGAAGGACAACACCAATGGGGCAATGTAGGGTAGCGGGAAAGAAAAACCCAAATACAATACTGACAAAACAGAATAATTAACCCAGGTACAGATGGGGAGAAGAACTGGGTCAGCACGCCGGTTACATACTACCCAGAGAGTACCAACCATGCGTGACCCAGAGCAAGGAAAAAAGAACCACCAAAAAGGTACAGGGCAAAAAATGCTGAGTACGGTTAAATAAAGGGGAACCTATACACAGCGCTAATTTAAGTACATACACACAGTCACCAAGAAAAGTGAGGGTGACTGGAACAAATGACAATTATAGAGCATGGTGTTACGGAAAACAAGGCACATGACTATAATGAACCAACAGGACAAAAAAGAAATACTGAGTGCAGGCAAAGAAAAACCCACACACACGAATATATAAATACCCAGTCACCTAAAGAAATGAAAGTGACTGGAATAAATGGATAACTGCAGAGCATGGTGTTACGGAAAACAAAACATAACTCTACAATACAAAAAACGAGGCTAAAAACATGGCACAAAAAGTAAAATGCTGAGCATGAGCGATGGAAAACACAGCACTATAAAAACGAATCCACCAACAGGACAAAACATTACACCCGAGTGACCTTAATAACAAAAGAAAAAGTGACACCCGAGGTGAATGGCAGGCAGAGTCCAAAAATGGCCGAGATGGCTCCGGAGATCTCCCCGCCCATTGTCCAGCTGGCGAATCAGGGAAAGAGAAGTGTTCGGACGGCGAACTCTGGACCCAGATCCCAGGAATCCAGTCCACCGGCAGCCGAACCAGGCTGCCCAGAGGGAAACAGACCAGTGGGGGGAACCAGATCACCGAACCGAAAGTTCTGTGGGTCGGGTCGTCGACCCGCATCACTCAACCACCAGGACCGTTGAGACGGGCGAAGGATCAGAGCGGATCCCGGTGGAAGAGGCTCTGGGGAGAGCCGATGACGAGGGCGGCGGGCATCAGGCCGCAGGAAAACGGCCACCTCCTCACCGGACCTGGACAATACTGGGGCAGCACCCACGTCGGACCCCGATCGGGCCTCAGGCGAACCCACGTTGGACCCCGACTGGGTCTCGGGCGAACCCACGTTGAATACTGCACCAGAACCGACCTCCAACGTTGAACCCGGACCCTCCAGCACCACGAGGAACAGCAACTCCTTGCCGGTGACCCTGGAAGAAGGCTCAGAAGAGAAAACAGAACCGGGATCAGGATCACCGGCAGCGCCAGAACCCGGCGAGACGAGTTCAGACGCAGCGGACGGCTGCACCCGGCTCGTCTCCCCTGGAGATAGGCTGAAGTGCTCGGGGATAAAAAGAGAGAAAAGAAAGGAGAGCACTCGCCTGATCTCGGGTTCTGACGCCGTCCAGGACTGCGAAGATCCAGGATCCGTCGTCAGGAGGTCGTTGTTAGGCTCCCATCTAGCCGCGTCGGGCCCCGCAGCCAGCACGATGGTCAGCGCAGCTTGAGATCCCTCCAGCTCAGGTAACCCCGCCGACGATCCACTCGGCGTGAAGCCAGAAGAATCTCGTCCCGCCGGACCGAACCGCTCCTCCGTGGAGACCCGGGGACGCTCAGTCGTCGGCGTAGACTCCACGCAGCAGTCAGTCCCCCTCCTCCGTCCGCAATGTAGCTGCGGAACCACAGGCCCTCTCCATATCCCACCACGTTGACCCGGAGCCGGGGACCGCTCGGCGGAGAGAGACACAGAGGATGCGGGATTAGGCATACAAGTTACAGCAGGTGGGGAGAGTTCAGGGAGCTGCGAACCCTGAACTTCTCCTCCAGGGATGTGACAGAGCAAATCATTAAGCAGGTGTGAAAAAACAATGACTTGCCTGCCCCCTGGAGGTTGAGTATCGCCTGCTGTAGTGGAATCTGCTTCTTCCTCTCCCCGCCCGGCGATAACGGAGGACCCCCCGGGAATTCGTCTGAGGGTCGCTCGCGTTGTCTCCAGCAGAGAGCTCACCAGGCCGGGATTCCAGGCACACACAGCGGTCAGGAAGCGCGTCGAGGAGGAGGGGGAAACAGCCGGGGTGAGCCAGCCCGAATGTCCAGGAATGACAGCGGGGGGAACGAGGCTCAGGGGACGAGGCTGTAGAATCTCCACACTGACGAGGCGAAGGGATGACAGCTGCGTGGGAGGAACGGTCCTGACGATGACCCAGAACTGGATCCGGACGAGGTTCGTGCAGAGGTGACTCGGCGATGTGATGACGACTACTCCCAGGGGACGAAGCGAGGGGGAAAACCAGGATTCGCCGCTCCAGATCGGAGATCGAGACGATGAAGGCGTCGAGCACGGGAAAGCTTCGTAGCCCTGGAGTCCTCACCATCAATCTCACTGCCGCCGCCACATGCCTGAAGGTGGTGACAGGAAACACAGTAGAGCTCGCGACAGCCACTCGACCCCGGACATAACTGCTGTCAGCTGCGGCTCCTTGAAGGGAATCCCGAGTGACGTGGCGCAGGTCGGGGGAAGTCCTCTGGTTGGCGCGAACTCCCGGACTGGAATAGCGGCAGGAACGGGACTCCGAAGCGGGGAAAGACGTCGCCCACTTCGACTCCCTGCCGGGATTTCCATCCACCCCGTGGAGCTTCTCTCGCTGTGTACCTGCAGCGTCTATCCTGGCACTGTCCTCCAGATGGTACAGAGAGTGAGGGTGACAGTCCAGGAGTTCCTCAGCACGGCCCGGATGCCAGCGTCTCGCGTTGGAGGCGTCGTGCAGGGTGAAGAACGTCCCGTCGACAGCCTCCGAGATGGACCTCAGCTCGTCGCCCTGGCGCCGGAAGTGACTCCTGGGAAACGGCATGCTAGCAGCGCTGACACCCGGACAGAAAGGTACATTTCCACAGCGACTCACGGCCGCCGGCAACTCTTCTGGCTGCGACATACTGTCGTATCCGGCTCTAGGGAGCCGGGCAATCAGAGCCAGGGGCAAGCCAGTGAGTCGTGATATTTTATTCAGGGAAAAGGGGAAGGGATGAGGAGAGCACAGATACTCATGCAGACGTACACTCACAGGTTGCACAGCGCAGAGGTAAGCAGCTCGTACCGGACGTGGGGGTAACAAGACGTACATACTCACAGCGGGATACAAACACAGGAATGCTGCAAGAGGAGTATAAGCTGACACCAGACGAAGGGGCT
The DNA here is from genome assembly GCA_020510985.1 of Pholidichthys leucotaenia. NCBI lineage: Eukaryota > Metazoa > Chordata > Actinopteri > Cichliformes > Pholidichthyidae > Pholidichthys > Pholidichthys leucotaenia. Next base: position 127,287,350 of record CM035842.1, on the reverse strand, counting down.
TCAGCTTAGCAATGTGTTTATGTCGCAGCCCCGAGTCATCGAGGCTGCTCCTATTTATCCTCATTGGCAGCGCCCCAGCTGATGAAGACTAATTGGCCCCAGCCGTCCATAATGCTGCCAGCTGGGGGCCAGCTGAGACGCTGCTCAATGGGAAGCAGGGATGAGGGAAAACATGGGCTGAGTGCCGAGACGGCATCTCAACCCATGGTGACAGATCCCAGCCCCCGACCAACAGTGATCTGTGTGGAGTTTGCATGTTCTCCCCGTGTCTGCGTGGGTTTACTCCGGGATTTCTCCGGTTTCCTCCCACATGCCAAAAACATGCAAGTTAGGTTAACTGGCATCAAATTGGGGATTCTAAATTGTCCTTAGGTATGACTGTGAGAGTGAATGGTTGTCTGTCTCTCTGTGTTGGCCCTGCGATGGACTGGTGATCTGTCCAGGGTGTACCCTGCCTCTCGCCCAAAGATTCTGGGATAGGCTCCAGCCCCCCCGCGACCCAAAAAGGATTAAGCCGAAGAAGATGGATGGATGGATGGATGGATAGATTATATTAGCCAGGAGAGAATGTCAGCCTCCTCAAATAATCAATTTGCAGAATTTGATTCTCCCTGGTCCCCGCTTATTAATTCTATAACCTGAGGGGTGGCGGGCGGTGGCTCTCTCTTTGGTGCCTCTGGCGGCTGGCTGCGCCCTGACCACGAGGGGCCAGTGTCCGGGGAGGCCTGTTCCGGGGTGGCCGTGTGTCTGGCCCGGGGGGGTTGGTTGGGAGGGGCTATGGGGTGGGCCATGGCCCCTGGCTGGCTGGCCTCGCCTCCCGGGGGGGGGGGGGGGGGGGGGGCTGGGTCTGGCCCTGGGTCCCTGGTGCTGGGGGGCGTTTCCCCCTGGGCTGGCCCTGGTGCGTCCTTGCACTGCGGGTCGTGCCCTCCCTGGGGCCCTGGCAGCGCCCTGGGGCAGGTGCCTGCATCCTGGGTTGGCCTCCCCATCCACTGGGGCCTGCGGGTGTGGGTGTGCATGTGTGTGTGTGTGTGAGAGTGGGTGTGAGTGGGGGCGTGTGTGTGAGCGGATGCGGAAGTGGGTGTATGTGTTGTGTGTGGGCATGTGTGGCTGTGTGTGGGTGTAGGTGGGCGTGTGTGATGGTGAGTGTGCGTGTGTGTGTGCACATGAGGGTGGGCGAGTGTGTGTGTGTGTGTATGGGTGTCGTTACCTGTGGGTGGATGTCTGGGGTGGAGGATGTGTGTATGGGTAGGAGAACTTCGTTGGGTGACGGGGGTGGGGCAGTCCATCTAGTGGCATGGGGGCTGGCGATTCTGGGCCTGCTTGTCCCTTGTGCCCTTCTGTTGTGTCGTGGGACAAGGCGCTTTGTTGCATTGCCCCTGGTGTCATTGGTGGCAGGTGTGTGTTGGTGCTTGGGGGTGGTTGGGAAGGACATTGGCGCGGGTTGGTGGCTGTGTTTCTGTTGGGCTGCTTCGGGGTGGCTGTGGCTGCGGGGCGGCCTGCCGCTGTCGGTGTGCATCTGGGGTGGGTGGTCGGTGGGCTTGTGTGGGTGCTCGGGGGTGTTGCTTGACATGTAGGGTACCGTGTGGGTCTGGCCCATTGTTCACTATTGTGACTATTGTTGTTGTGCATGTATGTGTGTGCAAGATGAGTGGGAATGGGTATGGCTACCTCATCATGTTTGTGGTGCTGGAAGCACCGGGGCGCGATGCTGGTGGGTCCTGGGCTGCTCCCACTGGCGGCCCTCGCCCTGGGTTGGGATTTGAGGGCAATGGGTGGCCCCATGAGCCAGTTTGCGAGCTGGCTTCTGGGGGGGAGGGACAGCCTCGCTTTGGGATCGCCTCCCTCCCAGTCTTATTTCCTGCCCTCCCCCTGATTCTGGGTGGAATATACATCTTCTTGGATACATATAGGGCTTTGGGGCAGGGGTGAAGGGGATACCTCTGCTGTGTGGAGGGGCTGCCCTCACCTCAATTTTAATTGCATTTTAGACACTGAGGGTTGGGGGGATGGGGGGCCCGCTGCCTATCGCAGTTGCTAGTGGTGCTCTAACCACCATCACCCCCAATTTTAACTGGACTATGGTAGTCCACACATTTACACATAATCACATAATACAACTGACATACACCTGCCATGTTTTGTGCAAGGGGGAGGGGGTCTTCCCCCACCCCTGTTATCCTCCTCCTGCTGGGGCCGTGGGGGCCCGGTGGGGAGCCTTGGACCTGTCATGTTGTCAAAATCCCTGGGTGCTGCTGAATGTATAGATACAACCAAGCGAGTGAGAGCGGGACTGAATAAAGAGAGTAAGTGAGAGTGAGGGAGTGATGAATAGAGGTAGTGACGGTGAGTCAGTTTTGTGCGGCACTTTGCATGTTGGGTGGCATCTCGGGGCACTTGCGGTGATCTGCTGATCAATTGCTCGGGTGGGCGCTGGTGGTGGGGGTCTGCTTCTGTGGCCGCGGTAACTCTGGAGTGGGTTGGTGGGGGGGTGGCCGCTGGCCTGCTCTGGCAGTCTCCCTGGCCGCTGCCGGGCACTGGTGCGCGTTCAGGCTTGCGGCATCTGCTTTGCAGCAGCCTTAAGAAATAAGGGTGAATGAAGGGTGAGATTGAATGGGTACAGGAGTGAGAGAGAATGGGTGGGTTCGGGTGAGTGAGAGTGAGGGAGTGCATGTGGGTGCGTATGGAAGTATGTGGGTGTGAAGGTGTGGAGCTGGGTGTGTCTGTGAATCAGGAGGTGCTGGATTGAGGGGGGTAGTGCCTCTCGGCTATGTGGGCTCCTCTGGGCGGGGGGTACTTCTTTGGGCATGGGGGTCCCTGGGGTGTGCGGCGGTGGCACTGGGGGGGTGCTCTGGGGGTGCCTGGGAGGGGCTCGTGCCGGGGGTGGGGTGGGGTCGCTGGACTCCTAGTGCCTGGGGCCCGGGGGCTAGGGTTGGCCCCGCTGGGGGAGTGGGGGGTTGGCGGGTCCTGGGGTGTGGGCCCACCACACTGGCCACCTGACAGCCTGGCCTCCCTTGATCGTCCCTCCACAGGCGGATGCCTGGCTTTTCTGGGGCTTGCTGACCTCGGGCCTTTGTGCCCTGTGGGGGTTGGTGGCGCTGGCTTGCCTGCTCGGGGTTCCTGGGGGTAGAGCTGCTGCGACCAGCCTCCCTCTTCGTATGTTTCCTGACAAACCACTCACATGCACACACTTATTTTGCGCACACTCTCATATATATGCACACAGACGCACACACACAAATGTCTCTCCTTTTACAGGTGGGGAAACCAGACTCGTGTTGAGACATCTTCAGTGGAAGAAGAATAAGAGTAAGATAAGATCAGCCTTTATTAGTCCCCCAATGGGGAAATTCCAGGATTGCATCAGCACAGGGATAGCAACACTTAGAGTAATAATTTAGAAAATAAGAAAATAAGAGCAGTGAATACACATATGTACACATAAAGATATAAATATATATACACAGTGCGGAACATTGTAGCTAAATGGAATAAACAGCATAACAGTCTATTTAGTTACCCCGCATAGTATGAATATGTACCCATACATATTGTCACCCTCCGTAGCGATTGATATTGTCCTAGTTGTATACTGGAGGGGGACCATTTTATGTAAGTTTGTTGCATCTTTTGCATTCAATACTATTAGGTTGTAACGTCTTTTACAATCTCTTCGAGCAGCCCTGCTTAGGTTATAAAGTCTGACAGCCGTAGGGAGGAAGGACCTGTGAAACCTCTCGGTCGTGCACCTAGGATTATGTAGCCTACTGCTAAATGAGTTCCTCAGTGCGTTCAGCATGTCCTGCATAGGGTGGGACTCGGACTCCAGCGGAGATGACAGCTTAGCCACCATCCTTCTTTCTCCTATCTCCTCCACTGGGTCGAGGTGCTTCCCCAGGACAGAGCTAGCTTTCTTGATCAGTCGGTTTAGTCTGTTCCTGTTGGCTGCTGTGATGCCGCTTCCCCAGCAGACCATTCCAAAAGTGATGGCTGATGCCACCACCGAATCATAGAAGGTCTTCAGGAGCACCCCTTGTACACCAAAAGACCTTAGCCTACTCAGTAGGAACAGCCTGCACTGTCCCTTCTTGTAGAGTGCATCGGTATTGTGTAACCAGTCTAGTTTATTGTTCAGATGAACACCTAGGTACTTGTAGGATGTCACCACCTCAATGTCTGTTCCCTGGATGTTTACACGTGCTGTGAGGGGTTGTCCTTGCCTGTGGCAGTCCACCACCAGTTCCTTAGTTTTTCTTGCGTTGATCTGGAGGCAGTTCCGATGGCACCAGTCCACAAAGTCCTGGATAAGTCCTCTGTACTCAGCTTCATCTCCGTTGGAGATGAGGCCGACGATCACAGAGTTGTCAGAGAACTTCTGTAAATGGCAGTGTGTTGTGTTGTGTGAGAAGTCCGCAGTATAAAGGATGAGCAGGAAGGGAGCCAAAACCGTTCCCTGGGGGGCCCCCGTACTGCCGATGAGCATGTCGGACACACAATCCTGGGTTCTCACAAATTGTGGCTGGCTTGTGAGGTAGTTCAGGATCCATGATGACAGGTGCTGGTCCACCCCTGCGCACAGCAGCTTGTCCCTCAGGATCACCAGTTGAATGGTGTTGAAAGCACTGGAGAAGTCAAAGAACATGATCCTCACCGTGTTTCTAGGCTTCTCCAGGTGGAACAGGGAACGATGTGGGAGGAAGATCACTGCATCCTCCACCTTGATGCCATGCTGGTAGGCAAACTGGAGTGGATCCATCGCTGGTCCCACCAGGGGGCGGAGGTGAGCAAGGAGCAGTCTGTCCAAGGTCTTCAACAGGTGAGAAGTCAGGGCCACTGGTCTGTAGCTGCTCAGGTCTCTGGGATGGGAAGTCTTTGGTACGGGTACCACACACGATGTTTTCCACAGCTGTGGTACCCTCCCCAGCTTCAGGCTCAGGTTGAAGACGTGCTCCACAATCCCACACAGCTGGTCTGCGCAGGACTTGAGGAGCTTCGCACTGATGCAGTCCGGACCCGAGGCCTTCCTCGCCTTGATCTTCCTCAGCTCCGCCCTCATCTGGGTCTTAGTGAGGGTCAGGTTGGGTCTGGGGGGCTGTGTGCTGGGAGTGTGTGTGGGGGGGTGTTGGTGGAGGGGGGGTGGACAGCAGGTCTTGATGCAGCAGTAGTTGTTGTGCAGGTGGAGGGGAGGGCAGTTGGTCAGACCAATTAAAAAACAGGTTCAGATTGTTCACCCACTCCCTGCCCCCCGTGGCCTGGCAGGAGGTATTCTGGAGCCCAGAGATGGTTTTGAGGTTTCTCCAGACCCCACCAATGTCGCTCTGTTGCAGCTTGTCCTCCATCTTCTTCCTGAAGCTGTCCTTGCCTTCTCTGATCTTCCTCCTTAGCTCCCTCTGTACGGACTTCAGTTCCCCGACCTGAAGATCCTTTTCTTTCCTCTCATCAGTGATTTTATCTTAGGGTTGATTCAGGGTTTGTTGTTTGAGCAACACCGTATGATCTTGGTGGGTACGGTGTTGTCCACATAGAAGTTGATGTAGTCCGTGATGGTGTGAGTGAGGCCGTCAATTCAATTCAATTCAATTCAATTCAATTCAACTTTATTTATATAGCGCCATTTCACAACAACAGTCATCTCATAGCACTATCAACTGTAGGGAGGACCCCCACAGTTGCAGAAAGACACAGTTGCAGAAAGATTGTGAGGACATTGTCAATGTCCTCACAATGTGGATCGGAGAGCTGCTCTCAGGCAGTGATTTCAAAACAGTCCTTTAGAGCGTCCATTGCCTCCTCAGACCATATCTTAACCGTGCACGTAACCAGAGGTTGTCTGTGTACTAGGGTTTTGTACACTGACAGGAGATGAACAAAGTTGTGATCCAATCTCCCGAGTGGGGGGTGGGGTGGGGGTGGCGATGACGTGTACACCTCCTTAGTATTCGCATAGAATAAATTCAGTGTTTTATTGTCTCTGGTGTGGCATGAGACATACTGGGTGAATGTGGGCAGAATGGGGGACAGTGAGATATGGTTAACTATGAGAGCATCTGGGTGTTCTGTCAGAAGCCTGCTAGTAACTGAGTGGATGGCGTCACATGCTGCCCCAGCGTTCGCCATCGGATTTGCATAAATAACAACGCAGATCATGTGTGAGTATTCCCTCGGGAGGTAAACAGGCTGCATGCTAACAGCTAGCAACTCAGTGTCTTTGCTGCAGTGTTGCTCTTTAACCGTGATGTGTCCCAGTTTACACCAGCTGTTATTGACATACATTATCACTCCTCTGTCCCTTGCCTTCCCACTGTCTGGTGTCCGGATTGCCCGATTGAGTGGAAACCCTCCAGTTCGATGTTAGCATCTGTTGCTAATTCTGTTAGCCACGTCTCAGTAAACAACATCATGCAAATCTCTCTGAAGATGTGCTTGTAGCGGGACATGGCCGCTAGCTCGTCTGTCTTATTGAGTAGCGATCGTACATTCCCCATGATAATGCATGGGAGGATGGGTCTGTACCTTATATTTCTCTCCTGCTGTCTTACTCCAGCTTGACATCCATGCCGTTTCCATCTGATTTCTCCCAGTATGTCGAGTTTTTGCGTTAGCACCGTGGGCCGGTTAAGTGCTAACAGCTGGTCCCTGTTGTATCGTCTCCTGCCATAAACAGTGGCTCCATCCGCTGGCTCAGGAGACATTTGGGGCGATCTGTGTGTCCGTGATGGATACGGTGTCACCGGTTCAGAAAGTTTAACCAGAGAAGCCAGACAGTAAATAAGAAAGAGGAAGAAAAACTCAGAACTGAGCCTCTGTTGCAAATAGGGCAGCCGACTCGTGTGTCACTGGAAATGCCAACTGAAGCAGTTTGTCTTCTGTTTGTTTTAGTTGTTGCTTTGTCTGTCTCTTTGTCTGTTCCCCTCCCTTTTCTTTCCCCCTCCATACACTTCCTTTCCCTATTCCCCATCCTGTCGGGTCCTCCATGGGTAAAATAATTAAAGTATTAAAAGTTATTACAGGAGGAGTTTACAACAATATACAGCACATAGTTAGGTACTGTATAAGCTCCTCTTAGCAAAGTAAATCTGTTTTGGCACAATAAGGGTGACAGATCTCTGTTCTGCTTACTTAGCTTCCTGACAGGACAAGGAGGAAAAAAACAAACAAACAAAAAAAACGTGATCTGGTGTTTTTTCGTCTCTTGTGGGACCCTTAACATGTTGGTGGAATTTGGTGAGTACAGTCTTTAAGCATGCTTTGTTAATATCCCCTGCAATAATGTGGACTGCGTCGGGGTGATCTTTCTGTTGTCTGCTAACAATGTGCTGGAGGTGGCTGAGTGCTAAGCTAATGCTAGCGTCTGGAGGGATGTAAACAGCTATTACAATTACTGTCGTTAGCTTGCGGGGGGGTGGGGGGGTGGGTAGAAGGGCCTAGACAGAAAGGACATGGCCTCTTATAAGTCCAGTGAACAGTGGCTTTGAATTATTCTGCTGTTATTACACCAAGTCTGAATCCCCAAAACACAGAGCCCACCACCTCTGCCCTAACTAGAATTGGCGTTGCGGTCGAAATGGACTGTAGTTTGGCTGGGTAATTCCACAGTGGTGTCTGGGATAAGTGGATGAAGCCAAGACTCGGTCACAATCAGAATATCACAGTCCCGGACGTAGTGATTGTAGGCAATGTCTAATCACAGCTCATCCATTTTGTTGGTGAGGGATCTGGCATTGGTGAGGAAAATTGATGGTAACGGTGGGTTGGTGCGTAGTTTGCGCAGCTGGGCAGCCACCCCTGCAGCCTCGTTTCTTCTTCCTCTCTCAGTGCTGTCTGCACCTCTTGCTGGGCCTGATAACAATCCATGGAGTGCCCAGTGGTCTGACGATCTCCTCAGGGATGTAGTAATGGTTACTAGAGTAAGTGCTGGAAATGTCAGAGTTAAGCTGGCGGCCAGTGCCTAGAAGTTCTTGGCGACTGTAGGTAATTAGTCCGTCACTGAAGGAGGACAGAAAAAGGCAGGAAAAACACAAAAACAAGCATAGTAGTCCATAGTGTCTAGTTGTAGCATGTGAACGTGCAGCCATCTGAGCCATTTGAGTAAATATACTCAAATTCCCAACAGCGCTTCGCTGCATGGGTACAGACGTGGAATGAGGACCATCTGTCTGCGTGGATATCCTGGTCTGTGTGTGTGTGTGTGTGTGCACGTGTGCATTGCCTGCAGCGAACTGTGATTTTGCGATCTGCTACATATCCATTGGAGCAGCTGGACCCACAGATTCTTTGTAAAGAGCGGAGTCAGTGGGAGAGTGGAGTTTGCAGAGAGCGCCCAAGGGCTCATGCCATAAACTATCCAGGCGGCCACCAATACAGCATTTCAGTTCCGCTTTTTTTGTTCTGCCAAAAGAAAAAGGTCTCCTTTTACCCAAATTGTATCAAAAGGCTTCGGGGTCCAAACAGAATGCTCTCAGGGTCCGGATCCAGTTGGAGACCCCTGCATTAAATTTTGGAGGTGATCCATGAATGCATACTTCAACCAAATCCCTCCTCACAATATGAGGGAGGGATGGAGCCTTGGCAGAGGTATGCGCTTTGTGAGAGTCAAGATTCAAGATTCAAAGATTTAATTTGTCAATGCTACTATATGTACAGGACATACAGGAGAACTGAAATGCCATTTCTCTCTCTTCAGTGGTGTGCACAATATTTAAAAAAAGGGAATAAGGCTGGAAAAACAACAGCAGTCTATGTACAATAATGCCACCCGTAGTGCAAATAACAGTAAAAGATAAAACCCAGACATTACATAGTGTAAATAAAGATAAACGATAAAACCCATCAATCCTATATACAGAAAAGGTAGATCAGTAATACTAGTAGTTGCAAGTTTGATGTGGTAGTGTAGGTGCAGACAGTGACAGATTGGATTGCCCATGATCAATATTGCAAAACAAACAGCAGCAGATATGGCATTTGTGCAAATGGATGCAGTAAGGTGCAGAGACATACAGCAGCAGATGTATTACTGTTGGTGTGTCAGTCTTTCTGTGCCAACAGCTGAGGTAGTTATTGCGCGGGTGAGTGCTTTATGGTCCAGGGGTGTGTGTGTGTGTGGGGGGGGAGGGGGGGTGGACAGAGTTCAGGGTCCTGATGGCCTGGTGAACAAAGCTGTTTAGCAGTCTTGTGGAATGGGCCCAGAGGCTCCGGTATTTTTTCTCCAATGGCAGGGGGCTGAAGAGGGAGTGAAAGGGGTGGGAGGTGTCACATGCAATGTTGATGGCTCTGCGGGTGAGGCGGGTGAGGTAGATGTCCGAGAAGGAGGGCAGAGGGTCACTGATGATCTTGCTGGCAGCTTTCACTGTGTGTTGTAGTGACGTCTGGCAGGAGGCGGGGCAGCTTCCATACCACACCATGATGCAGCTGGTGAGGATGCTGTCAATAGTGCCCTGGTAGAATGAGCATATGATGAGGGGTGGGACTTGTGCTCTCCTCAGTTTGTGGAGGAAATGGAGGCGAGTTTGAGCCTTCTTGGCCAGTGGGGTAGTGTTGTTGGACCAGGAGAGGTCCTCAGAGATGAGCACCCCCAGGAACTTGGTGCTGCTCTCTCCCCAGCTGCTCCTTTCAATGATCAGAGGGGGATGCTGTGTGTGTCCCCTCCTGAAGAAGAAGAAGAAGAAGAAGAAGAAGTCAACTTTATTTTTATTCAGTCCATAAAGCCAATCATTTACAGTAGAACAAAATTACATTTCTCCTATCTACAAAGTTAATCACATCTAGAATCAGGAGGGGTCGCTGCCATGCAAGGTGCCGCCACAAACAACTTTTCCTTCCCCATTCTATTTTTGCTGAGCATCAAGCTAGAAGGTCCGCACGTTTTGTGGCCTCCCTGTGAGAAAGTCCAGCACCCAGTTACAGAGAGAGGTTTTGAATCCCAGCAGAGTTTTTGTATTAGGTGCTGGGGGATGATTGTGTTGAATGCTGAACTGAAGTCCAAGAACAGCATTCGCACATAGGAGTTCTTTGAGTCCAGGTGGGTGAGGGCTGGATGAAGCGCAGCAGAGATGCCCATGTCTTCTGTGGATCTGTTTGACCTGTACGCAAACTGAGGTGGATTGTGGGAGGGAGGGAGGATGAACTTGATGTTCTGCATGACCAGCCGCTCGAACCACTTCATTATGATGGAGGTCAGTGCTACCGGCCGGTATGCATTGTAGCTGGATGAGATGGGCTTCTTTGGGGCTGGTATTATGGTAGCAGTTTTGAAACACGTGGGGACAACAGCTTGACTCAGGGAGATGTTGAATATGTCGACCAGGACATTCTTGATCTCCTCCGCACAGTCCTTCAGAATGTGACCTGGTATGTTGTCTGGTCCAGCTGCCTTGCATGGGTTGATTCTGGAGAGGGTCCTCTTCACGCTAGCCAGATCCAGACTTATAACCTGCTCGTCTGGGGGAGGAGTGGTCTTCTGTGCTGAAGTGCTGCTTTGTGTTTCAAAGCGGCCAAAAAAGGCATTCAGGTTGTTAAGCAGTGTGAGGTCACTCATCACTCGCACAGGGCTGAGGTGGAGGTCTGTAGTTGGTGAGGGTTCTGTGTGCCACGCCAGAGGAAATGTGCATCTCTGGTGTTGCTGAAGTGTCTGGATACTTTCTTCCTGTACTGTTGTTTTGCCTCCTTGATACCATGGGACAAGTTGGTCCTAGCTGTTGTTAGTCCTGCAGTGTCGTCGGCCCTGAAGGCTGTGTCCCGAGCTCTCAGGAGCCTGTGGACCTCTGCTGTCATCCATGACTTCTGGTTAGCACGAACAGCGATGGATTTGCAGTGAGTGACATCATCAATGTATTTAGCTATGTGTGCTACAACGACCTCAGTGTACTCCTCTATGTTTGTGTATCCATTGTAAGTGGCTGCATGCTTGAAAGTATCCCAGTCTGTAGTGCTGAAGCAGTCTATCAAAGAATCTGAGGCCCCCTCTGGCCACACATGTATCTACTTTTTTGTTGGTCTGATGGCTTTCACTTTGGGTTTGTATGCTGGCCTTAAAAAAGATGGTGATGTGATCAGAGAGACCCAGGTGGGGAAGGGGGGAGGTTCTGGATGTTCTCTTGTGAGTTGTGTACTCCAGGTCCAGCAAATTGTCTCCTCTTGTTGGAAAGTCCACATGTTGGTGTAGATTTGGTGGGAGGGCATTTAAATCTGTATGGTTGAAGTGCTGTGATGAGGAATCCACCTGGATGCGCTGTTTGTGTCTCACTTATAGCCTAATAGAGTTCCTTTAGTGCTTTTGTAACCCAGCTGAGAAAATGACCCTTTTTCTCAGATTTCATTTGTATTAATACAATTGTATGATTTTTATTTTGAAAAACGATTACTTTGGGAAGAGGAAGTGTGATCCTCGTTATCCAACTTTTAAATTCCCATTTCATGGTCACGCTGGGCGATCTCGGTCTTTTCATTCGTTAAGAGCGATATTAGCCCTGCCTTCCGAGCAGAGTGCCAAGGCGCGCACCTGGGTTTTTGGTCTTTTGCGATCTGAGAGCGGACGAAAGAGGCTGTGGACGATCTCTGTGGAGGCCCGTGGGTCTTCTTGTTGATGGGAGCACGAGCTTGAGAGGCCGTGAGGCTGTGACTTTTGCTGTGTTCATGCTGATATCTCATCTTGGCTAGGTTTTTTTTGGTTGCCGATTAAGAACCTTCTGGATCCTGGATTCTCTCCGAATGGAGATGGTGAGCCTGACCCGAGACCTGAACCGAGACTGAACCGAGATCTGAACCAAGATCTCGGTTGAAGAACATCCTTCCTCTCTCCAGTGCCCAAAATTCAAAGTGGTAACAATTCAAGCCGCCACTTTAAAAGAGGAAAAGAAACCTGAGTCTGGAAATACAAGATATCTTGACTGGTCAAACTACTAAAACAAAAAGACAAACAAACACTGAGCTCAGTAGGACATTTTTGGGGTTTTATTTCATGCCGGCCGTTGTTATATTTGTATAATTGTAAATTGTTTGTATATTTTGTTCTCTTTATCTTTAATAATAACAGGCATGAATTGCTCATTTCTTGCCTCCAGCTATTTCATTCCACACTCATTTTAATTCCCTATTGTAATCCTTACAAACCTAGCAACTGGTCTACACTTAATAATTTCCCTTACCTAATTAACATAAGGCAAGGGTTACAATAAGAAGAATTAAAATGAGTGGATGTCCAGGCCTTTTTGAGTTTAGTCGTTCAGTTGAACGCGAGAAATATACCCAGGAATAAATTCCCGTTCCAGTGAAATCGGTCTAGGTGAACATTATACTGGTGGTACAGTAAAATATGTACAACGCAAATTTGAAAAGTTCAACACATTTCATTTGCACAAATGGGAGAAATTTGCTACGGAAATGTGATCAATTCCGTCGAGAAATCATTGAAAGTGGCTGCGCGAAAGGTTTTAGCATTTAGACGTGTCTCAAGCCGCCAATAAATGTACGCAGATGAGAGCGCCCTCTTGGTGGCATTGATACGCATTGGGTCGGTCTGCCGCATACGAATCGCCACCCCGAGTCAACTCTGTGTGTGGCATTAGCATAGATAGACTGGCTCCGTGTCCTAAGGACTCAACATAGACTGGTTGCCGCTCCCTAAAGGAATATAGGGACCGGTAGCTATCGCTGAATTCGTGCTTTCCAGTTGACTTGGTTTATGAAAACATTCCTTTCCCCTTCAATATCAACATGTTACATGTAATGGCATTAAAATTTCTTGATTTTTATTTTTTACCCAGACACCAAAGCAACCGAATAAATAATATGAATGTTCATTTTTAAATATTTCCCCACAGTTTATCTTCATCATCACCATCGAGCTTTCCATGCTTTTTGTATTTAAGGGGCAGACACTATTAAATCAATTGTAGCGGGTTGATTCAACCCCCCCACAACACACAGGACACTCAGCTCTCTTGTCTCGGTTTTTTCCGCTGCACTACTGAGATGTAATGTGCCATTCATGTATCATGATGCAATGTGCCACGCATGTATTGTGATGCAATGTGCCATGCATGTATTGTGATGTAATGTGCCATTCATGTATAGTGTTCATGCGTCTTGTCCTCACTGTGACCTAGAGGCTGAGATCAATATGTAGATGTGCTTTGTTGTAACCCCCACAAACAGACGGGTCAAACACAGCGCTCGGCTAGAGCAAATAACAGAACAGTGAAATGTGTATTAATGTCTACAGGCAGACTTGTTTCGTCTGGCTCACTTCTGTGATGTTAATGTTGCCTTTCATGCATTGTGCTCATGCGTCCTGTCCTCACTGTGACCTAGGGACTGGGATCAATATGTCTCTCAAATGCAAATGTCTTATGCCTGTTCTGTTATCTCTTTGATCATACCAACTGCTGGGGTATGCCCCTTGATGTATTGTTGTAGTTGAGTATATATGCTGCAACTCTGTAACGCAAACTCTCTCCTCTCATTCCCACTTCTGCAACTGCTGCTGCTGGACACAGACATTGTGTCCTCCTCCATCTGAGAGCCGTACCGGGCTCGCTCCCGGCGCGCATGCACGGCGCCGGGAGCGGAGCCCGTGACGGCGGTATGATAATAAACTCTAATTAAAACCTACAGCATCGCTGTTTATATTTTTTCATGCCGCCGCACTGGCGAACCGACGCTGAAAAAACCACACTGCCAGCGAACACAGCAGCCTGACGCAAACGAGCCGCTCTCCTTTCGGCTTCAGGGAGACCTCAACGCGGAGCCAACACAGGCGAGCCGTTCTCCAGACATCACCCACGACCGGGAAAATCTGCAGAAAACGTCATGGCGCGACCCTTGCCTGAGATCGGGACGTCCATGCTGGACCAGCCGAGGGGCACAGAACGTTTTCCCCCTCTCACCGCTACTCCTCCCTCTCAGCAATCCTACTCATCTAACCGAGCCTGAGGAACAAAGATCGTCTATTCCCTCCCACCGCTCCAACGCATCTGCACGAGCCTGAGGGACAAAAGATCGTCTATTTCCTCTCACCGCTCCAACGCACCATGGCCAATCTGCAGCCACAGCTCAACCTGGATTTTATCGGCGCCGTCTGCGCCGATCTCCACCAAGATTCTGTACCCTGACTCGTCACTCCAGCGGCCCACCCAGGCACGGAACCCCCGCGCGCACACCGGGGAGTTACGAGGACGGCACACCACGCACGGGGCAATAATGGCTTCACTGACCGCCTTCCTTCTGCCGCACACTGGCCCGTCAGGCTTGCTTGTACACCTGAGGCCCGCAGCTTGTTCACTGGATTTTATGGTCTTAGCCACGGCACACAAGGGGAATTCAGCCGTCAGCTGTTCCCAGGGGGCTTTGGGGTTGCTCCTGCACCTAAAGCCAACACGCCAGTCCCTCTGCTTTTGTTTCTTTTTTTTTCTTACAGCCGCTCCTGCTTTTCTTCATGGCCACGGGAGAAGTCAGAGACAAATTTTTCTTCGTCTGATCTCTGCATGTTCAGACGGGACATCGCGGAGCAGCAAACACTTTTGGCGCGACTCAAACGGTTTTCCCGCGCCCGGTCAGCATTTGCTACCCCCCCCTCCTCCTGCACAGAGCTTTTCCCTGCTTGCTGCCCAAACTGCAACATCGAGGCCACGGTCTCCTACCGTGCCCTCTGGGGGGGAGCAGTGTAGCGGGTTGATTCAACCCCCCCACAACACACAGGACACTCAGCTCTCTTGTCTCGGTTTTTTCTGCTGCACTACTGAGATGTAATGTGCCATTCATGTATCGTGATGCAATGTGCCACGCATGTATTGTGATGCAATGTGCCATGCATGTATAGTGTTCATGCGTCCTGTCCTCACTGTGACCTAGAGGCTGAGATCAATATGTAGATGTGCTTTGTTGTAACCCCCACAAACAGACTGGTCAAACACAGCGCTCGGCTAGAGCAAATAACAGAACAGTGAAATGTGTATTAATGTCTACAGGCAGACTTGTTTCATCTGGCTCACTTCTGTGATGTTAATGTTGCCTTTCATGCATTGTGCTCATGCGTCCTGTCCTCACTGTGACCTAGGGACTGGGATCAATATGTCTCTCAAATGCAAATGTCTTATGCTTGTTCTGTTATCTCTTTGATCATACCAACTGCTGGGGTATGCCCCTTGATGTATTGTTGTAGTCGAGTATATATGCTGCAACTCTGTAACACAAACTCTCTCCTCTCATTCCCACTTCTGCAACTGCTGCTGCTGGACACAGACATTGTGTCCTCCTCCATCTGAGAGCCGTACCGGGCTCGCTCCCAGCGCGCATGCACGGCACTGGGAGCGGAGCCCGTGACGGCGGTATGATAATAAACTCTACTTAAAACCTACATCATCGCTGTTTATATTTTTTCATGCCGCCGCACAATAACTGTCTCCATGTTGTCTCCCTACAGCAAAGTGATCTCCCAAAATGATTGATGTACATGTGCTTGCAATGATTCATGTAGTTCATTAGAGATCAACTAAAAACAAACTACCTCCATTGAACAATTCATGATAAGCTAGTTGAAAAAAAAAAAAAATTCTAGCCATGTCATTTTGGCCCGTGGAATAAAAATGCAAATGTATGTACATGTACAAGTACAAGGAAAATACACAATATGTAAAATATAATTTGGTCCGAATTTAGGACCTTCCAGGCACTACAATTACAGCTGCAAACTGAAAAGGAAAGATTGAAGTGTCAGACAATGCGGCCCTTAAAACTAAGAAAGATGTCATGAAGACAAAAACTAGTGCCCACTGTTTTGTTCAGTTTGAAACTTTTTCCAGGTGTATCTTGCAGAAACCTATAAAAATAGAAACTGGTTGATTTTCATTAAATAAATCAAGCACTATAACAAAATTAGTATCGTAATAGTGCACACATACATGTGGCTGGGAAATTTGTGGAAATGAACACATTAAATACAAGACTGTTGCATTGAAACAGGCACATTTAATCCTGCAGTTTGGTTGTTTGTTATTTACTGTAAGCCATTTAAAAAAAAGAACCTGTACATGTTCATATCATCTGCACACATTAAATTAATCAAGGATTTTTGGTTGGGAAGATGGTGGGCAAATTATGCAGGTAAATCTGTATCCAAATCAAACCCTATGTCAATATCATCACTACTACTACTACTAAATTTTGCCACGATTTACAACATTCAACAACCTTAATCCACCTCACTGCTGTCATGGGAGCAGCTTTCTCATTTTTCACGGAATCGAGGCGGAAAAAGCATTTTATTTGCCCGTCACTATCTGCCTTGCTGGTTTCCGCAGCAGGGGACGCCATGTTTACTCGTTGCTTGGAGAGGAAAGCTGATCAGTGATTGGTCCAGACGGATAACGTGGCGATCATCTTCGCGATGAAAAAATTGTAAATGTTAAATTTTTTCTCGAGTTAGATTTCGTTTTTGTGCATATTTTTCGAGTTGAACTATGTGAAATGTTCTTCAATATATTTTTTACAACATTACTGTGTGAAGATCATTTAGACCGGTTTTACTGGAACGGAACTGAAAGATAGATTTTTCATCCGAGTGACTAGTTCCCAAGCTCACCAGTGCACTCTTTTTTTCCTCAGAATGTATCAAACTGTTGATTTGGCCACTCCTAACATTTCTACTATCTCTCTGATGGATTTGTTCTTTTTTTTCAGCCTCAGGATGGTCTGTTTCACCTCCATTGAGAGCTCCTTTGACCGCATGCTGTGTGTTCACAGCAACAGCTTCCAAATGCAAATGCCACACCTGGAATCAACTCCAGACCTTTTAACTGCTTAATTGATGACAGGTTAATGAGGGAAGAGCCCATGCAGCCTTGTTATTTTTTTTTTTTGCAGCCTTCTGAGTCAATTGTCCAATTACTTTTGGTCCCTTGAAAAAGAGGCGGCTACGTATTGAAGAGCTGTAATTCCTAAACCCTTGCTCCAATTTGGATGTGAATACTCTCAAATTACAGCTGAGAGTCTGCACTTTAAGCCCATATTGATTATAGTAGTAGATTAGTTTATTTGACAGGGACAGTGCAATAAACATAGACAATTAATCAAAGACAATCAATCTGATGTGTTGCACATAGAGTGTATAGCTATTAGCTAATTTGCAACTCTTGTCCCTGGATGGGCTTTAGAAAAAAGAATCAAGATAAAAAATATACACAATAACCACATACATCAATGCAGAAAAATTATAAATACACAATTATAAATATTATAAATATTATAAATACACAAATATAACAGCCTGACTCACATTTAACATAAATATTATAAATATTATAAATACACAAATATAACAGCCTGACTCACATTTAACACATATAACATAACTCACATTTGCCTATTTCAGGCCTTCCTCCCTCCGTCACTCACTATAAACAAACACATTTATTCCTTCCCTTCATTCACTCTCACTTTGCAGACAATTAATTCATACATGAGTACATTCTTGTTTATTTTTCAGCCAGTTTTTAACATTTTTAGTGAATGTTTTAAAGTCCGTTATTATTTTAATTTCATTTGGCATTGTGTTCCAGATGTGACTGCCCTTTATAGAGAAAGCTGTTTGTCCAAATGTGGTTCTGCGGTGGAATATTTTACAGTTATTGTTAACAGAACTCCTGGTGGCTCTGCTGCTGTCCTGTCTTTGGACGAAACCAGCAAGTGGCTCGGGTGCTGATTTATGGAAACATTTGAACGTTAATTTCAGAAGACAGAGGTCAATGAAGCTCTCAAAACTCAATAGGTTGTATTTTTTTAAAACATTACAGTGATGCCACCTAATGGGCTTTTTGTCCAAGATTTTTAGGGTTTGATTATATAATGAACCTATATGTCTTATTGTGGAAGGGGCTGCTTGAGCCCAGACTGTCAAACAGTATGATATATGAGAAAAAACCATAGAATGCATATACAGTGCAGCTGCTTCGTAAGGTATGTAATATCTAATTAATTTAAAGCAGTTCAGATTTTTTTTTACTGTTTTTGAAATTTTCTTTATATGAAGATTAAATTTGAGTTGAGGATCTAGTACAATGCCAAGGTATTTGAATTCTGTAGCTAAACTGATGTCATGATCATGTATATTAACTTTAAAATGTTGCAGGTTACATTTTTTGATTGAAAAGCACATTGAGACTGTTTTCTGAAGGTTCAGCAATAGATGGTTCTTGAGGAGCCACTCTTGGACATCAACCATACTTGTAGACAGTACATCTGCAGCCTGTGCTGGAGTCTTGGCAGCTGTGTAAATAACTGCATCATCTGCATAAAGTTGGCATGTTGCAGCTGAGCAGTGTAACGGCAAGTCATTAATAAAAATGCTGAAAAGTAAAGGACCAAGAATGGACCCTTGTGGGATACCCATGCGGTTGTTTAAAAATGAGGATTTATCCTGGTGAACTTTTACACACTGTTCTCTATTCTGGAGATAAGATGCAAACCATTCTAATGTATTTGGGGAGAAGTTAAAAGATACCATTTTGGATAAAAGCAAACTGTGGTTTACAGTATCGAAAGCCTTTTTGAGATCTAGAAAAACAGCTCCTACCACATTACCCCTGTCCAAGGACTGTTTGACGTTTTCAATAAGGCAACAATTTGCTGTTTCTGTTGAGTATCCTGGTCTAAAACCAAATTGATGTGGATGAAGAAGTTGACTGTCTTGTAAGTAGTCTATCAGCTGTGTAGCTACAACTTTTTCAAGAACCTTAGATAGGACTGGTAAAATAGAGATTGGGCGGTAATTGCATATATCGTCTTTACTGCCTGATTTATGAACTGGTATGACGACAGCTTTTTTCCAGCCAGATGGAAATGTACTAGACCTAATGGAGAGATTAATGAGATGAGTCAGTGGTTTGATTAATATTTTGCTGTGCATTTTGAGAAAGGAGGTGCTCATATTGTAGATATCATTAGTTTTTGAGTTTGACAGTGTTTTAACAATACCAGCAATTAACTTCTCATTTACCTCATCGATGTGAAAAGTATCTGTTGGAAGTATGGAATTTGTGTTGTTGAGCACATTTGGCAGCACAAAATTTTTTGTTAAGTCTTCCACAGAGCCCACAAAGTGTGAATTAAATTCATTTGCCAAAGTAGCCTTGTCACTGACGGTCTTGCCATTGATTCTAAGTTCCTTTACCCCCTTCTGATCGTTTTTTTTATTAGTTAAGTTATTTAAATGCCTCCATAGGGAACTGTTGTTACCCTTTGCATGATCTATCAGTTTATTGTAATAAGATATTTTTGATTTTCGCAGCTCATGTACCACTTTATTTCTTAAACTTTTGTACACAAGGTGATCATTTTGTAGTTTGGAGGTTAGAGATGTTTTCAGTGCATAGTCTCGCCTCTTCATAAGTTTTCTTATTTCATTATTTAACCATGGTAGGCTAATCTTCTGTTGTCTACTTTTAATTTGCTTTGAAAATTTTTCTATAGACTTTGTGATTGTTGCAGTTATAAAATTACAACAATCATCTACTTCACATGTTGACATGAGCTGCTCCCAATTTTGATTCTCTAAGTAATGTTCAAACTCCTCATTTTTTGATTTGGGGATAATAAAATTTGATTTGTCAATATCGACTCCCCCAAAATACTGTAGTCGCTTTTTAGTAAGTTTCCTGACAGCAAGAACCATGTTATGATCTGAGAGACCAGTTACAAGATTATAGGTTCTGGTTATTCGTTCTGGTTTATTAGTAAATACCATGTCAATAAGTGTTCTGGATTGTTTGGTTATCCTGGTGGGTCCTTTGATGATTTGCTGGTAATTAAATTTAGTCATGAGGCTTTTCAGTTTTTGTTTGTCTTTTTTATCAGACCAGTTGATATTAAAGTCACCATGAATTATCGTTTCTCTGTTCTTCTCAAGTTGTTTAACCAGATCACTTAATTCATTATAAAAGGAAGAGTTGTGTGACGGTGGGTTGTACACTACTGCAATGTTGAAATTCATTACCGGAGAGAGACATACATTAACAGCTAAACATTCAAGTGAAGTATTCAAATCAACCAGTTGACATTTATATTTCTCTTTGATGTAAATTAAAACACCTCCTCCCCTCCCTACCTGCCTGTCTTTTCTAAAACACTGGTAGCCCACAATATCGATCATATTAGTGTCTATGTTCCTGTGTAGCCAGCTTTCTGAGAGACAAAGGTAGTCCAGATTTGAGTCCAACAGCAACACCGAAATCTCATCTCTTTTGGGGATTATGCTCCGTATGTTTAAATGACCGCCGAGGATCCCCTTTGGTTTAGCCTTGGTGTCCCAAAGAACTCGTGCATGATTAACAGTTTGGAAAAATAAATGTTGTTTTTGCTTTTGTACAGCTCGGTTTTGTGCTAACCCAGTGGTCTGCTGTTTAATAGTGGCAGGTCCAGGGTTAAGGTGAATATCTCCTGCCAGAAGTAGCAGAACTAACAGAACTTTAATTGTATATCCTCTGCCATATTGTGATTTTTGCTTAACAGCCATGTTTGCCTTAATTTGGAAGTTTTTGCTCAGGGCTTTTAAAGACCACATAGAGTGTAGGGTGAGATGTCCAAGCCCAAATCCATACAGATAAAACTTTTTAACTTCACCTTTGGTTGAGTTTGTCGGAAAATCCTTCTTGTTGCAGGTCCAGACACACAAAGACAAAACGAAGAGGAAGTAGAGAAGTAGAGAAGGCTTATTAGTGGTGCCCATCAGCCCACTTTTTAATCCGGTGGCAGCCATCTTCAGTCTTTCTTGGAAAGAAGGAAAAAGAAAATCTGTGGATAGTAAAATAAATTCTGCTTATATCGCCAGAATCTGATCCGATCGTCCTCGAATCCAGCTGGGCCTCAGCTAGCCAACTAGCCCCTTCCGTTGCTGGTCTCGTTGCTCATAGTCGCCGTAACTGGTCTCCCGTCCCGCTCCTCCAACCGAGTCTCGTCACACACCGCCGCTGCCACCGAGCACCGCTGAGGTCACGGTAAATCCTCCGCTAGGCACCGCCACCTACTGTCGTCTGCCTGGGTGAAATCTCTGCTGAGCCCCGTCAACAAATAGCCGCTTGCCTGGTAGTATCTCCGCTGGGCCTCGCAGCTGGGCTTCGATTCAGGCTGGTGTAAGGTGGAATGACTGGCGCCAGCATTAAGCTAACTAGCGTTAGCTTAGCAATCGCTTCGGGTAGTCTCGTCGCACACCGCCGCTGCAGTCACGGTAAGTAAGTCCTCCGCTGGGCACCGCCGCCTACCGCCGTCTGCCTGGGTGAAATCTCTGCTGAGCCCCGTCAACAAATAGCCGCCTGCCTGGTAGTATCTCCGCTGGGCCTCGCAGCTGGGCTTTGATTCAGGCTGGTGTTAGGTGGAATGGCTGGCGCCAGCATTAAGCTAACTAGCGTTAGCTTAGCAATCGCTTCAGGTAGGGCACATCAGTGAATCACAAGGAAGCGCTGGAATCGCTGGTCAGTTTACTCACAGTGGCCGGATAAAAGCGATCAAAGGGGTAATCCACCGGAGGTATATCCGATCGCTGTAGGTTAGTTATTTAGAGACTGGCGCCAGCATTAAGCTAACTAGTGTTAGCTTAGCAATCGCTTCAGGTAGCATTAAGCTAACTAGTGTTAGCTTAGCAATCGCTTCAGGAAGGCGCAGGAAGTCGCTGGAGAAAGGCGATTAAAGGGCAATCCAGCGGAGGTGGCAATTCAGCCCGTGCGTGTTCGCCACGAGCGCCGATCGCTGCAGGCCAGCCACTTTTAATGGCAAAATCAGTGACTTTGTCTCAGCACTGAAAAAGTGTGACCATCCCGGTCGCCATCTTGAGTATCCAGTATCCAGTATTATATAATAGTATCCTGAATATGTTTTCGTAAACAGCTAAAATAACAAAACTTGTGTCACTGTCCAAATATTTTTGGGCCTAACTGTATATGGGTATGCCTCCAAACAATTACAGCTATACTAACTGAATAGTCATGAGTAGCAATAGCATCCTCTCTTGGAGACATGAAGGTTACACCAAAGGTTTTCTTCAGTATCTCTGAAATAAATAGTCTGATTGGTACCATTTATGGTGACAATCATCTATACCCATGTGCCATCAAAATCTGTTGAAAACAGCAATGGACAGGAAGTTGCCATAAATCACATGCTATACTCACTTGCAAGAAGGACATGCAATTTTCTGAGGTTTATCAGACCCAATGATTGATCATAACTGCACATCACCTTTAGCATGGCATCACTGCTGTTACCATGGACATGCCCTCTTCGCCAGTCATGAAATCTGGAACATAAGTTGAGGTGACTGTCATATGTAGTCCTATATGGGTGGGCAACACATAACAGACAGGGAAGTGTTGCCATGGTGAAGAGTCAATCCTCGCCATGGAACATTGGAAAGTTGTAACTTGGACAAACTTTATCCGATTTTCACCAAATTTTCTACGACGGATATTAATCTGACCCTGCACGCTCCTACATAAAAATGGTTGACAAACTTACTGCACCACCTACTGTTCACAGGAAGTAATGCGCCAAATGGTTTACTTTATTATTCACGCAGCGCTTGCCGCGACGACAGGAAATTTTCTGAGCCAGCTTGGTACGACGGGTACTGGGGTCCGCGGTTGCGCGGGGGGCAAGGGCCTGCTTACAGCTGCTTGCAGCTTTAATTAGGGCCTGAGCCACTGACAACATCAGTCAGCGAAAGCCCTATTGTGATTGCTCTGTTTCTTCTTACTATTATTCCGCCTAAATGAAAGCAAATTTCACCCTCTGAACGTTAACCAAAATGAGATTTTTTTTGGCAAACCCCTCAGACCCGGCAAAAATTTGATAAACTGGAAAACATACACTACCGTTCAAAAGTTTGGGGTCACCCAGACAATTATTTTGTGTTTTCCATGAAAAGTCACACTTATTTACCACCATGAGTTGTAAAATGAATAGAAAATATAGTCAAGACATTGACAAGGTTAGAAATAATGATTTGTATTTGAAATAATAATTTTTTCCTTCAAACTTTGCTTTCGTCAAAGAATCCTCCATTTGCAGCAATTACAGCATTGCAGACCTAACATGATTGCACAAGGGTGACATGGTTAGGGACCCAGGAGACAGATGCTGACACGAGTAGATATTAGACAATTATTCTTTATTGATATAATGTATGTGTAGTGCGTGGGTGAGTGAGTGCGTGGCTGTCTGGTCACTGGAGCTGAGCGTATCCTGTGGCGACCTGGCAACCCTGGAACACACAAGCACAAACAATTACTGCTGTTCGTTAGGATGAGAAATCTGCAGCTAGTGATGCTTACTTGCAGGTACCACAGAGTAAATCCTGCTGGCTCCGAGTGCCCGTGCGATGCAGTGCTCGTGGTGCTCGACATAGCGGAGGTGTGGAGGAACTCCGAGGTGGGGGAGATGGTGCCCCGTCAGCTGGGGTGGCTAGTCCGCCGCCAGGGAGGTCCACCTGTGCACAGGGGAAAAGGCTAGGAGAGGATGAGTGCTGAGGTTGCTTACTTGGCTTGACTTGGCGTGGTGTCCTGGTCTTGGCTTTGGCTTGAGGTCGTAATCTTGGCGCATTGCTGGGCAAAGGCGACAGATGACTCCGTGCCGAGCTGTCTGTGGTTCTAGCTTTTAAAGGCCGCTGATTGTCACCTGCCAGTGTGTGCGCAGCTGATGATGATGATGATGACGATGACGGCCCAGCGGCCGCCATGACAGTACTCCCCCCTCTAGAGGTGCCTCCAGGCACCTGCCCTATCCTACCTGGATGCGCCCGATGGAAGTCGCGGATCAGCTGCTTGTCGAGGATCAACGCCGGGCGAATCCAGGAGCGATGTTCAGGACCAAACCCCTCCCAGTCCACCAAATACTGAAGGCCCCGACCCCTCCGACGGACATCCAAGATGGCAGTCACCCCCCAGGCCGGATGGCCATCAATCATTCTCGGGGGGGGGGCAGGAGCCGCGGGGGGCGGGCACAGAGGGTCAGAGATGCACGGCTTGACCTGGGAGACATGAAAGGTGGGGCAGATGCGCATGGAAGGGGGGACAACAAGGCGCACAGACACAGGATTGACAATACGAGAAATGACATAGGGGCCGATGAAGCGTTTGGTTAGCTTGCGCTTCTCGGCCGGCACACTGATGTTCCTAGTGGACAACCAGACTTTCTGACCCACTTTATAGTCCGGGGCAGGTCTCCTGTGGCGGTTGGCCACCTGGATGTTGCGTTCAGTGGTCCTCAGAAGGGCTCTGCGGGTGATGGACCAGACCTGTCGACAACGCCTGGCGTGGACCTGCACTGAAGGAACCGCTACCTCCTTCTCCTCCTCAGGGAACAATGGTGGATCAAACCCTAGTGACGCCTTGAAAGGGGACATCCCCGTGGCAGAGGACACCGTGGTGTTATGGGCGTACTCAATCTAAGGTAGATACGTGCTCCAAGAAGAGGAGCAGGAGGAGATGACACAGTGCAGCGCAGCCTCCAGCTCCTGATTTGCACGCTCGCACTGGCCGTTGCTCTGCGGGTGGTACCCAGAGGAGAGGCTGGCCGTGGCCCCGAGCACTGTGCAGAACGCCTTCAAGACTTGGGATACAAACTGTGGTCCTTGGTCCGAAACAATGTCAGCGGGGATTCCGTGGAGATGGACCACATGCTGGACGAGAAGGTCCGCCGTCTCCCGCGCTGAAGGCAGCCCTTGGAGAGGCACAAAATGGGCCGCCTTAGAAAAGCGGTCCACTATCGTCAAAACTGTCGTGAATTGATCAGAGGGAGGTAGGCCAGTTACGAAGTCCATGGCTACGTGGGACCAGGGGCGAGAAGGAACGGGCAAAGGGTGCAGAAGACCCGTCGGGGGGGGGATGATGATGTTTTCCCAGTAGCGCACTGAGCGCAGGCCCGGACATAGCTGTGGACATCCTTTCTCAACCGTGGCCACCAGAAGGTCTTCTGGAGAAGATCAGTGGTTCGGCCCACTCCCGGATGGCACGCCAGCTTGGATGCGTGACCCCACTCGATTACCTGACCCCTGACAGAGCGGGGAACGAACAGACGACCTGGGGGGCCCCCACCCGGATCAGGCTCCGTCTCCTGCGCTCTTTGGACCTTCTTGCGGATTCCCCAAGACAGCGCACCCACCACACAAGAAGGCGGCAGGATGGTCACCTCCTGCTCTTCGGTGGATGGTGCGTCGAACTGCCGCGAGAGGGCGTCAGGCTTACCATTCTTGCTCCCCGGCCAGTAGGTGATGGTGAAATTAAACCGGCCGAAGAAAAGCGACCAGTGGGCCTGGCGGGCGTTCAAACGCTTGGCCGTCCTGAGGTACTCAAGGTTGCGGTGATCAGTCCAAATGACGAACGGCTGGGCAGCCCCCTCCAGCCAGTGTCTCCACTCCTCCAGGGCGAGTTTCACGGCCAGCAGCTCCCTGTCTCCAATGCAGTAATTTCTTTCTGCGGGCGTCAGGCGGTGGGAGAAGTATGCACACGGTCGAATCTTGCCATCCACTGGAGAGCGCTGGGAGAGAACGGCCCCAACCCCCGAATCAGAAGCATCCACCTCCACCAGGCACTGCAGCTCTGGATCCACCTGGGTCAGCATGTGGGCCGAAGCGAACTCTTCCTTCAGTCTCCCGACTGCCGCGGCAGCCTCCTCATTCCAACGAAAAGGAACCTTGGGGGAAGTGAGAGCAGTTAGGGGGCGGGTGATGTTCCCAAAATTGGGCACGAAGCGACGGTAGAAATTGGCGAAGCCCAGGAACCCCTGTAACTGTTTCCTGGACATGGGCGTGGGCCAGTCCACCACCGCCTTGACCTTGGCCGGGTCGGGGAGCACCTGATTCCGGGCGATGATGAACCCAAGGAAGGAGGTCCGGTCAGTGTGAAATTCGCACTTTTCTGCCTTGACGAACAGCTGATTCTCCAGGAGGCACTGCAGGACCCGTCGTACATGCACCTGGTGTTCCTCCAACGTGCGTGAGAAGATGAGAATGTCATCGAGGTAGACGAACACGAAGGAGTTGAGGAAATCCCGGAGGACGTCATTTATCAAGCGCTGGAACACGGCCGGAGCGTTGGTTAACCCAAACGGCATCACCAGATATTCGAAGTGGCCGCTTGCGGTCCGGAAAGCCGTCTTCCATTCATCGCCTTCTCTGATGTGCACCAGGTGGTAGGCGTTCCTCAGGTCTAGCTTAGTGAACCAGGACGCCCCCTGGAGGGAGTCAAAGGCTGTGTTCATCAAAGGCAGTGTATATTTGTCCTTGACTGTGATTTCGTTGAGGCCCCAGAAGTCGATGCAGGGGTGTAGCGAGCCGTCCTTCTTCCCCACGAAGAAGAACCCTGCACCCACAGCTGAGGACGAAGGACGAATAATCCCGGATGCCAGGGACTCCTTTATGTATGTATCCATGGCCTCGCGCTCCGGGGCGGACAGGCTGTATAGGCGGCTCGCCGGAAGAGGGGCCCCAGCCTTGAGGTTGATCGCACAGTCATAAGGACGGTGGGGGGGAAGGGACAGCGCCCGTGACTTGCTGAACACCGGCCCCAGGTCGTGGTAGACTTCAGGTACCTTGGACAGGTCCGGAGGTGGCGACGAAGGTAGGGGCACCGAGACCGATGGGGCACACACCACAGATTGGAGGCAGGCACTCAGACAGAACGAACTCCACGCTGTAACACTCCCAACTTGCCAGTCAAAGGTGGGGTTATGAAGCCTAAGCCAGGGGTACCCCAGGATGACGGGTGAGGAGGAGATGGGCAAAATCAGAAACCGAATTTCCTCTCTGTGATTCCCAGAGACTATTATAGACACAGGGGCTGTCTGATGGGAAACAGATGTCAGTGCTGCCTTGGACAAGGTGACGAGATTGACAGGAGGACATAGAGGTTGACAGCTGAGGCCCATCTGAGTTGCCAGGTCTCTGGAGATAAAGTTTTGCTCAGCTCCGGAGTGTTCTTTGTGTTTATGGAGTAGCCTAATGGGGATACGGCAACTAGTGAGGGGATTTTTCTGGTTCTTGTCCGTGAATCCCCCTACTGTGATCCACGGACCTCCCCTTTTAACCAGTTCGGGCATTCAGCAACCCCATGAGACCCATTGCCACAATAAAAGCATAGGCCCAGATCCCTGCAGCGCTGTTTTTCAGCCGCGGACACCCCTGATTGCCCTATAATCATATCCTCCTGCTCCGGAAGTTCCTCCGACGAGGGCAGAGCGAGGAGGGGGGACCTAGTGGAGCGAGGGCGGGGTTTACTCGAACGGGGAGCTGTCCGCTGTTCGGCCGCTCACTCCTTTAGCCTACTATCCAAGCTGATGGTAAGGGAAATTAACTCCCCTAACTTGTCTGGTTTGTCCTGTGTCGCTAGCTCATCTTTCAATTCGGAGCTAAGACTGCGGAGAAAGATACCACAAAGTGCTGGCTCCCACCACCCAATCTCAGCGGCTAACACCCGGAAGTCAATGGCGTAATCAGCGGCAGATCTACTGCCCTGCTGAAGACTTAGCAGCCGCTCGGTTAACACCGTGCCCCGGTCTGTATGATCAAACACCTCCATGAACTCTGCCACAAACTGCTGGTAAGTCAAAACAGGATAACTTGGTTTTGCCATAACTGTGTAGGCCCAGTCTAAGGCTCTACCCCCCCAACAAGTTGATGATATACCCTATTTTACTCTGATCGGTGGCAAAGTCCCCCGGCACGCGGAGAAACACTGACTCACACTGGAGTATGAACCCTCGCGCTTCCCCGAGCTTTCCGCTAAAGCGGGCGGGGGTTGGCACGGGAGTGAGACGATGTGTAGATGGTGCATTAGCTTGGCTAGTAGGAGCGGCTACGGAGGCTGGAAAAGTCCCGGTTGCCGGGGGAAACGTCTGGCGTCCTTCCAGCCGGTCCAGCCGGCTGTTAACCTGTGTTAATTGGTTTAGAATGACTGTCTGCTGGTGTGCAATCATATCTACTCGAGTGCTAAGAGTGTTTAGGCGGCGCGACAGCGCGCTGTCAGCTGGGTCAACTTGACAGAGTCGTACTGACATGGTTAGGGACCCAGGAGACAGACGCTGACATGAGTAGATATCAGACAATTATTCTTTATTGATATAATGTATGTGTAGTGCGTGGGTGAGTGAGTGCGTGGCTGTCTGGTCACTGGAGCTGAGCGTATCCTGTGGCGACCTGGCAACCCTGGAACACACAAGCACAAACAATTACTGCTGTTCGTTAGGATGAGAAATCTGCAGCTAGTGATGCTTACTTGCAGGTACCACAGAGTAAATCCTGCTGGCTCCGAGTGCCCGTGCGATGCAGTGCTCGTGGTGCTCGACATAGCGGAGGTGTGGAGGAACTCCGAGGTGGGGGAGATGGTGCCCCGTCAGCTGGGGTGGCTAGTCCGCCGCCAGGGAGGTCCACCTGTGCACAGGGGAAAAGGCTAGGAGAGGATGAGTGCTGAGGTTGCTTACTTGGCTTGACTTGGCGTGGTGTCCTGGTCTTGGCTTTGGCTTGAGGTCGTAATCTTGGCGCATTGCTGGGCAAAGGCGACAGATGACTCCGTGCCGAGCTGTCTGTGGTTCTAGCTTTTAAAGGCCGCTGATTGTCACCTGCCAGTGTGTGCGCAGCTGATGATGATGATGATGACGATGACGGCCCAGCGGCCGCCATGACAGTACTCCCCCCTCTAGAGGTGCCTCCAGGCACCTGCCCTATCCTACCTGGATGCGCCCGATGGAAGTCGCGGATCAGCTGCTTGTCGAGGATCAACGCCGGGCGAATCCAGGAGCGATGTTCAGGACCAAACCCCTCCCAGTCCACCAAATACTGAAGGCCCCGACCCCTCCGACGGACATCCAAGATGGCAGTCACCCCCCAGGCCGGATGACCATCAATCATTCTCAGGGGGGGGGCAGGAGCCGCGGGGGGCGGGCACAGAGGGTCAGAGATGCACGGCTTGACCTGGGAGACATGAAAGGTGGGGCAGATGCGCATGGAAGGGGGGACAACAAGGCGCACAGACACAGGATTGACAATACGAGAAATGACATAGGGGCCGATGAAGCGTTTGGTTAGCTTGCGCTTCTCGGCCGGCACACTGATGTTCCTAGTGGACAACCAGACTTTCTGACCCACTTTATAGTCCGGGGCAGGTCTCCTGTGGCGGTTGGCCACCTGGATGTTGCGTTCAGTGGTCCTCAGAAGGGCTCTGCGGGTGATGGACCAGACCCGTCGACAACGCCTGGCGTGGACCTGCACTGAAGGAACCGCTACCTCCTTCTCCTCCTCAGGGAACAATGGTGGATCAAACCCTAGTGACGCCTTGAAAGGGGACATCCCCGTGGCAGAGGACACCGTGGTGTTATGGGCGTACTCAATCTAAGGTAGATACGTGCTCCAAGAAGAGGAGCAGGAGGAGATGACACAGCGCAGCGCAGCCTCCAGCTCCTGATTTGCACGCTCGCACTGGCCGTTGCTCTGCGGGTGGTACCCAGAGGAGAGGCTGGCCGTGGCCCCGAGCACTGTGCAGAACGCCTTCAAGACTTGGGATACAAACTGTGGTCCTCGGTCCGAAACAATGTCAGCGGGGATTCCGTGGAGATGGACCACATGCTGGACGAGAAGGTCCGCCGTCTCCCGCGCTGAAGGCAGCCCTTGGAGAGGCACAAAATGGGCCGCCTTAGAAAAGCGGTCCACTATCGTCAAAACTGTCGTGAATTGATCAGAGGGAGGTAGGCCAGTTACGAAGTCCATGGCTACGTGGGACCAGGGGCGAGAAGGAACGGGCAAAGGGTGCAGAAGACCCGCCGGGGGGGGGATGATGATGTTTTCCCAGTAGCGCACTGAGCGCAGGCCCGGACATAGCTGTGGACATCCTTTCTCAACCGTGGCCACCAGAAGGTCTTCTGGAGAAGATCAGTGGTTCGGCCCACTCCCGGATGGCACGCCAGCTTGGATGCGTGACCCCACTCGATTACCTGACCCCTGACAGAGCGGGGAACGAACAGACGACCTGGGGGGCCCCCACCCGGATCAGGCTCCATCTCCTGCGCTCTTTGGACCTTCTTGCGGATTCCCCAAGACAGCGCACCCACCACACAAGAAGGCGGCAGGATGGTCACCTCCTGCTCTTCAGTGGATGGTGCGTCGAACTGCCGCGAGAGGGCGTCAGGCTTACCATTCTTGCTCCCCGGCCGGTAGGTGATGGTGAAATTAAACCGGCCGAAGAAAAGCGACCAGTGGGCCTGGCGGGCGTTCAAACGCTTGGCCGTCCTGAGGTACTCAAGGTTGCGGTGATCAGTCCAAATGACGAACGGCTGGGCAGCCCCCTCCAGCCAGTGTCTCCACTCCTCCAGGGCGAGTTTCACGGCCAGCAGCTCCCTGTCTCCAATGCAGTAATTTCTTTCTGCGGGCGTCAGGCGGTGGGAGAAGTATGCACACGGTCGAATCTTGCCATCCACTGGAGAGCGCTGGGAGAGAACGGCCCCAACCCCCGAATCAGAAGCATCCACCTCCACCAGGCACTGCAGCTCTGGATCCACCTGGGTCAGCATGTGGGCCGAAGCGAACTCTTCCTTCAGTCTCCCGACTGCCGCGGCAGCCTCCTCATTCCAACGAAAAGGAACCTTGGGGGAAGTGAGAGCAGTTAGGGGGCGGGTGATGTTCCCAAAATTGGGCACGAAGCGACGGTAGAAATTGGCGAAGCCCAGGAACCCCTGTAACTGTTTCCTGGACATGGGCGTGGGCCAGTCCACCACCGCCTTGACCTTGGCCGGGTCGGGGAGCACCTGATTCCGGGCGATGATGAACCCAAGGAAGGAGGTCCGGTCAGTGTGAAATTCGCACTTTTCTGCCTTGACGAACAGCTGATTCTCCAGGAGGCGCTGCAGGACCCGTCGTACATGCACCTGGTGTTCCTCCAACGTGCGTGAGAAGATGAGAATGTCATCGAGGTAGACGAACATGAAGGAGTTGAGGAAATCCCGGAGGACGTCATTTATCAAGCGCTGGAACACGGCCGGAGCGTTGGTTAACCCAAACGGCATCACCAGATATTCGAAGTGGCCGCTTGCGGTCCGGAAAGCCGTCTTCCATTCATCGCCTTCTCTGATGTGCACCAGGTGGTAGGCGTTCCTCAGGTCTAGCTTAGTGAACCAGGACGCCCCCTGGAGGGAGTCAAAGGCTGTGTTCATCAAAGGCAGTGTATATTTGTCCTTGACTGTGATTTCGTTGAGGCCCCAGAAGTCGATGCAGGGGTGTAGCGAGCCGTCCTTCTTCCCCACGAAGAAGAACCCTGCACCCACAGCTGAGGACGAAGGACGAATAATCCCGGATGCCAGGGACTCCTTTATGTATGTATCCATGGCCTCGCGCTCCGGGGCGGACAGGCTGTATAGGCGGCTCGCCGGAAGAGGGGCCCCAGCCTTGAGGTTGATCGCACAGTCATAAGGACGGTGGGGGGGAAGGGACAGCGCCCGTGACTTGCTGAACACCGGCCCCAGGTCGTGGTAGACTTCAGGTACCTTGGACAGGTCCGGAGGTGGCGACGAAGGTAGGGGCACCGAGACCGATGGGGCACACACCGCAGATTGGAGGCAGGCACTCAGACAGAACGAACTCCACGCTGTAATACTCCCAACTTGCCAGTCAAAGGTGGGGTTATGAAGCCTAAGCCAGGGGTACCCCAGGATGACGGGTGAGGAGGAGATGGGCAAAATCAGAAACCGAATTTCCTCTCTGTGATTCCCAGAGACTATTATAGACACAGGGGCTGTCTGATGGGAAACAGATGTCAGTGCTGCCTTGGACAAGGTGACGAGATTGACAGGAGGACATAGAGGTTGACAGCTGAGGCCCATCTGAGTTGCCAGGTCTCTGGAGATAAAGTTTTGCTCAGCTCCGGAGTGTTCTTTGTGTTTATGGAGTAGCCTAATGGGGATACGGCAACTAGTGAGGGGATTTTTCTGGTTCTTGTCCGTGAATCCCCCTACTGTGATCCACGGACCTCCCCTTTTAACCAGTTCGGGCATTCAGCAACCCCATGAGACCCATTGCCACAATAAAAGCATAGGCCCAGATCCCTGCGGCGCTGTTTTTCAGCCGCGGACACTCCTGATTGCCCTATAATCATATCCTCCTGCTCCGGAAGTTCCTCCGACGAGGGCAGAGCGAGGAGGGGGGACCTAGTGGAGCGAGGGCGGGGTTTACTCGAACGGGGAGCTGTCCGCTGTTCGGCCGCTCACTCCTTTAGCCTACTATCCAAGCTGATGGTAAGGGAAATTAACTCCCCTAACTTGTCTGGTTTGTCCTGTGTCGCTAGCTCATCTTTCAATTCGGAGCTAAGACTGCGGAGAAAGATACCACAAAGTGCTGGCTCCCACCACCCAATCTCAGCGGCTAACACCCGGAAGTCAATGGCGTAATCAGCGGCAGATCTACTGCCCTGCTGAAGACTTAGCAGCCGCTCGGTTAACACCGTGCCCCGGTCTGTATGATCAAACACCTCCATGAACTCTGCCACAAACTGCTGGTAAGTCAAAACAGGATAACTTGGTTTTGCCATAACTGTGTAGGCCCAGTCTAAGGCTCTACCCCCCCAACAAGTTGATGATATACCCTATTTTACTCTGATCGGTGGCAAAGTCCCCCGGCACGCGGAGAAACACTGACTCACACTGGAGTATGAACCCTCGCGCTTCCCCGAGCTTTCCGCTAAAGCGGGCGGGGGTTGGCACGGGAGTGAGACGATGTGTAGATGGTGCATTAGCTTGGCTAGTAGGAGCGGCTACGGAGGCTGGAAAAGCCCCGGTTGCCGGGGGAAACGTCTGGCGTCCTTCCAGCCGGTCCAGCCGGCTGTTAACCTGTGTTAATTGGTTTAGAATGACTGTCTGCTGGTGTGCAATCATATCTACTCCAGTGCTAAGAGTGTTTAGGCGGCGCGACAGCGCGCTGTCAGCTGGGTCAACTTGACGGAGTCGTACTGACATGGTTAGGGACCCAGGAGACAGACGCTGACATGAGTAGATATCAGACAATTATTCTTTATTGATATAATGTATGTGTAGTGCGTGGGTGAGTGAGTGCGTGGCTGTCTGGTCACTGGAGCTGAGCGTATCCTGTGGCGACCTGGCAACCCTGGAACACACAAGCACAAACAATTACTGCTGTTCATTAGGATGAGAAATCTGCAGCTAGTGATGCTTACTTGCAGGTACCACAGAGTAAATCCTGCTGGCTCCGAGTGCCCGTGCGATGCAGTGCTCGTGGTGCACGACGTAGCGGAGGTGTGGAGGAACTCCGAGGTGGGGGAGATGGTGCCCCGTCAGCTGGGGTGGCTAGTCCGCCGCCAGGGAGGTCCACCTGTGCACAGGGGAAAAGGCTAGGAGAGGATGAGTGCTGAGGTTGCTTACTTGGCTTGGCTTGGCGTGGTGTCCTGGTCTTGGCTTTGGCTTGAGGTCGTAATCTTGGCGCATTGCTGGGCAAAGGTGACAGATGACTCCGTGCCGAGCCGTCTGCGGTTCTGGCTTTTAACGGCCACTGATTGTCACCTGCCGGTGTGTGCACAGCTGATGATGATGATGATGACGATGACGGCCCAGCGGCCGCCATGACAAAGGGTTTTCTAATCATCCATTAGCCTTCTGACGCAATGAGCAAACACATTGTACCATTAGAACACTGGAGTGATAGTTGCTGGAAATGGGCCTCTATACACCTATGTAGATATTGCACCAAAAACCAGACATTTGCAGCTAGAATAGTCATTTACCACATTAGCAATGTATAGAGTGTATTTCTGATTAGTTTAAAGTTATCGTCATTGAAAAAAGTGCTTTTCTTTCAAAAATAAGGAAATTTCTAAGTGACCCCAAACTTTTGAACGGTAGTGTATGTGCCCCCCCCCCCCCGACTCCTAATTTTTGTGGGTGGGGCAAAACGTACAAGGTCTATGGAGACTGGAGACCGTAAACTTTGCTGTAGAGACATAAAATTTGGGTGAGGTGTGCAGCACCTCAAGACATGCAAAAAACTTAATTGTGGCCAATACCTATCGCCAACAGGAAGGCCGCCATCTTCCCTCAAAGTCGCCCGACCTCCAATTTGGAAAAAAGTCACACCTCGCATTTGAACAAACTAGTCCTAGGCACCTGCTCCGATTGAGCTCATTTTTACATGGTGGCATCTATAGGAATTGGCCATTAAAAATTGTATAAATTAAGTCAAAATCTCAAAAGGTGTGGCCAGGGTGCCATGGCGAAGTTTGACTCTTCCCCCTTACAACTCCCCTTACTCTCCCCCCTTACAACTTCAAACAGCTATAACTTGGGTAAAACTTGTCCGATGTTCACCAAAGTTTCCATGATTGAAAATAGTCCTGCCCCAAATGTGTCTAGATTAAAATACCTGACAAAAGATATAGCGCCACTGAGTGATTAAAGGAAGAATTGCTGAAAACTGTTTTATTTATTACTCATGCGCTACTTGCCAAAATGACATGAAATTTTCTGAGATTCATCACACCACAGGGATGATCATAACTGCACATCAACTTTACCATGACCTCACACTTGTTACCATGGACACACCCTCCTCGCCATTCAATCCATGATCTTGTGGGGAGGGTTGGGAAGATCCTGCAGCCATAAAATCTGGAGCATACGTAGAGGTGACTGTCATCTGTAGTCCTATGTGGGTCAGCAATACGTAACTGATAGGTAAGTGTTACCATGGCAACGGTTGACTCCTCGCCATGGGACATCGGAAAATTGTAACTTGGACAAACTTCACCCAAACTTCACCAAATTTTCTACAATGGATATTAGTCCCACCCCAAACGTGTCTATGTAAACATAATTTACAAAAGTTATAGTGCCACCTTGTGGTTAGAACAACAAGCACTTGCATATTGGACAAACTGTACAGTTTTCACCAAATTTTCCATGATCGATATTAGTCACACTGCAAACGCGTGTATATAAAAATAATAAACAAAAGTTATAGTGCCCCCAAGTGATTAAAGGAAGAATTGCTTAAAACTCTTTTATTTATTACTCACGTGCTGCTGGCCAGAATGACGTGAAATTTTCTGAGGGTTATCGGACCTCCTGTTTGATCATAACTGCATATCACCTTTAGCATGGCATCACTGCTGTTCCCATGGACATGTCCTCCTCGCCATTCAATCCTTGATCTTATTTGGGGTGTTAGGAATGACCCGGAGTCATGAAATCTTGAACATAGGTTAAGGTGACTGTCATATATAGTCCTATATGGGTAGACAACACATAACTGACAGGGAAGTGTTGCCATGGTGACATGGCGAAGGTTGACTCCTCACCATGAAACATCGGAAAGTTGTATCTTGGACAAACTTTGTCTGATTTTCACAAAATTTTCTACAATGGATAATAGTCCCATCCTGGACTCTCCTATTACCACCAAATGTAGACCGTAAGTCAGGGCGACTCTCTTCTGTAGTTCTGTATCAGTCTGCAACATGTACTTAAAATGTTAAGTGTTACAATGGCCACATGTCCAAGTTTACCTTATTGCAATATGTTGGACAGTTGTAAATTGGACAAACTGTGTCGGATTTTCACTGTAATTGCCATGATGGACATTAGTCCCACTCTGCACGCACCTACATAAGAATATTCGACAAAGATTATAGCACCACTTACTGCTCAAAGGCAGTTCTTGCCAAATGGTTTACTTTATTATTCACGCACCCCTTGCAGGGATGACAGGAAATTTTCTGATCCAGCAAGGTATGATAGGTGCTGGGTTCTGCAGTGTGCGGGTGGGCGAATTCCCACTTACAGCTGCTTGCAGCTTTAATTAAATGGTGTTTTTTGCCGTTTTTCCACTAGCCCAGTTCGACTCGCCTTGTTTTGTTTCGTTACTACTCGGTTCGGCCGCGGTTGTGTCTCCATAGCAGCCGGGTAAAACGGGGTTAAGCTGTGTTATAGCAAGGCGGCACCACACTCCCGTGGCGTAAAACACGCGACCCAAGCCAAACACAACATGGCGGCTTTACAAGGTGACTCCTCGGTCTGTGGCTTTTTTCACCATAAATGCCAAAAAGGACCGCCAGACAAGGGTACAGGCAGTGAGACGAAACACTCTGGAATAGTTCTGCAGCTTCTGGGAGAGCCGAAGACGTGAGGATACAAACTAGGTCATATATGACGGTAAGCTAATGTTGCTAATGATAGTTTGCTATAAGTACGTTGTACTACACTGTAATCTCTGCAAGTTATTGCTGTTAGGTACTAAAATATGTACGCTGTGTGTGTTTCAGATGGCTCTGTTGTGGGAAAATTACCACTTCAAACGGTCAGTCTGGCGTTCAGCACAGCCTGTCACTGATGTCAATACAGCCTGTCACTGATGTCAACACAGCTTCACAAACGATCAGTGGTTGTAGAGCTTAAGAATGTCTGGTTTATTTCCTGTGCAAAAAATTGCTCTGATCTAAGTAAAGGAACCCTATTTCACTGTTTATGGGAATATAGAAAAATCAGAATGTTTTGGGAAGAGGTGAGGGTAACAATTGAAAAAAATAATTTCAAAACAAATCACATTGAACCCTAAACTGTTTTTGTTGGGTCTGTGTCCAGAAAAACATAACTTTAATAAGAGTGAAAGAACATTCATAGACCTCAGTTTGCTTAATGCCAAAAAATGTATTGCATTACTGTGGAAAAACACATAGACCAGATGTGACTCAGTGGTTAAGACAGATGTTACCAACCTTCCACTAGAAAGAATAACATCCATCCATCTTCTACCGCTTTTCCGGAGGTCCGGGTCGCGGAGGCAGCAGTTCAAGCAGAGAAGCCCAGACTTCCCTCTCCCCAGCCACCTGCTCCAGCTCTTCAGAGGGGATACCAAGGCGTTCCCAGACCAGCTGGAAGACATAGTCTCTCCACCGAGTCCTGGGTCTGCCCCGGGGTCTCCTCCCAGTGGGACGTGCCTGAAACATCTCAAGTGGGAGGCGTCCAGGAGGCATCCTAATCAGATGCCCGTACCACCTCAACTGACTCCTTTCAATGTGGAGGAGCAGCGGTTCTACTCTGAGCCTCTCCCGGATGACTGAGCTCCTCACCCTATCTCTGAGGGTGAGTCCAGCAATCCTACGGAGAAAGCTCATTTCAGCCGCTTGTATCCGTGATCTCGTTCTTTCGGTCATTACCCAAAGCTCGTGACCATAGGTGAGAGTAGGAACGTAGATTGACTGGTAAATCGACAGCTTTGCCTTAGAACTAAGCTCCCTCTTCACCACAACAGACCGGTA
Source organism: Pholidichthys leucotaenia (assembly GCA_020510985.1). Taxonomy (NCBI): domain Eukaryota; kingdom Metazoa; phylum Chordata; class Actinopteri; order Cichliformes; family Pholidichthyidae; genus Pholidichthys; species Pholidichthys leucotaenia. The sequence goes on along the minus strand of CM035842.1, from coordinate 127,250,070 downwards.
CAACGTCCGCATCACTGCAGATGCTGCTCCAATCCGTCTGTCGATCTCTCGCTCCATTCTCCCCTCACTCGTGAACAAGACCCCAAGATACTTAAATTCCTCCACTTGGGGCAGGAGCTTGTCCCCAACCCGGAGAGGACAATCCACCTTTTTCTGGCTGAGGACCATGGACTCGGACTTGGAGGTGCTGATTCTCATCCCAGCCGCTTTACACTCAGCGGCAAACCGTCCCAGCAAGAGCTGTAGGTCATTGCTGGATGAAGCCAACAGGACAACATCATCTGCAAACAACAGAGATGAGATCCTGTGGTCACCAAGCATGACACCCTCCATTCCCTGGCTGCGCCTAGAAATCCTGTCCATAAAAATTATGAACAGGATCGGTGACAAAGGGCAGCCCTGGCGGAGTCCAACTCTCACTGGGAATGACTCCGACCGAGTGTTGGCAATACGAACCAAACTCTCACAACGGTCGTACAGAGACCGAATAGCTCGTAACAACAAGCCCGATACCCCATACTCCCGAAGCACCCCCCACAAAAATCCATGAGGGACGCGGTCAAATGCCTTCTCCAAGTCCACAAAACACATGTAAACTGGTTGGGCAAACTCCCACGAACCCTCGAGAATTCTCGAGAGGGTAAAGAGTTGGTCCGATGTGCCATGGCCAGGACGAAAACCACATTGCTCCTCCTGAATCCGAGGTTCGACCAACGGCCGGACTCTCCTCTCCAGTAAAGAAAGAATAACATACATACTGAAATCAAAGGAAAATGTGTTTGAGAATATATGGAGACCTTTCATTGATTCCTTTGATTGATTCATTGGTCTGTGTGTGTGTGTGTGTATATATATATTTTATAGTAATATGTACATATGTATATTAGCTGCTCTTCCTTGCTTGTTTTTTTTCTTGCCTTCTGATTGTTGCTCTGAGTGTTGCTATCCCTGTGCTGTTGCAATCCTGGAATTTCCCCGTTGTGGGACTAATAAAGGCTTATCTTATCTTATCTTATCTTATTATGTAAAGAAATTAAACATAACTTCTGAAGAAGAAGGTGAATGATATGTGTGGACCTTGCAAATTCCAAGCTGGTGAATGTATATTATGTATTCTTATGTAATAGATTACCTAGACTAAACAGAGGAGCATTATTGTTGACTTGTTTTTGTTAATGGTTGTTGTTTTTATTACCCTTTTTTTGTTATTTTGTTATTGTTCTTTTTAGTTTTTAAATTACTTTTGTGTTAGTGTCTGACTGTGTGTGCTGTTTGTAAAAAAAAAAAAGGTTCAATAAAAATATTGTGGGAAAAAAATTGCTCTGATCTGCGTGAAAATCATGGAGAGACTGTCGAAACATCATGGACATACCTTCTCCAGCTGCACTGAGTCTGAGATGGTGTCATAGCAAAAGATGATCAGCTGACACAACTTGATCGCCAGGTTAATAACTATATTAGCCACAAAATATATATTCAAAAAGTAAACAGTACTGAGTTAGGTATAATAAGATATATTTGACAGTTATGATGCATTTTAGGCCAAAACAAACTTGATCTAGGATTAAAAGCAATTAAAATAATGCAGTCACAAGGTTACATGGAAAATGCTTGATTTACTAGATACATATACTGTAGAAATATATATTCTCTGCATCAACAATGTACTATACATACATTCATGTAGTATTGCACTGACAATAAACCTCTGAAGTTTTTGCAGATGTCTCTTTTTTATATGTGAAGGTTACCACCATGTGACATAAATTTCTTTAAAATGAGCCATTATTTTCAAGGTCACCCATTAATGGTTTGTACTATTGACTCTTTTCCCACCAGTGTATTAACAGACAAAAATAGAAATCATGATGCAAACACATAAGTCACTAAATTGTTTATTACAATCAGCAGCAAATTCCAGATTATTCAGAATGTGTAAAACTCAAACTGTAAGACTGGTTTACTCAGCAGCTGGGATGTGCAGCTCACACTGGTCTCAGATCAGCAGATCTTAGGCCTGCATCTCTGTAAATAGTGACGCAAGGTCCAGTTTGGGGTGGATCGATCGTTTACCTCTTGCCTAGACAAAAGACAGAAATGGGTGGTGGTTAAATAAAGGAAGTTTAAAACATATTTGGGAAATACACTTGTTGCTAAAAGCCAGTGGTGGAATGTGAATGAATGAATCTTTATTTCGGATAGATTAAAAGAAAACAGAATAATATAACAAAGGGGAAAAAAAATCTAATAAGGTCGAATTAAACAATAACTCCTCTGATTATACAGTTCAACATAGGTTATCTGAAATGGGTGATGGCTGAAGCTGCAGCTTATATTGCCCACCCATATTCCATCCAAGAATTCAAAAGAAAAACAAAACAGGAGCGATTCCAATGGTAAAGGATAAAGGAAGTTTAAAACATATTTGGGAAATACACTTGTTGCTAAAAGCCAGTGGTGGAATGTGAATGAATGAATCTTTATTTCGGATAGATTAAAAGAAAATAGAATAATATAACAAAGGGGAAAAAAAATCTAATAAGGTCGAATTAAACAATAACTCCTCTGATTATACAGTTCAACATAGGTTATCTGAAATGGGTGATGGCTGAAGCTGCAGCTTATATTGCCCACCCATATTCCATCCAAGAATTCAAAAGAAAAACAAAACAGGAGCGATTCCAATTCCAATGTGACAATAAAGTACATCGTTGTTGTATTCAACCACAATTTTCATGTAGCTGCACTGATGTAAAGTCGATTTTACAAGGGCTGGGTTACATTTAAAATCATCTGTTTTTACTGTGGCCTCAGCAATCAGAATGAATTAATACATTCACTTGAATGGAATACAGTGATCCCTCGCTACTTCGCGCTTCACCTTTCGCGCCCTCAGTGCATCGCGGATTTTTCAAAAATATTCATCAAAAATTCAAAATTGAGAAATAATGGGCGGGCGCTAGCAGAAGGCAGGGAGACTACATTAGACCATCACGTGTCAACACGGAGAGCAGCACAACTCTCTGTTCGCTGTTGTCGTGTTGGCTGGGCTCGGAAATCTCGCAAGCTGATTGGCCGAGACGTTTCACCCCGCAAGCTGATTGGCCGAGACGTCTCACCCACCTCCTCTTCCTGCCGAGCACCCATGAAGGGAAGAAAGACCGCATTCATTGCTTTTTATCGCTCGTGTTACTTAGTCTCGCCGCGTGGAACTTTTTGCTGTTCTCTTGTGCCATTTTGTGCGAAATAGTCTTCCCGTCGAGGCACTACGCCGCCTCCTGCAGCTTCAGCTCTATCGGAAGCTGCCCTCGATGATCCTGCGCCTCCAGCACCTCACGATGAGGCGTCACCTGAGGAGCAGTAAAGCTCTCATTAACCTGTGCAGTAAATCATTTTCATCTTGAGTTACGTATCTTGTTATAAGAATAAAAGAGTTCTAAAAACATATTTATGTACACTTTGTTTACATCTACGTATGTATGTACACGTACACACACACACACGTATCATATGAGAGTGAGAGAATGAACGTACGTATTGTTTATGGATGACGTCATTGGGGTGACGCTACTTCGCGGTTTTTCACTTTTCGCGGTCGGTTCTGGAACCCATTAACCGCGATAAGTGAGGGATCACTGTATAGTACTGTAACTGAAGGTGTGCATCACCGAGTATGGAGTTGCTCAGTCAAAATATGGAGTTTTTATCAATAAAAGTTTGTCTTGAATGTAAAAGTGTCTCTTCTTGCCCTGGCTTCAAGTGTGGGCGGTGTTTTGTACTTTTATTGCTAAAATATAAAAGGATGCACTACAATGGGTCTCAAATATTTGTAATGTGTCCTGTTACTGCGTGAGTTTATTGATGATATAGTATAAACTACACATATAAACTAAATTATATTGATGACTGAAAAACTGCCATTCCCCAAAAGATGCAGTTATGAACATAACTCACAAAGGATCACACAAGTGATCTGACAAAAAAAATAAATACATTAACAAGTGGTTTATTTTACAGTTGATGCGCCAGTCTTTTTCAATTATTCTGTAATTAATACTCACACAATCAAATAAATCTCAGTTCAGTCCCTTTTATATTAAGTGGAAATTGTGCTACTTTGGTTTTGACACTTTACCTATAAAAGCAAAGGATTTCAGTACTTTCCACAGTGGCGATGTCCGTTGTTGAGTGGCTGCTTTCCTCTTGCCTAGACGAACGACAGAAATGGATGGTGGTTAGTTTCAAGCAAGTTCAACACTTATACAGGCACATCTCAAAAATTAGAATATCATGAAAAAGTTAAATATTTTTGTCACTCATTTCAGAAAGTGAAACCCATATATAGATTCATTACAGGGACAGTGATATATTGAAAGTGTTTATTTTAATATTGATGATTATGGCTACAGCCCATATTAACCAACACCTCAGCGGCCAACATTTCTATTTAAAAACTATTTTTTAAAGTTTATGTAATATTCTAATTTTTTGCCAAATTGAATTTGGGGTTTTCAGGGGCTGTAAGCCATAATCATCCAAATTAAAATAAATAAATGCTTGAAATATATCACTGTCTGTGTAATGAATCAATATAATATATAGATTTCTCTTTCTGAAATGAGTGTCAAAAAATATTGAATTTTTTCATGACATTCTAATTTTTGGAAATGTACCTGTGTCAGGGAAATACAACTGTGAAAGTCAGTGGTGGGATGTGACAAAAATGCTTCGTTTCCCTGACAAGCACCGCAGGATCCACTCTGTACATGAACAAGAACATTTTCAATCCAGGGATTTATGGTGGAACAGCACAATACTGTTCCAGCACCTTTTATGGAAAATCCACAGAATAGGTGTGTGGGTCTATTCTGACGCTTTAGAAAATTATGTGAATGACTTTATAAATCACTGGTTTGAAAAAGCACTTTCATATTGTTGAGATTTCGGCTCCTGTGGTCCATTTCACCAGTATCCACTATAAACAGGGAGGCTAACCCCTGGCATGTGGAAACACATTCTAGCATTAAATTGCACACAATTTAATGCGCAGCACCAAAGTGCAGCACGTACAAAAACCAGGACTTTAACCAGGATTAACATATTTCATCGTTTTGCTCTCACAAGTGAATACTTAGGAGAAAACAAACACGAATCAGCAGTTGGTACTAGCTAGCTACTAGCTAACACTCGTTAGCCAGCACAGGACGGCGCTGTATTGCTCAAAAAAAGTGAGCTTACCACCAACAGGATAAATAACGAACAGATGCACATTATTACAAATCACTCACCATCGATGGTTCTCTCACGTTCGTCTTCAGCTTGTCAGTATTACGGTTCTATGCTGGGCTGCATCTGTATCGGTGCGGGTCGCTCCTCTCACTGTGTATCTGCCACCAAGCAGAGAAAACCCCGCACCTCTTCGTTGGACCACGGTGTAGATTTCCGCAAAACCTACAACGCTGTCTGTATTAATATCTTATTTACTCCGTGACCGAGTTAGTCCGTGAAAGATTGCAAATGGCGGTCGTAAAGATTCCACTGAAGACGGGCGCTTTCGTGACGTTACGCCCTGACCAATCAGCGGCTCGCTGTCTGTTGACGTCACATCTCGACTCGCTTCAGCTCGGTTGTACCCTGCCTTCGAACGGGCACGAAAATAGTGTCGGTTAAACCGTGCTGGGTACAGTGGAAAGGGCGAGAAAGCGAGTAGAGTAGAAGTAAGTAAGGCCAAAGCGATACTAATGGAAAAGGCCCTTTAGTGTCTCTGTCTACCTTTATCCCACTTTGTTGGACCAGTGTTGTGAAAAACACTGTATGTCCTCTTTGATGACTGTTCTTTGTGTATCCTGTTCAGTCAGATTCCATGTCTACCTCCTGCTATGTTTAGTGATAATAGGAGTCAGGTGAGTTACCTGGTTTGTACAGCTGCAAGGATTTGGAAATTTTCAAGTTACTGTCATCTCAATGGTTGAGCAAATACCAGAAAATGTATCTCCCCTAAATTTTTTTTTTTTAACTTTATCTAGCCATCAGTCTTGTGATTCAAATCTCCACATGAAGAGATGGCGTTAGCAGTGAACATGGATCTTGTCTGCTGCATCATGATTAAGGATGATGAATATGAACATTGAATAACTCATGAACAGCCAGCCTGCATCATACAGTATGACCAGTCCTTTATGGAAGTCACATGATACCCAAATTCAAATAAATATAAACAATAAAAACACAAACAAGCTGTAACATTTTATACACTTTTTAAATTACATGGGATGAATTTATTAGGGCCCGAGCCACTGACAACGTCAGTGGGCAAGAGCCCTATTGTAATTGTTAGAATATTTTTTTTCTTCTTCTCCATCTAAGATCTAATTTTTGGGGTAGTGAACGTGCATGAAAACTCACCATTTTTTGCAGGGACCTCAAGACTGGCGAAAAATTGAATATTGTGGAGGAAATATGAATGAACCCACAAAAATGGCTCTACAGCGCCACCTAACATGTGAAATCAATGGGGAATGTCACACGCTTACTTTTGCGTAGAAAGATGAAACTCGGGTGAGATGTTTATCATGTCAAGACATGCAAAAATCTCCATAGAAGTAATGGTCTACACCCAACAGGAAGTTGGCCATTTTGGCACAAAGTGGCAGTGACCTAATTTCCACCTCGCACAACTGACGCGCATTTGATCGAACTTGTCCTAGGGTTTTTAATCCGATTTAGCTCATTTAAGGTGACAATCATCTATTTCCATGTGCCATTAAAAGTTATTGAAAACTTTTCTAAAAGCTTGACGGTTTGGCCGTAGGGGCATGGCAAAGTTTGATGCCTCGCCATGATCATTCTATGACCATTCTGGAGGTGCAGTGGTTAGCACTGTTGCCCAACAGCTAGAAGGTTCCAGGGTCGAATCCCCAGGCTGGCAGGGGTAGGAACCTTTCTGTGTGGAGTTTGTGTGTTCTCCCTGTGCTGCGTGGGTTTTCTCCGGAGGCTTCGGTTTCCTCCCACAATTCAAAGACATGCATGTTAGGTTAATTGGTTGTTCTAAATTGTCCCTAGATATCTGTTTCCTATAGGCCATTAGAATAGAGGGTTAGTATTACTGAAGCGCTTTGAGTGGTCTTTGAGACTAGAAAAAGCACTATATAAGTACAGGTCCTTATCCCTTACCATTCTGACAGCATTAACTCTGGTATGCATTGTCGGATTTCAACCAAATTCAATATTATGGATATCAGTCCAATTCCAAACAGTTTTATAGAATAATAGTCATATAAATCTACAGCGTCACCTAGTGGTTAAAGGAAGACTTGCTGAAAACTGTTTTCTTTATTACTCATGTGCCACTTGCCAGAATGATGTGAAATTTTCTGAGATTCATCAGACCACAGGGATGATCATAACTGCACATCAACTTTACCATGACATTACACTTGTTACCATGGACACACCCTCCTCCCCATTCAATCCGTAATCTTGTGGAGAGGGTTGGGAAGATCCTGGAGTCATGAAATTTGGAGCATAGGTAGAGGTGACTGTCATCTGTAGTTCTATATGGGTCAGCAACACATAACTGATAGGTAAGTGTTACCATGGCAACAGGTTCCTCGCCATGGAACATCAAAAAGTTGCAACTTGAACAAACTTCATCCGATTTTCACCAAATTTTCTAGGATGGATATTAGTCTGACCCCAGACGCTCCTACGTAAAAATGGTTGACAGAATTTATAGCACCACTTACTGCTCATGGGAAGTACTGCGCCACTCGCATTTGAACAAACTCCTCCTGGGGGCCTGCTCCCATTGAACTCATTTTCACATGGTGGCATCTATAGGCATTGGCCCTTAAAAGTTACCAAATGTGAGTCACAGTCTCAAAAGGCATGGCCATGACACCATGGTGAAGTTTGACTCCTCCCCTTACAACATCAAACAGCTGTAACTCAAGCAAAACTTGTCCGATGTCCACCAAAGTTTCCATGATGGAAAATAATCCTGCCCCAAATGCATCTACATAAAAATACCTGACAAAAGATATAGTGCCACCTAGTGGTTCAAGGAAGAATTGCTGAAAACTTTTATTTATTAGTCACGTGCCACTTGCTAGAATGACGTGAAATTTTCTGAGGTTTATCAGACAATGTGGTTGATCATAACTGCACATCACCTTTAGCATGGCGACACTGCTGTTACCATGGACACGCGCTCCTCGCCATTCAGTCCGTGATCTTGTTGGGATGGTTGGGAATGACCTGGAGTCATGAAATCTGGAACATATGTTGAGGTGACTGTCATGCAGTCCTATATGGGTGGGCAACATAACTGACAGAGAAGTGTTTCCATGGCTACGGTTGACTCCTTGCCATGGAACATTGGAAAGTTGTAACTTGGACAAACTTTGTCTGATTTTCACCAAATTTTTTATGATAGATATTAATAACGCCCCACATGCTCCTACATAAAAATGATTGACAAAAGTTATAGCGCCACCTACTTCTCACAGGAATCACTGCACCAAGCGGTTTACTTTATTATTCATGCAGCGCTTGCCACATCCATCCATCCATCTTCTTCCGCTTAATCTTGATCTTGAATTCTCAAGATGGCGACCGGGATGGTCACACTTTTTCAGTGCTGAGACAAAGTCACTGATTTTGCCATTAAAAGTGGCTGGCCTGCAGCGATCGGCGCTCGTGGCGAACACGCACGGGCTGAATTGCCACCTCCGTTGGATTGCCCTTTAATCGCCTTTCTCCAGCGCCTTCCTGCGCCTTCCTGAAGCGATTGCTCAGCTAACACTAGTTAGCTTAATGCTACCTGAAGCGATTGCTAAGCTAACACTAGTTAGCTTAATGCTGGCGCCAGTCTCTAAATAACTACCTACAGCGATCGGATATACCTCCGGTGGATTACCCCTTTGATCACTTTTATCCGGCCACTGTGAGTAAACTGACCAGCGATTCCAGCGCTTCCTTGTGATTCACTGATGTGCCCTACCTGAAGCGATTGCTAAGCTAACGCTAGTTAGCTTAATGCTGGCGCCAGCCATTCCACCTAACACCAGCCTGAATCAAAGCCCAGCTACGAGGCCCAGCGGAGATACTACCAGGCAGGCGGCTATTTGTTTGACGGGGCTCAGCAGAGATTTCACCCAGGCAGACGGCGGTAGGCGGCGGTGCCCAGCGGAGGACTTACCGTGACTGCAGCGGCGGTGTGCGACGAGACTACCCGAAGCGATTGCTAAGCTAACGCTAGTTAGCTTAATGCTGGCGCCAGTCATTCCACCTTACACCAGCCTGAATCGAAGCCCAGCTGCGAGGCCCAGCGGAGATACTACCAGGCAAGCGGCTATTTGTTGACGGGGCTCAGCAGAGATTTCACCCAGGCAGACGACAGTAGGTGGCGGTGCCTAGCGGAGGATTTACCGTGACCTCAGCGGTGCTCGGTGGCAGCGGCGGTGTGTGACGAGACTCGGTTGGAGGAGCGGGACGGGAGACCAGTTACGGCGACTATGAGCAACGAGACCAGCAACGGAAGGGGCTAGTTGGCTAGCTGAGGCCCAGCTGGTTTCGAGGACGATCGGATCAGATTCTGGCGATATAAGCAGAATTTATTTTACTATCCACAGATTTTCCTTTTCCTTCTTTCCAAGAAAGACTGAAGATGGCTGCCACGGGATTAAAAAGTGGGCTGATGGGCACCACTAATAAGCATTCTCTACTTCTATACTTCCTCTTCGTTTTGTCTTTGTGTGTCTGGACCTGCAACAAGAAGGATTTTCCGACAAACTCAACCAAAGGTGAAGTTAAAAAGTTTTATCTGTATGGATTTGGGCTTGGACATCTCACCCTACACTCTATGTGGTCTTTAAAAGCCCTGAGCAAAAACTTCCAAATTAAGGCAAACATGGCTGTTAAGCAAAAATCACAATATGGCAGAGGATATACAATTAAAGTTCTGTTAGTTCTGCTACTTCTGGCAGGAGATATTCACCTTAACCCTGGACCTGCCACTATTAAACAGCAGACCACTGGGTTAGCACAAAACCGAGCTGTAGAAAAGCAAAAACAACATTTATTTTTCCAAACTGTTAATCATGCACGAGTTCTTTGGGACACCAAGGCTAAACCAAAGGGGATCCTCGGCGGTCATTTAAACATACGGAGCATAATCCCCAAAAGAGATGAGATTTCGGTGTTGCTGTTGGACTCAAATCTGGACTACCTTTGTCTCTCAGAAAGCTGGCTACACAGTAACATAGACACTAATATGATCGATATTGTGGGCTACCAGTGTTTTAGAAAAGACAGGCAGGTAGGGAGGGGAGGAGGTGTTTTAATTTACATCAAAGAGAAATATAAATGTCAACTGGTTGATTTGAATACTTCACTTGAATGTTTAGCTGTTAATGTATGTCTCTCTCCGGTAATGAATTTCAACATTGCAGTAGTGTACAACCCACCGTCACACAACTCTTCCTTTTATAATGAATTAAGTGATCTGGTTAAACAACTTGAGAAGAACAGAGAAACAATAATTCATGGTGACTTTAATATCAACTGGTCTGATAAAAAAGACAAACAAAAACTGAAAAGCCTCATGACTAAATTTAATTACCAGCAAATCATCAAAGGACCCACCAGGATAACCAAACAATCCAGAACACTTATTGACATGGTATTTACTAATAAACCAGAACGAATAACCAGAACCTATAATCTTGTAACTGGTCTCTCAGATCATAACATGGTTCTTGCTGTCAGGAAACTTACTAAAAAGCGACTACAGTATTTTGGGGGAGTCGATATTGACAAATCAAATTTTATTATCCCCAAATCAAAAAATGAGGAGTTTGAACATTACTTAGAGAATCAAAATTGGGAGCAGCTCATGGCAACATGTGAAGTAGATGATTGTTGTAATTTTATAACTGCAACAATCACAAAGTCTATAGAAAAATTTTCAAAGCAAATTAAAAGTAGACAACAGAAGATTAGCCTACCATGGTTAAATAATGAAATAAGAAAACTTATGAAGAGGCGAGACTATGCACTGAAAACATCACTAACCTCCAAACTACAAAATGATCACCTTGTGTACAAAAGTTTAAGAAATAAAGTGGTACATGAGCTGCGAAAATCAAAAATATCTTATTACAATAAACTGATAGATCATGCAAAGGGTAACAACAGTTCCCTATGGAGGCATTTAAATAACTTAACTAATAAAAAAAACGATCAGAAGGGGGTAAAGGAACTTAGAATCAATGGCAAGACCGTCAGTGACAAGGCTACTTTGGCAAATGAATTTAATTCACACTTTGTGGGCTCTGTGGAAGACTTAACAAAAATTTTTGTGCTGCCAAATGTGCTCAACAACACAAATTCCATACTTCCAACAGATACTTTTCACATCGATGAGGTAAATGAGAAGTTAATTGCTGGTATTGTTAAAACACTGTCAAACTCAAAAACTAATGATATCTACAATATGAGCACCTCCTTTCTCAAAATGCACAGCAAAATATTAATCAAACCACTGACTCATCTCATTAATCTCTCCATTAGGTCTAGTACATTTCCATCTGGCTGGAAAAAAGCTGTCGTCATACCAGTTCATAAATCAGGCAGTAAAGACGATATATGCAATTACCGCCCAATCTCTATCTTACCAGTCCTATCTAAGGTTCTTGAAAAAGTTGTAGCTACACAGCTGATAGACTACTTACAAGACAGTCAACTTCTTCATCCACATCAATTTGGTTTTAGACCAGGATACTCAACAGAAACAGCAAATTGTTGCCTTATTGAAAACGTCAAACAGTCCTTGGACAGGGGTAATGTGGTAGGAGCTGTTTTTCTAGATCTCAAAAAGGCTTTCGATACTGTAAACCACAGTTTGCTTTTATCCAAAATGGTATCTTTTAACTTCTCCCCAAATACATTAGAATGGTTTGCATCTTATCTCCAGAATAGAGAACAGTGTGTAAAAGTTCACCAGGATAAATCCTCATTTTTAAACAACCGCATGGGTATCCCACAAGGGTCCATTCTTGGTCCTTTACTTTTCAGCATTTTTATTAATGACTTGCCGTTACACTGCTCAGCTGCAACATGCCAACTTTATGCAGATGATGCAGTTATTTACACAGCTGCCAAGACTCCAGCACAGGCTGCAGATGTACTGTCTACAAGTATGGTTGATGTCCAAGAGTGGCTCCTCAAGAACCATCTATTGCTGAACCTTCAGAAAACAGTCTCAATGTGCTTTTCAATCAAAAAATGTAACCTGCAACATTTTAAAGTTAATATACATGATCATGACATCAGTTTAGCTACAGAATTCAAATACCTTGGCATTGTACTAGATCCTCAACTCAAATTTAATCTTCATATAAAGAAAATTTCAAAAACAGTAAAAAAAAATCTGAACTGCTTTAAATTAATTAGATATTACATACCTTACGAAGCAGCTGCACTGTATATGCATTCTATGGTTTTTTCTCATATATCATACTGTTTGACAGTCTGGGCTCAAGCAGCCCCTTCCACAATAAGACATATAGGTTCATTATATAATCAAACCCTAAAAATCTTGGACAAAAAGCCCATTAGGTGGCATCACTGTAATGTTTTAAAAAAATACAACCTATTGAGTTTTGAGAGCTTCATTGACCTCTGTCTTCTGAAATTAACGTTCAAATGTTTCCATAAATCAGCACCTGAGCCACTTGCTGGTTTCGTCCAAAGACAGGACAGCAGCAGAGCCACCAGGAGTTCTGTTAACAATAACTGTAAAATATTCCACCGCAGAACCACATTTGGACAAACAGCTTTCTCTATAAAGGGCAGTCACATCTGGAACACAATGCCAAATGAAATTAAAATAATAACGGACTTTAAAACATTCACTAAAAATGTTAAAAACTGGCTGAAAAATAAACAAGAATGTACTCATGTATGAATTATTTGTCTGCAAAGTGAGAGTGAATGAAGGGAAGGAATAAATGTGTTTGTTTATAGTGAGTGACGGAGGGAGGAAGGCCTGAAATAGGCAAATGTGAGTTATGTTATATGTGTTAAATGTGAGTCAGGCTGTTATATTTGTGTATTTATAATATTTTATAATATATGTGTATTTATAATATTTATAATATTTATGTTAAATGTGAGTCAGGCTGTTATATTTGTGTATTTATAATATTTATAATATTTATAATTGTGTATTTATAATTTTTCTGCATTGATGTATGTGGTTATTGTGTATATTTTTTATCTTGATTCTTTTTTCTAAAGCCCATCCAGGGACAAGAGTTGCAAATTAGCTAATAGCTATACACTCTATGTGCAACACATCAGATTGATTGTCTTTGATTAATTGTCTATGTTTATTGCACTGTCCCTGTCAAATAAACTAATCTACTACTACTAGTACTACTAATCCTTTTTGGGTTGTGGGGGGGGGGGGGGGTGGAGCCTATCCCAGCATCTTTGGGTGAGAGGCAGGGTCATACCTAAGGACAATTTAGAATCCCCAGTTTTTGATGCCAATTAACCTAACTTGCATGTTTTTTTTGGCATGCAGGAGGAAGCTGGAGAAATCCCGGAGTAAACCCACGCAGACACGGGGAGAACATGCAAACTCCACACAGATCACTGTTGGTCGCAACGTCGGGAAATTTTCTAAGCCAGCTACGTACGACGGGCGCCAGGGTTCGCGGTTGTGTGGGGGCGAGGGTCCGCTTACAGCTGCTTGCAGCTTTAATAAAATGTTGTTTTTGTGTCTGTGTCTACCTTTATCCCACTTTGTTTGACGAGTGTTGTGACAAAGTGAACACTGTATGTCCTCTTTTATGACTGCTCTTTATGTATCCTGTTCAGCCAGATTCCATGTCTACCTGCTGCTATAGTTAGTGATAATGGGAGTCAGGTGAGTTACCGTACCTGGTTTGTACAGCTGCAAGGATTTGGAAATTTTCATTACTGTCATCTCAATGGTTGAACAAATACCTGAAAATGTATCTCCCCTAAATTTTTTTTTACTTTATCTAGCCATCAGTCTTGTGATTCAAATCTCCACATGAAGAGATGGCGTTAGCAGTGAACATGGATCTTGTCTGCTGCATCATGATTAAGGATGATGAATATGAACATTGAATAACTCATGAACAGCCAGCCTGCATCATACAGTATGACCAGTCCTTTATGGAAGTCACATGATACCCAAATTCAAATAAATATAAACAATAAAAACATAAACAAGCTGTAACATTTTATACACTTTTTAAATTACATGGGATGAATTTAAAAATATTTTCTTTTGCTGATCATGAAATTTTGTTCATGCTGACATCATAAACTGTTTATTGACAATATGGCAGTAAACACAGGTGTGTTTTGTTCACCTTAATTTCACACATGGGTGTGCATGTGATTGCCCTCAGTGTTAAACAGTTAATAACTAACTTTCACCACTCTTACTGCAAAGCCAAGTGGAAAATAAAACAGAGTGAAGCAGAAAGAACATGTGATGAACGATGTAGAAGAGCAGAAAACACATTTTCTGTAAATTCTGTCAGTCTTTCTGTGTTTGCTGGAACAGGATGTACAGTATAATCCCATACAAATATGCTTCATGCACTAAAACGTCACATGCAAAACCTGACGCATGGACTTAGGATGTTTTCTATTTTGCTGACTCATGATGATCATGTCATCTGGCTGTTGTTGTAAAAAGTTTATGGTATGAAACCTTTAAACTCGCAAAAATCTACATTTGATTTTTCAATCTGACATAGAAACCCAATGCCAACTGCCATTGCCACAACAATGACCCTTTTCTTCACAGTTCATCATCTTCCAACCTGATCACACTAAGAAACATACCAAATGAACATTTTCCACCCCCTCAAAAAATGTTCACTTGAATGTAAAATAACAACAAAATATACTTGCATTGTGGTGACCCACCACAATCTACATGGACATTCAATCCTCACACTCAGCTAGCCTGCACTAAGCAGAGGACAATTTGCATATGGACAGAGAGCCCCTAGGAGACAATCAGAACAATGGACTATTGTTATGCATCCCCGGATTAAGGAGAGGACGTCCGGGCGCCAGTGGTCATGCTAATCGTATGTATTGACTGATATGCATACCATATGCTAATGCACCATACATTCTCTCTGTCTGTATAAAAGAGCTTACAATACAGGCCTCAAGGCAGACACACAGACCACTGCAGCGCACAGCGCTACAAGTGCGTCTCATTATGTTGGAGGAAAATAAAACTCTGCCACCTTCCAGCTTGCCGCATCTCGCCTGAACTTATTTTTCCTCCACACTGGTGACCCTCGACGAAGAATGGAACACGAGGTGAACACCCCAGAGATGACCCCGACCGGGAAAGCCCCAGCACGCGTTATGGAGCACCCCTCGCCTGATCTCTTCCCTCCACACTGGTGACATGATGAGAGAGAATGACCATCTGCTCCCTCTCACCGCACTGTGGACACAGAGGACCAGAGAACGCCTGCAACCTCTTCATCCTCAATGGAGTGTGTGCTCCGGAGCGCAGGGCTTGGACCGACACGCACCATGAACGGCGACACGAGCGAACTAAGGAAGCAGCCTGAATGGGGAAGGACATCGGCGCAGACTGTGTTGATTTCCACCAAGCTCCCTGACCCTGACTCAGCTTGCGACAAGAGGACCTCCCACGCACAGAAGCCCCACATGCATACCGCAGGATTACATGTACAGCACAACTGCCAGTTATGTGGTCACTGCACCAAGCACGTGCCATGCACGGGACAAAACCGGCTCCATAGACTGATACAGCGTCCTCCGCCGCTGCACATGCCCAAGAAACACGGCCGATCGCCACCCTCGGAACCTTCAGGGCTGCTCACACACCTGAAGCAGACATGCAGCCCGCACACAGGACTTTGTATGGGTTTCTCCGCCACGGCGCACAAGGTGAATTTGGCCGATTGCTGTCCCCGATGGCTTTAGGGTTGCTTCCGCACCTAAAAGCCAAACCGCCTCACACAGCTGCAGTTGTTTCACAGCCGTTACGCATCCTTGGGGAATTTGGCCGCTCGCCTTCCCCACATCCTCGCTGGATCGAGCTGCGAGAGGAATCAGAGATAATTTTTTTTTTCCACAGCCGCTGAGGATCTCTGCCAGGTTGACTGGGAAAGTCCCTCACCATCCCGGATCCACATGCAATTTTTGCATGGCCCAGACACCTTTGACGTCCCGGGCCGGTACTCACTTACTCCCACCCCCTCCCCCTCCTCCTGCACAGTGCTTTTCCCACACCTCTCTCCCTAAAGTTGGCCGATCGCCATCTTGTTCCATTACACACAAAACACAATGGCCCGTGCTCATATGATCCACAGCCGTTCAACGTGCTGGAACCTGGAGCAGAGCACACTGTTTTTTTTTCCACCCCTCCCCCATCCCCCTCACGGACTGACATGCCCTCCGACAGTTCTACCGGAGCTGGAGCCAAACGACGGGGGGAGGGGGGGTCACAACCCCTGCTGAGTGTTCTGGGGGGAGCCCTGTGGTGACCCACCACAATCTACATGGACATTCAATCCTCACACTCAGCTAGCCTGCACTAAGCAGAGGACAATTTGCATATGGACAGAGAGCCCCTAGGAGACAATCAGAACAATGGACTATTGTTATACATCCCCGGATTAAGGAGAGTACGTCCGGGCGCCAGTGGTCATGCTAATCATATGTATTGACTGATATGTATACCAATATGCTAATGTACCATGCATTCTCTCTGTCTGTATAAAAGAGCTTACAATACATGCCTCACGGCAGACACACAGACCACTGCAGCGCACAGCGTTACAAGTGCGTGTCATTATGTTGGAGGAAAATAAAACTCTGCCATCTTCCAGCTCGCCGCATCTCGCCTGAACTTATTTTTCCTCCACAGCATACGTATTACAGAGTACACACTGTATGGAGTAACTCCTTCACTCACTGCAAATGCACGAATGAAAACAACAGACTGTACTCACTGCACGACACCTGTTTTAGCCAACACTCATTTGGTGAGTGGAGAATGGCAGATAATTAGTTACTTGTGGGTTCAACCAACAAGTTGTGAGTTTGTGTCCCATGCTGAGCTGTGTGACATTTTTTTTTTTTTTTTACCATGTATGCACATTTTCTCAGAGTGAAAAAAACCCTGCAATTTCACATGTGGGTGGGACTGTGCTGCATCTTCAAAAGTCACTTACAGTATGTGATGCAGTTAAAATCAAAAGACATGAAAGTGACAGGAAAAAGAACATTTCAACAATATACACTATATTGTCAAAAATATTTATTTATTTACCTTTATTTAACCAGGAAAAAAACCCCGTTGAGATTAAAAACCTCTTTTTCAAGGGAGTCCTGGCCAAGAGGCAGCAAAAAAATCACAAATACACTTACAATGACATACAAATCATATAAAACAGTTACAAATTAGTGAGGCCGTCTCAAGTGTTCTTAATCTGGATTTAAAGTCATTCAATGAAACAAGTTCCGTTAGTTTCCAGTCTTTTTGCAACATGATCCATGTACAGGGGGCTGTGAACATGAAAGCTCTTTTTCCCAGCTCAGTATAGGCAAATGTAAATTTTTTTTTTTTTTTTTTTTTTTTTTTTTTTTGAATGCAAAAGATGCAATAGACTTACACAATGGTCCTCTCCGGCATACAACTAGGAACATACCGGTCGCTATGGAGGGTGAGAATATGTATGGGCACATAATCATACCATGTAGGATAACTAAATAGACGGTTATGCTGTTTCATCCCACCTAGCAACAATGCTCTGCACTGTGTGTGTTTATATATTTACATATTTATTCCATCTAGCTACAATGCTCTGCACTGGGTGTGTTTATATTTATATATCTATATATTTATTCCATCTAGCTACAATGCTCCGCACTGTGTTTTTATATATCTACATATTATTCCATCTAGCTACATTGCTCCGCACTGTGTGTGTTTATATACTTGCATATTTATTCCACCTAGCTGCAATGCTCCATACTGTGGGTGTTTATATATTTACATATTTATTCCATCTAGCTACAATGCTCTGCACTGTGTGTTCATATATTCATATATTTATTCCATCCAGCTACAATGCTCTGCACTGTGTGTCTGTGTGTGTGTGTGTGTATATATATATTTTATAGTAATATGTACATATGTATATTAGCTGCTCTTGCTTGCTTGTTTTTTCTTGCCTTCTGATTGTTGCTCTGAGTGTTGCTATCCCTGTGCTGTTGCAATCCTGGAATTTCCCCGTTGTGGGACTAATAAAGGCTTATCTTATCTTATCTTATCTTAAAGCAACAAATGATCATTAGAACTCAAACCATAAGAATCAACACTTCTCAGTGTGATCAAATTACAAATGTAAGGGGGCAACAGTCCAAGCATGGCCTTGTAAATAAAAATGTACCAGTGAGTCAACCTCCTGGTGGACAAAGAGGGCCATCCCACTCTAGAATACAGTTCACAGTGATGGGTCAAGGCTCTACAGTTTGTAACAAACCTCAAAACAGCATGATATACAGAGTCAATCTTACTCAGACACTGAGCTGAAGCGTTCATATACAAGAGGTCTCCATAATCTAAAATAGATAAAAAAGTTGCACTAACAAGACGCTTTTTAACCTCAAAAGAAAAACATTTATTTTGAAATAAAAAACCCAGTTTCAGTTTCAGTTTCTTCACAAGATTTTCAACATGGGGCTTAAAAATCAGAGCGTCATCAAGCAAGATACCAAGATACTTGTACGAGTGAACCACCTCAATTTCATTTCCCTCAAAAGTGGACACTGTGGGAAAAATTTGTGGACTCTTCCTAAAATTTGAAAACCACATCAGTTTAGTTTTGTCAGCATTAAGGACTAGTTTTAGCTGCAGAAGTGTGTGCTGCACCATATTAAAAGCCTTCTGCAGAGAAGCAACAGCATTAGCAGGGGAAGAGCCAAAGTAGTAAATAATTGTGTCATCAGCATAAAAATGCAAACTAGCATCAGACATATTTTGTCCTAGATCATTAATGTACAATGAATAGGAGGGGTCCTAATACAGAACCCTATGGCACCCCCTTGTGGACACTGACAATTTCAGAACACAAACCATCATATCTAATACATTGGGTCCTGTCACTCAAATAATTTGCGAACCAGGAGACTACATGTTCCTACAGACCAAAACTGATGAGTCTTTGCTTTAAAACTGTGTGGTCCACAGTGTCAATGTGTACAAGCCCCCTAATGCCAACTGGGATCTGCAGGTCTTACCCACCCTACCCCACCCTGCCATCTATGTGGGGGACTTTAACAGCCATCACCCTGACTGGGGGTACCCAGCAGTGGACAGTGATGGGAAGGCACTTTCAGACTGGGCATCCAGAAATGACCTCGCTTTGATATACGACCCCAAACAAAGAGGAACCTTCCACTCTGCTAGGTGGAAGAAGGACTATTCTCCTGACCTGTGTTGGGTCAGCTCTTTGAATGGGGAGCCATATCCTACACAGATCCTCATTCTTGATGATTTTCCACACAGCCAACACCGGCCCCTGCTTGTACACATTGGCCTACAACTTCCAGTCATATACAGCCCAAGGAAGATGCGCTGGAACTTCCGCAAAGCCAACTGGAAGAAATTCAGTGAAACTCTGGACCGGAGCGTTGTTACCATCCCACTCCACACCATCACTGTAGATGAAGCATACAACCGCTTCTGCAGCGCAATCTTCAAGGCTGCCCATACTGCAATCCCACGAGGCTACCGACCCCTCTATGTCCCATGTTTGGACGGAGAAAGTGCTGCCCTCCTACAATCCTATCAAACATCAGGGGACCCAGAGATAGCAGACCATCTCATTGAATCGCTAAATACAGCTCGGCGAAAGAAATGGGAGGAGACAGTTGCTGACCGGAGCTTTACCCACTCTAGCAGGAAATGTTGGAGCCTCATCCGTCGCCTAGGAGCTGCACAGAAGCCCCCTAGCCTAAGCCGAGCATCCGTCACACCCAACCAAGTTGCATCCCACCTACTGACTATCGCCAAAGCACCCCAAGACAAAGACACCAAAAGAGCAGTTACAACTGAGCTAAAAAAACACCAAAAAATGCCTGTAGAGGAAACGAACCCTGAACCCTTCGAGGCTGCTGAACTGGAGAAAGTCCTACAGAGCCTGAAATGTGGAAAGGCAGCAGGATACGATAACATCTTCCCAGAATTCATGAAAAATCTTGGCCCCCGAGCCCTAACCTGGTTGACACAATTCTACACAAGGATCACACAAACAAACTCGATCCCAAAGAAATGGCGGACAGCAAAGGTCATTGCCATCCCAAAACCTGGCAAAGACCACAAATTACCAGCAAGCTACCGCCCAATCTCCCTACTCAGCGTTCCTTACAAAATCATGGAGCGCCTAATTCTGCAACGCATTTCCCCAGAGGTAGAGGATATTCTAAGTGTGGATCAAGCAGGTTTCCGCAAGGACCGCAGTACAGGAGAACAAGTACTGGCCCTAACCACCTTCATCGAAAATGGCTTCGAGAGCAGACTGAAGACAGGGGCTGTGTTTCTCGACCTTACAGCCGCCTATGATACGGTCTGGCACAAAGGCCTCCTCCTGAAACTTATAAAGGCGATCCCTGCTTGGGCAACAGCAATTATAAAAACCCTGCTGACCAACCGAAGGTTCAGAGTCCACCTCAGTCAGAAGACAAGTGCATGGAGAATGCAGAAAAACGGACTCCCACAAGGCTCAGTTCTAGCTCCAACTCTGTTCAACCTCTACATAAACGACCTGCCTACTACAAAATCCCGCAAATTCACTTATGCAGACGACATCTGTTTGGCATTCCAAGCACCAGACTTTGAACCACTGGAACGGGTGCTCACGGAAGATCTTGCCAAACTGGACCAGTTCTGCAAAATCTGGCGCCTAAAACCAAGCCCAGCAAAAACCGTCTCCAGTGTATTCCATCTCCACAATGCAAAAGCTGCCAGAGAACTAAACATCCACCTGAGCGGACTCAAGCTTAAGCATGCCCCAAATCCAACTTATCTTGGAGTGACCCTTGATAGGACCTTATCCTTCAAGGAACATCTAAAGGGGACGGCTGCTAAGGTGAAGGTACGAAACAACCTGCTCTGCAAGCTCGCTGGTGCAAAATGGGGGGCGGCAGTCTCCACCCTGCGCACCTCAGCACTGGCCCTTTCATACTCTGTAGCAGAATATTGTGCCCCTGTCTGGTCCAGGTCATCTTACACACACCATGTGGACACCCAGCTCAACACAACCATGAGAACTATAACTGGAACAATCCGCTCAACACCACTCCCCTGGCTCTCTGTACTGTCAAACATAGCCCCTCCACACATCCGGCGAGCAGCATTAACTCAAAGGATGCTCCAAAAAGTTAAAGATTCTCCTCACTTACCAATCCATGCAGATATCTACACTCCACCCACTGCCCGACTTTCATCCAGACGGCCGATTTGGAAAAACCCTCCCCCAGCTGACTTTACCATCCAGACAGCTTGGCAAGAGGAATGGGAGACCAAGGAGGTCCCAAACAAACAGCTGGTGATAAACCCCAACCAACAGGTCCCGGGCACCAACCTCCCAAGGAGACAGTGGTCTACACTCAATCGCTTCAGGACTGGACATGGCCCCTGCTTGGCCAGCCTTTACAGATGGGGCAGTAGCCCTAGCCCACTGTGCGCATGTGGAGAGGAGCAAACAATGGAACACATCATAGAGGCCTGCCCGCTCCAAAGACTGGAAGGAGGATTACACACCCTCCATACAGCAAACCAGGAGGCAACTGCTTGGCTTAAGGACTTTGCATTCGCTAAATAAATAAATAGTGTCAAAAGCCTTTGACAGATCAATGAAAAGTGCAGCACAGTACTGCTTTTTAATCAAGAGCAACAAGTATATCATTGACCACTTTTGTGGCAGCAGTAATAGTGCTGTGCTTTTTTCCTAAAGCCCGATTGCAGTTTTGAAAGAAGTTCATTTGAGTATAAAAACTCTTTAAGTTGATCACACACGAGAGATTCAAGAATCTTGGACAAGACACACAAATTTGATATTGGTCTGTAGTTAGTTAAAACTGCTGGGTCACCTCCTTTTAAGAGAGGAACCACAAAAGCTGACTTCCATACTACAGGAATCTCTTTGTTTTCAACTGATAAATTAAAAAGTACTGTAAGAGGCTGTGCAATAAAATCGGCAGCCATTTTCAAAAAGTAAGGCTCTATCAAGTCTGGTCCAGGAGGTTTTCTGTGATTCAAAGTTTTGAGAGCCTTATGAACTTGCTGTAGAGTAAAAGGTACAAGTCTAAAAGGTTCTCCAAAAAACATTTGGGAATTAGTACAGTGAAGCACAGATGTAGCTCCTGTAGAGTTAAACAGAAAACCAGATGACACAAAATGCTTATTGAAGCAATTTAAAACCTCAGTTTTATCATAAACTGGGACTGAGCCATTTAAAACAAAAGTAGGAAGAACCTGAGAGCTTTTGTTCACAGATAAACCTTTGATCACTTTCCAAAATTTCTGTGGATTATTAAGACTCTCAGTTATGACAGATAAATAATATTCAGATTTAGCCTTTTTAATAAAAAAAAGTGCATTTATTTCTCAGTTGTCTAAAAATAGACCAATCACTGGCAGTATCAGTTTTCCTGGCTTTGGCCCAAGCCACATTACGCTGATAAATGGCATCAGACAGTTCTGGAGAGAACCAGGGGTTTTCCTGCCCCTTTACTCTGAATTTCCCTCTAGGAGCATGTTTATTTACAATTCTCTCAAAGTTTTCTTTAAAGAAAGTCCACGTTAACTCAACGTCTGGCAACAGGCCTGTATGTTCCCAATTAACCAAGGACAAATCATGATGATAAGCTTATTCATTAAATTTCTTCAAATTCCACTTGAAAATAATGCGCGGTTTACATTTGGGGATTTTTGTATCTCTGCACACTGCAACAACACAATGATCACTCAAATCATTGCAGAAAACACCCACAGATATTGGGACACCCCTCCAAATGACTGGGCACCAATGCACAAAGCAAGGTCCATAAAGACATGGATGAGTGAGTTTAGTGTAGAGGAACTTGACTGGCCTGCACAGAACCCTGACCTCAACCCAATAGAACACCTTTGGGATGAATTACAGTGGAGACTGTGAGCCAGGTCTTCTCGCCTAACATCAATGCCTGACTTCATAAATGCATTTCTGGAAGAAATGTCAAAAATTCCCATAAACGCACTCCTAAACCGTGGAAAGCTTTCCTTGATGAGCTGAAGCTTTTATACCTGCCAAGGGTGTCTTTCCACAAGGTTTAGGAGTGTGTTTATGGGCATTTTAAACCATTCTTCCAGAAACACATTCGTGAGCTCAGGCGCTGATGTTAGACGAGAGCACCTTCCCTGCTGCAAGTCTGTACAGCTGCCAAGTTATGGTGTAAAATAACTGCGGCTGATGAAAACAACAGTGATTTGAATGGAGATGAACCCATTGATTCCCAATACCGATAATCACAAAAGCCTTGAGGATCCCAATCCGATATTTGAGATCAGATCAGGAAATCCCTAATTCTTCAACTCTTGATTAACTGCTTTCTTGCATTAGTTTTCTAATTGAAAAGTAACTTCACCTGCAATCTTGCAGTAGTTAGTTTTTTTCTAAAGAGGGCAAACCATATATGAACAGGTAAAACTACAGACAAGAAGGATGATGAACTTTCCTGACATGAAGAGATCTAAGAAGACACCTACAGACATTGTCTTAAATATTCTGCAAATGAAAGATAAAGAAAGCATGCACACACAGAAAGATACTGTCGCTCTCTCTCTGAGGGCAAACAGGACACCAAACACAGACTGAGTTTGTAAATTTATTAACTAAAAGAAACACAAAATACTGAGCACACAACAACGAAAAACACAGCTCAGAGGCCGAAGCAATAAATGCAAATAAACAAAGACATGCTCAAGACAGAATAAACAATAACTTAACTTAGCAAGATGTTCAGGAGATTCCTGACATGAATCATTGTTGACGCCACTGCACCAGGGAAATGGTGCCCATGGCTTAAATAGGCCACCCTGATTACAAATACCTGAGGGGTCCTGAGTGGTGATTATTACTGGCAGCTGTGACAGCCTGCAAACAAACAAATGTTTCAGATCATCAAACAAATTTAAATATTAGACAAAGATAACACAAGTAAACACCAAATGCAGTTTTTAAATGAAGGTGTTCATTATTAAGGGTAAAAAAAAAAAAATCCAAATCTACATGGCCGTGTGTGAAAAAGTGATTGCCCCCCTGGTGAAAACATAAATTAAGTTCAATTTCTCTAGCCACACCCAGGCCTGATTACTGCCACACCTGTTCTCAATCAAGAAATCACTTAAATTGAACCTGCCTGACAAAGTGATGTAGACCAAAAGATCCTCAAAAACTAGAAATCATGCTGTGATCCAAAGAAATTCAGGAACAAATGAGAAACAAAGTAAATAGATAGATAGATTTGTTTATTTGACAGGGACAGTGCAATAAACATAGACAATTAATCAATGACAATCAATCTGATGTGTTGCACAGAGTGTATAGCTATTAGCTAATTTGCAACTCTTGTCCCTGGATGGGCTTTAGAAAGGAGAAACAAGTAAAAAGAAAAAAAAAAAGGAAAGAAAAGGAATACACAATAACCACATACATCAATGCAAAAAACATAAATACATTACAAATACACAATTATAAATATTATAAATATTATAAATACACAAATATAACAACCTGACACACATTTGCCTATTTCAGGCCTCCCTCCCTTCGTCACTCACTATAAACAAACACATTCATTCCTTCCCTTCATTCACTCTCACCCTGCAGACAATCATTTCATACATGGGTACATTCTTGTTTATTTTTCAGCCAGTTTTTAACCTTTTTAGTGAATATTTTAAAGTCCGTTATTATTTTAATTTCATTTGGCATTGTGTTCCAGATGTGACTGCCCTTTATAGAGAAAGCTGTTTGTCCAAATGTGGTTCTGCGGTGGAATATTTTACAGTTATTGTTAACAGAACTCCTGGTGGCTCTGCTGCTGTCCTGTCTTTGGATGAAACCAGCAAGTGGCTCAGGTGCTGATTTATGGAAACATTTGAAAGTTAATTTCAGTAAACAGAGGTCAATGAAACTCTCAAAACTCAATAGGTTGTATTTTTTAAAAATATTACAGTGATGCCACCTAATGGGCTTTTTGTCCAAGATGTTTAGGGTTTGATTATATAATGAACCTATATGTCTTATTGTGGAAGGGGCTGCTTGAGCCCAGACTGTCAAACAGTATGATATATGAGAAAAAACCATAGAATGCATATACAGTACAGCTGCTTCGTAAGGTATGTAATATCTAATTAATTTAAAGCAGTTCAGATTTTTTTTTACTGTTTTTGAAATTTTCTTTATATGAAGATTAAATTTGAGTTGAGGATCTAGTACAACGCCAAGGTATTTGAATTCTGTAACTAAACTGATGTCATGATCATGTATATTAACTTTAAAACATTGCAGGTTATATTTTTTGATTGAAAAGCACATTGAAACTGTTTTCTGAAGGTTCAGCAATAGATGGTTCTGGAGGAGCCACTCTTGGACATCAATCATACTTGTAGACAGCACATCTGCAGCCTGTGCTGGAGTCTTGGTAGCTGTGTAAATAACTGCATCATCTGCATAAAGTTGGCATGTTGCAGCAGAGCAGTGTAGCGGCAAGTCATTAATAAAAATGCTGAAAAGTAAAGGACCAAGAATGGACCCTTGTGGGATACCCATACGGTTGTTTAAAAGTGAGGATTTATCCTGGTGAACTTTTACACACTGTTCTCTATTCTGGAGATAAGATGCAAACCAGTCTAATGTGTCTGGAGAGAAGTTAAAAGATACCATTTTGGATAAAAGCAAACTGTGGTTTACAGTATCGAAAGCCTTTTTGAGATCTAGAAAAACAGCTCCTACCACATTACCCCTGTCCAAGGACTGTTTGACATTTTCAATAAGGCAACAATTTGCTGTTTCTGTTGAGTATCCTGGTCTAAAACCAAATTGATGTGGATGAAGAAGTTGACTGTCTTGTAAGTAGTCTATCAGCTGTGTAGCTACAACTTTTTCAAGAACCTTAGACAGGACTGGTAAAATAGAGATTGGGCGGTAATTGCATATATCGTCTTTACTGCCTGATTTATGAACTGGTATGACGACAGCTTTTTTCCAGCCAGAAGGAAATGTACTAGACCTAATGGAGAGATTAATGAGATGAATCAGTGGTTTGATTAATATTTTGCTGTGCGTTTTGAGAAAGGAGGTGCTCATGTTGTAGATATCATTAGTTTTTGAGTTTGACAGTGTTTTGACAATACCAGCAATTAACTCCTCATTTACCTCATCGATGTGAAAAGAATCTGTTGGAAGTATTGAATTTGTGTTGTTGAGCACATTTGGTGGCACAAAGTTTTTTGTTAAGTCTTCCACAGAGCCCACAAAATATGAATTAAATTCATTTGCCAATGTAGCCTTGTCACTGATGGTCTTGCCATTGATTCTAAGTTCCTTTACCCCCTTCTGAACATTTTTTTTATTAGTTAAGTTATTTAAATGCCTCCATAGGGAACTGTTGTTACCCTTTGCATGATCTATCAGTTTATTGTAATAAGATACTTTTGATTTTCGCAGCTCTTGTACCACTTTATTTCTTAAACTTTTGTACACAAGGTGATCATTTTGCAGTTTAGAGGTTAATGATGTTTTCAATGCAGAGTCTCGCCTCTTCATAAGTTTTCTTATTTCATTATTTAACCATGGTAGGTTAATCTTCTGTTGTCTACTTTTAATTTGCTTTGTAAATTTTTCTATGGACTTAGTAATTGTTGCAGTTATAAAATTACAACAATCATCTACTTCATATATAGACATGAGCTGCTCCCAATTTTGATTCTCTAAGTAATGATCAAACTCCTCATTTTTTGATTTGGGAATAATAAAATTTGATTTGTCAATATCGACTCCTCCAAAATACTGTAGTCGCTTTTTAGTGAGTTTTCTGACAGCAAGAACCATGTTATGATCTGAGAGACCAGTTACAAGATTATAGGTTCTGGTTATTCGTTCTGGTTTATTAGCGAATACCATGTCAATAAGTGTTCTCGATTGTTTGGTTATCCTGGTGGGTCCTTTGATCATTTGTTTGTAATTAAATTTAGTCATGAGGCTTTTCAGTTTCTGTTTTTCCTTATTATCAGACCAGTTGATATTGAAGTCACCATAAAATATGGTTTCTCTGCTCCTCTCAAATTGTTTAACCAGATCACTTAATTCATTATAAAAAGAAGAATTGTGTGAGGGTGGGTTGTACAATACTGCGATGTTGAAATTCATTACCGGTGAGAGGCATACATTAACAGCTAAACATTCAAGTGAAGTATTCAAATCAACCAATTGACATTTAAATTTCTCTTTGATGTAAATTAAAACACTCCCTCCCCTCCCTGGCTGCCTGTCTTTTCTAAAACACTGATAGCCCACAATATCGATCATATTGGTGTCAATGTTACTGTGTAGCCAGCTTTCTGAGAGACACAGATAGTCCAGATTTGAGTCAGACAGCAACACCGAAATCTCATCTCTTTTGGGGATTATGCTTCGTATGTTTAGATGTCCGCCGAGGATCCCCTTTGGTTTAGCCTTTGCGTCCCAAAGAACTCGTGCATGATTAACAGTTTGGAAAAATAGATGTTGTTTTTGCTTTTGTACAGCACGGTTTTCGGATCTCGCCTCATTTGCAATTTGTTTAACCGCTCCTGTTTCCAAAAGTTTGGACGTAGCGCAGCTGTTTACAGCAGGATCAGATATGTGAGTCTGTTCAGTGCAATTCGACTCACCCGACTCGCTATGAAGGGCCGTAGATAGAAATAACCAATTCGCCAGCTCAGATGTTTGTGCTAACCCAGTGGTCTGCTGTTTAATAGTGGCAGGTCCAGGGTTAAGGTGAATATCCCCTGCCAGAAGTAGCAGTACTAACAGTACTTTAACTGTATAGCCTCTGCCATATTGTGATATTTGCTTACCCGTCATGTTTGCCTGAGATCTGAGATCTGAGAAATGAGATCTATCAGTCTAGAAAAGGTTATAAAGCCATTTCTAAAGCTTTGGGACTCCAGCGAACCACAGTGACAGCCATTATCCGCAAATGGCAAAAACATGGAACAGTGGTGAACCGTCCCAGGAGTGGCCGGCAGACCAAAATTACCCCAAGAGCGCAGTGACGACTCCTCCAAGAAGTCACAAAAGACCCCACAAGAACATCCAAAGAACTGCAGGTCTCACTTGCCTCATTTAAGGTCAGTGTTCATGACTCCACCATAAGAAAGACACTGGGCAAAAATGGCCTGCATGGCAGAGTTCCAAGACAAAAACCACTGCTGAGCAAAAAGAACATAAAGGCTCATCTCAGTTTTGCCAGAAAACATCTCGATGATCCCCCAAGACTTCTGGAAAAATACTCTGTGGACTGATGAGACAAAAGTTGAACTTTTTGGAAGGTGTGTGTCCCATTACATCCAGCATAAAAGTAACACAGCATTTCAGAAAAGGAACATCATACCAACAGTAAAATATGGTGGTGGTAGTGTGATGGTCTGGGGCTGTTTTGCTGCTTCAAGACCTGGAAGACTTGCTGTGGTAAATGGAAGCATGAATTCTGCTGTCTACTGAAAAATCCTGAAGGAGAATGTCTGGCCATTTGTTAGTGACCTCAAGCTGAAGTTCTGCAGCAGGACAATGATCCAAAACACACCAGCAAGTCCACCTCTGAATGGCTTCATCATCATCATCATCATCATAGCAGTCTGTCGGGGGCGACAATGACTGTTTCATTTAGGTCTTATCAGATTCCTCCATGCAGCTCTGTCCTTCGCCTTCTGCTGCCAGGAACTCCTGACCTTGTTAACCCGGGAGACGTCCGAGCTGATATGAGTTGCTTTCTGACAGACCATTTCATGAAACTGCTTGCAAAGTCTTTGAGTACCGCTAGCTTTTGCTGGACTAGCGGCACATTCTTGGCAGATAGAGGTATTATCAGTGGCAAGGATGTGCCAACACAAACTGACTCCAGTATCTGTTGCAGTGACCGACCAGATGATAGGTCAGGATCATGAAAATAGATCTGAGCAAAAAGAGGCTTTCCGGCATGGACTCACTGTATATGACATCATAAAGAAATGTTGCCTGATGTCACTGTATATGACATCATAGGATGTCCTATGATGATCAGGCGGAGATCATAGGCCATCCTATGATGTCCTATGAACGTCACACACACACACACACACACGCACAGATTTCTTGCAGTGATCATTGAAATATTTCTTAAAAGACAGCACATTTATTGAAATTGAAAAAAAAATACACATTAAAGGTGCAATAGATAGGATTCTGACCTTCTGGCCAGTAGGTGTCGAACGCACTGTTGACTCGCTATAATCTCATACCGGTTGCCCGGTAGAGAGGTAAACAGCACTTCCTGGAGGCTAACATCAATATGATGCACACTGCTAACATCTCAGACCTTTGGTTATTATGAGCTAGACAGCATGGCAAGCGAGGACTCTTGTGGTATAGAATTGTGAATTTAACATAATCCTCTCTGATGCGCATCTCCTGTAATTTTTTAAAAATAACTATATCGTATAGTGTTATTGACAGTTATGCTAAGATAGCACAGCTGTGATCGAACCTGCTCTCTCCTTTAGGCAGCGTAATTATGACAACACTTTAGATCAGATTGTAAGGACTTTGCTGTTAGTTGTTCTGTGGTTTTTGTAAATATGCTGAATCACACTTTTATGGTCTGTTTAAGTTCACCCGTTTTAGCTATGCATGCTTTAAAAAAAGGCTGTCGCTATTAAGCTCCAGCAGTTATGTCAGTTCCAGTTTATTTTAGTTTGTAAATGTGTTTTGTTTTTGTTTTAAAGTATATAAATAAATGTTGTGAAACGCTGGATGCCTGAATTCATTTGCGCCCTTTCAGTTACTGTAGAAGATGAAATCTATTGTTTATTCAGTGTGACAGATTCACAAATGGTTTACTTCACCTCTGAAAAACTAAATTTTCAACCTTTTTATAACAGTGATAAGAACATAAAATACACTGTAAATATTAGCTATATACATCATGTTGTTATCAATAATCCTTAGTGAAGTTGGAAATAATTTATGGTGGAATAATCTTTTTTTCAAACAATATTGTGTAAAAACAGAACTGCATCTCCAAAAATGAGCACATCACCATTCAGATCTATATCAAATACATACCTGCCAACTTTTCAAACCTGAAAAGCCTAGTAGCTAGCCGGGGTCCAGGGGCCGATGCTAATGCTAATAATACTAATGCTAATAATAAAAATGCTAATATTTGCCAAACAAATATTAGCATTAAATCAAGTTAGAATGTAGCTAACAACCTCATATTTCTTCAACTTTCAAACCGGAAAAGCCTAGTAGCTAGCCGGGGTCCAGGGGCCGCAGTGTCAAACAAATATTTGCATTTGACATAGAAGTCACATA
Source organism: Pholidichthys leucotaenia (assembly GCA_020510985.1). Classification (NCBI taxonomy): domain Eukaryota; kingdom Metazoa; phylum Chordata; class Actinopteri; order Cichliformes; family Pholidichthyidae; genus Pholidichthys; species Pholidichthys leucotaenia. The sequence continues at coordinate 127,219,363 of CM035842.1, read as the reverse complement.
TTATTTATATTAAAGGTAAAATATCTAAATCAATTGCAATATTACACAGAGCGAAATATTTGCTGAAGCAACCCACACTATACACCTTGTATCATTCATTAATACTCCCATACATGACATATTGTACTGAAGTATGGGGAAATACATATAAAACAAACATATATCCAGTCTTTATGCTTCAGAAGAGAGCTATTAGAATAATAAACAAAGCTGCTTACAGGGAACCAACAAACCCACTTTTTCTTAAATTAAAAGCTCTCAAGTTGAAAGATCTGGTTGACTTTAAAACTGCAGTAATAATGTTTAAAGTGAAGAATCTATCACTGCCCGCAAATATCCAAAAGTTGTTCCAAATAAGGGAGAAACAATATCATTTCAGAGGAACATGTATATTTCAAAAACCTTCAGTGAGAACTACCACCAAGCAACACTGTGATTCAGTGCAAGGAGTCAGATTATGGAACGATTTTGGACCTGAATTAAAATCATGTACAACGCTTGGACAATTTAAACAAAAACTAAAGGAAGAAATACTCCAAACATATATACAAGATGACATGTAAAATCATATCATTGGCTGCACGGTGGCGCAGTGGTTTAGCACTGTGGCAGCACAGTTTTACCCTCGGCCGGGGGACCGCGGGGATCATGAGATCGTGAGTTCGATCCCAGCCCCCGACCAACAGTGAGCTGTGTGGAGTTTGCATGTTCTCCCCGTGTTGCGCGGGTTTACTCCGGGATTTCTCCGGTTTCCTCCCGCACACCAAAAACATGTAGGTTTAGGGCGCTCGCGCACGCAGCGACCAGCAGCCGGTGGCTTGTCACCAGACTGCAAACCAAGTCTACCTACGGGTACAAATAAGTAACAAAAAAAAAAAAAAAATATCAGGATTGTCATATCCAGTCTGTGTTGTAGCTTAGTTTTTTGTCACGTTTTGTCTTAGCTTTGTTCTGAATTGTAATCGCTCTTGTTTTGTTTTTTCTTTTGAATTCTTGGATGGAATATGGGTGGGCAATATAAGCTGCGGCTTCAGCCATCACCCATTTCAAATAACTTATGTTGAACTGTATAATCAGAGGAGTTATTGTCTAATTTGACCTTGTTGGATTTTCTTTCCCCCTTTGTTATATTATTCTGTTTCTTTTTAATCTTTACTTTTAATCTATCTGAAATAAAGATTCATTCATTCATTAAATTTGCATTCAAAAGACTATCTTAACACTGCATAGAACTTCGAATAGGCCAGATGTGATGTATTATGAATACCAGAAAAGCACTTGGAGAGCGCAGACCTCCGCCAAGCGCCACAGTTCCCCCATACAGTGTTTAACATCATAAATAAAATATTGAAAATGGCCCTATCTTGCAATGTTAAAAAAAAAAAAAAAAAAAAAAAAAAGAATCCTTTAAAAAATTCCTGGATCCAGACGGTGATCCGGATCACCACCAAAATCTAATCATCTGTAGGATACCCCATTTCTGACAATCTGTGAAAACTTCATGAAAATCTGTCCATAACTTTTTGAGTTATCTTGCTAACAAACAAACAGACAAACCAGCGCTGATGATCACATAACCTCCTTGGCGGAGGTAACTAGAAGACTAGAAATATCAGCAGGGTACACTAGCACTGTATAACACACGTGCATAAATGACGGCAAAATCGCTCTGATATTTTATGTGTTTACATGATACACCAAGCAGTACAAGGCTTGCAATTACACAGCACATGTTCTTCAAGTTTGCCGCTAGCGTCACCGGCCTTGTGTTTTTTCGTTCTTACGTGGTCTTTCACATCGCTGATTCCGCCATGTCCAATCAAAAAGTCTTGTCTACACAAAATGCAATTTGCGTAATTTTCACCCCTTCTTGAGAGAATAATAACTCCCGGAAATGCTTTGCTGTATTCCTCACGAAAAGACTGTAATTTTCGTTTGTGTTTCACGCTCGTTAGTGATTTTTCTCCGGCAGACTCCATGATGAAAACGTATAATTCTTACCTGATTGCCTCGCGATTGCACATGGAAAATTGGCTCAGACCTCTCGCACATGCGCAATACACCTACATGAAGCAGTGCCGATTGCCTTTGTTCTAAATTTAGATACGATTCCGAGCGACAGCGTGTTTGGAATTGCTTTCGTGTTTTCCGTGTTTTTTTTATGATTTAAAACTTTTGACAGAATTTTTTAGTGGAAAACCGTAATTTTGAATAATAAAACCGGAACCCGGAACTGGGTCTTAAAAACCGGAACCATTACGGCAAAACCGGAGTAGTTGGCAGGTATGCAAATAGCTCAGACATATTCATCCAAATTTAAAAAAAAAATCTTAAAATGGCTAAATTTATATGGGATTATTGTAAAATATGAAAGTTTTACTTTTTAGATTTGTTATTTCTAAAAATAAATTCACCACAATATTCAATTTTTGGAGGTGGATGAGTAGAATGTAAAAGAAAATCAACCTCAATTCAAGTGAGTCAACATATAACAAACAGGAATTTATTTGAGGGAAAATATTAAAAAATAAACAGTCCAGGTGCAGGGTCCATGGGGCAGATCTGGGCGTGCAATAAAGATTAGGACACTCTGGAAAGCTGTTGTCCCCATAGTCAGTGTTGACCTTTGTTACTATAGTCAGGGACAAACTGTTGATGTAAAAAAGGACAGTCTCTAATGTGAATTACAATATAGTACTGTAGGTGAAGGAAAGACCAGGTACAGAAATGGAATTCCTTTCTATGTATGTGTTGTGGATGGAGGGAGGAGACCCCGGGACAGGTCCAGGACATGTTAAGGAGACTATGTCTCCCAGCTGGTCTGGGAACATCTTGGTGTCCTCTCTGAAGACCTGGAGGAGGTGGCTGGGGAGAGGGAATTCTGGGATTCTCTGATTAGACTGCTCCCTCCACAACCTGGACAACCAGAAAGGCTGTAGAAGATGGATGGATGGCTGTGTTGTATATTTATTCCTGCTGCAAGACTGCACCTGATTTAAAGAAGAGGAACAACATTTTTTCTAATTCCACATTCTTGAATGAGTGTGCTTGGTTTATGAATGCAAAATATACTGTTGCTGACAGAAAGAGTGGGTAGAGAAATGGAATTGGATTTTACCTGTGTGCGGTGTGCTGTGTTCACTCATTGGACCTGATTCAAAAACAGGAAAAATTAGGAAGAAATTGTGATACCTGCGGTGGATGATAAAATAAGGCAGCGATGCTGTGGTTTTAAGGAAGTTTATTATATCATACCGCCGTCATGAGCTCCTCTCCCGGTGCCGTGCATGCGCGCCGGGAGCGAGCCCACGGCTCTCAGAGAAGGAGAGGAGGACACAATGTCTGTGTCCTGCAGCAGCAGTTGCAGAGTGAGAATGAGAGTGAAAGGTTGAACATGAATTTCAGACAGCTTATATACTCAGCTACAACAATACATCAAAGCATTCACATGGGTCGATATAAGCATTTGCATATGAGAGGCACAGGCAGGATGCATGAACACAATGCATGGATGGCACATTAACCTCACAGCAGTGAAATGCATAAATGGCAGATTAGATCACAGCAGGCAGCGGAAAAAAACCCAGGAGTAGCGAGCTGTCTGTCCCTGTGTGTTGTGGAGGTTTTCCCAAACCGCCACAATACCTTTATTATAATATGTGGGGGCTTAACAACTGTATAACCCATGTAGTCTCCCAACAAAGAAAAATTGCACATCAAGGGTGATACTTTCTTAACAAACTCACTGATAGGCACAATGGCACTGGTAGCACGATTATTTGTGTTGTTGCAGTAATACAAGAAATGTTGCACCTACCATGAAGTCGTCATGCGTTGCAGCTTTGTTACAGCACCAACAAAAATTAAAGATATCACGCAGCCACAGAAGCAATCCAGCCTGCCCCTTCGTTTTACCTGCCTGAACAGTACATACACAAATCCATCTTTTATTTTTCGTAATTCGTTTGTGGATAGTTAGGATATTGTAATGATTGGCAAGGCTTATGTACAGATGAGATCCTTTTAGATTCTTGGCCCCATGCTACATGTCAAAGCGTTGCTTGACACCAGGAAAAATGCCACGGTCTGAATGACAGAGATTGCATTTTCAAATACATCACTAATTAAAATATTCAGCAAGAGAATTTTAATACCCACTTACCCATGAGTGCCATTCTGGGGAAAGTGACCCTGGTATACTTGATACAGGAGGCAATGGTGTCATGCTACTTTTCCTTTTTGTTTTTACAGGAGTAGATGTGATCAGGTTATAATTGCCATAATACCTGTAAACAGATAACATCAGTCACTTCATTTAGTTATGGTGCAACATATTACGTGACTTTTTAAAGTTATCTGTTTACCAACAAAAGACATGTACTGTAGAGGCTGGGTTAATCATCTCAGACTGGATGCAGAGGGTAAACGGAGAAGGACAATAGGTATGGAGATGAGAGAGATTATGGTGAGGTAGCAGGAAGTAGTGGGGGGAGAAGGGATGAATGTATTGTGATGCGAGATGTCATGCAGATGTGAGATGGGCGGTTGATATGAAAGGAGAACCCCCAGTGTATTGAGACATGCTTTTTCTGTGTATGACTGATGTGAGAGTGAATAAAGTCGTCTGCTGCATAAATCTGCCTCTGTTATTTACACTCTCCACACTGGTGACACCTTGATGAATTATGGAACACGAGGCAAGAACCCCGGAGTCGGCCTGGACAGGAAGCCCCAGCAACGCGGCAAGCATCCCAGAGACGGCCCTGACGGGAACCCCCAGCAATGCGTGCGCTGTTTCGGTCAAACTACCGGACTTTTGGCTGCACGACCCGCGGTCTTACTTCCACCACACCGAGGCTCAGTTCGCCCACTGGGCAATAACGGCAGATGACACCAGATATTACTATGTGGTCGCAGCGCTGGACGCTCGCACGTCTCAGCAAGTAGCGAGCCTGCTCCAACAGCCTCCAGCCCACAACAAATACGGGGCTCTCAAGGCCGCGCTGACCCGGCGCTACACGCTCTCGGACTGTGAGAGAGCAGAGAGGCTCCTGAGGCGCTCCGAGTTAGGACATGGGTCGGTGGTCGAACTGATGGAGAAGATGTTGGCATTGATGGGCACGGACGACGGGCATTTTCTGTTTGCCCACCTTTTCCTCCGGAACCTCCCAACAGAGGCAAGAGCGGTTCTCGCCAAGTCGCCGTTGCTGGCTGCGCGTGACTACCGGGCGCTAGCCCAGGAGGCAGATCGGATCATCCTCACCACCAGAGCCCTCACAGTGAACGCGGCGGCATCGGAACCCAGTGAGACGACCAGCGGAGGCGAGGAGCCAGTGACGGTAGCGGCAGCGGGGGCCAGGAAGCGCCAGAGAGACACGCTCTGCTTCTACCACCGCCGCTTTGGAGAGAACGCACGCAGATGTGTGCCACCGTGCCAATTCAAGTGTTCAGGAAACGCCAAGGTCGGCAGTCAGTAGCAGCTGCGACCGCCAGTGAAGAAAACAAGCTGCTCTACGTGACGGACTCGCGCTCAGGGAGACAGTTCCTCGTAGACACCGGCTCCCAAAAGAGCCTCATCCTGCCATCCTACGCTGACCGGCTAGCGGGAGCTAGCAGCCCTCAGCTGGTAGCTGTAAACGGCTCGGACATTAAGACTTTTGGTGAGAGAACATTGACTTTATCCCTACATGGCCGTATGTACGAGTGGACTTTTGTCATAGCAGCATTGAGTTTCCCAATCCTGGGAGCTGATTTTCTGTATGCACACGGGTTGCTAGTCGATGTTGCTAACAGGCGCTTGGTTAATGCACTGTCTTTTGATTCTCTCCCCTGTACAGCTCGAGGGGCCGGGCCAGTAACACAAGCCAACGTCACAGCTCCAGGCGGTAAGTTCCACACACTGCTCACTCAGTTCCCAGCACTCACGGTCCAGACGTTTTCGGCGGCCAACACTAAACACGGGGTGGAACACTTTTATCACCACCACTGGGCCGCCCGTTTTCGCACGACCTCGGCGCCTGGACGCAGCTAAACTAGTCATAGCGCGCGAGGAGTTTGCCAACTTGGAAAGGTTGGGCATCATCAGGCGCTCAAACAGCCCATGGGCATCCCCGCTACACATGGTCCTAAGGCCGAGGGATCGTGGTGACCGTGCGGAGATTTCTGCAGGTTGAATAACGCCACAGCGCACGACTGCAACCCCATTCCCCATATTCAGGATTTTTCCGTTCACCTCGCCGGGGCACACATTTTTTCTAAAATAGACCTGGTCCGCGGTTACCACCAGGTCCCTGTGTGTGCAGTGGACATACCCAAAACAGCGGTAATAACTCCGTTTGGCTTGTTTGAGTTTTTACACATGCCAAGGTGCGGCACAGACATTCCAACGTATGATGGATGCGGTGTTGCGTGATCTGCCGTTTGTGTTTGTCTACCTGGATGACATCCTGGTGGCCAGTGCATCCAAGGACGAACACGTAGCCCTCCTCAGGACGGTTTTCCGGAGGTTGGAGGAGCACGGGTTAATAATCAACCCGACGGAATGCCAGTTCGGAGTGACGGGGATTGATTTTTTGGGGCACCGCGTCTCACCGGAGGGAGCAATACCCTTGCCTGACACGGTGCGCACCGTGGCGAATTTTCCCCGGCCTCAGACGGTCAGGGTGCTGCAAGAGTTTTTGGGGATGGTTAACTTTTATAACCGGTTCCTCCCCTGCGCAGCTCAGCTCATGCAGTCATTGTACGCCGCGCTCAAGAAATGGAAGCCCACGGACAGAGTTGAATGTACTCCGGAGCGGGAGCAGGCATTCTCTGAGGTTAAAACAGCCCTGGCAAACGCCGCACTGTTGGCGCACCCGGACCCGGCGGCCCGGATAGCGCTCACTACCGATGCCTCGGACGTGGCCATAGGGGCCGTCATGGAGCAACACATCGCCGGTTCTTGGCAGCCGCTCGCTTTTTTCAGCAGGGCTTTGCGCGACAGTGAGCGTAAATACAGTGTGCTCAACAGAGAGTTGCTGGCTCTCCACCTGGCCATACGCCACTTCCAGTTCTGGCTGGAAGGGCGCAGCTTCACCGCGTTCGTGGATCACAAGCCGTTAACGTTCGCGATGGCCAAGGTTTCGGAACCATGGTCGGGCTGGCATCAGAGACAGCTGGCCGCGATCTCGGAGTTAATGACCGATACTCAGCATGTGGCAGGTAAACTTAATGTGGTGGCAAGACTGCCTCTCACGTGCAGTAGTGGCCCCGGTCTGCGTGGGGATAGATTATACAGCCATGGCCGCAGAGCAGATTGGCGATGCGAATGTGTGCGCGCTCCAGTCTGGACCAACAGGGTTAAGGCTGGAGAGCAGAGTACTGCAAGACGGCAGCCCCCCCAATCTGCAATGTCTCCACGGTACGCCCGCGCCTGGTGGTCCCAGTTGCTTGGCGCCGCCGAGTGTTTGAGTCAGTTCACGCTCTGGCGCACCCAGGAGTGCGCGCGTCAGTCAAAATGGTGGGAGCGAAGTTTGTATGGCCAGGCCTGCGCAAATAAGTGAAAGAGTGGGCTGCAGCCTGCATAGCGTGCCAACGAGCCAAAGTACACAGACACATGAAGGCTCCTTTGGAGCCGTTTCGTATACCGGCTAAGAGGTTCGACCATGTTCACGTGGACTTCGTGGGCCACCTCCCGCCATTGCAGGGTTGCACGCACCTTCTGACAGTGGTCAACTGCACCACATGCTGGCCAGAAGCAGTCCCGCTGGCGGCAACCACGTCCGCAGATGTGGCGCGCGCTTTTTTGACGACATGGGTGGCACGTTTTGGCATCCCGTCGGACATCACATCCGATAGGGGCCCTCAGTTTGTTTCCGACCTCTGGTCCGCAATGGCCTGTAGCCTGGGTGTTGCAATTCATCGCACAACCGTGTACAACCCACAGGGCAATGAGTTATGTGAGCGTTTCCATAGATCACTGAAAGCAGCACTCAGGACTTCGCTAATGGATGCAAATTGGGTAGACCGGTTGCCGTGGGTTTTATTGGGGTTGCGTTCCGCACCAAAAGAGGATTTGGAGGCTTCCCCGGTGGAGCTTGTTTTTTCTCAGCCACTGTGGCTGCCAGGGGAATTTTTGCCAGATAATCCCGCGCTGGACAACTGCCCGTCTCAGCGTTTGCAGCATAGAGCAGATACAGGCATGCTGCCCGGCCTGGCCCACCACTGTTTTCCACGCGCTTTTGTGCCAAAAACTTTGAAGAACGCGGCGTAGGTGTTTGTCAGGCACGATGCCCACCGCCCACCCTACGACGGCCCGTTCAGAGTGCTGGAAACAGGGGACAAACATTTTTTGTTAGACTTGGGGGGTCGTCGGGAGAAAATATGTATAGACAGACTTAAGCCCGCCTTTGTGGTGGCGGACGAGCAAGTGATGTTGGCTTGGGCCCCTCGGTGTGGAACACCCCCACTGAGAACTCCCCAGGTAAACGATTCATCAGAGCAGCCCCACGGGTAAGTCGAAGGTTCCCCCCCCCCCTCGCCATTGCCCACCCGCAGACAGACACACCCCCAGGAGCCCCCTGCTGGCACAGCAGTGCCGCGGAGGCGGAAACCCCCCGTTACAGCAGATATGGGAGGAGACTGAAGCCAAAAGGACGTGAGGACTGAAACTCGGACTGAGATTTGGGGTGTGTGTGTAGAGGCTGGGTTAATCATCTCAGACTAGATGCAGAGGGTAAACAGAGAAGGACAATAGGTATGGAGATGAGAGAGATTATGGTGAGGTAGCAGGAAGAAGTAGTGGGGGGAGAAGGGATGAATGTATTGTGATGCGAGATGTCATGCAGATGTGAGATGGGTGGTTGATATAAAAGGAGAGACCCTGGTGTATTGAGATATGCTTTTTCTGTGTATGACTGATGTGAGAGTGAATAAAGTCGTCTGCTGCATAAATCTGCCTCCGTTATTTACACTCTCCACAGTACAATAGTTAAGGTCATTTACAACTGTATTTGTTATAAGTAGTAGGCTCTACGTAGAAATGGTTTGATGTCAGAATGTTTAAAGGAGAGAACTTTGGTGTGTTCACTCTCTTTGTTCGCTGCTCAGGAATGAGAGCAGACAGTGGAATGATTACTTGAATAAACTGGAATGAAAGGCAATTCGGTTTCGTTATTCAAGTCTCCCCACATCGGTGACTGACGACGTTGAGAATGAACGAAGAAATTCTCAGGGTCCCGGACTCACAGCGCTCAGAGCTGGCGAGCGCAGTGGCCGTTAAGCTGCCTGATTTCTGGCAGGATAACCCACGGTCGTGGTTTCTGCAAGCAGAGTCGCAGTTCGCGCTCGCAGGAGTAACGGTGGATGACACTAAGTTCCACCATGTCATCGCTAAACTGGACAACAGCACAGCTCGGTGCGTGCAAAGCTTGGTGGAGCAGCCACCCGCGACCGACAGGTACGGCAAGCTGAAATCCACCCTCATCAAGTTTTTCACCCCCTCGGCTGAAGTGAGGGCGAGGAGGATCCTGTCTTTGCTAGACCAAGGTGGACACAGGCCGAGCGCCCTGATGGAGGAGATGATACAGCTGAGAGGGTTGGACAACGATGATTTCATTTTTCAGTTCATTTTCCTCTCCAACCTCCCGGCGCATGCGAGAAGCACGCTGGCCGGCAAAAAGTGTCACACCCTGGAGGAGTTCCGGGAGCTGGCCCAGGAGGCAGATGGGATCCTGGACGCCTGCGGCGGGCAAGCAACCACAGCGGCGACCCGAGACAGCGGGGAGCCAGAGGCGGCAGAACCAGACTGGCCGACGACGGCGGCAACACGGCCGCGACGAGGTGGAGCCAATAGCCCGGTGGCAGAGGCGCGGGCACGACACAGCGGAGGAGAAGATCTCTGCTTTTACCATCAGAGGTTCGCAGAGAAGGCACGCAGGTGTGTGCCGCCCTGCATCTTCAGGAGTTCGGGAAACGGCAAGACCGGGGGTCGCTAGCAGCTTCGACCCTCGGAGAACGCAACAAGCTGCTCTACATCACGGATGCGCGCTCCGGACGAGAGTTCCTCATCGACACCGGAGCACAAGTGAGCTTCATCACCCCAACATACGCGGACCGGGTGGCTGGACCCCACGGTAGCGGAGCTACAGCGGCAAATGGCTCGAACATCAACACCTACGGGAGAAGGACCTTGCCTTTGTGCTTACATGGCCGCACATATGAATGGACTTTTGTAATAGCGGCGGTGAGTTTCAACATGTTGGGCGCGGATTTTCTGTGTTCACACAATCTGTTAGTGGATCTTGCTAATAGATGGCTGGTAAATGCACTCTCTTTTTACTCTCTCCCCTGTTCAGCTCGAGTGTCCCCGCCACCAGTACAGACCCACGTCGCTACAGCAGGTGGTAAGTTTCACACACTCCTCACCCAATTTCCAGCGCTCACTGTGCCCACTTTTTCAGCGACGGTCGCGAAGCACGGGGTGAAACACTTTATCCCCACTTCTGGTCCTCCCGTGTTTGCAAAAGCTCGGCGCTTGGATGCAGTTAAGCTCGCCATTGCGCGCGAGGAGTTCGCCAGCCTGGAGAGGCTGGGCATCGTTCGTAGGTTGAAGAGCCCGTGGGCTTCGCCGCTGCACATGGTACCGAAAGCCGATGGCTCCTGGAGACCGTGCGGGGATTACCGCAGGCTAAACAACGCTACGGCGCACGATCGTTATCCCATCCCGCACATTCAGGATTTTTCGGTGCACCTGGCAGGGGCGCGCATTTTTTCAAAGATTGATCTAGTTCACGGCTATCACCAAGTCCCGGTCCAACCGGAGGACATTCCTAAAACAGCGGTAATAACCCCGTTCGGACTTTTCGAATTTTTACGCATGCCGTTTGGTCTCAAAGGGGCGGCGCAAACATTTCAGCGGATGATGGATGCCGTGTTACGCGATCTCCCTTTCATGTTTGTGTACCTCGACGACATTTTGGTCGCGAGTACTTCAGAGGACGAACACGAAACGCACCTCACAGCAGTTTTTAGGAGGCTGGGAGAGCACGGCTTAATAGTTAACCCAGCCAAGTGCCAGTTCGGCGTCGAGCGGATCGATTTTTTGGGTCACCGCGTCTCCCCGGAGGGAGCGGTTCCCTTACCAGAGAAAGTACGCGTGGTAGCGGATTTTCCCCGTCCACAAACGGTCAAATCACTACAGGAATTCTTGGGGATGGTGAATTTTTATAACCGATTCCTGCCCCACGCAGCTCAAATCATGCAACCGTTATATGCCGCGCTCAAAAAACAAAAACTGACCCAGGCGGTCGAATGGTCCCCGGAGCGGGAGCGCGCATTCACAGAGGTTAAAAAAGCCTTGGCTGACGCTGCGCTCCTGGCCCACCCAGACCCTGCAGCACGGATCGCGCTGACGACAGACGCTTCAGATTTAGCCATAGGGGCCGTTATTGAGCAACAGGTAGCCGGAGTTTGGCAGCCTTTGGCTTTCTTTAGCAAATCTTTAAGCGCGGCTGAACGAAAATACAGCGCGTTTGACAGAGAACTGTTGGCGCTGCATTTGGCTATTCGTCATTTCCAGTTCTGGCTGGAAGGACGGTGCTTCACCGCTTATGTGGACCACAAGCCGCTCACATACGCCATGGCCAAAATTTCAGATCCGTGGTCCGGCAGGCAGCAGAGGCAGCTGGCCGCAATCTCGGAATTTACCACTGACATTAGGCACGTCGCGGGCAAATTCAATGTAGTAGCGGATTGTCTCTCACGCGCGTTCACGACCCCAACACGCGCAGAGGCAGAACGGGCCACCGTGACCGCGCCGCAGGAGAGCGGCACGGTGGCGCGCGCAGCCCTGGTGCACGTGGGTATAGATTACGCAGCCATGGCAGCGGACCAGGGGGCGGACGCAGATGTGCGCGCGCTCCAGTCTGGACCAACAGGGTTGAGGCTGGAGAGCAAGTGTTTACAAACCGGTATGCCCCCCCTGATCTGCGACATGTCGACGGGGCGCCCGCGTCCGGTGGTTCCGGCCACGTGGCGCCGCCGTGTTTTTGACTCGGTCCACTCACTGGCGCACCCGGGGGTGCGCGCGTCGGTGAAACTAGTGGCGGAAAAGTTTGTTTGGCCGTGCCTGCGCAAGCACGTGAAGGAATGGGCAAAAACCTGCATTTCCTGTCAACGGGCCAAAATTCACAGGCACGTTAGAACCGTTCCGCATTCCGGCCAGAAGGTTCGACCATGTGCACGTCGACCTTGTGGGCCCCCTACCGGCATCACAGGGGTTCACGTATCTTTTGACAATGGTGGACCGCACCACACGTTGGCCGGAAGTGGTCCCACTTGCGACGACCACGGCCGCGGAGGTGGCTCGCGTTTTTTTAATGGCTTGGGTGGCGCGCTTCGGGGTTCCGTCGGACATTACGTCCGATAGAGGACCGCAATTCATCTCTGAGCTGTGGTCAGCGATGGCCAACGGCTTAGGAGCCAAAATTCACCGCACTACGGCTTACCACCCTCAGGCTAATGGTTTATGCGAGCGTTTTCATAGGTCTTTGAAGGCAGCACTCAGAGCGTCGCTCACGGATGCAGATTGGGTAAATAAACTTCCATGGGTTTTATTAGGGTTGCGTTCTGCGCCTAAAGAGGAGTTAGACGCCTCCCCAGCGGAGCTGGTATTCGCACAAACTCTGAGGCTGCCGGGCGAGTTTTTACCAGAGCACCCAGAGCCCCCACCTCTCTCGGCTCTGGGACCGTTAGTCGGCACGGGGGCAGACACGCTCCCGGGTCCGGTTCATCACGCTTTTCCACGAGTTTTCGTCCCCAAGGCTTTGAAAAATGCTGATTTCGTTTTTGTCAGGCGCGAAGCCCTTAAAGCAACGCTCAAACCACCTTACGAAGGGCCATTTCGAGTGCTGGAGGCAGGTGATAAGCAATTTGTGCTAGATTTTGGAGACAGAAAAGAGACAGTCAGTATTGACAGACTAAAACCTGCTTTTGTCATGAAGGACGTGTCTGTACCGGTCGCAGTGGCGCCTCGACGAGGCAGGCCCCCGCAGAGGGCAATTAATCACTCTCTTCCTCAGTCAACAGAACCGAAGCAGAAAAGCACCGCAGGCAAGGCGGGGCCAACGCACAGCAGATTCGGCAGACGGTTGAAGCCCAAGCGGCGCACAGACTGAATGTTGGTGTTGATTATTCAGTAGTGAGTAAGGTGCTATTAAATTTTAGGAATTAGTCTGTTCTTCATCGTTTGGGGGGGGTTATATGGCTGTGTTGTGAGACATGTATATGTTGGACACTGCATATGTGATTTAACCACGATGAAGGAGAGCCAGCCCCCTGCGGTGCGGAGCCACAGAGCCTGGACCCCCTGCGGAGGACAGGGGACAGAAGACTTCCTGACCACTGAGACTCAAGAGGAGAGAAGGGGGAGTTATGTAAATAAAAGGCTAATGAATGTGAATAAAGAGATTTTGAGATAGATGTGTGATTTCCCCAGCGAGGGAAATGGTTTGATGTCAGAATGTTTAAAGGAGAGAACTTTGGTGTGTTCACTCTCTTTGTTCGCTGCTCAGGAATGAGAGCAGACAGTGGAATGATTACTTGAATAAACTGGAATGAAAGGCAATTCGGTTTCGTTATTCAAGTCTCCCCACAAATACTACTATATGTGCAGGACATACAGGACAACTGAAATGGTGTTTCTCTCTCTCTACACTGGTGTGCATTTTAATCAAAAGAAAGGAATTAGGCTGGATTAAAAAAAACAAAAACAAGAACAAACGGAGACGGCAGCAGTCTATGTCCAGTCTATATACAGTTACATACTGTACATTGACACAGCAACATTTCGGGCAAAGAGTGCTTCTTTCAGTAAATGGGGTTACATTGGGGTGAGATCATCTAACACAATGTAAAAGCAATTTATTTTCTAAACGTCAACAATTTATTTTCTAAATGTCAAAAACATTTGATCACGTAAACAACAGATCCACTGTTCGACATATCATAAACTAATGCTAACTGTATCAAATTTTGATTCTGGCAAAATTAGACAACATTAAAATTACAGGCAAGAAGTGCTTATTTAGATAAATGGCCACACGTGTGTAGGAGATCATCGAACACAATGTAAAGCTAATGTGTTTTTAAAAACTCATGACGTTCGTTAGAAAAAAATGAAGTTCCTTCCTTCACGGAAGTTAATGCTAACTGTAGCTGCACTAGACCAGAGTGTAAAAATTACTGTTTGGAAAGGATTACCGAGAAATTCCTGTGGTCTGTCCCATCTTAATAACACAAACATCTCATAGACAAAATGTAGGTTACAGATACAGTAGCTATGCAAACACTAGTTAGCTTAGCTTAGCTTACTTTACGGGCCGAATAGCAAATAGGCGACCTCAGAATGGATTTTAAAACCTATGATTCTTCAGATCGCACCAGCGATCAAAAGCTGAACCAATACTTATTCTAGTCTTGCCCCTTGTTTATTACTTCTTACTTGAGAAGAATAACGGAATGACTTTTTACTTGCAGAAGCAGCCATGGTAGCGTACTAATCACTGATTGGCAACACTAGTGCTACGGAAAAGCAATAGCACGTGACATCCAAAAATTAATTGTAATTGGATAAGAAAAACTCACAGAACACTTTTTTGTCATCAGAAATTTTCTGGAATGTAAATATTTATATGATTTACGACCCGTAATAAATTACAAAACATTTTTGTTCATCAATATACTAATTTTTAGAAGAACATTAAGAACTTTTTTGATGTATTATTTTTTAAAAAATCATTATTTTCATAAAAATCTTATGAATTGCACTTTTAAACTAATAACGCCCTTGTAAAAATCTGCATGCTGTATTCTTTTTGTCAACTACATGGCTTAGTAGAGCAAATGAAGTTTCAAATGAGGCTTCGTCAATATGAACCATTTTGATGGAAAGGCTCAAGTCTTCAATGTAGCCTTATCTTGCCATCGCTAAGTAGTAGCCTGGAAGTAAAATATCTGTCTTGCATCTTGATCTTGAGAGCTGGGGATCAAGTCTCAGTGGGGTTGTTCTTATAATTTATTTTTATTTGCAAGGTGAAGTGCCTGTTGTGTTTCAAAAAGCTTGGATACAACAATAACACGTCATTATGCTAAGGCACTATTGTGCCCTGCATGACAATAAGGACAGAGAAGAATGTACTGGGAAAGACAGTATAAGACTGTTGAAAAGTTATTATTTCTTAAAAAAAAATGGACAAGTAGCACAAGCACGTTCACTGTAGTCATCTCAGTTTAATCATTTCTTTTTTCCCTTATGATCATTGATATTTCTTAAAAGACAGTGCATTTATTGAAATGAAAAAATACACAAACCAATCACATCCTTGTAAAAATCTGCATGTTATACACATTTTGTCCACTAGATGGCCTAGTAGAGAAAATGAAGTTTCACATGAGGCCTCGTCTATATGAGCCATTTTGATGAAAGGCCTCAAGTCCTGTCATGTTCACTGCGCAAACTCCGCAGCAAACATATGAAATAGCAACGAGCCCAAAACGCAGAGTAAGTAACGTGTTTATTTACAATGGATGAATGAGTTGAATGTCCAAAAACAGTCACAACGGAAGGGAAGACACCCGGCTACAAGTTCGGTTAGTTCAAAGGATGCCTAACGCCCTCCAACAGGCAGGAGCGGAGGAAAAGGCACAAGGACTTACTATGGCGTTGGAGCGGAAAGGCTCTGAGGGGACAACACGATTCAATCCGAGGGGGAACCAACATAAACGAGTCTGGATGTCCAAGGTTGACATGCTGAAGTTGCCACAACAGCTGGTCACATTCTACCCTATAAATACACAAACCCAAAATGAGGGCAAATAGACACAGCTGTGTAGCCACCCAATGCGTGACTGATTGAACAGTGTGTGTGTGCGTGCATGAGAGTATGTGTGCGTGTGTGCATGAGTGTGTGTGCATGCATGAGTGTGTGAGTGTGCATGTGGTGAACCATACCGCTGGTGAATGCCTGGTGAGGAGGAGGCACGGCTGTGGGGCTGGCGGAGAGTGAGGCTCAATCCGCCAGCTGAGATTAATAAGCATTAATTTAAACCCAACAGCCACAAGTCATGCTCGGGGTGATGACCCCGAACATGACAAGTCCTCCAGAAAGCCTCATCTGGCCATCACTAGGACTGGGTCCCATATCTTCATCTTGAATTATAGTTTGTATTTCTTTTCTTTCGAGCATGGACTCCAATCCACATCCTCGCCTTGAGTTTACTCCTTTGAATTTTCTGCATTTATTATAATTTGTTAGATTCATGATTCTGTTAGTTCTGTGAGTATTATTATTATGATTATTAATGGTCAGAGTTCACTTTAGTCATTATTTGGATTATGATTGTCATGGTCTTGTCTCCCCTGATCCGCTGCTCCTGTTCTGTGTCTCCCTGTTTGTGATTGTGTAGCCCCGTCAGTCCCGTCATCTCTGTGTCAGCTGTCAGTCATTATTGGTCTCTACACCTGTGCCTTGTTGTCTTAATTGTCCCCTTGATTATTTAAGTTCGTTTCCACTTCTGTTCTCCTTGGGTTCTTTTGTCAGTCATATGGCGTGAACAACATGCTCCTGCCTTATTATATCTGTTCTGTTTTTGCCTTAGTTTTTTCTTGCTACTTCTGAACTGCAGTCATTAATTTCTGTTAAGCCCTCGAGCTGCATCTGGGTGACCAGCTCCCAATAAAATTGTTAAAACTTACATCCAGTGATTGGGTCCAGTCTCTACACTACACCAACTGTGACAGAAAATATATAATAAAACAGGAAATGTATTAAACAGATTTTTAAAACAAATATATTAACAGAAAGACATAAGAGAGAATTCAAAAAGTTGGAAGAAAAAAGATGTGAATACCTCCTTGGTGGAGGTATGCACTCTCAGATCATCACCAAAATCTAATCATCTGTCCCCTGTGCCATTACACACCTTTTATGAAAATTTCATCAAAATCCGTTCATAACTTTTGGAGTACTGTTGCTAACACACTGTGAGAAGATAAGAGCCTTGGCTGAGGTATGCATTCTCAAATCATCAGCAAAATATAATGGGTTCCTCTCTAGCCCAAGAACCACCTCTGGTGAAAATTTTATTCAAATCCATCCAGTAGTTTTTGTGTAATCCTGCTGCACAAATACAAACAAAGCCCTTGGTGGAGGTATGCACTCTCAGATCATCACCAAAATCTAATCATCTGTTCCCCGTGCCATTACACACCTTTCTTGAAAATTTCGTCAAAATCCGTTCATAACTTTTTGAGTTATGTTGGTAACAGACAGACAGACAGACAGACATACAGACAGACAGACAGACAAACCCCGGTAAAAACATTACCTCCTTGGCGGAGGTAAAAATAGCCATAAAAGAAAAACTGTCATAAAAATGACAAGAAAAGTAGCCAAATTATTTGTTCTAAAATCACATAACAATTCCACATTTATAATTGACTAAAACATGCACATTTGAGAAAAAAGTTACAAATTGTTGTTTAAAAAGTTGCTTTCTTGGTACAACAGAATAGAAAAAATGCATGATAAAACAAACAGACTGCAGAAGTCTGCCGTCTCTGACTGCCTTGCTATTGTGGTTACTTTGTTAATCATGTTTGTGACAATGATATGCTAAAAGTTCCACATAAAGTCAACTCTTATGAAAAACAGGAAGTACTGTATGTGGAAAGGAAGTTTGAGAAAAAAACAAAAGCTTTCAATGGAAACTCCGTGAATCATAATTTACTGTACATATATATAAAAAAAGCTTCAGAAAACTTTGTGGCTTTAAAAACTGGCTGAAATGATTAGTGTAAATAGCGGAAGAATGTTTTTTAATGTGGAGTTTCTTAAATATACAGAGATGGAGGCAACACTTAGATACAATCTGATCATTCATGTAACTCAACAAAAGTCAGTTGTCGATACAGTACCATTTAAAAACGCTTCTATCAGTGCGGTAAAACTTAGTTTTAAGGTTTTAGCTAACATGTGAGAAGTACATGAGATCATCAGTTTTAGTATTGTTTTTCTGTTGATGTGATGGGAATCCTAGCACTAGAAAGAGCACAGAAACTCAGCTGAGTTTTTTTTTCCAATGTCAAAGAAGTAACATTAAGTCAGTAATTACTCAGTTTGCTGAGTAATCAGTCATGTGCTAACAAGCACTGGTGCTGTATGGTTTGCTGAGGATGAATAACACATTTCCCAAAATGAGTGACAGCATGTGAGAAACACATAACACACATACAGTAACTCCATCATTTTCTTTTTCAGTGATTGATTGTCTCTTCTTTTTTAAGAACTGCTGACAATCACCTGATTAGAATATTGTGGTCATAAATGTAGTCAGCTATATAAGTGCTCCAATCCAACCAAAGTCCACATAACCTACAGGGGGTTGTACTTCCATTCTTCACTGGGCACTTTAACACAGAGACAGGTAAGTTGCTGCAACACATGCCGACAACAGATACAACAAGACAAACAGGTAGAGCAGAATGGGGCCACAAGATGGGCTGGGGGCGGGGGAAGAATTGTCAGATGAAAGGAACTGGGGAATAGAGCGGATACTGAGGTATAAAATGACAGAGAAGCACTACTGAAAGGAAGAAGACGTGAAACACATCTACCTCAACCTGTGTGGTTTTCCTGTAAGTGACAAAAAATATCTACTTCGTGTTCTGTTCAGTCACCATGAAGCTGCTCCTGGTTGCTGCTGCCGTTCTGACTGTGGCCAGCTGTGTCAATATCCCTCTGGAAGACCTGGAGTTTCACGCTTGGAAACTTAAGTTTGGTAATTTTTTCCCCCTTTTTTGCATTGATGTTAAAAACTACCTTTGATGTCAACATTTAAAAAGAAATGTGTGCCAATGATGCCAATGTGGTGACGTTATGTGATGATTTACTTTGGTATATTTCATTTGCTGCATGCTAAAAGAAAATTGCTCAAGAAACTAAATGATTGCTTTTGATTTCTGTTGTACTGAAGATGAATTTTCTTTTTCTAATCTGTCTGACAGGAAAGTCCTACAACTCTCCATCAGAGGAGGCTAACAGAAAACAAATCTGGATCAGAAACCGCAAACTGGTGCTCGTGCACAACATGATGACAGATGAAGGCATCAGGTCCTACCGCCTTGGCATGACCTACTTTGCTGACATGGTATGGTCAGAAAAACTAATGTAATGTTGTGATTTCCCCCGCGAGGGAAATGGTTTGATGTGAGAATGTTTAAATGAGAGAACTTTGGTGTGTTCAGTCTCTTTGTTCGCTGCTCAAGAATAAGAGCAGACAGTGGAATGATTTCTTGAATAAACTGAAATGGAAGACAATTCGGTTTCGTTATTCAAGTCTCCCCACATTGGTGACTGACGACGTTGAGAATGAACGAAGAAATTCTCAGGGTCCCGGACTCACAGCGCTCAGAGCTGGCGAGCGCAGTGGCCGTTAAGCTGCCTGATTTCTGGCAGGATAACCCACGGTCGTGGTTTCTGCAAGCAGAGTCGCAGTTCGCGCTCGCAGGAGTAACGGTGGATGACACTAAGTTCCACCATGTCATCGCTAAACTGGACAACAGCACAGCTCGGTGCGTGCAAAGCTTGGTGGAGCAGCCACCCGCGACCGACAGGTACGGCAAGCTGAAATCCACCCTCATCAAGTTTTTCACCCCCTCGGCTGAAGTGAGGGCGAGGAGGATCCTGTCTTTGCTAGACCAAGGTGGACACAGGCCGAGCGCCCTGATGGAGGAGATGATACAGCTGAGAGGGTTGGACAACGATGATTTCATTTTTCAGTTCATCTTCCTCTCCAACCTCCCGGCGCATGCGAGAAGCACGCTGGCCGGCAAAAAGTGTCACACCCTGGAGGAGTTCCGGGAGCTGGCCCAGGAGGCAGACGGGATCCTGGACGCCTGCGGCGGGCAAGCAACCACAGCAGCGACCCGAGACAGCGGGGAGCCAGAGGCGGCAGAACCAGACTGGCCGACGACGGCGGCAACACGGCCGCGACGAGGGGGAGCCAATAGCCCGGCGACAGAGGCGCGGGCACGACACAGCGGAGGAGAAGATCTCTGCTTTTACCATCGGAGGTTCGCAGAGAAGGCACGCAGGTGTGTGCCGCCCTGCATCTTCAGGAGTTCGGGAAACGGCAAGACCGGGGGTCGCTAGCAGCTTCGACCCTCGGAGAACGCAACAAGCTGCTCTACATCACGGATGCGCGCTCCGGACGAGTGTTCCTCATTGACACCGGAGCACAAGTGAGCTTCATCACCCCAACATACGCGGACCGGGTAGCTGGACCCCACGGTGACGGAGCTACAGCGGCAAATGGCTCGAACATCAACACCTACGGGAGAAGGACCTTGCCTTTATGCTTACATGGCCGCACATATGAATGGACTTTTGTAGTAGCGGCGGTGAGTTTCAACATGTTGGGCGCGGATTTTTTGTGTTCACACAATCTGTTAGTTGATCTTGCTAATAGACGGCTGGTAAATGCACTCTCTTTTTACTCTCTCCCCTGTTCAGCTCGAGTGTCCCCGCCACCAGTACAGACCCACGTCGCTACAGCAGGTGGTAAGTTTCACACACTCCTCACCCAATTTCCAGCGCTCACTGTGCCCACTTTTTCAGCGACAGTCGCGAAGCACGGGGTGAAACACTTCATCCCCACTTCTGGTCCTCCCGTGTTTGCAAAAGCTCGGCGCTTGGATGCAGTTAAGCTCGCCATTGCGCGCGAGGAGTTCGCCAGCCTGGAGAGGCTGGGCATCGTTCGTAGGTCGAAGAGCCCGTGGGCTTCGCCGCTGCACATGGTACCGAAAGCCGATGGCTCCTGGAGACCGTGCGGGGATTACCGCAGGCTAAACAACGCTACGGCACACGATCGTTATCCCATCCCGCACATTCAGGATTTTTCGGTGCACCTGGCGGGGGCGCGCATTTTTTCAAAGATTGATCTAGTTCGCGGCTATCACCAAGTCCCGGTCCAACCGGAGGACATTCCTAAAACAGCGGTAATAACCCCGTTCGGACTTTTCGAATTTTTACGCATGCCGTTTGGTCTCAAAGGGGCGGCGCAAACATTTCAGCGGATGATGGATGCCGTGTTACGCGATCTCCCTTTCGTGTTTGTGTACCTCGACGACATTTTGGTCGCGAGTACTTCAGAGGACGAACACGAAACGCACCTCACAGCAGTTTTTAGGAGGCTGGGAGAGCACGGCTTAATAGTTAACCCAGCCAAGTGCCAGTTCGGCGTTGAGCGGATTGATTTTTTGGGTCACCGCGTCTCCCCGGAGGGAGCGGTTCCGTTACCAGAGAAAGTACGCGCGGTAGCGGATTTTCCCCGTCCACAAACGGTCAAATCACTACAGGAATTCTTGGGGATGGTGAATTTTTATAACCGGTTCCTGCCCCACGCAGCTCAAATCATGCAACCATTATATGCCGGGCTCAAAAAACAAAAGCCGACCCAGGCGGTCGAATGGTCCCCGGAGCGGGAGCGCGCGTTCACAGAGGTTAAAAAAGCCTTGGCTGACGCTGCGCTCCTGGCCCACCCAGACCCTGCAGCACGTATCGCGCTGACGACAGACGCTTCAGATTTAGCCATAGGGGCCGTTATTGAGCAACAGGTAGCCGGAGTTTGGCAGCCTTTGGCTTTCTTTAGCAAATCTTTAAGCGCGGCTGAGCGAAAATACAGCGCGTTTGACAGAGAACTGTTGGCGCTGCATTTGGCTATTCGTCATTTCCAGTTCTGGCTGGAAGGACGGTGCTTCACCGCTTATGTGGACCACAAGCCGCTCACATACGCCATGGCCAAAATTTCAGATCCGTGGTCCGGCAGGCAGCAGAGGCAGCTGGCCGCAATCTCGGAATTTACCACTGACATTAGGCACGTCGCGGGCAAATTCAATGTAGTAGCGGATTGTCTCTCACGCGCGTTCACGACCCCGACACGCGCAGAGGCAGAACGGGCCACCGTGACCGCGCCGCAGGAGAGCGGCACGGTGGCGCACGCAGCCCCGGTGCACGTGGGTATAGATTACGCAGCCATGGCAGCGGACCAGGGGGCGGACGCAGACGTGCGCGCGCTCCAGTCTGGACCAACAGGGTTGAGGCTGGAGAGCAAGTGTTTACAAACCGGTATGCCCCCCCTGATCTGCGACATGTCGACGGGGCGCCCGCGTCCGGTGGTTCCGGCCACGTGGCGCCGCCGTGTTTTTGACTCGGTCCACTCACTGGCGCACCCGGGGGTGCGCGCGTCGGTGAAACTAGTGGCGGAAAAGTTTGTTTGGCCGTGCCTGCGCAAGCACGTGAAGGAATGGGCAAAAACCTGCATTTCCTGTCAACGGGCCAAAATTCACAGGCACACAAGAGCCCCGTTAGAACCGTTCCGCATTCCGGCCAGAAGGTTCGACCATGTGCACGTCGACCTTGTGGGCCCCCTACCGGCATCACAGGGGTTCACGTATCTTTTGACAATGGTGGACCGCACCACACGTTGGCCGGAAGTGGTCCCACTGGCGACGACCACGGCCGCGGAGGTGGCTCGCGTTTTTTTAACGGCTTGGGTGGCGCGCTTCGGGGTTCCGTCGGACATTACGTCCGATAGAGGACCGCAATTCATCTCTGAGCTGTGGTCAGCGATGGCCAACGGCTTAGGAGCCAAAATTCACCGCACTACGGCTTACCACCCTCAGGCTAATGGTTTATGCGAGCGTTTTCATAGGTCTTTGAAGGCAGCACTCAGAGCGTCGCTCACGGATGCAGATTGGGTAAATAAACTTCCATGGGTTTTATTAGGGTTGCGTTCTGCGCCTAAAGAGGAGTTAGACGCCTCCCCAGCGGAGCTGGTATTCGCACAAACTCTGAGGCTGCCGGGCGAGTTTTTACCAGAGCACCCAGAGCCCCCACCTCTCTCTGCTCTGGGACCGTTAGTCGGCACGGGGGCAGACACGCTCCCGGGTCCGGTTCATCACGCTTTTCCACGAGTTTTCGTCCCCAAGGTTTTGAAAAATGCCGATTTCGTTTTTGTCAGGCGCGAAGCCCTTAAAGCAACGCTCAAACCACCTTACGAAGGGCCATTTCGAGTGCTGGAGGCAGGTGATAAGCAATTTGTGCTAGATTTTGGAGACAGAAAAGAGACAGTCAGTATTGACAGACTAAAACCTGCTTTTGTCATGAAGGACGTGTCTGTACCGGTCGCGGTGGCGCCTCGACGAGGCAGGCCCCCGCAGAGGGCAATTAACCACTCTCTTCCTCAGTCAACAGACCCGAAGCAGAACAGCACCGCAGGCAAGGCGGGGCCAACGCACAGCAGATTCGGCAGACGGCTGAAGCCCAAGCGGCGCACAGACTGAATGTTGGGGTTGATTATTCAGTAGTGAGTAAGGTGCTATTAAATTTTGGGAATTAGTCTGTTCTTCATCGTTTGGGGGGGGGTTATATGGCTGTGTTGTGAGACATGTATATGTTGGACACTGCATATGTGATTTAACCACGATGAAGGAGAGCCAGCCCCCTGCGGTGCGGAGCCACAGAGCCTGGACCCCCTGCGGAGGACAGGGGACAGAAGACTTCCTGACCACTGAGGCTTGAGAAGAGAGAAGGGGGAGTTATGTAAATAAAAGGCTAATGAATGTGAATAAAGAGACTTTGATATAGATGTGTGATTTCCCCCGCGAGGGAAATGGTTTGATGTGAGAATGTTTAAATGAGAGAACTTTGGTGTGTTCAGTCTCTTTGTTCGCTGCTCAAGAATAAGAGCAGACAGTGGAATGATTTCTTGAATAAACTGAAATGGAAGACAATTCGGTTTCGTTATTCAAGTCTCCCCACAATGTGATTATTATTAGAATGTAAGGGTACACACTAAGTGAAATTTACTATGAAGACCTTCTTTTGTTCTTTAGTGACATTTTGAACTTTGCCCCTCTTCACCAGGAAAATGAAGAGTACAAACGGCTTGTTTTCCATGGCTGCTTGCGGTCCTCCAACACTTCTCGTCATGGCTCTAAATTCTTCCATCTCTTCAAAAGCAATGATCTGCCCGAAAGTGTCGACTGGAGGGACAAGGGTTATGTCACTGATGTCAAGGATCAAAAGCAGTGCGGCTCCTGCTGGGCCTTCAGTGCAGTATGTACATATTACTCCCATTTGTTAATATGTTAAAGCTGTTCTCTGTTTTAACAAGCACTCACGCCTTCACTAGACTGGCTCGTTGGAAGGTCAGAACTTCAGGAAGACAGGGGAGCTGGTGTCTCTGAGTGAGCAGCAGCTGGTTGACTGCTCGGGTAAATATGGCAACAAGGGCTGCAATGGAGGCTGGATGAACCAAGCCTTCGAGTACATCCAAGCTAATGGAGGGATTGACACAGAGGAATCATACCCCTATGAGGCTGAGGTAAATACGAAGCAAAGCTGATGGGAAAAAAAGATGTTTGCACATGTAGTCTTGTTCATGTTATAAAATGTAATAAGTAGGGAATTCATGATAGCAATCTTTGTAAATCATGTGGGAAAGCAGAGCTGAAACTGAACTTTTTTAGACAGTATTAAACTGTATGGCCTTGAGAATAGGAGGTGAATAAGACTGCCATCTTGTGGATGCTTTAAATGCAAACACAATAACCAAGTCTGTCTCTAACACTGGCATACTCGGAAAAGGCTCTGTGTCTAATGAACACCCAACTATCACTTTCCAAATGTAACTTAGAGATTTATGATATATTTTCTTTCTTTTAGGATGGACCTTGCCGTTACAACCCAGCCAATATTGGTGCCACATGTTCTGGCTATGTTGATGTGGATGCTGGTGATGAAGATGCCCTGAAGGAGGCTGTCGCCATCATCGGACCTGTGTCTGTGGCCATCGATGCGTCTAACTTTTCATTCCAGTTTTATGAATCAGGTAGTCACGTCCAACCAAGTTCTGCAACAGTCAAATTCTTGTCATGTAAAAAGAAGCAATTTTTTCCAGATCTCTAAAGATCATATAATGTATACAATTTCAGGTGTGTATGATGAGCCTGAATGCAGCAGTTCTTCCCTGGACCATGGTGTGCTGGCTGTAGGTTATGGTTCTGAGGATGGAAAAGACTACTGGCTGGTCAAGAACAGGTAAAAACTTCTTTGCTGCACTAGATCACGATTCACATCAGAAATTGTGCAGGCTTCACACTTCACTTATTTTTAGCAACTGTCATTATTATTTAGTGGCTAAATTTTGTTCTAAGTATTCCAACAATGCAGTAATTGTAAGATTTTGCGTTTTTGTAGCTGGGGCCTGAGTTGGGGAGCAAATGGATACATCAAGATGAGCAGGAACATGGGCAACCAGTGTGGAATTGCTACTGCTGCCAGCTACCCTCTTGTTTAAGCAGGTGGGAACTAATTATTTCCTTTTGTTGTTTAAAGATGCCATTTTACCTTCCCTGCTCCTCTTTTAGGGGCTCCTGCTCAAAAATGACATGCCCAAACTAAATAGAGTATAATTCTGCAATTGTAAGCTCTATGTAAATTATCTTGGTGTCATAGTAAAGATAACACTTGTGAGATTCCCTCAGAGCTGTAAGAATCACCGTATATACTACTGGGTCAGAGTAAATGAAGATGGCGCACAGCAGAAAATGAAAAATTTCATTCCTGCCTAAAAAAATTGACATTCCTACAGTAATTATCCTTTTAGGTGATGTAGTAACTCGTACACTTTGACTGGTATATTGTCATGTGCTTTGTAATTCCAGGTCCAGACTTTCCTCAGCAAAGAGAATGGTCACTTAAAATGAAGAATGATTTTTAGAAATTATGTTATGCAAGAATACAACCCTTTCTCCCTCTGTAGTTAATGCACAGCCCATGCCACTGTATATATTGTGGAATTTAAACAGAAATAATTTAATAACAATTGTAAGAACTGTATAAAAAATAAAATATTTCACTTTGAAACACAGAAATGTATGTGTGTGTGGTGTTACATGGCTTATAAAACCCCCCCTTTAGTTTTAATATTAGAAATTGTGGTTTGTTGGTCACCACTGATATCCAGCATTGATAGATTTATATGACTGTTGACATTTTTTAAAGACTCAAACAATATTCAGCAGCTATTGAATGCTTTAGCATATCAATATAAAGCACAGGATATATGGGAATAAGGCACATAAACTTTTAAAAACCTATTAAAATTCCACTGTCCTGCCCACGGGACATAAATAACCATACACAGCTTTTTGTTGCCACAGAGTGAAATGTATTAAACTTGTTTTGAGTTGGTAGTTATGCCAAATTTATTGAAAAAAGTAGCATTCAAAAATTATACAAGTTTATATATACATATACAGTCATGTGAAAAAATTAGCACACCCCATTAAATATTCAGTTCTTTATTAATAAATGTTCACATATGACATGTTTACACAAAAACCCAAATGCAAAAACTGACTCAATTAGAATTAAACGTGCAAGCAGGTGTAAAGCCCCCCCCCCCCACACCCGCGGAACCCAGCGCCCGTCATACCTTGCTAGCTCAGAAAATTTCCCGCCATCCCTGCAAGGGCTGCATGAATAGTAAAGTAAACCACTTGGTGCAGAACTTCCTGTGAGCAGTAAGTGGCGCTATAACTTTTGTCAAATATTTTTATGTAGGAGCGTGCGGAGTGGGACTAATCTCCATCATAGCAATTCCGGTGAAAATCCAACACAGTTTGTCCAAGTTACAACTGTCCAGCATATTGCGATCAGGTAAACTTCGACATGTGGCCATGCTAACACTTACATTTTAGGTACATGTTGCAGACACCACAGAACTACAGAAGCGAGTCACCTTGACTTACGTTCCACATTTGGTGACCCTTGGGTTTCACACAACAATGTTCTACTATATAACCAGACTCATGCTATAGTATTCTAGTGTGCACATGTGGGATATCCACGACTGCTGTGGGGCTGCTGCTGGACTGAGTCCAACATCCTAGACGGAACCCCTGGATCACACAGTTTTGGTTATGACAGGCAACCATGTCATGCAGCTCTTCTGGTTGCCTTCAAGTCCACCACAACACATTCACAATTACAACAGATTAAATAGAAGAGCTATAATCATAACAAGCTAATTTGTAATCAAAACAAAGTGAACAATTTGATAAATGTTTCATATAGATTTAAAACAAATGACAAGTTCACACATTTTTCATAGTACTTGAAAATGATATAATTTCTGTACATTTTGAAAACTATTTTCAGAGTGCTGCACATTTTAATTTCATATGGTTTTATAGGGGAAGAATGATGTTTAGCATAACAAGAGAGGAAATAAAAAAAAAACCTATCTTTGTGCTCCCAGCTGTCTTCAACTCTGCCCTGTACATCTCCAAGTCATCACCCATCCATCTGTGAACTGCACTTGGGCTGCTGCAGAGACCTAAAGTTACTGAAAATTTCCTGTGTATATGGACTTACAGTTAAAATAAATAAAATTAAGAAATGGAGGAATGGTCGGAGTTGGGCAGAATGTTTACGTCTGAACTCCACATTGTATGTTGGTAGGGAGCCAGCCCGTTAACTCCTTAAAGGCTTGCCAAATAGCGTGCCTTTGCAATCCTGTTCAGTTTGGCGTAGTACTGTCCCTTTAAACTTTCCTTTGAACAGTCCATTTTGTGATTTTTTTTTTCCGTTCATTTTAGAGGTGCTGGCATGGAAATGTTGTGGAAGAGATGTTAGATTTTGAAAGATGTTAATTTGTCTAAACAGTGGTGAAGGTACCAGGGTGGATGTGCATAGGGGCACATTATCATGTATTGACCTGACTCTGGTATCTGATTCTTTAGTGAGCACCTGTGAATGGACGGTTATGAACAGGACAACTATGGGAAGTGATCACTTCCCAATACTTATAGTCATTAAAACTGAAGTATGTATACAAGAGGGAAGATGTTTGACAAGATGGTGTTTTGACAAGGCAGACTGGGAAAAATTTAGGCAATACTGTGTTCAATCTTGCCATTTGGTAACATTAGAAGGTGGCATAGAAGAGTGTTCAAGTCAGGTAACCAATCATATTCTGAATGCTGCAATAGCAAATATACCTAAGAATACAACACAGGGTAGGAAGAAGGTTGTACCCTGGTGGAATGACAAATGTAGTATTGCAATAAAAGAGCGAAACAAGGCATTCAGACAGCTGAGGAAGAATATGACTAGTGAAAACTTAATAGAGTATAAAAAGAAAAGGGCAGTAGCTCAAAAGATTATTAAAAACAGGAAAAGGTCAACATGGAGAGAATTTTGTTCCACCCTTGGTAGGAAAACAGAACTAGGTGATGTCTGGGGTATGTTTAAAAATGAGTGGGAAAAGGGTATCAGTTAAAATTCCAGCTTTAGTAGATGGAGACAAGATGGCTGTATCAGACAAAGAAAAGGCAGAAGTCCTAGGTAGAGCATTTGCAGCAGTGCATAGAGGAGACCATCTTGCTGAGAGCCATAGACAGCTAAGGCAGCATAAACTCAGAGAAAATGCAAACTTAAAAAATGAAGTGAAAGAGGACATGACTGTGTTAGACCTCGAGCTCACAATGTCAGCGCTTAAGAGAGCTTTGCAAGATAGTGGATACCACAGCTCCAGGATATGATCAGTTAAGCTATGCTATGTTCCGGCAGTTGCCTAGGCAATCAATGCAACTGGTGCTGAAATTGTTTAACAGGATATGGAAAGAGGGGGTTATCCCAAGTGGGTGGAAAAAGGCTGTAATTTTATCATTTAATAAGCCAGGGAAAGATCCAGCTCATCCAGGCAACTACAGGCCAATAGCATTAACGTCACATTTACTGTAAGGAAATGGATGGAGAAGGTGTTACTTTACTGACTCTCATATGTATTAGAGCAAAAATGATTAATAAACGACTATCAGAATGGTTTTAGAAGAGGAAGATCCACAGTGGATGCTCTAGTTAGGGTAAGTAATGATATTGAAAAGACTCTCAAAATGAAAGAAGTAATGGTTATAGTTTATCTGGATATTGAAAAGGCTAATGACTCACTGTGGAGGGACGGTCTTCTTATGAAATTGAATAAAATGGACATTGGTGGTAGGCTGTATAATTGGATAATGGATTTTTTTTTAACACACAAGACAATTAGGGTTAAAGTAGGATCAGAAGTTTCTAATTACTTTGAAATAGAAAATGGTGTTCCTCAGGGGAGTGTGATAAGCCCTGTTTTATTCAATATAATGATTGATGACATGTTTGAGGATCAAGAGGGATCCTTCAAAACAGCACTATATGCAGATGCTGGAGCCATATGGACGAGGGGAAGAAATGAGAAATTTGTGTTCAAAAACATCAGGAAAGCAATGGAGAAAGTGGAAAAGTGGTCATATGACTGGGGATTTAAATTTTCAAACAGTAAAACCTGCTATATGACTTTCACAAAAAAACGCAGAACTGGTACAGAACCATTAACATTATATAATCAACCAAAAGAGAAAGTCAGTGAGTTCAAATATCTAGGACTGTGGTTTGATAGTGCATACACATGAAGAGTTCAGGTTGAAAATCTGGAAACAAAATGCAAAAAAGTCATTAATCTCATAAAAGCTGTAGCTGGACACGAATGGGGTGCAGATAAACAGGCATTAACCCCTTGCACTCTGGTCAATTTCCCTAAAAACGCCAAAATCAAATCAAATCAAACTTTATTGTCATATTGCTGTACATACAACTGTAGTGCAGACAAGATGAAATTGCATTTCTCTCGGCATCCATATAAATAGAAGCAGCATGATTTAAGACACACTCACACATAGCTTCACCCCCACCCCACCCCACCCCTATCCATTCACACATCCCTGAGACATACTTGGGAAGAAAAACAAAACAAAACAAAACAAAAAAAACTAACTAACTATAATATACAAATAATACACAAAATGTCCGTAGGCGCAGTAGTGTGTATGAGAGATTCTGGGTCAACTGTTCAGCATCCTGACAGCTTGTGGAAGGAAGCTGTTGATCAGTCTGGTGGTTCTGCCTCTGATGCTCCGGAATTGTTTACCAGATGGAAGAAGTTCAAAGTGTTTATGCAGAGGGTGAGAACGGTCCTTGACAATGTTCAGTGCCCTGCTCCTACAACGGTTCTGAAAAAGTTCTTGGACAGAGGGGAGGGAGACTCCAATTACCCTCTCAGCCCCCTTGACTATCCTCTGCAGGGCTTTTTTGTCTGACATACTGCAGCTGGAGTACCATGTAGCAATGCAGTACGTCAGAACACTCTCCACCACACCTCTGTAGAAGGTCCTGAGGATGCAGATGGGGAGAGAGGCCTGTTTGAGTTTCCTCAAGAAGTGCAGTCTCTGCTGAGCCCGCTTCCTGATCCCCAAGGAATTCTTGCTCCAGGTCAGGTCCTGCGAGATCTGCACTCCGAGGAACTTGATGTTCTCCATTCTCTCCACTAAACGGCCGCCGATGCTGAGGGGGACGTGCTCAGGCTGTGACCGCCGGAAGTCGATAATCATCTCCTTCGTTTTGTCCACGTTGAGCACCAGATTGTTCTCCCTGCACCAGCCCTCCAGGTCTCTCACTTCTTCCCTGTACATTGATTCCTCATCCCTCTGAATAAGTCCCACCACCGTGGTGTCGTCTGCAAACTTAATAATCTGGTTCCCCTCGTGTCTGGATACACAGTCATGTGTTAGAAGTGTAAACAACAGTGGACTGAGTACACAGCCTTGAGGGGATCCGGTGCTCAGCGTGACAGAGTTGGAGATGTTGTTTCCAACCCGGACAGACTGAGGTCTCTCAGTCAGGAAATCCAGGATCCAGAGACATATGGCGGTGTTCAGACCGGGAAGGAGTAATTTCTCCATCAGTCTCTGGGGAATAATGGTGTTGAATGCTGAACTGAAATCAATGTACAGGAGTCTGGCGTAGGTGTCTTTCTGGTCCAGGTGGGTGATGACAGAGTGTAGGGTGGTGACTTTAACATCCTCCGTGGGGCGGTTTGAACGATATGCAAACTGGAGCGGGTCGTGTGATGCAGGGAGGCAGGCTGTAATGTGTGGTTTGACAAGCCGTTCAAAACACTTCATCACAATTGGTGTCAGTGCAACAGGACGATAGTCATTCAAACAGGACACAACTGGTTTCTTTGCCACCGGTACAATGATAGAGGTCTTGAAGCATCTGGGAACGATGGCCTGACTCAGGGAGATGTTATAAATGTCAGTCAGGACATCTGCCAACTCGCTCGCGCAGTCTCGGAGCACACGTCCCGGAATGTTGTCCGGACCTGCAGCTTTGCATGGGTTGACTCTGCTTAGGGTCCTCCGTGTGTCCGCTGTGTTGATGGTAAAAGCTGGTCCGACCAATGGTGGGGGTGGGCCAGCCCTCCCTCTGATTGTTGAGTTTGATGCTTCAAAACGTGCAAAGAAGTCGTTAAGCCTGTCTGGAAGCGAAGCGTCATCATCGTCGACCCCCTGCCTAGACTTATAGCCCGTCAGTGTCCGAACTCCCTGCCACATCTGCTTGGTGTTTCTAGTTTCACAGAGGTGATCCTGGATTTTCTCCGCATAGGCGCGCTTTGCCGCCTTAATTCCCTTTGACAGCGCAGACCTGGCTGAGTGGAGGGCGATCCTGTCCTTCGCTCTGAAGGCTGCATCTCTGGCTGTAAGCAGCGAGCGCACCTCTGCAGTCATCCAGGACTTATGGTTACCCCGCATAGTGATGGTCTTCACTGTAGTGACATCCTCTGTGCACTTTGCGATGTAGCTGGTGACCGTATCAGCATACTCCTCCACATCTGTCTTGTCTTTCTGGGAGGCTGCTATTTTGAAGACCTCCCAGTCCATGTGCAGAAAACAGTCTTTCAGTGCAGAGGTTGCACTCTCTGGCCAAATTCTAATTTGTTTCACTGCTGGCCTGCTGCGCTTCAATAAAGGTTTGTAGGCAGGCAGCAGCATCACAGATATGTGATCAGAAAGGCCAAGATGGGGGCGGGGTATCGCCTTATATGCATCTGTGTTTGTGTACACTAAGTCCAACATATTCTCTCTTCTGGTCTTAAAGTCTACACATTGTTTAAACTTGGGGAGCACAGTCTTTAGGCTGGTGTGGTTAAAATCCCCCGCAACCACCACAAAACTGTCGGGGTGTGAAGTTTGGATTTCACTAATCGTATTGTGCAGTTCCCCGAGTGCCTTCTTAGCATTAGCTTTAGCATTAGCGCTCGGCACTATGTAAACACCAGCTACAAACACGTTGCTGAATTCCCTCGGCAAATAATATGGCCAACAATTTACAATAAGGAACTCCGCCAAAGGAGAATAATGTTTCCCTGTTGGCACGGAACATCGCCATATCTTCCAGTTGAATGGCCTCGTTAGGAATGTTGCCGTGGAGCCATGTCTCGGTGAACGCAAGCACACAGCAGTCTCTCCATTCTCTCCGGGTTTCTCTCAGCAGACGCAGCTCGTCCAGCTTGTTTTCGAGGGAGCGGACGTTAGAGAGAATGAGCGACGGTACCGCTGCTCTGGAGGGGTTAGCCTTTAGCCTAGCATGGATCCCGGCCCTTTTTCCACGCTTTTGCTTGCGTTCGCTCCGCTTACGCCTCCTCCTCTCTCGGGTAGCTTCCAGCGGGGACTCCGCCAGAATTCCATGCTGGCGTAGAATGTCCAAGTCACAACTGATCGCCGCAATTCTTGCAGCGTGCAGTACCTTGATGTTTAATAAGGTCTCCCGGTTGTAAGTTTTACAGAATGTACGTCTGGGAAGATCAAAACACTCAAAACTCTCACACTCGCTGATGCCAAGAGGGGCCGCTGCGTCCGTGCGCGCTGCCGCCATCTTATCTTAAAAAAAAAAAAATAACATACCCAAAGTAAATCAAAAGCTGTTCTTCAACCCTTTGCAGCACCTTCATGGGGTTGGTCTCATTTAAAAGAAAACACTTTGAATTTTTTGGCAAAACAGTCATAATCTCTCTAAGTGCTCCTTCCACTGACTAACAGTAATCTAAACATACTGAACTTGAAGAAAATAAATTTCGCCTGGGTGTTTTTTTTGGATACAAATGCTTGCAAATAATACACAGCTTCAGATACTGGCTGGAAAATGCAACAGAAATGTAGAAATAAGTGTTATCCAGCTGAGGTCAAAATTTTGTAACAATACCACAAAAAAATGAATATATTACACAGCTTTTTCCTTAGGTAGTTCCCAGGCGTTTTTGAACTGTGCCAAATTGTGCCAAATGGCACAGTTTGGAAAAACGTCTGTAACTTTTGAATGATTCAATATAGAAGCTTCATCTTGGGCTCTAATGAAAGGTGAAGGGCTGTGTGTGTGTGTGTGGGGGGGGTTGTTTATTCATTCATGAATGAATGAATGAACAAACAAGCCCCCACACACAAAGAAGCATGCCACGTAAAAAATGTGTGGCTTTTTTTTACAAGAAAAAATAACCTACAGTGCACTAAAAATTATACTAGAATATTTGTAATGTAGAAGATAACAACCCCCACCCCACCTGCTACAGAGGACGGACATCGCCTATCGCTACATGACGGAAAGCGGTGACGATGCACCGCGGTCTACTACGCACAGTTGGACTAAAATATCTGCAATATATCTGCAATCTGCTACAGAAGAGTAGCGGGGGTGGGGTGGGGGTGGGTGTTTGCAACATGACGGACCCAGACCGGAGCGGTCCGGGTCCGTCATGTTGCGATAACGCACAGTTGTAATTTACCGATCGGTCAAAAGTCATTTGGATTACAATTTTCAGGGATAAAGAATAATTTAGCTTATAACACTTACCTGTCCACAACAGCAATGTCGCTGGCGAACTTCTCTTCCTCATTGTCAGACGAACATGACGCTGGTCCGCTTGTTACGGACTCGTGGTTCTGGTCACATGACCCGGTCAAACCATAATTCCATTATTGCGGTTTTGCGCTTCCATGATTGCGGTTTTGGCGAACGATTTTTCAAAACAAATAAGAACAGTAGTTAGAAAAAAAGACTGGCGAACGCCTGTGTGTCACCCAGCCTTACACAAAACAGCTTTCGAACTTCTGTGCTTCAATTGGCTGGCTGTATTCGCAGCCGTTGGTAGGCGGGTCCTTCTTGCTAGGTTTTCAGTCATTGGTTCTTCAAGGTTTCAGAAACCCAATTCAAGGCTCTTATTAGTCGAATGAGAGGTCAGTCACATCTAAACCAATCAAAGCACTCCTTTGGCTTTCTGTTTGCGGCTGTGTCTGTAGTGGAAGAACGGAAATGCAGCTTTTTTTTTCAGTGCGCTCTAGGACGCAGCACCCTCGTGCGCCCTCGTGCGCTCTAGGACGCAGAGACGTGTCCGCCCGCGATACACCGGAGTGCAACAGGTTAACTGGCGCCTAGCGGCTGCCCCGGCCTTGGATGCACTCTGCAGAGCGTGCCCAAATGCCAAGTCACGTTTCGTTACCTTGTATTCATACATGTGTAATGACAATAAAGTTGAATCTCAATCTCAATCTCAGTCTCAACTGACATTTACAGAGCACTAATGCAATCGACAATAGACTACGGATGCATGATTTATGGAGCAGCAGCAAAGACGACTCTGGAAAAAATAGACAAAATGCAGCATCGAGCGCTTCGCCTGTGCATTGGAGCCATCAAAACAACACCAAACAATGCGGTTTTAATAGAAGCAGGAGAAATGCCACTGGATTTGAGAAGAGATAAACTTGCATTATCATACTGGGTCAAGCTGAAAGGAAGTGACAAAGCAAATATTTCAAAAACAACACTACAAGACTGATGGGAATACTCTAACTTCCAGTGACATGGGTTTGGGTGGACAATTGAAAGAAGGACCAGAATGTGTGGGCTGCATTGATATAGCTAACACCAGTCCAGTGAGTAATGTTCCCCCTTGGCTGTTTCCGGGAATAGAAGTAGACGCTAGTCTGCTAATGAGGGAAAAGGATTGGCATATGAGTGAAGTTGGTGTTAAAACAAGCATTTACCTCAGGAACAACTACTATAACTTCTTACAGCTCTATACTGATGGTTCAGAGAATAAAGAGAGCTCTGTTGGAGTTGGAGTATACATCCCAGAACTTAAAGTGACCATCGCAAAAAGACTCTCCAGCATTACATCCGTGTTTACAGCAGAGATGGTGGCAATAATTATTGCTTTGCAGTGGGTGGAGGAGGTCAGACCGGACCGGGTGGTGGTGTGCACGGACTCACTTGCAGCGCTAAAAACCATACAGACACTAAAATCTACAAGGGAAGACCTGGTGATTGAGCTATATCACAGTTTATTTAGGGTACACAGGGGTGGTGGACAAGTTCAGTTTTGTTGGGTTCCTGCACATGAAGGGTTGAAAGGGGATGACTGTGCAGACAAATTAGCAAAAAGTGCTCTTGGAAAAGAAATAACTATACCATTGTCTCTTGGAAAAGGTGAAGGGAAAGCAGTAATCAAGAAAAAAGGAACTAAGCTATGGCAAAAAAGATGGGATGAAGATCATAAAGGTAGATTGTATTACAAAATACAAAAATCTATTGTAATAAAGAATTTCATAACAACCAAAAGGAGAGAAGACATCATTATGGCAAGACTCAGACTGGATCACACACGTTTAAATGGCACTTTATTCACCATGGGGAAAAGCGAAAGTGACAAATATAGAGAATGTGGAGTAAAAGAAAATGTCGAGCACATCTTATTACACTGTCACAAATACGGAAATGAATGACAGATAATGGAAAATGAAGTTTGAGAAGCTGGTAGGGAATGGGATTTAACTGGGATTCTGGGAACAGATGGAGATGGAGAGGCAATAAGAATCACGAGGAGGGCTCTTTTCTCTGTTTTAAATAACACAGGATTAAGTCATAGAATTCAGGGGTCGGGCTCAGATGACATAATGTTACACACTCTTGTACAGTAGGAGGCGGTATGCACCTTTCAGTTGTTTGCTATCCGTCAGTAACCAAGAGAAGAAGAAGAAGAAGAAGAAGAAGAAGAAGAAGAAGAAGAAGAAGAAGAAGACTTCACCTCCCAGAATGCATTAGGTGTTTGTCACGTGGGCTGGTTTTCGAACACAGCCAGTCTTGTGCTGAAAAGCAGAAGTAGTCACAGCCCACGTTTGCAAATTAACAAAGTGAAAACAACCATGAGAAGAGAGCCAAAATAACTTTCAACCACACTCCTTTATCAACGGTGGTGTGTTCAGAGCATTTTTATAAAGGTACATTATGATTTACAGCATATAAGTCCGTTGTTGTTGCTGAGTGGTTAAAACTTGCTTACTCATAGCTTTTAGGCTACGTTAGCAGTGTTAAGCTAAATAAAGCTAAGCTAAGCTAAAGAAAAAAAGCAATATCCGAATAGCTAGAAAAAGTTACCGCTTACACACTTGTGTAAGTGGGTTTAATTGGTTCTACACCAAAGTATTTTCTTAGCATTTCCTTTCCTTTGTCACTTCCTTCCTTTGTCATTTCCTTTGTCACTCTGTTTAACATGCTTTTTAAACATCTGGATTTTAATGGGACACACGCCAGGCTTTTATTTGTGGACTTTTCTTCTGCCTTTAATACAATCCAACCACATATTTTAGTTGAAAGGCTCCTGCAACAATTTGATTTGAGCAATAATCTGGTGGGTTGGATTCTGGATTTCTTAACCAACAGGACGCAAAGAGTAAGGATCAATGGCACATTGTCTGACCTAAAGTGCTCTTCTACTGGCTCTCCTCAGGGGTGTGTGTTGTCACCATTACTCTTCATCCTGTACACAAACATGTGTCGGAGCAGACATGACAACAGACACATTATAAAGTATGCTGATGACTCAGTCATTGTCAGTCTCCTCCAGGATGGTGAGAGTGGCCACGGCCCAGTAGTTGATGACTTTGTTCACTGGTGTGAGGATTCCTACCTGCAGCTGAATACAACAAAAACTAAAGATATGATTATTGACTTTAGGAGGAAAACTCCCAGGCACAAAGTCACCATACTAAAAGGCCAGACCACCGAATGTGTACAATCGTACAAATATCTTGGGACGATTATTGATAGTAAATTAAACTTTGAAGTGAACTGTGAAAGGGTGTGCAAAAAGGGTCAGCAAAATTTGCATTGTTTGAGGAAACTTGCACGCTTCCAAATTGACCGAACCATAATGACTATGTTTTATCGGGCTTTTATTGAATCTGTTTTATCCTTTTCTTTAATGTCATGGTTTGGTCAGATAAAACTGAAACAGAGGAAATCCTTGGATCAGGTAGCTAGATGGTCCAGTTGTTTGCTTGGTGAGTCACAGCTGAGCCTGACATCCCTGTACACCAGACAAGTACAGAGGATGGCCGACTCGATTTTAAATGATGACTCCCACCCTTTGCACTGCAACTTTCAGCTTCTTCCCTCCAGATGGAGGTTTGCTGTCCCAAAAAGCAAAACCCAGCGCTACAAAAACAGCTTTGTCCCTGCTGCTGTCAAAGAGTTGAACAAGCTATAAAAATTATATTGTACATATTTTATATTTACCTATTTTGTAAGATGTGTGCCTGTGTTTGTGTCTATGTTGAATGTAATTAGTGGCTTGTAAATATGAATGTCACCAGACTGCAAAACAAATCTACCTACGGGTACAAATAAAGTAACCTGAACCTGAACCTGAACCTATGAAGGGAAAGGCAAGGGGTGTCACGCCTGAGCGCTGATTGCCACCCGCGCTCAGGTTGTCCAGTTTTCCTCCAGCTCCACCTCATTCCGTGCCTGGTTTTACGGCCTCCTCCGAGGCTCTAGTCTGACAGCGTCTCGGCAGACTTCCGGCTGTCAAACACAGCTGCTCCGGGACAGCTGTCTGTTATTATTAATTACCTTCCCCGCTCCTGATTGGCTTCCGTCCATCATTTAAGGGAACAGCTGAGAATCACTCCTCGCTGCGACCTAAATGGAGGAAAGACGTACATTGTGTTTCCGCGACTGGAGTTCCTACGTCCAACTCCAGTTCCCTCGGTGTTTCTGTTCCTCATCCTCCTGTAAGTGTTACTGCTCAGTGTGGGTTTCTTCCTCGCTGCACTCCTTAGCCTCTCACCCTAGTTGGAGTTCTACCTTGTGTATGTGTGTATTTTTGCCCCTCGTGGCTCTTTACTTTGCCATTTGTGTATTCTGTTCCTTTGTTAATAAAGTTACGCAAACTCACTGGTCGCCTATAGCGTCTCCTTAATGGCTCGCGAGAGCCATTCATGACAGTAGGTCGCAGCCTAACTGAGACGCCAGAGACCGTGAGTGTAACTAATTTGGACTTGTTGTCTTTCACCCTTCTTCTGGGTACTGGCGAGCTGGAGTTATGTCGTCCTTCAGGAGGCGTGTGCGGCGCCCAGGCTATGAACTCACAAAAGCCCTGGGTTACGTGTATGGGACGCTTTTCACCGCGGGCCTCTATGACACTCCCAGCGATGTACGCTGGCACCTGGACCTCGCTGAGGATATTATCAACGGCCTTCCTCGCTGCTTCCAACATCCCGAAGTTAAGGCGAGGAGGGCAGACATCTCTGCGCTCCGGGAGAAACTCCTTGGGCTTGAGGAGAACCCCGGCAGGAAGCCGAAGACAAGGCACCATCGCTCCTTGCTTCAAGATCCCGCTCCAGCCTCCGATCCAGCCCAGGAGTTCACTCCACCCAGGGGTCACCCTCATGAAGCAGTGACGTCAGCCGGGATTCCCCCGGAGAGAATACAGGTGACAGCAATCTGCATTCAGGACCGAGTGACTGCTGCTCGCTCCGCCGCCCATCCCACTGCAGTCATGAAGCACGTGACGGCGGCGGTCAGGCTGGTAGAGAAGAACCCTGAGCTGCATGATTATCTGGAATACGCTGACCTGCTCGCTTCAGTTTCTGCGCAGGAGCGGCGTTTCCCTAATATCACATTCGCCTCGCCCTCGGCCAGAAGACATCACTCCCAACCCTCTCAGACACCTCAGCGAGAACCCCGTCCGGATCCAGCTCCGGGTAGTCACACGAACTCTGTCTCCCTGCCAGCTGTTGCCTCCGTGTCTCACCGAAGAGGTAAATCAGCCGTTTCTGGGTCATCTCTCCCCGCTGACCCGTCAGCTTCTGGTTCCCGGTTCGCCTCGGCCATTTCTCCCTCCTCTTCGACGCTCACTCCAACTGTTGTGAGGTGCATGAGTCCGTCTCCGGATGCCCCCGGTCCTGATCCAGTGCGAGAGGCTCCTCCTCGTCTTCCCAGAGGGTCCTCCACTTCCATCCAGCGGGGGAAGGGAAGACTCAAGTCCACTGTGGCGGGTTCCACCGGTTCTCCGGGAATCAGGCAAGTGCCTTTTCATTCTCTTCCTCTATTTGATGAATTGCCTTGTTTGATTCCTGGAGGTGGAGTTTGGGGTTCACAGTCCCCTGAGCTCTCTCCACCTGCTGCAGACATAAGATATGAACCTGCGCCTTCTGTGTCTCTCCCCCCTGAGCGTTCCCTGGTTCTGGGACTACACCACCGGACGAGGAGGGAGCCTGCGGCCCTGGGAAGCCTGATTCCATCCCTGCAGCCACGTCGTGGGCAGAAGAGGAGGTCGGACTGCCACTTGGAACCTGTGCCGATGATCAAGCGTCCCCGGGTCTTCACGGAGGAATGGTTCGGCCCAGCAGAACTCAGATCCCCTGCCACCATGCCGTGCGGGCCTTTGACGTGGACTTCGGCGCCGGGAGATCTTCAGACTGTGGGAACCATCATGCCGGCTGCGGAGCCTGTCGCAGTCGAGTGGGAGCCGGAAGACGAACTCCTGCATACTGAACCTGGATCGTCAAAGTCCTGGACGGCGTCTG
This sequence comes from Pholidichthys leucotaenia, assembly GCA_020510985.1. Lineage (NCBI taxonomy): Eukaryota > Metazoa > Chordata > Actinopteri > Cichliformes > Pholidichthyidae > Pholidichthys > Pholidichthys leucotaenia. Next base: position 127,179,516 of record CM035842.1, on the reverse strand, counting down.
AACTTGAGATCAGGCAAGTGCTCAGTGTTGTCTTTGTCTTTTCCATTATTGAGCATTTTTGCCTGTCTCTTGGGGGGGCGAGCCGGGTGCAGCCATCCACTGCATCCAAGCTTGTCTCGCCGGGTTCTGGCGCTTCTGGTGATCCTGATCCCAGTTCCTTTTGTTCTTCTGAGCCTTTCCCCAGGGTCACCGGAGACGAATCTGCTCTGGTTGTCACCACGGAGGTTCTGGTTCTGTGCACGGAGTTCGCCTCTGACGCTGCGCCGGCCCAATCGGGGCCCACTGGGAGTGCTGCGCCGGCCCAATCGGGGCCCACCGGGAGTGCTGCGCTGGTCCGGTTAAAGGCCAGTGAGGGAACTGGAGGTTCGTTTTCCCCAGACGTCGGGCTGATTCTGTCCCTTGCCTCCGTCTTCTCTCCTCCAGGTGCTGTTGGGGTTCCCCTCATCTGGGTCACTTTCCTCCTGCTCTCTCCCTCGGTGAGGAAGCCGCACCTAAGCTCCTCCTTCTGCTCTCGGTGGTCTGAGGATACGGGACAACCGCCTGCGGAACCGTCTGGTTGGTTCTGCGATCTGGGTCGGCCTCCTGAGATACTGTGTTCCCAAGCCTGGGACTCGGGTAGGCCGCCCGAACTGTGGATGTCGCTCCTGGCCAGGTGGAATCCGGGTCTGGGTCGCCCGCCGGACGAACTGTCATCTCTTGCCCCTCTCCACCTGCCGGCATCCCGGGAAGGATTGACTGTTTAGTAGTTTTGTGTGTGGATTGCCCTTCTTTGTGTATTATTAATCAGGACACAAATTTTGCCTTGTCCACGCCCTTAGTTGTGTTTTTGTTCCCTTATTTTTCATGACTGTCGTTATGTCCCCGCATCTTGGGTGTGGTCATTTTGCCTTGCCTTCTGTAGTTCTTGTTATCTATCTTGTGGTCATTGCAGAGGGCGGGGATGGCTATCTTATTTTGGACAATGTAATCGCCAGGTGCTTTTTTTTTTCTCTGTCTTTTCGCCCCAGAAATTTGCAGAATTTTGTTTTCTTGTAATTTGTTACTTTTTCTAATACATTTGAAACCTTTTTCTCATGTCTCTATAGAACTAAGCAGACATGCGTTCCTTCTTGTAAATTTGCCCCTTTTTTTGTATACTTTGCTGTGTTCTGAGTTAGGCCTCCATGTTCACCTTTTTATTTTCTGATTGTAACAATCTCTTTGCCTGCTCTAGAGTACGTTTTTTTCTTTCTCCCTTTTCGCAGTGTTGTTCGAGTGTATCTGTATTTTTTTGTGGCCTGTTGAGCGGCCGGTGTCATATCCTATACTGTTACCTGGGTTTTTTTTTTCTTTCTTCCCTCGTTTCTCTCCCCCCTGACCTGGCCCCCCGCCGCCCTCCCTGGGCCTTCCCTTGGGGGGGGGGGGGGGGGCTAAGCCAGCGTCGGGAGGCGCGGCTCGGCGGGAGAATACTGTCACGCCTGAGCACTGATTGCCACCCGCACTCAGGTTGTCCAGTTTTCCTCCAGCTCCACCCCATTCCGGGCCTGGTTTTACAGCCTCCTCCGAGGCTCTAGTCTGACAGCGTCTCGGCAGACTTCCGGCTGTCAAACACAGCTGCTCCGGGACAGCTGTCTGTTATTATTAATTACCTTCCCCACTCCTGATTCCTGGTTCCAAGGTTGTCATAGTCAGGAGCGGCACTGGGGTTAAGCTCCCAGTGCTCATAAAATGCTCCTTATGGCGTGCGTCTCGAAAAGCCTCTGGCAACTAAGTCCAACTCCTAGCCTGCCCGTGTGGTTTAGTCTCTAAGCCCGGCGGAACTGCTTTTACTAATAGGAGAAGGGGCGAGGGCGGATCTCTGGCGCCTTAAAACCAGATGCTTCGGGTAGATGGTGGCTCGTCAACCTGGGAAGGTAGCCCATCTAGGGGAAGGTAAACCCTGATTTCAAACCTCTGCTGCCTTGCGGCATACCCGGTCACGGGAAAGGCTTCGGGAGTCAACCCTGAGGAAAAATCCGGAGTCGGAGCCCCTAAGGCAGTTCTATGTTGTGCTCAACATCGTTCTGGCAGCTCCTGCAACGGCGCTGGTGCCAAACTGTAGCAGCCCTGCTGTTCCTTTGGATTCATCAGTGACGTGGAGAGGGGGGACATGCTGCATGGGCAACATCTTGTCCTCCATATCTTCCTGCCCAGGCTTGAATCCTACCAACGCCCAACGCTGGAAGGTAGAACACCGGATCACTGGAGAGGACACTCCAGCTTCGCCTTTGGCGTAGACAAAACACGGGGAATGACAGTTACCGGTTATAAGCCACTGCTCAATTGGCGTAGAGCGTGGCGCCAGGGGTTGTTCCCGACGGTGGGAGGGATCATCAGATCTCACTGGACAGCTACTGCCCGCCTCAAGCTGGGCAGCCCCCAGCCAATAAGGTGTTGTCCCGCCACAGCTTGCTTTCCTCATTGGGTGCATGGGGATAAGGAGAAATCCAAACAGCAGGCTGTTTGGAAGTTTTTCACTTCCGCTTCTGAGAGAGAGCAGACGCTTTTCTTCCCTCTCCCTCCTAATCCTCTCCCTCCTGATCCCAGCTTGCAATGTCACTCTCTCCTGGCTGAATCTTAATCCAAATGGAAATTATGGATCTGGAAAGTGACTTATATGCGATTGTCACCACTTTAAAAAGTAGAAGATCGGGTCAGGGGGAACCCAAGGGAGACTCATGGTATTGGAATTCATGTGTCTGTGTGATTCGACTGAGATTGAACTGATCACAGGATCTTCTGTTTGGCCCCTGGAGTTTTCCTAGTGTATCGAAATTATCTGGGTGAGCTAATCAAATGCGGACCCCGGCGTAGCTCCCTTAACAAATTCAACAATTCGTCCAGCTGGGGGGAGCACTGACTGTCAGCGGCAGGATTAACATGGAATTTACTATCTGGCATGCATTGAAGAGAGAACGAACTCTCTGGACATGTTTTACCTATGTTTCGGTAGGTGGATAACATCTGTGGATCGCTGAGTGCTCTCCAGAGAATGATCTAAAGTATGATTCAAGCCTGTATGAAATTGAAGCACAGAATCGAAGAGAGAGAAATTTTTTATTCTCTGAGTGCACTGTGCAGATTTGACCTTGTGTTTTGGCGCCTTTGTTTACATTCCTCCTCGATGAAGATAACGCTGGGAAGTGGCTTATGTCTACCCATACATCAACAATCAGTTGTTGTCGTCAGCGGATTGGTCTCTCGAGGACATTGCCCATGTGCCTTCTGCAAGGAAGAGGAAAAGAGAGACAGACTCTGATCTCTGACTTGTTTATAAGTCACATGATTATAACATCTATCCACTGCCTGGAGGCGCCCTCTGCTGCTCACTAACAACTGTTACACTCACACTACACAATGACATGCAAATATACACACACTGCTCTCCCTCCCTCTGCTGTGTGATTGTATCTATCGTCTGCTAATGTGCATAGAGGGTTTTTTTCTGTGTAATCAAAATTTGGCTCATAAGCTTATATGAGCTTATACGAGCGTGATTCTGATAACTATGTTTTTTCTCTCTGCCTATTGTGTTTCCCCCCCCCCTCCCCCCTTTACCCCCACTGCAGACAGGCGCCTCTATGGCTGCCGTGTCATTGGATGCGCCTAATGTGCGCGCCCAATGTCAAGTCAAATTCCTTGTGTGTTTACTTGTAAATATACTTGGCAATAAAGCTGATTCTGATTCTGATTCTGAGAACCTTCGCACCAGGCAAGACAATAAAACAAAAGAGACCAACTCTAAAACTGGGAACTTGGAACATCCGCACTATGATGACAGGACTCGCTGCTAACCTCAAGGACATCAACGACACCAGGAAGACTGCCATCATCAATAATGAGCTGAAGAGACTGGGAGTGGATATCGCCACTCTCCAGGAAACACAGTTAGCTGATGCAGGCACACTGAGAGAGAAGGACTACACGTTCTACTGGCAGGGAAAGGGCAGTGACGAACACAGGGAACACGGAGTGGGCTTCGCAGTGAAGAACACTTTGCTGAAGATGGTGGAACCGGGCAGCACTGGCCCTGCACGACTCCTCACCCTCCGCCTGAACACCACTCAAGGCCCAGTCACCCTCGTCAGTGTGTATGCCCCAACACAGACAGCCACACCAGAGGCAAAAGACGAGTTCTACGAGAATCTCACAACAACTGTCAGGATCATCCCCAACTCTGAACAACTCATTCTCCTTGGAGACTTCAATGCCAGAGTGGGTGCTGACCACGACTCCTGGCCCTCCTGTCTTGGACCTTTTGGCGTGGGCAGAATGAACGACAACGGACAGCGGCTGCTCGAGTTCTGCACATATCACGATCTGTGCATCACAGACTCGTTCTTCAAGACCAAGCCCCAACACAAGGTTTCCTGGCAACATCCGCGCTCAAAGCACTGGCACCAGCTAGACTTGATCCTGACCAGGCGCACCTCACTGAAGAACGTGCTAATCACCCGTTCATTCCAGAGTGCAGATTGCGACACAGACCATTCATTGGTGTGTTGCAAGGTCAAGCTGCAGCTGAAGAAATTCCATCGTGCTAGACAACCTGGAAAGGCACGGATTGACACCAGCAAGATGGCCCAACCAGAACTTGTTGAGCAGTTTGCCTCCACCTTTGAGAAGGAACTTGGTGTACCACAAGGAGGAGAATCTGCAAAGCAGAAGTGGGAAGAGCTGCGAAACACCATCTACCGCACAGCCTTGGCTACCTTTGGGAGGAAGACCTCGAAGTCACAGGACTGGTTTGATGCCAAGTTGACCGAGATGACCCCCGTCATTGAAACCAAGCGCTCAGCACTTGCTGAGTACAAGAAGTACCCAAACGAGAAGAATCTCCAGATTCTCAGGGCTGCGAGAAGCAAAGTTCAGCAGACTGCTCGGCGCTGTGCCAACGAGTACTGGACTCAGCTCAGCCAAGACATTCAAACCGCTGCCATAACAGGGAACATCCGTGGTATGTACGATGGCATCAAGAAAGCACTTGGTCCGGCTCAGAGCAAGACGGCCCCCCTCAAATCTTCCACTGGGGAGATGATCACAGAGAAGAACAAGCAGATGGAGAGATGGGTGGAACACTACTCCGACCTCTACTCTAGACAGAACACCGTGACACCGTCAGCCCTTGATGCCATCGACTGCCTGCCATCCATGGACGAACTTGACGCCGAGCCAACCATCGACGAACTCAGTAAGGTCATTGATAGCTTGGCCGCTGGCAAGGCACCCGGCAACGACGGCATACCCCCTGACCTGATCAAGCACTGCAAGACCGCCCTACTGCTGCCATTGCATGACGTCCTCTGCCAGTGCTGGAAGGAAGGTGCCGTACCACGGGACATGAGGGATGCCAAGATCATTACCCTCTACAAAAACAAAGGGGAGAGAAGCGACTGCAACAACTACAGGGGCATTTCCCTCCTCAGCGTTGTTGGCAAAGTCTACGCACGAGTTGTTCTCGTTCGTCTACAGAAGCTTGCCGAACGTGTCTACCCCGAGTCTCAGTGTGGCTTCCGCGCTGAGCGATCAACGGTAGACAGGATATTCTCCATTCGCCAACTCCAGGAGAAATGCAGAGAACAGAACATGCCTCTGTACGTCGCCTTCATCGACCTCACCAAAGCGTTCGATCTGGTCAGCAGAGAGGGCCTTTTCAAGATCCTGCCAAAGATAGGATGCCCACCAAAGTTGCAAAGCCTCATCGAATCGTTTCACACCAACATGCAGGGGATAGTGCAGCACGATGGCAACGTCTCAGAGCCATTCAACATACGCAGCGGAGTGAAACAGGGCTGTGTACTTGCGCCAACCCTCTTTGGGATTTTCTTTGCTATGCTCCTGAGGCATGCCTTCAGCACAGCAACAGAGGGAATCTACCTGCACACAAGATCTGACGGCAGGCTTTTCAACCTTGCCCGCCTGAAAGCCAGAACCAAAGTACGCGAGGCTCTAATCAGAGATATGCTGCTCGCAGACGACGCTGCAGTCGCAACCCACACACAGCAGGAGCTTCAGACCCTGATGGACCGCTTCTCCCAGGCATGCAAGGACTTCGGGCTTACCATCAGCCTGAAGAAGACTAACGTCTTGGCGCAAGGCACGGAAGCACCACCAACCATCACCGTTGATGACTACAAGCTGGAGGTCGTGAATCAGTTCACGTACCTGGGGTCCACGATCAGCAACAACCTCTCCCTTGATACAGAGATCAACAAGAGGATTGGAAAATCAGCCTTCACACTCGCTCGCCTCACCACACGAGTGTGGGAGAATCCCAAACTCTCTGTCAAGACGAAGATGGCAGTGTACAACGCCTGCGTCATCAGCACACTGCTCTATGGGAGTGAGACGTGGACAACATACGCCCGGCAGGAAAAGAGACTGAACTCCTTCCACTTGCGCTGCATTCGCCACATCCTGGACATATCCTGGCAGGACAAAGTGCCCAACACAGAAGTTCTGTCCCGCGCCGGCCTTCCCTCCATGTTCACTCTACTCAGGCAGCGCAGGCTCCGCTGGCTAGGCCACGTTCACCGTATGGAGGATGGCAGAATCCCCAAAGACGTCCTCTATGGAGAACTGGCAACTGGCAGGAGAGACGTTGGCCGCCCACAGCTGCGCTTTAGAGACGTCTGCAAGAGAGACATGAAGGCCCTGGATATCAACACAGAGCACTGGGAGGACCTTGCAACGGACCGCTCCAAATGGAGAGGCACCCTGACCAGACAGCTCAAGGCGGGTGAAGAGAGACTGACTGCTGCAGCAGATGAAAAAAGGACCCGCAGGAAGAACCGCCACAGACCCAGCAGCACGGAGACCACCCACAAGTGTGACCTGTGTGACAGGGACTGTCATTCGCGCATCGGCCTGTTCAGCCACAGGCGGTGCTGTTCCAGCAGAGTAGACGTTTAGGATTCTCTTCCATGGTCATCATAGACCGACGGAGGCTGACGACTCCTGATTGGCTTCCGTCCATCATTTAAGGGAGCAGCTAAGAATCACTCCTCGCTGCGACCTAAACGGAGGAAGACGTACATCTTGTTTCCGCGACTGGAGTTCCTACGTCCAACTCCAGTTCCCTCGGTGTTTCTGCTCCTCATCCTCCTGTAAGTGTTACTGCTCAGCGTGGGTTCCTTCCTCGCTGCACTCCTTAGCTTCTCACCCTAGTTGGAATTCTACCTTGTGTATGTGCGTATTTTTGCCCCTCGTGGCTTTTTACTTTGCCATTTGTGTATTCTGTTCCTTTGTTAATAAAGTTACGCAAACTCACTGGTCGCCTATAGCGTCTCCTTAATGGCTCGCGAGAGCCATTCATGACAAGGGGGACTACTGAATTGCTAAGGATATATTTCACCAGCCGCTACAATATTAAGTTATGTTCCCAATTATGTACCTGGCAACTTAAGATGACCGAAATTCACAAAGTCAATGACTTTAATCCGTCAGCAGCCTTCAGACAAACTTAACATGCCAGCATTTGGACTTCAAAATAAGGGAGGTTTTTCTTGGCGGTGAGGAGATTTCTAAAAAAAAACTATAAATATATAGAAATATTATAACAGAAATAACGGCATCCTTGGTCATTCAAGTTACTTTAAATCATTAAATACAATTTATTAATATTTTTTTTTCTTTGTAATGAGAGTTGAATTACTGTTCTGTTCTGACTGCAAAGTTATGGTCAAAAATATAAACTGTTATAAGGAAAAAGTAAAAAAAAAAACCCCAAAAAACCAGTCTGTTTCAAATTTATTTTAAAAAACAGTAATTTTATTAAAAAAAAAACAGACAAAAATAAGCCATAAAATAATCCACAAATTTATAATAACTAGTGCATACCCGTGCATGCTTGTAGAAACCCATGCATGCCCCTAGATAGATGGATAGATTAGTTTATTTGACAGGGACAGTGCAATAAACATAGACAATTAATCAATGACAATCAATCTGATGTGTTGCACATAGAGTGTATAGCTATTAGCTAATTTGCAACTCTTGTCCCTGGATGGGCTTTAGAAAAGAGAATCAAGTAAAGAAAAGAAAAAAAAAAGAATACACAATAACCACATACATCAATGCAAAAAGATTATAAATACACAATTATAAATATTATAAATATTATAAATACACAAATATAACAACCTGACTCACATTTGCCTATTTCAGGCCTCCCTCCCTTTGTCACTCACTATAAACAAACACATTCATTCCTTCCCTTCATTCACTCTCACTTTGCAGACAATCAATTCATACATGAGTACATTCTTGTTTATTTTTCAGCCAGTTTTTAACCTTTTTAGTGAATGTTTTAAAGTCCGTTATTATTTTAATTACATTTGGCATTGTGTTCCAGATGTGACTGCCCTTTATAGAGAAAGCTGTTTGTCCAAATGTGGTTCTGCGGTGGAATATTTTACAGTTATTGTTAACAGAACTCCTGGTGGCTCTGCTGCTGTCCTGTCTTTGGACGAAACCAGCAAGTGGCTCGGGTGCTGATTTATGGAAACATTTGAACGTTAATTTCAGAAAACAGAGGTCAATGAAACTCTCAAAACTCAATAGGTTGTATTTTTTTAAAACATTACAGTGATGCCACCTAATGGGCTTTTTGTCCAAGATTTTTAGGGTTTGATTATATAATGAACCTATATGTCTTATTGTGGAAGGGGCTGCTTGAGCCCAGACTGTCAAACAGTATGATATATGAGAAAAAAACCATAGAATGCATATACAGTACAGCTGCTTCGTAAGGTATGTAATATCTAATTAATTTAAAGCAGTTCAGATTTTTTTTACTGTTTTTGAAATTTTCTTTATATGAAGATTAAATTTGAGTTGAGGATCTAGTACAGTGCCAAGGTATTTGAATTCTGTAGCTAAACTGACGTCATGATCATGTATATTAACTTTAAAACGTTGCAGGTTACATTTTTTGATTGAAAAGCACATTGATACTGTTTTCTGAAGGTTCAGCAATAGATGGTTCTGGAGGAGCCACTCTTGGACATCAACCATACTTGTAGACAGTACAGCTGCAGCCTGTGCTGGAGTCTTGGCAGCTGTGTAAATAACTGCATCATCTGCATAAAGTTGGCATGTTGCAGCTGAGCAGTGTAACGGCAAGTCATTAATAAAAATGCTGAAAAGTAAAGGACCAAGAATGGACCCTTGTGGGATACCCATGCGGTTGTTTAAAAATGAGGATTTATCCTGGTGAACTTTTGCACACTGTTCTCTATTCTGGAGATAAGATGCAAACCATTCTAATGTATCTGGGGAGAAGTTAAAAGATACCATTTTGGATAAAAGCAAACTGTGGTTTACAGTATCGAAAGCCTTTTTGAGATCTAGAAAAACAGCTCCTACCACATTACCCCTGTCCAAGGACTGTTTGACGTTTTCAATAAGGCAACAATTTGCTGTTTCTGTTGAGTATCCTGGTCTAAAACCAAATTGATGTGGATGAAGAAGTTGGCTGTCTTGTAAGTAGTCTATCAGCTGTGTAGCTACAACTTTTTAGAGGGGATGCTTTGGAACAGAATTCTTGCCAGTTACAGGACAGTTGGTATAGTGGCGCCACACGAGTAGGCTGTGGAGAGCGTGAAAGGATGAGGCTGAGTGTATTTCTCAAATCAGGTTTATTCACGTATCTCCAACATGCTCCAAACAGAAAAGAGAAAGCATGCCCCCACATCTGTCCTTTTTATACCCCAGGACATCAAAGCACAGAGTCACATTGTCTTTTAATCCCAAGACACAATACATCTTCCTCCAGGTCTTCTCCCCTCCACCTAAAGCCACTGGTGGTCAGGAAATCCCTCAAGGCCATCTCTTTGCATAACAAAGATCACATTTCGCATCCTCCTGTTATCTCTAGGAGACCCAGTAGTGAAGCAACAGTAATATACATATGAAGCCTATGAAACCCACATATGTGTCCCACATGACCCCCCCCAAACGTCTAAGATGGAACAATATAACACAGTCTGCATATCATGATAAAATCACAAACATCAGTCCCCGTGCTGTTTGGGCTTCAATCTTCTTCCGAACTTGCTGAAAGCGGGCTTTACCACACCCGCGGCGCCATCCTGCTGTGGATCTGCTGTCTGGGGGTGAGAACTGTTAGTCAATCCCTGTGGGAGCTCTGGGGAAAGCTCCCTAGGGGGTCTGCCGTGCCTAGGAGCCCTTGCCAACTGCACAGCTTCGTCAGCCATCACAAAAGCGGGTTTGAGCCTGTTTATGCCAATCACTTCCTTTCTGCCCCCCCAAATCTAGCAAAAAGTGCTTATCTCCTGTTTCCAGCACTCTAAATGGGCCATCATAAGGTGGTCGCAAGGTTGGGCGATGGGCATCATGTCTGACAAAAACAAACTCCTCATTTTTTAAAGCCTTAGGCACAAAAACGCGCGGAAAACTGTGATGAACGGGGCCAGGAAGCGTGCTCGATCCCGTGTCGCTCTGCAACCGCTGAGCAGGGGAGCACTCTGGCGCAGGATTATCTGGGAGAAACTCCCCGGGCAGCCGGAGTGGCTGCGCAAAAACTAACTCAGCTGGGGAGGCTTTTAAATCCTCTTTAGGTGCGGAACGCAACCCCAATAAAACCCATGGTAGCCTGTCCACCCAATTTGCATCCGTAAGCGACGCTCTGAGGGCTGCTTTCAAGGACCTATGGAAACGTTCGCATAAACCATTAGCCTGCGGGTTGTACGTGGTAGTGCGGTGGATCGTTACCCCCAGGCTGCGGGCCATCGCTGACCAAAGCTCGGAAACAAATTGAGGACCTCTGTCAGACGTAATGTCCGACGGAACTCCAAAACGCGCTACCCATGCAGTTAAAAACGCGCGCGCCACCTCCTCGGCTGTGGTTGATGCCAGCGGGACCACTTCAGGCCAACGCGTGGTGCGGTCCACCATTGTCAAAAGGTGTGTGCACCCTTGTGACGGCGGGAGGGGGCCTACGAGGTCGACATGCACATGATCGAACCTCTTGGCCGGGATGTGAAACGGCTCCAAGGGAGCTCTAGTGTGTTTGTGTATTTTGGCTCGTTGGCAAGCCATGCAGGTTGCTGCCCACTCCCTAACTTGCTTGCGCAGGCTCGGCCATACAAATTTCTCTCCTACCATTTTGACCGACGCGCGCACCCCTGGGTGCGCCAGAGAATGAATCGAGTCAAAAACGCAGCGGCGCCACGCGGTCGGCATCACCGGACGTGGTCGTCCCGTGGAGACATCGCAGATTAGGGGGGGCATACCATCTTGCAGCACCCTGTTCTCCAGCCTTAACCCTGTTGGTCCAGACTGGAGCGCGCACACGTCCGCGTCGCTAACCTGATCCGCAGCCATGGCTACATAGTCTATCCCCACGCAGACTGGGGCCACGCGCACTTCCGCGCCGCTATCCTGCTCCGTGGCCATGGCTGCATAATCTACTTCTACGCGGACTGGAGTAGTTACGGCGCACGAGAGACAGTCTGCCACTACATTTAGTTTACCCGCTACGTGTTGAATATCGGTAGTAAACTCAGAGATTGCAGCCAGCTGCCTCTGCTGCCGGCCTGGCCATGGTTCTGAAACCTTGGCCATCGCGAAAGTCAGCAGCTTGTGGTCGACAAACGCAGTGAAACGGCATCCTTCCAGCCAGAACTGGAAGTGGCGAATGGCCAAGTGGAGCGCTAACAACTCCCTGTCGAACGCGCTGTATTTTCGCTCGGTATCACGCAAAGTCCTGCTGAAAAAAGCGAGCGGCTGCCAAGCCCCGGCAACCTGCTGCTCCACGACCGCCCCTATGGCTACATCCGACGCGTCAGTAGTGAGCAATATGCGGGCCGTTGGGTCTGGGTGTGCTAACAACGCAGCGTTTGCCAGTGCTGTTTTGACCTCCGAGAATGCCCGCTCCGGAGACCATTTGATTTTACTTGTGGGTTTTTGCTTTTTAAGCGCGGCATACAGTGGTTGCATGAGCTGCGCTGCGCGGGGGAGGAAACGGTTATAAAAATTCACCATTCCCAAAAACTCCTGTAATGTTTTGACCGTTTGTGACTGGGGAAAATTTGTTACTGCGCGCACTTTGTCCGGCAGAGGAACCGCTCCTTCTGGAGAGACGCGGTGCCCCAAAAAGTCAATCTGTGTCACCCCAAACTGACACTTCGCTGGGTTGATTATTAACCCGTGCTCTCCCAACCTCCGGAAAGCTGCCGTGAGGTGATTTTCGTATTCGTCTTCGGACGCGCTAGCTACCAAGATGTCATGCAGGTAGATGAACATGAAGGGGGGATCGCGCAACACCGCGTCCATCATGCGTTGGAACGTCTGCGCCGCGCCTTTAAGCCCAAACGGCATGCGCAAAAACTCGAACAGGCCAAACGGAGTTATTACCGCTGTTTTGGGTATGTCCTCAGCGCGCACTGGGACTTGATGGTACCCGCGGACCAAGTCTATTTTGGAAAAAAAACGCGCCCCCGCTAAATGGACGGAAAAATCTTGGATATGCGGGATTGGGTAGCGGTCGTGTGCTGTAGCATTGTTCAACCTGCGGAAATCACTGCAAGGTCACCACGAGCCGTCAGCTTTCGGGACCATGTGAAGCGGGGAAGCCCATGGGCTCTTCGAACGCCTAATGATGCCCAACTTTTCAAGGTTGGCGAACTCCTCGCGCGCTATGGTCAGTTTAGCTGCATCCAAGCGCTGAGCTTTTGCAAAAACGGGAGGACCGGTGGTAGTAATAAAATGTTCCACTCCGTGTTTAGCGACGGCAGCTGAAAATGTGGGAACCGTGAGTGCTGGAAACTGAGTGAGAAGTGTGTGGAACTTACCGCTTGCTGTTGCGACGTTGGCTTGTGCTGTGGGCGGGGTTACTCGGACTGCACAGGGAATAGAGTAAAAAAGTGCATTAACCAGGCGCCTATTAGCAAGATCAACCAACAAACCATGTGAGCACAGAAAATCAGCCCCTAACATGTTGAAGCTCACCGCAGCTATAACAAAAGTCCACTCAAATGTACGGCCGTGTAGGGACAGAAGCAGAGTCCTCTCACCGAAGGTCTTAATCCTCGAGCCGTTCGCCGCTGATGCTCCGTGACTCCCGGGGCCTGCCAGCCGGTCAGCGTAGGTTGGCATGATGAAACTCACTTGGGAGCCTGTGTCCACGAGGAATTGCTTCCCCGAACGCGCGTCCGTCAAGTAGAGCAGCTTGTTCTGTTCCCCGAGGGCCGCGGCTGCTACTGACCCCCCGCTCTGGCGTTTCCCGAGCTCTTGAACTGGCACGGTGGTGTACACCTGCGCACCCTCTCTGCAAAGCGGCGATGGTAGAAACAGAGGTCGTCTCCTCCACGATGTTTGGCCTTCACCACCGCCGTTGTCGGTGGGTCTGCTGTCGCCGTCTCTGGCCGTCGCGCCGAGTCCTGTCGCTGCTGTGGTGGCCGCGCGCTGTCTGCTGGCATTGAGAATCCGCTGTGCCTCCTGGGCCAGTGCGCGGAAGTCCCGCTGGGCCAACAACTGTGAGCCGGCCAGGGTCGCTCTCGTCTCTGACGGTAGGGTTCTCAGGAAAATGTGGGTGAAAAGGAAGTCGTCGTCGTCTGAGCCTCTCAGCCTCAGCATGTCCTCCATCAGGTCGACGGGTGTGCTATCTCCCAAGTCGTTCAGGGCCAGGAGTCTCTCCGCTCTCTCCTGGACTGAGGGAGTGAAATGCTGTATGAGCGCAGCCTTCAACCCGCCGTATTTGTCTTCGGCCGGTGGGCGCTCCACCAGGCTCTGCACATGTCGAGCCGTGCGGTTGTCGAGCTTGGCAATAACGTGGTAGAATTTCGTGTCATCTGCCGTTATTCCCCGGAGAGCGAACTGAGCTTCGGCCAAGTGGAACCAGGAGCACGGGTTGTCCTGCCAGAAGTCTGGTAGCTTGACTGAGACTGCGTTCGCCTGGCTGGTTCCTGGCGAGTCCGGCTCGGGGGAATTTCTTCCGCTCATGATACGTCTTAAGGTCACCAGTGTGGAGAGCGTGAAAGGATGAGGCTGAGGTGTATTTCTCAAATCAGGTTTATTCACGTATCTCCAACATACTCCAAACAGAAAAGAGAAAGCATCCCCCCACATCTGTCCTTTTTATACCCCAGGACATCAAAGCACAGAGTCACATTGTCTTTTAATCCCAAGACACAATACATCTTCCTCCAGGTCTTCTCCCCTCCACCTAAAGCCACTGGTGGTCAGGAAATCCCTCAAGGCCATCTCTTTGCATAACAAAGATCACATTTCGCATCCTCCTGTTATCTCTAGGAGACCCAGTCCTATTGTTCATTCTGAGACATGAAGCAACAGTAATATACATATGAATCCTATGAAACCCACATATGTGTCCCACAAGGCTGCCTTTTTGCAACAGCGGACCAATTTCTTCCTATTTCTATTTACTATCTGGCTTCTCTTGCTAAACTTTTTGATCCGGTGACCCCTTATCCATCACGGACACACGGATCGCCCAAATGTCTCCTGAACCAGCGGACAGAGCCACTGCTTTTAGGTGGCAGTACAATAGAGACCAACTGTTAGCACCACGATGCTAACGCAAGAACTCGACATACCGGTAGAAATAAGACATAAGCGACGTGGATGTCGTGCTGGAGCAAGACAGCGGGTGAGAAATATAAGATACAGACTCGTCTTTCCATCTGTTATTATGGGGAATGTACGATCACTACTCAATAAGACAGATGAGCTAGTGGCTATGGCTCGTTACCAGAGCATCTTCAGAGAGATTTGCATGATGTTGTTTACTGAGACGTGGCTAACAGAACTAGCAACAGATGCTAACATCGAACTGGAGGGTTTCCACGCAATACGAGCAGACCAGACACCAGACAGTGGGAAGGCAAGGGGCGGAGGAGTGACAATGTATGTCAATAACAGCTGGTGCAGACCGGGACATATCACAGTTAAGGAACAGCACTGCAGCAAAGACATTGAGTTGCTAGCTGTTATCATGCGGTCTACCTATCTCCTGAGGAAATACTCACATGTGATCTGCATTGTTATTTATGCAAATCCAACGGCGAACGCTGGGACAGTGCTTGATGCCATTCACTCAGTAACTGGCAGGCTGCTGACAGAACACCCAGATGCTCTTCTCCTCATTTCCGGTGATTTCAACCATATTTCACTATCCCCCATTCTGCCCAAATTCACCCAGTGTGTCACGTGCCACACTAGAGACAACAAAACACTGGACTTATTCTATGTGAATACTAAGGAGGCGTACATGTCATCACCACTCCCCCCACTCGGGAGATCGGATCACAACTTGGTTTATCTCCTGCCGGTGTACAAACCCCTAGTACACAGACAGCCTCCGGTCATGTGCACGGTAAAGATATGGTCTGAGGAGGCAATGGATGCTCTAAAGGACTGTTTTGAAATCACTGCCTGGGAGCAGCTCTGTGATCCACATGGTGAGGACATCGATGGCCTCACTCACACCATCAAGGACTACATCAACTTCTGTGTGGACAACACCGAACCCACCAAGATCATACGGTGTTGCTCGAACAACAAACCCTGGATCAACCAGGATAAATCCTCATTTTTAAACAACCGCATGGGTATCCCACAAGGGTCCATTCTTGGTCCTTTACTTTTCAGCATTTTTATTAATGACTTGCCGTTACACTGCTCAGCTGCAACATGCCAACTTTATGCAGATGATGCAGTTATTTACACAGCTGCCAAGACTCCAGCACAGGCTGCAGATGTACTGTCTACAAGTATGGTTGATGTCCAAGAGTGGCTCCTCAAGAACCATCTATTGCTGAACCTTCAGAAAACAGTCTCAATGTGCTTTTCAATCAAAAAATGTAACCTGCAACATTTTAAAGTTAATATACATGATCATGACATCAGTTTAGCTACAGAATTCAAATACCTTGGCATTGTACTAGATCCTCAACTCAAATTTAATCTTCATATAAAGAAAATTTCAAAAACAGTAAAAAAAAATCTGAACTGCTTTAAATTAATTAGATATTACATACCTTACGAAGCAGCTGCACTGTATATGCATTCTATGGTTTTTTCTCATATATCATACTGTTTGACAGTCTGGGCTCAAGCAGCCCCTTCCACAATAAGACATATAGGTTCATTATATAATCAAACCCTAAAAATCTTGGACAAAAAGCCCATTAGGTGGCATCACTGTAATGTTTTAAAAAAATACAACCTATTGAGTTTTGAGAGCTTCATTGACCTCTGTCTTCTGAAATTAACGTTCAAATGTTTCCATAAATCAGCACCCGAGCCACTTGCTGGTTTCGTCCAAAGACAGGACAGCAGCAGAGCCACCAGGAGTTCTGTTAACAATAACTGTAAAATATTCCACCGCAGAACCACATTTGGACAAACAGCTTTCTCTATAAAGGGCAGTCACATCTGGAACACAATGCCAAATGAAATTAAAATAATAACGGACTTTAAAACATTCACTAAAAATGTTAAAAACTGGCTGAAAAATAAACAAGAATGTACTCATGTAT
The DNA here is from genome assembly GCA_020510985.1 of Pholidichthys leucotaenia. Taxonomy (NCBI): domain Eukaryota; kingdom Metazoa; phylum Chordata; class Actinopteri; order Cichliformes; family Pholidichthyidae; genus Pholidichthys; species Pholidichthys leucotaenia. The sequence goes on along the minus strand of CM035842.1, from coordinate 127,162,975 downwards.
GAATTATTTGTCTGCAAAGTGAGAGTGAATGAAGGGAAGGAATAAATGTGTTTGTTTATAGTGAGTGACGGAGGGAGGAAGGCCTGAAATAGGCAAATGTGAGTTATGTTATATGTGTTAAATGTGAGTCAGGCTGTTATATTTGTGTATTTATAATATTTATGTTAAAGGTGAGTCAGGCTGTTATATTTGTGTATTTATAATATTTATAATATTTATAATTGTGTATTTATAATTTTTCTGCATTGATGTATGTGGTTATTGTGTATATTTTTATCTTGATTCTTTTTTCTAAAGCCCATCCAGGGACAAGAGTTGCAAATTAGCTAATAGCTATACACTCTATGTGCAACACATCAGATTGATTGTCTTTGATTAATTGTCTATGTTTATTGCACTGTCCCTGTCAAATAAACTAATCTACTACTACTAACCCTGAGATAAAAACACTTCTGAGAGAGAAGAAGAGGATCTTCAGGTCGGGGAACAGGGAGATGCTGAAGTCCGTACAGAGGGAGCTGAGGAGGAAGATCAGAGAAGGCAAGGACAGCTTCAGGACGAAGGTGGAGGACAAGCTGCAATGGAGCAACATCGGCGGGGTCTGGAGAAACCTCAAAACCACCTCTGGGCTCCAGAATACCTCCTCCTAGGCCACGGGGGGCAGGGAGTGGACGAACAATCTGAACTTGTTTTTTAATAGGTTTGACCAACCCCCCCCCCCCCCCCCCCCCCCGCCTGCACATCAACCACTGCCGCCTCTAAAGTCATCGAGACCTGCTGTCCACACCCCACTCCACCAACACCCCCCCACTCCCAACATACAGCCCCCCAACCTGACCCTCACTAAGACCCAGATGAGGACGGAGCTGAGGAAGATCAAGGCAAGGAAGGCCTCGGGACCGGATGGCATCAGTCCGTACCAAAGACTTCCCACCCCAGAGACCTGAACAGCTACAGACCAGTAGCCCTAACGTCTCACTTGATGAAGACCCTGGAGAGACTGCTCCTTGCTCACCTCTGCCCCCTGGTAGGACCAGCGATGGATCCACTCCAGTTTGCCTACCAGCATGGTATCGGGGTGGAGGATGCAGTGATCTTCCTCCTTCACCGTTCCCTGTCCCACCTGGAGAAGCCTGGAAACGCGGTGAGGATCATGTTCTTTGACTTCTTCTGCTTTCAACACCATCCAACCGATGATTCTGAGGGACAAGCTGCTGTGCGCAGGGATGGACCAGCACCTGTCATCATGGATCCTGGACTACCATGACTACTCAGAGTTGGGACCAGGAAGCAGAGTCGCAGTCTTACAAGCCTCTCTGCAGCTCCTCTTCATCCGCCACCCCTCAGCTTAGCCCTTGACTTCCCCATCAGAGAATCGTTGTCTGCTCCCTCCAAAGTGAATAAAAATATAATGTATAATGTATAGCATCCCAAAGTGATAAAGCAAAATATTGGTAAAACTCAAATTAAACATAAAGCCCCTAAATTGAATGATTTGGCCTCTGTTCCTCCTCATAATTTAAAAATTAAATGTGGTTTATTAAATATTAGGTCTCTAACTCCCAAGTCTCTGTTAGTCCATGATTTGTTAATTGATCATCAGATTGATTTAATTTCCCTTACAGAGACTTGGTTAGGACAAGAGGATTATGTTGGTTTAAATGAATCAACTCCCTCTGGTTATTTAAACTGTCAAAATCCTAGAAGTTCTGGTCGTGGAGGAGTAGTAGCAACAATTTACCATTCCAAATTACTAGTTGATGTAAAGCAAAAAACATGTTATAATTCCTTTGAGGGCCTGGTCCTCAGTATTGGGCACTTTAGCAATTTTAGGTTAAACCCAATTTTATTTGCCATAGTTTATCGTCCCCCATCAACCTACTCAGAATTTTTATCCAAATTTGCTGATTTCTTAGCTGATTTAGTGCTGAAATCTGATAGAATAATTATAGTAGGGGACTTTAATATACATGTGGATGTAGATAGTGACTGCCTTAATGTGGCATTCAATTCAATATTAGATTCGATTGGGTTTTCTCAGAAAGTAGGAAATTCTACTCATTACCTCCACCATACATTGGACCTTGTTTTGACATATGGCATAGAAATAGAAAATCTTGTAGTGTCTCCTCATAACCCTGTACTGTCAGACCATTGTCTGTTAACCTTTGATTTTACTATTTCTGACTATTTGGCTCCTAAAGAAAAATATTATTACAGTAGATGCCTCTCAGATGATGCTGTTTCCAAATTTATGCAGATTGTTTCCTCTATGCCATGTGTCAACACAACGGAAATAAGCTATAGACAGCTTGCTCCTTCTGTAATTGACAACATGGTGGATAGTGTTTCAGCTTCTCTGCATCAGACTCAAGACTTGGTGGCCCCCTTAAAAAAGAAAAAGTCTAATCAGAGATTTCTAACTCCTTGGTTCAACACAGAAACTCGTAGCTTAAAACAGAAGACTCGTCAATTAGAAAGAAAATGGCGCTCTACTAATTTAGATGAAATCTATTTAGCTTGGAGAAATCATCTTTTAATTTATAAAAAATCTCTTAGAAAAGCTAGAACGAGTTATTACTCTGCATTAATAGAAGAGAACAAGAATAATCCCAGGTTTCTTTTCAGTACTGTAGCCAGGTTGACAAAGAGTCAGGACTCTGTCAATCCTAGCATTCCCTTAGAGCTTACTAGTCAGGACTTTATGAACTTTTTCAATAATAAAATTTCATCCATCAGAGATAAAATCAATCATATTCTTCCCACAGTTAACTTAAATACTGTAACTACTACAACTCCTTCTGTTGATGTCTGTCTTGATGAGTTTACTCCAACCGACCTTTGTGAGTTAGACAAAATAGTTTTCTCATCCAAACCTTCAACTTGTCTTTTAGACCCTATTCCTACCAGGTTATTTAAAGAAGTCTTCCCACTTATTGGTAGCTTTATTCTTCATATAATCAATTCTTCATTAACTTTAGGCCATGTACCGCAGGCTTTTAAAACGGCTGTAATTAAACCCTTACTCAAAAAGCCAACGCTAGATCCAGGAGCTTTAGCTAACTATAGACCAATCTCTAATCTCCCTTTCATTTCAACAATCTTAGAAAGAGTTGTTGCTACGCAATTATTTGACCACCTGCAGGGAAATGGTTTACTTGAAGAGTTTCAATCTGGGTTTAGAATTCATCATAGTACTGAAACAGCCTTAGCGAAGGTCACTAACGACCTCCTCATTGCATCTGATAATGGACTAGTTTCTGTACTTGTCCTTTTAGACCTTAGTGCAGCTTTTGATACTATCGATCATAATATTCTACTTGATAGATTAGAACATTATGTTGGACTTAATGGAACTCCGTTGCAATGGTTTAGATCTTATTTATCTGATAGGTTCTAGTTTGTTCATGTAAATAATGAGTTTTCTTTCAACTCAAAGCTTAGTCATGGAGTTCCACAGGGATCTGTGCTAGGCCCTACTCTTTTTAGTTTATATATGCTTCCGTTAGGCAACATTATTAGAAAGCACTGTATACATTTTCATTGTTATGCAGATGACACACAATTATACCTGTCAATGAAGCCAGATGATAGTAATCAGTTAGCCAAGTTAGAAGCCTGTCTTAAGGAAATCAAAGCTTGGATGACTTGTAATTTCCTGCTATTAAATTCAGATAAGACTGAAGTCATTCTTGTTGGTCCAAAAAACCTTAGAAATTCCTTTCCAAATCAAACTTTCAGTTTGGATGCGGTTACTCTTTCTCTTAATAGCTCTGTGAGGAACCTTGGAGTTATTTTTGATCAGGATTTGTCCTTCAATTCACATATTAAATTTGTTTCTAAGACTGCCTTCTATCATTTGCGTAATATTGCCAAGATTAGGAGCATCTTGTCTCAGAGTGATGCTGAGAAACTGATCCACGCTTTTGTTAGCTCGAGATTAGATTATTGTAATTCTTTATTATCAGGCTGTCCTAAAACATCTTTAAAAAGTCTTCAGCTGATCCAAAATGCTGCAGCAAGAGTTTTAACAGGTACTAGAAAGAGAGATCATATCTCTCCGGTTCTGGCCTCCCTTCATTGGCTTCCCATAGAGTTTAGAATTAAGTTTAAAATCCTTCTTCTTACTTACAAAGCTCTAAACAATCAGGCTCCTTTTTATTTAAAAGATCTGATACTACCGTATTATCCTAACAGAGCACTACGCTCCCAAAATGCAGGATTACTTGTAATACCTAGAATCTCCAAAAGTACAATGGGAGGCAGAGCCTTCAGTTATCAAGCTCCTCTCCTGTGGAATCAGCTGCCAATCTGGATTCGGGAGTCAGACTCGATCTCTGTTTTTAAGAATAGGGCTAAAACCTACCTTTTTGATATAGCCTACAATTAGGGAGGGATCATGTGTTTCTGAACCCTCCCTTAGTTATGCTGCTAATAGGTTTAGTCAGCCGGGGGACCTCCAGTAATGCACTGGGCCTCACTCCTTTCCTCACTCTCTATGAAATATTTTTTTTTGCTGGTCATTAACATTTGTTTGTTCTCTCCCATAGATTGAGTCCCCATCGTGCTGTTTGCTCTCTACATGTCTGTTCTTTTCTTTTTCTCTATCCCCTCACCCCCCAGCCAGTCGCAGCAGATGACTGCCCCTCCCTGAGCCTGGTTCTGCTGGAGGTTTCTTCCTGTTAAAAGGGAGTTTTTCCTCTCCACCGTCGCCAAGTGCTTGCTCACAGGGGATCGCCTGATTGCTGGGGTCTTTCTGCAACTGTGGGGGCTCCCTCCTACAGTTGATAGTGCTATGAGATGACTGTTGTTGTGAAATGGCGCTATATAAATAAAGTTGAATTGAATTACCTCACAAACTGGCCACAGTTTGTGAGAACCCAGGATTGTGTGTCCGACATGATCATCGGCAGTACGGGGCCCCCCCAGGGAACGGTTTTGGCTCCCTTCCTGTTCACCCTTTATACTGTGGACTTCTCACATAACACACTGCCATCTACAGAAGTTCTCTGATGACTCTGCGATTGTCGGCCTCATCTCCAACAGAGATGAAGCTGAGTACAGAGGACTTATCCAGGACTTCATGGACTGGTGCCATCGGAACTGCCTCCAGATCAACGCGAGGAAAACTAAGGAGCTGGTGGTGGACTGCCGCAGGCAAGGACAACCCCTCACAGCACCAGTAAACATCCAGGGAACAGACATTGAGATAGTGACATCCTACAAGTACCTGGGTGTTCATCTGAACAATAAACTAGAATGGTCACACAATACCGACGCACTCTACAAGAAGGGACAGCGCAGGCTGTTCCTACTGAGGAGGCTCAGGTGTTTTGGTGTACAAAGGGTGCTCCTGAAGACATTCTACGACACGGTGGTGGCATCAGCCATCACTTTTGGAGTGGTCTGCTGGGGCAGTGGCATTACAGCAGCCGATAGGAAGAGACTGAACAAACTGATCAAGAAAGCTAGCTCTGTCCTGGGGCAACGCATTGACCCAGTGGAGGAGATAGGAGAGAGAAGGATGGTGGCTAAACTGTCATCCATCCAGGTGGATGCCCTCAATTTCCCCTCTGGGGATCAATAAAGTATACAAAATCCCCAAAAATCCAAAAAATCTCTGCTGGAGTCCGAGTCCAACCCTATGCAGAACATACTGAACGCACTGTGGAGCTCATTTAGCAGCAGACTACATCATCCAAGGTGCGCGACCGAGAGGTTTTGCAGGTCCTTCCTACCTATGGCTGTCAGACTTTGTAATCTAAGCAGGGCTGCTTGCAGAGATGGCAAAAAACATTACGACCTAATAGTATTGAATGCAAAAGACGCAACAGACTTACACAAAATGGTCCCCTCCAGTGTACAACTAGGACAATATCAGTCGCTACGGAGGGTGACAATATGTATGGGTACATATTCATTCTATGTAGGATAACTAAATAGATGGTTATGCTGTTTATTGCATCTAGCTACAATGCTCCGCACTATGTATATATATACACATAAATACAGTATATACATATGTATATTCACTGCTCTTATTTTTCTTATCTTCTAAATTATTGCTCTGAGTGTTGCTGTCCCTGTGCTGTTGCAATCCTGGAATTTCCCCATTGTGGGACTAATAAAGGCTTATCTTATCTTATAGCAACACAGCACTAAGTGGCAATCACATGTGATGGTTTTTGTATGCAGCAAAACATAAAAATCACACAAAATATGCCCTGCCATATGGAGCTGTTTGCCCCTGTTTGTTACTTCTTCTCCTACCTGTCACTGTTCTGTGTTATGTTCTTCTTCTTCTTCTTCTTATTTTAGATTTGATTGGCGGTTGGCAACCAGCTTACAGGTGCATTACTGCCACTGACTTGACCATCATCACTCTATATCTTTGTATAAAAAGTTCTTGTAAGGAATTCGGAACAACTCCTTATGTGTGAAAAAATTATCCATCCTTGGACTGTGTCCTCGGCGGCGTCAATAGCTGTGCCAGCCGGCTGACTGACTGCCACACTCTTGTCTGTGTTATGTGGCTTACCTGTGTCTATATACTGTACATGTCTTGTAGGAAGTCATGTGCTCTGTCTATGTGCCGTCATATAGACATCATCTGGTGGGTCTTCTTCTTCCTTCAGACCACTGAAGGGTCTCCTCCTGTCTCAGATGGCTGTGTTGTTCACAGTCATGCCTGTAGTGTACTGGTGGAACCTGAGGTGTTTCATGTTCACATCATCTTTTCTGATGTGCAGCAGTTTTGCAACAGTGGGCTGAATGGGCTGAATAAGGGATAATCTTACGGAGCAGAGCAGGAGCTGAAGCACCGAAGAGCAACTCGGTGCACAACCGGTTACCAAGGTTCTGCTCAGGTGGCGAAGTGCTGGTGCAAATAGTGATAGTGCTGGGTGCAGGTGCAGCCTCCGCTGAGAAGAAAGAGGAGAGGGTTCGTCCATAGGACAGAGGCACTTACAGAGCTGGAGAGAGTATGAGATCTCCTGCTCACAGGTAGTAATCCGGTCTGCCGGGAGGTACAGTAGGTCCACCTGTGCACAGAGTAGAGGAGAGGAGAAATGGCAGGAGTAGTAAATAGCACATCCAATGAAGGCAGCTTACAACAGTGTTGGGGAGGTGAAGCTCCCAGACGACGAGGTGTCGCAGAGGAGAGATGAAGAGAGGCGAAACTCCCAGTAAATGCGAAGGGCGAGTCAGGATGTGAGTGGCTTCACCCTGTGAAGTGCTGACATCTCCGTGCACGAGTGCAGGAATCCACTCCAAATAAAGGCTGCCTGATTGGAGAGAGCAGGTGTGAGAAAAGGTGCAGCTGAGGATGATAATTAGTAGGCGGGGAAGCACACAGTGCAGATCACCATATCTATGTCTAACCTTGTTTTTCTTTTTATTTGCATTTTTAACATTTATTTTAGCCATTTTAAGCGGGAATGAATGTGGGGGTTTCCTAAAAAAGATGGGGGGTGTCCTAATTTATTCTCACTATTTGTTAAGAATTACATTTTACAGAAAATTAGAAAAAAGTGTTTAGTTCATTTTTAATTGTTTAGTTGTATTACATGAATCTCCCAGTATTTTTAACATTGATATTAAATATCCATATGTCCAAATATGTAAAAAAACCCACAGGCTTATACAGTGTCCTAATTTTTTGACATAGCTCTGTGTGTGTGTGTGTGTGTGTGTGTATGCATACACACACATATACATACATACATACATACATATATATGTGTGTGTGTGTGTGTATATCATGTTCCTGAGCACGGATGGGGGTCGTGCTCAGTCTCCAGTTTAAGCTTAGTTTTTTCCTGTTTGTTTGCTTCTTTGTTTATTACAGTCTGTTGTAGTTGGTCTCTGTGTAGTGATGCTGAGCACAGGTCTGTACCATGCTCGGGTCTTTGTGGTTTTCCTCTTGTTATGTACTTTTATTTAGTCTGGATTTTTCATTCATTGTGCTTCATGCTCTTATTTTGACAGCACAGTTTGTGACTTCCGGCTGTCAAGCCTTTTCATGGTTGTCACAGCTGTTTGTGTTTGGTTAATTACTTTTACTCCACACCTGATTCATGTTTGAGTTCTGTATCACTATTTAAGTTCGCTGGCGAGGTTTATTACTCGCTGCGACCTAGTCATGTGCTGACTGGAATCCCCATCCCTGATCTCAGTCTTTTCTCAGCTTAGGTTTCATCCTCGTCTGTTTCATGTAAGTTACCTTTCATGGTAACTTACATGAAAGGGTAAAGGGTCAGCAACATTTGCATTGTTTAAGGAAATTTGCACACTTTCAAACTGACTGAACCATAATGACAATGTTTTATCGAGCTTTTATTGAATCTGTTTTATCCTTTTCTTTAGTGTCATGGTTTGGTCAGATAAAACTGAAACAGAGGAAATCCTTGGATCAGGTAGTTAGATGGTCCAGTCATTTGCTTGGTGAGTCACAGCTGAGCCTGACATCCCTGTACACCAGACAGGTACAGAGGATTGCTACCTCCATTTTAAATGATGACTCCCACCCTTTGCACTGCCACTTTCAGCTTCTCCCCTCCAGACGGAGGTTTGTTGTCCCAAAAAGTAAAACCCAGCGCTACAAAAACAGCTTTGTTCCTGCTGCTGTCAAAGAGTTGAACAAGATGTAGCAATATATTGCACATAATTTAGTTATCCATTTATGAATTTTATTTTATATTTATTTATTTTTGTATGTTTTTTATTTGGGTTTTAAATCTTTTTTGGGGGTTTTAGACTTTTGAGTTTTTAATCTCTGACCTAGTTTTTAACTTTTTTAATATGACCCTTATCTCTTTGTTTTTTCTCTTATCTCTTTGCCTCATGTCCAGATTGGTGGAGCCTTGGGTACTTTTATCGTGTTTATAGTCAGCTTCATGTGTGTCTGTGTTTGTGTTTATGTTGAATGTAATTGTGGTTTGTAAATACAGTATGTGTCTAAAAGGATGTCACCTGACTGCAAAATGAATCTACCTATGGGTACAAATAAAGGAACCTGAATCTGGTTTTTCAGTATTTGTATTTTTCTGTTATCAACTTTTGTGGTCTCATATATAGCTTTCTGTAATCCACCCCTTGTGGCAAGTATTTGTGCTCCTTATTATTTAATAAAGGACCAAACTCACTGCAGGCGAATGGTGCCTTATTTCTGCCCTGAAAGGGCCATCTATGACAGTAGGTTGCAGCCAGTAGGTGCCAGCAGCTGTGAGTTTGCCTTTTTTCTTTTTTTTCCTGCTTTTCCCTTTTTTGCACTCACCTTTTCATGGCTGGACTGAGTGGCTGTCAGCATGTTCCCAGCGTGCCATAGGAGGAGGGCAAGCGGGGGTCCCAGCATGGATGAGCAGTGGGCAGCTGAGTTCATCCGGGGCCATGTTGCAGAAGCTCTCACCTTCCGTGGCCCCAAGAAGGTTTTGGAGACCATGGTAGCAGTGGTCGGGATTGTGGAGGTGCATCTCGGTTTAGGTAATTATCCCGAGTTTGCTGAGCTGCTGACCACCATCTCCATGCTCCAGCACCGATTTCTGTGGTTGGTGATGGGATCGTCACTGGCCCGAAAACGCCGTACCCCGGCGCAGAACTCAACTCCTCCCCATGACACGGCTGTACTGAAACGGATGGAGGAGAGTTACCGGGTACATTCACTGCAACTTAACCGTCATTACCCAGCCATGGGCCGTCAGAAGAACTCCTCCGTCTCTCAGCCAGCAGGACTATTTTCGCCCCGTCAGAGAGGAACTACAGCAGCTTCAGCCTTTTGAGTCTCCTCACCGGCTGACTTGTCAGCTCCCTATCCCAGGGTTGTCGTAGCTGTTTCCCCCTCCTCCACGGCACCTTCTCTGACTGCTGAGAGTTCAGCTGTTTCTCCCTCGGCTCCACCCGTCATCGTGTCTGCAAGGGTGGCTCCTCCTTGTCCTCCAGAGGGGCCCATGACCTCCACAGCCATGGAGAGGAAAGAGACTCGGCTTGCTGCAGCAGGAACCACCATACCCCGGGAAAACAGGCAAATGCTTTTTCACTCTGTATCACAATCTGATGAATTACCTTGTCTGATTCCCGGGGGTGAGGCTCAGTTTATGCAGTCCACTGGGTCCTCACTACCTGCTGCAGCCACCAAAACCTTACCTGCTTTTTCTGTGTCTCCTCCTATACCCCCCGAGTGTCCGCCGGTTCCAGGATTAAGCCGTCAGACAGAGGAGGAGCCTGTGGCCCTGGAGAACCTGGTTCCAGCCCCGCAGCCATGGTATGGACAGAGGAGGAGGGCTGTCTACAATCCTGAGCCTGAATCAGAATCAGAATCAGAATCAGGTTTATTGCCATTGTTCATGTGATACACAAACTAGGAATTTGTCTCGGTGCCATGCTGCAACATTAAAAACATAATGAGAAAAAGGGATAAACTAAAAAACTAAAGGACTAGAAACGTGCAATAAGTGTAGAAAAATAAGTAATAATAAGTAATAATAATAATAATACTAGTAATAATGAGTAGTACTAGTCAAGGCAGTTTTAAAAAATTAGCATGTAGCAGATAATGTGAAGTACCACATAGTGCAGTCAATAATGCAACAGAAAAACAGTGATGATTGACATGAGTCTGGTTGAGCTGCTGTACATAGTGCACGAGAGTCAAAAGTCACTTAGTGTTCAGCAGTCTGATGGCAGAGGGGAAAAAGCTGTTCATGTGCCGGGAGGTTTTAGTCCGAATGGACCGAAGCCTTCTACCTGAGGGGAGGGGGGCAAACAGCATGTGACCAGGATGTGAAGGATCGGCTATGATCCGGCCAGCATGCCTCCGGGTCCTGGAGATGTACAGGTCCTGGAGAGATGGGAGCTTGCAGCCTATCACCTTCTCAGCAGTGCACACGACGCGCTGCAGCCTTAGTCTGTCCCTGGCAGTGGCTCCTGCGTACCACACAGTTATGGAGGAGGTGAGGATGGACTCGATGATGGCCGTGTAGAACTGCACTAACATCTTGGTGGGTAGCTTGAGCTTCCTCAGCTGCCGCAGAAAGAACATCCTCTGCTGGGCCTTTTTGATGAGGGAGCTGATGGTTGGCTCCCATTTGAGGTCTCGGGTGATGGTGGTGCCCAAGAAGCGGAAGGAATCTGCAAAGGTGATGGGAGAGCCTGTGATGGTGAGGGGGGGCAGGGGGGATGTGACTTTCCTGAAGTCCACAATCATCTCCGCTGTCTTCAGAGCATTCAGCTGCAGGTTGTTGTGGCTGCACCAGGACACCAGCTGGGCCACCTCTTCCCTGAGCCAATGAAGAAGCGTCCCTGGGCTTCACCTGTGCAGAGTACAGCCCCAGCAGGAAGCGGATCTCCCTTCACCATGTCGGGTGAGCCACCCGCGTAGGTAACATCGCCAGGGGGTTCCGGAACTGCAGAGACCATCATGCCTGCTGTTGGGGCTGCCACAGCAGAGTTCAAGTTGGACCTCCAGGGGGCCGGGCCCGAGACATCACCATCCGGATCGATGGAGTCCTGGATGGTGGTGGAACTTGAGCTCAGGCAAGTATTCTCCTTTGTTTTCATTGTTTCAGTATTGGAGAGACCTTGTCTGGCTCTTGGTGGGGAGAGCCGGGTGCTGCCGTCAGCAACACCTGAGTTCGCCTTGCTAGATTCCACTGCCGCTGGTGACCCTGACCCTGTTTCTCTTCCTTTTTCATTCGAGTCTTCTCTCAGGGTCACCGAGAATCATCCAGCTACAACAGAGGTCTCCGTGGGTTCCAGTCCACTGCCTGAGGTCTTCGTGGGTCCAGCTTCTCTGGCTGAGGTCGTCGTTAAGATGCCATCCCAGCCCGGGATATCCGAGGTGCAGCACCTCCTCAGTCTGGGTCTTCGTGGGTGCTGCGCCCCAGCTTGAATCCCACATGGGTGCGGCACTCCAGTGTGTGCCTGCTGTGGGTGTTACGCTCCAGCCCGGGGGCCTTCGTGGGTGCTGCCGCGCCTCAGTCCGGGGCCGTCGTGGGTGCTGCTGCGCCTCAGTCTGGGGCAATCATGGATGCTGCTGCGCCTCAGTCTGGGACCACCGAGGGTGCTGCTACGCCTCAGTCCGGGGCCACCGAGGGTGCTGCTACACCTCAGTCTGGGGCCACCAGGGGTGCTGCGCTGATGCCCAAGGCTGCTGTGGGTCCTCGGTACACATCAATTGTCCATCGTCCAGGGGTCTGCGGTGGATATTGGTTCCAGCTGCCGCCTCCAGGTGGAGGTAGGTGGTGCTCTGCGACCCGCTGGCCCAGAGACACGGGGAGACTGCCCGAGCCTTCCTGGTTGCTTGGGTGGCTTTGGTGTCTTGGAAGACCACCCAACGGAATCACTCATTCATTTTGGTGGCTTTGGAGACCTGGTAAGCCGCCTGACCTTTTCCACCTGATAGTCGGGTGGAGCCGGGCCTCCTGGAGTGAACTCCTGGAGGCCACCTATTGTTTACTAGTTTTTCTTGATCTTTTCAGAATCAGAAAATCAGAATCAGAATGAGATTTATTGCCCTTGTTCATGTAGTACACAAACTAGGAATTTGTCTCGGTGCAATGCTGCAACATTAAACATGGAATAGCACTAAAGATAAAAATAAAAAACTATGCATGCAATAAAAGGTAGAATATGAATAAGTAATACTAATCTAATCTTTTGGCCTTTTGGTTGGTTTTGTGCTTCTTATTTGTTTTGTTGGGTTTGTGTCTCTCCCTCCACGCCTAGTTTTTTGTTAAATTTTCCTTTTTTTTATGGGGGTGGTGGTCTTCTTCTTCCCTTTGTTGTTACAGCGGGGTGTCTGGGATTCCACCCCTTAAGGGAGGGGCACTATAGTAATGCCAAGCGCGGGTCTGTACCGTGCTCGGGTCTTTGTGATTTTCCTCTTGTTATGTATTTATATTTAATCATGATTTTTCATTCATTGTGTTTCATACTCTTATTTTGACAGCACAGTTTGTGACTTCCAGCTGTCAAGCCTTTTCACAGTTGTCACAGCTGTTTGTGTTTGGTTAATTACTTTCACTGTGTTTGAGTTCTGTATCACTATTTAAGTTCGCTGGCGAGGTTTATTCCTCGCTGCGACCTAGTCATGTGCTAACTGGAATCCCCATCCCTGACTTCAGTCTTTCCTCAGCTTAGGTTTCATCCTTGTCTGTTTCATGTAAGTTACCTTTCATGGTTTTTCAGTATTTATATTTTTCCGTTATCACCTTTTGTGGTCTCATATATAGCTTTTTGTAATCCGCCCCTTGTAGCAAGTATTTGTGTTTCTTATTATTTAATAAATGAGCAAACTCACTGCAGACGAATGGTGCCTTGTTTGTGCCCTGAAAGGGCCAGTTATGACAGTCTGCTTATTTATGAGTTGTTTGTATTCTTAGTTGTGTCCTTATCGTCCTATTTATTGCGTCATTTTGTATTATGGTATTATTTACATCTTTTGCGGTTGTGTTATCTTATTCTTGTGTTGTTATTTGGTTTCCGGTCTGTGCTTTTATTTTGACAGTACTGTGCAGCTTCTGGCTGTCAAAGCCTTTCGTGTGCTGCACAGCTGTCACTTACTGTGTTGATTATTTCCTCATTCTCGGACCCACACCTGTCATCCACTACCACTCATTCCATTCATTTATTTAAGGGCACAACAATGTTTCCCTGTTGTTGTGTCCTGCTGTTAACCTCCTCAGAGGTTCAGTCAACTTTGAGTGAGCATTATTGGTTTGTGCACTGAGGCGATTGGGTGAGCTCCATCCCAATAAGGTGTTTTTCCCCTTATTTTCAGCCGTGAGCCCCGCGTCCTTTCGAGTGTGCTCCGGCTAGTTTATTCCTTTTTTTGCCCGGCGTTCCCTCATGCCTTAGCCTGCGGCTACGGTAACCCTGAAGTGCAAATCATGCCAACAAATTACTAAACACAACAACAAAACAAAAATGCAACAACAAATTACTAAACACAACAATAAACAAAAACAAATTACTAAACACAACAACAAAACAAAAATCACAACAAATGAATAAAACACCACAAAGAGAAATCACAGTTACATTAACTCAACCGGAAAAGGTGGATACCTGATGTTGACAAGGCTCGTTGCTGATTGGATGGACAACCTGTCCATCTTTTAAGCAGGAAGTGCTGGATCTGCGTGTAAACAATGAATGCTCCCGAAGATTTAATTTTTGCGGTTATCAGAGATTATTTTGATGCAGGCCATACATATGAGGTGATACTAGACATGCAGTCAACTTTTCACAACATCACAATGAGTATGCGCACTCTGAAGACACGTTTAGCTGAAGCAGGGATGTACAGAAGAAAGAACTGTTCCCCATTGACTGAAGTGAGACGTGCAATTCTGACAGAACTGCATGGTCCTGGGCAACTGTTCGGCTATTGGACTATGTGGCAAGTACTTCAGCAAAAATACAAGCTATGTGTTAAACGTGATACTGTAATGAGATTGCTGAAACAATTAAATCCATGAGGGACATATCTGAGAACACACCGGAGATTTATAAGATGAACATATCACTCTATGGGTCTAAACTATATATGGCATGTAGATGGATACGATAAACTGAAACCCTTTGGTTTGGCCCGCTCAGGATGTATAGATGGCTTTTCACCGTGAATAATGTGGCTGGTTTGTGGAGCTACCAACAACAACCCATCTGTCATTGCACACAATTATATTAACTGTGTCAAAAGTGTTGGTGTGATCCCAATGAGATTAAGAACTGACTTTGGAACAGAAAATGGGACCATGGCAGCAATACAATGCACCCTCTGCCATGAGCACATGGATCACTATGCAGGGTCATCAAGTCACAGCTACGGGTCATCAACAGGCAATCAGCGTATTGAGTCTTGGTGGTCCTTTTTCAGAAAAATAAGGTAAGTGCATTTCTTATTAATGTATTTAAAGTACATTGGGAACTGCTTATAGAGATTACTCCTGGTCAGCATGAACACTGACCTGCTTTTTTTTAAAAGGAACTCTGATTATATTGGCATGTTAGCTCTGTATGCTTTATTTTGATGTTAGTAACGTAACTATAATTTAATTTTTTTGAAAATAATTCCCAGTTTTATATATTTTTAAGAAACTTTATTACGATTTTTGTTTACATCGCAATGCATTCTGGGTAGTGACGTAGAGTGGTTACAGCCGTTTTTTCTGTCTTATACAAGCCAAGAAGCGAAGCTATGAACTACTGCCATTTGTCAGTGAAAATGCCACATTGCGCGGCTTTTGGATGTAATTTCCAATCAAAGGAAAATAAAGAGAGCGGGGTGAGCCTCCATAGCTTTCCTAAAGAGGGAAAGTTGAGGAAAAAGTGGGGCGGCAGCGGCTCAGCAGGTAGAGCAGGTCGTCTAATAACCCGATGGTTGGCGGTTCACATCACGCTCTCCCCAGATATCCTGCCGTTGTGTCCCTGGGCAAGACACTTCACCCACATTGCCTCCAGTGCCCATAACACTGGGTATGAATGTGTAAAAATGTTTAAATGCTCGGTGGTGGCCGGAGAGGCTGTTGGCGTGGATTGGCAGCCACATTTCCCTCACTCTGTTTGTGATCACGTGCTGTAACGCATTCCTGATAAAGCTGACATGTATTAATCACGCTGTGATAATAGCACAATATTGCTCAAAGCGCGCGCATGAGACATGTCTGTGATTGCACGCTTGTGTTGACCGTTCCTGCCTTTCGTCTCCTAACCGTGGTTTTGGGACGCAGGGGAGATGCATCTTCCTCCGCGGTTTAATTCCCGAGTAAATCTCACTCTTGTGGTACACAGAAGCACAGGCCGTTTTGCTGAAGCGTTGGGGCTTTATTTATACACCGCACTGTTGTCAGCAACAAATTCTACCTGCTCTGGTCGCCTCGCTCTTTCTACTTATCCGCACCAAATCACACACTGTTCGCCACACACACCGGGGAGGGGGGGGGGCGCCTCGGCTGCGCAAACGCCATCACTCACTCATGTCCACGCACCTGATAAAGCTGATATATATATTAATCACGCTGTAATAAAGCACAATATCGCTCTTTGCGCACCAGTGTGGCGGATGAAATAAGGGAACCCAGTGTGGAGGCATGGAATAATTGCAGGCATGACACGCGAACTGAAGTTTAAAAGGGTGTTTATTTCATCCTCCAGCACAAAGCTCACTCCAGCGCTGTGGAGCGAGCGCTTTTTTTTTTTTTTATTACTTATTTTGTACCCATAGGTAGATTTGTTTTGCAGTCTGGTGACAAGCCACCAGCTGCCAGTCGCTGCGTGCGCAAGCGCCCCTTAACTCCCTAACCTGCATGTTTTTGACATGTGGGAGGAAACCGGAGAAATCCCGGAGTAAACCCACACAAACACGGGGAGAACATGCAAACTCCACACAGATCACTGTTGGCAGGGATCGAACCCACAATCTCCGCGATCCCCCGGCCGAGGGTAAACTGTGCTGCCACAGTGCTAACCACTGCGCACTGTGGTTAGTACAAAATAAGTAAAAAAAAAAGAAAAAAAAAAAAGGGCTCGCTCCACAGCGCTGGAGTGAGCTTCGTGCTGGGGGATGAAATAAACACCCTTTTAAACTTCAGTTCGCGTGTCCTGCCTGCACTTATTCCGTGCCTCCACACTGGGTTCCCTTATTTCATCCGCCACACTGGTGCGCAAAGAGCGATATTGTGCTTTATTACAGCGTGATTAATATATATATCAGCTTTATCAGGTGCGTGGACGTGAGTGAGTGATGGTGTTTGCGCAGCCGAGGCGCCCCCCCCCCCCCCCGGTGTGTGTGGCGAACGGTGTGTGATTTAGTGCGGATAAGTAGAAAGAGCGAGGCGACCAGAGCAGGTAGAATTTGTTGCTGACAACAGTGCGGTATATAAATAAAGCCCCAACGCTTCAGCGAAACGGCCTGTGCTTCTGTGTACCACAAGAGTGAGATTTACTCGGGAATTAAACCGCGGAGGAAGATGCATCTCCCCTGCGTCCCAAAACCACGGTTAGGAGACGAAAGGCAGGAACGGTCAACACAAGCGTGCGATCACAGACATGTCTCATGCGCGCGCTTTGAGCGATATTGTGCTATTATCACAGCGTGATTAATACATATGTCAGCTTTATCAGGCATGCGTTACAGCGCGTGATCACAGACTCAGAGTGAGGGAAATGTGGCTGCCAATCCACGCCAACAGCCTCTCCAGCCACCACCGAGCATTTAAACATTTTTACACATTCATACCCAGTGTTATGGGCACTGGAGGCAATGCGGGTGAAGTGTCTTGCCCAGGGACACAACGGCAGGATATCTGGGGAGAGCGTGATGCGAACCGCCAACCATCGGGTTATTAGACGACCTGCTCTACCTGCTGAGCCGCTGCCGCCCCACTTTTTCCTCAACTTTCCCTCTTTAGGAAAGCTATGGAGGCTCACCCCGCTCTCTTTATTTCCCTTTGATTGGAAATTACATCCAAAAGCCGCGCAATGTGGCATTTTCACTGACAAATGGCAGTAGTTAGGAGTTTCGCTTCTTGGCTTGTATAAGACAGAAAAAACGGCTGCAACCATTCTACGTCACTACCCAGAATGCATTGCGACGTAAACAATAATGGCGATTTACATCATAATAATGTTTTTTAAAAATATATAAAACTGGGAATTATTTTCAAAAAAATTATTATAGTTATGTTACTAACATAAAAATAAAGCAAATAGAGCTAACATGCCAATATAATCAGAGTTCCTTTTAAAGGTTTCATTTGTCATGCAGAGTACTATATAGCTGACAGCCCATTACATAAAAGTATTTTTTCCTATTAACTGTCATGTATGAAACCGTCCAAAATGTACACTGTAAGCAGAATACTCTAATTTGTATAAACAAAACTGTATAGGAATGACTGTTCAAAACTTATTGATCCATATAAGCGGCTGATCACTGTCACTATACATTTTTCCTTTGGTGCAAGATAAGCAACTTTGCATTTAATGTATTTCTAGGGCCCAGTTTTGGATGGATCTGTTCGAAGATCTGAGAGACTCGGGACACTTCAATGGCAGCCACGAACACCAGCGCTTACTGAGATTCATCTTCAGTAATGTTCTCCAGAAAGACCTGGATGAATGTACCAACCTCTGGAACAGGCACAGAATTCGACATTCCAGACTTGCATCATGTCCTGCAGGGATTCCAAATGAGCTCTATCTCTTGCCTTACAGGTAAATCAACTCTGCATGAGTTTATGTAGGCCTCTGCATTTGTATAAAATACAGTGCATTATAACAACAAACCAGTTACAAGAATTAAATCATGGAGTTTTCCCTTGAGTGTTCAATTACATAATTGTCTTTCTGTGTAGGTTTGGATCAAGGGACTGTGGCTTGGCTGTTGAAGACTGGCAACTAAATGTGTTTCCTGAGTCACAAATAACATTTTATTCATGTGGTGATCCAGTCATTCAGGATTACCTGCAACAGGCTGTGGAACAAAATAGATTCCAGCAGCTGCATGACTGGGACTCAGCCTCAGAACTAGAACTTGCTCTTGAAGAAGTAGCTGGACTGTAAGTAGGGACTAATACTGTATACAAATGTGAAGTACTGCAGCTCAATCATGAAGGCCAGGTGTTATTGTGTTTTTTTTTTTTTTATTTCCATCCTTTCAAATGTTCAACATCACCACTGGCTTCAAGAAAAGCTTAAAGGACATTCAGAAAGCCTGGAGAACTACTGCTCAAGACCACTTTAAAAATTGCAATGTCTGCCTCCTTGGCAGCAAAAAATGAACAAATAAAGGCTGGACACATATTTGAGCACAGTAATACATAGAGTGATTACATTTATTTTTTATACGCATCGTCAGTGTCTGTATTAAATATGAAAATATTACTTAATTTGTAAAATGGCAACTATCCCACTTGTCGAAGTAGTTACACGGTTGAAAAATATTCCAACCCACCAAGTACAAGAGTACTAGGATTTTCTCCTAAAATGAAGTCATAACAAACCTCATCCAATATGGCTTTTTAAATTTTGGTTATTCTATTTAATTTCTAGTTACAGGACTGCAAAGTCTCACATGTTAAGAAGGTTAAATAATTTTGATTTCAACTGTGTTTCAAGGTTTTCTTTCAACTGATTAAATTAAAGCAACAAACTACAAAGTGGCTTTATATCAGAGGTACAATGGATTTAGAACTTACATTTTCTAAAGTTACTTCAGAGGGACTGTTATAGTATAATCTTAGCCTAAAGTATTCTATTCAATTCAACTTTATTTATATTGCGCCATTTCACAACAACAGTCATCTCATAGCACTTTCAACTTTAGGGGAAACCCCCACAGTTGCAGAAAAACACCAGCAATCAGGCGATCCCATGTGAGCAAGCGCTTGGCGACGGTGGAGAGGAAAAACTCCCTTTTAACAGGAAGAAACCTCTAGCAGAACCAGGCTCAGGGAGGGGCAGTCATCTGCTGTGACTGGCTGGGGGGTGAGGGGATAGAGAAGATGAAAAGAACAGACATGTAGAGAGCAAACAGCACGATGGGGACTCAATCTATGGGAGAGAACAAACAGATGTTAATGACCAGCAAAACAAACAAACAAAAAAAAATTTCATTGAGAGTGAAGAAAGGAGTGAAGCCCAGTGCATTATTGTAGGTCCCCTGGCTGTCTAAACCTATTAGCAGCATAACTAAGGGAGGGTTCAGAGACACATGATCCCTCCCTAATTGTAGGCTATATCAAAAAGGAAGCTTTTAACCCTATTCTTAAAAACAGAGATCGAGTCTGACTCCCGAATCCAGATTGGCAGCTGGTTCCGCAGGAGAGGAGCTTGATACCTGAAGGCTCTGCCTCCCTTTGTACTTTTGGAGATTCTAGGTATTACAAGTAATCGCAGCATTTTGGGAGCGTAGTGCTCTGTTAGGATAAGTCAAGTGCAATTAGATGGTAAACTGTCAATAATACACTTCAATAGCAGAAGTCTTAACAAAAACTTCTCACAGATTCAGGACTATTTAAAACAGCTAAACAGAAAATTCACAGCTATAGCAGTCTCTGAAACCTGGCTTAATGCAGACCAGGCTCCCCTGATGGCAATAGAGGGATATCAGATGTTTAACATTAACAGATCTCAAAAAAAGGGTGGTGGTGTTGCACTGTATATTGATGACCTATATAGATGTAAGCTTGTAAATGAAATGTCCTCAGCACTACCAGGGATTCTGGAATGTGTTACTGTTGAGATTGACCTAGACAAAACAAAAAATCTAATCATAAGCTGCATATACAGAACGCCGGGAACTTGCATTGAGACATTCAGAGATAAATTAGTCGAGCTGTACAATAATATTACTAGTAAGAAAATGGTAGCAATTTGTGGAGATTTCAATATTGATCTACTTAATCCACATCAACAAAATGTAGTTACAGAGTTCATGAACTCTATGTACAGCATGAGTCTATATCCCACAATAACACATCCCAGTAGAATCACAGCTCACTCTGCTACACTTATTGACAACCTGTTTGTCAATGTTCTCGACAAGAAAATAGAAAGTGGATTATTGATAAATGATATAAGCGACCACTTGCCAATCTTTGCACTTATCCATGGCCACACGGGGCCCAACCCAGAAAAAATCTCAAAATCGTTCAGACACAAATCACCAAACGCAATCAGTTCTTTTAAAGAGGACTTGCTGAAGCAAGACTGGACAGAAGTCTATGTATCAGATGTAAATGAAGCCTATGACACATTTACAAACATTGTAACCACTCTTTATGAAAAAAACTGCCCATTAGTTAAAAAAAAGCTTAAACACAAATTTACTGACAAACCATGGCTAACCAAAGGACTACAAAAGGCGTGTAAAAAGAAAAATTTATTATATAAAGCTTTCATAAAGAAAAGGACAAAAGAAGCAGAGCAGCGGTATAAAACATACAAAAATAAGTTAACATATATAATAAGATGTAGTAAAAGAGACTATTACAGTAAAGAACTGGAAAAAAACAAAGACAATATTAAAAATACATGGACAATAATCAACAGTATCCTTGGAAATAAAAGCAGAAATACCAGCTACCCAACTAACACTCCAAAAAATAATAAATCGACTCCGAATGTGAATATAGCTTCACCTGCAGATGAATTTAATAATTTTTTTGTTAACATTGGACCTAAACTGGCCCGAGAAATACCCACTACGGTGCCAACAGGTGATTCAATATGCAATAACACTGCTGTAAAAGACACCATCTTCATAAAGAACACAGACGAAAGAGAGGTCATTGAAATTGTTAAATCGTTCAAAAGTAAAACATCTACTGACTGCGATGGTATTGATATGCTACTAGTCAAAACTGTTATCGAATGCATAGTGAAACCACTGACGTATATCTGTAACCTGTCTCTCCAATCAGGTATATTTCCCAATGCAATGAAAATAGCTAAAGTAATTCCGATTTACAAGACAGGCGACAGAGGGGAACTCTCCAACTACAGACCAATTTCACTATTACCGCAATTTTCCAAGATACTTGAAAAAATATTCTATGAGAGAATTGACAACTTCATACTGAAGAATGATTTATTGTGTGAGCAGCAATATGGGTTCAGACACAAAAGGACAACAGCATATGCCTTAATGGAATTTACAGAAAAAATATCAACAGCCATTGAAAATAAAGAGTATTCAGTTGGAGTATTCCTGGATCTTAAAAAAGCATTTGATACAGTAGATCACAATCTATTATTAAAGAAACTACAAAATTGTGGTATCAGAGGGGTAGCACTGTCCTGGTTAAGAAGTTACTTAAAGAATAGATATCAGTTTGTATGTGTTAACAACAAAAACTCAGAGCTACTGAAGGTCACCTGTGGAGTCCCACAGGGTTCAGTTTTGGGACCATTATTATTCAATATGTATATAAATGATATATGTAAAGTTTCAGAAAAAATGGACTTAATATTGTTTGCTGATGACACTAACCTGCTATGCAGTGGAAACAACTTGGAACAACTTCTGGATACACTCGGAAAGGAATTAGGAAAGCTGAAACTGTGGTTTGATTCAAACAAATTAACGCTCAATTTAAGCAAGACAAAATTTATAGTCTTTAACAACCATCACAACTACCCAGTACCCAAACTCAGTGTAAATGGTGTAGAGATTGAAAGGGTATCCGAAACTAAATTCCTTGGAGTAATAATTGATAACAAACTGTGTTGGAAGCCACATATTAATTATATAAAAGGTAAAGTATCCAAATCAATTGCAGTATTACACAGAGTGAAAAATTTGCTGAATCAACCCACACTATACACCTTGTATCATTCATTAATACTCCCATACATGACATATTGTAATGAAGTATGGGGAAATACATATAAAACAAACATATATCCACTCTTTATGCTTCAAAAGAGAGCTATTAGAATAATCAACAAAGCAGCTTACAGGGAACCAACAAACCCACTTTTTCTTAAACAAAAAACTCTCAAGTTGAAAGATCTGATCGACTTTAAAACCGCAATAATAATGTTCAAAGTGAAGAATCTATCACTGCCCGCAAATATCCAAAAGTTGTTCCAAACAAGGGAGAAACGATATCACTTCAGAGGAACATGTATATTTCAAAAGCCTACAGTGAGAACAACTACCAAGCAACACTGTATTTCAGTGCAAGGTGTCAGATTATGGAACGATTTTGGACCTGAATTAAAATCATGTACAAAGCTTGGACAATTTAAACAAAAACTAAAGGAAGAAATACTCCAAACATATTTACAAGACGACATGTAAACTCACATAAGGATTGACATTTCCAGCCTGTGTTGTGTTATAGCTTAGTTTTTCTTTTTCTCTGTGACACTATGTCTTAGATTTGTTTTTGAATAGTAACCGCTTAACTTAGACTAGCTCAGTTTTCTTTTTCTCTCAGTCATATTTTGTCTTAGCCTTGTTTTAAATTGTAATCGCTCTTGTCTTGTTTTCTCTTTTTTCTCCTTTGAATTCTTGGATGGAATATGGGTGGGCAAAATAAGCTGCGGCTTCAGCCATCACCCATTTCGGATAACTCACGTGGAATTGTATAGTAGAAGGAGTCTTTGTCTAATTTGACCTTGTTGTTATATTATACAGTTTCTTTTAACCTGTAATGTACTATCCGAAAATAAATAAATTCAAATTCAATTCAAATTCATAATACGGTAGTATCAGATCTTTTAAATAAAAAGGGGCTTGATTGTTTAGCGCTTTGTAAGTAAGAAGAAGGATTTTAAACTCAATTCTAAACTCTATGGGAAGCCAATGAAGGGAGGCCAGAACCAGAGAGATATGATCTCTCTTTCTAGTACCTGTTAAAACTCTTGCTGCAGCATTTTGAATCAACTGAAGACTTTTTAAAGATGTTTTGGGACAACCTGATAATAAAGAGTTACAGTAATCTAATCTCGAGCTAACAAAAGCATGGATCAGTTTCTCAGCATCACTCTGAGACAAGTTGCTCCTAATCTTGGCAATATTACGCAAATGATAGAAGGCAGTTTTAGAAACAAATTTAATATGTGAATTGAAAGACAGATCTTGATCAAAAATAACTCCAAGGTTCCTCACAGAGCTATTAAGAGAGAGTAACTGCATCCAAACTAAAAGTTTGATTTGGAAAGGTATTTCTAAGGTTTTTTGGACCAACAAGAATGACTTCAGTCTTATTTGAATTTAATAGCAGGAAATTGCAAGTCATCCAAGCTTTGATTTCCTTAAGACAGGCTTCTAACTTGGCTAATTGATAACTATCATCTGGCTTCATTGACAGGTATAATTGTGTGTCATCTGCATAACAATGAAAATGTATACAGTGCTTTCTAATAATGTTGCCTAAGGGAAGCATATATATAAACTAAAAAGAGGAGGGCCTAGCACAGATCCCTGTGGAACTCCATGACTGAGCTTTGAGTTGAAAGAAAACTCATAATTGTCATGAACAAACTGGAACCTATCAGATAAATAAGATCTAAACCACTGCAACGAAGTTCCATTAAGTCCAACATAGTGTTCTAATCTATCAAGTAGAATATTATGATCGATAGTATCAAAAGCTGCACTAAGGTCTAAAAGGATAAGAACAGAAACCAGTCCATTATCAGATGCGGTAAGGAGGTCATTAGTGACCTTCACTAAGGCTGTTTCAGTACTGTGATGGATTCTAAATCCAGACTGAAACTCTTCAAGTAAACCATTTCCCTGCAGGTGGTCAAATAATTGCGTAGCAACAACTCTTTCTAAGATTGTTGAAATGAAAGGGAGATTAGAGATTGGTCTATAGTTAGCTAAAACTTCTGGATCCCGCATTGGCTTTTTGAGTAAGGGTTTAATTACAGCCGTTTTAAAAGCCTGCGGTACAATAATAGAATAAAGCTACCAATAAGTGGGAAGACTTCTTTAAATAACCTGGTAGGAATAGGATCTAAAAGACAAGTTGAAGGCTTGGATGAGGAAATTATTTTGTCTAACTCTATAAAAGGTCAATTGGAGTAAACTCATCCAAGCAGATATCAGTGGAAGGAGTTGTAGTAGTTACTGTGTTTAACGGTGGGAAGAATCTGATTTTATCTCTGATAGATAAAATTTTATTATTGAAAAAGTTCATAAAGTCCTGACTAGTAAGCTCTAAGGGAATGCTAGGATTGACAGAGTCCTGACTCTTTGTCAGCCTGGCTACAGTGCTGAAAAGAAACCTAGGATTATTCTTGTTGTCTTCTATTAATGCAGAACAATACCTCGTTCTAGCTTTTCTAAGAGATTTTTTTATAAATTAAAAGATGATTTCTCCAAGCTAAAAAGATTTCATCTAAATTAGTGGAGCGCCATTTTCTTTCTAATTGACGAGTCTTCTGTTTTAAGCTACGAGTTTCTGTGTTGAACCAAGGGGTTAGAACTCTCTGATTAGACTTTTTCTTTTTTAAAGGGGCCACCAAGTCTACAGTATGATGCAGAGAAGCTGTAACACGATCTACCATGCTATCAATTACAGAAGGAGCAAATTGTCTATAGCTTATTTCCGTTGTGTTGACACATGGCATAGAGGAAACAATCTGCATAAATTTGGTAACAACATAATCTGAGAGGCATCTACTGTAGTAATATTTTTCTTTAGGAGCCAAATAGTCAGAAATAGTAAAATCAAAGGTTAACAGACAATGGTCTGACAGTACAGGGTTAGAAGGAGACACTACCAGATTTTCTGTTTCTATGCCATATATCAGAACAAGGTCCAATGTATGGTGGAGATAATGGGTAGAATTTCCTACTTTCTGAGAAGACCCTATTGAGTCTAATATTGAATTAAATGCCATATTAAGGCAATCACTATCTACATCTACATGTATATTAAAGTCCCCTACTACGATTATTCTATCTGATTTCAGCACTAAATCAGCTAAGAATTCGGCAAATTCGGATGAAAACACTGAGTAAGTTGATGGAGGACGATAAACTATGGCAAACAAAATTGGGTTTAGCCTAAAATTGCCAAAGTGCCCAATACTGAGGACCAGGCCCCCAAAGGATTGATAACGTGTTTTTTGCTTTACATTAACTAGTAATTTGGAATGGTAAATTGTTGCTACTCCTCCTCCACGACCAGAACTTCTGGGATTTTGACAGTTTAAATAACCAGAGGGAGTTGATTCATTCAAACCAACATAATCCTCTTGTCCTAACCAAGTCTCTGTAAGAGATATTAAATCAATCTGATGATCAATTAACAGATCATGGACTAGCAGAGACTTGAGAGTTAGAGACCTAATATTTAACAAACCGCATTTAATTTTTAAATTATGAGGAGGAACAGAGGCCAAACAATTCAATTCAAGCCTTTAGCTTCACGTCTAATTTGAGTTTTACCAACTTTTTGTTTAATCACTTTGGGATGCTTATACATTATATTTTTATTTACTTTGGAGGGAGCAGACAATGATTCTCTGATGGGGAAGACAGGGGCTAAGTTGAGGGGTGGCGGATGAAGAGGAGCTGCAGAGAGGCGTGTAAGACTGCGACTCTGCTTCCTGGTCCCAACTCTGAGTTGTCAAGGTTTTGGAAATTTGGATAAAAATGATGCCAGATTGTTAGATAAATGAGATGCACCATCCAAAGTGGGATGGACGCCGTCTCATCTAATAAGACCAGGTTTTCCCCAAAATGAGCTCCAATTGTCTATGTAGCCCACTTTGTTTGCAGGACACCACACAGACAGCCAGCAGTTGAAGGATGACAAGCGGCTAAACATGTCATCACTGGTCAGATTGGGGAGGGGCCCAGAGAATACTACAGAGGCAGACATTGTTTTGGCAAAATCACACACCGATTCCACATTAATTTTTGTGACTTCCGACTGCCGGAGTCGGATGTCATTAATGCCGGCATGGATAACAACTGTGGAGTATTTACAGTTACTTTTAGCCAGCATTTTCAAATTTGACTTGATGTCACCTGCTCTGGCCCCAGGAATGCATTTGACTATGGCTGCTGGAGTCTCTTGGTTCACGTTTCTGACTACAGAGTCGCCAGTGATCAGAGTTTTTTCCTCAGCGGGTGTGTCGCTGAGCGGAGAAAAACGATTAGAAACATAAACAGGTTGGTGGTGAACTGGGGCTTTGTGACTAGGCTTCCTTCTCACTGTCACCCACCCAGTCTCCTCGCTGCTGAGGAGGACCGGAGGACCGCTAGCAGGCCGCCCTATGCTAGGGAGCTCCGCTGCAGCTAAGGGATGTCTGTCAAGATTAACTGGCGCAGACGGTGTTTCAATGCAGCAGAGCCGGGATTTCAAATCAGACAACCTCGCCTCAAGCGCCTCAAAAAGACAACATTTACCGTTATCACTAAAAGAGGCAGAGGTGTAGCTAAAC
The DNA here is from genome assembly GCA_020510985.1 of Pholidichthys leucotaenia. Taxonomy (NCBI): domain Eukaryota; kingdom Metazoa; phylum Chordata; class Actinopteri; order Cichliformes; family Pholidichthyidae; genus Pholidichthys; species Pholidichthys leucotaenia. The sequence goes on along the minus strand of CM035842.1, from coordinate 127,136,065 downwards.
ATCTGACAGAGAGAGAGCACACCAGAGGAGAAGGGGAAGGAGAGCTAGTAGCCATAGCAAGTGGCTAACCCGAAGCTAACAAAAACACAGATGAAAGGTTAACAGAAGGCTAAAGAGGGTGATTAGATGACACTGAATGCGCACACAGGTGCAGGAGGCTTGATAAACAGAAGTGAGAGCTAACGATAGAAGGAAAAAAGTGATTAAAATAAAATTAAAGGCAAAATCCTCAGGAGAATGAGGAGAGCGAACCAAAGAGCAAACCACAGACAGCCAGCAACACAGGAAGTGATGATACGTTCTAGGAGTCATACACCAAAAATGGCAGTTCACACTAACTGATAAGTGAAATGAGTAACACCCAACAGGGTTATTTACTCCTGAAAAGGTATTTATTACAAAAAATATCTGTAGGACTTCCTAGACAGACGAGGAATGCTTAAAACACATTGATTATAACTGTACCTTACTTTAAAGAACAATAACATGGGTTAAGTGATAAAGTCAATAACATCCATCCTTCCATCTTCAATCGCTTAATCCTTTTTGGGTCATGGTAGGGTTGCAGCCTATCCCAGCATCTTTGGCCGAGAGGCAGGGTCCACCATGGACAGATCGCCAGTCCACTGCAGGGCCAACACAGAGACAGACAACCATTCAAGCTCACATTCATACCTAAGAACAATTTAGAGCCATAACATCCCTCCATCCATCTTCTACCACTCAATCCTTTTCAGGCTGTGTGGGGGCTGGAGCCTAGAACGCTCCAGCCCCCACACAGCCTAGAACGCATTCCATTCCTAGAATGCTCTGCACTGTGTGTGTTTATATATTTACATATTTATTCCATCTAGCTACAATGCTCTGCACTGGGTGTGTTTATATTTATATATCTATATATTTATTCCATCTAGCTACAATGCTCCGCACTGTGTTTTTATATATCTACATATTATTCCATCTAGCTACATTGCTCCGCACTGTGTGTGTTTATATACTTGCATATTTATTCCACCTAGCTGCAATGCTCCGTACTGTGGGTGTTTATATATTTACATATTTATTCCATCTAGCTACAATGCTCTGCACTGTGTGTTCATATATTCATATATTTATTCCATCCAGCTACAATGCTCTGCACTGTGTGTCTGTGTGTGTGTGTGTGTGTATATATATATTTTATAGTAATATGTACATATGTATATTAGCTGCTCTTGCTTGCTTTTTTTTTTTTTTTTTTTTTTTTTTTTCTTGCCTTCTGATTGTTGCTCTGAGTGTTGCTATCCCTGTGCTGTTGCAATCCTGGAATTTCCCCGTTGTGGGACTAATAAAGGCTTATCTTATCTTATCTTATCTTATCTTAGAACCATAACATACTTGACAAAAAAATTAAAAGCAAGATAAAGACTAAAGTGCACCCAAAAACAGATCTCTGGACAGCACAGGATTTCACACTCGCCATGTCCTGGGGCAGGGGTCAACAACCTTTACTGTGCAAAAAGTCAAAATCTGAATGGAGCCACAACAATTTTGGAACAATATGACCTGAGATCTTTTAACTTTCTCACAACTTTGTGGCTTTTTTCCCCCTCTTGTATATTTTTTACCTCTCACAAAAATGCAACTTTTGCCAGTAATGTTTTGGTATTTGCAGAAATCTGATCTTTTTTGTTGCAAATTTTTGAGGGTGTTTTCGTTTTTTAAATTGTACTTCTTCCAAAATCTCATTTTCAGCTTTTCCGCCCATAAATGTCATTTTTCTTTACAAATTTGTTACCTTTTTATGGCAAAATGGCAGGCTTTTTCACTTTGTGACATTTTTTTTTTCTTATAAAATTGTGCCCCCCTTTCCCCAAGTAATTTTAAAAGCACCCAAATCCTGGAGAATTCTGTATCCCAAACGCCATATTTGCCTTAAAGTCGCTGTATGATTCTGAGGGCTCATTTCAACCAAAATAAGAGCCAGTGCTAGTTTGGTTCTGGGGCTGGTGCCAGTGCTTAACCAGTTCAACTGTAGTGCCTCATAAGAACCAGTTGGTTTTCCACCAATATGGAGCTAGTCGGGAATTATGCCAGGGCTACGTCATTACGGAGTGTGAAGCACCTTTATGCAACCCCGCAGAACACCACAGAAGAAGAAGTAGCAGCGCTAGCTTGTCAACATGAGGAGTTTGTTGTCTCTTTGGGAGCGCTGCTTTTATTATTCCAAACCTGTAATGCCATTCAAAAACAGTTTTATTCTTAATGGCAGAGAACTGCGGCTACGTTTAAGGAGACCGGTAATTATCAATATTTCAGTTATCAGCCGTTGTTAGATTAGGTCTGTAGTGTGAGCACTGACTACACTTTTAAACATAATATTTATGTCAATTCTCTAATAGGTGGTGTTACGGCGCATTATGAGACAGAGGTTGCCTGTTATGTCATGCCAAAAAGTGATCAGCTGCACAAAAAATGTTTGCCAGCGGCCATGTTTTTATGAGTTTATATTAGCCATTAAATATATATTTCAACAGATAAACAATACTTAGTTAGGTATAACAAGATATATTTAACACTTATGATGCATTTTGAACCCGAAACAAACTTGATCTAGGATTAAAAGCAATTAAAATAATGCAGTCACAAGGTTACATTCAAAAATGCATAGATTTACTGCATATATACATGAAGATAGTGTATCAATATATATTCAATGTACCTCCAAACAACAATGTTTTTGCACATAAATATTGCAATCAGATAAATTCTATACATTGTTTTCCAAACTGCAACACTCTGGCCAACACTATAATTTTTCAGATGTGATAAAACCTCAAAACACTGAGACACATTGTAGGTGGACTGAGACCAGGCAGTACACCTTTAACAAGCGGGCACTCCTGGCTCCTGTACACGGTGATCACTTTTTGGCACAACACTGGATTTCACCACCCAGCCGACCCCACGCGGAAGTGGCTGATGAAACCCTTTTCAGACACAGGCAGACTTACCCCTGAACAACGTAACTACAACTGCCGGTTGAGCAGTACACGTTCAGTTGTGGAAATGGCTTTCGGTGGCTTGAAAGGACAATGGAGGTCCCTCCTGACAAGGAATGACTGCAAACTGGAGCTGAGCAAGAAAATTGTGTTCACCTGCTGCATACTTGATAATATTTGTGAGGAACATGGTGACAACTTTGGACTCCCAGACACACCTGATCACAGTCAGCCTCCAGTTCAACCACTACCTGACCATGCCAGTGTAGAAGGGGTAATGGAGTATTTTAATAGTGGGAAGCAATAACCTGTTTAGTGCCTGTCATATCATTTACAAAATATAACTGACATGAATGCCCCTTTCAGGGCATTAATGACGTGCCAGAAACCAGCAGTAAGTTTGTCTGTTTATTTAACAAAAGAATAAAGTAAAGAGCCACATGGGGCAAAACGCATACATAAACTAGAAAAGCACTCGGAGAGCGCAGACCTCCGCCAAGCACCACAATTCCCCCCATACAGTGTTTGTGTGTACGTTTTCAGATTCCTTGAGCATGTAAACATATGACTAGCAATTGGATTCACAATGATTATTTGTTTATTTGACAGGGACAGTGCAATAAACACACAATTAATCAATGACAATCAATCTGATAGTGATAGGATTAGTGGTTCAGTAGTAAAAGCATTGCCTCCTTGGCGGAGGTAATAAACTGAAGTGTTGCTGTTGTGTCCATCTCCTCCACTGACGGATGCAAATTGGGTAGACAGGTTGCCGTGGGTTTTATATTATATTATTTTGGGGTTTTGCTCCGCGGCAAACGAGAATTTAGAAGCTTCGCCGGCAGAGAGCTCGTTATTGCGCAGCGCGTATGGCTGGCCGGGGAATTTCTGCCAAATGCGCAGCGCCTATGGCTGGCCGGGGAATTTCTGCCAAATGCACAGCGCCTATGGCTGGCCGGTGAATTTCTGCCAAATGCGCAGCTCCTATGGCTGGCCGGTGAATTTCTGCCAAATGCGCAGCGCCTATGGCTGGCCGGTGAATTTCTGCCAAATGCGCAGCGCCTATGGCTGGCCGGGGAATTTCTGCCAAATGCGCAGCTCCTATGGCTGGCCGGGGAATTTCTGCCAAAGAATCCGTCGGCGGACAGCTGCCCGTGTGAGGTTTTGCAGTTGCGCGCAAACACAAGCACGCTGGCGGGCCCAGGCCAGCAGTGTTTTCTGCGTGCTTTTGTGCCTAAAACGTTGAAGAACGCAGAGTTTGTGTTGCAGACACGACGACCAGCGCCCTACATTGCGCCTGCGCACATGTTGAAAATGGCCCTATGTCACAGTGTTGAAAAATGCTTTAAAAAAATTCCTGTATCCAGACGGTGAACCGGATCACCCCCAAAATTTAATCAGTTCTTCCTTGTACCATTTCCAACAACGCCTGAAAGTTTCATGCAAATCCGTCCAAGACTTTTTGAGTTATCTTGCTAACCAACAGACAAACAGACAGACAAACAGACAGACAGACAAACAGACAAACACAAAAACCCTGGCAAAAACATAACCTCCTCCTGGCCTTTTCGGCCTGGCAGAGGTAACTAGAAAAGCACTCAGAGAGCGCAGACCTCCGCCAAGCGCCACAATTCCCCCCATACAGTGTTTGTGTGTACGTTTTCAGATTCCTTGAGCATGTAAACATATGACTAGCAATTGGATTCACAATGATTCTTTGTTTATTTGACAGGGACAGTGCAATAAACACACAATTAATCAATGACAATCAATCTGATAGTGATAGGATTAGTGGTTCAGTAGTAAAAGCATTGCCTCCTTGGCGGAGGTAATAAACTGAAGTGTTGCTGTTGTGTCCATCTCCTTCACTGACGGATGCAAATTGGGTAGACAGGTTGCCGTGGGTTTTATATTATATTATTTTGGGGTTGCGCTCCGCGGCAAACGAGAATTTAGAAGCTTCGCCGGCAGAGAGCTCGTTTTTGCGCAGCGCCTATGGCTGGCCGGGGAATTTCTGCCAAAGAATCCGTCGGCGGACAGCTGCCTGTGTGAGGTTTTGCAGTTACGCGCAAACACAGGCACGCTGGCGGGCCCAGGCCAGCAGTGTTTTCCGCGTGCTTTTGTGCCTAAAACGTTGAAGAACGCAGACTTTGTGTTGCAGACACGACGACCAGCGCCCTCCATTGCGCCTGCGCACATGTTGAAAATGGCCCTATGTCACAGTGTGGAAAAATGCTTTAAAAATTCCTGTATCCAGACGGTGAACCGGATCACCCCCAAAATTTAATCAGTTCTTCCTTGTACCATTTCCAACAACGCCTGAAAGTTTCATGGAAATCCGTCCAAGACTTTTTGAGTTATCTTGCTAACAGACAGACAGACAGACAGACCCCGGCAAAAACATAACCTCCTCCTGGCCTTTTCGGCCTGGCGGAGGTAACTAGAACACAATAAACGCTGACATCAAATGTGGGGGTGTAGCGAGGACGGAACCTACGCTGTTGAACATACACTTACAAGAGCCGAAGCAAAGATGAATCCAAACACAGAGGAGAGACTGGAGTCGGGGTTAGGGACTCCAGTCCAGGAACACGAACGTAGGTTGCAGCGAGGAATGAGCCTCAGCTGCTCCCTTAAATACTGAACACAAAAGTAACAGAACCAAACAGGAAAGGGGGAGCGTAATTGCCGAAATAAAGAACAGCTGTGACAACGCCGGGTCAGCTTTGACAGCCATAAGTTCGGCCGCGGCGCTGTCACAATAAAAGCCCCGGAAAAGCACTAATAACAAACCCGACATAATATGGGAGTGAAAAGGAAAAATACTGAGTAACCTGAGCGCAGATGGGATCAGCGCTCGGATCAGCGCTCGGATCATCACAATAACATGTGAAGTAGTTCAAAATAATTAATGAATAAAACATTCAGTCCTCAGTGTACTCTGTTTTAAAGTATTTAAGGTGTGTTTATATATTTTATAGGCACATTTACAGAGCTGTTAAAGGTATACCCTTCTGTACTTGTATGTCATCTATTCTGGTTAAAGTACTGATTCAAGTTTTTATTCATGTAGGGGTAACAAGAGACAGACTGTAAAGCGTAAAAGTTAAAAGTACTTTCCCCAGAAATGATCTTGTCCAGAGCTGACAGAATGTCATGTGGTACGTTGTCAGAAGAATATAAACACATCATCTTTTTTGAAGCTGGCAACTTGGAACGTTTTCCACAGAAAAAGTGCATAGATTTAAAGTTTGTCGCTGCTTATTCTTTAGAAAATGTGAGAAAAGTTGTCAAAAATGTGAGTAAGTCCACAAATACTGTACCTGATATATTGTCCAATACCTGAAAAAATGAACTTGCAGTAATTCAGTACTTGTACTTTCACTTCCCACCACTACAATGTCATAGTGATTTGCATTGTTTGTCCTAAATAGCTTTACATTTCATGCATATGTTTGGTGTGAGGATAACAGTTAATGTAGAAGCAGAAAAACACTTAAGGAAAGAAAGCTTTTATTTACAAAATGTTCAAAAACTTAAGACTGCTACATATGAAATATTATGTACACACAGCCAAAAATATCAATGCTGTGATAGTTACTTTTTTTTGCAGTCCCTAAAGCACAGACACAACATGCCCCATCAGTCCAACAAGGGTATTGGTACTGTCCTCCATCTTCTGGATGCTTTGCAGCAAAGCAGAGGTCAGCTGCTCATCCCTCCTGCTCTGCTCCTGCTGTCTCTCCTCAGACCTCTCCAGGTAGTCAAGAAGGAGGTCCATGTTTGTGTCCTGCTTCCATTTCCCTGCTTTAAAAGTACAAAAATAAGAATCGATATAAAATAACCACACACTGAAAAATGCAGGAATCGTCAATCCAAGATTGAACGTGTCTATTCAACATCCATTTACTGTTAGTGGCAACACAACATTCAATTCAAGTGTATAATTGGTTTAATTCACTCCCTCCTTTGTGTGAATGGGTCATGATCTGAACATATATTACCTAATCTGGTCTGATGAGAAGAGGGAGAGCAGGAGGAGGACAAGCTTGGTGCTGGTGAAGGTGAGCTGCATACCACAGGTCTGGGTGGTTCTTCCTCATCATCCAGGTGTAATAAATATGTAAATACAAAAAAAAGTGTTTTAGTTTGTGCAGTGTCCAACTTAAGCCTTCCATTAAATGTACAGACATAGAAGGCAATTTTATTCAATATCAATATTAGCAAAGCTTACATGTCTGATTATGGAATAGAAGAATAGGAACAGAATAGGCTTTGTCACTGTACAGTTGTACAGTACAATGACATTGTAGGTGTTCCACCAGGCTACTGCACAATAAAGTAAGAGAAGGATTAGATAAAACACGGTTACACAACACACAATTAAATGAGTGAAATTTAAAAAAAAATGGTCCAAGATTATGGAAATATTGCCAAAATAGTAAAAAAGACGACATTACTAGTGTCTTTGGTAGAAAAATCTCCCATAACACAACACACCCATTCATACACAGTATTGATACCACAAAAATCGTATTTTGCGCTGGATCTTTATAAAAAAAAAAAAGAATTCTGTAAGACGGTAACATTTTTGTTCTCGTTTTCTCTCAAATGGTTCAGACACAAAAGGACAACAGCATATGCCTTAATGGAATTTACAGAAAAAATATCAACAGCCATTGAAAATAAAGAGTATTCAGTTGGAGTATTCCTGGATCTTAAAAAAGCATTTGATACAGTAGATCACAATCTATTATTAAAGAAACTACAAAATTGTGATATTAGAGGGGTAGCACTGTCCTGGTTAAGTAGTTACTTAAAGAATAGATATCAGTTTGCATGTGTTAACAGCAAAAACTCAGAGTTACTGAAGGTCACCTGTGGAGTCCCACAGGGTTCAGTTTTGGGACCATTATTATTCAATATGTATATAAATGATATATGTAAAGTTTCAGAAAAAATGGACTTAATATTGTTTGCTGATGACACTAATCTGCTATGCAGTGGAAACAATTTGGAACAACTTCTGGATACACTCGGAAAGGAATTAGGAAAGCTGAAACTGTGGTTTGATTCAAACAAATTAACGCTCAATTTAAGCAAGACAAAATTTATAGTCTTTAACAACCATCACAACTACCCAGTACCCAAACTCAGTGTAAATGGTGTAGAGATTGAAAGGGTATCCGAAACTAAATTCCTTGGAGTAATAATTGATAACAAACTGTGTTGGAAGCCACATATTAATTATATGAAAGGTAAAGTATCCAAATCAATTGCAATATTACACAGAGTGAAAAATTTGCTGAATCAACCCACACTATACACCTTGTACCATTCATTAATACTCCCATACATGACATATTGTAATGAAGTATGGGGAAATACATATAAAACAAACATATATCCACTCTTTATGCTTCAAAAGAGAGCTATTAGAATAATCAACAAAGCAGCTTACAGGGAACCAACAAACCCACTTTTTCTTAAACAAAAAACTCTCAAGTTGAAAGATCTGATTGACTTTAAAACCGCAATAATAATGTTCAAAGTGAAGAATCTATCACTGCCCGCAAATATCCAAAAGTTGTTCCAAACAAGGGAGAAACGATATCACTTCAGAGGAACATGTATATTTCAAAAGCCTACAGTGAGAACAACCACCAAGCAACACTGTATTTCAGTGCAAGGAGTCAGATTATGGAACGATTTTGGACCTGAATTAAAATCATGTACAAAGCTTGGACAATTTAAACAAAAACTAAAGGAAGAAATACTCCAAACATATTTACAAGACGACATGTAAACTCACATAAGGATTGACATTTCCAGCCTGTGTTGTGTTGTAGCTTAGTTTTTTCTTTTTTTCTTTTTTTCTCTGTGACACTATGTCTTAGATTTGTTTTTGAATAGTAACCGCTTAACTTAGACTAGCTCAGTTTTCTTTTTCTCTCAGTCACATTTTGTCTTAGCCTTGTTTTAAATTGTAATCGCTCTTGTCTTGTTTTCTCTTTTTTCTCCTTTGAATTCTTGGATGGAATATGGGTGGGCAATATAAGCTGCGGCTTCAGCCATCACCCATTTCGGATAACTCACGTGGAATTGTATAGTAGAAGGAGTCTTTGTCTAATTTGACCTTGTTGTTATATTATACAGTTTCTTTTAACCTGTAATGTACTATCCGAAATAAATAAATTCATTCATTCATTCATTCATTCAATGAGCATTTCAAGATATATGGCGATGCCACTAACGTCATTTGAGACAACAATAAACCGTATTAATACTGAACAAACAGCGTATTTTGCACTGGATATCTAACAAAGTATTCTGTAAGACGCTAAGATTTTTGTTCTAGTTTCTCAAACGTGCATTTCTTTATGGTGAGGAGAAACGTTCGTGGTAAAAACACTGTTAGCTTCTTAGCATAGCTAACCGAAAATAGTATAGCCACAAGAGTGAGTAAAAAAATATCTGCACTTTGGCTGTTACATATCAATACAAGCATGTGTGTGTGTGTATATATATATATATATATACTATATATATATATATATATATATATATATATATATATATATATATATATATATATATATATATATATATATATATATATACGTTAACTTTTGGCATTTTAAAGACAATACACTTACCAGTGTGTTTTGAGCAGTTTGTTGTATGGACTCAACCATGGCAGTTGAGGTGGTCTGGTGGCTGGCCTATCCCCCAAAACAGTTCAGATGAGTGGCCCCCTCCAGCTTATCTTGTACTTCTGCTCATGTCCACGGGGCCAAGAAATGTGCCTCCTCTTCGCTCCAAATCTGTATGGTTTTGGAATCTGTCGCTTTCTCCGCTGTTTGGAAAGCAATATGGCGGTCGGTAATGTTTTGAAGCTGGTCAGTTAACCATGTCCGTGGCTGTGGACGTAACCAACATAAACTGGTGCTGCCGCTGGCTCAGCTAGGAGTTGGGGCCACAATAGCCCCACTTTTGAGAGCCTGGGAATGGTGCTTCAGGTGGTGGAAAACCAAAGAACTGGTGCCAATCAGGCTCTGGCTCCAGTTAAGCACTGGAACTGTTTTGGTGGAAAAGGCCTGTGAGAGGGGTAGCTTCAGTGTATTTGCACAAGTATTTGACACTGGGAATGGTGAATCAGCCAAAAACTCAATGTGTGGTAGTGGTGTTATTCCAGCAGGTGCAAGTGATGCTAACCCTGTGGCAAACATCAACAGATCCTCTAGAGACACAGCAGTCACTTTCTCTGAAAGGGAAAAAATAAGTGATCATTGTGGGTACATTGTTTTGTGTCTCTGGATTATCAAAATACTGCATTTACTAAAGCATTTGTCCTGAATTTCACAGTGTGATAAAATATGTCACAGAAAAAGGCATGACAAACCTTCACAGTCAGGAAGATAATCAGCCCAAAAGCCAAATGTTTTGCCCTCTTTCTGTCGCCTGTTGTTTCCTGTTGGACTGAGGTCTGGTCGGAACATGGTCTCCATGTCTGCAGCAGTCAGCTTCTTAGGAGAATGGCACAAGACAGGAACCAGCACAATGGGATGCTGCTGGAGTGCAGTCAGAAACTGCAGGCTTGCAAGTCCATCTTTGAATCTATTAGGAGTAATAATTAAGTAGTAAATGCTTCACTGACGAGATAAAAATTGCAATTTCTTTTAAAGCAAAAGTCACAAATTTGCAAGAGGAAAAAAAAATCAGAAAAAGTAAATTTATGAGATGAAAAAAGTTACAGATTTTAAAAAAGTTGTAAATTTATGTAAAACAAAGGTGTAAATATTGTGACGTTTGCAGGGTTCACACAAAGAAAATGGAGCGCAGATGGCTGTGATCAACCAGATTTATTTTGTACACCCCAACCCCCAACTTGCAACTTAGTACACAGAGCAGGGGAGGTCATTCTCACAGACCTCTGTTTACATCACGGTTGCACACACATAACGTTTTCATCTGGCAAAGCATGCTGGGAAATTCACTTAACATGGCCCCAACGTTACACTGCCCCCCCCCCCCCGGACTGGTTTCTGTCCCCAGAAAAATTAAAGTCCAATTTAAAAGTCCAATACAAACTCATCCAGGTGTCGGGGCGGTCTTCGGCGCCGGTGGCCAACACGTACAGGCCCCCTAGTGTCCATCTGGGTCTCGGTCGGGGTATCGGGCCGGGATGGAAGCTCCGGTTCGTCCACCAGCGGTGCAGATGGCCGATACGGGGCGAGACGGTCACGATGAAGGACCACAACCCGGTCCCTTTTTCTAAGCCTCACCCTGTACACCACATCTGACAGTCTCTCCAGGACCACGCATGGCCCGACCACTGGCTCGCCAGCTTCGGTGATCGTCCTCTCTTCCTCTCAGGACAGAAAACCCAGACTCGATCTCCCGGTGCAAAGTCCCTCCCCTGGCAGCGGGAGTCGTACGCTCGCTTCTGCCGACCCCCTGCCGCTGCCAGGGCCTCTCGAGCCAGCTCGTGCACCGTGTGGAGACGTTCTTTCAAACAAAAAAAATAATCCAATCCGGGTTTTCCCTCCACCTCCGGCTCAGGGGGGCAACCGAATACCAAATCCACCGGTGTGCGCAGCTCGTGTCCAAACATGAGCGCCGCAGGGGTGCACCGGGTAGATTCCTGAGCAGCCGTCCGGTACGCCCACAAAACAAAAGGCAGGTGCAGGTCCCAGTCTCGCTGTCGCTGGTCCACTAGGATAGCGAGCTGGGTGGTGAGGGTCCGGTTGAATCGTTCGACCAGGCCATCGCTCTGTGGATGCAGTGGGGTGGTCCGGGTCTTCCGGATGCCCAGCCGTTTGCAGACCTCTCTGAAGACCTCCGCCTCGAAGTTCTGACCCTGATCGCTGTGCAGCTCCTCCGGTGCGCCAAACCGACAGAACATTTCATCCACCAGCTTTGATGCCGTCGTAGCGGCGCTCTGATCCGGGACCGCGTACGCCTCTGGCCACTTAGTGAAATAATCCATCGCGACCAGCACGTAGCGGTTCCCCCGGTCCGTGGTCGGGAAAGGGCCCAGGATGTCCACTCCCACTCGCTCCATCGGTGCTCCCACCCGGTACTGCTGCAGGGGAGCGTGGGATCGCTGAGTTGGTCCCTTCTGAGCTGTGCATGTGTCGCAGCGATGAACGTGGAGCTCCACGTCCTGATGACAGCCGGGCCAGTAGAACCAGGCCCGAAGGCACTGCAGCGTCTTTGTCACCCCGAAGTGGCCCACTCCTACCGCCCCATGAACCAGCTGGAGTACTTTGGGCCGGAGTCGACGAGGAACCAGCAGCTGCCAAATGTGCCGCTGCCCAGCTAGAGTCTGCCACTGCCAATACACCACGCCCTCATGACAGCGGAGGTTGGCCCACTGGGAGTGTAGGGCCTTAGTCTCTGGGTCCAGCGGTGACACAACCTCCCAGGCGGGCCGCTGTCCTGCGTCCAGCCACTGCCGAACCCGCGAAATGACCGGGTCTCTGTCCTGCTCGCTCTGCAGCTGCTGCGTGCCAAGAACCTCTGTGACGTCATCGCTGGGGAGAACTGCCTGATCATCTGAGGGGTTGTGCATCGCTGCGTGATTCCTGCTCGCAGCGGCTCGGAGAGCGGCAGCCCGTGGGGCGATTTGGTCCTGATCTTCAGCCCGTTGACAGTGACGACACTCCTCTGTCGCGCAGGGGCGCCGAGACAGCGCGTCAGCGTTGGCATGGAGGCGGCCTGCCCGATGCACAATCTGGAAATTATAATCCTGCAGTGCCTCCAGCCACCTCGCCAACTGTCCATCCGGTTCTTTGAAATTTAACAACCAGGTCAGGGAAGCGTGGTCCGTCCTGAGCTGGAACCTCCCACCGTACACATACGGGCGGAAGTGACGCAGTCCTTGAATGACAGCCAGCAGCTCTCTGCGAGTCACACAGTAATTTCTCTCGGCTCTGCTGAGAGTGCGGCTGAAGTAAGCGACTGCCTGCTCTCCATGCTCTCCCTCCTGGGATAGCACCGCCCCGATGCCCTGGTTGCTGGCGTCCGTGTCCACAATGAAAGGGCGGCTCGGGTCAGGATACCGCAGGACGGGGGCTCTGATGAGCGCTGCGCGAAGCTGGCAGAAAGCAGCAGCACAGCTGTCACTCCACTGGAACGGGCGTCCTTTCTGCGTCAGCTGATGCAGCGGGCTGGCAATGGTGGTGAAGTCTTTCACAAACTTCCTATAATAGGAGGCCAATCCAAGAAAACTCCTCAGTTCTCCAACGTTCCGCGGCACTGGCCAGTCTCTCACTGTTGCCACTTTTTCCGGGTCGGTGGCGACCCCCGCTGCGCTGACGACGTGGCCCAAAAAGGTGGTCTCTCGCCGGAACGGGTGGCATTTCCTAGGGTGTAACCGTAGCCCCGCCTGCTGGATGGCTCCCAGCACCTCTCGGAGATTTGACAGGGCGCTGTCAAAATCAGCTGCATGCACCAGCAGGTCATCCAGGTAAACAACGCAGCGGCTCCTGGGCACGTGAGCCAGCACTCGCTCCATCAAGCGCTCAAAGGTGGCCGGAGCGTTGCAGAGTCCAAACGGCATCACTTTAAACTGGTACAGTCCCTGCCCGATGGAGAAGGCTGTTTTTTGGCGGGCCTCGGGTGACAGCTCTACCTGCCAATAGCCGCTGCGTAGATCCAGCGAGCTGAACCAGCTGGAGCCTGCGATGTGGTCCAGCGCGTCATCGATGCGGGGCAGGGGGTAGGAATCTTTCCTGGTGGCATCGTTCAGGCGTCGGTAATCCACACAGAACCGCCACGACCCGTCCTTCTTCTTGACCAGCACCACAGGCGCTGCCCAGGGGCTGCTGGAGGGCTCAATAACATCTGCCTCCAGCATTTCTCGCACTTTTTGTTCCGCCGCTGCCCGCCTTGAAAAGGGCAGCCGGCGTGGGTGGAGTCGAATCGGCCTGGCCTCACCGGTGTCGATCTCGTGCTGCACCAACCCGGTCCGGCCGCATTCCTCATCCTTCGCAGCGAAAACACCCACGTAATAGTCCAATAGCTCCCGCAGCTGGCGTCTCTGTTCCGGGTCCAGCCCGCTGCAGCTCCGCTGAAATAATTCCTCCACCGCCTGCTGCGTCTCTGCTGACACGTTGGCCCCTCCCCTTGCTGTCCCTGTGTGTGCTCGTGCTCCCTCTGTCCGCGCTGGTGACGTCATCGTGTCCAGTCCTCGCGGTGGCCTGCCTGGTCCGGTCTGTCTTGGCGATCCCTTGATTGTGCGTGCCCCCGTGTCCCTTCTCTGGGTTCTGCTGTGGAGCGTGATGGTCCGGTTTCCCAGCTGGAGGGAAGGTCCGGCGGTGTCGATCTTGGCACGCCAGGCTGTGAGCAGGTCTAATCCAATAATACAGGGGTCTTGGATGTCAGCCAGCCAGAACGGGTGTCTTATGTTCTGACCGGCCACCCCCACCACCAGCACTCTCCACCCCTTCAGTCGGGCGCGCTCACCGGTAGCTGTGGTGACGCAGCGCTCGGTGGGTTCCCACCCCCGCGGAGCCGTCTTGCTCGTGCCCGGCAGTACGCCCGGTCGAACCAAGGAGATTGTAGAGCCGGTGTCAATCAGGGCCCGGATCGACGTCTTCCCCAAGCTGCGCTGTAGATAGATCCCTGGAGAGTGTCCAACTCGGCCCACGCGCGGTGCCGGCTCCTCAGGGGAAACATCTGCTGGAGGTGGCCTGTCCCTGTTCACGCCACCTCGCTCTAGTTTAACGCCGGCGAGGGGCCGGTTTGTCGTGGGGTGGGTGCGGGGCAGTATCGCGCGATGTGTCCCATCTCTCCGCAGCGGAAGCACCCTTCCTCGCGCCGCCGAGGCCATCTTCTCCGTGGACGCGCCGCCGGGGTCTGCCGTAATTCCTCCTCCTCCCCCTCGCTCTCCATCGTAGCCTGGTAGGTTCTTCAGCTGTGCGTTGCTGCTTCAGCGGTGCGATTTATTAGCGGCTCTGCCCGCTCTGCTTCTGCCACTGCAGTTTTCCAGTCGCTCGCGGCGTGGAGCCGTACGTGGCTCTGGAGCTGGGCCGGGCGGAGACCTTGGATGAAGCTCCGGAGGGCGAGCTTCTCTACTGCCTCCGGCGCGAAATCTGGGTAGCTGCGCCGGGTTAACAGCCATATGTCTGCAGCATAGGCTCCTAGTTTCTCCTGGTGGTTCCGGCGGCGGCGGGTCAGTTGTTCTTGGGTGTGCTCAGCGTCCGCTATTCTCCCAAATCGTCTCTGGAGCGCCCCTTGTAGTGCTGGCCAGCTGTGGTGCTCCTCGGGCCGGAGATCAGAGAGCGTGCAGAGGGCTTTCCCTTCCAAGGCCAGCGCGACCTGTACGGCGGTTTCCTCTGGTGACCAGCCGTTCAGCGCCGCAGTCAGCTCGACCTGTGTCAGCTCGACCTGTGTCAGGTAGTCATCTAATGTGGCTTCACCGTTGAAACGGGGAATCTTGGCCCGCTGTCGAACAGGTGGGGTGGTCGTTTCCTGATCGATCGCCACCCTTGATCGCCGTGGGGTCGCCAGCCCGTGCTGTCCTGAGAAGGGTGGAACGTTTGCTCTGTTCTGCCCGCTCTGTCTTGAAAAAGACAGGAGGCGGGGTGCGCTGGCCCCGTCAGGTCCGCCGCTTCGTTCGTCCCGGCTCCGGGCTCCCGGTGGTGGTGTCTCGGTCTCATCATCCATCATCAGCTGAGCAATGGCCTGCTCCAGCTGCCGGATCTCCATTCTGATCGCTTCCATTTGCTCCATGCCCACTCCTGACACCAGTGTGACATTTGCAGGGTTCACACAAAGAAAATGGAGCAGATGGCTGTGATCAACCAGATTTATTTTGTACACCCCAACCCCCAACTTGCAACTTAGTACACAGAGCAGGGGAGGTCATTCTCACAGACCTCTGTTTACATCACGGTTGCACACACATAACGTTTTCATCTGGCAAAGCATGCTGGGAAATTCACTTAACATGGCCCCAACGTTACAATATGTTATAAAAATTAAGTAAAAAATTCAAAAAAAGCCTGACAATTTACTAGAAAAAAATGCATGTTTTATGTTCATTCTTCTCATTTAACTTTCTGCAACATTAAAAGGCAAAAACAGAACTTACAGATTCTTAAAATTAAATGAGGATTTCACCTCAAATGCAAGAAAATATAACTATAGCATTTAAGACCTTTGCAAGGCAAATTTAAGGATTAACTGCATTTTTTTTTAATAAAGGCCTTAACACTGTATGAACAAATTTAAGACTTTAAGACATGGATAATTGCAAACTTTACCCTAACTTAACTCTTTCATGTTCACAGATGACATTGTGATCTGTAGTGAGAGAGTAGGGAGCAGGTGGAGGTATGCTCTGAAGATAAGAGGAATGAAAGTCAGTAGAATCAATACAGGATATAAGATAAGATAAGATAAGCCTTTATTAGTCCCACAACGGGGAAATTCCAGGATTGCAACAGCACAGGGATAGCAACACTCAGAGCAACAATCAGAAGGCAAGAAAAAAAACAAGCAAGCAAGAGCAGCTAATATACATATGTACATATTACTATAAAATATATATATACACACACACAGACACACAGTGCAGAGCATTGTAGCTGGATGGAATAAATATATGAATATGTAAACACACAGTGCGGAGCAATGTAGCTAGATGGAATAATATGTAGATATATAAACACACAGTGCTGAGCATTGTAGCTAGATGGAATAAATATATAGATATATAAACATAAACACACCCAGTGCAGAGCATTGTAGCTAGATGGAATAAATATGTAAATATATAAACACACACAGTGCAGAGCATTGTTGCTAGATGGGATGAAACAGCACAACCGTCTACTTAGTTATCCTACATGGTATGATTATGTGCCCATACATATTCTCACTCTCCATAGCGACCGGTATTTTCCTAGTTGTATGCCGGAGGGGACCATTGTGTAAGTCTATTGCATCTTTTGCATTCAAAAAACTATTAGTTTGTTACGTCTTTTTGCTATCTCTGCGAGCAGCCCTGCTTAGGTTGTACAGTCTGACAGCCGTTGGTAGGAAGGACCTGCGAAACCTCTCGGTTGTGCACCTGGGATGATGTAGTCTGCTGCTAAATGAGCTCCTCAGTGCATTCAGTATGTCCTGCATAGGGTGGAACTCGGACTCCAGCAGAGATGACAGTTTAGCCACCGTCCTTCTCTCTCCTATCTCCTCCACTGGATCAAGGCGCTGCCCCAGGACAGAGCTAGCTTTCTTGATCAGTTTGTTCAGTCTCTTCCTATCTGCTGCAGTAATGCCACTGCCCCAGCAGACCACTCCAAAAGTGATGGCTGATGCCACCACCGTGTCATAGAATGTCTTCAGCAGCATGCCTTGTACACCAAAAGACCTGAGTCTCCTCAGCAGGAACAGCCTGCGCTGTCCCTTCTTGTAGAGTGCATCAGTATTGTGTGACCAGTCTAGTTTATTGTTCAGATGAACACCCAGGTACTTATAGGCTGTCACCATCTCGATGTCTGTTCCCTGTATATTTACTGGTGCTGTGAGGGGTTGTCCTTGCCTGCGGCAGTCCACCACCAGCTCCTTAGTTTTTCTCGCGTTGATCTGGAGGCAGTTCCGATGGCACCAGTCCACGAAGTCCTGGATAAGCCCTCTGTACTCAGCTTCATCTCCATTGGAGATGAGGCCAACAATCGCAGAGTCATCAGAGAACTTCTGTAGATGGCAGTGTGTTGTGTTGTGTGAGAAGTCCGCAGTATAAAGAGTGAACAGGAAGGGAGCCAGCACCGTTCCCTCGGGGGCCCCCGTGCTACTGATGATCGTGTCGGACACACAGTCCCGGGTTCTCACAAACTGAGGCCGGTTCGTGAGGTAGTCCAGGATCCATGATGACAGGTGCTGGTCCACCCCTGCGCGCAGCAGCTTGTCCTTCAGGATCATCGGTTGGATGGTGTTGAAAGCACTGGAGAAGTCAAAGAACATGATCCTCACCATATTCCCGGGCTTCTCCAGGTGGGACAGAGAACGGTGAAGGAGGAAGATCACCGCATCCTCCACCCCAATGCCATGCTGGTAGGCGAACTGGAGTGGATCCATCGCTGGTTCCACCAGGGGGCGGAGGTGAGCAAGGAGCAGTCTCTCCAGGGTCTTCATCATACGTGAAAGGCAAGTGTAAAGATAAGGAAGCAAGGAGTAGGGGTAGTGAAGGTAAATATGTTCAAATAACAGGGGTCAACCATCCAAAGTAATGGATGGTGGACAAGAGAGGTGAAGAAGAAAGTGTAGGCTGGGTAGAGAAGAGTAATTTCTGACAGAAGGATAGCAGCTAGAGAAAAAGGGAAGATTTACAAGATGGTAATGAGACCTGCTGTGATGTATAGTTTAGAGACTGCAGCACTGACAAAAAGACAGGAGGCAGAGCTGGAGGTGATTCTCATTAGGAGTGACTAGCAGGGGCAGAATAAGAAATGAGTATATCAGAAAGACAGCTCAGGTTGAGCGGTTTGGAGACGGAGGAAAGGCTGAGATGGTTTAGACATGTGTAGAGGTGTCATGGTCCGCTCCGCTCATCACCGTCAGCTGCGCTCACACCAGGTCCTCATCAGGCGCTGCCTATATCTACCGCTGTAACCTTTGGGTTAGTGCGGAGATGTCTCACTGCGCTCCAGGAGAGCTTCGTCACCGTTCCCTGCCTTCTTCCTACTCTACAGCCAGCGCTCGTCTTCTGCTTCGTCCAAGGAGCCATTCAGCCTGCCACGTAAGCGCTCATTTCCACTCACCTTGTGAATCAGTTCCCCTGTGCACAGGCGGTGTCCTCGGCGGCGGATTCCCAGCCTCCTCCTCCCAGGTGGCGGACCATTCATCATATCAACCCACCACCATCGGCACATCTACTCACCTGCCGGAGTCACTCCACCACCTGAAGAGCACTGTCTTCCTGGCCACAGCTGTCACGCCGAACTGGAGCTTGCTACCATCTGTTCCCACAGTAAGTTCAGTGTAACTGTTTAATTCCAGTAGTGACGCCCAGTAATCCTCTTCCCTTGTGTGTCCTCAGTGTTGCCAGGCTGTGCGGTGTCTCGCTCAGTTCCCGGCAGTTCCAGACTACATTCACACCACACTTACACTACTTGTTAATAAGCTTGATTGTATCGATTCAGAGTCTGTGTGTCGTCACTGGGTCATTGAACTATGTCAAGAGGAGGGATAGTGGATATACTGGACAAAGGATGTTGAAGCTGGAGCTGCCAGAGAACAGGAAAAGAGGAAGACCACAGAGAAGATCCATGGATGTAGTGAAGGAGAACATGGAGAGGGTTGGTGTTACAGAGGAAGATGCAAGGGGTAGGGTGAGATGAAGACAGATGATCTGCTGTGGCGACCCCTAAAGGGAGCAGCTGGAAGAAGAAGAAGAAGATGACTCTTTAAAGTGTTACCTTTGAATGACAATGTGGTTTCTGTGTACAATGTACCATCTGAGGTACTCCTCAACAAGTGCATGCTTCTCCTCTTAAGTGGTCACACGTTGGAAACATCCAGCTGTTTGGAACATGGTGCTGTTTTGGAAAATCAGCTTTTGCAGAGATTCCACAGATTCTGTTTTCTGAACCTGTTAAAAAGAATTTCAAGAACAAACACAAATTATCCCTGATTGGTTAAAAACATTTTTTTAAATGAATGCTTTTGTAGCTGGTGGTCATTTAGCTCAAATAATTGCAATGACTGAAAAATACCCCTACAAGGTTTAGGATTCTTCATTTGACCACAATTTGTCTAATTTCCCCTAACCCTCTTAAGTGTTTTGATGTTTGAGTGACATCCTTGCCAGATTTTAGGTCCATGGATGAAAAGACATTTTTTGTCTCATTGGATAATTATCAAGTGCAGACCAAGAATAATTGTGTAAAAAAAGTATCAAATACTTTCTCACCAGTTTGAAAACTATGATCAAATTGTTTTTAACTGTCTCTTGACAGAAGTGAAAATCATCCCTTTACAAAAGCATAAATCTTCTGATGACTGTTGAGTATACTACTCTTAATTATTTAAGTAATCTCCGTGTGCTGTAAATCCACTCCTTCAGTCAAGAACATTTCCTACCTGTTCCAGAACTTTCCCTATTTCCTCATCTGTAGTATCTTCCACAGTGGCGCTGAAACTTGGATTCCCTACAATGTGGTTCACAAGGTCCTTTGACAGGAAATGTGGTGCTGGTCCCCCCATGTACGATAGACACAGCAATCATCCTTCCTGCTAAGAAATACTCATCTTCCCTGACAGCTGTTATGCAGAGTACAGCAGAATCACAGTTAATCAACATCTTTTGACAGAGCTGTTTCTTGCTATGTACGTATTATGCAGATGAATTTCTTTCAAAGAACAGCATAGGCATCAGTCTTCTTGCTGAATTTGCTTTTATTATTTGCACATTAAAATAGATAAATTTGTATGGTATTTTTGTCTAAGTAATATGTAGCATTTTGCTTTTATCTCAGGTTGTTGTTTGTACATTTATATACAGTATCTCACAAAAGTGAGTACACCCCTCGCATTTTTGTAAATATTTTATGATATCTTTTCATGGGACAACACTGAAGATATGACACTTTGATACAATGTAAAGTAGTCAGTGTACAGCTTGTATAACAGTATAAATTTGCTGTCCCCTCAAAATAACACACAGCCATTAATGTCTAAACCGCTGGCAACAAAAGTGAGTACACCCCTAAGTGAAAGTGTCCAAATTGTGCCCAACATGTCAATATTTTGTGTGGCCACCATTATTTTCCAGCACCGCCTTAATTCTCTTAGGCATGGAGTTCACTACAGCTTCACAGGTTGCCACTGGAATCCTCTTCCACCGCTCCATTACGACTTCAGGGAGCTGGTGGATGTTAGAGACCTTGCGCTCCTCCACCTTCCGTTTGAGGATGCCTCACAGATGCTCAATAGGGTTTAGGTCTGGAGACATGCTTGGCCAGTCCATCACCTTTACCTTTACCAGTGATGACATGTTTAGCCACTTGTCATAGTTCAACCGCTGGCTGTCTGTGTGGTGTCCTGCAAACAATGTGGGCTACATAGACAATTGGAGCTCATTTTGGGGAAAACCTGGTCTTATTAGACAAGATGGCATCCATCCCACTTTGGATGGTGCGTCTCTTTTATCTAACAATCTGGCATCTTTTTTATCCAAATTTCCAAAACCTTGACAACTCAGAGTTGGGACCAGGAAGCAGAGTCGCAGTCTTACACGCCTCTCTGCAGCTCCTCTTCATCTGCCACCCCTCAACTTAGCCCCTGTCTTCCCCATCAGAGAATCATTGTCTGCTCCCTTCAAAGTAAATAAAAATATAATGTATAAGCATCCCAAAGTGATTAAACAAAAAGTTGGTAAAACTCAAATTAAACATGAAGCCTCTAAATTGAATGATTTGGCCTCTGCTCCGCCTCATAATTTAAAAATTAAATGTGGTTTGTTAAATATTAGGTCTCTAACTCCCAAGTCTCTGTTAGTCCATGATCTGTTAATTGATCATCAGATTGATTTAATTTCCCTTACAGAGACTTGGTTAGGACAAGAGGATTATGTTGGTTTAAATGAATCAACTCCCTTTGGTTATTTAAACTGTCAAAATCTCAGAGGTTCTGGTCATGGAGGAGGAGGAGCAACAATTTACCATTCCAAATTACTAGTTAATGTAAAGCAAAAAACACGTTATCATTCCTTTGAGGGCCTGGTCCTCAGTATTGGGCATTTTAGCAATTTTAGGCTAAACCCAATTTTATTTGCTATAGTTTATCATCCTCTATCAATCTACTCAGAGTTTTTATCTGAATTTGCTGAATTCTTAGCTGATTTAGTGCTGAAATCAGATAGAATTATTATCAGATCAAATCAAACTTTATTGTCATATTGCTGTACATACAACTGTAGTGCAGGCAAGATGAAATTGCGTTTCTCTCGGCATCCATATAAATAGAAGCAGCATGATTTAAGACACACTCACACATAGCTTCACCCCCCCCACCCCCACCCCCCTACCCATTCACACATCCCTGAGACATACTTGGGGAAAAAACTAACTATAATATACAAATAATATACAAAATGTCTGTAGGTGCAGTAGTGTGTATGAGAGATTCCGGGTCAACTGTTCAGCATCCTGACAGCTTGTGGAAGGAAGCTGTTGATCAGTCTGGTGGTTCTACCTCTGATGCTCCGGAATCGTTTACCAAATGTAAGAAGTTCAAAGTGTTTATGCAGAGGGTGAGAATGGTCCTTGACAATGTTCAGTGCCCTGCTCCTACAACGGTTCTGAAAAAGTTCTTGGACAGAGGGGAGGGAGACTCCAATTACCCTCTCAGCTCCCTTAACTATCCTCTGCAGGGCTTTTTTGTCTGACATACTGCAGCTGGAGTACCATGTAGCAATGCAGTACGTCAGAACACTCTCCACCACACCTCTGTAGAAGGTCCTGAGGATGCAGATGGTGAGAGAGGCCTGTTTGAGTTTCCTCAAGAAGTGCAGTCTCTGCTGAGCCCGCTTCCTGATCCCCAAGGAATTCTTGCTCCAGGTCAGGTCCTGCGAGATCTGCACACCGAGGAACTTGATGTTTTCCACTCTCTCCACTAAACGGCCGCCGATGCTGAGGGGGACGTGCTCATGCTGTGACCGCCGGAAGTTGATAATCATCTCCTTCGTTTTGTCCATGTTGAGCACCAGATTGTTCTCCCTGCACCAGCCCTCCAGGTCTCTCACTTCTTCCCTGTACAATGATTCCTCATCCCTCTGAATAAGTCCCACCACCGTGGTGTCATCTGCAAACTTAATAATCTGGTTCCCCTCGTGTCTGGATACACAGTCATGTGTTAGAAGTGTAAACAACAGTGGACTGAGTACACAGCCTTGAGGGGATCCAGTGCTCAGCGTGACAGAGTTGGAGATGTTGTTTCCAACCCGGACAGACTGAGGTCTCTCAGTCAGGAAATCCAGGATCCAGAGACATGTGGCGGTGTTCAGACTGAGAAGGAGTAATTTCTCCATCAGTCTCTGGGGAATAATGGTGTTGAATGCTGAACTGAAATCAATGTACAGGAGTCTGGCGTAGGTGTCTTTCTGGTCCAGGTTGGTGATGACAGAGTGTAGGGTGGTGACTATAGCATCCTCCGTAGAGCGGTTTGAACGATATGCAAACTGGAGCGGGTCGTGTGATGCAGGGAGGCAGGCTGTAATGTGTGGTTTGACAAGCCGTTCAAAACACTTCATCACAATTGGTGTCAGTGCAACAAGATGATAGTCATTCAAACAGGACACAACTGGTTTCTTTGCCACCGGTACAATGATAGAGGTCTTGAAGCATCTGGGAACAATGGCCTGACTCAGGGAGATGTTATAAATGTCAGTCAGGACATCCGCCAACTCGCTCGCGCAGTCTCGGAGCACACGTCCCGGGATGTTATCCGGACCTGCAGCTTTACGTGGGCTGACTCTGGTTAGGGTCCTCTGTGTGTCCGCTGTGTTGATGGTAAAAGCTGGTCCGACCGATGGTGGGGGTGGGCCAGCCCTCCCTCTGATTGTCGAGTTTGATGCTTCAAAACGTGCAAAGAAGTCGTTAAGCCTGTCTGGAAGCGAAGCGTCGTCATCATCGACCCCCTGCCTAGACTTATAGCCCGTCAGTGTCCGAATTCCCTGCCACATCTGCTTGGTGTTCCTAGTGTCACAGAGGTGTCTCTGGATTTTCTCTGCATAGGTGCGCTTTGCCGCCTTAATTCCCTTTGAGAGCGCAGACCTGGCTGAGTGGAGGGCGATCCTGTCCTTCGCTCTGAAGGCTGCATCCCTGGCTGTAAGCAGCGAGCGCACCTCTGCAGTCATCCAGGGCTTATGGTTACCCCGCATAGTGATGGTCTTCACTGTAGTGACATCCTCTGTGCACTTCGCGATGTAGCTGGTGACTGTTTCAGCATACTCCTTCACATCTGTCTTGTTTTCCTGGGAGGCTGCTATTTTGAAGACCTCCCAGTCTGTGTGCAGAAAACAGTCTTTCAGTGCAGAGGTTGCACTCTCTGGCCAAATTCTGATTTGTTTCACTGCTGGCCTGCTGCCCTTCAATAAAGTATATATTATAGTAGGGGACTTTAATATACATGTAGCTGTAGATAGTGATTGCCTTAATATGGCATTTAATTCAATATTAGACTCGATGGGGTTTTCTCAGAAAGTAGGAAATTCTACCCATTATCTCCACCATACGTTGGACCTTGTTCTGATATATGGCATAGAAACAGAAGATCTGGTAGTGTCTCCTTATAACCCTGTACTGTCAGACCATTGTCTCTTAACCTTTGATTTTACTATTTCTGACTATTTGGCTCCTAAAGAAAAATATTACTACAGTAGATGCCTCTCAGATGATGTTGTTACCAAATTTATGCAGATTGTTTCCTCTATGCCATGTGTCAACACAAAGGAAATAAGCTATAGACAGCTTGCTCCTTCTGTAATTGATAGCATGGTAGATAGAGTTACAGCTTCTCTGCATCAGACTCTAGACTTGGTGGCCCCTTTAAAAAAGAAGAAGTCTAATCAGAGATTTCTAACCCCTTGGTTCAACTCAGAAACTCGTAACTTAAAACAGAAGACTCGTCAGTTAGAAAGAAAATTGCGCTGTTATGGCCGCCAGTCTGTTGCACCTGTGTGTGCACCTGCCTGCCATCTTCCTCTGTCTATTTATACCATCAGGTCCAGTGCTCGGCGTGGAGTCATTCTCTACCCAGAAACCTGCTATGCCAACCTTCGAACTTCCCAGCCTCGTTGTGTGCTTCCACGTCAGCTTCCAAGCCATCGCTACTCCTTGTCCGGACCTGCTCCTTCCGGACCAACCGTCTACCAAGTAAGCTACCACTATTCCTCCTCACCCTGTCAGCTTCCCCTGTGCACAGGCGAAGATCCATGGCGGCGGACCCCTCTCTCCCTGGCGGCGGATTCATCTGCCTCCCACACCGGCATTCAGCTCTCCGGCCACCTGTGGGGACTATCCTCCTGGCTGCAGCTTCAGCGCTAGCCTGAGCTACTCTCCACCATCTCAGACAGTAAGCACTATTCCATCTGAAGTGCCTTCCGGGCCTAAAACTGCTATTAACGCCCTCTGTCTCTTCCTAGGGTTGCCAGGTCGTATGGTGCTCTGCTCGCACCAGCTGACACTACACTTACATAACCCTGCATACACGCACCCACTCACGTCCACTATATCAATAAAATGGTTAATTGTATCTGCCTTGAGTCGTGTCTGCTTTGTGGGTCATTAGAACCATGTCAGTACGACTCCGCCAGAGTGATCCAGCAGACAGCGCGCAGGATGACAAACTTAGAGACTCGGGTAAATCAGTTAGCCTATCAACAGCAGGTGATGCTAACACAGTTAGCCCACATAACAGACAGGCTAGATTTATCCTTTTTTTTTTTTTTCCTTTGAAAGACAAAAGTAAAATAGAAAGATGTCTTTACCTTCTTTACATGTTTCAACTGCACTGCAGCCTTCATCAGCACTGCACTGCACTGCACTGCAGCCTTCATCAGGCTTCATCAGCCTTCATCAGCTGATTTTCGCCTACGAAAATCAGCTGATAAATGTCACCTGGCAGCAATCAGCTGACTCTTCTGATGAAGGCTGCAGTGCAGTTGAAACATGTAAAGAAGGTAAAGACATCTTTCTATTTTACTTTTGTCTTTCAAAGGAAAAAAAAAAAAGGATAAATAATTGAAAGAAGACAAAATGAACCTGTTTGACGTATTACGTGGAAGTTATGGACAAGTTTGCATTAAAGACTTCCGCCGGCTGGAGAAATTGGAGAAAACACGGGCACGCTTCAGAAACCACCTACGATTCAACCTCCGTTGCAGAGATGAGGAGGTCACACCCCAAAGCCTCAATATAAGAAATCCAATCCCGACCAAGAACGCAGAAAAAATCATCAACAAAGCACGGAAAGACCTTATAAAAGAACGTATAAGAATAACTGCAAATAAAGTAGACAAAATAAACAACCAAATCAAAGAGGAAACGGACATGTTTAAGCAACGCTACCCGACGGACCAGAAAACGCAGGAGCAGATAAAAGCACAACTGAAACACGCACACGAACAAGAATTCATCACAACGAAAAACCGCCAATTGAAAAAATTAAAAAAACTCACAGAAAGAAAGAACGGACGAAGACAAACACACACGGAAAAGAACGATAAGTGGGTCAAAAACCTATCACAACGCACACTCACGGACACGGAGAAAACAGTGCTGAACAGAGGACTGAACTTCGCCATCACACCAGCCAGAATCCCCCATGAAGAATACATCCTCGCAACAGAACTGGCATGTGAAAAAATCCAGGACCAAGGAGAAAAAGCAGCACTCCGGAACGCAGTCGCAGGAATCCTCAAAACGGCCAAATTACCACAAAGCAATGTTACAAGAAAAGAAGAAAAAGCATTAAACTCACTCAAGACAGATAAAACGATCACAATACTCCCAGCAGATAAAGGCAGAACAACAGTAATTTTGGACACGGAAACATACGAAAAACAGATGGAAACCATGTTGGCAGACAGTAACACATACGAAATCATTAAAACAAACCCGACAGAAGAAAAGAAAAAAATGCTCAAAGCCCTTCTAAAACCTCTATTAGAAAGCAATAAAATCACAAAGGACGCATATGATCACCTGATCCCCACAGCCAGCATCACCCCTCGGATTTATGGAACACCGAAAATACATAAAAAGGATATCCCACTGCGGCCAATAATAGACAGCATTGGATCAGTCACATACAACTTATCAAAAGCCCTAGCTGAAATCATCAAACCCCTCCTTGGACTATCAGACTTTCACTGTAAAAATTCAAAAGAGCTGGCACAAGAACTCAAAGACATAAAAATAGAATCAGACGAGATCCTCATCTCACATGACGTCATCTCTTTATTCACAAAGACTCCTATTGACGTCACACTACATATAGTGCAAGAACGCCTCAACAAGGACAGTACCCTAAAAAGACGCACCAACCTCACAGTCCATGACATATCCAAATTACTACAGTTTGTTGCAAAATCCACTTATTTTCAATTCAGAGGAAAAATCTACAAACAAAAAGAAGGATTTGCAATGGGAGACCCACTATCAGCCATCATGAGCAGTTTTTTTTATGGAGGATCTGGAAAATAAAGCCATCAACACAGCACCCACAATATGCAAACCCACCCTTTGGAAGAGATACGTAGATGACATTCTGGAAAAAATAAGGAAAGGACATACACAAGAACTCACTGACCATCTGAACAGTACAGACAGTACGGGGAACATAAAATTCACACACGAAGAGGAGGAAAATGGCACCATAGCCTTTCTGGACATGAAAATCCACCACAACGAGGATGGCAGCATAAAAATCACAGTCTACAGGAAACCAACCCACACAGATCAATACCTACTTTGGACATCGGAACACCCCACAGCACACAAGCTATCAGTCGTCAGGACATTATATGAACGAGCCACCATCATCACGGAACAAGAAGACAGACAGGAAGAGGAAAACCACATAAAACATGCACTTATACGCTGCCAATATCCAGTATGGGCCATAAACAAAGGGAAACAGCAAGTCAAAAACAAAGAAAATAAACAGGACACAAGACACAGAACAAAAGCTGAAATCAAAAACAAGGAAACCATAACTATACCATACATACGAGGGATCACGGAACCAATTCAAAGGATCATGAAAAAATACAAAATAAACACAGCAGTCAAACCACACAAAAAATTAAGACAGTTATTAGTACACCCCAAGGACGAATAGAACAAGACAATAAATGCAATGTATTATATGAAATATCATGCAGATCATGTAACAAAACCTACATTGGAGAAACCGGAAGATTATTCACCACAAGAAAAAAAGAACACCAAAAGGAATGTGAGAAGGAAACGCAAGGACGACTCACAAGATCACAAAAAGAAAAAGCAGAACAAGAAACATTAAAATCAGCTATATCGGACCACTGCAAAAGAAATAATCACATCATGGACTGGGACAACACAAAAATTATTGGATCGGAGAGCAACAGACACAAACGTTGGATCAAGGAGGCAATAGAGATCAGAAAGCGGGGAAAAGACACCATGAACCGAGATGAGGGGGCCTTTATGCTTTCTCACACCTGGGACCACATTCTCCAGAGACCATCTGACGGCGGGAGGCGGGGCCGGCTCGGCGGATCTGACAGATCTGCTGAGCTGGCCCCGCCTACGAAAATCAGCTGATAAATGTCACCTGGCAGCAATCAGCTGACTCTTCTGATGAAGGCTGCAGTGCAGTTGAAACATGTAAAGAAGGTAAAGACATCTTTCTATTTTACTTTTGTCTTTCAAAGGAAAAAAAAAAAAAGGATAAATAATTGAAAGAAGACAAAATGAACCTGTTTGACGTAGACAGGCTAGATCGTTTGGTTAGCCCACAGGGTTTCCCTGTAGCCCCAGTTAGCTCCTCTGCTCCCGCTAGTTCCACTGCTAGCCCCATCCTTAGTCAGCCTACTCTGGGCCCTGCTTGTCGGCTTACTCCCGTCCCGACTCCCACCCATTTTAGTGGCAAATTGGGGGAGGCCAGGGGGTTTCTCATGCAATGCAACATCGTATTCCAACGGGTACCCGTGGATTTTCCCACTGACCAGAGTCGCATAGGTTATGTGATTAATTTGTTAGAGGGACAGGCTCTGGCTTGGGCATATGTGGTGATGGCTAGGGCTAATTATGCTTCGCAAATACACTCAGTTTGTGAATGAGTTTCAGGAGGTGTTTGGCCACTCAGACCGTGAAGACGTGCTTACCTCTCGGTTGTTAAATCTCCAGCAGGGGTCTAAAGCCGTTGCCGACTACGCTGTGGACTTCCGGGTCGTGGCCATGGAGGTTGTGTGGGAGGATGCCTCTCTATGTAGTATTTTCGTCAGAAGCCTAAACCCTAGCCTACGGGACAAGCTGGCCCGTTTGGAGAAGCCCTCTATGCTGCATGAGCTAATCTCCCTGGCTATCAGTATTGACAACAGACTAAGGGAGCGGGCGGCCAAATAGAGGACTTCTGGTCGCTCAGGTGGTCTGGCTTGCCGCTCCCTACAGCCCCCCCTGCTGGTCCTCCCATCTACTGATTCCCCGGAAGATCAGGAACCTATGGTTATGGGTGGGTTTAAACTATCATCTGCGGAGAGACAGTGCCGCCGGGAGTTGGGGTTGTACATTTATTGTGGGAACGAGGAGCATGAGCTCGAGTCCTGTCCCAAATGGCCAAAAGGGGGAGTCCGTGCGTCGCAGTAGGGGGTCTCACGGACTTAACCCGCAGTAATCTCCTCACCCGTTTCTTGATCCCCATTCATTTCAAATATGGACATAAGGAGATAAACACACATGCACTCATTGATTCAGGGGCCGAGCAGAGCTTTATTTCAGGGAGCCTGGCAACCTGGTTGGGGCTTCCCACGCAGCCATTAGAGACCCCACTCAGACTCATAGCTCTGTCTAAGGCACGGTTGGCCACGGTCACTCACCGGACCGCCCCAGTGTCAGTCATTATATCAGGCAACCATCGGGAGGAGCTAAGGCTGTATGTTTTACCAGTGTGTCCACTCCGGTCATCCTTGGCTATCCCTGGCTTCACCTACACAACCCCTCGATTGACTGGCGTTCGGGGTGTGTGGTTTCCTGGAGTTCGTTTTGCCTGAGTGCCTGTTTGCAGTCTGCTGCATGCTCGCCTGCCATGCCTCTGGGTGCACCTGCCTCTCCTCCTCCCGACCTATCTAAAGTGCCATCTGAGTATCACGATTTATGGGCTGTTTTCAGCAAATCCCAGGCCCTTTCCCTTCCCCCTCACCACCCATATGATTGTGCGATCAACCTCCGGGCCGGTGCTCTGCTGCCATCTAGCAGACTGTACAACCTGTCTGCTCCAGAGCGTGCAGCTATGGACACTTACATCAAGGAGTCCCTGAGTTCGGGCATAATAAGACCTTCTTCATCGGCTGTGGGGGTGGGGTTTTTTTTGTCGGGAAGAAGGATGGTTCTCTTAGGCCATGCATTGACTTTTGTGAACTCAATAACATAACCATCAAAGACAAATACACTCTCCCTCTCATCAACTCTGCATTTGATTCCCTCCAGGGGGCCTGTTGCTTCACAAAGCTAGACCTGCGCAACACCTATCATCTGGTGTGGATACGGGAGGGGGATGAGTGGAAGACGACCTTTCAGAATCAGAATCAGAATCAGCTTTATTGGCCAAGTATGCACAACACATACAAGGAATTTAACTTTGGCTAAAAATTTGCTCTCGTTGTTCAGGTGGAGGATTTAAATAAGATTTAAATAAGGATTCAATGACAACAGAGTATGTACAGTAAATTACAGTCTGTCCACGTTTCTATAAAAGGATGCAAATATATACAGGAATATATGCAGTTATTTACTCAGACTATCCACACTTTGCAGAAATATATGAAAAAATATACAGTAACACAGTATTTCAATGTGAACTCAGATTCAGTGATATAATGTGAATGAAGTAAAAAGCAGTGTGAGAGTTATGTGCAATGTAAGAATGGATGAAAAGTCATGAGTACAGCAAAAGGTAGGACTAGGTGAATGTTAGGAGTTCATCAGAGTGATGGCTTCAGGAAAGAAACTGTTCCTGTGACGAGTGGTTTTGACCTTCAGTGATCTGTAACGATGACCTGAAGATAGAAGTTCAAACAGTTTGTGGCCGGGGTGTGACGGGTCAGCACAGATGTTTCCCGCCCGTTTCCTGGTTATGGACCGATATAAGTTCTCAATGGAGGGTAGGTCGGTACCAATGATCCTCTCCACAGACTTAATGATCCGCTGCAGTCTGGTCTTGTCCTGTTTAGTGGCAGATCCAAACCAGACAGTGATGGAAAAGCAGAGGACAGATTGAATGATGGCGGTGTAGAAGACAACCAGCAGCTCCTGAGGCAAATCAAACTTCTTGAGCTGACGCAGAAAAAACAACCTCTGCTGGGCCTTTTTCCGGACAGTGTCTATATGGGAGGACCACTTCAGGTTCCGGGAGATTGTGGTACCCAGAAACTTGAAGGAGTCCACAGTGGACACTGTGCTGTTGAAGATGGTGAGTGGGGGGGAATGAAGGAGGGTGTTGCCTGAAATCCACAGTCATCTCCACCGTTTTGGCTGGGTTAAGTTCAAGATGGTTCTGGCCGCACCAGAGGATCAGCTGCTCCACCTCCCGCCTGTATGCAGACTCATCACCATCCCGGATCAAACCGATCCGATGACTGTGGTGTCGTCCGCAAACTTCAGGAGCTTCACCGAAGGGTCCTCTGAGGTGCAGTCGTTGGAGTAGAGGGAGAAGATAAGATCGGACCCCTAGTGGGCATTTTGAATACTTGGTCATGCCGTTTGGGCTGACCAATGCCCCGGCCGTCTTCCAACGTCTAATTAATGATGTTCTGAGAGACTTTTTGGGCACATTTGTGTTTGTATACCTGGATGACATTCTCATCTTTTCACAGTCCATGGAGGAATATCGCATGCACGTCAGGTGGGTTCTGCAGTGACTGCTGGAGAATAAGCTCTTTGTAAAGGCGGAGAAGTGCGAGTTCCATGTTTCTCGGACCTCCTTCCTTGGCTTCATCATCGCCCACAAGGAGATCATCCCTGACCCAGTTAAGGTGAAGGCGGTGGTGGAGTGGCCCACCCCCTCGTCTAGGAAGCAGCTTCTACAGTTCCTGGGGTTCACTAATTTCTACTGCCGTTTCATGCAGAACTACAGCCGCATCGCCCTACCCCTGACCAACCTAACATCCACCAAGGTGCCCTTTCGATGGACGGAGGAGGCGGACATGGCTTTTTCTCTCCTGAAGGACAAGTTCTCTTCCTTGCCTATACTGACGCAGGTGGGCCCCGCTCTCCAATGCCTAGTGGAAGTAGATGCCTCAGACTCGGGGGTCGGGGCCATCTTGTCCCAGCGCTCCCCGACCGACGGCAAGATACGCCCCTGCGCATACTTCTCCCGTCGCTTATCCCTAGCGGAGCACAACTATGACATCGGCGACAGGGAGCTGCTGGCAGTCAAGCTCACTTTGGAGGAGTGGCATCACTGGTTGTAGGGCGCTTCTCAGCCATTCATCATCTGGACTGACCACAAAAATCTGGAGTACCTCCGGACGGCTAAACGTCTGAATGCTCGACAGGCCCGCTGGTCTCTCTTCTTCAGACGTTTCAACTTCACCATTACCTACCACCCTGGGTCGAAGAATACTAAACCGGATGCCCTGTCTCGTCAGTTTACCCCGGAGACGGGGGAGATGGCCGAACATCCCATTCTCCCCTCATTGTGTGTCGTGGGTGCCCTGTCCTGGGGTATTAAGGATAAAGTCTTGAGGGCACAGTCTGATGAGGCCGACCCGGGGGGGGGGGGGGAGGGGGCAGCGAGGAGGTTGTTTGTCCCTTCGGCTGTCTGGGGGGAGGTCATTCAGTGGGGTCATGCGTTCAAGTTTGCCTGCCACTCGGGAAGGGTGCGCACGGTGGCTCTCCTGCAGAGGACGTTTTGGTGGCCGTCTCTCCAGAAGGACATGGGGGACTACATCCGAGCCTGCACTCAGTGTGCGACTGGCAAGACATCCTCTTCTCCATCTGCCAGGCTGCTTCACCCCCTTCCCATCCCGGGCAGGCCATGGTCGCACGTGGCATTGGACTTTGTCACCGACCTCCCCACGTCCAATCACTTCACTACTATCCTCACACTGGTTGACAGGTTCTCCGAGGCTGCCCATTTCATCCCTCTGCGGGGGCTGCCCACGGCTAAGGAGACGGCCGACCTCCTGGTCCAGCACGCGGTTAGGCTGCATGGCATCCCTCAGGACATTGTCTCCGATCGAGGACCCCAGCTTGTCTCCAGGCTCTGGAGGTCTTTCTGCACTGCATTGGGGGCCACGGCAAGTTTGTCGTCTGGATACCATCCACAAACCAATGGGCAGTGCGAGCGAGCCAACCAGGAAGTGGAGGCGGCGCTGCGGTGCGTCGCGACCTCTAATCTGTCATCATGAAGCACGCACCTCCCCTGGATTGAATATGCACATAACACTGCTGTATCGACTGCTATCGGCATGTCCCCCTTCGAGGCCTCGTTGGGTTATAATCCCCCACTGTTCCCTGAGGAGGAGGGAGACATCACCGTTTCTTCTGTTCGCACCCATGTGAGGCGTTACCGGCGGATCTGGAAGACGACCAGGGCAGCACTTCAGCGGACAGCGGAACGTAAAACCTCGGTGGCCAACCGGTGCAGGGTCCCGGATCCCTCCTACCGGGTGGGTCAGCAGGTATGGTTGTCCACCAAACACATTAACCTGAAGGCTGAAAATAGGAAGACATCACAACGGTTCATTGGACCCTTTCCCATCAGCCGGATTATTAACCCTGTGTCTGTGCGCTTGACTCTCCCCCCCCCTCCCTCCGCATCTGTCCAACCTTTCATGTGCAGCAGGTGAAGCCTGTCTGTTCCAGCCCTTTGTGTCCTCCTCCCAGGTCTCCACCTCCACCGATGGTGATTGACGGTGACCCGGCATGGCCAGTCACCGCCATCTTGGACGTTTGTCGCTGGGGTCATGGCTTGCAGTACTTGGTGGACTGGGAGGGTTTCGGGCTGGAGTGGAGATCCTGGGTGCATCCTCCTTTGTGCTAGCTCATCAGGGACTTCCATCGGACGCACCCGGGAAGGTTGGAACACACGCCGAGAGGCGTGTCGTGGGGGGGGGGGAGTACTGACATGGCCGCCAACCTGTTGCACCTGTGTGCGCACCTGCCTGCCATCTTCCTCTGTCGATTTATACCATCAGGTCCAGTGCTCGGCACGGAGTCGTCTGTTTCTCTACCCAGAAACCTGCTACGCCAACCTTCAAGCTTCCCAGCCTCGTTGTGTGCTTCCACGTTGGCTTCTAAGCCATCGCTACTCCTCGTCCGTGCCTGCGCCTTCCGGACCAACGGTCTACTAAGTAAGCCACCACTATTCCTCCTCACCCTGTCAGCTTCCCCTGTGCACAGGTGGAGATCCATGGCGGCGGACCTCTCTCTCCCTGGCGGCGGATTCATCTGCCTCCCGCATCGGCATTCAGCTCTCCGGCCACCTACGGGCACTATCCTCCTGGCTGCAGCTTCAGCGCTAACCTGGGCTACTCTCCACTATCTCAGACAGTAAGCACTATTCCATCTGAAGTGCCTTCCGGGCCTAAAATTGCTATTAACGCCCTCTGTCTCTTCCTAGGGTTACCAGGTTGTATGGTGTTCTGCTCGCCCCAGCTGATTCGCCTGTGGACACTACACTTACATAACCCTGCATACACGCACCCACTCACGTCCACTATATCAATAAAACGGTTAATTGTATCTGCCTTGAGTCGTGTCTGCTTTGTGGGTCATTAGAACCATGTCAGGCGCTCCACTAATTTAGATGAAATCTATTTAGCTTGGAGAATGATCTTTTAATTTATAAAAAATCTCTTAGAAAAGCTAGAACGAGTTATTATTCTGCATTAATAGAAGAGAACAAAAATAATCCCAGGTTTCTTTTCAGCACTGTAGCCAGGCTGACAAAGAGTCAGGACTCTGTCAATCCTAGCATTCCCTTAAAGCTTACTAGTCAGGACTTTATGAACTTTTTCAATAATAAAATTTTATCTATCAGAGATAAAATCAATCAAATTCTTCCCACCATTAACTTAAATACAGTAACTACTACAACTCCTTCAGCTGATATCTGCTTGGATGAGTTTACTTCAATTGACCTTTTAGAGTTAGACAAAATAATTTCCTCATCCAAGCCTTCAACTTGTTTTTTAGAACCTATTCCTACCAGGTTATTTAAAGAAGTCTTCCCACTTATTGGTAGCTTTATTCTTCAAATAATCAATTCTTCATTAACGTTAGGCCATGTACCGCAGGCTTTAAAAACGGCTGTAATTAAACCCTTACTCAAAAAGCCAATGCTGGATCCAGGAGTTTTAGCTAACTATAGACCAATCTCTAATCTCCCTTTCATTTCAAAAATCTTAGAAAGAGTTGTTGCTATGCAATTATTTGACCACCTGCAGGGAAATGGTTTACTTGAAGAGTTTCAATCTGGGTTTAGAATCTATCATAGTACTGAAACAGCCTCAGTGAAGGTCACTAATGACCTCCTTATCGTATCTGATAATGGACTTGTTTCTGTTCTTGTCCTTTTAGACCTTAGTGCAGCTTTTGATACTATCGATCATAATATTCTACTTAATAGATTAGAACACTATGTTGGACTTAATGGAACTTCGTTGCAGTGGTTTAGATCTTATTTATCTGATAGGTTCCAGTTTGTTCATGTCAATAATGAGTTTTCTTTCAACTCAAAGCTCATTCATGGAGTTCCACAGGGATCTGTGCTAGGCCCTACTCTTTTTAATTACCTCCGCCAAGGAGGTTATGTGATCATCAGCGTTGGTTTGTTTGTTTGTCTGTTTGTTTGTTTGTTAGCAAGATAACTCAAAAAGTTATGGACGGATTTTCATGAAATTTTCACAGATTGTCAGAAATGGGGTATCCTACAGATGATTACATTTTGGTGGTGATCCGGATCACCGTCTGGATCCAGGAATTTTTTAAAGGATTCTTTTTTTTTTTTTTTTTTTAATTACCTCCGCCAAGGAGGTTATGTGATCAGATAGGGTCCAGCCACTAATCCTATCATTGTGAATCCAATTGCTAGTCATATGTTTTCATGGTCAAGGAATCTGAAAACGTACACACAAACACTGTATGGGGGGAACTGTGGCGCTTGGCGGAGGTCTGCGCTCTCCGAGTGCTTTTCTAGTTTATATATGCTTCGGTTAGGCAACATTATTAGAAATCACTGTATACATTTTCATTGTTATGCAGATGACACACAATTATATCTGTCAATGAAGCCAGATGATAGTAATCAATTAGCCAAGTTAGATGCCTGTCTTAAGGAAATCAAAGCTTGGATGACTTGCGATTTCCTGCTATTAAATTCAGATAAGACTGAAGTCATTCTAGTTGGTCCAAAAAACCTTAGAAATACCTTTCCAAATCAAATCAGGCTGCGTACTCAGTTCACTGTTGTTTACACTTCTAACACATGACTGTGTATCCAGACACGAGGGGAACCAGATTATTAAACTTGCAGACAACACCACAGTGGTGGGACTTACTCAGAGGGATGAGGAATCAATGTACAGGGAAGAAGTTAGAGACCTGGAGGGCTGGTGCAGG
Source organism: Pholidichthys leucotaenia (assembly GCA_020510985.1). NCBI lineage: Eukaryota > Metazoa > Chordata > Actinopteri > Cichliformes > Pholidichthyidae > Pholidichthys > Pholidichthys leucotaenia. The sequence continues at coordinate 127,099,746 of CM035842.1, read as the reverse complement.
GAGAACAATCTGGCGCTCAACGTGGACAAAACGAAGGAGATGATTATCGACTTCCGGCGGTCACAACCTGAACACATCCCTCTCAGCATCGGTGGCTGTTTAGTGGAGAGAGTGGAGAACATCAAGTTCCTCGGAGTGCAGATGTCGCAGGACCTGACCTGGAGCAAGAATTCCTTGGGGATCAGGAAGCGGGCCCAGCAGAGACTGCACTTCTTGAGGAAACTCAAACAGGCCTCTCTTCCCAGCTGCATCCTCAGGACCTTCTACAGAGGTGTGGTGGAGAGTGTTCTGAAGTACTGCATTGCAACATGGTACTCCAGCTGCAGTATGTCAGACAAAAAAGCCCTGCAGAGGATAGTTAAGGGAGCTGAGAGGGTAATTGGAGTTTCCCTCCCCTCTGTCCAAGAACTTTTTCAGAACCGTTGTAGGAGCAGGGCACTGAACATTGTCAAGGACCACTCTCACCCTCTGCATAAACACTTTGAACTTCTGCCATCTGGCAAACGATTCCGGAGCATCAGAGGCAGAACCACCAGACTGATTAACAGCTTCCTTCCACAAGCTGTTAGGATGCTGAACAGTTGATCCGGAATCTCTCATACATTCTACTGCACCTGTGGACATTATGTATATTATTTGTATATTATAGTTCTGGTTAGTTTTCAAGTATGTCTCAGGGATGCGTGAATGGCTGTGTTGGGGTGGGGGGTGAGGGTGTGTGTGAGTGTGTATTAAATTATGCTCTTTTTACTTATACGGATGCCGAGAGAAACACAATTTCATCTTGCCTGCACTACAGTTGTATGTAGAGCAATATGACAATAAAGGTTGATTTGATTTGATTTGAAACTTTTAGTTTGGATGCGGTTACTCTTTCTCTTAATAGCTCTGTGAGGAACCTTGGAGTTATTTTTGATCAAGATCTGTCTTTCAATTCACATATTAAATTTGTTTCTAAGGCTGCCTTCTATCATTTGCGTAATATTGCCAAGATTAGGAGCATCTTGTCTCAGAGTGATGCTGAGAAACTGATTCACGCTTTTGTTAGCTCTAGATTAGATTATTGTAACTCTTTATTATCAGGTTGTCCTAAAATATCTTTAAAAAGTCTTCAGTTGATCCAAAATGCTGCAGCAAGAGTTTTAACAGATACTAGAAAGAGAGATCATATCTCTCCGGTTCTGGCCTCCCTTCATTGGCTTCCCATAGAGTTTAGAATTAAGTTTAAAATCCTTCTTCTTACTTACAAAGCTCTAAACAATCAGGCCCCTTTTTATTTAAAAGATCTGATCCTACTGTATTATTCCTAACAGAGCACTACGCTCCCAAAATGCAGGATTACCGTATTTTTTGGACTATAAGGTGCACTTAAAATCCTTTAATTTTCTCAAAAATCGACAGTGCGCTTTATAATCCGGTGCGCCTTATGTATTAATTCTGGTTGTGCTTACTGACCTCGAACCGATTTTATGTGGTACACGGCGCTCAAAAATCTGTCAAAAATGTTTTAGTACGACTTTGGTAAGCTACGAAGCCGAACCGCTTGATGGATTGTCGGAGCATTACGGTAGTCAGGAGCCTCGCGGAGTAATATGTGCTTCAACATAATGGCCGGATGGCTTTTTCCACAAATCTCCATCCCTATTGATCTGCCACTCCATGCGCGCCCATCTCACCGATACTGTCAAAACCCAAGTGAAGCAAACTAATTCGGAGCTTGCCATCATTCCGGGTGGATTAACCAAAGAACTCCAACCGCTATATTGGTGTCAACAGGTCGTTCAAAGTTAAATTGCTAGCGAGTTACGCCACTATCTGCCAATGGATCGTGGATCGAAACTGCTCCTGTTTCAGGTTCAGGTTCAGGTTACTTTATTTGTACCCGTAGGTAGATTTGTTTTGCAGTCTGGTGACATCCATATTTACAAGCCACAAATTACATTCAACATAGACACAAACACAGGCACATATGAAGCTGACTATAAACATGATAAGAATACTCAAGGCTCCATCAATCAGGGTATAAAAAGACAAAGAGATGGGAGAAAAACCAGAGGTAAGAGGGAAGGGTCATATTAAAAGATAAAAACTAGTCAAAGAGGTTAAAAACTTAAAGGTCTAAAACCCAATAAAATATTTAGAACCCAAGTGACATCCTACAAAAATAATTAAATATAAAATGGAGTTAATAAATAGGTACCTAAATTATATATTGTTACAGCTTGTTCAACTCTTTGACAGCAGCAGGGACAAAGCTGTTTTTGTAGCGCTGGGTTCTACTTTGTAGGACAGCAAACCTCCGTCTTGTGGGAAGAAGCTGAAAGTGGCAGTGCAAAGGGTGGGGGGAGTCATTTAAAATGGAGGCAGCCATCCTCTGTACTTGTCTTGTTTAGCTGTAATTAATATTCAAAAATGATATTTTCGGGACAAAAGAATTCAAGCGTCCCGGCATTTGTTTGCATTGTTTACTTCTCGGGGCTGCCGCCGGAGAGCGAGCCGTATCGAGTACCAAGCGAGTATCCTGGCGATGTAAACAGCCACGGACCAAAAACGTACATTTGCTCGTGGAACAGGTCATTCACATTCGCAGACAATCACGCTATATGTGTCTATAATGACTATAGATAGGATTTTCTTTCCATGCACGCAAAAAAAAAATAAAAAAATTCCCAGATCCGACTACCTCGCGAGGTAGTCAATACCCAAAAGCCGATGGTGTATAGAACACGTATATTAGGACTTGTATGTGAAATTTCGGCATCGAAACTGCTCCCTTTTAGCTGTAATTAAATATTTAAAAATAATACTTTTGGGACGAAAGAATTCAAGCGTCCCGGCATATGTTTACTGATCAGGGCTGCCGCCGGAGAGCGAGCCGTATCGAGTACCAAGCGAGTATTCTGGCCAATATGGTGAAGTAAACAGCCATGGACTAAAAACATTCCGCCTGCTCATGGAACAGGTCATTCACACTCGCAGGCAATCGCGCTATATGTGTCTATAATGACTATAGATAGGATTTTCTTTCCATGCACGCAAAAAATTTTTTTTCCCCGGCTCCGACTACCTCGCTTTAATGCGCCTTATAATCCGGTGCGCCTTATGTATGAAAATAGACATCAAATTTTTTTTTTTTTTTTTTTTTTTTTTTTTTTTTTTTTTTTCTCTCGGCGCCACACGAGTCGGCTGCCTTTTGCAACAGCGGCTCGATTCCGAGTCTTTTTCCCTTCCTCTCTCTTTTGATCCGTCTTTTTTTTTTTTTTTTTTTTTTCACCCCACTTATATCACGGACACACAGATCGTCCTAAATGTCTCCTGAGCCGGTGGACGGAGCCACTGTCTATAGCAGGATACGATACAGCAGAGAACAGCTGCTAGCATTCAACCGCCACCCGGTCCCATTGGAAATACTCGACATACCGAGAGAACTGAGGCGAAAACGCCGCGGCTGCCGGGCTGGAGTAAGGCGGAGGACAAAAAATATAAGGTACAGACCCTCCCTTCCATCTGTTGTCATGGGAAATGTACGGTCGATACTGGGAAAGTTAGATGAGCTAGCGGCTATCTCCCGTTATGATAGCACATACCGGGAGTGCTCTCTCCTTTTGTTTACTGAGACGTGGCTAACTGAACTAGCAGCAGATGCTAACATTGAGCTGGAGGGTTTTCACATGATACGAGCTGACCGAACACCAGACAGTGGCAAGGCTAGGGGCGGTGGAGTGATCATGTATGTTAACAACAACTGGTGCAGACCGGGACATATCACTGTTAAACAACGACACTGCAGCAAAGACATTGAGTTGCTAGCTGTTAGCATGAGGCCTACATATCTCCCGAGAGAACACTCACACGTGATCTGCATTGTTGTTTATGCAAATCCGACGGCGAACGCTGGGACAGCACGTGACGTCATCCATTCAGTAACCAGCAGGCTGCAGACAGAACACCCAGATGCTCTTCTCCTCATCTCAGGCGATTTCAACCATGTTTCACTGTCTCCCATTCTACCCACGTTCACCCAGTATGTCACATGCCACACTAGAGACAATAAAACACTGGATTTATTCTACGCAAACACTAAGGAGGCGTACACCTCATCACAACTACCCCCACTCGGGAGATCGGATCACAACTTGGTTCATCTCCGGCCGGTGTACAAACCCCTAGTGCACAGACAACCTCCGGCCATGCACACTGTGGAGTTATGGTCTGAGGAGACAATGGACACCCTAAAGGGCTGTTTTGAAGCCACCGCCTGGAAGCAGCTCTGCGATCCACATGGTGAGGACATCGATGGCCTCATTCACACCTTCACGGGCTACCTCAGCTTCTGTGTGGACAAATCCGTTCCCACCAAGACCATACGGCGTCACTCAAACAACAAACCCTGGATCAACCCTGAGATTAAAACACTTCTGAGAGAGAAGAAGAGGATCTTCAGGTCAGGGAACAGGGAGATGCTGAAGTCCGTACAGAGGGAGCTGAGGAGAAAGATCAGAGAAGGCAAGGACAGCTTCAGGAAGAAGATGGAGGACAAGCTGCAACAGAGCGACATCAGCGGGGTCTGGAGAAACCTCAAAACCATCTCGGGGCTCCAGAATACCTCCCCCCAGGCCACAGGGGGCAGGGAGTGGGCGAACAACCTGAATCTGTTTTTCAATAGATTTGACCAACCGCCCTCCCCCCTGACTGCACAACAACCACTGCTGCCTCTAAAGAAATCAAGTCCTGCTGCCCACTCCCCACTCTACCAACACCCCCCCACTCCCAACACACAGCCCCCCATCCTGACCCTGACCAGGACCCAGGTGAGGACGGAGCTGAGGAAGATCAAGGCGAGGAAGGCGCCGGGACCGGACGGCATCAGCGCAAAGCTCCTCAAGTCCTGTGCAGACCAGCTGTGTGGGATTGTGACGTATATCTTCAACATGAGCCTGAAACTGGGGAGGGTACCACAGCTGTGGAAAACATCTTGTGTGGTACCTGTACCAAAAACTTCCCACCCCAAAGACCTGAACAGCTACAGACCGGTGGCCTTGACGTCCCACTTGATGAAGACCCTGGAGAGACTGCTCCTTGCTCACCTCCGCCCCCTGGTGGAACCAGCGATGGATCCACTCCAGTTCGCCTACCAGCATGGCATTGGGGTGGAGGATGCGGTGATCTTCCTCCTTCACCGTTCTCTGTCCCACCTGGAGAAGCCCGGGAATATGGTGAGGATCATGTTCTTTGACTTCTCCAGTGCTTTCAACACCATCCAACCGATGATCCTGAAGGACAAGCTGCTGCGCGCAGGGGTGGACCAGCACCTGTCATCATGGATCCTGGACTACCTCACGAACCGGCCTCAGTTTGTGAGAACCCGGGACTGTGTGTCCGACACGATCATCAGTAGCACGGGGGCCCCCCAGGGAACGGTGCTGGCTCCCTTCCTGTTCACTCTTTATACTGCGGACTTCTCACACAACACAACACACTGCCATCTACAGAAGTTCTCTGATGACTCTGCGATCGTTGGCCTCATCTCCAATGGAGATGAAGCTGAGTACAGAGGGCTTATCCAGGACTTCGTGGACTGGTGCCATCGGAACTGCCTCCAGATCAACGCGAGGAAAACTAAGGAGCTGGTGGTGGACTGCCGCAGGCATGGGCAGCCCCTCACAGTACCAGTAAATATACAGGGAACAGACATCGAGATGGTGACATCCTATAAGTACCTGGGTATTCATCTGAACAATAAACTAGACTGGTCACACAATACTGATGCACTCTACAAGAAGGGACAGCGCAGGCTGTTCCTGCTGAGGAGACTCAGGTCTTTTGGTGTACAAGGGGCGTTGCTGAAGTCATTCTATGACACGGTGGTGGCATCAGCCATCACTTTTGGAGTGGTCTGCTGGGGCAGTGGCATTACTGCAGCCGATAGGAAGAGACTGAACAAACTGATTAAGAAAGCTAGCTCTGTCCTGGGGCAGCGCCTTGATCCGATGGAGGAGATAGGAGAGAGAAGGACGGTGGCTAAACTGTCATCTCTGCTGGAGTCCGAGTTCCACCCTATGCAGGACATACTGAATGCACTGAGGAGCTCATTTAGCAGCAGACTACATCATCCCAGGTGCACAACCGAGAGGTTTCGTAGGTCCTTCCTACCAACGGCTGTCAGACTGTACAACCTAAGCAGGGCTGCTCGCAGAGATAGCAAAAAAGACGTAACAAACTAATAGTTTTTTGAATGCAGAAGATGCAATAGACTTACACAGTGGTCCTCTCCGGCATACAACTAGGAGCATGCCGGTCGCTATGGAGGGTGAGAGTGTGTATGGGCACATAATCATACCATGCAGGATAGCTGGGTAGACGGTTATGCTGTTTCATTCCATCTAGCGGCAATGCTCTGCACTGTGTGTGTTTATATATTTGCATATTTGTTCCGTCTAGCTGCAATGCTCCGTACTGTGGGTGTTTATATATTTATATATCTACATGTTATTCCATCTAGCTACATTGCTCCGCACTGTGTGTGTTTATATACTTGCATATTTATTCCACCTAGCTGCAATGCTCCATACTGTGGGTGTTTATATATTTACATATTTATTCCATCTAGCTACAATGCTCTGCACTGTGTGTTCATATATTCATATATTTATTCCATCCAGCTACAATGCTCTGCACTGTGTGTCTGTGTGTGTGTGTATATATATATATTTTATAGTAATACGTACATATGTTTATTAGCTGCTCTTGCTTGCTTGTTTTTTTTTCTTGCCTTCTGATTGTTGCTCTGAGTGTTGCTATCCCTGTGCTGTTGCAATCCTGGAATTTCCCCGTTGTGGGACTAATAAAGGCTTATCTTATCTTATCTTAAATAGACCGTTCATTGATATTGCGCCTTATAATCCGGTGCGCCTTATAGTCCCAAAAATACGGTACTTGTAATACCTAGAATCTCCAAAAGTACAATGGGAGACAGAGCCTTCAGTGATCAAGCTCCTCTCCTGTGGAACCAGCTGCCAATCTGGATTCGGGAGTCAGACTCGATCTCTGTTTTGAAGAATAGGGTTAAAACCTTCCTTTTTGATATAGCCTACAATTAGAGAAGGATCATGTGTCTCTGAACCCTCCCTTAGTTATGCTGCTAATAGGTTTAGACAGCCGGGGGACCTCCAATAATGCACTGGGCTTCACTCCTTTCTTCACTGTCAATGAAATATTTATTTTGTGCTGGTCATTAACATCTGTTTGTTCTCTCACATAAACTGAGTCCCCATCGTGCTGTTTGCTCTCTACATGTCTGTTCTTTTCATCTTCTCTATCCCCTCACCCCCCAGCCAGTTGCAGCAGATGACTGCCCCTCCCTGAGCCTGGTTCTGCTGGAGGTTTCTTCCTGTTATGAGGGAGTGTTTCCTCTCCACCATTGCCAAGTGCTTGCTCACAGGGGATCGCCTGATTGATGGGGTTTTTCTGCAACTGTGGGGGTTTCCCCTATAGTTGAAAGTGCTATGAGATGACTGTTGTTGTGAAATGGCGCTATATAAATAAAGTTGAATTGAATTGAATTCAGTTTCTTTAGCAAGGCAGTGGTCGTCTTGGAGGTGTGTTTGGGGTCGTTATCATATTGGAATATTGCCCTGCGGCCCAGTTTCAGATCATGCTGTGCCTCAGTATGTCACAGTACATGCTGGCATTCATGGTTCCCTCAATGAACTGTAGCTCCCCAGTGCCAGCAGCACTCATGCAGCACCAAACCATGACACTGCCACCACCATGCTTGACTGTAGGCAAGACACACGTGTCTTTGTACTCCTCAGGTGGTTGCAGCCACACACGCTTGACACCATCTGAATCAAATAATTTTATGTTGGTCTCATCAGACCACAGGACATGGTTCCAGTAATCCATGTCCTTAGTCTGCTTGTCTTCAGTAAACTGTTTGCAGGCTTTCTTGTGCATCATCTTTAAAAGGGGCTTCCTTCTGAGACAACAGCCATGCAGACCAATTTGATACAGTGTGCAGCGTACGGTCTGAGTACTGACAGGCTGCCCCCCCCCCCACACCCTTTCAACCTCTGCAGCAATGTTGGCAGCACTCATATGTCTATCTTCAAAAGAAAACCTCTGGATATGATGCTGAGCACGTGCACTCAACTTCTTTGGTCAACCATGGCGAGGCCTGTTCTGAGCACAACCTGTCCTGTTAAACCGCTGTATGGTCTTGGCCACCGTACTGCAGCTCAGTTTCAGGGTGTTGGCAATCTTCTTATAGCCTAGGTCATCTTTATGTAGAGCAACAATTCTTTTCTTCAGATCCTCAGAGAGTTCTTTACCATGAGGTGCCATGTTGAACTTCAACTGACCAATATGAGAGTGTGAGAGTGATAACACCAAATTTAACACACCTGCTCCCCATTCACACCTGATACCTTGTAACACTAACGAGTCACATGACACCGGGGAGTGAAAATGGCTAACTGGGCACAATTTTCAATTAGGGGTGCACTCAGTTTTGTTGCCAGCGGGTTAGACATTAATGGCTGTGTGTTGAGTTATTTTGAGGGGACAGCAAATTTACACTGTTATACAAGCTGTACACTGACTACTTTACATCAAAGTGTCTTATCTTCAGTGTTGTCCCATGAGAAAATATAATAAAATATTTACAAAAATGTGAGGGGTGTACTCTCTTTTGTGAAATACTGTAGCTGCTGGTCAAATTTTTATTCTATGTAATGGTTTAATATTTTATATTCATCTGGAAATTAGTCCAGTTTATTTTTAACTGTAGGTGGAAAGGGAGAAAAGTTTTAGAGGAAATGCTATATATCTGTTGGACTTATTACCAGCTTTTTTTAACCTTTGTAATCATTTTGTTAGATTTAAATTACTTGGGCCAACTTGAGATTTTAAGTTGAATTTTAGATTCACAAATCTCACCTTTGTGGCACATATGTTGGGTACATATTTTCCACAAATGTATTGCTGTATGTTTATTGTGTGCTTCACGTCTCGAGGGACAAAAGGACTGAGTCTGCAGGAGATATCGAGAAGGTGTGAGATTTGGCCTTTGTCTCAGAGAGAAGCCCTGGAGGGATTTCTGGACCATCGAAGGGTAAGAGACAGTGGTGGAAGATCAAAAGGGTTACAGCGTGACTGGGATTAAGTACCATGTGACTGTATGTTTGCTAAGACACCATGTGACTTGAGTTTCGATGTTCCGGAGTATAAAAGAGCGATGTGATATTGATCTGTCTCTTTTCCTGCTTGGAGATTGTTAGAGTATGTGTTCTGTTAATAAAGCTGAACCTGAGAAATAAACTCAGCCTCATCCTTGAGCACATCCTCTACACCTTTTTCTTTTCTTAAAGTGTAGCAGATTGATGCATCGCTATAAATCATCTTGAAGCACTTGAACTCCTCTCCATTACAAATAGGGATGTCTAAACACAACTTTGCATAGGGCCCCCAAAAGCTAGAAATGGTCCTGTTGTTACATATTAAAATACATCATTTAATGATAAGAAAACCCACCTGTGGAACTGTACACAAGGTAAAGGCTTTCTGAAGGTCCATCAAAGATTGGGTGATGCTTCAGATCATTCATCAGAAATGTAAGGAACTCCCGTCTAGGACCACCAGTATCTAACCCTTCGTCAAATGAGCCAGCATCATCAGTCAACTTAACAAACATCGTTTTTCTCTGAATAAGAGCCCCGGTGAAATCCTCTGACGGTTCCATCCCACACATTTGATCTTGACACAATGAACCTGCTGACACTCTTGTGGTCAATGGTAAGTGCCAAATTTGCAACAATTTCAGGGGCCAGTACACTTGCATGTCTAGGGAAAAAAAGCAGAATTAAAAGTGTGAAAAGGATGCAGAGTATATTTCAGTAGCTACTTACTTGAACACAAGCAGGAACAAGCATTATTTCTATTCAATGTTCATTACTTGCTTGGACCCCTTGCAACTGAGTGTTTCAGCTTCTCTGCATCAGGCTCTAGACTTGGTGGCCCCCTTAAAAAAGAAAAAGTCTAATCAGAGATTTTTAACTCCTTGGTTCAACACAGAAACTCGTAGCTTAAAACAGAAGACTCGTCAATTAGAAAGAAAATGGCGCTCTACTAATTTAGATGAAATCTATTTAGCTTGGAGAAATCATCTTTTAATTTATAAAAAATCTCTTAGAAAAGCTAGAACGAGTTATTACTCTGCATTAATAGAAGAGAACAAGAATAATCCCAGGTTTCTTTTCAGTACTGTAGCCAGGTTGACAAAGAGTCAGGACTCTGTCAATCCTAGCATCCCCTTAGAGCTTACTAGTCAGGACTTTATGAACTTTTTCAATAATAAAATTTCATCCATCAGAGATAAAATCAATCAGATTCTTCCCACCGTTAACTTAAATACTGTAACTACTACAACTCCTTCTATTGATGTCTGTCTTGATGAGTTTACTCCAATCGACCTTTGTGAGTTAGACAAAATAGTTTCCTCATCCAAACCTTCAACTTGTCTTTTAGACCCTATTCCTACCAGGTTATTTAAAGAAGTCTTCCCACTTATTGGTAGCTTTATTCTTCATATAATCAATTCTTCATTAACTTTAGGCCATGTACCGCAGGCTTTTAAAATGGCTGTAATTAAACCCTTACTCAAAAAGCCAACGCTAGATCCAGGAGCTTTAGCTAACTATAGACCAATCTCTAATCTCCCTTTCATTTCAAAAATCTTAGAAAGAGTTGTTGCTACGCAATTATTTGACCACCTGCAGGGAAATGGTTTATTTGAGGAGTTTCAATCTGGGTTTAGAATCCATCATAGCACTGAAACAGCCTTAGCGAAGGTCACTAACGACCTCCTCATTGCATCTGATAATGGACTAGTTTCTGTACTTGTCCTTTTAGATCTTAGTGCAGCTTTTGATACTATTGATCATAATATTCTACTTGATAGATTAGAACACTATGTTGGACTTAATGGAACTTCGTTGCAGTGGTTTAGATCTTATTTATCTGATAGGTTCCAGTTTGTTCATGTAAATGATGAGTTTTCTCTCAGCTCAAAGCTTAGTCATGGAGTTCCACAAGGATCTGTGCTTGGCCCTACTCTTTTTAGTTTATATATGCTTCCGTTAGGCAACATTATTAGAAAGCACTGTATACATTTTCACTGTTATGCAGATGACACACAATTATACCTGTCAATGAAGCCAGATGATACTAATCAATTAGCCAAGTTAGAAGCCTGTCTTAAGGAAATCAAAGTTTGGATGACTTGTAATTTCCTGCTATTAAATTCAGATAAGACTGAAGTCATTCTTGTTGGTCCAAAAAACCTTAGAAATTCCTTTCCAAATCAAACTTTCAGTTTGGATGCAGTTACTCTTTCTCTTAATAGCTCTGTGAGGAACCTTGGAGTTATTTTTGATCAGGATTTGTCCTTCAATTCACATATTAAATTTGTTTCTAAGACTGCCTTCTATCATTTGCGTAATATTGCCAAGATTAGGAGCATCTTGTCTCAGAGTGATGCTGAGAAGCTAATCCACGCTTTTGTTAGCTCGAGATTAGATTATTGTAATTCTTTATTATCAGGCTGTCCTAAAACATCTTTAAAAAGTCTTCAGCTGATCCAAAATGCTGCAGCAAGAGTTTTAACAGGTACTAGAAAGAGAGATCATATCTCTCCGGTTCTGGCCTCCCTTCATTGTCTTCCCATAGAGTTTAGAATTAAGTTTAAAATCCTTCTTCTTACTTACAAAGCTCTAAACAATCAGGCTCCTTTTTATTTAAAAGATCTGATACTACCGTATCATCCTAACAGAGCACTACGCTCCCAAAATGCAGGTTTACTTGTAATACCTAGAATCTCCAAAAGTACAATGGGAGGCAGAGCCTTCAGTTATCAAGCTCCTCTCCTGTGGAATCAGCTGCCAATCTGGATTCGGGAGTCAGACTCGATCTCTGTTTTTAAGAATAGGGCTAAAACCTACCTTTTTGATATAGCCTACAATTAGGGAGGGATCATGTGTTTCTGAACCCTCCCTTAGTTATGCTGCTAATAGGTTTAGTCAGCCGGGGGACCTCCAGTAATGCACTGGGCCTCACTCCTTTCCTCACTCTCTATGAAATATTTTTTTTTTGCTGGTCATTAACATTTGTTTGTTCTCTCCCATAGATTGAGTCCCCATCGTGCTGTTTGCTCTCTACATGTCTGTTCTTTTCTTCTTCTCTGTCCCCTCACCCCCCAGCCAGTCGCAGCAGATGACTGCCCCTCCCTGAGCCTGGTTCTGCTGGAGGTTTCTTCCTGTTAAAAGGGAGTTTTTCCTCTCCACCGTCGCCAAGTGCTTGCTCACAGGGGATCGCCTGATTGCTGGGGTCTTTCTGCAACTGTGGGGGTCCTCCCTACAGTTGATAGTGCTATGAGATGACTGTTGTTGTGAAATGGCGCTATATAAATAAAGTTGAATTGAATTGAATTGAATTGACTCTGAAAGACATACTCTGTAGGCAGTCACTAAAACACCAACATTTTAAAAACATTCCAAAGGGCTGTCTTATAAAAGACAGATCTCCACTGGGCCAAGTACAGATGGCTACCAGCACACTAGGTCAAATTTGCATTTTCTCAATTTTTTTTTTTTAAATACAGTTATTTGTTTTCACTACTCGGTCTCTCTCCAAGTAGCCAGGGTGCTGATTAATATTTTAATAATGTTTATACAACTCACTCAGGTTCTTCTGGGAATGCACCACTTGTTTCTTTAGTAGCCTGATTATCTTCACCTTCATCGTAATCATCATCACTGACAACAGGTGCATACAGGTCTGTGTAGTTTCTGGGAGAAAAATACACACACAGACAGGTGCATTTCCAAAAATGTGAATATCGTCAAAATTTTCATTTGCTTTTCATGATTTATAGTAATTGCAAAAGTAAATTTCCATTATGTTGCATTCCGTTAATTTTACATAACTTCAGTATACATTTATTTCCAGGACTAATAATTATATAAACAATAAGATAAGAATGATTAAAACCACACCTGTAACAAGTGCTCTTGGCTGGAAGACATCCTGAGGTACTTGGACTATCTTCTGAATCCAAAGGTGTAACCTTAAAAATATAGCAGGAAAAAAATGATATGCCTTAAAATGTCTCAGTCACTTGCCTAAAAATTCAAAGATGACTAAAGTCAACACAAAGTATGTTGCTCTCGCAACATTTTTTTTTTTTTACTGTATCTGTCAGAAATACAGCGGGGAAAATAAGTATTGAACACATTAACATTTTTCTCATTAAACATATTTCAGACAGAGCCACTGATATGAGATTTTCACCAGATATCAGTAAAAACCCAAGCGCTCCATACATACAAAGAAATCAAGAAGAAAGAAGAAGTCAACTTTATTGTCATTCAGTCCATACAGCCAATCATGTACAATAGAATGAAATTATGTTTCTCCTATCTACAATGTTAATCATATCTAGAATCAAAGGGGCCACTGCCATGCAAGGCACCGCCACAAGCAACTTTTCTTTCCCCCATTCCATTATGCTGAGCACCAAACTAGAAGGTGGGAAGTACCATTTTATATGGTCTCTGGAATGACCCGGCTGAGGGTTGAACCCACGACCTCCCGGCTGTGGGGCAGATGCTCTACTACTAGGCCACCACTCCGATTGCCTAATCAAGGCAACTGTGTTCACAAAACAAGTTATATTTAATAAAGTAGAATGACACAGGGACTAAGTATTGAACACATGAAGGAAAAAAGGTGCAAAAAGGCAAAGAAAGCCAAGAAACCAGCTGAAATCCATCAGAATTTAGGAAGCCATCCCATCCCCCATTGGGGCAAGTTAATTGCAGCTTATTAAGTCCTGACTGATAGCCGTTAAAAAGGTCTGTGAATATCAGATTGTCACACCAAAAAGAACTCATGATAGGTAGAAGCAAAAAGCTCTCTCTAGACCTTTGCAACTTTATTATTGCAAAACATCATGATGGCATTGGTTACAAGTGCATTTCTAAATTGCTGAATGTTCCAGTGAGCAATGTTGGAGCCATCATTCGGAAGTTGAAAGAAAATCATTTTACCATAAACCAGCCACAACCAGTAGCTCCTTGCAAGATTTCTGACAGAGGAGTCAAAAGAATTATCAGAAGGGTTATCCAAGAGCCAAAGACCACTCATGGAGAGCTCCAGAAGAACCTGGAGTTAGCAGGTACTGCTGTTTCAAAGAATACAATAAGTAATGCACTCAACAAACATGGGCTCTATGATCGCTCACCTTGCAAGACTCCATTGTTGAAGAAAAAGCATGTTGAAGTGCGTTTAAAGTTTGCTGCACAACATTTGGGCAAGCCAGTAAAATACTGGGAGAATATAGTCTGGTAAGATGAGACCAAAATTGAACTTTTTGGATGCCACCACACACAGCATGTTTGGAGGAGAAATAGCACTGCACATCAGCCCAAAAACACCATATCAACAGTGAAGTTTAAAGGTGGGAGCATCATGGTGTGGGGGTGTTTTTCAGCACATGGTCCAGGCAGACTTCATATCATTGAAAGAAAGATGAATGTACAAATGTACAGAGACATCCTTGATAACCTGTTGCCATCTGCCAAGATGGTGAAGATGAAACGAGGGTGGACATTTCAGCAAGACAATGATCCCAGACACACAGCCAAAGAAACTCTCGACTGGATCAAGAGAAGGAAAATAAAGCTGCTAGAATGGCCCAGTCAGTCACCTGACCTGAATCCAATTGAAAATGTATGAAACGAACTGAAGATCAGAGTTCATAGAAGACACCCACGGATCCTTCAAGATTTGAAGACAGTTTGTGTGGAAGAATAGGCTAAAATCACTCCTGAGCAATGCCTGCACCTAGTTTCTCCATACAGGAGGCGTCTGGAAGCTGTTATTACCAACAAAGGCTTTTTTTTTTTACTAAATATTAAATGAATTGCACCAAGTGTGTTCCAATACTTATTCCCTGTGTCATTCCACTTTATTAAATATAACTTGTTTTGTGCACACAGTTGCCTTGAATTCTTTGTATGTATGGATTACTTGGGTTGTTACTGATATCTGGTGAAAATCTCAGGTCAATGGCTCCATCAGAAATATGTTTAATGAGAAAGATGTTGGTGTGGTCAATACTTATTTTCCCCGCTGTACATAACGGTACAAAAGACAAAATGCATATCTAATAGTTTATTACCAGTTGTTACATTTCACGATTTGGTGATGATTCCCCAACACAATTTGTGAATGTTTCTGGCACTTTTGGTATAGGACTGCTTTGATGCTGAGGTTCCCATGGCTGTAATAAAACAAAAAAGTGTTACTATTTAAATATTACAGACTTTGCTGAATACTAGTGCCAGATAGGACTGTTGCGATAATCGCAATTATGTTGTACTGTGCTATGGACAAGCCTACCGCGAAGGATAACGAGTAACCGCAACAACCGCGGTGTTCCCTTTTTTTGTGTGTAGGGCTATATCTCGTTCATTTACAGTGGTTTGAAAAGGTGTTTTCCCCTTCCTGATTTCTCATTTTTTTGTACGTTTGTCACACTGAAATGTTTCAGATGAAACAAATTTAAATATTAGACAAAGATAACAGAAGTAAACACAAAATGTAGTTTTTAAATGAAGGTGTTTATTATTAAGGGTAAAAACAATCCAAACCTACATGGCTCTGTGTGAAAAAATGATTGCCTGCACCACCACCCCCCAAAAAAAACATAAATTAACTGTGGTTTATCACATTTTTTGAAAGCTGAGTTCAATTTCTCAAGTCACACCCAGGCCTGATTACTGCCACACCTGTTCTCAGTCAAGAAATACCTTAAATAGGACTTGGCTGACAAAGTGAAGTAGACCAAAAGATCCTCAAAACCTAGACATCATGGTGCGATCCATAGAAATTCAGGAACAAATGAGAAACAAAGTAATTGAGATCTATCAGTCTGGAAAAGGTTATAAAGTCATTTCTAAAGCTTTGGGGCTTAAGCGAAACACAGTGAGAGCCATTATCCATAAATGGTGAAAACATGGACTAGTGGTGAACCTTCCCAGGAGTAGCCGGCTGACCAAAATTACCCCAAGAGCACAGCAACGACTCATCCAAGAGGTCACAAGAGACCCCACAACAACATTCAAAAAACTGCAGGCCTCACTTGCTTCAGTTAAGGTCAGTGTTCATGACTCCATCGTAAGAAAGAGACTGGGCAAAAATGGCATGCATGGGAGAGTTCCAAGACAAAAACCACTGCTGAGCAAAAAGAACATCAAGGCTTGTCTCGGTTTTGCCAAAAAACATCTTGATGATCCCCAAGACTTTTGGGAAAATACTCTGAGGACTGATGAGACAAAAGCTGAACTTTTTGGAGGGTGTGTGTCTCCGGCATACCGGAGTGGTGGCTCAGTTGGTAGAGCATCCACCCCACAGCTGGGAGGGAGGGGTTCAAATCCCGGCCGGGTCATGCCAAAGACCATGTAAAAGCGGAACTTCCTGCCGTCCAGCTTGGTGCTCAGCAATAATGGAATGGAGGAGGGAAATCTGTGGCGGCGCCTTGCATGGCAGCGGCCCTCTGATTCTACATATGGGGTGTGTGTGATTAACACTGTAGATAGGAAAAACACAGTTTCGTTCTACTGTACATGATTGGTTGTATGGCTGAATGACAATAAAGGGTGATTTAATTGATTTAATAAAAAAAAAAAACAGCATTTCAGAAAAGGAACATCATACCAACAGTAAAATATGGTGGTGGTAGTGTGATGGTCTGGGGCTGTTTTGCTGCTTCAGGACCTGGAAGACTTGTTGTGATAAATGGAACCATGAATTCTGCTGTCTACCAAAAAATCCTGAAGGAGAATGTCCGGCCATCTGTTCGTGACCTCAAGCTGAAGCGCACTTGGGTTCTGCAGCAGGACAATGATCCAAAACACACCAGCAAGACCACCTCTGAATGGCTTAAGAAAAACAAAATGAAGACTTTGGAGTGGCCTAGTCAAAGTCCTGACCTGAATATGATTGAGATGCTGTGGCATGACCTTAAAAAGGTGGTTCATGCTCAAAAACCCTTCAATGTGGCTGAATTACAACAATTCTGCAAAGATGAGTGGGCCAAAATTCCTCCACAGCACTGTAAAAACTCATTGCCAGTTATCGCAAATGCTTGATTGCAGTTGTTGCTACTAAGGGTGGCCCAACCAGTTATTAGGTTTAGAGGGCATCACTTTTTCCACACAGGGCCATGTAGGTTTGGAATTTTTTTTCCCTTAATATTAAACACCTTCATTTAAAAACTGCATTTTTGTTTACTTGTGTTGTCTTTGTCTAATATTTAAAATTGTTTGATGATCTGAAATATTTAAGTGTGACAAACATACAATAAAATGAGAAATCAGGAAGGGGGCAAACACTTTTTCACACCACCACTGTATATGTCCCTATTAATTATTAAATAAAAGGTTCTCCTCTCTTCACAGAGCAACGCTGGAGCTCTGTCAATGACTATCGGGTTCTTGGTCACCTCCCTGACTAAGGCCCCTCTCCGCCGATAGCTCAGTTTAGACAGCCGGCCAGTTCTAAGAAGAGTCCTTGTGGTTCTGAACTTCTTCCATTTACGGATGATGGAGGCCACTGTGCTCACTGGGATCTTCAAAGCAGCAGAAATTTTTCTGTACCCTTCCCCAGATTTGTGCCTTGAAACAATCCTGTCTCGGAGGTCTACAGACAATTCTTTTGACTTCATGATTGGTTTGTGCTCTGACATACACTGTCAACTGTTGGACCTTATACAGTATAGACAGGTGTGTGCCTTTCCAAATCATGTCCAATCAACTGAATTTACCACAGGTGGACTCTAATTAAGCTGTAGAAACATCTCAAGGATGATCAGTGGAAACAGGATGCACCTGAGCTCAATTTTGAGCTTCATGGCAAAGGTTGTGAATACTTATGTACATGTGACTTCTTAGATTTTTATTTTTAATAAATTTGCAAAAATAAAAAAAACACCTTTTTTCATATTGTCATTATGGGGTATTGTGTGTATAATTTTGAGGAAAAAAAATAATTTAATCCCTTTTAGAATAAGGTTGTAACATAACAAAATGTGGAAAAAGTGAAGCGCTGTAAATACTTTCCAGTTGCACTGTACAGCCATGTGTGCCAACATTGTTTATTCACATTTCATTCTTTCTCAGAAGTAGAAACTGCAGTCTCCTGATAAATGTTGTTGAGTGCACTAAAATATTTTTCATTCACAATTTTTTGATAATCTGTGGACATTTGTTTAGTTGATACACTGACACATCAAGCAAATGTATTTTAAATTGCAATTACCAGTGTGTCAGCTAGATCAAAGTCTGTGGGTCTTCTAACCACAATCTCACTGTCAGAGTCAGAAATGTCTGACACTTCTCCAACTGCAAGACACAAAACAATTCAATCTTAAACAATAAACAACATTAAGGCTGCATGTCCACCAAATGCGTTTTTTGCTGTCTGACCACCCTTAATGTCTTTTTTTCAGTGTTTGTGACTGTGCTCTGGAAAAAAAAAAGTCTGTGCCTTGTATCCCAGCAATAGCTTGTCACTCACAGCTCAGCACTTCCGCTTTTCCTTTGGCCAGACTTTATACTTATTAGCAGTCTCTAAATAACAATGGACAGGAAACATATTCTAGCATTGGTAGCAGCTCTGGATGCAAAATATGATGACAAGGAAAACAGGAGTCTGAGTACAGACTGTACTGGCATCCCATGTCCCACCCTTCCTTATTCCGATTGGCTGCTTAGAAAGGTCTGACATTGTCAAGCTCAGCTGCAGTCTGAAAAGTTGAAATTTTTTCAACTCTGAGTGCCGTGACAAAGAACGGCCACCACCGAGAGCGTTTCAGCGCTGAGGACGCTCAGTGCTGCAAATGCTGGACTACATAGAGAATGAATAGAAAATAGTCACCCACAGCTGAAAAAATGCATTTGGTGGACACACAGCCTAAACATTTGTAAAAATATGTTAATTTCAGTAGTGAATGGAAAGCCATTTTGACATACTGTGGCAGAAGTAGACAATTTTAAGCTCAAGGTGTCATGTGGTGATCCTCGCGGATCACCATAAGACGCCAGGAGTCCACCAGTGAGTTTTGCGAAGATGGTGATTTATTAACACACAAGACAGGACAAGACTGTGAGCCGTTCTCGGCACAAACACACATAAATCAATACTTGGGCTTGCAGGGCTGCCCCCAGCCACTACGAGCTAAACTGTGACATGACAAGGGATAACGAACCCGACATGAAGGTCAAACGACGCACTGACAAGGAACGTTGACAATACTTAACGAGGTTTAGACAAAGTCTGACGATCTGACAAGATGTTGACCAAGTCTGACAATCTGACAATACTCCTGCAACATTACTGTCGCTAGTGCCCACTTTATGAAGGCGAACACTAACGAGCAGTAATGACACACAGTTGACCAGCCTTGACAGGCGGAAGCCCCACCGAGCACCTTCACAATAAGAGCCCGGTGAGGCCAGAATACAGCCCAGAGCTGTCAAGGCCGGCAGCGAGTTGAGCTTAGCCCGAGCGCGAACAGAACCCAGCGCTTGGGTCGTAACAGTACCCTCCCTCCACGGGCAGGCTCAGAACGCCCCAAGGACCACCCTGCCTCCCCCCACCCCCCAGGGTGGGTGGCCGGGGGTAGGAGCGGAGGGAGAGGATCCAAACCCAAAGTCAAAACAGAGACAAGAAAAAACGACATACAGGACAATGACAAGAGTAACTACTCAGACAAAATCAAAAAATGCACATGGAGGAAACAAAAAAACAGAACTACTGGGTCAGAAATATTAAACACAAGACTATGACAAAAAATCAAATATTCAAAAATCAGACAAAATACACGGAGAAAAAAACAAGGCAACGGTAGAACAAAACACATACTAGGGCAACTGCAAGACCTAACCAAAACACAAAATACACAGAACAGCAAGGACAAGAAAAAAAACCCCAAAACAATCACCATGACGGATTAACCCAGAAAAACCACTACCCCCCCGACAGTTTATGCTGACCGGCGGAGACCAAGCACCACAGGAACAGTTCAGGTGGTCTCCCCGCGTCCAACAGCCGGTGGGTGGTCACAAGAGGCGGAACATGACCAGGCGGCTCACCAGAGTCTAACGCGCAGCACGTCCGCTCCTCCGGTGGTCGAACCAGGTCGCCCGAAGACACACACAACACGTCGGGTGGCCGACCCGAGGCGCCGAACCGGCGAAACAGTTCCTCAGGTGGCCGACCCATGTCCCTCAGCCACCAGTCCCGGGGAAAAACAGCCCGCGCCGGCCTCCCTGACGAGGACAAAACTCGGGAGAGCCGGGTCAAGCGAACAGGAGCCCCCACAGCCCCCGGCGATGATGCACAGGGGCGGTGACTCAGAGGGGACAGATGACCAGGATGAGCCTGTAATCCGTTCGGCGGTGAAAGGTCTGCAGCTCCTCCCCCGTCCGCGGACCACGCTGGCTCTGCACCTCTGCTGGACCCCGATTGGGTCCCAGCTGCACCCACGTCAGGCCTCGATTGGGCCGGAACCGCACCCGCGGTGGACCCCGATCAAGCCTCCGGTGCACCCACGTTGGACCCCGATTGGGCCAGATCCGCACCTGTGGTGGACCCCGGTTGGGCCTCTGACGCACCCACGTCGGACCCCGATTGGACCAGAACCGCACCTGCAGCGGACCCTGATTGGGCCTCCGGTACACCCACATTGGACCCTGATTGGGCCAGAACCGCACCCGCGGTGGACCCCGATTGGGCCTCTGATGCACCCACGTCGGACCCCGATTGGGCCACAGCAGCCTCCACGACGGACCCCGACTGGGTTGGTGCAGCTCCGCTGACGATCTCCACCCCCGAACCTGGGACCTCCAACCCAGTGACTCTGACTCGTTCCACACCGGTGACACTGCAACAAGGCTCAGAAACAAGAAAACCGGGATCAGAATCACCGGTAGCAACAGAACCCAGCGAGACGAGCTTGGGCGCAGCAGACGGCTGCTCCTCACTCGCCTCCCCGAGAGGCAGGCAAAAATGCTCCAACACAGGGGACAGAGACAAAAGAGGGAGCACTTGCCTGCACTCGGGTTCTGTTGCCACCCAGGACTCCGACGATCCAGGTTCAGGGCGGCGACTCTCGTTGGCAGGCTCGAACTCAGCTGCGTCGGGCTCTGCAGCTGGCAGGATGTCATTTGCAGCCTGAGGTTCCTCCCACGCTGCTGTCCACGCCGATGACCCATTAGGCATGGGGGCAGGGGACCCTCGACCCACTGGCTCGGACCGCTCCGGCGAGGAGACCCGGGGACGCTTCATCGTCGGCTCAGGCTCTGGGCCGCAGTCCGCTCTTCTCCTCCGTCCACGACGTGGCTGCAGGGCCGGATCCAGGCTTTCCAGCACTGCAGGCCCCCCCTTCATCCGACGATGTTGGCCTGGCGTCGCGGACCGCTCAACCGGGGGGGACACAGAGGCAGCGGGTTTAATAATTTTTTCTACAGCAGGTGGAGGAAGCTCGGAGGGCTGCGAACCCCGAACTCTGCCCCCAGGAGTCAAACAAGGCAGATTATAATCAAGATGTAACAAATTATCATAAACTTGCCTTTCTCACAGGGAAAAGATTGTTCCTGCTGTAGGGGACGTTGTTCCTCCTTCTCCCCGCTGGATGGCGACAGAGGGCCCCCTGGAAGGACGAGGTGGGGCCGCTCACAGCGGTTCGCTGACGGACTCCGCCGGCAGCAGGTCCAGCCGGGGATTCTGCTGAGGGTGACCTGGGCCATTGCGCCGATGTTGTCGTCAGCCCCCAGATGGCGCGCACTCCTGGACCAGTTCCGGGACAGGAATGGGACTCCAACGCGGGGAACGAGGATGCCTCCTCCTCTGCTTCCTGCTTTCTTCCTCCTCCATCCCATGAAGTATCTCGCGCTGCGCAGCGAGTTCTTCTCTCCTCAAAATCACCTCCGGGTGATCGTCATAATAGAGAGGGAGGTTGTCCAGGAGTTCCTCAGCGCAGTCTAGGTGCCACCGCATATAGCGGGAGTTGACGTCGATGGTAGCAGCGAGGAGCGTCCTGTCGACATACTCCAACGCGTTCGCTAGCTCCTTGCCCAGGCGCCGACCGCGGCCCCTGAATGACGGCATTCTCCCAAACGTTGACACCCAAACAGGGAAGAACAATTGTCCAATTACTGCAAAAACTCACGGTGAAAGGCATCTCGGTATGGCGTCTCCGTTCAGACATCCTGGCAGGAGTATACTGTCATGCGGTGATCCTCGCGGATCACCATAAGACGCCAGGAGCCCACCAGTGAGTTTTGCGAAGATGGTGATTTATTAACACACAAGACAGGACAAGACTGTGAGCCGTTCTCGGCACAAACACACATAAATCAATACTTGGGCTCGCAGGGCTGCCCCCAGCCACTACAAGCTAAATTGTGACATGACAAGGTCAAACGACGCACTGACAAGGAACGTTGACAATATTTAACGAGGTTTAGACAAAGTCTGACGATCTGACAAGATGTTGACCAAGTCTGACAATCTGACAATACTCCTGCAACATTACTGTCGCTAGTGCCCACTCTATGAAGGCGAATACTAACGAGCAGTAATGACACACAGCTGACCAGCCTTGACAGGCGGAAGCCCCACCGAGCACCTTCACAATAAGAGCCCGGTGAGGCCAGAATACAGCCCACAGCTGTCAAGGCCGGCAGTGAGTTGAGCTTAGCCCGAGCACGAACAGAACCCAGTGCTCGGGTCGTAACACAAGGTCCGAATTTACAGTAAAAACATCTACTAAAAAGTACTAGGAAAAATACTATCCACCACCACTCCAAAAATACTCATACAGAGTTTGAAAATGAATACATACTTGAGCATCACCAACATATACCTCCACAGCAAGTAAAAATAACTTTACATTCAATAGTTTCTTGGACACTTTTTTACTTTGAGTAGCGATGCTTTCAAGAGAGGCAAGACAACTAGGAACAGGACTTGCTGGCTATGGCAAAACATGACAAGTTACCTTCTTCAAAGTCCTTCTTTGAGCAGATGAAAACAGTGATTCTCTGATATGGTTTGCCTACTGTATTTCCATCTTGTATTCTGCTAGAATAAAAGGTCTGGATGTTCCAGGGATATTGATGACCTCAGATCCATCCGGATACAGAAGGATGAAGGGTCCCTCATCCAAGTCTTTGTTGAAATCCCTCATTTTTTTCCACACCCTGATTAAGAAGATCTTGAGCAGTGACGTCTGGGTCTGTTGTCAAGGAAATAGTTTTCCCACGCAGTGGCTTTAAACCACTCTTCTGAGCAGCCATCAAGCCAAGATTTATCTGCAAGAGACAGCACAGGGGACTGTAGGGAGTCTCTCCATCTGGTTTAAAGAGCAAATTTTTATTTCAAGCAAATTTAAAGTGATAGATTTTCCACTTTAAGGTTTGCAAGCATTACACTTAGACTAAAACTTAATCTTTATTAACCTAAAATGTTACTCAGAGCAGAGTGACCTCAATATTTACTTCAAATCCTTATAATCAGCTTATTTGGGAGGCAAAAAAACAAGTTTGTTCTTAATTTTATTCAAATAGCTGGTGAAGGCAAAAATTAAGGGCCCAGTCCCACTATATAAAGTTTGACCTGAGCCTAAGCCAGTTTTGTTTTGTTGTTTTAAAAAAAATTAAAAATAGTGTTACTGCTCTGTGCCACACTTAAGGTGGGCCACAGCCCTCTGCATTGGCCACCTGGAGTTGTGCTTCAGTTCTGTCTCAATTTCTCAAGCACAAGCACACACACTCATATGCTCCATATCTGCAAGACATAGTGGTTCTTAAGCAAAGGTGCACTGAAAACAATGCGAGTGCAGGAAGGCCAGGGAAAAGGGTGAAAGGAGAACTATGGCAAGCTGAAGATCAACTAGCCCCAGTGAGAGTGTGCCCTTACTGTCATGAGCTCCCCGTGCGCTTCTCCACAGTGCACGGAGGAGGGGTGAAAGGATGAGGATTTACGCACTGTGTTTACACCACACACACATTTATTAAACACAAAAACTGGCAAACAGTTCCAATGCATATATTCCACAATAGCTTAAGGAGTCCTCCAGGACGCTCAACAGTCTAAGGTGAGGATTACCGGGGAAAACACACACAGATTATACTCACAGGACTGGAGCTGTCCGAGTAGTCCAAATAAAGCACCAGGTGAAACATAGTCCTTTAATGACATCGACTATCACACGGCGATTAACGACTGCATGTCTAGTGCAATGACCCAGCAATGTGTGACTGGCAAAAGGCTCCTTAAGTACATACATTGCTGGGGTTGGTAAATTGGTCGCACCTAGGCGAGGAGCGGGGAGATGGCAAGCGGGAGTGGGAACAGCTGACAATAATAAGAGAGGGGGCGTGGTCGGACTGGCAGACAGTTAGACAGCGGTCACACCCGCGTGAGCCCAAGGGTCTGCCTTACCGCTGCCGGCCAGAAAGCAGTGGCTATGGGTATAGCAAAGCACACAGAAATACAGTACATACAAAGTGGCACCTAACCCAAAGAGAGGCCAGAACCGAGCCGGGGAAACCCAAGCTGGCTCGGCTCCTGACACTTACATTCATTTGCACATCACACCACACTAAATATTCATGAACAGAATTAGCCAAAAGGCAGCGCTGTGGCGGAGTGGTTAGCACTGCGGCAGCACAGCAACTCACCCTTGGCCGGGGGATCCTGGGTTCGATCCCAGCCCCTGACCAACAGTGATCTAACTAACTAACTAACTAACCTGCACTTATATAGCGCTTTTCTAGTCACAAAGACCACTCAAAGCGCTTTCACTAATACTAACCCTCTATTCTAAGGGCCTATAGGAAACAGATATCTAGGGACAATTTAGAACAGCCAATTAACCTAACATGCATGTCTTTGGATTGTGGGAGGAAACCGGAGCCCCCGGAGTAAACCCACGCAGCACAGGGAGAACATGCAAACTCCACACAGAAAGGTTCCAACCCCTGCCAGCCTGGGGATTTGAACCAGGAACCTTCTAGCTGTAAGGCAACAGTGCTGCCCACAATCTGTGTGGATCACGATCTGTGTGGAGTTTGCATGTTCTCCCCGTGTCTGCGTGGGTTTACTCCAGGATTTCTCCAGTTTCCTCCCACATGCCAAAAACATACAAGTTAGGTTAACTGGCATCAAACTGGGGATTCTAAATTGTCCTTAGGTATGACTGTGAGAGTGAATGGTTGTCTGTCTCTCTGTGTTGGCCCTGCGATGGACTGGCAATCTGTCCAGGGTGTACCCTGCCTCTCGCCTAAAGATGCTGGGATAGGCTCCAGCCCCCCCACGACCTGAAAATGATTAAGCAGAAGAAGATGAATGAATGAATGAATGAATGAATTAGCCAAAAACTAACAAATATAAATAACAATGGAAAACAGGAAATTTGATGTTTCCTGAGTGAACTGACTACATTTTTTCAAGCATTTATACATTTCATGTCCAGAATTACTTGATACAAATAAAAATATATCAGTTGCAATCAAATTGCTATGTGGCTTAGATTAAGAGGGTTAAGGTGAAAAATTCTCACTAACTGTAAGCCTGTTTTGTTTACCTGGACCTTCTTTCTTTCTTTTTCTTTGTCCCCAGTTTTCCACAGGAAAACTTCTCTCTTTCCTCTGCTTTCTTCTTTCAGTATTCAAGAAAGGTGGATAATGTTGGGATTGTACTGGATGGAGAAGTCTGTGATTCTACAGGGACACAAACAAAGAATATGTTTTTTATAAAAACCTCAGCATGTGCCACAGGTGTATAAATACAACACCTAGTGCTCTAAATGAAATTAATCGCTAGACTATGTAAAAATTAATTTCTGGACATTTAGCAGAATCTTTTTATTTAACCAACCAATGATCACAGAAGGAAAAAAACTATTTCTCAGTTAACTTTTATTGGAACATGCAAGGAGTCACATGGCCATGGATCTCCCCCAGTTCTGTTTCCTGAGAAGATACCCCAAACACAGGAAGTCACAGCTATATAAAGGCTCACCATTAGTGGGCGTGGCTTGTCCATTGTTTCAAAATTGTCCACTCGGCATCCAGATGGCTCCCCTCTTGTTCCTGCCTTTATGGCTTCCTCTCAGGTCCTTCTTCAGCCCCACACATGCCCATATATGGAAACAAGAACAGAGACTTCCTGTGTATGTGTGTGTGCGCGCATGAGTGTGTACGTGTGCATGAGCGTGTATGTGCGTGTGTGATGTGTGTAAGCAACTGGTGTTTATGTGTGAATGGTTGGGAGAGCATTTGACTCACGTCTGTTTGTGTGTGGGTATGTATGTGTGGATCTAAGCGATGTGTGCATTCAAGCACTTTGTGTAATATCTAATTCACTAATCTTCACTATTTATTTATTATAACAACTACAGAGTTTTTCTCTCAATTTTTGTAGTCCCAATGAGCGACAGGAACACCAACATCAACTGACATGACATGAAATATTGCAACAACTTTTGGGACATTTGTATGTCTGTGTATACAGTTTTGGTTTACCGTTCACTGCTTCAAACTAAATGAAAACAGGACTTTTATATGCAACTATGCTATACAAGTGCAGCTCTGATATGAAAAAGGCCAAATGACAGAACATGAAATATTCCTCCTGCTCAGCTGTCAATGCCTCTTCCATTTTTTCCTTCATTATTCTCCAATGACTACTTCTCCTATAGTTTATCCTTTTTCTTCCCTATATTTTTTCTTCTGTTCATCTCCTCCCTAAATTTATAATTATTTTATTTCTTAGCTTAAAGTGAGGTAGTCGGATCCGGGAATTTTTTTTTTTTTTTTTTTTTGCGTGCATGGAAAGAAAATCCTATCTATAGTCATTATAGACACATATAGTGTGATTGTCTGCGAGTGTGAATGACCTGTTCCACGAGCAAATGTACGTTTTTTGGTCCGTGGCTGTTTACATCACCATATTGGCCAGGATACTTTGTGCGCCGATGGGCCGTAGGGATCCCGTAAATTTACATCCGGGTGATCAGTGCCGGGCGGCACTGTTTATAATTTGATGGGTAGATCTAGTTGTCTTGGAAAACAGTGATGACTGTATCTACATGTATCTATGCACAACTGCTTGCCTATGTAGATCTAAGCCCCAGGGATCCAAACATATTGTGGCTAAACATCGTATAACCCCTGTGGCCTATTTCTAGCCTATTCCCCCAACAAAAAAAACCAGTGAAACGGGAACAGCAGGAAGAGCCATAGTATCATCGTCTAATCGTTTTATAACACATTTCACAACTAATAATAGTAACATTTCCACAAAAAATGTGCTATATTAACAACACGATCGAATGAGATGCATATCACAAACTAGACTACGATGTTATTTCACAACATTCGAAGCTACACTGTATGGCCCCTGGCTTTGCAGAATATCTATGAAAACACGCTGCACAAATCCGATACGTTTACTTATGTATCCAAGAGAATTTTGATGACTTCTTCATCATCCTTCAACTGATGCCTGTTCTTGAAAGCCTCCCAGCGATCCTTCTCACTTTTTAATGCTACACGACTTTTGTTTCGAAGATTATCCTGCTCTACTTTCCGTCTTTTTCTAGCTGACTCCGACAATGATGTTTTCCTTCCACGCGCCATATTGTTTGTGTGATTGACACCCAAACCATCCAGTCACTGAAGTGCGGCGTGCTCGAATGGTCACAGAATTAGCATTTTGCACACGGCTCGCTCTCTGGCGGCGGCCCCGAGAAGTAAACAAATGCTGGGACGCTTGAATTCTTTCGTCCCGAAAATATCATTTTTGAATATTAATTACAGCTAAATGGGAGCAGTTTCGATGCCGAAATTTCACATACAAATCCTAATATACGTGTTCTATACACCATCGGCTTTTGGGTATCCGACTACCTCGCTTTAAGTTAATAATTCCATGTGTTTAGTTTACCTTTTTAAACAGTAAAAAAATACATCCAGGTATCACATGCATTATTTAATAATTCAACCAGAGATGTGATCAGTAGTGAAACAGCTTTACATAAACAAGATACTTTTATGCCAGCATATTTAAGGTTTTACCCATTCTAGATGACACACATTATTTAAAGGCATAAAGTAAAATATCCCTCATTTATATGACAGATCAACTAATAGCTACAGTAGCTACAATAAGTTTGTGACAAATCAGAAGTTCAATTCAATTCAATTCAAACGTTTATTTCAAACTCAGGGTTCATATTAAATGCAGAACTAAAACGAGTAGAAAATAAATAAATAAATAAATAAAAGTATATACAGATCAGCAGACACTCGGCGCTCTTGTAACAACAATAACATACAATATTGGACTCAGTATAAAATGGAACGCCACCACTTCCAAATGCTGGAGTGAAGTGTGAGTGACGAGTTGACAATTGCTGATATAAGATGATTATTACATGCCAGCAACCTTCTCATAAAACTGTAAACATTCTTTCGTATCAACTCGCCAAAAGACGGAATGTTCACGGACACAAACATCTTGCTTGCACTCGACCTTCGTGGTATATCTAACAACCTTCTTAGGGAGTTATTATATGCAATGCGGATTTTGTTCCTAACAGCAACATTGCTATTAAACCATAAAGGCGAGCAGTACATTGAGGTACAGAAGGTCTTGAACAACATACATTTGACATCAGGAGAACATCTATGGAAATTTCGCAACAATAAATTTGTTTGAGCATAGAGTTTCCTGAGTTGCCTGTTACAATCAACATTGGTCTTATCAGATTCAATCCACACACCTAGGTATTTGACTTTTTCAACAAAGTTCAAGCTATTACCGCAAAGTGGCATAACAGGATTCGACGTATTGACACCCTTCGGTTTGAAAGCCATACACATAGATTTAGTACAGTTGAACAAGATGTCATTTTTTTCACCAAATTTTTCACATACCAAAAGGTGATGCTGCATCGCTGCAGTAGACAAACTTAACAAACAGAGGTCATCAGCATAGAAAATGTGATTTAACAGTGCACCGTTAAAGGAGCTGCCCACATTAGTATTGTTCAACAGTACACTGAGATCATCAACATAGACATTAAACAACAAGGGTGACAGTATACCACCTTGTTTAACACCGTTGGTCACATGAAATTTGGATGAGATGACATTGCCCCACCTAACAACCATAGACTGCCTTCTGTACCAGTATAACAGGATGTTAACAATGTAAATAGGAATACCTCGATCGATCAGTTTTCTAAACAAACACCAGTGGTTAATCCTGTCAAAAGCTTTCCTAGCATCTAGGAACGTAGCATAGACACTAGTGGATTGGCTTCTGAAGTAGTCAACAAATTCATGGAGTAGGTAAACAGCCTTGTCAGTTGAAAGAGCTGACTTGAAACCAAACTGATTGTCGTTTGTCCACAGATAATCCTCAATTCTGTTCAGGATTAAACCCTCTAACAATTTGGATATAACATTTGCAATAGCTATAGGTCTGTAGTTGTTCATATCAGACAGACTGGCACATTTGTTTTTCACCAAGGGAATAATAACAGAGTCCATCAACATATCTGACATGTAACCATGAATAAACATACAGTTAAAACACAATGACAATAGAATACTCAAATTGAAATCAGCATTGATGAGGCACTCACTGGTGAGACAGTCAGGGCCAGCTGATTTGCCTTTCTTGAGATCTTTGATCAGTGAAGCAACTTCAACAGGAGTAACAGCAGAAATATCGGAGGCATCAAACATGTCGTTATACAGGTGAATATCGTGCATAACAGAATCCTTCATTGAAACATTCTTGACTGAGTTGAAAATAGCTTCATATTGACATTTCCACTTTTCAGCAATATTAACATCACCAGTCACACCATCAATAGTGTTTGATCTAACAGACTGGTGGGAGCTCATAGCCTTCATTTGTTTCCAGAATTCTACCATGTTCAGTTCACTCATGTGACAAGCTAACTGGTCACATTTGATGCTTTCTTCATTGCGCCTACATGCTCGTAGAGCATATTTGAACCTAGCCCTACAACTTTTCATGTTATCAAATATTGGACCAGAATGTGGTTTGCTATTACTCCTCCACCACAAAAAAGCATCCCGAGCAGCTGTGTGAGCCTCGCTAAGTTAATTTCTATTCCAAGCACGTTTGTGATCCAAGTCTTTCCTTGAAGACAAATAACAGGAAAGGTAAATATCTTTTTAAGGTCATTAAACTAATATTTTAAAGATGCTTTGGTTCCACTAGAGATCACTGATAATCCGAGATCAGTTACAGTAGTATTAATATGCAAGATAGTGAGCTACTGTAACTTTCACATAATGAAATTTGTATGTGAGCTACTAGATGTCATGTTTACTGTGATAAATACGTTATCTCACCCATTCACTGGTGTTGTGCTGAGAAAAGCATGTCTGCCATGGGAAAAGCATCTGTCCCCCTTTATTTACTTCTAAAACCATATAAAGGATTACAGCATTGGCAGTGTTGTTTTTCTCGTTTGTGGTTTTACAGCATTGCTCCTCAGATGCGCTCTTGAGCGAAGGGGGATGCTTTCCACAGCAGACCTGCTTTTCTCTGCACAACACCGGCTCTTTACTATACCACTGCATCCCCCAGTCCACTTTTTCTATGTCTAACTTCTGTCAAACACAAAGCAATGTTGTCTAATGTCCTACTAATGTCTTTACACTCTAGAACATTCTATAGGCAACTTTCTGTTGTAAACTAGGACTATACAGTTTTCATTACATGGGCACAGGAAACACACTGCCGCACACATTAACTAGCTCAGGTAAAGTATGAGCCTCCATTAGCAGCAATAATGTAACGTAATTTAAAATACATGAATGTGGTGGTCCAGCGGTGGGCTCATTGTCAAGAACCTCTTTTAGTCTCTTACCACAACAACAACTGCAACTGCAACAACTGCAACTGCAAAACTTTTGCACCTGCAAAAGTTCGGATGCAAGTGTTCAGCAATATTTTTGCCACAATAAGGGCAATACATAATTCCTGGATCCTTTTCCTTCCTCTGGGCCAAATGAAAACATGTGGCGCATTTCTTCCTGTTTAAAAGATGGACAGGTTGTCCATCCAATCAGCAATGAGCCTTGTCAACATCAGGTATCCACCTTTTCCGGTTGAGTTAATGCAATTGTGATTTCTCTTTGGTTGTGGCTGTTATATTGTGAAAATGACATGAGACGGAGAGCTTCTTGAGGGACATCCAACTGAACTTTATTAAGCAGAACACTCAACTATATACAGAGTGGGCCGTGCCCACCTGACGTCATCCTGTGGGTGGGCACGGCATCCCAGACACCCAAATCCTATACACAACATACCCCCCCTTTAAAAAATGTTAAGCACACAAACAACCCACCCTAATTTGTCACCCGACTCACACTCTAAAAGGGGAAGAACATATGTACAAAAATAAATAAACTCCTATCCATTCACACAACTAAGGCTGGGGGGCCGGGAAGACTGCCAGCGCCCCCTACACGGCTGAGCGGGTTATTCTGCAGCTAAAAGAGAACAATTTAACAAAACAAAATAATGCCATGTTTCTAACTCAAAACAATCCCCTTAACAATACTGTATAAATATCACACACAAAACCACAACACACACACACTACTGGCGGCCCCCACCCCAACTCCCACCCCACCATGGGCATTCAAAACAAAATCACGTTGGGTGTTCAATTACAATAATTTAAATGAACCTGGTGGGCTCAAATTTACTATACACGTAATTAAATACCGAGCTACCACCCCTCAGACTGCAAAACTTATCATATACATAAATACCAATCAAACAGTAGCATTCCAAAACACAGTACTAAATCAGGCATACCACCATCCTGGCTAATAAAATTTATCATGTAAACACACACCCTAGGTTCACAACTAAACAATTAAACATGCCTGCTGTACTTTCTCCCTTTTTTAAAAAAAAATACATTTACCGGGGCACCAAACAGTAAAACTACACACATTCAATCACACACACACACACATATACTGTATATATATATATATATATATATATATATAGTAACGTTGGGGCCATTTTAAGGGGGGCAGGGATTTCCCAGCATGCTTTGCCAGTTGAAAACGTTACTGTGTGTGTGTATTAAAGTGTTATTACTGAGTTATACTGCTGTGTCATTATAACTGCGTTATAATGACCCAGCAGTGTTTAGCAGGATTAGGGCAAGATGTATCATGTGTGTGTAACCATGATTGAAACGGAGGTCTGGGAGAATGACCTCCCCTCCTCTCTGTGCTCAGAAGTAGGTTGGGGGTCGGTGGTGTGTAAATAAAGCCTGTTCATCACAACCATCTTGCTCCTCTTTCTTTGTGTGAATCCCGCAAACGTCACAATATATATATATATATATATATATATATATATATATATATATATATATATATATATAGAGAGAGAGAGAGAGAGAGAGAGAGAGAGAGAGAGAGAGAGAGAGAGAGAGAGAGAGACATTCACATCAGAAAAATAAAATTTCAGGTAACCCCAACGTCTCTGGGTAGCCACCATCTTCTATACAGCCACGGAGGGCATGGGCATCCCCACGGCATTCTTAAGTTCGGCTGCTGCCACCCCTCTCTGGACAACCTTTCTCCAACATTCTAAACTGTTTTTTCTTCTCTGGGCCGAACCCCGCCGTCGACCTGCAGGGGAACCCAACCCGGTCTCCCGTGCCCACCACGTCGTCTCAGGACCTCCTTCCTGCGTCATGCTGTCCCGCCGACCCGGTCCAAACTCTTATCCCGACGATGGCATTTGGCGTTCTGCAGAACCGCGCCAATTTTTCCCGCACCACTCTCATGTCCTCCAGCCTTGGCAGCCCTCTTCACGGGAACCCCGCAGTGCCGTCCGGTTCCCACACCAAGGGTACCACGGCCACCAGCACCAGGGTCAACCCTTGCTGGGTTATCATCATAGCAGTCACAATTATCACCCAGCTCGCCAGACCAGCTCGTGTCCCGAACCACGCCATCAACCATGTCTGGCTGTAGCTGCTGTCCCTCGGGGCCCTCTGTGACACTCCCGTCGGCTCCATCTCCCGACCTGGGCACGTCGTCACTGCTCTCGGCCCCCTCACTCCACATGTCTTGCTGCATAGCCTCTGTATCCGGCCACTGCTCACCTCCGGGACACGCACCATTGCCCTTGCCGGGCCCATTCACCAACCTGGGCTCCTCACTGCTGCATCCCGTGCTCTCGGTGTTGGTGCTCCGCTGCGCTGTCACTGTGTGCTGCGGCTGCTGCTCCTCCCCGGGGCCTTCAGCCTGCCCGGCTTCGCTCGCCCGCTTTTGGCGCAAAGTTAGCTCCTCAGCTAGCCCATCAGTTTCTGGTGCCAAGAGCTCCATCACATGCAGCTTCATGGCCCTTGTCTGACCATCGAAGTGCCTGGCCAGGTGGTCGACAGCATCCTCGTAGAGGTCCGCTCCACCCAGAGCACCGAGGATCCTTCGACCCTCCACGCTGAGATTGTGGGCTAGGAGCGCCCACCGACGTCTCCCGTCCAGCCTGTGTAGGCCCAGCGCCTTAATATATTCCTCAAATGAGGCTCTCCACTCCGGCTAGAGGATCACAGGCTCCCCCTTGCGCTCCAGAAACGGTGCCAACGGCTGAGGCAACCAGCACGCTCCCATTAGTCTCCTCGTCGCCAAATGTTATATTGTGAAAATGACATGAGACGGAGAACTTCTTGAGGGACATCCAACTGAACTTTATTAAGCAGAACACTCAACTATATACAGAGTGGGCTGTGCCCACCTGACGTCATCCTGTGGGTGGGCACGGATTCCCAGACACCCAAATCCCATACACAACAGTGGCATTTGTTGTGTTTTTTGTTTTGTTGTTGTGTTTTGTAATTTGTTGCTGTGTTTTGTAAGATGTTGTTGCGTTTTTGTTTTGTTGTTGTGTTTTTTGTTTTGTTGTTGTGCTTAGTAATTTGTTGTGTTTTTTTGTTTCGTTGTTGTGTTTAGTAATTGTTGGCGTGATTTGCACTTTAGGGCCACTGTATATGTCCCCACCCGGCTATTCTCTCTACCGGTGGACGTTGAGCTCCGCTTTCCTCTAGCATCTCCATTTCCCATTACAGTTCAAAAACGCCTGGTTACACCCTTAGAAAAAAAAACAAACAAAACTGTTTGTTTGTGCATTGTTATAAAATTTAAGTCTGGACTTGGTAACACCAGGTGCTACATTCCTAAGGATTTTTCAAGCTAATAAATCACAGATGAATGTTGCTTGCAGACATATGTATGTTAAAAAAAACAAAAACCTGAAGCAATTTTTTTTTTTCAAATTTAGTATGTTTAACTAAAATTCACAGCTGTGCTCCTAAACTAAAGAAAACACACACACACACACACACACACACACACACACACACATATGTATAGCATATATATATATGGTATATACAGTATATATATAACCCCATAACATAACATGCATGCAAAACATAAGAACTATAAAGTGCTACAGTCATTTGTTTGAAAAAACTGGAACTTGCATGGGGGTTCCAGGGCAGCCTCTCAGCAGGTGTGTCCCTGGAGACTGCAGACCCCCGGAGCGATGGCCGATCTTCTGGATAGCGGAACCCGGATCCCACACCGCCATTACCGACTCCCGTCCAGCCTTGCCACCTGAAGCGTCTTCCTGGACATGCCGAAGCTGATTGGTGTGCCTCGATGAGCCGTTGGACAACCCGAAGCATGCTGCACCCAGCTTAGCCACTATGCGCAGACACCCTCGATGTTTTGGTGGCTGTCGTTTGGCCCATCTTTGCCGTGGGCGTCCTTTACCTCGAACCCGATCCAAATCCATAACCCAGAGTGGAATTTTACTCGGCCCGATGTGCTGCTGCTGAGCATGCGGTAAGTCCATGCTCGTCGGTCTGGCCCCGTCCTCTCTATAAACATTGTAGTGTTCACCGTAGTAGCTGCAGACCCCCCATCTAACTATGACCAAGTACCGGAGGCATCTGGGTCTAGCATGGTGTCACTCGTTGGCATGAATACTGATCCTGGGCGAAAAATGGTCAACTTGAATGTGAGGGTGTCCGTTAGTTCTTCCTAGCATTCGCTCCCAGTGTCCGTCAGGGGCGAGCGGGGTGATTTCTCCTTTGGGTTCCCCACGTAAGACAAACGGCACACCCTGGTGTAGTTATTCAAGCATCCAAATCTGCTACAACATTTTCCTCTAGCTGGGCATTTCTTAGCTTTATGGTGGTGCATCATGGACCCACAACCCCTGCAACGGGAGTTTCCTGGGGCAGACCTTTAGCTGGCAGCATTGATTTCCCAAAAGTCTTTGTTCAAGCTATCCTCGCTATCAGGGTCTGCAACATTAGCTGAGGCGAGCGGCTCCGGCTTCTTCTGTGGCTGGCACCAATTTAGCTCCACAGCTAGCTTATCAATGGCTTCCCACCGGAGAGCTAGCTCCATTGCTTTAGCAAACGTAAAATCATTAGGCACCACTAATAGCCTAGCACGCAGCTCAGCGTTATACGTGTGCTCTGCTAGTTGGTACCAGTTTATCTTCAAGTGGTCCAAAATGACACTCGCTGGTTTGCTGCTTCAAGTCAATGACATACTGGTGGATAGGCTCACCTACCTGCTGGCGTCTCTGGCAAAAACAAATTCTACGAACAATCACGTTGTCTGGGGTGGAGAACCATTTAGCTAGCAGCTTCACAACTTCCTCGTATGAGTCCGCCGTGCCAAGTGTCCATAGGAGCCTTTGGCCTTCAACACCCAGGTTGTGAACGAGAAGCGCCCATGCTCTCACCTTGTCGAGCTTCCCGAGGTCCAGCGCTGTAATGTACGTTTGATAGGCCTCCAGCCAATGCGGCCATGAAACCGGTGGTTCACCCAGAAGCTCGAGAAAGGGACGAAGTGGGATGATGCACGCCTCCATGAGCTAATCCTTGATCGCCAAATGTTATGTATGGACATACCTGGGTGAAGGATGAGGCACGATGATGGTTGGTGAACACAGCTTTATTGAACTATGTACACAAGCAGTGACACAGTATGCACCAGCGATGGGCATCCAGAAAAGAGGCCGTAAGATGGCGCCCCTGCCTTATATATAGGCAGTGACGTGATGTGACGGGAAGTGCACGTCACCACACTGCACTTGACAATAAAGGTGCCAAATATATATAACACTTTGCCTGTGAGTTTAATTTTGTTTTCAGCCTACGTGCTGCTTTGCTTTGGTTCCTGAGTTTTGTTAATAAATTATCATTTTGGATCACACCCTGCCTGTGCTCTGAGTCCTCCCTTCAACCCTTTACCTTTAACTGCCGGGAAGGCAGTTCATGACACCAAGTGTGGATTTTCATCCAAAAAAAACAACACACAAAAATTTGAACAGACTGAAGATAATTGAACCACTACCGGACAGTTGTGCTGTGAAAAAAATCCCACACACATCTTTTTGACGGTGGATTTAAAAATATAATTAAAAAAAGTCCAGTTTTATGCCATAAACAACCCTATTCAAGGAAATGCGGCTTGAGATCATTGAGAAGCTGTGCTATGATGATATGTAGCTCTGGAAATGTTTGGAAGTGTTTTATGGTTGTATCGAAAGCAGCTAATATTAGCTACAAGAGCTAGCATTAGCTACATCAGCTAGCATAGCTCTCACATCTGACATTTCTTGGGGAACATTAAAACTTCATACCTCTGTCATGCAACAGTTCCGACCGAGCAACCTGATTGGACAATAGTGATTCCAGGAGTTACTATATTCGACGATAATCACACTTGGACGTTTCACTGAATATGTATCAGGCTTCTTCAGCTGTGTTTTGATAATCTCTAAATTAATTAAAGTTAACATCAGTGGTTTCTTACATGTGAGAGTTGTAATATTGTGGTGGATACCTTAATTTGTGAGGCACTGTTGAAAAAGCAACTAGAGATAGTCCTAATCCAGACCTCCCTGACCCAGAAGTCTCACCCTGGTAAACATCCAACAAGATATTCTACACCTGTTTAAATGCAATAGACAAGTTAGAGTTGGGTTTAGATTTATTGTCTTGAATACCCAGACATAATAACTTTGTGGTGATAGAATAGGCTTTATTGTCATTGAAAGAAAGAGAATGACTGACTCCGGGCTCTCTTATATACTTCGGTTTGGAAAATCACAGCCCACCACTGAAGTGACTGGTCAAATCACAAAACAGTCCAAGGGTTCCAGTTGGGACATTTTATTAACGAACTCAGTAGGATGTACTGCAGGATGCTTTTGCATAACTTTATGGATGTGATTTCTACAGAGGAAAGGAAAAAAATAACTACCATTAAGAACATAATGTCAGGGCGCCCGCAGGGCCATCATCAGTCCCAGCTGCACGCACACCTGCTGCCAATCGTCAGTGGGCTTTAAGAGCCGGACCAGCCTGTGACGCAGCACGGAGCCGTCTGTCAAACTCCCGAGGACACGTCTCTCATCTACAGCCACGTCCTGGCTCTTCCTCTAGCCACGAGCAATGCGTCGCTGCACATAAGCTTAATTTCTACTTACCTTGTCAAGTTCCTCTCCCCTGTGCACAGGTGGACCTCCCTGGTGGCGGATTCTCTCTCCCCGGTGGTGGTTCAGCTCTACCCCAGCATCAGGGTAATTCACACTCCTCCCTGCACAGAGCCAGACGCCTTTTCCCTAGCTGTCGCCCTCAAGACAAACCTGAGCCCACCACCACCACCTGCAAAAGTAAGCGGCTGTCATTATTACGCCCCTAGCGCTGGTGCGGTGTTAACGTCTCTGCTTTGTCTCCATAGGGTTGCCAGGCCGAATGGTGTCCAGCTCTCCCCCAGCACGAGTCCTGCACTTCACACACCACATTGTACATACACGCACTCACACACAAGACACAGGTTATTAATAAAAGGATAATTGTAATTCCCTCAAGTCTGTCTTCTGTTCCCTGGGTCCAGAATTATGTCAGTACGGCTTCGTCAGAGCGACCCAGCGGACAGCGTGCTAGCACACCGTTTGTACACCTTAGACGCTCGAGTGGAACAATTAGTGTACCAGCAGAACGTTATCCTTACCCAGCTAACCCTAATTAACAGCCGGTTGGATCGTCTGGATGGACAGCGGACGTTCCCGCTGACTTCCGGGGTCCCATCGGGTCCCGCTAGCTCCCCGCCTAGCCAAGCTAGTCAGGTTCCATTGGCCTGCCTCATACCGGTGCCCACACCCGCATGCTTCGGCGGGAAGCTCGGGGAGGCCCGGGGGTTTATTCTTCAATGTAAGACGGTTTTCCAGCGAGTACCAGGGGACTTTCCCATGGATCACAGCAAGATAGGCTACATCGCTAACCTGCTAGAAGGTAGGGCGCTAGCCTGGGCCTATGCCGTTATGGCTAAGCCCAGTTATGCTAACTTAACATATCAGCGGTTTCTGGCCAATTTTCGCGAGGTGTTTGACCACTCCGACCGGGATGCTGTGCTTACCACTCGGTTGCTTAACCTTCAACAGGGCGGTAGGTCCGCTGCGGACTATGCGGTCGATTTCCAGGTGGTAGCCGCTGAGGTCGGGTGGGAGGATGCCTCGCTGTGCAGCATTTTTATCCGTAGCCTAAGCCCCAGTCTCAGAGACGAACTAGCTAGGTTGGATAAACCAGAGAAACTTAACGAACTAATTTCGCTTACCATTAGTTTGGATAACAGGCTGAGGGAATGAGCAGCCGAGTGAAGAGCTTCCAGCTGCTCGAGCGCGCAGTTTTTCCGTTCCTCACAGTCACCCCAGTTGGCCTTGCCCTCACCGGAAGTACTAGAAGGGCAGGAGGATATGGTAATCGGGCACTCCAAGATCCCGCTAGCTGAGAAACAGTGCCGTAGGGAGTTAGGGCTGTGTTTGTGTTGTGGAAATAGTGCACACGAGGTGGAGAATTGCACGAGTCGGCCAAAAGAGGGGGTCCGTGGGTCACAGTAGGGGGACTCACGGACGTGTCTCAGTTCAAAACCCCTCACCAGCTGCCTCGTGCCTATCAGATTTATTCACAAAGACACTGAATACTCCACTCATGCATTGATTGACTCGGGGGCTGAGCAGAGTTTTATATCAGGAGACCTGGCAACCCGGTTAGGGCTCCCCTCTCATACTCTCCAGCCACTGCTCAAACTGATAGCCCTTTCCAAAGCCCCTTTAACGACTGTCTCTCAGCAGACCGCCCCGGTGCCGGTGATCATTTCTGGGAACCACCGAGAGGATCTACGCTTTCTGGTGCTGCCCTCCTCCACATCCTCGGTCATCCTGGGCTACCCCTGGCTGCGGCTGCATAATCCATCTTTTGACTGGCAGACAGGAAACATCACATCTTGGAGCTCGTTCTGCCTCAGAGCGTGCCTGCAGTCTGCGGCATGTGCCCCGTCTGTGCCCTTGGCCCCACGCGCCTCCCCCCCTCCAGATCTGTCCAAGGTACTATCTGAAAATCATGACCTGGGGGCGGTGTTCAGTAAGTCACAGGTGCTGTCACTTCCCCCCCACCGCCCCTACGACTGTGCAATTAATCTTCGGGCTGGTGCTCCGCTGCTGTCGAGCCGTCTATACAGCCTGTCAGCTCCAGAGCGGGAGGCGATGGAAACTTATATCAAGGAGTCGCTCAGCTCGGGTATCATCCGCCCGTCCTCTTCGGCGGTGGGGGCAGGCTTCTTCTTCATTGGCAAGAAAGATGGCTCCCTGCAGCCATGTATCGATTTCAGGGATCTCAATGACATTACAGTGAAGGATAAGTACACCCTGCCCCTCATGGACACGGCGTTTGACTCCCTCCAGGGGGCCTCTTGGTTCACCAAGCTCGACCTCTGCAACGCGTACCGCCTTGTGCGGATCAAGGAGGGAGATGAGTGGAAGACGGGATTCTGGACCCCAAGTGGCCACTTCGAATACCTGGTGATGCCGTTTGGGCTGACCAATGCGCCGGCCGTCTTCCAGCTCCTGATAAATGATGTTCTCCGGGATTTCCTGGGCACCTTTGTCTTCATCTACCTGGACGACATCCTCATCTTCACTCGGTTGTTAGAGGAGCACCAGGTGCACGTGAGACGGGTCCGCCAATGACTCTTGGAGAACAAACTGTTCGTGAAGGCCGAGAAATGCGACTTCCATACTAACAAGACTTCATTTCTCGGCTTCGTGATCTCCCACAATCAGGTTCTCCCCGACCCGGCCAAGGTGAAGGCGGTGGTGGATTGCCCCCCCCCCCCCCACTTCGTCCAGGAAGCAACTCCAGCAGTTCCTGGGGTTTGCCAACTTTTATCGCCGCTTTGTGCCCAGGTATAGCATGGTGGCCCGCCCTCTGACCTGTCTCACGTCCCCGAAGGTTCCCTTCTGCTGGATGGAGGAGGCTGCAAAAGCGTTTGGCGCCCTCAAGAGGGAGTTCTCATCGTCCCGCATCCTCACGCAGGTGGACCCGGCCCTCCAGTGCTTGGTTGAGGTGGATGCATCGGACTGGTGGGGGCAGTGCTCTCCCAGCGCTCTCCGATAGACAGGGTGGTCCGCCCCTGTGCCTTCTTCTCGCACTGCCTGTCTCCAGTGGAGAGAAATTACGGCATTGGCGATAGGGAGCTCCTGGCAGTGAAGCTCGCATTGGAGGAGTGGCACCACTGGTTGGAGGGAGCTGCCCAGCCTTTTGTAGTTTGGACCGATCACAAGAACTTGGAATATCTAAGGACTGCTAAGCGGTTGAACTCCTGACAGGCCCGCTGGTCCCTCTTCTTTGGTCGGTTCGACTTCACGATCACCTACCACCCCGGGGACAAGAACAGAAAACCGGACGCCCTCTAAAGGCAATTCTCGGCGGAGGTATCTGAAGACTGGGAACAGACCATCCTCCCCCCATCTTATGTTGTTGGCGCCCTCGCGTGGGACATCAGGGAGAAGGTCGTGAAGGCACTGGAGACTGAGCCCAATCCTGGAGGTGGTCCCTCGGGACGATTGTTTGTCCCCACATCGGTCCGGGGTGAGGTCATTCAGTGGGCCCACACCTTGAAATTTGCATGTCATCCAGGGGTGTCTCGCACAATTGAACTTCTCCAGAGGTCATTCTGGTGGCTGGGGCTGCGAAGGGACGTCACTACCTACATTCGGGCCTGTGCTCAGTGCGCCACCGGAAAGTCGTCTTCCTCCCCACCAGCCGGGCTCCTCCATCCCATGCCGGTCCCTAATCGCCCCTGGTCACACATCACCCTGGATTTTGTGACGGGCCTCCCGCCATCTAATCATTTTACTATGGTCCTTACCATCATTGATCGTTTCTCCAAGGCTGCCCACTTTGTCCCTCTCCGGGGGTTGCCGACGGCGCGGGAGACAGCGGACCTATTGGTGCAGCACGTCATACGTCTCCATGGGATCCCCACTGATGTCGTCTTGGATCGTGGGCCCCAATTTGTTTCCCAGGTTTGGAAGGCGTTCTGTCACGCACTTGGGTCGATGGTAAGCCTGTCGTCTGGATACCACCAGCAGAGCAATGGGCAGTGCAAACGGGCGAATCAGGAACTGGAAGCTGCCCTACGCTGCGTCATTGCCTCCAGCCCTTGTTCTTGGAGCAGCCACCTGCCGTGGATCGAGTATGCCCATAATGCCACGGTTTCTTCGGCGATAGGGATGTCCCTCTTCAGGGCATCCTTAGGGACAAGAGTTGCAAATTAGCTTAATGCTATACACTCTCTGTGCAACACATCAGATTTTCTTTTTTGTCTATGTTTATTGCACTGTCCCTGACAAATAAACAAACAAATAAATAAATAAAAGGGTATGACACCCCACTGTTTCCGGAGGAGGAAAAGGAGGTGACGGTGCCTTCTGTCCGTGCTCACGTCAGGCGCTGCCGCCGGCTCTGGACCACCACCCACAGAATTCTCCTTCAGACCACCGAGCGTAACACCAGGACGGCCAACCGCTGCAGGAGACCGGCTCCCAAGTACAAGGTGGGTCAGCAGGTATGGCTGTCAACACGTAATATTAATTTGAAGGCTGAGAAGCGAAAGCTGGCCCAGCGTTTTATCGGGCGTTACCCCATTGTTCGAGTGGTTAACCCTGTGGCTGTTCGCCTAGCTCTCCACCCCCCCACATCTGTCCGACCTTCCATGTCTCACAGGTGAAGCCCATCTGCTCCAGTCCCTTCTGTCCGCCTCCCGAGACTCCACCTCCACCAGTGGTGATAGATGGCCATCTGGCGTGGGGAGCCAATGCCATCCTGGACGTCCGCCGCCGGGGTCACGGCCTACAATACCTGGTGGACTGGGAAGGGTACGGCCCTGAGTGGTGGCGCTGGGTACGTCCGTCACTTGTCCTCGACAAACAACTCATTAGGGACTTTCACTGGATGCACCCGGGTAAGATAGGGCAGGTGCCAGGAGGCACCTCTAGAGGGGGGAGTACTATCATGGCGCCCACAGGGCCATCATCAGTCCCAGCTGCATGCACACCTGCTGCCAATCGTCAGCGGGCTTTAAGAGCCGGAACAGCCTGCGATGCAGCACGGAGCTGTCTGTCAAACTCCCGAGGACACGTCTCTCATCTACAGCCACGTCCTGGCTCTTCCTCTAGCCACAAGCAACGCGTCGCTGCACGTAAGCTTAATTTCCACTTACCTTGTCAAGTTCCTGTCCCCTGTGCACAGGTGGACCTCCCTGGCGGCGGATTCTCTCTCCCCGGCGGTGGTTCAGCTCTACCCCAGCATCAGGGTAATTCACACTCCTTCCTGCACAGAGCCAGACGCCGTTTCCCTGGCTGTCGCTTTCAAGACAAACCTGAGCCCACCCCCACCACCTGCAAAAGTTAGCGGCTGTCATTATTACAGCCTTAGCGCTGGTGCGGTGTTAACGTTTCTGCTTTGTCACCATAGGGTTGCCAGGCCGAACGGTGCCCAGCTCTCCCCCAGCACAAGTCCTGCACTTCACACA
This sequence comes from Pholidichthys leucotaenia, assembly GCA_020510985.1. NCBI lineage: Eukaryota > Metazoa > Chordata > Actinopteri > Cichliformes > Pholidichthyidae > Pholidichthys > Pholidichthys leucotaenia. The sequence continues at coordinate 127,056,637 of CM035842.1, read as the reverse complement.
CCACATTGTACATACACGCACTCACACACAAGACACGGGTTATTAATAAAAGGATAATTGTAATTCCCTCAAGTCTGTCTTCTGTTCCCTGGGTCCAAAATTATGTCACATAATTGGAATGCTATAAGTAGAAACTTACTAAACAGTCCCTCCAGGATTTCGTGGGATGTTTTTATGATTGTTGCGGGCCAAAAAGCCTGAATTTGTGGGAGCTTTTTTTTTTAAAAAAAAATTGCAATGTTTTTAGAATGCTTTTTGCATTAAAAGTTGTGGAAAGAATTCCAAATTTTAAAGCAGATGCTTTTTTTCCAGTTTACTGCAGTGATATTCTATATAACAATGCAAGAAAAGCACAGGATTGTCAAAAATTTCCTATTATAGTGATTTTGTATACTTTATTGATCCCCAGAGGGGAAATTGAGGGCATCCACCTGGATGGATGAAGCAGCCACGGTACAGCGCTATCCCTTTACCATTCACACACACATTCACACCTAGGGCCACGTTTATGCCACATTTCCACTATATAGTTCTGCGCTACTCTTTTCTTTTCTTTACTACTTGTTTCTCCCACGGCTGCGCCTCCATCACAACCGCGGAAAGACGAGTATTGCTGGGGTGGGCGGGATCGAGGTGGCGCTACACTGCTGACGTATAAAGGACGAGACTGACTCCTCAACAACACAGAAAAAAATAGCGGATTACGAGCGGAGGATTTCCACAGTTTTTAACACAATGAATGTCTTTAACGAGACAAGAGAACTTTACAGGAGAAGATGACGTGGATTGAGACAACACACGTTGGAGCAGGAGAGGAGAATAGCGGTTGCCCAGGAGGAATCTGAAGCAGCTGCATATGAAGCAGAGATCATTTCATTTGTTCAGTGTTCATGTGCATACATATGTCAAACGTGTTTTTTAAATAAAATGTTGTGCACTTTTAAACTACGTCGCCTCTGTTGTTCAAAACGGTTAAATGTTAACAGACGGTTAATTAAATGCTGAAACACCGGGGTAATTTAAAATTATGCAGAAACTTAATCCTAAACCCCTTTAACTTACCAAATAATTTATAATATTATAAAAAAGCCAATCCAAATCTAGACCCATTTTGTATATTGTGTAATAATGATACACTGATGATAAACTGACTTCCCAAAAAAAGCAGCAGCTATACAATGCACTTTTGGTTTGATGGAATTGCCAATTGACCTTGGAATTATATGTGGAAACTTGTTATACTTCCAGTTAACTTACAAAATAATTAAAAATATTATAAAAAAAAGCCAATCCAAATCTAGGCCCATTTTTTGTATTGTGTATCATTTGAGTATCATTGTACAATCTATTGTTATTTATAAGGGTTATCTGTTCAGTGGTGGCTAATTACACACTAAAACAACGTAGAAATGACTCCAAAAAAAAAATGCTGCAGCTACACAACTCACTTTTGGTTTGATGGAATTGCCAATTGACCTTGGAATTATATGTGGAAACTTGTTATACTTCCAGTTAACTTTAACTTACCAAATAATTGATATTATAAAAAAGCCAATCCAAATCTAGGCCCATTGTGTATCATTTTTCCAATCTATTGTTATTTATAAGGGTTATCTGTTCAGTGGTGGCTAATTACACACTAAAACAATGTAGAAATGACTCCAAAAAAAAAAATATGCTGCAGCTAGACAACTCACTTTTGGTTTGATGGAATTGCCAATGAACCTAGAAATTTTATGATGAAACTTTTTTTAATCCTACTAAATACACTGACATTGTCACACTGCCCAACACCAAATTATAATTTTCTTTTTCAAACCAAAGATCACTATGGATCTATTGAATCACAATAGCATAGGTTTATCATATACATGTCAACGTTTACAACATCGAAAATGTTATATTTGGGTTTACATGTATGGGTATTTTCGCTTTATATTATACTAGACTGCTTATAATTTATTGGAATTCTCAGAATTTGGAATGCCGATATAACATTCAATTCACATGTACTTACCTTTTACCCAATTCGACTTTCACCTTTATCAGTGTCTACTGCTGAATGTAAATTACACCTGTGCAACTGCTTACAATTTTACTTAAAAACTGTACCCAATGTAGAGCAATGGATACAGCAGTGGTAATATTTATTAAATTTAACAATAACAATTACATTACCATTAAAAATCTTGACACCTTTATGGCTGAACAGCAGGATTAGGGTCATATGAGGCAATGGAATGTGTATGTAATTATTCGCCTTTATCATCCAGTGTTATAATATACAAACCACACTTTTATCCAAAAGACTAACATTTTATTACATTACAAATATTCCCAAAACATGTTAACAAATGGGGAGCTTTCAGTACTTCGACCAGACTGCCAAAATGGTTTCGGAAGGCTCCGTGGAAGGAAGCCGTCTCTGTCAGCTCATCCCTTCTTAATGCGGCTAACTGCAGGTGTCTTTCGCGCTGTTCGAGCATCCTTTCACGGATCCGCATCTCCTCAGCATGATTCTGGGCCATCAGTGATGCAAGGTCTGCAATGTTGCTGGACCTCTTCAGCTTGCCTATATGAAAGACAGAAGTCATTGTATTTAGATAACACCGGATCAAAACATGTCAGAAAAAATATTATGGAATTAAACTGTTGAAAGCCTGTGGTAGGATGCTTCGTTGCTGTATTTAAGCTCAACTGTCATGTCGTTGCCCCGCAGTAGAGTGGACTATAAGCAACTTCTGTGGTGATGTGGTTAGGCCCCCCTTCATTTCAAAAAGGATTAATTGTAAAAAGTATATTGATTTAATGGGTTATTTTTAAAAGAATTTCTTTGTGCTGTGGCCTCATAAATCAGAATGGGTTAATAGTGTTAGCTGACTTGAAGAATTTCAATCAAGCATTTTGATTTGAAGTCGGTACATGTGCTCCTTTTTTGGGGGGAAAATACAACAGTATTTCACCACCAACAAACCTATAACACTGGGCCACTGTGGCTATGAACACCCCTGAATCTAGTATTTTTATAAACGTAGAAAGACATTTTAAATTCCTTGTTATGCGTCTATAGAAAACAATCCCATATAAAAACAACCGGGTGGTAATTTTCAGTTTGTTGTGCCTTACCAGCACTTGACCGGGAGATGCCGGATAGTGATGGAGCTGGCAGTCCAGTGAGGCGGACCCAAGGGATTTGAAAACTGTGTATAGAAGGAAAAAAACACACAATAAAGCTCACAAACAAAGTTCAACATGTACCGCAAACACAAAACTTTTTAACCAGAATACAATAAGCTTATGTCAGCGTTTTGTTCACGTGAATACTGAAATAAAAGCGCGATTCAGCAGCTTGATGCCAGGTAGCAGCAAGGTACAGAGGTAGCTAGCTATTAGCGGGCTAGCCATCACCACAATTGCCCACAATCAAACAACTTTCTTTATTGCTAAAATAAAGTGCGCTTTTGACCGAAAGGCAAGAAGACGGACAATAACAAAACAACACTCACCGTCACCGTTTTCCAACTGCGTGGCCGTGTCGAGTCCAAATTCTCTGCCAAAATAGCAGGCCGGACACTTCCTGGTATATTTTTTCATTGCAAGTTGCCCCACCAACTCGCTCTGGATGTAGTCATCGGCTACGAGGGACAGAAAAGTCCGCACCTCCTCGTTTGTTCATGGAATAAACTTGCGCGTGGACATCGTTATATGAGAACACAATTGTGAATCCAGTCACCGCAGTTACTCGCTGAAATTACAAATGGCGGACGTGTAGCTTCAACAGAAAACAAAACGGACGCGTTTGGTGACGTTACGCCCTGACCAATCAGCGTTTAGCAGTCGATTGACGTCAATTCACACCTCGCTTTTCGCTCGCCTGTACCCTGCCTCTGAACAGGCACGAAAATCGTAACGGTTAAACCGTGAGGACTTGGGTGGAAATGGCGAAAAACCGAAACAAGTAAAAAAAAGTAAAGCCAAGGTGATACTGGTGGAAATGGGGCTTTGAGTCTCCATTTAACCTAACCTGCATGTTTTTGGCCTGTGGGAGGAAACCAGAGAACTCCCGGAGTAAACCCACGCAGACACGGGGATGACATGCAAACTCCACACAGATCACTGTTGGTCAGGGGCTGGGATCGAACCAGGGGTCCCATGGCCAAGGATGAGTTGCTGTGCTGCTGCAGTGCTAACCACTGCACCAGTGCACCGCCCGTGCGCCCATTTGTAAATTAAGCAGAAACTTCTGCTATACAGAAAAACTCTTGCGCAACAGCAAACACAAACATTAACACAATATCCATTACAACAGCTAAACTGCACTGAATGCATGTTAAAGAGTATAGATATGGAAATTATTGGCAGCACCTTCATTTGAAAACTCCCTACGGTCCCCCACCACTCGGTACCGAGCGGAGAGGAAAAAATAAATAATTTATTCTGTTGCACTGTATTGGCTATTGGAGTCTGTGTTTTTCTGAAAAAGAAAAATACAGAGAATATTCTCTGTGTTTCCATGTCTACCTGTTTGTCTGCTGCTTGTCGGTCTGCACACACACACATCTTTCATTTACAGTGGGACAGTGGGGGGGGGGGGGGGGGTTGTTCGTCCACAACGGAGATTCACAGTTTTAAAGCTCATTGACCAGATGTAGTCATGATTTTACCTCTAAAGATGTATAAATGTTCAAACACTCGCTGTAGTGTAGTGTACTCTCCTCACGCGCGCTCACGCAATGGGGTGCTTTTGGGCAGGCGCATGTTTTTCAACACAAACCCAGTGCTTTGTACACACAGTCAGGACGGAGATGTGGCGAGGCATCCACGGGCAGGCTGGGGGAGACGGAGGAAGGGATGGTGTTGAAAACCTCGCGGGTGAGTGTTTTTTTAAAATTCCACACTGTTTACTGATGTGTTCCGTTACTCACTGTAAACTATAAACTCACTACTCAGTGTAAACACGGAAGTGAACGTGGTGCAGCGATGCATTTGATTAGTTAGACTGACCATTTCAGCACCAGTTAGAGACAAATTTGATAGGTGAAATTGGCGGAAGTTGACGAGGATTGACCAAAATTGCGGGAAAGTTGCGGTGATTGGACAAAGTTGCAAAGATGTGCAATAGTTGCGCTGATCGGCTGATTTCGCGTGAATTGGTACGATCACAACATCTCAAAATCCTGGAGGGACTGACTAAAACATAGTTACACAATTACCACCATACACTCACTTTAACAAGTATTATTGTGTGGTATAAAAACACTACTTCCAGACATGGAATAAACACCTACAGCATGTGTACGAAGCAGGCATAACACACTGAAAATTTCGGAAATGCAGCAGTAATGTTGTGCATACTCCCTGAGCCCTTATAAACAGAAATGTGCAAATACAAATAATATTTCACATCTTCAGTGCCAGTGAATGAACAACTAAGGCTAAATACAGCATAAAGCTCAAGTGTCATGTTACCAAACTCAAATTTGCACAGAAAAAGTGACTCTCCATTAATTGGCCCTAATTGGGCATGTCTGGAGGTAAAAATACAAAACTTATCCTTACAATGTTAAGAAATACTTAAAACTAGCTTAAATGCTCTGAACAGTACTCATAATTCAATGGGTGCACACCACAATGCTGGAAAAAGGCAGAAACACCCAATTTTGCTCTCAGTGAAACTAACAGGAGTCATTAAGAACCCTCCCTCTCAGCAGTCAGGCTGAACACTGAGGAGCTGGAATGTACCACTCCGAAAGGGGTGGGGTGGAATAGTCCATGTGACACTGGCCTTTTTAACAGTCATTGTACAGTTGTACAGCACAACGAAATTGTGATGGACTGTTTTATCTGAAAATGCCAAGAAAAAGGGAGTGAAATGTGGGGAAGATGCCTAAATTGCTAACAAGCTAACAACAAACTAGCCACCACTGTGACTCAACATGACCCACAAAACATACTCAACAGGTGGAGCGGTATGTATTTAAACACTGACTTCTGCACTGGACAATATTTAATTTGGTTACATGTACTGCATACCTGCCAACTACTCCAGTTTTGCCGTAATGGTTACAGTTTTCAAGACTCCATTCCGGGTTACAGCTTTATTAATCAAAATTACGGTTTTTCACGAAAAATTCAGTCAAAAATTTTAAATCGTAAAAAAAACACGAAAGCAATTCCAAACACGAGATTGCTAGGAATCGTATCTAAATTTACCTGAAGCGTTTGCTAAGCTAATGCTATCGCTATAGCTAACGCCATAGCTAGTCGTAGCACCTAACACCGATACAAAGAAGTGACTCCGTGTCCGGTGATTGGGGCTCGCCGGAGGAACCAACGGAGGCAACAGTTGGACGGGAGCTGGATAGGAGCTCAACTACAGCGGAGGTGGGCGGCGGGACTAGGTGGAGGAGCTGCCGGTACCCCGGCTGGACAGGAGCTCAATTGCAGCGGCAGTAAGCAGTGGGACTAGCAGCGGAGGGGGCTAGCTGAGGCCCAGCTGGATTCAAGGTCGGTCGGATCGGATACCGGCGACACCAGCAGAGATTGTTTTACTATCAACAGGTCAGTAAAAATGCCACCAAAGAAGGAGGAAATGGAAGAGATCAAAAAATCTCTGAACTAAGTTCAGAGATTTTATCTTCTTGGAACATAAGTCAATATTATACAGTAATAAGTGGCATTCAGCTGTTTGTTTTATGTCATTTAAGCACAGTTCTGGTACTTAAAAATCATAAAAACCCAGGAGCTTAGGGGGGCTTCGCCCTCCTTGCCCCCCACCGGGGCTCTGCCCCGGACCCCGCTGGGGGACTGTGTCTCCCAGACCCCCTGCTACATTTTAAGATAACTTCCCCAACCCCAAATCACATCCCTGGGTAAAGAATGACATACTGAGGCAGGCAAGAAAGTTACGGGGAACAGAAGTTTACCTAAATGAACATTTAACAAAAACTAATGCTGAAATAGCACGGCAAGCACGGATGCTGAAAAGACAAAATAAGATAGAGGCAGCATGGACAAGAAATTGTACAGTTTGGATCAAACTAAATGGAACACCTGAGGAAGCAAACGAGTATAATAATCAGAGATCTTGGCAACTTAAATAAATATAGATGAACACTGATTAAGAAAATTAAGAGACTATGATAATCCATATCCACACACATGGCAAGTCTTTTCGTGAGGAATACTCCAAAGCATTTCCAGGAATTATTACTGTGGACTGTGAGCGCATATTCAGCTATGTGAACAAGAACAAAACTGAGTTCAGGTCCAGTCTGTCAACTAAAGTTCTGGGCAACCTCATGACCAGGAAAATGATGATGACAGCTTCGGGTAACAAGTGTCACAGTGTGTTCCATTCAAAAGACCAACTGAAGAAAGCTAAGGGGTGCACCATGGAAAACAACAATGCTTGAGAGTTACCATAGAGTTTGTCCTTGATCTTTTCCATCAGCATATCTGCATTGACAATTTAAGGAAAATAGAAATATGATTGTTGAAGAAATATGAGGTTGTTAGCCACATTTTAACTTGATTTAATGCTAATATTTGTTTGACACTGCGGCCCCGGACCCCGGCTAGCTACTAGGCTTTTCAGGTTTGAAAGTTGAAGAAATATGAGGTTGTTAGCTACATTCTAACTTGATTTAATGCTAATATTTGTTTGGCGTCGGGGGGGGCTTCGCCCCCTTGAACCCCCCACCAGGACTTTGTCCTGGACCTACCGGGGCCTGCGGCCCCTGGACCCCGGCTAGCTACTAGGCTTTTCAGGTTTGAAAAGTTGGCAGGTATGGTACTGTTGAAACCAAATATTTTGATACACTGTATAAAAAGAAACATAACTGTGGCATACTGGAAATGCCAAAACATACGCCACGGATGTGGGGATGCAGACACAGGATGACATCATTATGCTGTGATGATGTCCAAGGTTCCAAGGTTGTCGTAGCCAGGAGCGGCACTGGGGTTAAGCTCCCAGTGCTCATAAAATGTTCCTTATGGCGTGCATCTCGAAAAGCCTCTGACAACTAAGTCCAACTCCTAGCCTGCCCGTGTGGTTTAGTCTCTAAGCCCTGTGGAACTGCTTTTACTAATAGGAGAAGGGGCGAGGGCGGATCTCTGGCGCCTTAAAACCAGATGCTTCGGGTAGATGGTGGCTCGTCAACCTGGGAAGGTAGCCCATCTAGGGAAAGGTAAACCCTGATTTCAAACCTCCGCTGCCTTGCGGCATACCCAGTCACGGGAAAGGCTTCGGGAGACAACCCTGAGGAAAAATCCGGAGTCGGAGCCCCTAAGGCAGTTCTATGTTGTGCTCAAAATCGTTCTGGCAGCTCCTGCAACGGTGCTGGTGCCAAACTGTAGCAGCCCTGCTGTTCCTTTGGATTCATCAGTGACGTGGGGAGGGGGGACATGCTGCATGGGCAACATCTTGTCCTCCATATCTTCCTGCCCAGGCTTGAATCCTACCAATGCCCAACGCTGGAAGGTAGAACACCGGATCACTGCAGAGGACACTCCAGCTTCGCCTTTGGCGTAGACAAAACACGGGGAATGACAGTTACCGGTTATAAGCCACCGCTCAATTGGCGTAGAGCGTGGCGCCAGGCATTGTTCCCGACAGTGGGAGGGATCATCGGATCTCACTGGACAGCTACCGCCCGCCTCAAGCTGGGCAGCCCCCAGCCAATAAGGTGTTGTCCCGCCACAGCTTGCTTTCCTCATTGGGTGCATGGGGATGAGGAGAAGTCCAAACAGCAGGCTGAGAACCTTCGCACCAGGCAAGACAATAAAACAAAAGAGACCAAGATGGCGCCCACAGCGGTCGACATGGTGCTTCGCTGCGCTCTTTGTTTGTTTTTGTTTGTCAATTGTGTGTCTGCTTGCACTTATACCCGTGAAGAACTTTTAAATATCAGGACTTTGACCCCCACGGACCTCCTCCCAGTTTTTCTAGCCCCTGCCGCCGATCTGGTTTATTGTTTGGCTCGGAAAGTGAGACGGCGGAAGAGAGGAAGACGAGCGGGCGCTCTCGTGCGACTTCGCAGGAGAGGCTCGCGAACGGCGCTGCCTGGCATATTTCTGTCCAATACCAACTCTCTCTCTAACAAGGTGGATGAACTGAGACTGCTGATGCGTTTTAAGGACCTCGCCTCCTCAGCTGTCCTCTGCTTTACTGAGACCTGGCTCCGGGAAAATATACCGGACAGCGCGCTGCGCCTCGACGGCTTCCAGCTCTTCCGTGCTGATCGTGACACAGAGCTTTCCGGCAAGACCACAGGAGGCGGTGTCTGCTTCTACATCAACTGTTGCTGGTGCTCTGATGTAACGGAAATTTCCAAACACTGTTCTCCTGCCTTGGAATTTCTTGTTATCAACTGCAAGCCTTTTTATTCCCCACGGGAGTTTGCTTCTTTTATACTGATCGCTGTGTACGCCCCTCCCGACGCGGACACGCGCGAAGCTCAGCGCGTGCTCGCGGATCACATTCAACACACAGAGCGGAGTTTTCCAGACTCGCTGATTATTGTGGCTGGCGACTTTAATCAGTGCAATCTGAGCCACGATCTCCCCCGCTACAAACAGTTTATTAAATGCCCCACCAGAGGATTAAACACACTGGATCACTGTTACACCACAGTGAAAGACGCATATCGCGCTGTCCCTCGAGCTGCGCTGGGATTATCTGATCACGTGATGGTTCACCTCATTCCCACATACAGACAGAGATTGAAGCTCACTAAACCTGTTGTGAGCACTACGAAGATACGGACCAGTGATGCTGAGGAGAAGCTGGAAACGTGCATGGAAATATCTGACTGGGGCATGCTTAAAGGAGCCACGCATGATCTGGATGAGTACACGGACACTGTGAACTCATATATCCACTTTTGTGAAGAGAACATTCTTCCATCACGCACCAGGGTGAGTTACTCTAATGACAAACCCTGGTTCACAGCTAAGCTCAGACAGATCAGGAAGGAGAAGGAAGCAGCGCTGAAAAGTGGAGACAGGGACTGCTACAGGGAGGTTAAATACCGGTTTAACAGAGAGCTGAAGAGGGCTAAATCTGTGTACTCAGAGAGACTCCAGCAGCAGTTCACTGCTAATGATTCGGCTTCCGTGTGGAGAGGACTGAGGCAGATCACCAACTATCGGCCTCAGGCTCCTAAAGGTCAGGATGACAAAGCCCTTTGTCAGAGACTGTCCCAACACTATGCCCGTTTTGACACCTCGTCATCTGTGTCCAACTCCCCCCCTCCCTCCAGCTCCACAGCCTCCACATTCCCTACTTCATTTAAGGCACCCCCCCCACCTCCCCCCCTCCCCTTATCATCAGTGAGCAGGATGTGCTCAAACAGTTCTCCAGACTGAACCCGCGCAAGGCCCCCGGCCCAGACGGCGTGTCTCCCTCCACCCTGAGACTCTGTGCGAAACAGCTGGCTCCTGTATTCACAGACATTTTTAACACCTCCCTTAAGTTATGCCACGTGCCGTCCTGCCTCAAATCCTCCACCATCATCCCTGTCCCCAAGAAGCCACGGATCACTGGACTTAATGACTACAGACCTGTAGCGCTCACCTCTGTAGTCATGAAGTCCTTTGAGCGCCTGGTCCTGTCCCACCTCAAGTCCATCACCACCCCTCTCCTGGACCCGCTGCAGTTTGCCTACCGAGCCAACAGGTCTGTAGACGATGCAGTCAACCTGGCCCTCCACTCCATCCTGCAGCACCTGGACTCCCCGGGAACCTACGCCAGGATCCTGTTTGGGGACTTCAGCTCCGCATTCAACACCATCCGCCCCGCTCTGCTCCGGGACAAGCTGTCCCTGCTCAACGTGCCTGACTCCCTCTGCAGGTGGATCATCGACTTCCTGACGGACCGGAGGCAGCATGTGCGGCTGGGAAAGACTGTCTCAGACTATACTAGCATCAGCACCGGATCACCCCAGGGCTGTGTACTTTCCCCCCTACTCTTCTCCCTTTACACCAACTCCTGCACCTCCAGCCACCAGTCTGTCAAGTTGATCAAGTTTGCGGACAACACCACCCTCATCGGGCTCATCTCCAACGGCGACGAGTCCGCCTACAGGAGAGAGGTGGCCCAGCTGGCGTCCTGGTGCAGCAATAACAACCTGCAGCTGAACGCTCTGAAGACAGTGGAGATGATTGTAGACTTCAGGAAAGTCACTACTCCTCTGCCCCCCCTCACCCTCTCAGGCTCTCCCATCACCACTGCTGATTCCTTCCGCTTCCTAGGCACTACCATCACCAGGGACCTCAAATGGGAGCTGACCATCAGCTCACTCATCAAAAAAGCCCAGCAGAGGATGTTCTTCCTGCGGCAGCTGAGGAAGCTCAAGCTACCCACCAAGATGTTAGTGCAGTTCTACACAGCCATCATCGAGTCCATCCTCACCACCTCCATAACCGTGTGGTACGCAGGAGCCACTGCCAGGGACAGACTAAGGCTGCAGCGCGTCGTGCGCACTGCTGAGAAGGTGATCGGCTGCAAGCTCCCATCTCTCCAGGATCTGTACATCTCCAGGACCCGGAGGCGTGCTGGCCGGATCATAGCCGATCCCTCACACCCTGGTCATGTACTGTTTGCCCCCCTCCCCTCTGGTAGAAGACTTCGGTCCATCCAGACTAAAACCTCCCGTCACATGAACAGCTTCTTCCCCTCTGCCATTAGACTGCTGAACACTAAGTGACTCTCGTGCACCATGTACAGCAGCTCAACCAGACTCATGTCAATCATCACTGTTTTCTTCCTGCATTACCGACTGCACTATATAGTTCTCCACAGTATCTGCTGCTGGCTAATATATATTTTAACTGTTGACCAGTATCACTTAATCTTATCCTACACTTTATTACATGTATAGTTTATTTCTCTTATCTTATCATGTTTAATGTTGCAGCATTGTACCGAGACAAATTCCTAGTTTGTGTACTACATGAACAATGGCAATAAACCTGATTCTGATTCTGATTCTGATTCTGATTCTGACCAACTCTAAAACTGGGAACTTGGAACGTCCGCACTATGATGACAGGACTCGCTGCTAACCTCAAGGACATCAACGACACCAGGAAGACTGCCATCATCAATAATGAGCTGAAGAGACTGGGAGTGGATATCGCCACTCTCCAGGAAACACGGTTGGCTGACGCAGGCATACTGAGAGAGAAGGACTACACTTTCTACTGGCAGGGAAAGGGCAGTGACGAACACAGGGAACACGGAGTGGGCTTCGCAGTGAAGAACACCTTGCTGAAGATGGTGGAACCGGGCAGCACTGGCTCTGCACGACTCCTCACCCTCCGCCTGAACACCACTCAAGGCCCAGTCACCCTCGTCAGTGTGTATGCCCCAACACTGACAGCCACACCAGAGGCAAAAGACGAGTTCTACGAGAATCTCGCAACAACTGTCAGGATCATCCCCAACTTTGAACAACTCATTCTCCTTGGAGACTTCAATGCCAGAGTGGGTGCTGACCACGACTCCTGGCCCTCCTGTCTTGGACCTTTTGGCGTGGGCAGAATGAACGACAACGGACAGCGGCTGCTCGAGTTCTGCACATATCACGATCTGTGCATCACAAACTCGTTCTTCAAGACCAAGCCCCAACACAAGGTTTCCTGGCGACATCTGCGCTCAAAGCACTGGCACCAGCTGGACTTGATCCTGACCAGGCGCACCTCACTGAAGAACGTGCTAATCACCCGTTCGTTCCAGAGTGCAGATTGCGACACAGACCATTCATTGGTGTGTTGCAAGGTCAAGCTGCAGCTGAAGAAATTCCATCGTGCTAGACAGCCTGGAAAGGCACGGACTGACACCAGCAAGATGGCTCAACCAGAACTTGTTGAGCAGTTTGCCTCCACCTTTGAGAAGGAACTTGGTGTACTACAAGAAGGAGAATCTGCAAAGCAGAAGTGGGAAGAGCTGCAAAACACCATCCACCGCACAGCCTTGGCTACCTTTGGGAGGAAGACCTCAAAGTCACAGGACTGGTTTGATGTCAAGTTGACCAAGATGACCCCCATCATTGAAGCCAAGCGCTCAGCACTTGCTGAGTACAAGAAGTACCCAAACAAGAAGAATCTCCAGATTCTCAGGGCTGCGAGAAGCAAAGTTCAGCAGACTGCTCGGCGCTGTGCCAACGAGTACTGGACTCAGCTCAGCCAAGACATTCAAACCGCTGCCATAACAGGGAACATTGGTATGTACGATGGCATCAAGAAAGCATTTGGTCCGGCTCAGAGCAAGACGGCTCCCCTCAAATCCTCCACTGGGGAGATGATCACAGAAAAGAACAAGCAGATGGAGAGATGGGTGGAACACTACTCCGACCTCTACTCCAGACAGAACACCGTGACACCGTCAGTCCTTGATGCCATCGACTGCCTGCCATCCATGGACGAACTTGACGCCGAGCCAACCATCGACGAACTCAGCAAGGCCATTGATAGCTTGGCCGCTGGCAAGGCACCCGGCAACGTCGGCATACCCCCTGACCTGATCAAGCACTGCAAGACCGCCCTACTGCTGCCATTGCGTGACGTCCTCTGCCAGTGTTGGAAGGAAGGTGCCGTACCACAGGACATGAGGGACGCCAAGATCATCACCCTCTACAAAAACAAAGGGGAGAGAAGCGACTGCAACAGCTACAGAGGCATCTCCCTCCTCAGCGTTGTTGGCAAAGTCTACGCACGAGTTGTTCTCGTTCGTCTACAGAAGCTTGCTGAACGTGTCTACCCCGAGTCTCAGTGTGGCTTCCGCGCTGAGCGATCGACGGTAGACATGATATTCTCCATCCGCCAACTCCAGGAGAAATGCAGAGAACAGAACATGCCCCTGTACGTCTCTTTCATCGACCTCACCAAAGCGTTCGATCTGGTCAGCAGAGACGGCCTTTTCAAGATCCTGCCAAAGATAGGATGCCCACCAAAGTTGCAAAGCCTCATCGAATCGTTTCACACCAACATGCAGGGGATAGTGCGGCATGATGGCAACGTCTCAGAGCCATTCAACATACGCAGCAGAGTGAAACAGGGCTGTGTACTTGCACCAACCCTCTTTGGGATTTTCTTTGCTATGCTCCTGAGGCATGCCTTCAGCACAGCAACAGAGGGAATCTACCTGCACACAAGATCTGACGGCAGGCTTTTCAACCTCGCCCGCCTGAAAGCCAGAACCAAAGTACGCGAGGCTCTAATCAGAGACATGCTGTTCGCAGACGATGCTGTAGTCGCAACCCACACACAGCAGGAGTTTCAGACCCTGTGGACCGCTTCTCCCAGGCATGCAAGGACTTCGGGCTTACCATCAGCCTGAAGAAGACTAACGTCTTGGCGCAAGGCACGGAAGCACCACCAACCATCACCATCGACGACTACGAGCTGGAGGTCATGAATCAGTTCACGTACCTGGGGTCCACGATCAGCAACAACCTCTCCCTTGATACAGAGATCAACAAGAGGATTGGAAAATCAGCCTTCACACTCGCTTGCCTCACCACACGAGTGTGGGAGAATCCCAAACTCTCTGTCAAGACGAAGATGGCAGTGCACAACGCCTGTGTCATCAGCACACTGCTCTATGGGAGTGAGATGTGGACAACATACGCTCGACAGGAAAAGAGACTGAACTCCTTCCACTTGCGCTGCATTCGCCACATCCTGGACATATCCTGGCAGGACAAAGTGCCCAACACAGAAGTTCTGTCCCGTGCCGGCCTTCCCTCCATGTTCACTCTACTCAGGCAGCGCAGGCTCCGCTGGCTAGGCCACGTTCACCGTATGGAGGATGGCAGAATCCCCAAAGACGTCCTCTATGGAGAACTGGCAACTGGCAGGAGAGATGTTGGCCACCCACAGCTGCGCTTTAGAGACATCTGCAAGAGAGACATGAAGGCCCTGGAGATCAACACAGAGCGCTGGGAGGACCTTGCAACGGACCGCTCCAAATGGAGAGGCACCCTGACCAGACAGCTCAAGGCGGGTGAAGAGAGACGGACTGCTGCAGCAGATGAAAAAAGGAGGCGCAGGAAGAACCGCCACAGACCCAGCAGCACGGAGACCACCCACAAGTGCGACCTGTGTGACAGGGACTGCCATTCGCGCATCGGCCTGTTCAGCCACAGGCGGTGCTGTTCCAGCAGAGTAGACGTTTAGGATTCTCTTCCATGGTCATCATAGACCGACGGAGGCCGACGACGAACGGCGGGAGACTGCCTCTTTGGCACCCCACTCTATCCAATACACCAGCCTGTATGCCTGCTAAGTTAGCATATAGCTTTATTCTGTATGTGCCATGTGCTACTAGTTTGCTGTTAATAAAACCATCATTCAGTACAGCCACTGCCTCCGCTGTCCCTAATTTCCAGACATAACAAATGGTGACGAGGAGAACAATTGGCCTTCCGGAGGAAACTCGATGTTTTTCCTGAAGATGGACAGTGTCTGACACCCTGGTCGGAGAGTGATGTGGCTGGATGAGCTAGGGCAACTAGAGAAGGAAATGGTGTTTGATCAGCTAGTGAAGCACACCAGTAACCCGCGGCTGTGGGCGAAGCTACTATAATCAGGGTGGCTGACGACCTACAACAACAACAACAACAAATCTCACTAGCTTATGCAGTTACCTCAGCAGAAGTACCCGTTAACACCGCGACTCGCTTGGAGGACACCAAGGTGAATGTTACGGCGCAACGGAATATCATTGGACACAATTCGTGCTGTAACTGCGGCTCCCCAAAGCACCAAGAAGGAGTGCGATCCTGCCTGGCTGGGGGAGGGGGGCAGCAATCCAGATGCTGTGGCAAGCTCAATCACTTCCCTAAGGTGTGCTGATTGACACAACTGACATCAAGCCTGTTATGTATTTTGGTTTAGTGCTTTGCTAAAAGCATTGTGGGTAACCTGTGATATGTCAGAGAGTGTGTTGTCGTTGGCTGTGTGCTATGAGTTGCTGCTACGCTAATAAACCGTGAACAGTACGTCGATGGTCCGAGTTATTATTGTTATATTAAGTAACGTAAAGGGTGAAAGATATAACAAAAAGTGGCGACGAGGACGTCTGGACCGATGCTGCAGTCCGCGACGGAGGAGAGTTTTTTTTTGTCGTGTTTTTTTTCCCGCCGCTACTTCGTGCTGACAGGGTGATACACCGCGCCACTGTGCTGAGGTGGATGCTGCGGGCTGTCTGCTAAGCGGGGAGGAGCGGAGCAGTGGAAATCGTTAAGGACAAAAAAACTCCGTGAGTAACGCCGGAGGGAAGAAACGACGTTACAGAAAGGAGCCGCGAGGGAAAGAGCGACATTCAACCGGGAGTGTTAAAATGGCTGGAGTCATTGGCTCTATCGGGCTCTTTGATGAGAGCGCGGAACAATGGAGCTCCTATACTGAGCGCTTTGACTATTTCGTCGCGGCCAATGGAATAACGGATGAAAAGTTAGTGCCCACTTTTCTGAGTGTGATGGGTCCCAAGACATTTAACCTACTACGTAACCTCCTACAGCCAGTAAAGCCAGGCTCTAAAACCTACAAAGAACTGGTGGACACACTGACCCACCACTTCTCACCCAAGCCGCTAGTGATTGCAGAAAGATACAGGTTTCACAGACGTAACCAAGAAGAGGGTGAGTCTGTTAACATGTTTGCTGCAGCGCTACGCAAGTTAGCCGAACACTGTGAATTTAAAGATGTTTTAAATGACACATTAAGAGACAAGCTTGTGTGTGGACTACGGAATGAAGCAGCACAGAAGAAGTTACTCACAGAAAGTGATTTGACGCTTGAAAGAGCCATTAACATTAGTGTGATGATGGAGATGGCTTCCAAAGAAGCACACCAACTGCATGCTACAGGCAGAGTACATAAGCTCAACAGTGGTAAAACCAATGCAACAGGTCCATGTTTCCGCTGTGGCAAGGTGGGACACCTTCCTAATGACTGTTGGTACAAAGAGATGGACTGTAACAACTGTGGAAAAAAAGGCCACGTGGAGCGGGCATGTAGAAGCAAAATGAGCAAAGACAAAGGCCCAAAGACAAGGAATAAAAGTGACATGGTAAAATACAAAAAGAAAAGAAATGTTCACACAGTTAAACATGGCGAGGACAGAGTGAGCGACTCCTCAGAGGAAGAGGTGTCAACTGCAATAAATACTGTCCGGATTATGAATGTGAATGAAGGCTCAGAAGGCTTTTGGACTAAACCAAAAGTGGAGGGACATTTTATTAAAATGCAGATAGACACTGGATCAAAGGCATCACTTGTGTCGCATGGCATTTACAAGAAGTTTCTGAAACATCTTCCACTCCGACCTTCAGACACCGTCTTCAGGGCGTATACTGGACACCGAGTGCCCATGAAAGGGATGACAGAGGTAACTGTTCAGTACAATGGCCAAACTGCTGAGCTTCCAGTTTATGCTACCAAGAACAACTGTCCAGCTATAATGGGGCGTGTGTGGCTAAAGAAAATCCAACTTGACTGGCAAGAAGTAAGGAAGCTGTCACACAGTTCCACTCAGCTGCAGGCCATACTGGAAAAGCACAAAAAGGTTTTTCGTGATGAACTAGGCAGTATGAAAAAAATTATAGTGAAGCTGCATGTCGAACCTGACAGTAAACCAGTGTTCATGAAAGCCAGACCACTGCCGTACGCCATCAGACCAAAGGTGGAGGCTGATTTGGATGCTCTGGTCAAGAATGGAGTTCTGGAGCCTGTGACAACCAGTGAGTGGGCCACGCCCATAGTTCCAGTACCCAAAAAGGACGGAGGAATCCGGACCTGTGGAGACTTTAAGGTAACAGTAAACCCTGTACTAACAGCAGAGCAGTATCCCCTTCCACTGATTGATGACTTATTTGCGGGGCTGAGTGGGGGACAAAAGTTCAGCAAAATAGATCTCAACCAGGCTTACTTACAAATGCATGTAGACGAGCAGTCACGTGAAATGCTGACTATCAACACCCATAAAGGACTCTTCAGATACTGCAGACTGCCTTTTGGCATCACATCTGCTCCAGCACTGTTTCAGCGAGCTATGGATCAAATCCTGAGTGGATTACCAGGAGTGCAGTGCTACCTGGATGATATCCTGTGTACAGGAGCAGATGATGAAGAGCATCTGCGCAACTTGGATGCAACTCTCACGAGACTGGAGGAATATGGATTGAGAATCCGCAAGAATAAATGCGAGTTTTTCCAGTCATCCGTGGAATACTTAGGTCATGTGATCGATGCTAAGGGACTGCACACTGCACCATCGAAAATCACAGCCATTGTGGATGCACCTCCACCCCAAAATGTCAGTCAGCTGAAGTCTTTCTTGGGACTGCTGAACTATTATGGACGTTTCATACCAAACTTGGCATCACTATTAAAACCACTGCATAACCTGCTGCGCAAAGAGGAAGCATGGAAGTGGACAGCAAGCTGTCAGGAGGCTTTTCAGAAGGCAAAGGATGCGCTGACGGCATCAGAGGTTCTGACCCACTTCAACCCATCACTTCCGATCCAGCTTGCCTGCGACGCCTCTCCTTATGGCGTTGGGGCGGTGATTTCCCACGTAATGCTAGACGGTGAGGAAAAGCCAATCGCTTTTGCGTCAAGGACATTAAACAAGGCAGAAGCTAACTATGCTCAACTGGAAAGAGAGGCTCTGAGCATTGTGTTTGGTGTCAGAAAATTCCACCAGTACTTGTATGGACGGAAGTTTACACTTTTTACTGACCACCGACCTCTCACAACCATCCTTGGACCATACACAGGAATACCATCTCTTGCAGCGTCCCGACTGCAGAGGTGGGCGTTGCTGTTGTCAGGACACTCCTATGACATCAGGTATCGAAAGTCAGACTGTCATGGTAATGCAGATGGGTTATCCAGATTACCACTTCCTGTCATGAAGCCAGAGTCAAGCACTGTGGACATCTTCTACTTCACAGAGGTAGAAAACGCACCTGTTTCAGCTGTGCAGGTGAAAAAGGGGACTAGAAATGACCCTGTGTTGTCGGCAGTCATGGACTTGGTCATTAAAGGACAACCTGCGGGTGATGACGCAACCTTGAAGCCCTTCCTTGGGAAGTGGACAGAATTGTCTGTTCAGTCGGGTTGTTTGCTGTGGGGGAGGAGAGTGATTATTCCCCTGTCATGTCGAACAAAAGTGTTACAGCAACTTCACGCAGGACATAGTGGAATCGTGAGAATGAAAGAAATAGTGAGAAGCTATTTTTGGTGGCCAAACATTGACAAGCAGATTGAAGAAATAGCCAAAAGCTGTTCATCTTGTCACAAGGTACGGAACAACCCACCATTGGCTCCTCTCCATCCCTGGGAGTTCCCACAGGAGCCATGGCATCGTGTGCACATTGACTTTGCAGGTCCGTTTGAGAACAGAATGTTTCTCGTTGCTGTGGATGCACACAGTAAATGGCCTGAAGTGGCTATTATGAGGTCAACCACCACAGAGAAGACCACAGAGGCATTAGGAGAAATATTTAGTCGTTTTGGGTCTCCTACACAACTAGTTTCTGACAATGGACCTCAGTTGGTTTCACAAGAAATGGATGCTTTTCTACAAGCTAATGGAGTGCAGCACATTAAATCAGCTCCATACCATCCTGCGACGAACGACCTTGCAGAAAGGTTTGTGCAGACAATGAAACATGCATTGAAAGCATCACAAGGTCAAGGAACACTGCATCAGAGGCTGCACAAGTTCCTGCTAAACTACCGCAACACTCCACATGCAATCACAAAGACAACCCCTGCTAGTCTGATGTTCAAGAGAGATATGCACACTACCTTTGACCTTTTGAAACCCTCAGGATTAAAGGACACTGTGCAAAAGCAACAAGAGAAACAAATTATGCACAGAGAACATCGGGCAAAGGACAGAGCGTTCACGTCAGGAGAATCTGTGCTGGCCAGGAACTACAGAGGTGAACCTAAGTGGGTTCCTGCAACTGTTATTGCACAAACTGGACCAGTCTCATATACAGTTCAAACCACTGACAGTGTTTGGAAAAGGCACGTGGATCAACTCCTGCAGACACCGCCAGCGCCTGCAGAACCGTCTCTTGGATATCCTAACGATGCACTCACCAACTCACCACTTTGTCCACCTTCACCAGTACAGAACTCAACCACTTCAGAGACCAGAGTTCCAGCTGGAGATGTGACATCTTCTTCTGCATCAGCACCAGAAGCAACCTCCACATTAGAAAGAACACAGACTCATGTTCCTGCAGATCGCCGATACCCTACCAGGGAGCGACGACCTCCTGTCCGTCTGAGTTATTAGACTAGATAGTAACTGACCCACATTAATGGGGCAGAATAATCCCCAGGGGTACAGTTATGGGATGAGGTAGTCTACCCTCACTCCTAAGGTAGCATATAAAAAAAAAAAAGAGAGAGACAAAACAAAGACATTTGGTATCTCCTGTAGGACATCTATTGTAAGGGGGGAGGAGATGTTATGTATTTTGGTTTACTACGGCACCCGTCGTAGTGCTTTGCTAAAAGCATTGTGGGTAACCTGTGATATGTCAGAGAGTGTGTTGTCGTTGGCTGTGTGCTATGAGTTGCTGCTACGCTAATAAACCGTGAACAGTACGTTGATGGTCCGAGTTATTATTGTTATATTAAGTAACGTAAAGGGTGAAAGATATAACAAAGCCTGCCACCCAGTCCAAAAGAACGACCAACAACCACCATCCATGCAGTGGGCGCCAGAGGGGCAGCGTACAAGTGGCGCACGGTGAGGTTAGACACGTCGGCTTACGGTTGCTGCGGGACACCGCCACTATGAGGTCAGTGATGAACTGGGTTACAGTAAAGAAATTCTGTTCCAACCATCCTGTTGGAACCTGTTGAAGAATCCAGTGGGGCTATATGGCTATGCGCACACACACATCAGTGTAGTAGGGACCTTATCGCTGGTGGTTTGCTATGGGTAAAGAGTCCTCCCAATGTTCGTTTTCCAGGGGCTCTGTGGGAACGCTGATGTTGGGAGCGCAACACACCCAGACGAGGATACAGCCGCTCTGAATTTGACACTGCAAAGAGAGAACAGCGAGGAAAATGTGCAGAATCTGGACCCAGTGTTAGCAGCAAGGAGTCACTGCAGTGCTTCGGGATAGAGAGTTCGTGGCCCACCAGGATCCAGCAGGACAACATCAACCGGGGGACGCACGAGAGTCACACCACCACAGCAGCAACCAGCATCAGGGACAAGAGAGCAATAGTGCCACAGGAAGCCGATTAGGTCTGGACTCGCGGTGCTCAGTTGGGTTTGAGTGCGCCGATCTAAATGTCAAGACGACCTGCTGATGTTCCTGTCCTCGCCGATGTGGATCAACTTCTAGGTGACTGATGGTTTGAAATGGCACCCAGGTCCGCCCCAACATGCGTCTCCAGCGCCGTGCCTACCGCGGACTCATCTGAGGCTCCTAAGGTTGAACTCTGTGTTTTGAAATGTTTAAACAGAGCATGGTTGGTTCTTAAGTGGCAGAATAAACCACTCAACCTGTGGTGTTCAAAAACCCACACTTGTGGTTCAGCGCCGGCGTGATGATGCAATGAGCAGGTGAGGTCATCACGCCAACTTATAAAGGTAAGGAACGGCCATTTTGCAGTTTCTCTTTCTCCTTGCTCTTTGGCTCAACCTCCCAACCAACAACATCTCTGTACTACCTTAATTAGTCTTTTTGTAATAAAATTTGTGTTCCCAGCAAACTCCACTCTCTGTTGGTCATTCCACATTTCCCAGACATAACATTTGGTGACGACAGTAAACTATGGAAGCGTATATGAGGCCACTACAGCCATTTCTGGAAACCCCTGGTGAGCCGCTCGTACCGTGGCCATGCTAGTTTGATGCTTTCAAAACCTACATATCGGTGTTGGACCTGGGAAAGCTAGACAAGGTAAGGAAGCAAGCTCTACTGGTTCACAATCTGGGCATAGAAGGCCAACGTTTTTTCTACACGCTTGGACCAACAGAAACATTTGCTGAGTTAGTCAAACTGATAGCTAGCTACTTCACCATACCTGACAATGTGATGGTGCAGCGTATTAGGTTTCACCAATGGCGACAGAAGACTGGAGAGACGATGCAACAATTCATCGTGGACCTTTGCCACCTAGCTAGCATGTGCAAATTCGGTTTGTTGGAGGATGAAATGGTGCTGGACCAGTTAGCCGAGCACACTAGCAACCCGTGGCTGCGGGCGAAGATGCTAATGGTGCCAAATGACATGACGCTAGCCAGGACCATTGAGCTAGCATTCTGCATATTGCAAATGCCACAACATACACCACGGACATGGGGCTGCATGCATGGGATGGTATCATCACACTGTGACTATAAAGATAAGATAAGATAAGATAAGATAAGCCTTTATTAGTCCCACAACGGGGAAATTCCAGGATTGCAACAGCACAGGGATAGCAACACTCAGAGCAACAATCAGAAGGCAAGAAAAAAAACAAGCAAGCAAGAGCAGCTAATATACATATGTACGTATTACTATAAAATATATATATATACACACACACACAGACACACAGTGCAGAGCATTGTAGCTGGATGGAATAAATATATGAATATATGAACACACAGTGCAGAGCATTGTAGCTAGATGGAATAAATATGTAAATATATAAACACCCACAGTACGGAGCATTGCAGCTAGGTGGAATAAATATGCAAGTATATAAACACACACAGTGCGGAGCAATGTAGCTAGATGGAATAATATGTAGATATATAAATATATAAACACACCCAGTGCTGAGCATTGTAGCTAGATGGAATAAATATGTAAATATATAAACACACAGTGCAGAGCATTGTTGCTAGATGGAATGAAACAGCATAACCGTCTACTTAGTTATCCTACATGGTATGATTATGTGCCCATACATATTCTCACCCTCCATAGCGACCGGTATGTTCCTAGTTGTATGCCGGAGGGGACCATTGTGTAAGTCTATTGCATCTTTTGCATTCAAAAAACTATTAGTTTGTTACGTCTTTTTGCTATCTCTGCGAGCAGCCCTGCTT
Organism: Pholidichthys leucotaenia; assembly: GCA_020510985.1. Classification (NCBI taxonomy): domain Eukaryota; kingdom Metazoa; phylum Chordata; class Actinopteri; order Cichliformes; family Pholidichthyidae; genus Pholidichthys; species Pholidichthys leucotaenia. Next base: position 127,033,548 of record CM035842.1, on the reverse strand, counting down.
AGGTTGTACAGTCTGACAGCCGTTGGTAGGAAGGACCTACGAAACCTCTCGGTTGTGCACCTGGGATGATGTAGTCTGCTGCTAAATGAGCTCCTCAGTGCATTCAGTATGTCCTGCATAGGGTGGAACTCGGACTCCAGCAGAGATGACAGTTTAGCCACCGTCCTTCTCTCTCCTATCTCCTCCATCGGATCAAGGCGCTGCCCCAGGACAGAGCTAGCTTTCTTAATCAGTTTGTTCAGTCTCTTCCTATCGGCTGCAGTAATGCCACTGCCCCAGCAGACCACTCCAAAAGTGATGGCTGATGCCACCACCGTGTCATAGAATGACTTCAGCAGCGCCCCTTGTACACCAAAAGACCTGAGTCTCCTCAGCAGGAACAGCCTGCGCTGTCCCTTCTTGTAGAGTGCATCAGTATTGTGTGACCAGTCAAGTTTATTGTTCAGATGAATACCCAGGTACTTATAGGATGTCACCATCTCGATGTCTGTTCCCTGTATATTTACTGGTACTGTGAGGGGCTGCCCATGCCTGCGGCAGTCCACCACCAGCTCCTTAGTTTTCCTCGCGTTGATCTGGAGGCAGTTCCGATGGCACCAGTCCACGAAGTCCTGGATAAGCCCTCTGTACTCAGCTTCATCTCCATTGGAGATGAGGCCAACGATCGCAGGACTAACGGCGGGATATTGCCTCTTTGGAGCTCCGCCTCTAGCCAATACACCAGCCTGCATCTCTGCTAAGTTAGCTTATAGCTATATTCTGTATGTGCCATGTGCTACTAGTTTGCTGTTAATAAAACCATCATTCAGTAGAGCCACAGCTTCCGCTGTCCCTAATTTCCAGACAAAACAATAACCCTTTTTTCTCACTGTCTGACAATAAATCAGACTGAACTTTTTCTGTTGCAGGTCAGTTAGGATAACCAAAATTATTCCTATTTACTAAATAATTGTTATATTTGATAAATATTTTTTTAGAGAATTTTTTATTCCTTTCTTCAAAGTCAGAAGTTTACATTCACTAAGATTACTATGCCTTTAAATAATTTAGGAAATCCTGGATGATGGTGTCATGGCTTTGGATGCTTCTGATAGGTTAATTGACAACATTTGAATTAAATGGAGGCACATCTGTGGATAAATTTTAAGGCACACTTCAAACACACTGCTTCCTTGTGTGACATCATGGGAAAATCAAAAGAAATCAGCCAAGGTATCAGGAAGAGAACTGTGGACCTTCACAAGTTTGGTTCATCCTTGGGTACAACTTGCAGATGCCGCGTTCATCAGTTAAAACAATTATACACAAGTATGTCTACCATAGGAATGTCCAGCCATCATACGGCTCAGGAAAGAGACGAGTTTTGTGTCCCAGAGATGAACATATTTTGGTGCAAAATGTGCGTATTAACCCAGAACCAGTGTTGGGAGTAACGTGTTACAAAGTAACAAAGTAATGCGTTATTCCCAACGTTTCTCCCAGCGTTACTTCCAACACGTTTGTAACGTGTGTAACACCTTTGTAATGCATTTGTGATGCGTTACTGTAACGCCACTACTTTTGCATTAACGTGCTGTGTAATGAAATTACTGTTTAAAAATTCAGTAATGTGTTACAGGTACTGAAATTTGATCAGATGCGTTACTTGCATTACTCGTTTTATTATTATGGCTAGATATTTTTAGTGCAAATAAATATGAATTGATCCTACATAGCTGACGCAGCCGTCAGTCTCCTCCACGGGTCGGTTTCCTGTCCTGCTCATGCCACAACCCGGTTTGGAAGAAATGCCGCGGCGACTTCTCAGTCCTTATCACCTGTTGTATGAACGGTGAGTACCCCAACATGAGCTCCTACCTCTGTGGTTAAACATGAGTATTTTTAGAACAAGAAACTGCATTTAATGTCCGCAGTTATGTAAATGTTTTCTTAACGCACAGAGAAAAAGTGACTGTGATTTGTTGCAGCAGAGAACAGCTTAAGGTGAACTTTCATTTATCTGTGCTTTCTGTTTTATTTTATCTTATTCATTTACATGCTTTTGTGATATGCAACTATTTCATTGAAGTAAATCCTCTAAATATGCGTTTTTAATGGGCTTGTCCAGGGGTGTTAAACATGTGGCTCGTGGGACAAAAACAGCCCACCGGGGGTCCAAAATTTTCTCTGAATTTACAGGTTTATTTCTAGTAAATTTCTGACGTCCTACTGATTACAATAGTTTGTGTAAATCTGAGTCATTTTTTTTCTCTGTAAGATGAGACTTTTTTCTCATCAGTTTTCGTTTTCTTCTTTTTTCTGATGAGAACAAGGGGCCCTTGATCTTGCTACAGTATGTGTGCAAGATGATTTAAGTATGCATTTAAAGGTAACTAGTTACTTAAATCATGCAGTTAAAGAAGTAACTTGTAACTGTAACTAGTTACTATTTTTTAGTAACTTGCCAAACACTGCCCAGAACAAAAGCAAAAGACCTTGTAAAGATGCTGGCTCAAGCTGCTAAAAGAGTGTCGTTATCCACAGTGAAACAAGTCCTGTACCAATATAGGCTGAAAGACCACTCAGTGAGGAAGAAGCCATTACTCCAAAAGCAATATAAAAAAGCAAAATTACAGTTTGCAAATGCACACACAGACAAAGACCTTAAATGTTGGAGACATGTCCTGTGGTCTGATGAAACCAAAATTGAACTGTTTGGCCATAATGACCATTGTTACATTTAGAGGAAAAAGAGGAGAAACTTACAAGCCTGACAACACCAACTCTGAAGTATGGTGGTGGCAGGATCATGTTGTGGGGGTATGTTGCTGCAGGGGGGACTGGTGCATTTCACAAAATATATTGCATTGTGAGGAAAGAACATTATGTGGAAATATTGAAGGAACATCTGAAGACATCAGCCAGGAAGTTAAAGCTTGGGCACAAATGGGTCTTCCAAATGAACAATGACCCTAAGCATACCTCCAAATTAGTTACAAAGTGGCTTAAGGACAACAAAATCAGTGTTTTGGAGTGGCCATCACAAAGTCCTGATCTCAGAAGATTTGTGGGCAGAGCTGAAATGATGTGTGCGAGCAAGGCGGCCTACAAACCTGAAACAGTTACACCAGTTTTCACGGTCTTCTTGTGGACCTCTGCACGTTCAACGGGACAGCCCTTTGACATCGCGGACCCACAAGCAATTTTTGCGCAGCTCAGACGATTTCACCATCTCCTGCCGGCACTTACAACCCCCCACCCCCCTCCACCTCCGCCTGCACAGAGCTTTCCCTGCTCGCTGCCAAAGCTGCACTATTGAGGCCTCGGCCCCCTGCCGAGCCCTCTGGGGGGGAGCGTGTGGCGGTTTAAGATAACCCCCACAACAGACTGAGACAGACACAGCGCTCGGCTAGAGCAAATAACAGAACAGTGAAATGTGTATTAATGTCTACAGGCAGCCCCGCTCCTTCTGGCTTGTTCCGGCTCAGTATTGTGATGTTAATGTCCCATTCATGCATTGTGTTCATGCTTCCTGTTCTCACTGTGTCTCTCAAATGCAAATGCCATACCCACTGCTGTGAAAGCCTTTCATGCATTGTTTGTAACTGGTATAAATACCGCACATATTCTGTAACTCATTCTCTCTTTGACTGCTGCTGCTGACACACACACTCTGTGTCTCTCCTCACGAGAGCCGGAGGACACACGCCAGCCCGCATGCACAAGGGCTGGGGTGGTGTTCCTATGATGGTGGTATGATTTAATAAACCTACTTAAAACCTCACTTCGCTGCCTTTATTTTATCATCTGCCATACTGGGCACCGTGGGCCACCGCCACCGTGGGCTGTATGGTGGCGCAGTGGTTAGCACCGCGGCAGCACAGTTTTACCCTCGGCCGGGGGATCGCGGGGATCAGGAGATCGTGGGTTCGATCCCTGCCCCCAGCCAACAGTGATCTGTGTGGAGTTTGCATGTTCTCCCCGTGTTTGCGTGGGTTTACTCCGGGATTTCTCCGGTTTCCTCCCACATGCCAAAACATGCAGGTTAGGGAGTTAAGGGGCGCTTGCGCACACAGCGACCGGCAGCTGGTGGCTTGTCACCGGACTGCAGAACAAATCTACCTACGGGTACAAAATAAGTCAAAAAAAAAAAGTTTTGTCAGAAGGAATGACCCAAAATTCCAGCAAACTATTGTGAGAAGCTTGTGGAAGAATGCCCAAAACGTTTGACCCAAGTCATACAGTTTAAAGGTAATGCTACCAATTACTAAGGACATGTATGTAAACTACTGACTTTGACAAAAGTAATTAAAAATGATCTAAAAAACTGTTAGCAAATAGAAAACAGGCCTAAAACAAGAAAAGTTTAGTCTGATTTAATGTCAGTGAGAGGGAAAAAAAGGTTGTGTCTTTTTATACACTGTATGTAAACATATGGTTTCAACTGTACAGTATATATATAATTTAACATCTTTTATTCATTAAATAATAAAAGTATATGATCATATTACTGTCAAGCGGTGGCCCTCGCGAGCCACCTTAAGACGCCAAAAGTCGCCGGTGAGGTTTGCATTGATGTTTTAATCACAAACACAAGATAACATACAAGTAATAGAAAGTAATGAGCCACGGGGGGCTAAAACACACTGTGACAATAACCATCAAAGACAGGAAATAATGGGAACATAAGATAACGCACTTACAGTCACAGAGGAGGAATGGTCAACGAATGAACAGAGGGATGCTCCAATAACGTTTGACCGTGAACAGATTCTGACGAGACTGCCGCACGTTTCGCTCCCAATTGCCCTCTTAAGTAGGGGGCCGCTGATGAGGCGAAATGTGACACAGCTGACAGCTTTGACAGCCGGAAGCCCCTCCGACCGCTGTCACAATAAAAGCTCGGAGAGCAAAAGGGGAACACAGCCGCCAGATGGCCAGGAATGGTGCATGGCTCGAGCGCGGACGAGATCGGCACTCGAACCATAACAGTACCTCCCCCCCGAAGGCGAACTATGAACGCCCTATGACACCCCAGCCCCCCTCCCCCCCAAGTGGGCGGATGGGGGCACAGGCCTGGAGGGTAAGAGCCAGCAAGAGCGGAGAAGAAAAGAAAAGAAAAAAAACCCCAAGATGGATACAGGGAACAAATGGGGCAATTACACAGTGGGAGAAAAAAAAACACAAAAATACCCCATAAAATACCCACAGGAGGGATAATACACCCAAAACAAGGGACACTAAGCCCATCGGCCATAAACAGAAACTCGGGTCAACGACCAAGATACATAGTTCCAAAGGAAGAGAAATAAACATTAAAGATGCTTTGCTACAAGCAGAAACTGCAAAAGCAAAATAGATGAAACATCAGTTTCTCTTCTTAACAGTCCTGGTGGCTGAGTGGTCAGAACTTCGTTAGAGGATCCCTCCTGCATCATCAGCAGGTGTCTCAGGGTCATCGGCGTTTCGCCCCTGAACCTGTACGCCTCGCCTGAGTGGGGCAGCAAAGATTAATCTTCACTTGCAGAAGGGTTCCAACCACGGTCTCTTGTGAGCCACAACCACCTTGAACTAGCCTCTGCCACTGAGGCTATATCCCCAATGGCTTTCCTAAGATGTTTAGGTTCCAGACCTATCTTATATAAAAAATGATACAAAGATGCAGCTGGAAACCCACGACAACCAACCTCAACGGGGAATAAAGTAGTGTGCCACCCTTTAATCCGAGCCTCATCAACCAGGTCCTGATATTTTTCCTTCTTGAGTTCATGAGATATATCCAGCCTCTCCTCCCAAGGCACTGTAAGCTCAACTATTACAATGGATTTTGCACTCCGAGAGCAAAGAATCATGTCCGGGCGGAGAGTGGTTGTTACTACTTCTTCTGGGAAGACGAGCTTCTTTTTTAGATCAGCGTGCAACTCCCAATCTGATGCTTTATGCAAAACAGAGGGGCGCATTCTGACAGTTGTTTTTTTCTTCGGAGACTTATTTCCTGGCTTTTGAAAGCTAATGACCTGAAATGATGTTGCCTGATGGTTGTTGGCTCTAATCCTTTGAAATTCAACCCACCTTGCCATTTCTGCAAGGACTTTATCATGTCTGCACCGGTAATGCCCTTCTCCCAGTGCTCTAGAGCACCCGGTCAAAATGTGATTCAAAGTACTAGGGGACATACTGCACAGCTTACAAGATGAATCCTCATCTTTGTACCAAAGTTTTAAATTACTTGGTGTTGGTAAAAGATCAGTCACTGCACAGAGAAGAAAAGCCAACTTGCCCTGGTCCATGCCCCAGATATCATTCCAGGACAGTGATCATTCAAGTGCATGGTTCCACTGCATCCACCGCCCTTGAGAGGCAAGCCCTGCGGCTTTCACACAGCGGTCCTTTTCCACTGCGTCTCTGACCCTCTGTACTACGAATCTTCTCCTGCTTTTGGTGTCAGCTTTGCTCCACCTTTTACCATTGTAATTTCCTAGCCCGAGTCGTCCCCGACAAACTACGCCGACGATTTCATCATGTCTCCAGTTTGCTTCAGCTTCCCTGACAGCTTCCTGGGGTCTCCATTTCCTACCACACTTAATGGCTGTGTTGGAATGCCTGACCTTCTTATCATCAGAATAGAGCAGAGAACAGACAGACCCTGCCTTAGTGGCCTTGAACTCCTCCACCACCGATGAGATTGGTAGGCGAAGCTTGGAAGTCTTACTGTAGAGATTAACTGAACTGAAGGATGGGGGAACTCCTAGCCATCTGCGAATAAATTTGCTACAGAGTCTCTCCATTGCTTCTACTCTGGAAACAACAAAATCATATAACAGGAATGGCCACTGCAACCTGGGTATGATGCCATACTGAAAGCACCATACCTTAAACCTCCCAAGCAAGTGGCTTCTGTCAATTGCCTTAAGCCAGCTACACAAACTAGCCATGGTCTGCTTTAAATTCCCCCTATCATTTAAGGTACAATCGTAGTACTTTCCCAGGCATCGTACTCCCTGTTCTTGAATTGATGGAATTACAGTCCCTTTGATGCTGAAAATGCTTTCCATCAGCTTTCCTTTCATAATGCTCAGACTCTTAGACTTTCCTGGATTAAACTGCATTCGTGACCAAGCTGCCATCTTCTCCAATGAGCCTAGGATCCAATGCATTCCTTGCATTGACGGAGTCATTACGGTTATATCATCCATAAAGGCTCTACAAGCTGGATGCCTAGTGCCATCATCTGCTTTTGGGCCTCTGCATGGTATCCCCCCTACCTTCAATATCAAATTCATAGTAGCCACAAACAAAGCCACAGATATTGTGCACCCTGCCATGATGCCTTTTTCGAGTCTCTGCCATTCGGTGGTAAAATCTCCAACTGTAAACCTCATCCTCAGGAAATTCATATGGGACATCACAAGCTTAATCACCTCTGATGGTACTTGGTAGTATTCCAGTGCTCTACGGATCACTTGGTGGGGTACACTTGGATAAGCTTTGGCAAGGTCTAGCCAGACAACAGAGAGGGTGGTGTTATTCTTTTTTGCCTCTTTAATGACTTGGCTAATCACTGACGTATGATCCAAGCAACCAGAGTATCCCGGGACGCCTCCTTTTTGGACACTTGTGTCAACAAACTTATTAGTAAGTAAATATGATATTAACCGCTTAGCAATGATGGACCAGAATATCTTCCCTTCAACATCTAGAAGGGAAATCTCTCGAAATTGGTCAAGTCCAGATGAATTTAATTCTTTAGGAACAAAGCAGCCCTCAGCCAGTGTCCAAAACCAGGGCTCTTGTTTCTTCTTCCAAAGAACTCGTAACAGTTTTGTCAGCCTTCTCAACAAACAGGGACAGTTTTTATAGATTTTATAAGTTGTACCTGATAGTCCTGGAGCAGAACCTGCCCGGGCTTTCTTCACTACATCCTTTACTTCTTCAAAAGTGAAGTCTGCTATATTGAAAGGGAAGTGTGGCTTAAGTGGCGGCAGTTGGAAAGGGCAATCTCCCAATGGGACGTCTCTATTGGGATCCCCATGTGCCGCTGCCACACTTTCCTCAACTTCTTCTTTTGAACACATCAGCCTTCCACTTTTGGGCTTGCCGAGGAGATTGGCTATAAACCTGAAGGGGTTACTAAAAAAGGCCTTCCTCTGTCGCCTCTTCTCTCTCTGCTTTCTCCGGCTTGTTTCTGCCCTGCAAAGTTGGAGCAATTTCTTCCGCAACTCTCCATTTAACTCATTTAGGGCCTCTCTTTCATCTTCATTCCCTTTCCGCCACCTTTTTTTTAATTGATCTTAGATCCCTCCGCACTTCTGCAATCTGACGCTGCCTTCTGGAGGGTCCTGCCGGTGGCTTGACACCTTTGTCTTTTTTCACTCCAAAGGTGTCCTGACATGCCTGATACACGGTATGTACCATGGTCTTGATCTTCCTGGCTACATCTCCTTTCAAGATGTTATCAAGTGAGATACTTAAGTCCTCATCCAATTGTGCCCATCTGCGGTCATTTGCTGGTGGGAGATTCAGCCGGGGTTTCTTCATGATACTTCCCAGCCTATTATATTTACCTCCACTGCCTGTGCTCTGATTAAATTCAGCAGAGAGGTCTGGGTCACTGTGGTTTGCCTCCTGGTCCCCAACCTCTGCCGTCTGACAAGTAGAGCTAATAAACTCCGAGATTTTCCTCTGGGAGGCATTAGATACTTTGTGTTGCTGTAGTCGTTCTTTGTACTTCGTCTTGCCTTGGTGAATTCTCACACCTCGTTCATTTGAACATTCCACCGCAGAAGTTGCATCTTCTTGTAGCTTCACCCTCATCCTGCATCACTTCCAAACTCGTAGTCCTTAAGCCGATGTCCAGGTCATTAGCCATGTGGTCCGTCCTTAGTGGCAGATTATCCTCCCCCCCTCCTCGGTCTGCCTGGGGGTATTCTCTCTGTTCAGTACTTGTAGCTTGTTTGTGCAGTGCTTTGGGGTGCCAGCCCTAACACTAACGCGTGCCGTCTTTCCAAGCTGCCTTCCATTCTTTCATGGATGTCAGTGGGTCTTCCCCCACCACCAATGGGCCTTTCCCCATAGTCACAACAACATAAGAGAAATAAACATCAAAGATGCTTTGCTACAAGCAGAAACTGCAAAAGCAAAATAGATGAAACATCAGTTTCTCTTCTTAACAGTCCTGGTGGCTGAGTGGTCAGAACTTCGTTAGAGGATCCCTCCTGCATCATCAGCAGGTGTCTCAGGGTCATTGGCGTTTCGCCCCTGAACCTGTACGCCTCGCTTGAGTGGGGCAGTAAAGATTAATCTTCACTTGCAGAAGGGTTCCAACCACGGTCTCTTGTGAGCCACAACCACCTTGAACTAGCCTCTGCCACTGAGGCTATATCCCCAATGGCTTTCCTAAGATGTTTAGGTTCCAGACCTATCTTATATAAAAACATATCATCCCCCAACAAAGGAAAGGGGGGAGAGGAAAAAAAAAACACTACAAACGTTGAAACCCTGTAGTTTGACTCATACACACAAACTGTACAAGCAATGAATGCACATTCAAACAGAGGAAAAACAAAACACCCGCTAGGAAGTGGTTACATAAGCAATTACATCCATATACAATTTTGTACATATACCATTTCATACATATACAATCTTGTACACAAGACCCCCGCACATCTCAATTGATACAGGAGAACAGAAATGCAACTCAGGGATGAAGGCAGTCTAAACCCCATGGCGTGAAGGCTGAAGGTTTGGGGGGCCGCCCTGAGTCTAGTGTCCGTATCGCTGGCAGGGGGAAAAGGAGCAGTTCGGACGGCCTACCCCAGTCCCATGCCAGGAAACAATTCTTCTGGCAGCCGGGCCAGGTCACCGAATGGACATGAAAGTTTGTCGGGTGGCCGACCCAGAATGCCAAAACGGCGAAACAGCTCATCAGGCGGCTGACCCGCATCACTCAGCCACCAGAACTGTAGGGGAGAAATTGAAGACGGCCTTCCTGGAGAGGGGGAAGATGAAGGAGAGCCGGGCCGAGTATTAGGAGCCCCAACGGCCCCCGGTGGAGATGAGCTGGGATGAAGATTACGAGGATGATGATGATGAGCCAGTCCAGTGTCAGGTGGCAGAGGATCTGCAGCTCCCTCACCGACCTTGGACCAAACCGGAGCTGCACCCCCTTTGGACCCCGACTGGGTCAGTGCAGCACCCACGATGGACCCCGTTTGGGTCTCGTCAGCACCCACGATGGACCCCGACTGGGTTGACGCAGCACCAGAAACGACCTCCAACCCCGGAGTCAGAACCTCCCGCACGGCGAGTGGGAATGACTCCGCACCGGTGACCCTGGAAGAAGGCTCAGGAGAGAGAAAAGGACCAGGATCAGGATCACCGGTAGCAACAGAACCTGGCGAGACAGACTCGGATGCAGCGGGCGGCTGCACCCGGCTCGTCTCCCCGAGAGACAGGCAAAAATGCTCCAGAGTAGAAAGGAGGAAAACAAGGTAGAGCACTTGCCTGATCTCAGGTTCTGTTGCCGCCCAGGACTTCGGCGATCCGGGCTCAGGACGAAGAAGGTCGTCATCTGGCTCCCACTGAGCTGCGTCGGGCTCCACCGCTGGCATGATGTTCTCCGCAGCCTGTGGATCCTCCAGCACAGGCGTCCATGCCGATAACCCGCACGGCGTAGTGGCAGGGGACCCTCGACCCGCTGGCTCAAACCGTACCAGCGTGGAGACCCGGGGACGCTTTATCATCGGCGCAGGCTCCAGGCTGCAGTCCGCTCCTTTCCTCTGCCCACGACGTGGCTGCGGGACTGGAACCAGGCTCTCCAGAACCGCAGGCCCCCTCCTCGTCCGGCGACATAGGCCTGGTGTCATGGACCACTCAGCGGAGGGAGACTGAGGCAGCAGGTTTAGTAATTACAGCTACAGCAGGTGGTGGGAGCTCGGGGGACTGCGAACCCCGAACTCCGCCCTCAGGAGTCAGACAAGGCAGATCACAATTATGATGGAAGGAATGAACTTGCACTTGCCTGTCTCCCGGAGGGAGGATGGTGCCTGCTGTAGGGGACGCTATTCCTTCCGTTCCCCGCCGGATGGTGACAGAGGGCCCCCTGGAAGGACAAGGAGGAGCCTCTCGCGATGGATCAAGGACGGGGCTCACCAAAGCAGGACTCTTGGCACACACAGCAGCCGGGGAAGACGTCGAAGAGGAGGGGACGACGGCCGAGCCGAACCGGGCACGATGAACTGACGGGACAGCAGGGAAAGGTGACCCGGGGGGAGAGGCTGCGGGGATTCCCTCCAGACGAGAAGCAGGAGTGGCAGCTGTCTGAGAGGTGGAGTCCTTGCGACGACCCGGAACTGGATCCGGACAGGGTTCTCGCGGAGTGTTGTTTGGAGTGTGGGGACGACATTCACTGGCTGATGGCGAGGCGAAGGTGAGGTCCGGGAATCGTTGCTCCTGTGCGGAAACACAAGCAAGCAGCTCAGCGCACTCAGGAAAGTCACTCAACTCTGGATTCCTCTCCACCAGCCTGACAGCTGCCGTCACATGCCTAATTATCTGTGTGGGGTGAACAGTGGAACGAGCTGCCACCACTTGGTTCCGGATGGAAGCAGCTGTGCGTTGTAGCTTCTCCGGGGGATTCCCGAATGACGACACACTCCAACGGGGATCAACCCTGGGCGGTGCGAACTCCTGGACCAGAACAGAGGCAGGAATGGGATCCGGATGTGAGGAGCGAGGATGCTTCCTCTTCGGCTTCCTGCCGGGGTTTCCCACCAGCCCACGGAGTCTCTCCCGCTGAGCAGCGATGTCAGCCTTCCTCGCCGTAATTTCCGGGTGGTTGGAATAGCGGGGAAGGCGCATTATAATGTCCTCAGCAAGGTCCAGGTGTCGGCGTATATCGCTGGGGGTGTCGTAAAGCGTAGCGGTGAAAAGCATTCCATCAACATAGTCCAGAGCCTCCGCTAGCTCGTAGCCCAGGCGCCGAACACTGCGCCTGAAAGACAACATCCTCTCAACAAGCAGTCACCCAGACAGGGAAGAACAAATGTCCAATTAAAGCAAACTCACCGGGAACGGCGTCTCGGTTTGGCGTCTCCATTTAGGCGCCCTGGCGACAGTCTACTGTCAAGCGGTGGCCCTCGCGAACCACCATAAGATGCCAAAAGTCGCCGGTGAGGTTTGCATTGATGTTTTAATAACAAACACAAGATAACATACAAGTAATAGAAAGTAATGAGCCACGGGGGGCTAAAACACACTGTGACAATAACCATTGAAGACAGGAAATAATGGGAACATAAGATAACGCACTTACAGTCACAGAGGAGGAATGGTCAACGAATGAACAAAGGGATGCTTCAATAACGTTTGACCGTGAACAGATTCTGATGAGACTGCCGCACATTTCGCTCCCAATTGCCCTCTTAAGTAGGGGGCCGCTGATGAGGCGAAATGTGACACAGCTGACAGCTTTGACAGCCGGAAGCCCCTCCGAGCGCTGTCACAACAAAAGCTCGGAGAGCAAAAGGGGAACACAGCTGCCAGATGGCCAGGAATGGTGCATGGCTCGAGCGCGGACAAGATCAGCGCTCGAACCATAACAATTACAAATTGTTTTGTGTTGAAAAATAAAGGCTATATTGTGGTGACCCACCACAATCTACAGGGACATTCATTCTCGCACTCTGAAGGTCCGGAAGAAGCAGAGGACCATTCACATACGGACAGAGTGCCCCTGGGGGTACAACCAGAACAATGGACTATTGCTTATACTTCCCCGGATTAAGGAGAAGACGTCCGGACGTTGGTCAGGCTAATCATATGTATTGACTGATATGTATATCAATATGCTATTGTGCCATGCATTCTCTCTGTTTGCATAACATATAAAAGTGCTGACGATACATGCCTCAGCAACACAACACAACACAGCACAGACAGCACACCACTGTACAGCACAGTAGCACACAGCGCTACAACTGCGTCTCATTATGTTGGAGGAAATAAAACTCTGCAACCTTCCAGCTCGTCATATCTCACCTGAACTAATTCCTCCACAATATCAGAATATCTGACTATAAGTTTTTGTATAGTTTTTAATTATCAGCACATTCATTCATTCATTCATTCATTCATCTTCTTCCGCTTAATACTTTTCGGGTCGCGGGGGGCGGGGGGCTGGAGCCTATCCCAGCATCTTTGGTCGAGAGGCAGGGTACACCCTGGACAGACCACCAGTCCATCGCAGGGCCAACACAGACAGACAGACAACCATTCACTCTCACAGTCATACCTAAGGACAATTTAGAATCCCCAGTTTGATGCCAATTAACCTAACTTGCATGTTTTTGGCATGTGGGAGGAAACCGGAGAAATCCCGAAGTAAACCCACGCAGACACGGGGAGAACATGCAGACTCCACACAGATCACTGTTGGCCGGGGGCTGGGATTTTCAAATCTGAAAAATATCATCCATCTCTTACTTTCAACAGTGATCATACAGCTTTACTTCTTGATATTTTAATAAATTAAAGACTACAGTTTAGATTTCTTTTATATATGGCAGTGATAGACAGTCTGCTGCACACATCTTAATTTGATATTTGCCTAATGCTCATAATAAGGTAGCAGTTATGTAGAGAAAAAGTTGAAAGCATCCTTAAAATGAAAAGCTGACCTTCTCTTCTCTCTTTTCCTTCATTTTAATATTTTTTGCATTTTTTTAATTCACAAATTTTCAGAAAACCTGATGCTGTGTTACTGTTTTAAGACACATATCCAAGTGATGGCATTTCACAATGAAAACACATAATAGAAACAACCATTTTCAACCATAATTGAATTTCTTTTATTTTTAAATAATTTAGGAAGTGTTGAGTTGTGTACAGTCTATAAAAAAAAAACTTTAATTCAGATTTCAGTCAGATCAAGTCTAGTCAATCCTGTCATGAACCAAGCCCGTGTTTCCTGTGGGCTCGGTTCTGATCGATCCTGGTGGCTTAGGCAGTGGGGTTACTATGTGGAGTTGTGTTGTGATGTCTTGTTTTCTTTTCCGCGCACCGTTTCTGTTCCTGCCTGTAGCTGCTGCTCTGGCCTGTCCGGCCACGCCCCCCCTTTCTGACAGGCAGCTGTTTGCCCCAGTAATCATCTTTCCCGTGCTCGCCTAGGCGTTCCCTATTTGTCACGCCACGTCTGTATTAAAGGAGCTTTTCGCTAGACAGACGCCGCTGGATCATTGTGTGCGTTAGACAGGATCGTTCTCCGCCATCTAACCACCACGTCTAGGAAGGACTGTGTTCTGTGTGTGCTCGTGATATCGCTGTGACGACTCGGCCTGCCCCCGCACTGTAAGTATCTGTGCGCTGTCCGCTGCTGTATACTTCCAGTGTGTGTGTTGGGCGGCCTAGAGAACTTTTAGCGTACCCGAGCTGTCATGTCTGTTGTATGTGCCACTGTGTGTTAATAAATGTGTGTTTGGTGTAACCCTGCACTTAAATCCTCTCGTCCTTTCTCCCATTGCCGTGCACCGTTGGAGAGGCGCAGAGTTCATGACACAATCCAACATTTATGGTGTACTAATTTTAAGGTTATTGAGCAGGAATCAAGGGTTTTTATTTTTCAGGATAATTATTATGAAATGTTCACATCTAATTATACTGAATGCTGAAAATTTAAAGGGGTCACTCACTGCACTTTTTCCAGATTTTTACAGCTCACTCATGTCTTAATGAAGTGTTTGTGACATATTTTGTTCACATTTTCTTTAATTTTTAAATTATTGAAGCACATTTGTTTTTTATTCTTCCTGGCTTTCTTGAAACGCTGATTTAAAGCCTGTCATTTAAGAAACATCCTGCAGCTGTTCAGCTCCGCTGCCCTCTTATGTCAGTTAGCCATTAGATGACTAGCTTCTAGACTCCTTCCAGCTTGGATGAGCAGTACTGGTTCACCGATCCACAGTCGTCTGTGCATCTCACGTCATTCTGGCCCACGCCTCAACAACCCCGCCAAGATGCCACAACAAATCGCCAGTGCTGCACACTGGGCGACCCATTGATCTTTGCAGCTCGAGGCTGCTGGCCAAGCCGAGCCACCGATCCGAGCCACGGGATCTCAAAAGGCAATGTCTCGCGGCGTGGTACTCCGTTCCTCTCCCACAGCCAGCCAGGGGATGCCCCATCACGAAGCAGCTCCCCCACACTGCCCATGAGAGTAGAGCGGAGCTACGTGGAGCCTTGGAGGATGGTGGGGGTGCTGGCCGTGAGAGCCAGCAGCTCCAGGCAGCAGCCCCGAGCAGGCGGTTGCCGCAACCGGCACGCTGGCACTGGTGACCCACCGTGGAATCACAGCAAAACCACTGTGAAACGGGCCGGAGTGACACAAGGCACATTGTGGACCACAGACCGGTGAACCAGGTGGTAACAGGGATGGTTATTAGGGTGACTAAGATCTGAAGAAAATAACAATATAAGACACTCTTGGTTTGAGCTTCCTGGTATTAGCTTGGGGGCTAATAGCTCAGGGGCTAATAGGTTACCTTTAGCACCCCTCATCTACATAACAGACAGCTAGGCGGGCCAGTAATAGAGCAGTGGGATGGTCTCAAGGATGGCGGTGTGTTGGCTTTTTCTAAATGATGTTGTGGTGACCCAGCACAATGCAGACTGATACTATTTCGCGCACAGCAGGGTTGGAGGAAACGGAACACAATTTGCATACAGAGGACGATGCACAGACGGACAAAGAGCCAACCAATGTCATGCTAATCATGTGTATTGACCGTTATTGCTAATGTGACATGCATTCTCTCTTCCTGTATTACTGATAAAAGAGCTTGTGTGACATGCCTCAAAAACACACAACACAGCACAGCACAACACAGTAGACCACTGTAGCGCACAGCGTCTCATTTTGATGGAGGAAATAAAACTCTGCAACCTGAAAATGCATTCCTGGGGCCAGAGCAGGCGACATCGAGTCAAATTTGAAAATGCTGGCTAAAAGTAACTGTAAATACTCCACAATTGTTATTCACGCTGGCATTAATGACATTCGTCTCCGGCAGTTGGAAGTCACGAAACTTAATGTAGAATCTGTGTGTGACTTTGCAAAAATGATGTCTGCCACTGTAGTATTCTCTGGGCCCCTCCCCAATCTGACCAGTGATGACATGTTCAGCCGCTCGTCATCCTTGAACCGCTGGCTGTCTGTGTGGTGTCCTGCAAATGACGTGGGCTACATTGACAATTGGAGCTCTTTTTTGGGAAAACCTGGTCTTATGAGACGAGACAGCGTCCATCCCACTTTGGATGGTGCTTCTCATTTATCTAACAATCTGGCATCTTTTTTATCCAAATTTCCAAAACCTTGACTACTCAGAGTTAGGACCAGGAATCAGAGTCGCAGTCTTACACGCCTCTCTGCAGCTCCTCTTCATCCGCCACCCCTCAACTTAGCCCCTGTCTTCCCCATGAGAGAATCGTTGTCTGCTCCCTCCAAAGTAAATAAAAATATAATATATAAGCATCCCAAAGTGATTAAGCAAAATATTGGTAAAACTCAAATTAAACATAAAGCCTCTAAACTGAATGATTTGGCCTCTGTTCCTCCTCATAATTTAAAAATTAAATGTGGTTTATTAAATATTAGGTCTCTAACTCCCAAGTCTCTGTTAGTCCATGATCTGTTAATTGATCATCAGATTGATTTAATTTCCCTTACAGAGACTTGGCTAGGGCAAGAGGATTATGTTGGTTTAAATGAATCAACTCCCTCTGGTTATTTAAACTGTCAAAATCCCAGAAGTTCTGGTCGTGGAGGAGGAGTAGCAACAATTTACCATTCCAGATTACTAGTTAATGTAAAGCAAAAAACATGTTATAATTCCTTTGAGGGCCTGGCCCTCAGTATTGGGCACTTTAGCAATTTTAGGTTAAATCCAATTTTATTTGCCATAGTTTATCGTCCCCCATCAACCTACTCAGAATTTTTATCCGAATTTGCCGATTTCTTAGCTGATTTAGTGCTGAATCTGGGACTTTAATATACATGTGGATGTAGATAGTGACTGCCTTAATGTGGCATTTAATTCAATATTACACTCGATTGGGTTTTCTCAGAAAGTAGGAAATTCTACTCATTACCTCCACCATACATTGGACCTTGTTCTGACATATGGCATAGAAATAGAAAATCTTGTAGTGTCTCCTCATAACCCTGTACTGTCAGACCATTGTCTGTTAACCTTTGATTTTACTATTTCTGACTATTTGGCTCCTAAAGAAAAATATTATTACAGTAGATGCCTCTCAGATGATGCTGTTACCAAATTTATGCAGATTGTTTCCTCTATGCCATGTGACTGACATGTTTCGGGACCCAGGAGACAGACACTGACACGGGCAAATTAGTGAACAATAATCTTTATTAGAGTGAAAGGGTGTGTAGTGCAAGTGTGAGAGCGTGGATAGTATCCTGGTCACTGGAACTGAGCACTCTGGACGGAGACCCGGCAACCCTGGAACATATAAGCACAGACAATTACTTTTGTCCCACGCTAATGACAAGCTGTCAGTTGTGAGGCTTACTTGGGAGAAGCACAGGTTACGTCCTGCTGAGAACCAGTGGCCGTGCAACGTGGAGGTGAAGGCGTCCGTGAACGTACTGAGGCTTCCACCTGTGACTGTGGTGAGGACAGGTCTTCCAGAGACTCCGGCTGTGACTCCACAGACCGGGACGATGACAAACCAGCTGATGACAAGACCAGTGATTCCACAGAACGTGGTGACGATGATAATCCAGATGATGACAAGACGAATGATTCCACAGAACGTGGTGACGATGACAATCCAGACGATGACAAGACGAGTGATTCCACAGAGCGTGGTGACCATGACAATCCAGATGATGACGAGGTGAGTGATTCCACAGAACGTGGTGACGATGACACGACAGATGATGATGACACAAACTCCACCGGTAACGGTGGCCAGTACTCCTGTAACTGATACAGTAATAATTCAGGGATTTGTGGAGCAAGACGTACCGGTAGTCGTGGTGGTAACGAACCACTACGTGTGCGAGTTGGCGTTACCCCGTCAGCTGGGGACGCAGGTCCGCCGCCAAGGGAGTCCACCTGTGCACAGGGGTAGAGGTTAGGAGTAGAGTAGCAAACAGTTCTCTTTCGTGCTTGACTTTGAACAGAAGTCCTAGACGAGGCAAGAGAAGTTCTTGACGAGGCCAGAGAAGTTCCTGACGAGACAGTTCCTGACGAAGCAGTTCCTGACGAGACAGTTTCTGACGAGACAGTTCTTGACAAGACAGTTCTTGACGAGACAGTTCTTGACGAGACAGTTTCTGACGAGACAAGAGAATACCTTGACGAGGCCAGAGAGCGGAGTTCTGGTTCTTTCTCTGACGAGAAGGACAGACGACTCCGTGCCGGGCTGTCAGCAACGCTGGCTTTTAACAGCTGCTGATTAACACCTGTGGACCTGTGCGCAGCTGGAGTTAATGATGCCAATGATGGCCCAGAGGCCGCCATGACAGTGTCACCACAACGGAAATAAGCTATAGACAGCTTGCTCCTTCTGTAATTGATAACATGGTGGATAGTGTTACAGCTTCTCTGCATCAGACTCTAGACTTGGTGGCCCCCTTAAAAAAGAAAAAGTCTAATGGTGATCGTCACTTCCTTGTGGTAACGTATCATCACTTCCTGTTTTGCTGTCTGCCTGTGTGGTTTGCTTTGTGGTTTGCTCTCTAGCCACTAGCTATGGCTACTAGCTCTCTTTTCTCTCCTCCTCTGGTGTGCTCTCTCTGTCAGATGTTTAGCTACACCTCTGCCTCTTTTAGTGATAACGGTAAATGTAATAAATGTTGTCTTTTTGAGGCGCTCGAGGCGAGGTTGTCTGATTTGGAATCCCGGCTCCGCTGCATTGAAACACCGTCTGCGCCAGTTAATCTTGACGGACGCCCATTAGCTGCAGCGGAGCTAGCTAGCTTTGGCCCCCCTGTCAGCGGTTCCCCGGCTCTCCTCAGCAGCGAGGAGACTGGGTGGGTGACGGTGAGAAGGAAGCCTAGTCGCAAAGCCCCGGTACACCACCAACCTGTTCACGTTTCTAATCGTTTTTCCCCGCTCAGCGACACACCCGCTGAGGAAAAAACTCTGATCATTGGCGACTCTGTAGTCAGAAACGTGAACCTAGAGACTCCAGCGGCCATAGTCCAATGCATTCCTGGGGCCAGAGCAGGCGACATCGAGTCAAATTTGAAAATGCTGGCTAAAAGTAACTGTAAATATTCCACAATTGTTATTCACGCTGGCATTAATGACATCCGTCTCCGGCAGTCGGAAGTCACGAAACTTAATATAGAATCGGTGTGTGACTTTGCAAAAACGATGTCTGCCACTGTAGTATTCTCTGGGCCCCTCCCCAATCTGACCAGTGATGACATGTTTAGCCGCTCGTCATCCTTGAACCGCTGTCTGTCTGTGTGGTGTCCTAAAAATGACGTGGGCTACATTGACAATTGGAGCTCTTTTTGGGGAAAACCTGGTCTTATGAGACGAGACAGCATTCATCCCACTTTGGATGGTGCTGCTCATTTATCTAACAATCTGGCATCTTTTTTATCCAAATTTCCAAAACCATGACTACTCAGAGTTGGGACCAGGAAGCAGAGTCGCAGTCTTACACGCCTCTCTGCAGCTCCTCTTCATCCGCCACCCCTCAGCTTAGCCCCTGACTTCCCCATCAGAGAATCGTTGTCTGCTCCCTCCAAAGTGAATAAAAATATAATGTATAAGCATCCCAAAGTGATAAAGAAAAATATTGGTAAAACTCAAATTAAACATAAAGCCTCTAAATTGAATGATTTGGCCTCTGTTCATCCTCATAATTTAAAAATTAAATGTGGTTTATTAAATATTAGGTCTCTAACTCCCAAGTCTCTGTTAGTCCATGATTTGTTACTTGATCATCAGATTGATTTAATTTCCCTTACAGAGACTTGGTTAGGACAAGAGGATTATGTTGGTTTAAATGAATCAACTCCCTCTGGTTATTTAAACTGTCAAAATCCCAGAAGTTCTGGTCGTAGAGGAGGAGTAGCAACAATTTACCATTCCAAATTACTAGTTAATGTAAAGCAAAAAACATGTTATAATTCCTTTGAGGGCCTGGTCCTCAGTATTGGGCACTTTAGCAATTTTAGGTTAAACCCAATTTTATTTGCCATAGTTTATCATCCCCCATCAACCTACTCAGAATTTTTATCCGAATTTGCCGATTTCTTAGCTGATTTAGTGCTGAAATCTGATAGAATAATTATAGTAGGGGACTTTAATATACATGTGGATGTAGATAGTGACTGCCTTAATGTGGCATTTAATTCAATATTAGACTCGATTGGGTTTTCTCAGAAAGTAGGAAATTCTACTCATTACCTCCACCATACATTGGACCTTGTTTTGACATATGGCATAGAAATAGAAAATCTTGTAGTGTCTCCTCATAACCCTGTACTGTCAGACCATTGTCTGTTAACCTTTGATTTTACTATTTCTGACTATTTGGCTCCTAAAGAAAAATATTATTACAGTAGATGCCTCTCAGATGATGCTGTTTCCAAATTTATGCAGATTGTTTCCTCTATGCCATGTGTCAACACAACAGAAATAAGCTATAGACAGCTTGCTCCTTCTATAATTGATAACATGGTGGATAGTGTTTCAGCTTCTCTGCATCAGACTCTAGACTTGGTGGCCCCCTTAAAAAAGAAAAAGTCTAATCAGAGATTTCTAACTCCTTGGTTCAACACAGAAACTCGTACCTTAAAACAGAAGACTCATCAATTAGAAAGAAAATGGCGCTCTACTAATTTAGATGAAATCTATTTAGCTTGGAGAAATCATCTTTTAATTTATAAAAAATCTCTTAGAAAAGCTAGAACGAGTTATTACTCTGCATTAATAGAAGAGAACAAGAATAATCCCAGGTTTCTTTTCAGTACTGTAGCCAGGTTGACAAAGAGTCAGGACTCTGTCAATCCTAGCATTCCCTTAGAGCTTACTAGTCAGGACTTTATGAACTTTTTCAATAATAAAATTTCATCCATCAGAGATAAAATCAATCAGATTCTTCCCACAGTTAACTTAAATACTGTAACTACTACAACTCCTTCTATTGATCTCTGTCTTGATGAGTTTACTCCAATCGACCTTTGTGAGTTAGACAAAATAGTTTCCTCATCCAAACCTTCAACTTGTCTTTTAGACCCTATTCCTACCAGGTTATTTAAAGAAGTCTTCCCACTTATTGGTAGCTTTATTCTTCATATAATCAATTCTTCATTAACTTTAGGCCATGTACCGCAGGCTTTTAAAACGGCTGTAATTAAACCCTTACTCAAAAAGCCAACGCTAGATCCAGGAGCTTTAGCTAACTATAGACCAATCTCTAATCTCCCTTTCATTTCAAAAATCTTAGAAAGAGTTATTGCTACGCAATTATTTGACCACCTGCAGGGAAATGGTTTACTTGAAGAGTTTCAATCTGGGTTTAGAATCCATCATAGTACTGAAACAGCCTTAGCGAAGGTCACTAACGACCTCCTCATTGAATCTGATAATGGACTAGTTTCTGTACTTGTCCTTTTAGACCTTAGTGCAGCTTTTGATACTATCGATCATAATATTCTACTTGATAGATTAGAACACTATGTTGGACTTAATGGAACTTCGTTGCAATGGTTTAGATCTTATTTATCTGATAGGTTCCAGTTTGTTCATGTAAATAATGAGTTTTCTTTCAACTCAAAGCTTAGTCATGGAGTTCCACAGGGATCTGTGCTAGGCCCTACTCTTTTTAGTTTATATATGCTTCCGTTAGGCAACATTATTAGAAAGCACTGTATACATTTTCATTGTTATGCAGATGACACACAATTATACCTGTCAATGAAGCCAGATGATAGTAATCAATTAGCCAAGTTAGAAGCCTGTCTTAAGGAAATCAAAGCTTGGATGACTTGTAATTTCCTGATCTTAAATTCAGATAAGACTGAAGTCATTCTTGTTGGTCCAAAAAACCTTAGAAATACCTTTCCAAATCAAACTTTCAGTTTGGATGCTGTTACTCTTTCTCTTAATAGCTCTGTGAGGAACCTTGGAATTATTTTTGATCAAGATCTGTCCTTTAATTCACATATTAAATTTGTTTCTAAGACTGCCTTCTATCATTTGCGTAATATTGCCAAGATTAGGAGCATCTTGTCTCAGAGTGATGCTGAGAAACTGATCCACGCTTTTGTTAGCTCGAGATTAGATTATTGTAATTCTTTATTATCAGGCTGTCCTAAAACATCTTTAAAAAGTCTTCAGCTGATCCAAAATGCTGCAGCAAGAGTTTTAACAGGTACTAGAAAGAGAGATCATATCTCTCCGGTTCTGGCCTCCCTTCATTGGCTTCCCATAGAGTTTAGAATTAAGTTTAAATCCTTCTTCTTACTAACAAAGCTCTAAACAATCAGGCTCCTTTTTATTTAAAAGATCTGATACTACCGTATTATCCTAACAGAGCACTACGCTCCCAAAATGCAGGATTACTTGTAATACCTAGAATCTCCAAAAGTACAATGGGAGGCAGAGCCTTCAGTTATCAAGCTCCTCTCCTGTGGAACCAGCTGCCAATCTGGATTTGGGAGTCAGACTCGATCTCTGTTTTTAAGAATAGGGCTAAAACCTACCTTTTTGATATAGCCTACAATTAGGGAGGGATCATGTGTTTCTGAACCCTCCCTTAGTTATGCTGCTAATAGGTTTAGTCAGCCGGGGGACCTCCAGTAATGCACTGGGCCTCACTCCTTTCCTCACTCTCTATGAAATATTTTTTTTTTTGCTGGTCATTAACATCTGTTTGTTCTCTCCCATAGATTGAGTCCCCATCGTGCTGTTTGCTCTCTACATGTCTGTTCTTTTCTTCTTCTCTATCCCCTCACCCCCCAGCCAGTCGCAGCAGATGACTGCCCCTCCCTGAGCCTGGTTCTGCTGGAGGTTTCTTCCTGTTAAAAGGGAGTTTTTCCTCTCCACCGTCGCCAAGTGCTTGCTCACAGGGGATCGCCTGATTGCTGGGGTCTTTCGGCAACTGTGGGGGTTCCCCCCCTACAGTTGATAGTGCTATGAGATGACTGTTGTTGTGAAATGGCGCTATATAAATAAAGTTGAATTGAATTGAATTGAATTAATCAGAGATTTCTAACTCCTTGGTTCAACACAGAAACTCGTAGCTTAAAACAGAAGACTCATCAATTAGAAAGAAAATGGCGCTCCACTAATTTAGATGAAATCTATTTAGCTTGGAGAAATCATCTTTTAATTTATAAAAAATCTCTTAGAAAAGCTAGAACGAGTTATTACTCTGCATTAATAGAAGAGAACAAGAATAATCCCAGGTGTAGAAGAGCTCGGAATGACGAGGCGATGTGACTTATAAATCAAAGTATATTATCAGCTTTGCTCCTCTCACAAGTCTCATCTAGTGCAGCAGCAGAAGAAGTAAGAGAGCGAACACATTGAGATTGAGATTGAGATTCAACTTTATTGTCATTACACATGTATGAATACAAGGTAACGAAACATGACTTGGCATTTGGGCACGCTCTGCAGAGCGCATCCAAGTCCGGGGCAGCCGCTAGGCACCAGTCATTCGGCTCTGTGTACTTATACTCACACACAACAAAAGACATGCATACAAAGCTGACATCCCCCATTAACTTAATTATCCTCCTCTGTCTCCGTACCCCTCCACCTGGCCCTGGGAGGTCAGGGCGACCTATCTGGTCTCCACCGCAGTGCCTCGGATGCTCTTTGATCTTCACTGGCGGTTGAGACCCTTTTTCCTGTTCTGAGGTGTGAAGTCGCTTTACATATGTAATCACCAAACATTCTCACATGCTTATACATATGTAGGTTATGGGATATATGATTAATATAGACCACAGCCCCCCCCCCCCAAACGACTAAGAAAAGGACAATAGGAAAATTCACAGTTTAAGATAATTATTATGACATACTAACTGCTATACCTCTTGACAACGAAGAAACCTTCCAGCAGCTATGCTCCTGTAGAGAATTCAGTGGTAATATCACAAGTCAGTCCTAAACTGTTACAGCACAATTAGTGAACAACTTTTGAGTAGTTTGCATCAGTCCTTGTGCCGTCTGGGCTTTAATCTTCTTCCGAATCTGCTGTGGGTCCGTTCGGGCGTCCTGGTGGGACCCTCCTGTAAGGAATCTGCAGCTTGGGAAGGAGAGTGATTATTTGTTCCCTGCAGGGGGGCTGAGTCTTTTCTCTTGGGGAGTCTACCCCGCCGAGGTGCTCTCGCCAACCGTGCAGGCTCGTCTCTCAACAAGAAGGCAGGTTTAAGTCTGTCAATGCTGACTATTTCTTTTCTGTCCCCAAAATCAAGCACAAAATGCTTATCACCAGGTTCCAGCACTCTGAATGGTCCATCGTATGGTGGGCGGAAGGTTGGTTTTAAAGCTTCATGCCTAACAAAAACGAATTCAGCGTTTTTTAAAGCTTGGGGGACAAAAACCCGTGGAAAAGAGTGATGTGCCTGTCCGGGGAGAGAGTCCGGTCCGTTGCTGCCTAAAAACCTCGGGGCTGGAAGATGCCCTGGCTCTGGGTTCTCTGGTAAAAATTTACCTGGGAGCCTGAGAGGTTGTGCAAAAACTAATTCTGCTGGGGAGGCGTCTAGATCCTCTTTAGGTGCAGCACGCAACCCCAATAAAACCCAAGGAAGTTTATTTACCCAATTTGTATCCGTTAGTGAGGCTCTGAGGGCGGCCTTAAGAGACCTGTGAAAACGCTCGCATAACCCATTAGCCTGAGGGTGATAAGCGGTGGTGCGGTGAATTGTCGCTCCTAAGCTGCTGGCCGTGGCTGACCAAAGCTCCGAGACAAACTGAGGCCCCCTATCGGACGTGATGTCCGATGGGACGCCGAAACGTGCCACCCAGTTTGTCAAAAAAACGCGAGCGACTTCCTCCGCTGTGGTTGACACCAGAGGGACCGCCTCCGGCCAGCGCGTAGTACAGTCTATCATTGTTAACAGATGTGTGAAACCTGGGGAGGAAGGTAGTAGTCCCACGAGGTCGACATGAACGTGGTCGAACCTTCTAGCAGGGATTCAAAAAGGCTCTAGAGGGGCTTTTGTGTGTTTGTGTATTTTGGCGCACTGACAAGAAATGCAAGTCTTTGCCCATTCTTTTACGTTTTTGCGCAGGCCTGGCCACACAAACTTTTTGGCGACCATTTTAACCGAAGCGCGCACACCTGGGTGCGTGAGGGAGTGAATTGAGTCAAAAATACGGCGGCGCCATGCAGCTGGGACTACCGGGCGAGGTCGGCCGGTTGAGATGTTGCATATTAGGGGGGGCACACCGTCGCGTAAACCCCTTTCCTCCAGCCTTAACCCTGTTGGTCCAGACAGGAGTGCGCGCACGTCCGCGTCACTACTTTGCTCCACTGCCATGGCTGCATAATCTATCCCTACGTGGATTGGGGCTGCGTATGTGTCCGCATTGGCAAAGAGTTCTGTGGCTGAGGTAGTATAATCTGTCTCCTCGCGCTCTGGCGATGTCACAGCGCGAGAGAGGCAGTCTGCTACCACATTAAGTTTGCCTGCCACATGTCGAATGTCTGTGGTGAACTCTGAAATCGCAGCTAGCTGTCTTTGTTGCCTGCCTGACCACGGTTCAGAAATTTTAGCCATCGCAAAGGTGAGCGGTTTGTGGTCTACAAAAGCCGTGAAACGCCGCCCCTCCAACCAGAACTGGAAGTGGCGGATGGATAAATGAAGCGCTAGCAGCTCCCTGTCAAAGGTGCTGTATTTACGCTCAGTTTGGTTTAGCGATTTGCTGAAAAATGCCAAAGGTTGCCAGGTTCCGCCGACGTGTTGTTCTACAACCGCCCCTATGGCCAGGTCTGAAGCGTCTGTGGTTAGCGCAATGCGGGCCGAGGGATCAGGGTGAACCAACAATGTGGCATTAGCTAGGGCACTTTTTACTTCTGCGAAGGCGCGTTCGCGCTCCGGGGTCCATTCGACCGCGTTGGAAGGTTTTTGTTTTCTAAGCGCGTCATATAGGGGCTGCATGAGCTGAGCTGCGCGGGGGAGGAAACGGTTGTAAAAATTAACCATTCCCAAAAATTCTTGCAGCGATTTGACCGTTTGTGGCCGTGGGAAACTTTTTACTGCGTGAACTTTGTCTGGCAGTGGGACTGCCCCCTTCGGTGAAACTCTGTGTCCCAAAAAATCAATTTGTGACACGCCGAATTTGCATTTGGCTGGATTGATTATTAACCCGTGATCTTCTAGTCTCTGAAAAACCATAGTGAGATGCTGTTCGTGTTCCTCCTCAGATGAGCTGGCTACCAGCATATCGTTGAGGTAGACGAACACGAAAGGGAGGTCGCGTAATACTGCATCCATCATCCGCTGAAAGGTTTGAGCGGCGCCTTTGAGGCCAAAAGGCATCCGCAAAAATTCAAAAAGACCGAAGGGGGTTATTACAGCTGTTTTAGGAATGTCTTCCGCTCTAACGGGGACTTGATGATAGCTGCGGACCAGGTCTATTTTTGAAAAAATGCGCGCACCCGCCAGATGTAGTGAAAAATCTTGGATGTGAGGAATAGGGTAGCGGTCATGCGCTGTCGCATTGTTTAATCTGCGGTAATCGCCGCACGGTCTCCAAGAACCGTCGGATTTCGGGACCATGTGAAGCGGTGACGCCCAGGGGCTTTTTGATAGCCTGATAATGCCTAGTTTTTCAAGGGTGGTAAACTCGTCCCGAGCTATGGCGAGCTTGGTCACGTCTAAGCGCCGAGCTTTGGCGAAAACGGATGGGCCCGTTGTGGGAATAAAGTGTTCGACCCCGTGCTTAGCCACTGTAGCTGAGAATTTGGGAATTGTGAGTGCTGGAAATTGGGTGAGGAGTTGATCAAACTTACCTCCTGCTGTAGTGACGCTGGCCTGCACGGGTGGTGGAGAAACTCAAGCTGAGCAGGGAATAGAAGCAAAGGACAATGCATTAACCAAGCGTCTGCTCGCTAGATCGACTAATAACCCATGTGCACACAAAAAGTCTGCGCCCAACAAGTTAAAACTCACCGCCGCTACAACAAATGTCCATCTGTAGTTGCGGCCATGGATGCGGAGGGGCAGGTTCCTTTCGCCAAACGTGTTGATGATGGAGCCGTTGGCTGCCACCGCTCCATTGCCCCGGGGGCCCATGGCCCAGTCTGCTTGGGAGGGCATGATAAAACTCAGTTGAGCTCCCGTGTCGATGAGGAACTGCTTGCCGGTGTGTCCGTCCGTCACATATAGAAGCTTGCTTTTTTCACAGAGAACCGCCGCTGTTAACGGTTCTCGGCTTTGGCGTTTCCCGAATTCGTGAATTTGCAGGGGGGAACGCACTTGTAGGCCTTTTCGGCGAAGCGGTGGTGGTAATAACAGACGTCGCTCCGTCTGTTACGTCTTGGCCGTGTCGCTGTCACGGCGGGCGGATTCTGCTCCGTGGTTTGTGGCTCCCCGTGGCTCCGGACATCTGCGTTGAGGTCTGCGGATGCTGCTGTGGGTGTCTGTTCCTTGCAGGCGTTGACGAGTCGCTGCGCTTCGTGAGCCAGCGTGCGGAAGTCTTGCTGGGTGCTGCATCGCATGTTGGCAAGCATCCCTCTCATGTGTGGCAGCAGCGTACTGAGGAATATAAATTGGAAAAGGAAATTGTCGTTGTCCTCTTCTTTAAGTTGCAGCAAGTCCTCCATGCGGGCCTTGGGTCTGCATCCTCCGTGGCCGTAGGCCGCCAGGATCCTCTCGGCTCTCTCCTCGGCAGAGGGGACGAAATTCGCCATGATGGTCGCTTTCAGTTTTCTGTATTTGTCCTGGGCCGGTGGCCAGTGGATTATGCTCCGCGCACATCTCGAAGTGGCGGCGTCGAGTTTGGCGACGATGTGATAGAACTTTGTATTGTCAGCCGTGATGCCCGCAAGTGCAAACTGGGCTTCAGCTTGCTGAAACCACAAGGAGGGGTCTTCCTGCCAGAAGTCCGGCAGCTTGACGGTGACGGCATTTGTGTGGACCGTCACTGATGTGTCCGCAGGGTGAGAGTGTCTTCCTTCAGCTCTCACAGCGGTGCTGGTGCTCAGTTGAGCCCTCTCTATCACTTCTGCCGTGGGGGAACGTCGTCCATCTGTTCCCCTGTCTGCATGGGCGCCAGCGTCTGCCTGGGTCGCCACAGATGAGTCGATTGCTGGGGAACGCCTCTGGTCCATCCTCGCGTCAGGGTCACCAGTGTAGAAGAGCTCGGAATGACGAGGCGATGTGACTTATAAACCAAAGTTTATTATCAGCTTTGCTCCTCTAACAAGTCTCATCTAGTGCAGCAGCAGAAGAAGTAAGAGAGCGAACACATTCGGCTCTGTGTACTTATACTCACCCACAACAAGAGACATGCATACAAAGCTGACATCCCCCATTAACTTAATTATCCTCCTTTTTCTCCGTACCCCTCCACCTGGCCCTGGGAGGTCAGGGCGACCTATCTGGTCTCCACCGCAGTGCCTCGGATGCTCTTTGATCTTCACTGGCGGTTGAGACCCTTTGTCCTGTTCTGAGGTGTGAAGTCACTTTACATATGTAATCACCAAACATTCTCACATGCTTATACATATGTAGGTTATGGGATATATGATTAATATAGACCACACCAGGTTTCTTTTCAGCACTGTAGCCAGGTTGACAAAGAGTCAGGACTCTGTCAATCCTAGCATTCCCTTAGAGCTTACTAATCAGGACTTTATAAACTTTTTCAATAATAAAATTTCATCCATCAGAGATAAAATCAATCAGATTCTTCCCACAGTTAACTTAAATACTGTAACTACTACAACTCCTTCAATTGATGTCTGTCTTGATGAGTTTACTCCAATTGACCTTTGTGAGTTAGACAAAATAGTTTCCTCATCCAAACCTTCAACTTGTCTTTTAGACCCTATTCCTACCAGGTTATTTAAAGAAGTCTTCCCACTTATTGGTAGCTTTATTCTTCATATAATCAATTCTTCTTTAACTTTAGGCCATGTACTGCAGGCTTTTAAAACGGCTGTAATTAAACCCTTACTCAAAAAGCCAACGCTAGATCTAGGAGCTTTAGCTAACTATAGACCAATCTCTAATCTCCCTTTCATTTCAAAAATCTTAGAAAGAGTTGTTGCTACGCAATTATTTGACCACCTGCAGGGAAATGGTTTACTTGAAGAGTTTCAATCTGGGTTTAGAATCCATCATAGTACTGAAATAGCCTTAGCGAAGGTCACTAACGACCTCCTCATCGCATCTGATAATGGACTGGTTTCTGTACTTGTCCTTTTAGACCTTAGTGCAGCTTTTGATACTATCGATCATAATATTCTACTTGATAGATTAGAACATTATGTTGGACTTAATGGAACTTTGTTGAAGTGGTTTAGATCTTATTTATCTGATAGGTTCCAGTTTGTTCATGTAAATAATGAGTTTTCTTTCAACTTAAAGCTTAGTCATGGAGTTCCACAGGGATCTGTGCTAGGCCCTACTCTTTTTAGTTTATATATGCTTCCGTTAGGCAACATTATTAGAAAGCACTGTATACATTTTTATTGTTATGCAGATGACACACAATTATACCTGTCAATGAAGCCAGATGATAGTAATCAATTAGCCAAGTTAGAAGCCTGTCTTAAGGAAATCAAAGCTTGGATGACTTGTAATTTCCTGATCTTAAATTCAGATAAGACTGAAGTCATTCTTGTTGGTCCAAAAAACCTTAGAAATACCTTTCCAAATCAAACTTTCAGTTTGGATGCTGTTACTCTTTCTCTTAATAGCTCTGTGAGGAACCTTGGAATTATTTTTGATCAAGATCTGTCCTTTAATTCACATATTAAATTTGTTTCTAAGACTGCCTTCTATCATTTGCGTAATATTGCCAAGATTAGGAGCATCTTGTCTCAGAGTGATGCTGAGAAACTGATCCACGCTTTTGTTAGCTCGAGATTAGATTATTGTAATTCTTTATTATCAGGCTGTCCTAAAACATCTTTAAAAAGTCTTCAGCTGATCCAAAATGCTGCAGCAAGAGTTTTAACAGGTACTAGAAAGAGAGATCATATCTCTCCGGTTCTGGCCTCCCTTCATTGGCTTCCCATAGAGTTTAAAATTAAGTTTAAATCCTTCTTCTTACTAACAAAGCTCTAAACAATCAGGCTCCTTTTTATTTAAAAGATCTGATACTACCGTATTATCCTAACAGAGCACTACGCTCCCAAAATGCAGGATTACTTGTAATACCTAGAATCTCCAAAAGTACAATGGGAGGCAGAGCCTTCAGTTATCAAGCTCCTCTCCTGTGGAACCAGCTGCCAATCTGGATTTGGGAGTCAGACTCGATCTCTGTTTTTAAGAATAGGGCTAAAACCTACCTTTTTGATATAGCCTACAATTAGGGAGGGATCATGTGTTTCTGAACC
Organism: Pholidichthys leucotaenia; assembly: GCA_020510985.1. Taxonomy (NCBI): domain Eukaryota; kingdom Metazoa; phylum Chordata; class Actinopteri; order Cichliformes; family Pholidichthyidae; genus Pholidichthys; species Pholidichthys leucotaenia. Next base: position 127,002,999 of record CM035842.1, on the reverse strand, counting down.
CTCCCTTAGTTATGCTGCTAATAGGTTTAGTCAGCCGGGGGACCTCCAGTAATGCACTGGGCCTCACTCCTTTCCTCACTCTCTATGAAATATTTTTTTTGCTGGTCATTAACATTTGTTTGTTCTCTCCCATAGATTGAGTCCCCATCGTGCTGTTTGCTCTCTACATGTCTGTTCTTTTTATCTTCTCTATCCCCTCACCCCCCAGCCAGTCGCAGCAGATGACTGCCCCTTCCTGAGCCTGGTTCTGCTGGAGGTTTCTTCCTGTTAAAAGGGAGTTTTTCCTCTCCACCGTCGCCAAGTGCTTGCTCACAGGGGATCGCCTGATTGCTGGGGTCTTTCTGCAACTGTGGGGGTTCCCCCTACAGTTGATAGTGCTATGAGATGACTGTTGTTGTGAAATGGCGCTATATAAATAAAGTTGAATTGAATTGAATTGAACCTTCCCAGCTCTTCATATCTCGCCTGAACTTATTCCTCCACAATGTACGATTTAGACGTAAGAGTCAAAAATGTTTCTGGGAGAGAAAAACGACATAAAGGCTGTGTGTTTTTTAAGAGAATTGACTGTTTTGAAAATAGTTTGATAATTAGGTGACCAGTATGTTGTGTTATAGTTTAGGCTTGTATTTGTGAGGTATGGGTGGTGGCTCCACCTTCTGGTTCCGCCACCACCCGTGGCTATAAGAGGGCAGCGGGCAGGAGGGGCGGTCTAGTTGCCACCTCTGCTGCCTGACGGCTGCATGTATACTGTGTAGTGCCTCCTAAATAAACGTGTGTTCAGTTCAACACCTGACCTCTTCCTTGGCTCCATATACAGACATAACATTTGACAAAGAGTATAGAAGTGGGTTAAAACAAGGTTTGGAAGTGTGTGGGTTTGAAATTTGGCTGTTTATGGAGCCCCCCCCCAGCAAGCCATTGGTTTCCTGGCTGAGGTGGTGTGCCACTTTCCGTACGTACATGGTGGCACTGAATCTTGGGAAGATGGAGAAGTGGAGGGCACGTGAGTCATTGGTGCACAATCTTGCAGTGGAGGAACAGCGTGTTTTTTTTGTTTCCCCCCCCCCCCTTGTCCTGTCAGGCAGCTAGGCAAGCAGAACAGGGATCTGTCACCCTTATTGTGCCAAATCATATTTACTTTGCCAAGAGGAGCTTATACAGTACCTAACTGTGTATTGTACATTGTTGTAAACTCCTCCAGTAATAACTTTTAAATACTTTATTTTAATTATTTTACCCATGGAAGACCCGACAGGATGGGGAAGAGGGAAAGGAAGTGTATGGAGGGGAAAAGAAAAGGGAGGGGAACAGACAAAAAAACAAACAAATCAACAACTAAAACAAACAAAAGACAAACTGCTTCTTCCATCGACGATGTCTCAACACGAGTCTGGTTTCCACACCTGTTAAAGGAGAGACACTTGTGCGTGTACGCCTGCCTGCATATATATGAGAGCGCACACAAAATAAGTGTGTGCATGTGAGTGGTTTGTCAGGAAAAACATGCGAAGCGGGGGGCCGGTCGCAGCAGCTCTCCCTCCTGGGAACCCCAAGCAGGCAAGGTAGTGCCACCAACCCTGACAGGGCACAATCGTCCGACGGGACTGCCCCCCCCCCCAGCACCAGAGGCCCAGGGCCAGACCCAGACCCCCCCTGGGAGACGAGGCCAGCTGGCCGGGGGCCACAGCCCACAGCCCACTCCCACGGCCCAACCCGCAGCCCGCCCCCCCCCTCCAGGCCAGACAAACTGCCACCCTGGAACAGACCCCTCGGACACCCGCGGTCAGGGCGCAGCCAGCCACCAGAGGCACTAAGGAGAGCAAGTCACCGCCCACCACCCCTCAGGTTATAAAATTAATAAGCAGGTGAAGCGGCAGATAAAATAAAGGCAGCGTTGAGAGGTTTTAAGCAGGTTTATTAAATCATACCGCCGTCACGAAGCTCGCCCAATGGGCGGCTCGGAGGCTCTCCAGCAAAGAGACACAGAGTGTGTGTGTCAACAGCAGTTGCAGAGTGAGAGAATGAGAGATAGATTTACAGAACAGTGCAGCATATATACCCAACTCAGACAATACATCAAAGACATTCACAGCAGTCGATATGGGCATTAGCATATGAGAGGCACAGACAGGACAGGATGCATGAACACAATGCATGAATGGCACATTAGCATCACAGCAGTGAAACAATGCATGAATGACAGATTACATCACAGCATGCAGCGGAAAAAAAACAGAAGTAGCGAGCTGACTGTCCTTAGTCTGTTGTGGGGGTTATTCCAAACCTGCCACACAGGGACCAGAGAGAATTGAATTCTGCCAATTGATTATTTGAGGAGGCTGACAATCTCTCCAGGCTAATATAATCTAACATGCATAACTGCATAAGTTAGTTCTTGATTTCCAATTCATAAGGATAGTTTTCTTTGCGATGCATAAGGCGGTGAGAACCATGTGTGACATCCTTGCATCTATATTTATTTCACTTAAATCACCTAATATGCAAAGTGTGGGTGAGAATGGGACACTATTCCCAAGTCATGCTGACAAGTCCTCACGTCTTCTGCCAGAACTTTTGAACCGGTGCACAGGACCACATGGCATGCATATAGCTATCCGGGATGTTGCTGGTGCAGTAAGAGCAGATATTTGTGTGACTCAGGCCAATTTTCAACATCCTTTGTCCTGTGTAATGAATTCTATGTAGAACTTTATACTGTATAAGTTGTAAGTTAGAGCTTTTAGTCATCTTAAAAGTGTTTAAACATATTTGTGTCCAGAAACTTTCCTCCTTATTGATCGATAGGTCTGTCTCCCATTTTGATATTGGGAGAGATACGGACTCATCCAGTTTTGATAATAGTCCATGTATTTTCGATATCAATTTAGGGGAACGAAGATTTAGGAACTCTGCCACCTTAACTGGTACCTCTAAATCTGTCTGATTAAGATTAAATCTTGCTTTTATTATGGATTTAAGCTGTTGGTATTCAAAATACTTTTTTATCACTGATGTCATACTGTGACACTAGTTCCTGAAATTGGATAAAATTTCCACCTTCAATAAGATGTTCTAAGTTATTTATTCCCTTCTCTTGCCATAGTGGAAATTTTAACATCCTCTTTTGTTGCAAGATATCAGGATTATTCCAAATGGGCGTGAGTTTACAGGGGACAAGTGAAGACCCTGTTATTTTTTTTTTAAATTTCCACCAAGCCGTCACAGAAGAGCTGATATTAATGCTTTTAAAACAGTCATGGCGTTTAATACAGGGACTTATAAAAGGCAAGTCAGAGATATTTAGCGACCCGCGGAGAGCCTGTTCAGCATCTAACCATAGGTTTCCTAGTGGGGTTGATTTTGTCCATTTTGAAACAAACTGCAGTCTACTGGCTAAAAAGTAATTTAAAAAAATTGGTAAATCTAAGCCTCCGCACTCTTTCGCTTGTTGAAGAGTTTTTAAACTAATCCATGATGGTTTATCCTTCCATAAAAATTTACTTATATTTGAGTCTAGAGACTTAAACCAGGCCATTGATGGTTGGGTAGGAATCATTAAGAACAAATAGTTGATTTTAGGAAGGACCATTGTTTTAACGGTTGCGACTCTTCCCATTAGTGAAATAGGTAATGTCCTCCAGTGCGTGAGGTCGTCTTGTATTGTTTTTAAAAGGGGAATGTGATTTAGTCGCAATAACTCTGAGAGCCTGGGGAAATATCTGTTTCTAAATATTTAATATTACCTGATTGTATTGGAATAGTAGATGTATTTGAGAAATTACAATTTATAGGTAGAACTATTGATTTACCCCAGTTAATGGAGTATTCTGATAATGATGAGCATTTATCAGTGAGCAACACTGTCTGAAGAAGAAAGCTTTGTGAGTTTTCAAGGAAAATCAATACATCATCAGCATAAAGACCTATCGTGTGTTCTTTTTCTCCAGTTTGGATACCTCTGACATAAACATTTTGTCGTATTGCGGCTGCTAATGGTTCAATAAAGATGGTAAAAGTGAGGGAGAGAGTGGACTGCCTAGTACATCTCTGGAGATTAAAGCTTCGGGAAGTCTGATCATTTGTTCGGACAGATGCAGCTAGACAGCTATATAATGTTTTAATCCAGTTTATGAAAGATGAACCAAACCCGAACTTGTTTAACACCATAAAAAGAAATTTCCAGTTAACACGGTCAAAGGCTTTCTCTGCATCCAGGGACAAGATTGTAGTTTCTAAGTTATTGATCTTGCCGTAGTCTATTAGATTAAATAGCCTGCGTGTATTATTAGCCAAGTGCCTACCCTTGATGAAACCTGTTTGATCTAGGTGTATAATAAACGGAATTATCCTTTCCAGTCTTTTGGCGAGAGGTTTGCAAATTATTTTAAGATCGACATTCATAAGTGAGATGGAACGGTAGCTGGATGGAAGCGTAGGTTCTTTTCCAGGTTTGAGGAGCAGGATAATAAGATAAGATAAGATAAGCCTTTATAAGTCCCACAATGGGGAAATTCCAGGATTGCAACAGCACAGGGATAGCAACACTCAGAGCAACAATCAGAAGGCAAGAAAAAACAAGAGCAGCTAGTATACATATACATATGTACATATTACTATAAATATAAAAATATAAATATATATATATATATATATACAGTATATATAGACACACAGTGCGGAGCATTGTGGTTGGTGGATGTGCAGCAGAAAGTCTAAGCTCTCTCTCCGCGGATGCGGCGGGCCAGCTGGATGTCTTTGGGCATGATGGTGACCCTCTTGGCATGGATGGCGCACAGGTTGGTGTCCTCGAAGAGACCCACCAGGTAGGCCTTGCTGGCCTCCTGCAGAGCCATGACGGCGGAGCTCTGGAAGCGCAGGTCGGTCTTGAAGTCCTGAGCGATCTCCCTCACCAGGCGCTGGAAGGGCAGCTTACGGATGAGCAGCTCCGTGGATTTCAGGTAGCGACGGATCTCTCTCAGAGCCACGGTACCGGGCCTGTAACGGTGAGGCTTCTTCACTCCGCCGGTGGCCGGAGCGCTTTTTCGAGCAGCCTTGGTGGCCAGCTGCTTCCTGGGGGGCTTTTTCTCCAGTAGATTTACAGGCGGGCTGCTTGGTTCTTGCCATCGCTCTTTATTATTCTGTCTTATATTTCTTGCACGCCGCCTAAACTCCAGCCCGGCACCCGCGTCGTTTTCGCTTCAGTTCCCCGGTATGTTGAGTTTCTCCATTAGCACCGGGTGGCGGTTGAGTGCTAGCTAGCTCTTCCCTGCTGTATCGTCTCCTGCTGTAAACAGAGGCTCCGTCCGCCGACTCGGGAGACCTTTGGGGCGATCTGTGTGTCTGTGATATATATAGAGTGAAAGGTGTGCCGGATCAGAAAGTTATCACCGGATCAGAAAGAAGAAGGAAGATAAAAAGACTCAGAATTCAGCCGCTGTTGCAAAAGGCAGCCAACTCGTGTGGCGCTGGACCCGGAAGGCGCCACATGAGGCACATCATGAGGCACATGATAAAATCAGGGCTAAGTGGATTAGTCAGGTATATCACTCCAGGTGTTCAGCAAAAGCCAGGGGCGTTGCAATTATAATTGGGAGAGGTGTCCCATTCTGCCACCAGTCAACTATCACAGACAAAGAGGGGAGGTAAATTCTGGTTACAGGTGAAATACAGTCCATGCCGGTTACGTTATTAAATATTTATGGTCCAAATTGGGATGATACAGAATTTTTTAGGAAAACATTGAGCCTGATACTGAATATTTCTATCAGTTCTACCACTACTAGGAGGCGACTTTAATATTGTTCTGGACACCTATTTAGGTAGATCATCAACTCAGAGAATAACTGAGTAGATGGCCCCTTTAAAAAAGAAAAAGTCTAATCAGAGATTTTTAACTCCTTGGTTCAACACAGAAACTCGTAGCTTAAAATAGAAGACTCATCAATTAGAAAGAAAATGGCGCTCCACTAAATTAGATAAAATCTATTTAGCTTGGAGAAATCATCTTTTAATTTATAAAAAATCTCTTAGAAAAGCTAGAACAAGTTATTATTCTGCATTAATAGAAGAGAACAAGAATAATCCCAGGTTTCTTTTCAGCACTGTAGCCAGGCTGACAAAGAGTCAGGACTCTGTCAATCCTAGCATTCCCTTAGAGCTTACTAGTCAGGACTTTATGAACTTCTTCAATAATAAAATTTCATCTATCAGAGATAAAATCAGTCAGGTTCTTACCACCATTAACTTAAATACAGTAACTACTACAACTCCTTCAGCTGATACCTGTTTGGATGAGTTTACTCCAGTTGACCTTTTAGAGTTAGATAAAATAATTTCCTTATCCAAGACTTCAACTTGTCTTTTAGACCCTATTCCTACCAGGTTAATTCAAGAAGTCTTCCCATTTACTGGTAGCTCTATTTTTCAAATAATCAATTCTTCATTAACATTAGGCCATGTACCACAGGCTTTTAAAACTGCTGTAATTAAACCCTTACTCAAAAAGCCAACGCTGGATCCAGGAATTTTAGCTAACTATAGACCAATCTCTAATCTGCCTTTCATTTCAAAAATCTTAGAGTTGTTGCTATTGTTTGACAACTATTTGACCACTTGCAGGGAAATTGTTTATTTGAAGAGTTTCGATCTGGGTTTAGAATCCATCATAGTACTGAAACAGCCTTAGTGAAGGTCATTAATGACCTCCTTATTGCATCTGATAATGGACCTCTTTCTGTATTTGTCCTTTTAGACCTTAGTGCAGCTTTTGATACTATCGATCATAATGTTCTACTTGATAGATTAGAACACTATGTGTCATATCCGGCTCTAGGGAGCCGGGCAATCAGAGCCAGGGGCAAGCCAGTGAGTCGTGATATTTTATTCAGGGTAAAGGGGAAGGGATGAGAGCACAGATACTCATGCAGACGTACACTCACAGGTTGCACAGCGCAGAGGTAAGCAGCTCGTACCGGACGTGGGGGTAACAAGACGTACATACTCACAGCGGGATACAAACACAGGAATGCTGCAAGAGAAGTATAAGCTGACACCAGACGAAGGGGCTTCAGCTTAGCAATGTGTTTATGTCGCAGCCCCGAGTCATCGAGGCTGCTCCTATTTATCCTCATTGGCAGCGCCCCAGCTGATGAAGACTAATTGGCCCCAGCCGTCCATAATGCTGCCAGCTGAGACGCTGTTCAATGGGAAGCAGGGATGAGGGAAAACATGGGCTGAGTGCCGAGACGGCATCTCAACCCATGGTGACAGAGCCCCTCCCTCAAGGTCGGGCTCCTGAACGACCAGGAACATCCCAGCCCCCCCCCCCCCCCACCTAGGGTGGGAGGAAGGAAGGCGGACCGGAGGGGAAGAAGCCAAGGGAAGGACAACACCAATGGGGCAATGTAGGGTAGCGGGAAAGAAAAACCCAAATACAATACTGACAAAACAGAATAATTAACCCAGGTACAGATGGGGAGAAGAACTGGGTCAGCACGCCGGTTACATACTACCCAGAGAGTACCAACCATGCGTGACCCAGAGCAAGGAAAAAAGAACCACCAAAAAGGTACAGGGCAAAAAATGCTGAGTACGGTTAAATAAAGGGGAACCTATACACAGCGCTAATTTAAGTACATACACACAGTCACCAAGAAAAGTGAGGGTGACTGGAACAAATGACAATTATAGAGCATGGTGTTACAGAAAACAAGGCACATGACTCTATAATGAACCAACAGGACAAAAAAGAAATACTGAGTGCAGGCAAAGAAAAACCCCCACACACAAATATATAAATACCCAGTCACCTAAAGAAATGAAAGTGACTGGAATAAATGGATAACTGCAGAGCATGGTGTTACGGAAAACAAAACATGAATGAATTTATTTATTTCGGATAGTACATTACAGGTTAAAAGAAACTGTATAATATAACAACAAGGTCAAATTAGACAAAGACTCCTTCTACTATACAATTCCACGTGAGTTATCCGAAATGGGTGATGGCTGAAGCCGCAGCTTATATTGCCCACCCATATTCCATCCAAGAATTCAAAGGAGAAAAAAGAGAAAACAAGACAAGAGCGATTACAATTTAAAACAAGGCTAAGACAAAATATGACTGAGAGAAAAAGAAAACTGAGCTAGTCTAAGTTAAGCGGTTACTATTCAAACACAAATCTAAGACATAGTGTCACAGAGAAAAAAGAAAAACTAAGCTATAACACAACACAGGCTGGAAATGTCAATCCTTATGTGAGTTTACATGTCGTCTTGTAAATATGTTTGGAGTATTTCTTCCTTTAGTTTTTGTTTAAATTGTCCAAGCTTTGTACATGATTTTAATTCAGGTCCAAAATCGTTCCATAATCTGACACCTTGCACTGAAATACAGTGTTGCTTGGTAGTTGTTCTCACTGTAGGCTTTTGAAATATACATGTTCCTCTGAAGTGATATCGTTTCTCCCTTGTTTGGAACAACTTTTGGATATTTGCGGGCAGTGATAGATTCTTCACTTTGAACATTATTATTGCGGTAATATAACTATAACGGTAACATAACTCTACAATACAAAAAACGAGGCTAAAAACATGGCACAAAAAGTAAAATGCTGAGCATGAGCGATGGAAAACACAGCACTAAAAAAACGAATCCACCAACAGGACAAAACATTATACCCGAGTGACCTTAATAACAAAAGAAAAAGTGACACCCGAGGTGCATGGCAGGCAGGGTCCAAAAATGGCCGAGATGGCTCCGGAGATCTCCCCGCCCATTGTCCAGCTGGCGAATCAGGGGAAGAGAAGTGTTCGGACGGCGAACTCTGGACCCAGATCCCAGGAATCCAGTCCACCGGCAGCCGAACCAGGCTGCCCAGAGGGAAACACAGACTAGTGGGGGGAACCAGATCACCGAACCGAAAGTTCTGTGGGTCGGGTCGTCGACCCGCATCACTCAACCACCAGGACCGTTGAGACGGGCGAAGGATCAGAGCGGATCCCGGTGGAAGAGGCTCAGGGGAGAGCCGATGACGAGGGCGGCGGGCGTTAGGCCGCAGGAAAACGGCCACCTCCTCACCGGACCTGGACAATACTGGGGCAGCACCCACGTCGGACCCCGATCGGGCCTCAGGCGAACCCACGTTGAATACTGCACCAGAACCGACCTCCAACGTTGAACCCGGACCCTCCAGCACCACGAGGAACAGCAAGTCCTTGCCGGTGACCCTGGAAGAAGGCTCAGAAGAGAAAACAGAACCGGGATCAGGATCACCGGCAGCGCCAGAACCCGGCGAGACGAGCTCAGACGCAGCGGACGGCTGCACCCGGCTCGTCTCCCCTGGAGATAGGTTGAAGTGCTCGGGGATAAAAAGAGAAAAGAAAGGAGAGCACTCGCCTGATCTCGGGTTCTGACGCCGTCCAGGACTGCGAAGATCCAGGATCCGTCGTCAGGAGGTCGTTGTCAGGCTCCCATCTAGCCGCGTCGGGCCCCGCAGCCAGCACGATGGTCAGCGCAGCTTGAGATCCCTCCAGCTCAGGTAACCCCGCCGACGATCCACTCGGCGTGAAGCCAGAAGAATCTCGTCCCGCCGGACCGAACCGCTCCTCCGTGGAGACCCGGGGACGCTCAGTCGTCGGCGTAGACTCCACGCAGCAGTCAGTCCCCCTCCTCCGTCCGCAATGTAGCTGCGGAACCACAGGCCCTCTCCATATCCCACCACGTTGACCCGGAGCCGGGGACCGCTCGGCGGAGAGAGACACAGAGGATGCGGGATTAGGCATACAGGTTACAGCAGGTGGAGAGAGTTCAGGGAGCTGCGAACCCTGAACTTCTCCTCCAGGGATGTGACAGAGCAAATCATTAAGCAGGTGTGAAAACACAATGACTTGCCTGCCCCCTGGAGGTTGAGCATCGCCTGCTGTAGTGGAATCTGCTTCTTCCTCTCCCCGCCCGGCGATAACGGAGGACCCCCCGGGAATTCGTCTGAGGGTCGCTCGCGTTGTCTCCAGCAGAGAGCTCACCAGGCCGGGATTCCAGGCACACACAGCGGTCAGGAAGCGCGTCGAGGAGGAGGGGGAAACAGCCGGGGTGAGCCAGCCCGAATGTCCAGGAATGACAGCGGGGGAACGAGGCTCAGGGGACGAGGCTGTAGAATCTCCACACTGACGAGGCGAAGGGATGATAGCTGCGTGGGAGGAACGGTCCTGACGATGACCCAGAACTGGATCCGGACGAGGTTCGTGCAGAGGTGACTCGGCGATGTGATGACGACTACTCCCAGGGGACGAAGCGAGGGGGAAACCGAGGATTCGCCGCTCCAGATCGGAGATCGAGACGAGGAAGGCGTCGAGCACGGGAAAGCTTCGTAGCCCTGAAGTCCTCACCATCAATCTCACTGCCGCCGCCACATGCCTGAAGGTGGTGACAGGAAACACAGTAGAGCTCGCGACAGCCACTCGACCCCGGACATAACTGCTGTCAGCTGCGGCTCCTTGAAGGGAATCCCGAGTGACGTGGCGCAGGTCGGGGGAAGTCCTCTGGTTGGCGCGAACTCCCGGACTGGAATAGCGGCAGAAACGGGACTCCGAAGCGGGGAAAGACGTCGCCCACTTCGACTCCCTGCCGGGATTTCCATCCACCCCGTGGAGCTTCTCTCGCTGTGTACCTGCAGCGTCTATCCTGGCACTGTCCTCCAGATGGTACAGAGAGTGAGGGTGACAGTCCAGGAGTTCCTCAGCACGGCCCGGATGCCAGCGTCTCGCGTTGGAGGCGTCATGCAGGGTGAAGAACGTCCCGTCGACAGCCTCCGAGATGGACCTCAGCTCGTCGCCCTGGCGCCGGAAGTGACTCCTGGGAAACGGCATGCTAGCAGCGCTGACACCCGGACAGAAAGGTACATTTCCACGGCGACTCACGGCCGCCGGTAACTCTTCTGGCTGCGACATACTGTCATATCCGGCTCTAGGGAGCCGGGCAATCAGAGCCAGGGGCAAGCCAGTGAGTCGTGATATTTTATTCAGGGTAAAGGGGAAGGGATGAGAGCACAGATACTCATGCAGACGTACACTCACAGGTTGCACAGCGCAGAGGTAAGCAGCTCGTACCGGACGTGGGGGTAACAAGACGTACATACTCACAGCGGGATACAAACACAGGAATGCTGCAAGAGGAGTATAAGCTGACACCAGACGAAGGGGCTTCAGCTTAGCAATGTGTTTATGTCGCAGCCCCGAGTCATCGAGGCTGCTCCTATTTATCCTCATTGGCAGCGCCCCAGCTGATGAAGACTAATTGGCCCCAGCCGTCCATAATGCTGCCAGCTGAGACGCTGCTCAATGGGAAGCAGGGATGAGGGAAAACATGGGCTGAGTGCCGAGACGGCATCTCAACCCATGGTGACACTATGTTGGACTTAACAGAACTTCGTTGCAGTGGTTTAGATCTTATCTGATAGGTTCCAGTTTGTTCATGTGAATGAGTTTTCTTCCAACTCAAAGCTCAGTCATGGCGTTCCTCAGGGATATGTATTAGGCCCTATTCTTTTTAGTTTATATATGCTTCCGTTAGGCAACATTATTAGAAGGCACTGTACACATTTTCATTGTTATGCAGATGACACACAATTATAGCTGTCAATGAAGCCAGATGATAGTAATTAGCCAAATTAAATGTCTGTCTTAAAAGGAACTCCGATTATATTTGCATGTTAGCTCTACATGCTTTATTTTGATGTTAGTAACATAACTATAATATAATTTTTTTGAAAATAATTCCCAGTTTTATATATTTTTAAAAAATTTTATTACAATGTAAATCGCCATTTTTGTTTACGTCGCAATGCATTCTGGGTAGTGACGTAGAATGGTTGCAGCCGTTTTTTCTGTCTTATACAAGCCAAAAAGTGAAGCTACGAACTACTGCCATTTGTCAGTGAAAATGCCACATTGTGCGGCTTTTGGATGTAATTTCCAATCAAAGGGAAATAAAGAGAGCGGGGTAAGCCTCCATAGCTTTCCTAAAGAGGGAAAGTTGAGGAAAAAGTGGGGCGGCAGTGGCTCAGGAGGTAGAGCAGGTCGTCTAATAACCCGATGGCTGGCGGTTCGAGTCCCGCTCTCCCCAGATATCCTGCCATTGTGTCCCTGGGCAAGACACTTCACTCGCATTGCCTCCAGTGCCCATAACACTGGGTATGAATGTGTAAAAATGTTTAAATGTTCGGTGGTGGCCGGAGAGGCCGTTGGCGTGGATTGGCCGCCACGTTTCCGTCACTCTTTGAGTGTCTATGATAAAGCACTATATCGCTCAAAGCACACGCTTGAGCGCACGCTTGAGCGTGCGCTTTGAGCGCTTTGAGTGTCTATGATAAAGCGCTATATAAATCTGATGCATTATTATTATTATTATTAAAAGTGGGAGGATGCGGTTGGAAGAGTCCAACTTCCCAAAGACCCGCAGCTGTGCTCTCATCACTTTAGCCCTGAGGATTTTGAGGATTTTCGTCAACCCCAGCTCATGAAAGAGCTCACAGGTGTGTCTGGCTACAAACGACGGCTTAATGTAAACGACATCAAAGCTTTGATGTGCTGTGATACAGGACAGATCTATAAAGCAGGCATGCATCCTGTTATACCACTTTAACAAGTGACTGAACAAGATACATTTATAGCATCAGGTACCATGGACAGTGGCAGAAATGAAGTGGAGCTCTTTGTAACAGATGCTCACAAAAACACCATCCAACATGACCAGCTCTAGCTTCCTCGCGGCTGCTGTCTTCATTCTCAAGTCCATTTTCACTTTGTGTGTCTTCGTCATTGTCTTTATTGCTTTGGCTTCGCACTGGTTCGAACTGAAAAGGCTGTTTACAGACCGCTGCTGATACCGGCCACAACCAATCTACATCACTACCCAGAATGCATTGCGACGTAAACAAAAATGGCGATTTACATCATAATAAAGTTTTTTAAAAATATATAAAACTGGGAATTATTTTCAAAAAAAATATATTATAGTTGTGTTACTAACATCAAAATAAAGCATATAGTGTAGAAGAGCTGGAAATAACGAGGCGGTTTTGTATCACAAAAGCAGAGTCTTTAATGAACAACTCTTCTATCTTGTCTCATCATGCTGCAGAGCTTGGCAGAAGGTAAAGAGGAAGAATTCTGCCCAGCTCGCTGGTTAAATACAGGCACACATCCAAGACATGCATAACACAAGCTGAAATCCCCCGTTATCTAAATCCCCATTAGTCCTGTTAACTCCTCCCTCCGTCTTGGGAGGTGATGGGAAAACCTCTCCTCGCCTAAGGGGGTGAAGGTGTCAAGTCTGTTGCCATGGCGTCCTGTGACGCCATTGGTCTTCACACGGCGGTGAGATTCCTTTGTCCTTTCAGAGGTGTGAAATTCCTTTGCATATGTTGCCCCACACATTTCCACATGCTCCAACGTATGCAGGTATGGAATATATGAGTAATATATACCACAGGCCCCCCAAACAACTAGGAAAGGACACAGAAAGATTCACAGTCTAGGGTAATTACTAAGACATACTACGTGTTACAGCTGTTGTCACAGAAGAAACTTCCAAGCAGCCATGCTCCTAAGAGAGTTCAGTAAAAATATAACAGCATAGTATAATCATAAGTCAGTCCTAAACTGTTGCGGCACAATTAGCGAAAAATTGCAGAGTGGTGTAATCAGTCCTTGTGCAGTCTGGGTTTCAATCTTCTCCCAAAGCTGCTGTAGGCTGGTTTAGGCGTCCTGCTGGGACCTTGTTGTGAGGACTCTGCAGTGTGGGAAGGAGAGAGATTATCTGTTCCCTGCCTGGGGGCTGAGACTTTTTCCTTGGGGGGTCTACCTCGCCGAGGTGCTCGCGCCAACTGTGCAGGTTCGTCTCTCAACAAGAAGGCAGGTTTGAGTCTGTCAATGCTGACCGTTTCATTTCTATCCCCATAATCAAGCACAAAGTGTTTGTCACCATTTTCCAGCACTCTGAACGGGCCATCGTATACTGGGCGTAACGTTGGTTTAAGGGCTTCATGCTTAACAAAAACAAACTCGGCGTTTTTTAAAGTTTGAGGAACAAAAACTCGCGGAAAGGAGTGATGAGCTGGACCGTGTAGAGAGTCCGGTCTGTTACTGCCTAAAAACCTTGGGACTGGGAGGTGCCCTGGTTCCGGGTTTTCTGGTAAAAATTCACCTGGTAGTCTAATAGGCTGAGCAAAGACTAATTCTGCAGGGGAAGCGTCTAAATCCTCTTTAGGTGCCGCACGCAACCCCAATAAAACCCAGGGAAGTTTATTTACCCAATTTGTGTCTGTTAATGAGGCTCTGAGGGCGGCCTTTAAGGACCTGTGAAAACGCTCGCATAACCCATTAGCCTGAGGGTGATAAGCGGTGGTACGGTGAATTGTTGCCCCTAAACTGTTGGACATGGCTGACCAGAGCTCTGAGACAAATTGAGGCCCCCTATCTGACGTGATGTCTGATGGGACGTTGAAACATGCCACCCAATTTGTTAGAAAAAAGCGAGCGACTTCCTCCGCTGTAGTTGCCGCTAGAGGGACTGCCTCTGGCCAGCGCGTGGTGTGGTCTATCATTGTTAGCAGGTGTGTGAAACCCAGGGAGGAAGGCAGCGGCCCCATGAGGTCGACATGAATGTGGTCGAACCTTCTAGCAGGGATGGGAAAAGGCTCCAGAGGGGCTTTTGTGTGTTTGTGTACTTTGGCGCACTGACAAGGAATGCAAGTTTTTGCCCATTCTTTTACGTTTTTGCGCAGGCCTGGCCACACAAACTTTTCGGCAACCATTTTGACCGAGGCACGCACACCTGGGTGCGCGAGGGAGTGAATTGCGTCGAAAATACGGCGGCGCCAAGCAGCCAGTACTAACGGGCGAGGTCGGCCGGTTGAAACATCACATATTAGGGGGGGCACGCCGTCGCGCAACCCTTTTTCCTCCAGCCTTAACCCTGTTGGTCCAAACAGGAGCGCGCGCACGTCCGCATCACTACCTTGTTCTTCCGCCATGGCTGCATAATCTATCCCTTCATGGATAGGTTCTGCATATGTGTTTGCGTTAGAGAAAAGCTCAGCTGCTGAAGCAGTGTAATCTGTCTCCTCGTGCTCTGGCGGTGCCACAGCGCGAAAGAGACAGTCCGCTACTACGTTAAGTTTGCCCGCTACATGTCGAATGTCTGTGGTGAACTCTGAAATCGCAGCTAGCTGTCTTTGTTGTCTGCCCGACCAAGGTTCTGAAATTTTAGCCATAGCAAAAGTGAACGGTTTATGGTCCACAAAAGCCGTGAAACTCCGCCCTTCTAACCAAAACTGGAAGTGGCGGATGGATAAATGGAGCACCAGCAGCTCCCTGTCAAAAGTGCTGTACTTGCGTTCCGTCGGGTTTAGCGATTTGCTAAAAAATGCTAAAGGTTGCCAGACCCCCTTGACAAGTTGTTCTACAACTGCCCCTATGGCCAAGTCTGAAGCATCTGTGGTTTGAGCAATGCGGGCCGAGGGATCTGGATGGACTAACATTGTGGCGTTAGCTAGGGTGTTTTTAACTTCCGCAAAAGCGCGTTCGCGTTCCGGGGTCCATTCGACCGCATTGGAAGCTCTCTTTTTTTTGAGCGCGTCATACAGGGGCTGCATGAGCTGAGCTGCATGAGGGAGGAAACGGTTGTAAAAATTAACCATCCCCAAAAATTCCTGTAGCGATTTGACCGTTTGGGGCCGTGGAAAACCTTCTATCGCATGAATTTTGTCTGGAAGCGGAACTGCCCCTTTCGGGGAGACTCTGTGTCCCAAAAAATCAATTTGCGATACGCCGAATTTGCATTTGGCTGGATTAATTATTAATCCGTGCTCTTCTAGCCTCTGAAAAACGGCAGTGAGATGCTGCTCGTGCTCTTCCTCCGATGAGCTGGCTAC
This sequence comes from Pholidichthys leucotaenia, assembly GCA_020510985.1. Classification (NCBI taxonomy): domain Eukaryota; kingdom Metazoa; phylum Chordata; class Actinopteri; order Cichliformes; family Pholidichthyidae; genus Pholidichthys; species Pholidichthys leucotaenia. The sequence continues at coordinate 126,987,064 of CM035842.1, read as the reverse complement.
CAGCATGTCGTTGAGGTAGACGAAAACAAAGGGGAGGTCGCGTAAGACTGCGTCCATCATACGCTGAAAAGTCTGAGCAGCACCTTTGAGGCCGAAAGGCATTCGCAGGAATTCAAAAAGGCCGAAAGGGGTTATAACCACTGTTTTAGGAATGTCTTCAGCTTGGACTGGAACTTGGTGATAACCGCGGACTAAGTCTATTTTTGAAAAAATGCGCGCACCCGCTAAATGTAGTGAAAAGTCCTGTATGTGAGGAATGGGGTAGTGGTCATGCGCTGTAGCGTTGTTTAATCTGCGGTAATCTCCGCACGGTCTCCAAGAACCGTCGGATTTCGGAACCATGTGAAGTGGTGAAGCCCAAGGGCTCTTTGAACGTCGGACAATGCCTAATTTTTCAAGAGCTGCAAATTCGTCCCTTGCTATGTTGAGCTTGGCCGCGTCTAAGCGGCGAGCTTTGGCAAAAACGGGAGGTCCCGTTGTTGGAATGAAGTGTTTAACCTCGTGTTTGGCTACAGTGGCTGAGAATTTTGGGGTTGTGAGTGCTGGAAATTGGGTGAGGAGTTGCTCAAACTTACCTCCTGCCGTGGTGACGTTGGCCTGCACAGGTGGTGGAGAGACTCGAGCTGAGCAAGGAATAGAAGCAAAAGACAGTGCATTAACCAGGCGCCTATTTGCTAGATCAACTAATAACCCGTGTGCACACAGAAAATCTGCGCCTAACAAGTTAAAACTCACTGCCGCTACAACAAATGTCCATCTGTAGCTGCGGCCGTGAATGAGGAGATGCAGGCTCTTTTCCCCGAACGTGTCGATGTCAGAACCGTTGGCTGCCACTGCTCCATTGCCCCGGGTGCCCATGGCTCGATCTGCGTGGGAGGGCATGACGAAACTCAGCTGGGCTCCTGTGTTGATGAGGAACTGCTTGCCTGTGTGTCCATCTGTCACGTATAACAGCTTATTTTTCTCGCCGAGAACCGCTGCCGTTAACGGCCCTCGGCTTTGGCGTTTCCCGACATCGTAAACTTGCAGAGGGGGAACACATTTCCGGGTTTTCTCGGCAAAGCGGGGGTGATAATAACAGACGTCATTCTGTTTGTTGCGCTTGGGCCGCGCTGCTGTCACCGTGGGTTGAGCCTGCTCCGTGGTTTGTGACTCTCCAAGGTTCGGGGCGTCAGTTTTGAGGTCTGCGGATGCCGCTGTGGGTGTCCAATCTCTGCAGGCGTTGACGAGTCGATAAGCCTCGTTGGCCAGCGTGCGGAAGTCCTGATGATTGTTGCACTTCATACTGGCGAGTGTCCCTCTCATGTGTGGTGGTAGCGTGCTGAGGAAAATAAATTGAAAGAGGAAATTGTCATTGTCCTCCTCCTTGAGCTGCAGTAAATCCTCCATGAGGGTCTTTGGATTGCTCCCTCTGTGGCCGTAGACTGCCAGGATTTTTTCGGCTCTTTCTTCCGCCGACGGGACGTAATTCGCCACGATGGTCGCCTTGAGTGTCTCATACTTGTCCCGGGCCGGTGGTCGCTGGATCAAGCTTCGCACACACCTCGAAGTGGCGGAGTCGAGTTTGGAGACGATATGGTAGAACTTAGTATCGTCTGCCGTGATGCCCGCCAGTATGAACTGGGCTTCGGCTTGGAGAAACCAAGAGGCCGGGTCTTCTCGCCAGAAATCTGGCAGTTTAACAGCGACGGCGTTTGTGCACATCATTACTGTTGTGCCCGCCGGGTGAGAGTGCCTTGCCTCGGCTCTCACGGCGGTGCTGGAGCTCGGTTGAGCTCTCTCGGTACCCTCTGCCGGGGGGAACAGCTGTCTGCTTGTTCCCTCGTCTGCGTTGTCGCTGGCGTAAGTCAGATTCGCCGCGGATGAGTCGCTTGAAGAACGCCTCAGGTCCATACTCGCGTCAAGGTCACCAGTGTAGAAGAGCTGGAAATAACGAGGTGGTTTTGTATCACAAAAGCAGAGTCTTTAATGAACAACTCTTCTATCTTGTCTCATCATGCTGCAGAGCTTGGCAGAAGGCAAAGAGGAAGAATTCTGCCCAGCTCGCTGGTTAAATACAGGCACACATCCAAGACATGCAAAACACAAGCTGAAATCCCCCGTTATCTAAATCCCCATTAGTCCTGTTAACTCCTCCCTCCGTCTTGGGAGGTGATGGGAAAACCTCTCCTCGCCTAAGGGGGTGAAGGTGTCAAGTCTGTTGCCATGGCGTCCTGTGACGCCATTGGTCTTCACACGGCGGTGAGATTCCTTTGTCCTTTCAGAGGTGTGAAATTCCTTTGCATATGTTGCCCCACACATTTCCACATGCTCCAACGTATGCAGGTATGGAATATATGAGTAATATACAGTATACCACAATAGAGCTAACATGCCAATATAATTGGAGTTCCTTTAAAGGAAATCAAAGCTTGGATGACTTGTAATTTCCTGATCTTAAATTCAGATAAGACCAAATTCATTCTATTTGGTCCAAAAAACCTTAGAAACACCTTTCCAAATCATACTTAGTTTGGATGCAGTTACTCTCTCTCTGAATAGTTCTGTGAGGAACCTTGGAGTTATTTTTGATCAAGATCTGTTTTTCAATTCACATATTAAATTTGTTTCTATGACTGCCTTCTATCATTTGCATAATATTGCCAAGATTAGGAGCATCTTGTCTCAGAGTGATGCTGAGAAACTGATCCACGCTTTTGTTAGCTCTAGATTAGATTATTGTAACTCTTTATTATCAGGTTGTCCTTAAACATCTTCAAAAAGTTTTCAGCTGATCCAAAATGCTGCAGCAAGAGTTTTAACAGGTACTAGAAAGAGAGATCATATCTCTCCGGTTCTGGCCTCCCTTCATTGGCTTCCCATAGAGTTTAGAAGTGAGTTTAAAATCCTTCTTCTTACTTACAAAGCTCTAAACTATCAGGCCCCTTTTTATTTAAAAGATCTGATACTTCCCTATTATCCTAACAGAGCATCCATCCATCTTCTTCTGATTAATCCTTTTCAGGTCGCGGGGGGGGGGGGGGGGGGCGGGGCTGGAGCCTATCCCAGCATCTTTGGGCGAGAGGCAGGGTACACCCTGGACAGATTGCCAGTTCATCGCAGGGCCAATACAGTGAGACAGACAACCATTCAATCTCACAGTCATACCTAAGGACAATTTAGAATCCCCAGTTTTGATGCCAATTAACCTAACTTGCATGTTTTTGGCATGCGGGAGGAAACCGGACCAATCCCGGAGTAAACCCATGCAGACACGGGGAGAACATGCAAACTTCACACAGTTCATCACAGATGGTCTCTGGAGAATGTGGTCCCAGGCTCGGTAGATCCGACAGATCTGCTGAGCTGGCCCCGCCTACGAAAATCAGCTGATAAATGTCACCTGGCAGCAATCAGCTGACTCTTCTGACGAAGGCTGCAGTGCAGTTGAAACATGTAAAGAAGGTAAAGACATCTTTCTATTTTATTTTTTGTCTTTTATATGAACAAAAGATAAATAAAAAAAATCCACACAGATCACTGTTGGTCAGGGGCTGGGGTCAAACCCAGGATCCCCTGGCCAAGGGTGAGTTGCTGTGCTGCCACAGTGCTAACCACTCCGCCACCACGCTGCCCTAACAGAGCACTACGCTCCCAAAATGCAGGATTACTTGTAATACCTAGAATCTCCAAACATACAATGGGAGGCAGAGCCTTCAGTTATCAAGCTCCTCTCCTGTGGAACCAGCTGCCAATCTGGATTCGGAAGTCAGACTCGATCTCTGTTTTTAAGAATAGGATTTAAACCTAAGGTGGGGCCCCTTTACCGGGACCCCACCCTGGAGCCAGGCCTGGGGGAGGGGCTCGAAGGCTAGCATCTGGTGGCCGGGTTTCCACCCATGGGACCCGGCCGGGCTCAGCCCGAAGGAGTTACATGGGTCCGCCCTCCAGTGGGCTCACCACCTGCAGGAGGGATCATGGGGGTCCGGTGATATGTGGATTAGGTGGCGGTCAAAGGCGGAGACCTTGGCGGACTGATCCCAAGCTTTCTAAACTGGCTTTTGGTACGTGGAATGTCACCTCTCTGGTGGGGAAGGAGCCTGAGCTGGTGTACGAGGTTGAGAGATACCGGCTAGATATAGTCGGCCTCACCTCAACACACAGCTCTGGTTCCGGAACCAGTCTCCTGGAGAGGGGCTGGAGCTTGGCCTTTTCTGGAGTTGCCCCGGGTGAGAGGCGACAAGCAGGGGTGGGTATTCTTGTATCCCCCCACCTTGCTGCCTCTATATTGGAGTTTTCCCCGGTGGACGAAAGGGTTGCTTCCCTGTGCCTTTGGGTTGGGAAACGGGTCCTGACCATCATTTGTGCCTATGCACCAAATGATGTTTCAGAGTACCCACCCTTTTTGGAGTCTGTGACTGGGGTGCTGGAGGGTGCTCCTCTCGGAGACTCCATTGTCCTACTGGGAGACTTCAATGCGCACATGGGCAACAACAGTGAAACCTGGAGGGGGGTGATTGGGAGGAATGGCCTGCCCGATCTGAACCCAAGTGGTGTTCAGTTATTGGACTTCTGTGCTAACCACAGTTTGTCCATAACAGACACCATGATCAAGCATAAGGGTGTCCATATGTGCACCTGGCACCAGGACACCCTAGGTCGCAGGTCGATGATCAATTTTGTTATCGTGTCATCAGACCTGCGACCGTATGTCTTGGACACCCGGGTAAAGAGAGGTGCAGAGCTGTCAACTGATCACCACCTGGTGGTGAGTTGAATCCGATGGCAGGGGAGGAAGCCATTCAGACCTGGTAGACCCAAACGTATAGTGAGGGTGTGCTGGGAACGTCTGGCTGAGGCCCCTGTCCGGGAGGTCTTCAACTCCCACCTCTGGAAGAACTTTAACCACATTCCGAGGGAGTCTGGAGACATGGAGTCTGAATGGGCCATGTTCTCCACCTCTGTTGAAGCGGCGGCTCAGAGCTGCGGCCACAAGGTGGTCGGTGCATCTCGTGGTGGCAACCCCCGAACCAAGTGGTGGACACCAGTGGTGAGGGGGGCCATTAAGCTGAAAAAGGAGTCCTATCAAGCTTGGTTGGCTTGTGGGTCTCCTGAAGCAGCTGAGGTGTACCGGCAGGCCAAGCGGAATGCAGCTCGGGTGGTTGCTGAAGCAAAAACCCGGGTATGAGAGGAGTTCGGTGAGGCCATGGAACAAGACTTTCAGTCAGCCTCGAAGAAATTCTGGCAAACTGTCCGGCGGCTCAGGAGGGGAAAGCAGCTCCCTGTCCACACTGTGTATGGTGCGGATGGGGCACTGTTGACTTCGACTGGGGATATCGTCGGGCGGTGGAAGTAATACTTCGAGGATCTCCTGAATCCCACTGATACGTCTTCCACAGAGGAAGCAGGATTTGGGGACGAGGGGGATGACTCGCCTATCACAGGGGCTGAGGTCGCCAAGGTGGTTAAAAATCTCCTTGGTGGCCGGGCCCCGGGGGTGGACGAGATTCGCCCTGAGTACCTCAAGGCCCTGGATGTTGTAGGGCTGTCATGGTTGACACGCCTCTGCAACATTGCGTGGAGGTCGGGGGCAATGCCTTTGGCATGGCAAACCGGGGTGGTGGTTCCTCTCTTCAAAAAAGGGGACTGGAGGGTGTGCTCCAACTTTAGAAGGATCACACTCCTCAGCCTCCCTGGGAAGGTCTATGCCAAGGTACTGGAGAGGACAGCCCGGCCGTTGGTCGAACCTCGGATTCAGGAGGAGCAATGTAGTTTTCATCCTGGCCATTGCACATCGGACCAGCTCTTTACCCTCTCGAGAATTTTCGAGGGCTCGTGGGAGTTTGCCCAACCAGTTTACATGTGTTTTGTGGACTTGGAGAAGGCATTTGACCGCGTCCCTCGTGGTTTTTTGTGGGGGGTGCTTCAGGAATATGGGGTATCGGGCTTGCTGTTACGAGCTATTCAGTCTCTGTACAACCGTTGTGAGATTTTGGTTCGTATTGCCAACACTTGATCGGAGTCATTCCCAGTGAGAGTTGGACTCCGCCAGAGCTGCCCATTGTCACTGATCCTGTTCATAATTTTTATGGACAGGATTTCTAGGTGCAACCATGGAATGGAGGGTGTCATGCTTGGTGACCACGGGGTTTCTCATCTTTGTTGTTTGCAGATGATGTTGTCCTGTTGGCTTCATCCAGTAGGTGACGGTTTGCCGCTGAGTGTGAAGCGGCTGGGATGAAAATCAACACCTCCAAGTCCGAGTCCATGGTCCTTAGCCGGAAAAAGGTGGATTGTCCTCTCTGGGTTGGGGACAGGCTCCTGCCCCAAGTGGAGGAGTTTAAGTGTCTTGGGGTCTTGTTCACGAGTGAGGGGAGAATGGAGCGAGAGATTGACAGACGGACTGAAGCAGCATCTGCAGTGATGCGGACGTTGTACCGGTCTGTTGTGGTGAAGAGGGAGCTTAGTTCTAAGGCAAAGCTGTCAATCTACATTCCTACTCTCACCTATGGTCACGAGCTTTGGGTAATGACCGAAAGAACAAGATCGCGGATACAAGCGGCTGAAATGAGCTTTCTCCGTATGATTGCTGGACTCACCCTCAGAGATAGGGTGAGGAGCTCAGTCATCCAGGAGAGGCTCAGAGTAGAACCACTGCTCCTCCACATTGAAAGGAGTCAGTTGAGGTGGTATGGGCATCTGATTAGGATGCCTCCTGGACGCCTCCCACTTGAGGTGTTTCAGGCATGTCCCACTGGGAGGAGACCCCGGGGCAGACCCAGGACTCGGTGGAGAGACTATGTCTCCCAGCTGGTCTGGGAATGCCTTGGTATCCTCTCTGAAGAGCTGGAGCAGGTGGCTGGGGAGAGGGAAGTCTGGGCTTCTCTGCTTGAACTGCTGCCTCCGCGACCCAGACCTCCGGAAAAGCGGTAGAAGGTGGATGGATGGATTAAAACCTTCCTTTTTGGTATAGTCTATAATTAGGGAGGGATCATGTGCCTCTGAACCCTCCCTTAGCTATGCTGCTAATAGGTTTAGACAGCCGGGGGACCTCCAATAATGCACTAGGCTTCACTCCTTTCTTCACTCTCATTGAAATATTTTTGCTGGTCATTAACATCTGTTTGTTCTCTCTCATAGATTGAGTCCTCATCATGCTGTTTGCTCTCTACATGTTTGTTCTTTTCATCTTCTCTATCCCCTCACCCCCCAGCCAGTCACAGCAGATGACTGCCTCTCCCTGAGCCTGGTTCTGCTGGAGGTTTCTTCCTGTTAAAAGGGAGTTTTTCCTCTCCACCATCGCCAAGCACTTGCTCACAGGAGATCACCTGATTGCTGGGGTTTTTCTGCAACTGTGGGGGTTTCCCCTACAGTTGAAAGTGCTATGAGATGACTGTTTGTTGTGAAATGGCGCTATATAAATAAAGTTGAATTGAATTAACTCCTTCTAATGCCTCCAACTTTCTGAGATCATATATTACCAACACAAATTTATTTGATATTTGGAGAATATTCAATGCCACAGGCAGGGAGTATTCATTCCACTCTCGAGTCCATAATGTTTTTCCAGAATAGACTGCTTTCTATTGGATGGCAAACTTTTACCTGGTGTTCATAACGCTAAATACCACAATATTATTATTTCAGACCATTGTCCTGTGTCGTTCTCACTTAGGCTGCTTGAAGTGGCGGGGACACGTAGATCCTGGAGGTTTGTGTCATATCCGGCTCTAGGGAGCCGGGCAATCAGAGCCAGGGACAAGCCAGTGAGTCGAGATGTTTTATTCTGGGTAAGGGATAAGGGATGAGGAGAGCACAGACACTCATACAGACGTACATTCTCAGGCTGCACAGCGCAGGGGTAGGTAGCTCGTACCGGACATGGGGGTAACAAGACGTGCATACTCACAGCGGGATACAAACACCGGAATGCTGCAAGAGGAGTTGAGGCTGACACCAGACGAAGGGGCTTCAGCCTAGCAGTGCTTATGTCGCAGCCCCGAATGATCGAAGCTGCTCCTCTTTATACTCATTAACAGCGCCCCAGCTGATGAGGATTAATTGGCCCCAGCTGTCCCGTGACACTGACAGCTGGGAACCAGCTGAGGCACTGCCCAATGAGAGGCAGGGATAAAAGGAGCATGGGCTGAGCGCCGAGCCGGCGTCTCACCCCATGGTGACAGAGCCTCCCCCTCACGGTCGGGCTCCCGAACGACCAGGAACATCCCAGCCCCCCCCCCCCTCCCCACCTAGGGTGGGCGGAAGGGAGGCAGGACCGGAGGGGAAGGTGCAAAGGGAAGGACAAAAAAAAAAACAATAGACCAATGTAGGGCAGCAGGGCAGAGAAAAAAAAAACCCAAATACAATACCCTACAACACAGGGAAAAGGATTAACCCAGAGCACAGTTAGGGAGAAAACTGAGTTAGGACACAGGTAGGGAAAATACCAAATACGACTACAGACAGCATACAAATAACGTATAGATCGGGGCAAAAAAAAGAAAACCAAAAACCCACCAAAAAGGTGGCAGGAATGAATAAAGCAATCACAGAGTATAGTTAAGGGGAACAAAACACACTACTCCATAATGCACCAACAAGACAAAGGTCAGGACAAAAAATGAAAAACGCTGTGCATGGATACTAAAGAAAACAAAACACACAGCACTGAATATATAAAAGATCACCTAAAGAAACAGAGGTGACAAGGACAAATGGGTAATAATGAAGTACGGTTAAGTGGGGATGAAACACATTACTTCAAACAATAACAAACACAGTCAATGTTAAAGCCGGGGCTAGGGAAGGCCCCCCACGAGGATAATAAGACAGAATGGGGTGATCACAGAGTATGGTTGAACAGGAAACCACACGCATACTCCATGATGCACCGACGAGGCCAAGGCTAAGGTAAGGATGAATGAAAACGCTGAGTAAAGATAAGAAAATGCAATACACAGCGCGATACATAAGGTGAGTCACCAAGAGGAAAAAAAGGTGACAGGGTAACAGGATAACAATACGATAAAAAATGCTGAGTATGGTTAAAAAAAACAACACACAGCACAAAAACCTATATTCCCCTAATGGACAAAGAAACTACACCCGAGTGACCTCAATAATAATAAAAGAAGTAAAGGACACCCGAGGAGACGGCAGGCAGAGTCCAAAACGGCCGGAATTGTTCTGGTAATCTCCCCGCCCATTGTCCAGTTGGCAACCCGGGGAAGAGAAATGTTCGGACGGCGAACTCTGGGCCCAGATCCCAGGAATCCAGTCCAACGGCTGCCGAACCAGGCCGCCCAAAGGCAAACAGACCAGTGGGGGGAAACCAGATCGCCGAACCGAAAGTTTTGCGGGTCGGGTCGTCGACCCGCATCACTCAACCACCAGGACCGTTGAGACGGACGAAGGGTCAGAGCGGATCCCGGTGGAAGAGGCTCAGGGGAGAGCCGATGACGAGGGCGGCGGGCCTCAGGGAAACGGCCACCTCCTCACCGGACCTGGACAACACTGGGGCAGCACCCACGTCGGACCCCGATCGGGCCTCAGGCGAACCCACGTTGGACCCCGATTGGGTCTCGGGCGAACCCACGTTGGACACTGCACCAGAACCGACCTCCAACGTTGAACCCGGACCCTCCAGCACCACGAGGAACAGCAACTCCTCGCCGGTGACCCTGGAAGAAGGCTCAGAAGAGAAAACAGAACCGGGATCAGGATCACCGGCAGCGCCAGAACCCGGCGAGACGAGCTCAGACGCAGCGGGCGGCTGCACCCTGCTCGTCTCCCCTGGAGATAGGCTGAAGTGCTCAAAGATAAAAAGAAAGAAAAGAAAGGAGAGCACTCGCCTGATCTCGGGTTCTGACGCCGTCCAGGACTGCGAAGATCCAGGATCCGTCGTCAGGAGGTCGTTGTCAGGCTCCCATCTAGCCGCGTCGGGCCCCGCAGCCAGCACGATGGTCAGCGCAGCTTGAGATTCCTCCGGCTCCGGTGACCCCGCCGACGATCCACTCGGCGTGAAGCCAGAAGAATCTCGTCCCGCTGGACCGAACCGCTCCTCCGTGGAGACCCAGGGACGCTCAGTCGTCGGCGTAGACTCCACGCAGCAGTCAGTCCCCCTCCTCCGTCCGCAATGTAGCTGCGGAACCACAGGCCCTCTCCATATCCCACCACGTTGACCCGGAGCCGGGGACCGCTCGGCGGAGAGAGACACAGAGGATGCGGGATTAGGCATACAGGTTACAGCAGGTGGGGAGAGTTCAGGGAGCTGCGAACCCTGAACTTCTCCTCCAGGGATGTGACAGAGCAAATCATTAAGCAGGTGTGAAAAAACAATGACTTGCCTGCCCCCTGGAGGTTGAGTATCGCCTGCTGTAGTGGAATCTGCTTCTTCCTCTCCCCGCCCGGCGATAACGGAGGACCCCCCGGGAATTCGTCTGAGGGTCGCTCGTGTTGTCTCCAGCAGAGAGCTCACCAGGCCGGGATTCCAGGCACACACAGCGGTCAGGAAGCGCGTCGAGGAGGAGGGGGAAACAGCCGGGGTGAGCCAGCCCGAATGTCCAGGAATGACAGCGGGGAAACGAGGCTCAGGGGACGAGGCTGTAGAATCTCCACACTGACGAGGCGAAGGGATGACAGCTGCGTGGGAGGAACGGTCCTGACGATGACCCAGAACTGGATCCGGACGAGGTTCGTGCAGAGGTGACTCGGCGATGTGATGACGACTACTCCCAGGGGACGAAGCGAGGGGGAAACCCAGGATTCGCCGCTCCAGATCGGAGATCGAGACGAGGAAGGCGTCGAGCACGGGAAGGCTTCGTAGCCCTGAAGTCCTCACCATCAATCTCACTGCCGCCGCCACATGCCTGAAGGTGGTGACAGGAAACACAGTAGAGCTCGCGACAGCCACTCGACCCCGGACATAACTGCTGTCAGCTGCGGCTCCTCGAAGGGAATCCCGAGTGACGTGGCGCAGGTCGGGGGAAGTCCTCTGGTTGGCGCGAACTCCCGGACTGGAATAGCGGCAGAAACGGGACTCCGAAGCGGGGAAAGACGTCGCCCACTTCGACTCCCTGCCGGGATTTCCATCCACCCCGTGGAGCTTCTCTCGCTGTGTACCTGCAGCGTCTATCCTGGCACTGTCCTCCAGATGGTACAGAGAGTGAGGATGACAGTCCAGGAGTTCCTCAGCACGGCCCGGATGCCAGCGTCTCGCGTTGGAGGCGTCGTGCAGGGTGAAGAACGTCCCGTCGACTGCCTCCGAGATGGACCTCAGCCCGTCGCCCTGGCGCCGGAAGTGACTCCTGGGAAACGGCATGCTAGCAGCGCTGACACCCGGACAGAAAGGTACATTTCCACGGCGACTCACGGCCGCCGGCAACTCTTCTGGCTGCGACATACTGTCATATCCGGCTCTAGGGAGCCGGGCAATCAGAGCCAGGGGCAAGCCAGTGAGTCGTGATATTTTATTCAGGGAAAAGGGGAAGGGATGAGGAGAGCACAGATACTCATGCAGACGTACACTCACAGGTTACCCCCACGTCCGGTACGAGCTGCTTACCTCTGCGCTGTGCAACCTGTGAGTGTACGTCTGCATGAGTATCTGTGCTCTCCTCATCCCTTCCCCTTTTCCCTGAATAAAATATCACGACTCACTGGCTTGCCCCTGGCTCTGATTGCCCGGCTCCCTAGAGCCGGATATGACAGTTTGATCCCCAACTTCTCACTAGGAAACAGTTCTCTGACTACTTACAAACTCAGATTACTTTATTTTTTGAGACAAATGATAAAGATAATGTTTCACCTATTTTACTGTGGGAGACCTTTAAAGCATACTTGAGAGGGTGTGTCATCTCCTTCCGATGCTGGAAGAGCGAATAAGAAAATTAGATGCTGAAAATGAAGCTTACCTATCTATTGAGATGCATAATAAAGTTTCAGCTCTCAAATATAAATTAAACCAAATACTCTCAGACAAAATCTCTAGAGCTTTCATAATTACAAAACATACTTATTTCGAATTTGGGGATAAACCACACAAATTATTGGCAAGACAGCTGCGAAAAAGAGAAAATAATAGGACTATCCACACAGTGGGAGCCAATTCTGGTCCTTCAGTCACCTCACACAAAACTATTAATGAGACATTACAACAGTTCTATGAAAAATTATATACATCTCAAGTCCAAGCTCCACCGGAGACTATGAAGCAGTTTTTACGCTCATGTAATTTGTCCACACTTGATCAGAGACGCCAGAAATCCTGAGAGGCAGTAATTACATGTGACAAGATAAAGAAAACGATTGGCTCTTTAAGAAATGGTAAGAGCCCAGGGCCAGATGGAATATGCAATAAGTTTTATAAAAAAGTTTATTGATGTAGTAACACCATACTTGCAAAAGATGTATAAAGAAGCTCTCAAAGTGGGCAGACTACCACCAACTCTAAACGAGGCCACTATCGATCTTATACCAAAAAAAGGGAAAGATCTACAACAGGTGGGTTCATACAGACCTGTGTCATTATTAAACTCGAATCAGAAAATCTTGGCCAAATTTCTAGCTAGAAGACTTGATCCGTGCATGACAAAACTGATACACCCTGATCAGACAGGGTTTATCCTGACTAGACATGCATATTTTAACCTCAGACGTATTTTTAACATTATATATTCTCTTAGACATCCTAAAGAAGATTTGTCTGTACTGAGTCTTGACACAGAAAAGGCTTTTGACTGTGTGGAATGGTCCTATCTATACGCGGTACTAGAAAAATTTAAATTTGGAACTGGATTCATTTCATGGGTTAAGCTATTATACAGCAATCCTAATGCTAGAATCCTCACAAACCAGACTGTCTCTGAACAGTTTAATCTGTACAGAAGTACAAGGCAGGGCTGTCCACTTAGCCCTTTACTATTTGCACTGGCATTGGAACCTCTTGCAGAAGCAGTATGGTCACACGCACAGATTCATAGCTATAACACTGAATATACTTCAAATAAAATTTCACTTTATGCAGATTATATTTTGTTGTTTATAACAAAGCCACTGGACTCTCTCCCTACCCTGTTACAGACAATTGAACTATTTAGCTCATTTTCAGGGTATAAGATAAAATTGGAGCAAAAGTGAACTGATGCCAATTCGATGTAGTGATTTGGACATACTTAAACAGAGCCCATTCAAACTGACACTGGAAAAATTTACATACCTGGGAGTTGAGATTACAAGGAGGTATAATTCATTATATGAAGCAAATTTTGCTGGAATGTTGGATAAGTTAAAAACTAAATTTGAATTTTGGAGATCACTTCCCATTTCTTTAATTGGTAGAGTTAATGCAGTTAAAATGATTTATTTCCCAACTGTTATACCTCTTTCAATGTATATCAATATATCTTACTAAAACTTTTTTCAAAAAATTGGACCGATAATACTTCCATTCATTTGAAACTATAAAGTTCACAGGGTCAGGAACAGTCATCTGTATAAACGTAAAACAAACGGTGGGCTAGCTCTACCAGATTTCATGGGCTACTATTTAGCCACAAATATCCAATGTGTTTCCTACTGATTGGATGACACTATTGTGCTTGCCAACTGGCTGGATATGGAAAGGGAGGACTGCTTACCATACTCTCTGGGTGCTATTCTAATGTCTTCCATTCGCCCTAAGAAAACATACTACAACTACAACCCTGTTATCAATAGTACCATTCAAATCTGGAGACAAGTAGCAAAACAGTTTAAGCTCAGATCTCTATCTTTTACACTACCGATTTCTGCTAATCAGTCTTTTAAGCCTTCAACCATGGATGGAGCCTTTGAACAATGGAAAGAGTTAGGGCTGTACAGTGTTGGGGATCTATATATTGGGGGAGTGTTTGTGTCATTTCAGCAGCTACAGGAGAGACATGGATTGCCGAAGACAGATTTCTTTAGATACCTGCAGAGTAGACACTTTGTGAAAACTCATCTTAATACCTTTGAAACAACACCACCTGATAAGTTAGATCAATGTTTGAGAGACTGCCTATCAGAAAAGAATGCTGTATCATTTATATATGACATATTACAGAGACTAGGGCAAGTAAATATGAACTGTATTCAGAAGGACTGGGAAGGGGAGCTAGGAGCGGAGATAGTGAAAGATATTTGTAATGAAAGTTTGAAATATGTGAACACGTGTTCTATTAATGCTAGACACTGTCTAATACAGTTCAAAATCATACACAGGCTGCACTACTCAAAGATGAAGCTCAATAAAATTTTTTCCAGAGATATCACCAATCTGTGATAAATATAACCAAACTTTAGCAAAAAGAATTCAGAGCTCTGGTGTGGGAGCATTTTGGACTGAAGCCAAATGAGCGAGGAGAGCCCAGTGATGCTAACGTGCTGTAGAGGCTGAAAAATTCATAGGCTCAAAAGTTCATAGTGGTCAAATTTGACCAAATGTGGTTTATTTTGCAACCGCAGGGATCCAAATGCTGCAACACCGATGGACGAAGTGTGTGGACCAAAGGGGAGACTATGTTGAAAAATAAACCACATTTGGTCAAATTTTACCACTATGAACATTTTTCTCATTAAACATATTTCTGATGGAGCCACTGACCTGAGATTTTCACCAAATATCAGTAATAACCCACGTAATCCATAGGTACAAAGAAACCAAGGCAACTGTGTTCACAAAACAAGTTATATTTAATAAAGTGGAATGAAACAGGAAATAAGTATTGAACACATGAAGAAAAAGAGGTGCAAAAAGGCATAGAAAGTGTGAAGAAAAATGCAAACTGCCGTCAATTTTCCAATAAATAAAATGTATACAATAAAATAAATTCTCTTTTAGCAAATGAACGATGTAGACAAGTGCAACAATAGAAGTTTGAATAGTCTGAATTTTTTTATTCCTTATTGCCTGAAGCAATGATTTTTAACCAGGGTGCTCTGGTATGTTCAGGTTTCTATGAGAAATTATCTAATTTCACTCATTAATTGGTCAAAAAAATTGCAAATTTGTCATTATTGCCTATAGGTTCTGAAGGCACCCATGCACAACAACAGCAAATTATTTGCAATCTTTTGGACAATTAAGGAACATACCAGGGCATCCTTGAAAAACACTGGCCTAAAGTACAGCATTAACAGATTTAGCTTGTTCTTCAAAGGATGGAATTATTTTCTGGCTGAAGACGGCACAACAAGGAACTTCATACTGGGGCTCAGTTACCTTCAGCATGTGTTTAAACCTGGTGTTCTCAACAGCTGAATATAGCCTTAGATTCACTGCTATAAAAACACCAAAGGCATTTGTTATTACTTTGGCTCGATCTGAAAAGCCCTGAGAGGCTGTCTAAATGCTGCTGGAAGTTGAGCTTGGACCGTGCTAGGTTTTTTCTTTTTTCCGTGCTGCAATGAATAGTCACGTTTCAAATGAGTTAAAAGTTCAACATACTGCCAAAAGCATATCCGGTGCTCATTTCATCTTATTCACTTGCCTTTGTCCGTTCACATATTTCACCAGAAAGCCAAAGTGTTCCCAGACAGGAGACTTATGAAGAGGGTCTTCAAGCTCTAGCTTCTCCATACAGTCAGCCATGATGTTCATTCTAGTAGGGAGGCCACAAGCTGCACTGTTTACATGTATGGCATGAGGCAGTTACACTTCATGCCATTCACTCAACATGGTCATTGTGGAACCTTGGTAAGCCTCTGCACCGAACCAAAGGTGCCGTATCGAAAAATCTGAATACAAATGGGGAAATTACAGGGCATCCACATGAGTGTATGAGGCAGCCACTAGTGCAACGCCCAACCCTTTCACCATTCACACCTGGGGCCACGTTAGAGTCTCCAATTAACCTAACTTGCATGTTTTTAGGATGTGGGAGGAAACCAGAGAAATCCCGGGGTAAACCTCTGCAGACACGGGGAGAACATGCAAACTCCACACAGATCACTGTTGGTCAGGGGCTGGGATTGAATCCAGGATCCCCCGACCAAGGGTGAGTTGCTGTGCTGCCGTAGTGCTAACCACTCTGCCACCATGCTGCTATATACTATACACACACACACACACACACACATATATATGGCAGCATGTTTTTCATTATTTTTTTGTATGTTTGTCACACTTAAATGTTTTAGATCATCAAACAAATTTAAATATTAGACAAAGATAACACAAGTAAACACAAAATGCAGTTTTTAAATGAAGGTGTTTATTATTAAGGGAACAACAATCCAAACCTAAATGGCCCTGTGTGAAAAAGTGATTGCCCCCTAAACCTAATAACTGGTTGGGCCACCCGTAGCAGCAACAACTGCAATCAAGCCTTTGCGATAACTGGCAATGAGTCTTTTACAGTGCTGTGGAGAAATTTTGGCCCACTCATATTTGCAGAATTGTTGTATTTCAGCCACATTTGAGGGTTTTCGAGCATGAACCGCCTTTTTAAGGTCACGCCACAGCATCTCAATTGGATTCAGGTCAGGACTTTGACTACACCATTCCAAAGTCTTCATTTTGTTTTTCTTAAGCCATTCAGAGGTGGAATGCTGGTGTGTTTTGGATCATTGTCCTGCTGCAGGACCCAAGCACACTTCAGCTTGAGGTCATGAACAGATGGCCAGACATTTTCCTTCAGGATTTTTTGGTAGACAGGAGAATTCATGGTTCTATTTACCACAGCAAGTCTTCCAGGTCCTGAAGCAGCAAAACGGCTCCAGACCATCACGCTACTACCACCATATTTTACTGTTGGTAGGATGTTCCTTTTCTGAAATACTGTGCTACTTTTACGCTGGATGTAATGGAACATACGCCTTCCAAAAAGTTCAACTTTTGTCTCGTCAGTCCACAGAGTATTTTCCCAAAAGTCTTGGGGATCATCAAGATGTTTTTTGGCAAAACTGAGACAAGCCTTTATGTTCTTTTTGCTCAGCAGTAGTTTTTGTCTTGGAACTCTGCCATGCAGGCCATTTTTGCCCAATGTCTTTCTTATGGTGGAGTCATGAATACTGACCTTAACTGAGGCAAGTGAGGCCTGCAGTTCTTTGGATGTTGTTGTGAGGTCTTTTGTGACCCCTTGGATGAGTCGTTGCTGTGCTCTTGGGGTAATTTTGGTTGGCCGGCCACTCCTGGGAAGGTTCACCACTGTTCCGTTTTTGCCATTTGTGGATAATAGAGTTAGAGTTTTTTTTAGTTAGAGTTAGTTTTTTTTTTTTCCGGTTCCGGTTCTGCCGGACCGGAGGCACCACACGAGTTGGCTGCCGTTTGCAACTGCCCTTTTCTTATCTTCCTTCTTCTTTCTACACCTTTCACTCTATATATATATCACGGACACACAGATCGCCCCAAGGGTCTCCCGAGTCGGCGGACGGAGCCACTGTTTGCAGCGGGGGACGAATACAGCAGGGAAGAGCTAGCTGGCTAGCTAGCTCCAACCGCCACCCGGTGTAACGGAGAAGCTCGACATGCTGAGGAACTGAAGCGAAAACGACGCGGGTGCCGGGCTGGAGTTTAGACGGCGTGCAAGAAATATAAGACAGAATAATAAAGAGCGATGGCAAGAACCAAGCAGACCGCCCGTAAATCTACTGGAGGAAAATGCTCCCCAGGAAGCAGCTAGCCACCAAGGCTGCTCGAAAAAAAGCGCTCCGGCCACCAGCGGAGTGAAGAAGCCTCACCGTTACAGACCCGGTACTGTGGCTCTGAGAGAGATCTGTCGCTACCTGAAATCCACGGAGCTGCTCATCCGTAATCTGCCCTTCCAGCGCCTGGTGAGGGAGATCGCTCAGGACTTCAAGACCGACCTGCGCTTCCAGAGCTCCGCCGTCATGGCTCTGCAGAAGGCCAGCGAGGCCTACCTGGTGGGTCTCTTCGAGGACACCAACCTGTGTGCCATCCACGCCAAGAGGGTCACCATCATGCCCAAAGACATCCAGCTGGCCCGCCGCACCTGCGGAGGGAGAGAGAGCTTAGACTTTCTGCTGCACATCCACCAACCATAATGCTCTGCACTGTGTGTGTGTCTCTCTCTCTCTCTCTCTCTCTCGCTATATATATATATATATATATATATATATATATATATATACACACACACACATATACACACACACACACACACACACATATATATATATATATACAGTATATACGTATATATATATATATATATATATTTATAGTAATATGTACATATGTATACTAGCTGTTCTTGTTTTTTTTTCTTGCCTTCTGATTGTTGCTCTGAGTGTTGCTATCCCTATGCTGTTGCAATCCTGGAATTTCCCCATTGTGGGACTAATAAAGGCTTATCTTATCTTATCTTATCTTATCTTATCTTATAATGGCTCTCACTGTGGTTGGCTGGAGTCCCAAAGCTTTAGAAGTGGCTTTATAACCTTTTCCAGACTGACAGATCTCAATTACGTTTTTTCATTTGTTCCTGAATTTCTTTGGATGATGTCTACCTTTTAAGAATCTTTTGGTCTTCTTCACTTTGTCAGGCAGGCCCTTTTTAAGTGATTTTTTTTTTATTAAGAACAGGTGTGGCAGTAATCAGGCCTGGGTGTGGCTAGAGAAAGTGAACTCGGCTTTCCAAAGATGTGATAAACCACAGTTAATTTATATTTTAACGGGTGGGGGGGGGGGGGGAATCCCTTTTTCACACAGGGCCATGTAGGTTTGGATTTTTTTTTTTTTAACCCTTAATAATAAATGCCATCATTTAAAAACTGCATTTTGTGTTTACTTGCTATCTTTGTCTAATATTTAAATGTGTCTGATGATCTGAAACATTTAAGTGTGACAGACATACAAAAAAATGAGAGATCAGGAGGGGGCAGACACTTTTTCACACCACTGTACACACACACACACACACACACGCGCGCGCGAGCACACACACACACACACACACACACACACACACACACACATAATATGAAAACGGTTCTAATGCAGACTGAAAAAATGCATTAAAAACATAACCATCTGACTCAGTTTTTCCAAGTGGGAACAAATCTGCGCTCACACGCAGAGCCCCCATTTCCCCACAGTGTTGTATGCAGTATAAAGGAGCCCTTGATCAACAATGCAAACATAAACATGACAGTGATAAATCAAAAATTTACTATTAAAAATGTGTCTGCCAAAATTTGTTATCCTTTCAGGCCTAATTGCGAGACTAAATTGTTCTTAGATATGCCATAATAGGCTACAATGTATCATTTTATAACATTTTGGGTTGGTGGGGTGCTGTGGGGCTTCTCCAATCTAAGTATGGTGCCATGGCTCACAAAAGGTTGAAAACACTGTTCTAAACAACATCACAGTAGAGGGTGATGGAGGCAACAGAGGAAAATACTGTTTCTCATTTGTTAGCAAATGAATTTTCAACACAAAAGTGATGGAAGTGGCTAGATTAACAGAAATATTATGTAGATGTCCTTTACAAGGCTATTTTTCTCTCATTCAAAGCTTGTGCTCAACAGTAGATTGCGCTTTGTGCAAATACATGAGAGGCTTTTAACATTATTAGTTTGCCTTATTTTATTCATAGCCTTTCAGACTCTCAAGTTGGCTAAGAAATTTGCCTAAAGACAAATTGGGTTTTATACTTACAGTAACATATTTCTCAGATCAGATTTCATTGTCACATATTTGGGCTTTATGTCTTGTCTGGATATGATGCTATATTTTACATGAGCTGGTTTTGACGTATATAAGTAATTTCAAAAGCAACCATTTCTATTGTTCAGAGTCTGTTATTTGGTCTTGGATGTATTCTCTGATACAACTGTTGTGGCCTTTGGCACTGAAACCTCAGGCTAAGATAAAAGCTGTGGGTAAAAAGGATCATCACAAGTGGAAAATATACCTTTTGCTTTCATGCTGTTATCTTCCCAGATATAACGTTTCTATTTGTAGCGTGTGGTTTGTGAAAGGTTATTTCATATACATACACATGAGGAAGTGACAGGGGATGTGGGGTTCAAATGCTAAGATATACACCAAAATAGATTGCAGAAAAATGTGTCTGCTGTATGTATTTTGACGTCTATTACAGTCATCAAGCTCAAACTGTCTAAATGTTCCTGATCATCTTCATTTCTATTTCCCATCATGGCACATGATCTCACCATTATCTTTAAACCAGGGCTTGACATTAACACTGGTCCATCAGCTAAATGACAGTGGAATTCATCAAGCAAGCAAGCAAAAATATATTTGTATAACACCTTTCACAGAGAAAAATCATAAAGTGCTTCATAAAATAAGATTAAAAAAACATAAACACCAAAGTAAAAAACATAAAAACATATTAAAACAGAGAACAGAGAACAACTAAAACATACTTACAACCTACATCTAATTAAAAGCTTTTTTAAAAACAAAACAAAACAAAAAACAACAAAAGAAGAGCCTTCAGCTGTTTTTTTTTGTTTTTTGTTTTTTGTTTTTCACGGAATTGGCACAATTACAACGTAAAGAAAGTAGGAGGGCGAATTGGACTGGCCCAGTTCTGGCCCACAATGCACTTATACTCTGCCCACATGCCACAAAGAATGACAGCCCGTTTGTGGCCCAGATCTGGTTGATCAGAAGACTGGCAAACCAGATCTGGGCCACCAAAGGGCTGTCATTCTTTGCGGCATGTGGGCTGAGTATTAATTTTGCTACCTGGGCTTGGTGCAACAGTTTTAAATGATCGATCACTTCTGGTTTTCAAATCTGAAGACCTTAGGCTTCATTCTGCGGTATAAGGGACGGTTAGATCACAAATATATGAAGGAGCTTGACTGTGTAAGGCTCTAAAAGTAAGAACTAAAATTTTAATGTTAATTCTAAAATGAACTGGCAACCAGTGAAGAGCAGATAAAATTGGTGTAATGTGTGCTGTCTACTGGTGTGAGTTAAAAGCCTTGCAGTAGAGTTTTGAATAATCTGCAGACAGTCAAGCTCTCTTTTATTTAAAAAGTAAATAGATTGTTGCAATAGTCCAAATGTGTCTCAATAAAAGCATGAATAATGATTTCCATTTCATTCTGCGAGACCACTGGGAATGTTTCTCAGCTGAAAACTACAGCTTTTAATATGTTTCTGACAGTGAGTCTTCAGTGACATGTATGCACGATCACACCTAAATAATTGAGACACGACTGTACAGAGGAAGAAAGAGCACCAATCTTTTGTCTGATCTTTGGGCTAATATTGTCAGGAGCAATAATTAGGGTTTCAGTTTTTTTTTCTGAATTAGTGTCAAATAGTTCACTGCTTGCTGGTGGTCAGGCAATGACTTAAGCTTGTGGAACTTAGAGGCCTTAAAAGAACAGAATAGCTGGATATCATCAGCGTAGAAATGACAAGAAACATCAGTGAACTGTCTGATTATCTGTCCTAAAAAGAGCATGTATAAAAGAAACAGAACAGACCCTAAAACAGAACCCTGGGGAACCCCACATGACAGCTCTGCAGTTTGAGACATGAAATGATTTGTAAAAATGCTAAAAGTTGTATTGGAAATATAACGAGAAAACCACTTTAAAACAGATTCAGAGATGCCAACAAGATTATGCAATCTGCTAATCAACATTTTATCATCAACAGTTTCAAAAGCAGATGAATAATACTAAAACTGTATACTTACTGTACCTCATGCATCACTTTCAGTAATGCCATTTCTGTGGAGTGATTTTTCTGGAAACCAGACTGAAAGTTATCAAAGATTTTATGTTCCATCAGAAAAGAAGTCAGCTGGTCTGCAACAAGTTTTGCTAGAATTTTTGACCATTTAGAAACTGGCCTGCAGTTTTTAAATTATGAAGGATTGTTGGGCGGCTTGGTAGAGCAGAGGTTAGCACAGTGCCAGCACAGTAAGAAGGTCACAGGGTCGATTCCACCCCTGACCATCATGAGTTCAATCCCACCCCCTGACCATCAGTGACCCTTCTGTGTGGAGTTTGCATGTTGTCCCCGTGTCTGTGTGGGTTTAACCTGGGTACTCCTTTTTCCTCCCACAGACCAAAAACATGCAAGCTAGGTTAACTGGAGACTCTAAAAGGGCCCAGTGTGTGTGTGAATGGTGACTGGATTGGCGCCATACTGTGGATGCCCTGTAATTTCCCTCTGGGGATTAATAAAGCATACAAAATACACACAAAAAAGCTGGGAGCTACACCAGTTAAAAGAGACAAATTAAAGATTTCAACAACAGATGGCCCAATACTGTCAAATACTTTGGTGAGCAGAAGTGCATCAGCAGGACATGTAGAAGGTTTCATTTTATAAAGAAGGGCATTGATCTCCTGCTGTGTTACAGTCTTAATAGAGGACCAGGAATAAGAAGGAGCGGACACAGACAGAAGGACCACATCATCACTAAATAGTCACCAGTGCTGAAAAGTCCTGGATCCTGCTGGCAGCAAAAGCTCAGCATGCGACACCTGATTAGCATCACCACTCATTCCTTCAAGGGGGATCTGGAGCAAACACCATCAGTGGCTTGTAGCTCAGTCTCTGTTATTAGCCATTTTGGCAGATTGCAAACAACGATAAAGCGACAAATTTGTCACAAGCAAGATGCAGCTTAAAAAACCTTTATGAATATGTGGAATTCCTTGTACCACATAAATATGTGATACGATACTATGATGTGAAACTATACATGCATGTTATGTACCGTATGTATAGCAGTACCTACATATAAAAGAGCATGCATGCAGTAAGAAGATGCAAATTTGGTATAAAAACTCACAAATTTACAATAAAAAAAACCCTGCAAATTTTGTGGTAAAGAAAACCCCACAAATTTAGGAGAAAAGAATTCTAAAATTATTTTTAAAAGTTGCAAACTTTGATAAAAGGTTAGAAATTAATGATGAAAGTTACAAATTGAAATAAACATATTTGCAGGAAACAAATCAACAAATTTACAAAAACAAGCAAACAGTAACTGAATAAAAAAAATAAAGTTACAAAATTACATGAAAAAGTTACAAATTTAAGGGCAAAAAAGCACACTTACAAGAATAAAAATTTAAATAAAAACTCACAAATTTAAGTGAAAAAAAGAAATACTCAAGTAAAAGAAGGAAGAGATTTAAGAAAAAAATTGAAAGAGAAAAATTCTACATTTATAGAATAAATTAATAAATTTACCTAAAAATTCACAAATGTTGGCGAAACAAGTGAATCTACTTGTCAAGTTAGGCCTATGCAGTTAATAACTTTGGAAAACTAATCAAGTGGCTGGTGAGCACAAAGAAAATAATTTCCAGTTCTGCTCAAAAAAGAAAGAAAGAAAGAAACTCATTTAATTTGTGTACTTAAAACAATATAAAGCCTTCCTCAACAGCACACATTACGTTGCACCAACGTCTGCAAGCTTACATGGAATATACATCTTATAGTTTCGTAGGTCCTTCCTACCAACGGCTGTCAGACTGTACAACCTAAGCAGGGCTGCTCGCAGAGATAGCAAAAAGACGTAACAAACTAATAGTTTTTTTTTAATGCAAAAGATGCAATAGACTTACACAATGGTCCTCTCCGGCATACAACTAGGAACATACCGGTCGCTATGGAGGGTGAGAATATGTATGGGCACATAATCATACCATGTAGGATAACTAAATAGACGGTTATGCTGTTTCATCCCACCTAGCAACAATGCTCTGCACTGTGTGTGTTTATATATTTACATATTTATTCCATCTAGCTACAATGCTCAGCACTGGGTGTGTTTATATTTATATATCTATATATTTATTCCATCTAGCTACATTGCTCCGCACTGTGTTTTTATATATCTACATATTATTCCATCTAGCTACATTGCTCCGTACTGTGGGTGTTTATATATTTACATATTTATTCCATCTAGCTACAATGCTCTGCACTGTGTGTTCATATATTCATATATTTATTCCATCCAGCTACAATGCTCTGCACTGTGTGTCTGTGTGTGTGTGTGTGTGTGTGTATATATATATATTTTATAGTAATATGTACATATGTATATTAGCTGCTCTTGCTTGCTTGTTTTTTTTTCTTGCCTTCTGATTGTTGCTCTGAGTGTTGCTATCCCTGTGCTGTTGCAATCCTGGAATTTCCCCGTTGTGGGACTAATAAAGGCTTATCTTATCTTATCTTATCTTATAGAGGTCGTCTGCACATTGGCAAGACATCGGCATTAGGTCGGCGACGACCATCAGCCAACATTTATCAACGTATCAAAGCTATAGTGGCTGCAGCCACTCTACAGTTGAATTTTAATCTTCTTCTTTCAGCTGCTCCCTTTTGCAGTTACCACAGGATATCTTCATTTGATGTCATGATGAGCCACATATTTGATTTGTCAAGGATTTTAAACCAGATGCCCTTCCTGACCTGGTTGTGAAGCCACAACCGTCCAGCTGTGGGGCAGATGGACTGTTGGATATTTAAGATAGCAAAAATTTGCTTAGTCAAGGTGAGAAACACTACTACTAAATGATGATTAGTGGTAGAGCATCACGACTGGGTCATACCAAAGACGATATAAAATCCTTGCCAAATCAAATATGTGGACCATCACAGTATCAGAAGAAGATATGCTGTGAGCAGCCAAAAGAATTAACATTTTAGTTCACTGACATCTTGCCAATGTGTAAAAGACCTCTGTAAGTATTCCTGATGCAAACTTGTTACGCCGGGCTGACATTGGTGCGACGTATGTGTGCTGTTGGGATCATTCACTGCTGATCAACATTCAGTGGAACATATGTACCTGCCTTGACAGCTCTGACCCACGCAGACTAAATGTAATGCAGTTAGCGATGACATTTTTACCTCTACTTCTCCTTCACACACTCCACAGACTCAAAATATCCTTACTTTTTTTGTTAGACAAGTTTACAACACAAAACATGCAACGTAATCCCATAATGGAATCCAACCTTCTTTCAACAGTAATTTGTAGAGTTTAAGGGTTTTGCTTGTAATCCAACTGCACAGCAGTACTTAAGTCATTATTATTCTTACATCTCTACTGAACCTTTCCAGGGTCACTTCTTCAAATTCTGGCTATACTTAATTTGAATGCTCTCCTAAAAGTGTTGAAATAATGCACTAGATGATGTCAGATTCTTGATCTGACTTTGAAAAAACAGACAAAAAGAAAAACTTTGATTTTGCTAAGAATTATCATAGGTGAGAAATGACTTCTCTTTTCCCTTGAGGTGGGTGACATCTGTTTTAATCCAACACAAATTATTCTGATGTAATTAATGAAATCACATTAAGTGCCGGTAATTTGCACATTCCAAATGTCACATTAGGTCTGGTTGTGATAACATTTGAGGGGGAGGTGTGAAGAAATGAGGCAGGGAAAGGAGGGAAGAAAGGAAGGGTTTAATCAGCTTGTGTGACAAAAATATGACCCTGACATCTTACTTTTTTCTCCCTCAGTTGGATCAGCAGTGGCAGTGGCAAACATGCACGTACAAGGTAATTGAAAGAGAGATTTAAATTATCTTTTGTCAGGCGAGTCTTGTAACTGTAGACATAGGGTTGAAAAAATGTTTCTCGCCCATTTTATTAGCACCCTGATCTGACGGTATTCATCCAATTAGGCTTGAGTGACTGTTATCCAGTGACATTATTATCATCCCATGTTTTGGGAGTGTGGAGGACATTAAAAAAGTGAAAGAAAGCAAAGATGAAAAAGCTTAGACTGAGTCAAAGGGAGACAGAGGGAGGGCGGGTAAGAGGTGAGGCAAATTAATTGGTTTTACTAAATCCTCCTAAAACAGCAGAAGCCAATGTGGTTCTACCAAAGGCCATTGCGGGTAATCAATTTAAATCTGTTTTACCCTTCCCAAGGAAACCAATTAGGCAGTCTAATTTGGCTTTTTTGATTCACAGCATAACCACTGCACAGGACAGGACGTCCAATTCACGTCCTGCAGAGAGGGACGCGTGAAAACACTGGGAGGACTAACTGGGAAAAAACAAAGCTATTGATCTGACTGAGGCTAAAGGATTCAATGGAGAGCAAGTAGAAGACACGGCGATCGTGGCAGGTGTAATAAATTAGGATAATGTTAAGAAAAAGAGTCAATACTGATCCTGCTGTGACAAGTTAAATCTGCCTCCGTAATTAAGTTTATTAAAGCTCAGTTTTTCTACTAAATGAGACTCTTATTGATGTCTGTCACTAGATGGCAGCACTCGACTACTGATGTGTATCTCCGCGCTGCAAAGCTCCGGTTCAAAGTCAAACATGTTCCTGTGATGCTCAGTCACATGGAATTGCAATGCACATGTGACACAAAATACAGTACATACAATCATGCACATGAGCGGTGAACTCATTACACCGTAACGATGAACGCACACTCACACGGTGCGTTTTGGTGTCGGCCTAATCAACAATGTCACTGCACAATTTCAGTAGACTGGCTGTTGTGTCTGTATGGAGGGAAGCGTCAGTCAGCCGTGTCACCCATCATAGCGAACAAGCAGCCCCTCCGTGGGGGATAAACAAGGGGCTGCGTTTCAGCACCGCCGCGCTATCCTCCTCCCATCATGCCTTTCTGTGTGATGAATTTGTGTGTGTGTGTGTGTGTGTGTGTGTGTGTGTGTGTGTGTAGGTGGAAATGGGATGTCAACTGGTTTGTCATGGTAATGGGGAACATGTGTGATTGTGACAGACAGGAGTTCTGCATGACCGCACACGATGCTAACGCGCAAACACTCATGAGCACATTTATACTGGCATTCTTTGTGAGGGAATTCACCGGCAGAGTGCATTCAGTATCCCTTTACCCTAACCCTTGCCCCGCAGGGCTTAGCCCTTTAGAGGGGTGTGAAGCCTCCCACCAGTGACCATATTTTGTAAAGTGTTAAGATACCAGCTAACCAACATGCTCGATTATCTGTGGATTGTGCTGTTGTTGCACTGCACAGACAGTTTCCTCCTAATTAGTGTCGAATGAGGTCCTAATAAATTACGACAATTTTACGCATGAAAAATGGAGCACAGATTTAACCGATGGGTTCTTGGCCTGCCAAACAGCAGGGTCTATTTCTTGTCAGGCAGTTCAGTAAAACGTGAGGCCTAAGTGGAACACCTGTCAGAGTGGTACACACAACCCCAAAATAAATTAGAACAATTAGACCCTCTTCTTTTCCTGTTACATTTGTTATGCAGGAGAAATCTTTTTCTGGCACAACGTAAAGCATCATAAAGTGGGACTTTCTAGTGGTTGACTTGACTTCAACTTCAGCCACTTTGGCATAAGATAACATTCTTAGCCACTCATCTGAAACCTTAAAGGAAACCTGGACTGATCATTATAACAACATTAATTCCTGTTTCAGGTATTACTTATAAATCAAAAATGTGTTTATTCAGTAAAAATAAGTAGGTTTTTCTATTGGTCACATGATCAGAGAAAAAAATGTCAAAGCACTTACTGTACTTCTCTTTAAAAAACACACAGCATTTATATTGTTTTTCTCTTCAAGAAACTGTTTTGACTGTTCCTGGTTGACCTTAAGACATCATAAAATGGTAAACCAGCCCAGTGTGGGGAGACTTGAATAACGAAACCGAATTGTCTTTCATTTCAGTTTATTCAAGAAATCATTCCACTGTCTGCTCTTATTCTTGAGCAGCGAACAAAGAGAGTGAACACACCAAAGTTCTCTCATTTAAACCTTCTCACATCAAACCATTTCCCTCGCGGGGGAAATCACACATCTATATCAAAGTCTCTTTATTCACATTCATTAGCCTTTTATTTACATAACTCCCCCTTCTCTCTTCCCGAGCCTCAGTGGTCAGGAAGTCTTCTGTCCCCTGTCCTCCGCAGGGGGTCCAGGCTCTGTGGCTCCGCACCGCAGGGGGCTGGCTCTCCTTCATCGTGGTTAAATCACATATGCAGTGTCCAACATATACATGTCTCACAACACAGCCATATAACCCCCCCCAAAACGATGAAGAACAGACTAATTCCCAAAATTTAATAGCACCTTACTCACTACTGAATAATCAACACCAACATTCAGTCTGTGCGCCGCTTGGGCTTCAGCCGTCTGCCGAATCTGCTGTGCGTTGGCCCCGCCTTGCCTGCGGTGCTGTTCTGCTTCGGGTCTGTTGACTGAGGAAGAGAGTGGTTAATTGCCCTCTGCGGGGGCCTGCCTCGTCGAGGCGCCACCGCGACCGGTACAGACACGTCCTTCATGACAAAAGCAGGTTTTAGTCTGTCAATACTGACTGTCTCTTTTCTGTCCCCAAAATCTAGCACAAATTGCTTATCACCTGCCTCCAGCACTCGAAATGGCCCTTCGTAAGGTGGTTTGAGCGTTGCTTTAAGGGCTTCGCGCCTGACAAAAACGAAATCGGCATTTTTCAAAGCCTTGGGGACGAAAACTCGTGGAAAAGCGTGATGAACCGGACCCGGGAGCGTGTCTGCCCCCGTGCCAACTAACGGTCCCAGAGCAGAGAGAGGTGGGGGCTCTGGGTGCTCTGGTAAAAACTCGCCCGGCAGCCTCAGAGTTTGTGCGAATACCAGCTCCGCTGGGGAGGCGTCTAAGTCCTCTTTAGGCGCAGAACGCAACCCTAATAAAACCCATGGGAGTTTATTTACCCAATCTGCATCCGTGAGCGACGCTCTGAGTGCTGCCTTCAAAGACCTATGAAAACGCTCGCATAAACCATTAGCCTGAGGGTGGTAAGCCGTAGTGCGGTGAATTTTGGCTCCTAAGCCGTTGGCCATCGCTGACCACAGCTCAGAGATGAATTGCGGTCCTCTATCGGACGTAATGTCCGACGGAACCCCGAAGCGCGCCACCCAAGCCGTTAAAAAAACGCGAGCCACCTCCGCGGCCGTGGTCGTCGCAAGTGGGACCACTTCCGGCCAACGTGTGGTGCGGTCCACCATTGTCAAAAGATACGTGAACCCCTGTGATGCCGGTAGGGGGCCCACAAGGTCGACGTGCACATGGTCGAACCTTCTGGCCGGAATGCGGAACGGTTCTAACGGGGCCCTTGTGTGCCTGTGAATTTTGGCCCGTTGACAGGAAATGCAGGTTTTTGCCCATTCCTTCACGTGCTTGCGCAGGCACGGCCAAACAAACTTTTCCGCCACTAGTTTCACCGACGCGCGCACCCCCGGGTGCGCCAGTGAGTGGACCGAGTCAAAAACACGGCGGCGCCACGTGGCCGGAACTACCGGACGCGGGCGCCCCGTCGACATGTCGCAGATCAGGGGGGGCATACCGGTTTGTAAACACTTGCTCTCCAGCCTCAACCCTGTTGGTCCAGACTGGAGCGCGCGCACGTCTGCGTCCGCCCCCTGGTCCGCTGCCATGGCTGCGTAATCTATACCCACGTGCACCGGGGCTGCGCGCGCCACCGTGCCGCTCTCCTGCGGCGCGGTCACGGTGGCCCGTTCTGCCTCTGCGCGTGTCGGGGTCGTGAACGCGCGTGAGAGACAATCCGCTACTACATTGAATTTGCCCGCGACGTGCCTAATGTCAGTGGTAAATTCCGAGATTGCGGCCAGCTGCCTCTGCTGCCTGCCGGACCACGGATCTGAAATTTTGGCCATGGCGTATGTGAGCGGCTTGTGGTCCACATAAGCGGTGAAGCACCGTCCTTCCAGCCAGAACTGGAAATGACGAATAGCCAAATGCAGCGCCAACAGTTCTCTGTCAAACGCGCTGTATTTTCGCTCAGCCGCGCTTAAAGATTTGCTAAAGAAAGCCAAAGGCTGCCAAACTCCGGCTACCTGTTGCTCAATAACGGCCCCTATGGCTAAATCTGAAGCGTCTGTCGTCAGCGCGATACGTGCTGCAGGGTCTGGGTGGGCCAGGAGCGCAGCGTCAGCCAAGGCTTTTTTAACCTCTGTGAACGCGCGCTCCCGCTCCGGGGACCATTCGACCGCCTGGGTCGGCTTTTGTTTTTTGAGCGCGGCATATAACGGTTGCATGATTTGAGCTGCGGACAAAGAGAGTGAACACACCAAAGTTCTCTCATTTAAACCTTCTCACATCAAACCATTTCCCTCGCGGGGGAAATCACACATCTATATCAAAGTCTCTTTATTCACATTCATTAGCCTTTTATTTACATAACTCCCCCTTCTCTCTTCCCGAGCCTCAGTGGTCAGGAAGTCTTCTGTCCCCTGTCCTCCGCAGGGGGTCCAGGCTCTGTGGCTCCGCACCGCAGGGGGCTGGCTCTCCTTCATCGTGGTTAAATCACATATGCAGTGTCCAACATATACATGTCTCACAACACAGCCATACCCAGCACCATTCTTGATACCACCCGCTGCTCTATTATTGGACAGCATACTGTTTGTCATGTAGACGGACAGGAGCCAGAGGCATTAGCTTTTGAGCTAACAGTGCTACTAGGAAGCTTGTGTCCAACTTTGATTGGGTTAGCAAGATTCGGAGCCAGGCTGCCCGCATCATCATGGGGGCCATGAAGACAACGTCAGTACTGTTGTGTAGTGTGTGTGTGTGTGTGTGTGTGTGTACTGCCGTACCCACCCACAGTGTGACTTCAGGTGGGCACGGCCACTTGTGTATATATAGTTCTTAGTTCTGATAATAAAGTTTGGTTGCTGGTTGTTGGTTCCCTGCATAAAGAGACTCCGACTCCTTTCCTCATACATAACATTTTGGCGACGAGAAGAAAAATTATGGGAGCATATGGGCTACCTCCATTACTGCTACCATTTCTGGAGTACACGGGAGAGCCAGTGATCCTGTGGCTGAAGTGGCGGGCCATGTTTGAGAATTATATGCGCTGGATGTAATGGAACATATGCCTGGGCTTAAGTAGACTCGACGGGAGATGACGACGAGCACTTCTGGCCCACCATCTCAGCGCGGAAAGCCGAAGAATTCTCGGTACATTGGGTAAAACGGAGTGTTATGAGGATGCTGTTGAACGGCTGGCCGAGCACTTCGCCAGGCAAATGAGGACCACGAAGCTGTGGGTGGCAGGAGTGTTGGCACCAAATAGAGCTAGGCTAGTTAGCCTGGAGAAGTTAACGGCCCACTCATTGTCTATGGGCAAGTTAGCCACAAAGCTAGCTGTGTGCCAAAAGCAAGTTCCAGGCTACCAGATAGGCATCGAGGTGGGACCGGGGCCACGAGAGTTGGAGTTCTGGGTCACTGCAGATGGCGGGCCAGCCAAGGAGTGCAGCACGATACAGGACTGTAGCGCTGGTGAGTTTGACGGCGCGGTGTGCAACGACAGCGGAGAGGGAGACCAGCGGTAGGAGTCATCCCCGCAGCTGGAAGCTGGGCAGTGGAAGAGTGGAAATGTGCAGGCTGAAGACCCCGGGAGAGAGCAGTGACAGCTGGGCATGGAGGCGATGCAGTGGAGCACCTGGGACGAGGGTGCTGAGAGCAGCGACGAGAAGCCTGGGTCGGTGAGTAATGCTGACGAGAGCGAAGCTGAGAGCCCCGGGAGAGAGCAGCTGCAGCCGGGCATGGAGATGACGCAGCAGAACGCCTGGGATGAGGGTGCTGGGAGCAGCAATGAAATGCCTTGGTTGGAGAGTGACGCCAACGAGAGCGAAGCTGAGAGCCCCGGGAGAGAGCAGCAACAGCCGGGCATGGATACAGCACAGCGGAGTGCCTGGGACGAGGGTGCTGGGTGCAGCGATGAAGCGCCTGGGTCAAAGAGTGACCCCATCGAGAGGGACGCTGGGAGCCCTGGGAGAGAGCAGCTATGACTGGCATAGAGACGGCGTAGTGGAGTGCCTGGGACGAGGGTGCTGGGAGCAGTGGCGAGTTGCCTGGGTTGGCAGACGATGCCGGTGAAAGTGATGCTGTGAACCCCGGGAGTGAGCAACAGCAGCTGTGCATGGAGGCAGTGCAGCAGAGTGCCTCAGACGACAGAGAGGAGGCGCCGGGCACCGTAGAGGTCGGGCAGAGTCTCGGTGCCGGAGCTCAATGCACCATGGACAAGGGTGCTGGGTGGTTCGGTGAGGCACCCGAGGCAGCGAGAGGCACCGACAAGCAGGCTTCGGGTTTCCCCGGAGTTCGGCCACAGGGGGCCGGAGTGTTTGGAGCCACGACAGCGGTGTTGAAAGCGGTCGAGAGCGGACCGACGATCATGGAGGGACGGTGTGCTGGACGGCAGCACTGTGGGTCCCGAGGAGTGAGGCAGTCAGTGGTGAAGAGAGACATTACCGCAAGAGAGGTCATTTTTGATCCCGGAGGCAGACAGCGGCCAGGGCCTGCCCGGGGCCTCAGAGCCGGTCTTATCTTCAGCGGCCAGGGGCGTGCATGATTTGGGGCTGCCCTGGGCCCCAGGCCGGTTTTACCGCTGGCTGCTGGTAGACATAGGTGTGACTTGAACACTCTTGATGTAAATATGTATATACTGTATGCTCTTGGTGTACATGTGAGTATGTGTGATATGGGATTAATTTTTTATATTTTAGAAACATGGTCCGATTTTAGCTGTTTTGGGGATGAATGTGCTAGGTTATTCTTGTGTACTGTTCCCCATTAGTTCCTTAGTGTATGATTCAGGTCCTAAATTGGGGAGGGTCTCGATTGTGTGTGTGATCTTATACTTTTGTAAGGGAGAGGGGAATGTTGTGTAGTGTGTGTGTGTGCTGCTGTACCCGCCCACAGTGTGACGTCAGGCGGGCACGGCCACTGGTATATATAGTTCTGAGTTCTGATAACAAAGGTTGGTTGCTGGTTGTTGGTTCCCTGTATGAAGAGACTCCGACTCCTTTCCTCATATATAACAAATACATGAGCTTGAAACCATTACAGGGCTCCAACCTCTTGAGGACCGCAGAGATGATAAATTCCTCACCCAGGCTGCAAAGTTCAGGAGGATGCAAGGTCACCCCATGAAAGACAGACTGTCCCAGCCCACAAATGGGAGACTGAAGAGAGGGAGTTTCATGCACCAGAGCAGATAACTTGAGCGGCGGAATCGCAATCTCCTTGATCATGACCCCAAGGAGATACCCTGTGGTCTGGCAGTCCCTTCCTGGAGTAAGGGAATCGTCCCCCTCATCCACTGCAGCATCCCCGAAGTTGGCCCCAAAGATTCCCAAAGCAACCCTCTAAGAAAGTCTCTCACACTTGAATGCCTACACACCCACTACCCCAAAGATTGGACTCATGTATACACAGACGGCTCTGCAGAGGATGCAGTTCGGAATGGAGGGGCAGGAGTCTACATACAATATCCGGGGGGCGGCGGGGATGGGATCTGCCTCACTGCTGGCCTGTTCTGTGCCGGCTGCAGGGCCGAGGCAAAGGCCCTGAAGGGTAGCTGCGGTTCACGTCGGGCTCGACCTCCGTGCCGGTTGGGGTGTCGTATTCCTGACTGGTACCCTGTCTGTCCTGCAGGCTTTGCAGTGCAATGGAAGCACTGGCCTGGGTGGCCTGTCCTCCTCTCTTGTCTCCCTCTGTTTGGGCCCCACAGTTGCCTTGCGGTGGATTCCCTCCCACTGCAATGTGTTTGGTGGTGGAACTGCTGGCTCCCTGGCAGGGGAGGGATTGGCGCGGGGGTGGATGGACGGGTCTACTGGCTGCGCAGAGGTTGGGGGTGTCATCAGGGCCTGGCAGCAGACTAGGTGAAGGCAGCAGCATCCAGGGCCATACTTCTTGCTGACCCGGCGTGAGCAAGTAGCCTTAGTCAGGCTCAGGACAGGCCACAACCACCTGAACTATCATCTATACACAAAATTCCATATCGGCAACACAGAACAGTGCCCCTGCAGGTCAGGCAGCCAGATGGCAGAACATTTGCTAAAGTCCTGCCTACTTCACGAAGGGCTCCAAGAGATGACCTGGCCCACCCCAATCCCAGTGGCCTGGAAGCTCTACGGCAGGTTGGGGGACCTGCAGCGTACTGCTGCCTTCATTGAAGAGGTGGGAGTGTCCATCTGACGAATGAGAAGAAGAAGTTTCAGTCACCCTAATAGACATACCTGTTTCCCTCTAGTTCACTAATCCACAGTTGATAATATATCTGACGTCATTCTTTTGTTATATTTTCACTGGGATTTTATGTTGAACTGTTAGTACTAGCATGCTAGGGAGTCCAAGCTGATCACTGTTAACCGGACACAGCCGAAGAGGACAAGGTGATAGACAGGCCCCCTGGGCCCGACCAGTTTTAATCTTTATTTTCTATAAACTCCATTCACTCCCAATGGAATCCTTGTTCATCTAACAACATTTGATCATATAATATTTTGTTCTACACATTATTTTAGCTTAGTTAAAGTTTTATTTTCTCAGACCATCTTCCAAGTCAGCCAGCTGAAGCTAGCTGTTGAACCACTCATTCACGTATGTTTCCGTGCTTATTGTACTCCTGGGGACTGGTCATAGCCTATCAACCACTGAAGCCACACACCTCTACCCACCAGTGATGCATTATTTCATGCATTGAGACCAATTTATGTTGCTTGGCGCCAAAAAGGCAGCTATGGGCAGCTCATGCTAGCAGTAGTGACATAAGAGGGAGAGCAGAGTTGAATGCGGTCTGAGAAATTTTAAAGGGACAAGCAGTGAAAGCAGCTGTTCTCAGAAAGTCAGGAAAATTAAAAAAGAACATAGCTGTTGCAATAATCAAATAATTAAAAGAAAATCTGAACAAAATATGCCATAAATATTTCATTAACACATGAATGAGCTGTCAAAATGTGGAAAAAAGTGCAGTCAATGACCCCTTTAAGAAGCTCTCCCAATAATAGTTGGACATTCAAAAACTTAAAAATAAACAGATTAAATAATCAAAAATGTAAATTTTATGTTTCAAAAATTCAGTGGCTAAACGGCCAGCAATTCATATTTTCCCCTGTATGTATCGCTTGCCAGTCTTGCTTTCAGCATCTTTATTCTCTTTATTTCCCCGTCATTTCATGTGTCATCCTTCTTCAGCCAGATGCATTTTTTGGACAGTACTGCTGGCTGTGGTCTGAGTGAGGCATATGAAGCTACCCGTTTGAGAAAAACAGCCCTGGCAAGGCCAATTACACGTAGACAAAGCACTTTGCATGTTATTGTGTTAGGGATTCATGCTTGATTGACTGAATGAGTTCTAATGAGACTGGGGAACGACATGCAGGAATGGAAGAAACGGTCCTTCGCCTCCCAGACGGATTGATTCAGCTGTGCACTCACGTACACAAACGCTCGCACGCACAGATGCCGGTGACAGGCACAGTGCAAAGGTGCACAATCACGTGGGCATGTACATAGCGATGAGCACGTAGAGTAAATCAGTGCTAACACAAACGACAGCCAAAGTGTATAGTATCTGCAGAGGAATGGTAACTCACTGCTGCTTCTGTATGTACTCCTATGTGAGATCTTTACTCCCACTGGCATCCTTTTATAGTATCACTTGACTTGGTCGGGTTGGATATAGGAACAGATGAATTAGCAAAGCCTTTAGCAATGATAAAATAAAATGTTTGCCTGCCCTGTGAAACAGATGTTAGTTTTATCTTTGTGTTGTGTTTCAGTGATCCGGACTTCGACTCTGCTAAATTTCACTGCTTTGAAGTTTTCTTGTTCTCCATCTTGGTGGAATGAATTTCAAAATGGATAATGCTAGCCACAGGGTTTTTCTTAAAAAAAAAAAAAAGCCAGCTATCATGTTCACGAGAACTCTGTCGACAACATACAAATTGAAAACGAAATTAGCTAGCCCCCCAGGTTCACTGTATGAATGATAAAAGGCGGGTATGAGCAGCAGGTGAGGAAGAACAAGTACAAATTGCAATTGAGCGTTTTAATGAAAGGGTTTTCAGATGTTTACATCATATATCACATGTAAACAGTCCAGACACCTGGAGAGCAGGAGTTATACCCTGTATGTTAAAGAAATTTTAGTAGATACCCCATTCATTTGTGGGAAACTCCAGTCCCAGCAGAAGTGAGTGCAATGAAGAATATTTACTGTGGCCTTCTTTGTCATGTCGTTGCAACTCCTCCTCTGCCTGCCACTGATTTCCTTCTCCTCCGCATCCCTCCCATTCATCACCTCCCACAGCCCATCCTCTTCCCCCCCATCTCTATCCGCTCCTCCTGTTCCTCGTCTATCTCCCCTGCCGTAGGGAGGTCAGGGTGAAAGGCCAATTGCCGGGGTGCACCCCAGAGCCTGTTCTTGTATCTGAGCTCTGTCTTATCCTTGCCTTTTATATCGGCTGACAGCTCAGCCCCACAGGATGTTGTTTCCCTTTTACCTGCACCAAACTACTCCTTGCAATTGTTTTTTTTTTAAGTCTGTGGATTTGTGTCCATATGTGTGGGTGGAAGCTTCTCAGTGTACTCCAGTTCTCTGACTGCCCCTGTTACCCATCCCTGTTTATTTGCCCTTGTTTAAGTTCCGTCCTCTTCGGCTGTCTTCCTTGCGTGACCTTTTTCTCTCACTGTCACCCCTCCTCCATCGATAGCCAGAGCTAATAAGGCAATTAAAGCCTAATTAAATGAGTCTTCAGAGACAATAAATGTCCCAGGCAACTTCATGAGTGTAGGAGAATGGTGTGCTAATTCCTGACTCGTTTCTGCTCGTTTTCCTTGACCACAATGAAAAACAGCAACGGATTTAGATGGATTTTGGTACTTTTAGATGTATTCAGAATCCGGTAAGACAAGGTAACTAATTTGTTCAGCTTCAAGTATTTATCCACCACCAGCCCACTCATTGGTGTCAGATTTGCCAACACAGATCAAAGGGTCCTGTGTAGTGTGCCAGCCACTTTATCTCTTCTTGACACTCCGAATCAAAGTCATGGATTAAAATGAAAGAAGGGGGAGGGTTTGCATCCTTGAGAACAGTGATCATGCTGTTTATGGAATATTAGCTGTTCATCATAAAAGTCTCCAGCTGGACTTTTGTTATTTTTTCCACGTGCCCATGGCGTGCCGATGCATACAATCATTGTATGCACTTGTAGTCTGAAACAAAATCTTTACCCCTGATTTAGAAGGCACTTACAATGCATTAGCCTTGTGGTAATTACTAGAAACTCAATTAGAAGAAACCGCTGAAGACCCAAGACCAAACTGGAGGGCTTAAGCTGCAACCCTGGTAAATGGATTTGGAGTTAATTTAGTGAGTCAGAGGGTGAAACAGCCATCAGTGATGTTTTAAGCTGCAGCATGCAACCTGAGTGCTCAGAGCTCTCTACCATAGGCTGTGCTCATCTGAAGTCTGCTCTCAATTAGTATTCAGTTTCTCTTTAGTTGAAGTGTTACAATTTAAAAAAAAAAAAAAGCTGTGAGAATATTTCTTCCCGTCTGCATGCACATTATTTTTCACTCCAGGACACCCTGGTTCAACATGCTTCTTTGGGGGTTTGTTAATTGTCTCTGATATTTACATGCTAGTAACTGCAACCGATCCTGTTCAGAGAGTGGCGATATATGTTATTCATGGATCATTCGGTGATCTCTAACATGCCTGTTTCAAGCTCAGTTCCATATTTACTGTGTAGTCTCAGTTTTTAGTATAACACACATTTAAACAAATTACCCTTTTCCATTAATCACAATGTTTTGTAGAACTGTATCCAAGAAATGGCATGGCATTAATATTCTGTGGAAAAACAATGAAGCCTTTTTGTTTCTAAATACTTGACACCAAATGAAAATACGTGTGGTGGCATTCCAGTCGGATTCTGTAGGTTTTAATCTGCACTTCAGACACCTGCGCCCTCTAATGTACACCAAGCTGGTAAGTTGCACCACGTATTGGACTCTGCCATGGAAATCCACAGGGAGAGCAGATGGACTGCACCTTGAAAAAAAGTGTGGGTGGAAATGCCTGCCTGTCCCTCTATGCGTGGCTACGAATGCTCCTATCGGTGCCAGCATGAGTGTTGGCGTGTCTGTTCGAGTAGGTGTTGCTGCAAGATCTTGGCTTTGGACTGAAGTTGTGTGTGTACATGTGTGTGTGTGTGTGTGTGTGTGTGTGTGTGTGTGTGTGTGTGTGTGTGTGTGTGTGTGTGTGTGTGTGTGTGTCGTGGGCTGGTGAGTGGGTGTGGATCGTGAGAGCACTGCTGTGCCTCCTTCTTCTGGAGTCCAGATGGTGATGGAGCTGGTCGCTCCACTCGACTGTTTCTGACATCCTCACACAAAAGGAGAAGGACTCATTGGGCACAATATTTGAAACAGATATGCTCAAAATGTTGGACTATGAGTGTTGCTGTGATTTCAGTAATATTTTTAGAATTACCTCAGACACTTCACTGGGCCTGCGCCTTCCTAAAGTTTGATGTGGGCACATTTGATTTTTCTGTGGTGAAATAAGATATTTCACAGTAATAAGCTGTGATTATGGTCAACAGAGAAAATCACAACTATTTATAGTCACTGATTCACCATGGCATTCTTGGCAGTAGGTGTGAAGTCACTGCTGGAATGTGAATAGGAGTAAAGAATCGAAAACAAGATGATTTTCCACAATTTTTGCCACAAATGACTTTTTTTCAAGCCGTGACAGCAATGCAATTTCCCTCTTTGGCATCTAGAAAATGAAGACCTCGTCACAGACTCATATTGCCGGAATGTTATGTTTAGGGATGGGCGATACCAGCATTTTTCCTTTTGATATGATACCATTAATTTATGGGACTTTTTCTTTGATACCGATACCAATACTTTGTGCCCCAGATCACATGATAAGATAAGATAAGCCTTTATTAGTCCCACAACGGGGAAATTCCAGGATTGCAACAGCACAGGGATAGCAACACTCAGAGCAACAATCAGAAGGCAAGAAAAAAAACAAGCAAGCAAGAGCAGCTAATATACATATGTACATATTACTATAAAATATATATATATACACACACACACACACACAGACAGATGATTGCAGTTTCATTAACAACTTTATTGCAAGGGCAATATGAAATATGAATAAAACTCATGAACATAAACACTTGAAAGAAATGCTTTTAAAATGATAATAAAACAGAAAAATAAGCAAAGTAAATCAAAATAAAATGATTTTTTTTTCCTATTATGATAAAATAACTAAGATTTAAAATGAATGCAAAATTAATTCATTTTCTTAATTTGATGAAAATGCTCAACTGGATTCAAGCATTTTTTACTTCTGAAATATTTCACCATTCATCCAAATTCTATGGTAACACCAAACAACATAGGTGTAATTTTTTTCACAAGGCAACGTTTTTTTAATTTTTTTTTTATATAATTATTTTACAAACTTAAATAGTGCTTATTTTGTTTATTTTTCAAATTATATGCTGCTTGGTATTACCATAGAATTTGGATGAATCATGTAACATTTCAGAAATTGTGGAGAAAGGAAGCAGGCGAGGCAATGAGCTGAATGACACGTGAACTTTATTCCATCTCCAACATACAGTAGAGTCAAAGAGCTCCCAGGTCTCTGTACATTCCTCTTTTATATCTTTAATCCCATGCATTGAGACCCTGAACTTCCGACCATAATACACTGTTTGGAACAAAGCCCTGTGTGGAACATAAACATCATAATGCCAGCGCCACTGCTCACAGTCTTCTCTCTTCCAGCGGCTCCGGCAGTACCTCCTCTCTCCGGGGGGTGCATAGTCCATGTTCCGTTTGAGACCCCCCGGTGGCCTTTCTTCTCTGGTCCATTATTCCCCCTTATCCCAGCTGCCTTCTCTGGGTGGAGAATCCCCCACCTGTGCCGCCACACAACCCCCCCCCCCAAACACCCAGAAAGGGCATTAACCCCCCGTCCTTTGAACTTGAGCCGGCGTCCATAGCGGCTGTAGCGGGGGGTCACTGATCCAGTCGGAGCACCCTGCTGACGAGGTGTACAGGAGGGCACGTCAGTCTGTGACA
Organism: Pholidichthys leucotaenia; assembly: GCA_020510985.1. Lineage (NCBI taxonomy): Eukaryota > Metazoa > Chordata > Actinopteri > Cichliformes > Pholidichthyidae > Pholidichthys > Pholidichthys leucotaenia. The sequence goes on along the minus strand of CM035842.1, from coordinate 126,947,211 downwards.
CATTAGTTTCACGTGCGCAGGTCCCTACCAAGGGAGCACCAACTTGCGGAGCCACCAACGGTGGACATCCACGCCGGAGAGTTTGGGCCAACACCACCTGCTCATCTGCCAACACAAAAGCGGGCTTCAGCCTGTCGATGCAGATGGTCTCCCTACGCCCACCCAAGTCTAACACAAAATGTTTCACCCCAGGTTTCAACACCCTGAACAGTCCATCGTACGGTGGGCGCAACAGGGTCCTGTGCACGTCGTGCCTGACGAAAACAAAGCTGGCATTCTGTAAACTCTTGGGGACGAAAGTGCGGGGAAAACAATGGTGGGCTGGGCCCGGTACATTAAAAGTCTCCGTGCTGTGCAAAAATTGCACGGGTGGATCAACCTCGGGCGCGGTATTCTCCAGTAAAAACTCTCCGGGGATCCGCAGTGGCTAAGAAAAAACAAGTTCTGCTGGGGAGGCTGCCAAATCCTCCTTAGGTGTGGAGTGCAACCCTAATAGAACCCAGTGCAGGCGGTCGACCCAACTTGTGTCCGTGAGCAAAGCTCTGAGCGCTGCTTTAAGCAACCTATGAAGATGCTGGTATAATCTGATCGCTTGGGGGTTGTACCCAGAAGTGCAGTGAATTTTGACCCCCAGGCTCTGGCCCATCGTGGACCAGAGTTCCAAAACGAATTGTGGACCCCTGTTGGAAGTGATGTCTGACGGGGATCCAAACCTTGCAACCCAAGCTGACAAAAAAGCACTAACCATTTCTGTGGATGTGGTAGAGGCCAGAGGGACCACTTCAGGCCAGTGCGTGGTGCGGTCCACTATTGCTAAAAGGTGCGCAAAACCTTGCGACGGTGGGAGGGGTATCACCAAATCCATATGGACGTGGTCGAACCTCCTGGCCGGGATTTGGAACAGCTCAAGGGGAGCTCTGGTGTGCTTGTGCACTTTGGCCTGCTGGCACGTGACACAAGCTGCAGCCCACTCCTTCACGTCCTTGCGCAAGCTAGGCCAGATGAATTTCGCCCCCACTAGCTTCACCGAAGCATGCACTCCCGGATGCAAAAGGGAGTGGACCGACTCAAACACACAAAAGTGCCAAGAGCTCGAAACCACCAGGCACGGGCGGCCGGTGGAGATGTCACAGAGGAAGGGAGGGCACCCTTCTTGCACCATCCTGCTCTCGAGCCTTAACCTAGTTGGCGCAGACTGGAGCACGCAAATGTCTGTGTCCCGGCTTGCTCCGCGGCCATGGCAGGGAAATCTATTCCCATGTAGACTAGGGTGACTAATGTATGTGACAAGCAATCAGCCATGACATTCAGCTTACTGGCAACATGTTGAATGTCGGTAGTAAACTCCGAAATTGCAGCCAAATGCCTTTGTTGCTGGGCCGACCAAGGCTCCGAGACCTTGGACATTGCGTACGTCAGCGGCTTATGGTCCACGAACATGGTGAACTCGCACCCCTCCAGCCAAAACTGGAAATGGCACGTCGCCAGGTGGAGAGCCAGTAATTCTCTATCGAATGCGCTGTATTTAAGTTCGTTGTCACGCAAAGTTCGACTGAAAAATGAAAGCAGCTGCCACGAACCTGAGACATACTGATCCACCACTGCCCCTATGGCAACATCAGACGCATCTGTAGTGAGCACTATCCGTGCAGACAGATCTGGGTTGGCTAGCAGCGCGACATCCGCCAGCACTGTTTTGGCATTTGTAAAAGCCTGGACTCGCTTGGGAGTCCAGTCGATGGTTTCCGCAGGCTTCTTTTTTTTTAAGCGCGGCATACAATGGCTGCATCAGCTGGGCTGCCCGGGGAAGGAAACGGTTATCAAAATTAACCATTCCCAAAAACTCCTGTAGTGCTCTTACGGTCTGTGGACGCGGGAAGTCTGACACAATGCACACCTTATCTGGTAACAGAATCGTGCCCTCTGGCGAAATGCAGTGGCCCAAAAAATCAATCACTGGCACACCGAACTGGCACTTTGCCTGGTTAACTATCAGCCCGTGTGCTTCCAACCTCTGGAAAACCGTCTTGAGATGGGCGATGTGCTCCTCCTCGGATGCGCTGGCTACCGGAATGTAGTCTAAGTAGACAAAAATGAAGGACAATTCGCGAAGCACTGCATCCATCATCCTCTGGAAAGTCTGCGCCGTGCCCTTTAATCTGAATGGCCTGTGTAAAAACTCAAAAAGGCCGAAAGGAGTTATTACTGCTGTTTTCAGAACATCTTCTGCTTGCACCAGGACCTGATGGTATCTGCGGACCAGATCCACTTTTGAAAAAACACGCGCCCCGGCCAGGTGCAGGGAAAAATCCTGGATGTGCGGAATAGGATGACGATTGTGTTCCGTGGCGTTGTTCAAGCACCAGAAATCGCTGCACAGTTGCCACGACCCGTTGGCTTTTGGCACCATGTGTAGCGGGGATGCCCACGGGCTGTTGGAGTGCCTGACGATGCCCAGCTGCTCTAAGTTGGCAAACTCCTCACACGTGCTGGCCAGTTTAGCTGCGTCCAAACGCCGAGGATGCGCAAACACCGGCAGGCCTTTTGTAGTTATGAAATGTTCGACCCGTGTTTCATTACCATAGCCGAAAAAGTCGGGACCGTGAGTACTGGGAACTGTGCGAGTAAATGTTGGTACTTACCCTCTGGAGCTATAATATTAGCCAGTGTTGTTGACCCAGCTCCCTGATCTGTGCAGAGGAGTGAGGAAAAAGAGACTGCATCCACTAATCTCCTACTAGCAACATCGACTAACAACCCATACAGACATAAAAAAATCTGTGCCTAAAATGGGGGCGGAACATGCAGCTACCACAGAGTCCCACTGAAAGTTGCGTCTGTGTAAGCATACCATCATTGTCCGCTCGCCAAATGTCCTGATGGTGGATCCATTGGCAGCCGTAAGCTCGGGACTGCTGCCCCCTGCCACCCTGTCTGCACTGACCGGCAGGATGAGTCTCTTCTGGAAGCCGGAGTCCACCAAAAACCGTCTCCCCGAACGTGTGTCCGTGACACAAAGCAGTCTGTTCCTGTTGCCATTGATTGCAGCTGCAACTGAATTCTGAATGTGCCGTCTTCCCGGCTTCTTCAATTGGCATGGCGACAGGCAGCATTAGGCATTTGAGCCAAAACTGCGATGATAAAAACAGATCACCCTGGTGTCTGTCCCGGCTACCACCAACGGCTCCCCGACCTCGCTGGAGTCCCTCATGGATGCCCTTGCCACTACCTGCACGCTGAGAGTTCTGGTCTCCAAAGTGATGCGGTCTACTTTTTGCGCCAGGGCACGGTAGTTCAGGTTCAGGTTCAGGTTACTTTATTTGTACCCGTAGGTAGATTTGTTTTGCAGTTGGTGACATCCATATTTACAAGCCACTAATTACATTCAACATAGACACAAACACAGGCACACATCTTACAAAATAGGTAAATATAAAATATGTACAATATAATTTTTATAGCTTGTTCAACTCTTTGACAGCAGCAGGGACAAAGCTGTTTTTGTAGCGCTGGGTTCTACTTTTTGGGACAGCAAACCTCCGTCTGGAGGGAAGAAGCTGAAAGTTGCAGTGCAAAGGGTGGGAGTCATCATTTAAAATCGAGTCGGCCATCCTCTGTACTTGTCTGGTGTACAGGGATGTCAGGCTCAGCTGTGACTCACCAAGCAAACGACTGGACCATCTGACTACCTGATCCAAGGATTTCCTCTGTTTCAGTTTTATCTGACCAAACCATGACATTAAAGAAAAGGATAAAACAGATTCAATAAAAGCCCGATAGAACATAGTCATTATGGTTCGGTCAATTTGGAAGCGTGCAAGTTTCCTCAAACAATGCAAATTTTGCTGACCCTTTTTGCACACCCTTTCACAGTTCACCTCAAAGTTCAATCCACTATCAATAATTGTCCCAAGATATTTGTACGATTGTACACATTCGGTGGTCTGGCCTTTTAGTATGGTGACTTTGTGCCTGGGAGTTTTCCTCCTAAAGTCAATAATCATATCTTTCGTTTTTGTTGTATTCAGCTGCAGGTAGGAATCCTCACACCAGTGAACAAAGTCATCAACTACTGGGCCGTGGCCACTCTCACCATCCTGGAGGAGACTGACAATGACTGAGTCATCAGCATACTTTATAATGTGTCTGTTGTCATGTCTGCTCCGACACATGTTTGTGTACAGGATGAAGAGTAGTGGTGACAACACACACCCCTGAGGAGAGCCAGTAGAAGAGCACTTTAGGTCAGACAATGTGCCATTGACCCTTACTCTCTGCGTCCTGTTGGTTAAGAAATCCAGAATCCAACCCACCAGATTATTGCTTAAATCAAATTGTTGCAGGAGCCTTTCAACTAAAATATGAGGTTGGATTGTATTAAAGGCAGAAGAAAAGTCCACAAATAAAAGCCTGGCGTGTGTCCCATTAAAATCCAGATGTTTAAAAAGCATGTCAAACAGAGTGACAGTGGCATCCTCCACTCCTCTGTGAGGCCTATAGGCAAACTGCAGAGGATCCAATGCATGTTCAGTCTGCCTTAGGACCTCACGTCTGACCAGTTTTTCAAAAATTTTCATTAAAATTGAAGTCAAAGCAACTGGTCTAAAGTCGTTTACCGTTTTAGGACAGCTGGATTTTGGAACGGGAACAACCACGGCATCTTTCCAGATCTTAGGCACATGTTGTGTCTGTAAGGACTTATTGAAAATATAATGAAATATAGGACTCAGTTCATGTGCACAGGACTTTACCAGGCGTCCACATATATTATCAGGGCCCTGACTTTTGTTCACTTTTACAGCGCAGAACTCCCTTTTAACATCCTGCATCTCAATATTAAAGTGCTGATTGTCTTTGAGTTTCTGTTTAAAATCTTGGATTTCTGTGCTAAAATCAAAGGAGTCAAAACGACCATAAAAACAATTTAGAGCATTAGCCAGCTCTGTGTCTGAACTAAAACCATCTAAAAACACACGGTTACTGCGTTCTGTGCTCTGAAGGCCTGCAATAGTTTTCATACTGGCCCAGGCCGAACCAAGTTTATTTGCTGCCATCTTGCTTTCCAACTCTGATTTATAATTCTGTTTTGCTCTTAAAATTTCGGCCTTCAGCTCCTTAGTGGCAATCTGTAGCGCAGAAACAGACCCTTGTTTAAAGGCAAGAGCTTTCCTCTGTAAGCAGGATTTAACTGATTTAGTAACCCATGGTTTGTTGTTGGGGTATATTTTGACACGTTTACGTGGAACAAACTTATTTTGACAGTGAGCCATGTATGAGCATGTGAGCTCAGCCAGAGAGTCCAAATCATCCCCGCAGGCCATTATGAACATCTTCCAGTCTGTACAGTCAAAGCATACCTGGAGGCTGTGCTCTGAATCTTCTGTCCACACATCAGTGTCTCTGGTCTCCACTTTGCCTCTTCTGAGAGCAGTTTTATATGTGGGCAGCAAATGAACACAGTTGTGATCTGATGATCCTAAAGGAGGAAGGGGGAGTGATTTATAGGCCCTCTCTATGGATCCATAGCACAGGTCCAATGTCTTTTTTCGCTTGGTTGGGCAGGAGACATACTGATGAAAGTTTTTAAGTGTCTTCTTTAAAGAAACATGGTTAAAATCCCCAAGAATGAAGTTTGGCGCCTCTGGAGAAATTGACTGCAGCTGCTGCACCACATCAGAGATGGTGCTGGAGGCGGAGTCAGCGTCTGCCCTCGGATGAATGTACACAGTTGTGATGAAAAGTTGGGGAAACTCTCGAGGCAAATAAAAGGGGCGTAGTGACACAGACAGCAGCTCCACATGGGGTGTACAGATGCGCTCTCTGACCGTGACAGATGTGCAGTACTGCTTATTAATGTATAAACATACTCCGCCCCCCTGACGCTTCCCAGTTACCTCTTCCTGCCGATCCGAGCGCAGCGGAGCTCCAAAGCCGTCAATCCACAGGTCTGCATCCCGATCATGCGCAGTAAGCCAAGATTCAGTGAAAGCCATGACGCAGCAGTTCTTAAAATCCTTCTGGTAACGTACATTGCCTTGAATTTCCTCCACCTTGTTTCTCACAGACTGTGCATTCCCAAAAATGATCGAAGGAAGAGGAATGTTACCAAACTGACGTCTCCTAAGGCGCAATTTCACACCTCCACGTCTTCCACGCTTCCTCCTGCCGCTTCTTTTTTCACCGCTGTGACCGTCTCTCAAAATAAAGTCCGGCAGATGAAATTTGGGCGCAATCAGCGATTCTGCACCAGCTGTGTTAAAGCGCAGCAACACGTCCCTGGAATATTGTATTCTGCCCGCTATTCTGCTCGTCATGGAGCCGAACGCGTTTACCTCAGAGACAAAGAGCCAGAACACAGAAAGCAGCAGTGCGAGATATGAGAGGAAATCCATGTTGCAGATACTAGGGAGCTGTTCGCCATATATTCCACAAACGCTCCAGAGCAGAAACGACACAGAGGATTTTCTAAAAACGTAAAAAAGTACAAAAAACACACACACGCACACACGCACTATATCACCAAGCTGCTGGTCGCTGCGTGCGCATGCGCCGGTAGTCCTTAGCAACCAGCTGTGGCGAGTTGGTCAGGATCGCCCTCGCTGTAGCCGGTAGGTTCCTGAGGAACAAGTGGGTGAACAGGAAAGATTCATCGTCCTTCCCCCTTAGCACCAACATGCTCTCCATGAGCTCCACTGCTGATCTGTCACCTAACTCTGAACGCGTTAGGAGTCTCTCTGCCCTCTCACTGTCAGAAAGGGTATAGCGCTGGAGCAGCATCCTCTCGAGCGCTTCATATTTTCTTTGGGCCGGCGGCTCCTGGAGCAGGCTCGTCACCTGTTGCGTGGCGTGCGCATCCAGCGCAGCGACCACGTAGTAATACTTGCTATCGTCCGTTGTTATCCCGTGGAGTGTGAACTGTGCTTCTATGTGCAAGAACCATGCAGTTGGGTTGTGAAGCCAGAAGTCTGGGAGCTTGACTGAGACAGGGCACGCAGCGCCGGTGCTCTCCCTCCAGGTAGTCTCCAGGGCAGTGCTTGTCTCGCTTTCCATGGCACGTCTTCGGGTCACCAATGTGAAGAAAGGAAGCAGGCGAGGCAACGAGCTGAACAACACGTGAACTTTATTCCATCTCCAACATACAGTACAGTCAAAGAGCTCCCGGGTCTCTGTGCACCCCTCTTTTATACCTTTAATCCCATGCATTGAGACCTGGAACTTCCGACCATAAAACACTGTTTGGAACAAAGCCCTGTATGGCACATTAACATCATAACGCCGGCGCCACTGCTCACACTCTTCTCTCTTCCAGTGGCTCTGGCGGTACCTCCTCTCCCCAGGGGGTACGTAGTCCATACTGTTCCATTTGAGACCCCCCGGTGGCCTTTCTCCTCCAGTCCATTGTTCCCCCTTATCCCAGCTGCCTTCTCTGGGTGGAGAATCCCCCACCTGTGCTGCCACAAAGTAATACAGTAATACTTCTGCCGCCCCCGATGCTGCTGAGCTCACTCTCCACCACTGTCGCCAACTCCTCAGTAAGGAAAAGAGCTATTGGTTGTCCTAAAAGTTGACAAAAGTCGATAAATGATGTCGTCACCTAATTTGCATAACTGTTCATTTGCATGTAATTGTAATGGACGCTGTGTTAGAGAAGAAAAATATCACGGCAGAGACAAAAAGTGAGTAAAAAAACACCCTAAATATGTTTAGAACTACAAATTAACTTTCTTCTGTTGATTCTTGGTTTGCTTTAATTTTGCCATTTAAATAGGCCATCATCTCTTAAAACAACTTCATGACTTTAATGCTTTAAGACCCACATTACATAAATCAATTTTGTCCTGCATTGTTAAATGTTAGAATATCATATTTAATCAAAAGACTGTTATGTGGGTGAAATTGCTAGCTCTACGTCCAACCCTCCTCCTTTATCCAGGCTTGGGACCAGCAAAATGACCCAAAAGAGACACTCTGGCAGAGTTACTTAGTTTTTTTTTAATTATTTTTATTATTTTTATTTTTATTTTTTTATTTATTTATTTTTGAAGTTTGGTTTAGTTGCTAACCTCATGCTCCATTTACAGTGCATCCAGAAAGTATTCACAGCGATTCACTTTTTCCACATTTTGCTATGTTACAGCCTTATTCCAAAAAGGATTAAATTCAATTTTTTCCTCAAAATTCTACACACAATACCCCATAATGGCATTGTGAATTTTTTTTTTTAAATTTTTGCAAATTTATTAAAAATAAAAAATTAAGAAATCACATGTACATAAATATTCACAGCCTTTGCTCAATACTTTGTTGATGCACCTTTGGCAGCAATTACAGCCTCAAGCCTTTTTGAATATGATGCCCAAGCTTGGCATACCTACTGTATCTTTGGTTTTGCCCATTCCTCTTTGCAGCATCTCTCAAGCTCCAACAGGTTGGATGGGAAGCGTCGGTGCACAGCCATTTTCAGATCTCTCCACAGATGTTCAATTGGATTCAAGTCTGAGCTCTGGCTGGGCCACTCAAGGACATTCACAGAGTTGTCCTGAAGCCACTCCTTTGATATCTTGACTGTGTGCTTAGGGTCGTTGTCCTGCTGAAAGATGAACCATTGCCCCAGTCTGAGGTCAAGAGCACTCTGGAGCAGGTTTTCATCCAGGATGTCTCTGTACATTGCTGCATTCATCTTTCCCTCTATCCTGACTAGTCTCCCAGTTCCTGCTGCTTAAAAACATCCCCACAGCATGACGCTGCCACCACCATTGGCGGGGTTATGAATCGTGCCTAGTTTCCTCCAAACATGACGTCTGACATTCACGCCAAAGAGTTCAATCTTTGTCTCATCAGAACAGAGAATTTTGTTTCTCATGGTCTGAGAGTCCTTCAGGTGCCTTTTGGCAAACTCCAGGCGAGCTGCCATGCGCCTTTCACTAAGGAGTGGCTTCCGTCTGGCCACTCTATCATACAGGCCTGATTGATGGATTGCTACAGAGATGGTTGTCCTTCCGGAAGGTTCTCCTCTCTCCACAGAGGAACGCTGGAGCTCTGACAGAGTGACCATCGTGTTCTTGGTCACCTCCCTGACTAAGGCCCTTCTACCCCTATCGCTCAGTTTAGATGGCTGGCCAGCTCTAGGAAGAGTCCTGATGGTTCTGAACGTCTTCCATTTATGGATGATGGAGATCACTGTGGTCATTGGGACCTTCAAAGCAGCAGAAATTTTTTTGTACCCTTCCCCAGATTTGTGCCTCGAGACAATCCTGTCTCGAAGGTCTACAGACAATTCCTTTGATTTCATGCTTGGTTTGTGCTCCGACATGCACTGTCAACTGTGGGACCTTATATAGACAGGTGTGTGCCTTTCCAAATCATGTCCAAACAACTGAATTTACCACAGGTGGACTCCAATTAAACTGCAGAAATATCTCAAAGATGATCAGTGGAAACAGGATGCACCTGAGCTCAATTTTGAGCTTCATGGCTAATGCTGTGAATACTTACAGTCATGTGAAAAAATTAGGATACCCTGTATAGGCTGTGTGTTTTTTTTTTAACATACTTGGACATATAGATATTTAATATCAGTGGTTAAAATACTGGGAGATTCATGTAATACAACTAGACAATTAAAAATGATTTCAAGACTTTTTTCAAATTTTCTGTAAAATATAATTCTAAACAAATAGTGAGGAATGAGTTAGGATACCCCCCATCTTTTTTAGGACACCCCCACATTCATTTCTACTTAAAATGGCTAAAATAAATGTTAAAAAATGCAAATAAAAACAAAAACAAGGCTAGACATAGATATGTGAACATTTCTTAATAAAGAACTGAATATTTAATGGGGTATCCTAATTTTTTCACATGACTGTATGTGCATGTTGATTTCTTAGTTTTTTATTTCTTTAAATAAATTTGCAAAAATCTAAAAACACCCCTTTTTTCATGTTGTCATCATGGGGTGTTGTATGTAGAATTTTGAGGAAAAAAATGAATTTTATCCACTTTGGAATAAGTGGATTATATATAACAAAATGTGGAAAAAGTGAAGCGCTGTGAATACATTCCGGATGCACTGTATGTTTTGTGAATGACTTAAATTTTATGTAAAATGTAAAGAAAAGTAAGCTGTAGTGATAAAGAAGCTGTTTGTGAGTAATTAGAGCAAATTCTGGCTGTCGGGGGTGAGTGACGTCATTGACTGGTATCTCATGGCTAACAGCTGCTGTAGTACGAAAAAAGGAGCTATCCCTCTGTTACAGAAAAAAGAAGACAACTGTCCAAGAAAAAAGCACACAGGATGAAGGTAAGGCATTTACAAATGACGTATGTGCGTACAGTATTTGTACTTGTGGGGAGGAGAAAGCTGAAGAGGTGCAATTTTCCCTGTTCATGTAATTGTAGTAAATATATGAATTTCTATCTTTTGAAATTATACTGAAGAAAAAAAAACCTTTCACAATATTCTAGTTTACTGAGATGCACTAGAATAATTTAGTGATAAATGGTTATAAGATGCGATAAACGAGGAAACCTTCATTTTTTAAAGAAACTAATTGATAAATCATTTAATTGTAGCTACATGTAGTGCCTTGATGCATTAGTTTCCCCTCTGTCACTTTGACTCTGAGCTCTGATCATAATAATTCTCCATGTATTTAATTTTGTGTTCTTTACTAAATACTATTGTTTTAATACTTTTAATACTAGTTTTAATACTAGTTTTAATAGTTTTAATACTATTATTTTAAAGCATTCAGGGATGCTGTTTTTTTTTTGTTTTTTTTTTAAATTTAAAGTCACATTTAAGTCTTCTTTTGGCTACTCCCTTTAGGGGTCGTCACAGCAGATCATCTGCCTCCATCTCACCTTATCCCTTGCATTTTTCTCTGTAACACCAACCCTCTCCATGTCCTCCTTCATTACATCCATGAATCTGTCTCTCTTTTCCTCCTGCCTGGCAGCTCCGTCTTCAACATCCTTTGCCCAATATAATAATAATAATAATAATAATAATAAAGTTTATTTATAGAGCACTTTTCACAGACAGAGTCACAAAGTGCTTAACATGGTAAATAACAAAGCAAATAAAAATACAGGCACATAAAGCAGTAAAAGAACAAAATAGACAGTAAAAACACATAAAAATACAATCAACACATAGTTAATTAAAAAGCCAGGCTAAAAACGTGGGTCTTTAGTTGCTTCTTAAAAACATCAATGGAAGGTGCAGATCTAAGTTCAAAAGGTAAGGAGTTCCAAAGTCTGGGAGCAACAGCAGCAAAGGCTCTATCACCTTTGGTTCTGAGCCTAGTGCTAGGGACTACCAGTAGATTCTGATTAAAAGACCCGAGAGACCTGCTGGGATGGTGTAGATGGAGCAGGTCACTGATATAAAAAGGCGCCTCATCATGAATGGCTTTGTAAGTAAGAACAAGAACTTTAAAATTAACTCTATAATCTACAGGAAGCCAATGCAAGGAGGCCAAAATGGGAGTGATATGACAGGATCTACTAGACTTAGTAATCTAGCAGCAGAGTTGTGGACTAGCTGCAGGCAGTGTAAAGAGGATTTACTAAGACGTGAAAAGTGCATTACAGTAGTCCAAACATGAAGAAACAAAGGCATGAATAATAATTTCTAACTGACTGTAGGAAACCAATGACCTCATTTTGGATATATTCCTAAGGTTGTCTCAAACCTCTGTGGGCCATAACACGGCGCACGAGGGAGAGAATGAAAATCCAAAAGCGAGAGTTGATGGTGCACTTTTATTAACAAACACAAAGAAAATAATTCCAATAATCACCAAGTTCAATTCAGTTTTACCACACAATAAATGGAGAGGTGCAATGACAGGGTTAGGCCACCAAACATACAGGGCGCCAGCCAAATGCTTTACAGCCTGGTGAATACGGAGCCTAGTGCTGCAGGACTGCATTGGGCACAAAACAGGAAAGGCGAGCAGCCTAGTGCTGCAGGGCTGCTAGCACAAGAGGAAAGGCTAAAGACACTTACAGGTCTGGAGCTGATCAGGGGTGAACTGTGCAGTCTGGTGGATGAAGATAGGAGGCTGAGGCAGCCGCGAACACCCAGGGATAGATCGTCTGAAGATGTTGGGCTGAACGCGTGAAGGGAGTGGAATGTCATTCATGGAGAACTAGCTGCCATGAACGAGGGTGAATGCCCCGACAATCTCTCTCCTCCGAAGCGGCAAACAAATACTCCTGAAGCTAATGAGGAAAGAGATTGCCGGTGCGAGAACGCTTGGGCAAGACTGATTGGCATCCGGTGTGTGAGAGGGCGTGTGAATGAGAGTGAATGGAGCGTGTGCATGTGGGGGTGTGTGCGTGTGGGTGTGTGTATGTGTGTGAACACCTGTGACAGTGCAGCTGATTGCACTAGACAGGAGGAGGGGGCGTGCTTGAGCTGTCAGAGGAAAACTAGGGCAAAACATAACAATGAGTCAGAACTGGGTTTGCCCTCCAAATTCAGATTCCTGACAGCCCCCCCCCCCCCAGCAACAAACACTAACCCAGGTTGGGAGGTGGGGGAAAACCGGTTAGGAGGGAAGCAACCGGTGAAAACACAATCAGAACAAAAACAGAATAAAGAGCAAACCCCTCCTAATGACCCCCAACCTGGACCACTAACCCCCCTCCCTCGAAGTCCAGCATTCAGGGGGTCAACCTGAGTCCCAGGCCCCCAGTATGGTGAGGAGTGGCAGATCGGGTGGCCTGCCCAAGTCCAGCAGGCGGCCAGTGGGATAGTGTCTGGCGGCCTGCCCAGGCTGATGGGCCACCTGACCCATAAGCCAAGTCCTTCAGGTGGAGCTACCAGGACCTGAGAGGAGGGCGGAGAGGCAGCCTTCAAACTTGGGAACCTCGGCTGCAAAGCCAAGGAACAGGAGCCCCCCTACCGTTCGAGGCTTGGGGCAGGGGAACCGTAGCACCCGCGACGGTCCCGGTCTGGGACTTGGCTGCACCCGTGATGGTCCCGGTCTGGGACATGGCTACACCTGCAACAGTCCCGGTCTGGGACATGGCTGCACCGGTGGTGGACTCCAGCTGGGGCTCTGCTACACTGGCGGTGGACTCCAGCTGGGGCTCTGCTGCACCGGCAGTGGACTCCAGCTGGGGATCTGCTCCACCCGCGGTGGACCCCGGCTGAGGCCCTGCTGCACCCGCGGTGGGCTCCGGTTTGAGCATCGTTGCACCTGTGGTGACCCCCATTGGAGGCCTCATTGTTCCCACAGTGGCCTCCCCAGCGAGGGATGTGATGCTCCTCAAATCTTCCGGCGTTGAACCCCGATCCTCAGTTGCTTTCAGCAGCTGTTTGGCGACCCCAGCTGGAGGCTCCGAGCCCAAAGAGAGAGAAAAAGAAACCGGGTCAGGGTCGCCGGCAGTGGCAGATTCTGGTGTGGTGGCCCCGAGGGCTACTGTGAGCTGCCCTGGGTCCACCTCACCATAAGTCGGGGACTGTGACATTAATATTGACACTCCTGAGATAATGGAGTACACTTGCCTGACTTCTGGCTCCACCGCCGTCCAGGATTGTGGCGTGCACAGGTTCCTCCAGTCTGTCGGGTGCTGCACCCCCGTCGACCTTCTCCGGGACAACTGGACCCTCCTCGTCATCCATGTGCAACCCAGGTTGCAGCGGCTCCTCTCTGGCGACCCTAGGAAGGAGCTCGAAGGAGATGGGAGAATGGAGACAATTAGGGTCCCCAGCAGTGGCAGAGCCTGGTGAGGAAAGTTCAGATGCAGCTGGGGGCTGCTCCCGACTTTCCTCCCCAAGAGCCAGGCAAGAACTTTCAACACTTGACAGGTGAACTACAGGAGAGATTACTTGCCTGTGCTCGAGTTCTACCGCCGTCCAGGACTCCGACGGCGCTGACAATGATGTTTGGGGTCCAACCGGCTGGAGATCTGGTCCGGGGGATGGCTCTGCCGTGGCGACCCCCACAGCAGGCATGATGGTCTTGGCAGTCGTGGTCTCCTCCAGTGAAGCCCCTAATGCTGGTAACCCTCCCGGGATGAAGTCTGGAGTTGGAGACCTGGGTGGCACTGTGTCCAAAGAGACTGAAGCGGGGGATGCTCCTTCATTGGCACCCGCTTCTGATCGGTCACAGCTCTCCTCCTCTGGTCGTAGCGGTTCTGCGGGGTGCAGTCCTCCAGCACCACGCATTCCCTCCTCCCCCAGTCATCGAGCTCCATAGCTGGTGGACACTCCAAGGCAGGGGATGGAGACACAGAGGAAATAGATGAGTTCGGCATAGAAGCAGCAGGGAGAGTGCACTCAGGCGACTGCCTAGCCTGAGGCTCTCTCCCAGGGGACAGACAAGGCTTATCCTTAATGACTAAGGTTGAATGAAAACCCACTTGCCTGGCCTCCCGGGTCTGAATGCTGGCAGCTGCCGACGGCGTGTTGTCCTCCTTCTCCATGCCCATAGGTCTTCTAGGCTCCTCGGTGGTTGACGGAGGAGCCAGCCCTAATGGCACAGAGGTGGGCGGGTCCGGAGTGGCACACACAATCCCTCCGGTGGCTGGGGTGGACTACCCAACGACAGGAACTGTGGCTAAAGCTGAAGGGGCGTCTGCTGGTACGACAGCTGGCACTGAGGGGGGCTTTGTTGCAGCAACGGTCGGGCTTGACGTCCGATTAGGAACCGCCGATGAGGTGATGGGCCTCCTCCATCGCTTAGACCTAGGATTAACCTCACGCTAAGTGGCTGACTCCTCCCGCTCCTCCTGCGTCCGATGATCCTCTCCCAGGGCCGGCGGGGAGTCGAGGGAGACAGAAGACAGGGAATAAGGAGCTGTGACAGGAGCTGTTTGGGGAGTTCAGTAGGTAGCAATTTCTGAAGCTCCTTCACAGGAATCTGATTAATCACCTCATGAGACATTGCAAGAGAACGGAGATGAACTTGCCTAAACTCCTGACTGGTGATGGTGTCTGGTGATGGTGTCTGTTGCTGCCTCGGTGTCCTGCTTCATCCTCGCAGGAGTAGGATGGGAAATCCTGTGGGGGGAGGAGCACTCCGGCTCGGGTGGCTAGTGGCGGGCTCCAGTCCCCCGGGAGCGCGTCGTGGGAAGCCGCAGTTGAGCTCCGATGGCTTCTTCTGTCATCTCCTCCAGCTGTCGGCATGACTTGTGGACCAGGGTGAGAAACGACATCAACCCCGGATATTTCCAGAGACCGGGGCACGTCTGGAGGACCCTGACAGTGATGTCAAACAGCAAGAAATTCACCTCCGGGGAGTTGGTGGCTAGAGCCTGGGAAACGAATACCACAGCTCGATCAGCCACTCCACACTCCTCGGGGCTCAGTCCAAAAACGGAAAAATCCATGGAGACGACTAGGGGAAAAAGCACTAAGGAGAAAAAGCAAAACTTCACTCGTGCACCACCTCTCCGCTGGGCTTTTACACTGGTCGGGGCATTCTGTCACAAACCTCCGTGGGCCATAACATGGCGCACGAGGGAGAGAATGAAAACCCAAAACGAGAGTTGATGGTGCACTTTTATTAACAAACACGAAGAAAATAACAAGTCCAATAATCACCAAGTTCAGTTCAGTTTTACCGCACAATAAACGGAGAGGTGCAATGACAGGGTTAGGCCACCAAACATACAGGGCACCAGCCAAATGCTCTACAGCCTGGTGAATACAGAGCCTAGTGCTGCAGGACTGCACTGGGCACAAAACAGGAAAGGCGAGCAGCCTAGTGCTGCAGGGCTGCTAGCACAAGAGAAAAGGCTAAAGACACTTACAGGTCTGGAGCTGATCCGGGGCGAACTGTGCAGTCTGGTGGATGAAGATAGGAGGCTGAGGCAGCCGCGAACACCCAGGGATAGATCATCTGAAGATGTCGGGCTGAATGTGTGAAGGGAGTGGAATGCCGTTCATGGAGAACTAGCTGCCATGAACGAGGGTGAATGCCCCGACAATCTCTCTCCTCCGAAGTGGCAAACAAATACTCCTGAAGCTAATGAGGAAAGAGACTGCCGGTGCGAGAACGCATGGGCAGGAATGATTGGCATCCGGTGTGTGAAAGGGCGTGTGAATGAGAGTGAATGGAGCGTTGTGGGTGTGTGTATGTGTGTGAACACCTGTGATAGTGCAGCTGATTGCACTAGACAGGAGGAGGAGGCGTACCTGAGCTGTCAGAGGAAAACTAGGGCAAAACATAACAATGAGTCAGAACTGGGTTTGCCCTCCAAACCCAGATTCTTGACAAAGGTGGAAAAACAACTCCGGGTCAGAGATTTGACATGCTGATCAAAGTTCATTGATTGGTCAAAAATGACACCAAGATTTTTTAGATTAGACCGTACATTAGAGCTTAATGAACCAATGCTATTAACCATCTTAGGAATTAGATTATTTGGTGCTA
This sequence comes from Pholidichthys leucotaenia, assembly GCA_020510985.1. Taxonomy (NCBI): domain Eukaryota; kingdom Metazoa; phylum Chordata; class Actinopteri; order Cichliformes; family Pholidichthyidae; genus Pholidichthys; species Pholidichthys leucotaenia. Next base: position 126,930,817 of record CM035842.1, on the reverse strand, counting down.
CAATAAGGACTTCAGTTTTGTCAGCATTAAGTTGCAAAAAGTTACTAGACATCCAGTCCTTAATTGCAGATAGACAATCATGAATAAATCTTAAATTGTCAACATGGTCAGGTTAAAAAAAAACAAACAAACAAAAGAAAACCAATTGCAAATCATCAGCATAGCAGTGATAAGACACACCTTTAAATTTGCTGATGATAGAACCAAGTGGCAGCATATACAGGGTAAATAAAAGTGGACCCAGAATGGAACCCTGAGGCACGCCACAGGTTAAAGGAGCAGAGTCAGATGAATAAGAGCCAACAGCCTCTGAAAAACTCCTACCTTTCGGAAAACCAATCCAGAGCTTTTCCAGAAATCCCTACCCAGTCTTTTAGGCTTTGTAACAAAATACAATGATTCATAATATCAAATGCTGCAGTAAGATCTAATAACACTAAAACAGAGCATTTGCCAGAGTCTGATGACATTAAAATATCATTTGACACCCTATGAAGAGCGGTCTCTATCGAGTGTTTCTGACGAAAACCTGACTGAAATTTGTCAAAAATATTGTGTTCAATCAGAAGGTCAGTGAGCTGCTTGGCAAAAACTTTTTCTAAAAGCTTAGAAATAAAAGGAAGCTTATATATCCGCTATCCCTCCTCTGCACATGTCCAAACCATCTCAGCTTTGCCTCTCTTACTTTGTCTCCAAACCGCTCAACCTGAGCTATCCCTCTGATATACTCATTTCTAATCCTGTCCCTCCTAGTTACTCCCAATGAGAATCTTAGTATCTTCAACACTGCCACCTCCAGTTCCACCTCCTGTTTTTTGTCAGCGCCACCGTCTCCAAACCATACATCATAGCAGGTCTCACTACTGTCTTGTAAATCTTCCCTTTCACTCTTACTACTACCCTTCTGTCACAAATCACCCCTGACACTCGTCTCCACCCTGCCTGAACTCTCTTCTTCACCTCTTGTGCATTTTTTATTGCTTTGGATGGTTGACCCCAGGTATTTAAACCCATGTACTTTCACTACCTCTACTCCTTCCATCTTCACCGTTGCACTTGCCTCCCTCTCATTCACACTCATGTACTGTATTCTGTCTTGCTTCTACTGACTTTCATTCCTCTTCTCTTCAGAGCATACCTCCACCTCTCCAAGTTCTCTTCCACCTGCTCCCTAGTCTCACTACAGATCACAATGTCGTCTGCAAACATCATGGTCCACAGAGACTCCTGCCTGCCCTCATCTGTCAGCCTGTCCATCACCATGGCAAACAAAAAGGGGCTCAGAGCTGATTCCTGATGCAATCCCACCCCCACCTTGAATCCATCCCTCACTCCTACAGCGCACGTCTCCACCATCTCATTGTCCTCATACATGTCCTGCACCACCCTCACATACTACTCCTGACTTTCTCATACAGTACTACACTTCCTCTCTTAGCACCCTATCATATGCTTTCTCTAGATCCACAAAGACACAGTGCAACTCATGCTGACCTTCTCGATGCTTCTCCATCAACACTCTTAGAACAAACATTGCATCTGTAGTACTCTTTCTTGGCATGAAACCATACTGCTGCTCACTGATTGCCACCTCTCCTCTTAACCTGGCTTCAACAACTCTTTCCAATATCTTCATAGTGTGGCTGATCAACTTTATGCCTCTTAAGTTACTACAGCTCTGAGTATCACCTTTGTTCTTGAAAATTGGTATCAAAACACTACTTCTCCCCTCCTCAGGCATCCTATCACTCTTGAAGATTGTGTTAAACAATCTGGTTAAAAAGTCCACTGCCATCTGTCCTCGACATCTCCATACCTCCACAGGTATGTCATCTGGACCAACTGCCTTTCCATTCTTCATCCTCTTCAAAGCTGCCCTCACTTCTGCCTTGCTAATCCTCGGGACTTCCTTGTTCACCATCTTTCCTTCACCCATCTTCCTTTCTCTCTCATTTTCTTTATTCATCACCTCTTCAAAGTACTCCTTCCACCTTCTCAACACACTCTTGTCATTTGTTAGTACATTACCATTTTTGTCCTTAATCAGCCTAACCTGCTGTACATCCTTTCCAGCTCGATCTCTCTGTCTAGCCAATCAATACAAGTCCTTTCTCCTTCTTTAGCGTGCAGCCTTTCGTAAAAGTCACTATATGCCTTTTCCTTTGCCATCTCTCTCTTTGCCATGCGCCTACTCCTGTTTACTTTCTTCATCTCCTTGGCTATCTCACTGTTTCTTTGCTAACCTCTTCCTTTGAATACTTTCCTGTACCTCCTCATTCCACCACCAAGTCTCCTTGTCTTCCCTCCTCTGTCCGCTGGATACACCACATACTTTTGCTATACTTTCCCAGTCATCTGGTAATTCTTCCCTATCACCCAGAGCCTGTATCAACTCCGTCCTGAACTCTGTGTGGCCTTCTTCCTTCTGTAACTTCCCCCACTTAATCTTTGGCTCTGCCTTCACTGTTTTCCTCTTTTTGCTTTCCAAAGTCATGCTACAGACTACCCTCTGATGCTGTCTCGCTACATTCTCCCCTGCCACCACCTTGCAGTCTCCCATCTCTTTCAGATTTCTCCTTCTGCATAAGATTTAGTCCACCTGCGTGCACTTTCCTCCACTCTTGTAAGTCACCCTGTGCTCCTCTCTCTTCTTGAAGTATGTGTTCACCACAGCCATTTCCATCCTTTTAGCAAAATCCACAACCATTTGTCCTTCCACATTTCTCTCCTTAAGACCATACCTACTCAGGACCTCCTCATCATCTATGTTCCCTTCACCTACATGTCCATTAAAGTCTGCTTCAGTCATCACTCTCTCCCCCCTGGGAACACTCTGTACCATTTTATCCAGCTTACGCCAGAATTCCTCTTTCTCTTCTACCTGACATCCAACTTGTGGGGCATCGTCGGCCTCCGTCGGTCTATGATGACCATGGAAGAGAATCCTAAACGTCTACTCTGCTGGAACAGCACCGCCTGTGGCTGAACAGGCCAATGCACACCGATGTTCTACCTTCCAGCGTTGGGCGTTGGTAGGATTCAAGCCTGGGCAGGAAGATATGGAGGACAAGATGTTACCCATGCAGCATGTTCCCCCTCTCCACGTCACTGATTGATCCAAAGGAACAGCAGGGCTGCTATAGTTTGGGACCAGTGCCGTCGCAGGAGCTGCCAGAACGATGTTGAGCACAACAGAGAACTGCCTTAGGGGCTCCGACTCCGGATTTTTCCTCAGGGTTGACTCCCGAAGCCTTTCCCGTGACCGGGTGTGCCGCAAGGCAGCGGAGGTTTGAAATCAGGGTTTACCTTCCCCTAGATGGGCTACCTTCCCAGGCTGACGAGCCACCATCTACCCGAAGCATCTGGTTTTAAGGCGCCAGAGATCCGCCCTCGCCCCTTCTCCTATTAGTAAAAGCAGTTCCGCCAGGCTTAGAGACTAAACCACACGGGCAGGCTAGGAGTTGGACTTAGTTGTCAGAGGCTTTTCGAGACGCACGCCGTAAGGAGCATTTTATGAGCACTGGGAGCTTAACCCCAGTGCCGCTCCTGGCTATGACAACCTTGGAACCTTGTGGGGCATACGCACTGACAATTCAGCATCACACCTTTGACTTCTAGTTTCAAACTCATGATTCTGTCTGACTCCCTCTTTACCTCCTAAACACTCTTCACATACTCTTCCTTCAAGATTACTCCTATTCCATTTCTCTTCCCATCTACACCATGGTAGAACAGTTTAAATCCCCCTCCAATGCTCGTAGCCTTGCTTTCCTTCCATCTTGTTTCTTGAACACACAATATATCTACCTTTCTTCTCTCCATCATATCGGCCAACTCTTTGCCTTTACCAGTCATAGTCCCTACATTTAACGTCCCTACTCTCACCTCCACACTTCTACCTTTCCTTTTCTCTCTCTTTCCTAACACACCTTCCCCCTCTCCTCGTCCTTGATCTTTGACCAACAGTAGCCCAATTTCCACCGGCATCCTATTGGTTAACAGCACTGGTGGCGGTTGTTGTTAACTTGGGCCTCAACCAATCCGGTATGATGGTCTCATTTGTTATGATCCGCATGTTTGATTTGGCAAAGGTTTTACATCTGACGCCCTTCCTGACACAACCCTTCCCATTTACTCAGGTCATGGGATCGGCACTAGGAGTACACTGGCTTGTGCATCCCCTGTGGCTGGGTTTTAAAGTCACATTTAAGTAAAAAGAAATTTCTGTGTGAGTATGACATTTTTGATATTATGACATGTGAATATTTGCATTTGATTTTTGCTGGGTAATCAGATGATCATTGTCTTTAGGTGAAATGCTGAAGTTGATTGCAGCTCCAGTGACAGAGCAGCATTCTTCTGCACCTCCTGAAACACCTGCAGTAGGTCCATTGCCAGGTATTTTTGTTATGCTTCATATTAAGTAACATTGTTTCCTGAATTTAGAATAAGCATTTTAGAGGGAAATCCGCTGCACTTGTTGACATAGAAAATTATCAGTGTTTCCCTTTTATCAGTGCATTCAGTACATTAGAATCATATGAAAAAGTCATTTTTTGCAATATAATTCAAAATGATAAACTTTAATACTCAAGTACGTTCTGTGATTCATATTTTTTTTTTTTTTTGTAATCATGCCTACTGTGGTTCTGCCTTTATCTGCCAGTAAAATGGTAATTGTTTTGTTGTCTTTTTTCTGTGAGTCTTTTGCTTTTTCCTCATCCTTAGTAATACTACTTTTTGGTAGTTTTGCCAATTTAGGAAAACCTACTACTGTGTTACGTAGTTCTGCTTTCTGTCCTTGATCCTGGATTTTTTGACATGCCAATTCTGCTGCTAAGATGTAATCTTTGTGTTGTATTGTTCTTGGAGTGGTGGCAAAATTTAGACCTCTGGCCAGTATTTTTTTTCTCTCTCTGTGAGTGTGCACTGAGAGAGTGCACACTCAGCAGCAGTTCACTGCTAATGATTCGGCTTCCGTGTGGAGAGGACTGAGGCAGATCACCAACTATCGGCCTCAGGCTCCTAAAGGTCAGGATGACAAAGCCCTTTGTCAAAGACTGTCTCAACACTATGCCCGTTTTGACACCTCGTCATCTGTGTCCAACTCCCCCCCTCCCTCCAGCTCCACAGCCTCCACATTCCCTACTTCATTAAAGGCACCCCCCCTCCTCCCCCCCTCCCCTTATCATCAGTGAGCAGGATGTGCTCAAACAGTTCTCCAGACTGAACCCGCGCAAGGCCCCCGGCCCAGACGGCGTGTCTCCCTCCACCCTGAGACACTGTGCGAAACAGCTGGCTGCTGTCTTCACAGACATTTTTAACACCTCCCTTAAGTTATGCCACGTGCCGTCCTGCCTCAAATCCTCCACCATCATCCCTGTCCCCAAGAAGCCACGGATCACTGGACTTAATGACTACAGACCTGTAGCGCTCACCTCTGTAGTCATGAAGTCCTTTGAGCGCCTGGTCCTGTCCCACCTCAAGTCCATCACCACCCCTCTCCTGGACCCGCTGCAGTTTGCCTACCGAGCCAACAGGTCTGTAGACGACGCAGTCAACCTGGCCCTCCACTCCATCCTGCAGCACCTGGACTCCCCGGGAACCTACGCCAGGATCCTGTTTGTGGACTTCAGCTCCGCATTCAACACCATCCGCCCCGCTCTGCTCCGGGACAAGCTGTCCCTGCTCAACGTGCCTGACTCCATCTGCAGGTGGATCATCGACTTCCTGACGGACCGGAGGCAGCATGTGCGGCTGGGAAAGACTGTCTCAGACTATACTAGCATCAGCACCGGATCACCCCAGGGCTGTGTACTTTCCCCCCTACTCTTCTCCCTTTACACCAACTCCTGCACCTCCAGCCACCAGTCTGTCAAGTTGATCAAGTTTGCGGACGACACCACCCTCATCGGGCTCATCTCCAACGGCGACGAGTCCGCCTACAGGAGAGAGGTGGCCCAGCTGGCGTCCTGGTGCAACAATAACAACCTGCAGCTGAACGCTCTGAAGACAGTGGAGATGATTGTAGACTTCAGGAAAGTCACTACCCCTCTGCCCCCCCTCACCCTCTCAGGCTCTCCCATCACCACTGCTGATTCCTTCCGCTTCCTAGGCACTACCATCACCAGGGACCTCAAATGGGAGCCGACCATCAGCTCACTCATCAAAAAAGCCCAGCAGAGGATGTTCTTCCTGCGGCAGCTGAGGAAGCTCAAGCTACCCACCAAGATGTTAGTGCAGTTCTACACAGCCATCATCGAGTCCATCCTCACCACCTCCATAACCGTGTGGTACGCAGGAGCCACTGCCCGGGACAGACTAAGGCTGCAGCGCGTCGTGCGCACTGCTGAGAAGGTGATCGGCTGCAAGCTCCCATCTCTCCTGGATCTGTACATCTCCAGGACCCGGAGGTGTGCTGGCCGGATCATAGCCGATCCCTCACACCCTGGTCACGTACTGTTTGCCCCCCTCCCCTCTGGTAGAAGACTTCGGTCCATCCAGACTAAAACCTCCCGTCACATGAACAGCTTCTTCCCCTCTGCCATCAGACTGCTGAACACTAAGTGACTTATTGACTCTCGTGCACCATGTACAGCAGCTCAACCAGACTCATGTCAATCATCACTGTTTTCTTCCTGCATTACCGACTGCACTATATAGTTCTCCACAGTATCTGCTGCTGGCTAATATATTTTAACTGTTGACCAGTATCACTTAATCTTATCCTACACTTTATTACATGTATAGTTTATTTCTTTTATCTTATCATGTTTAATGTTGCAGCATTGTACCGAGACAAATTCCTAGTTTGTGTACTACATGAACAATGGCAATAAACCTGATTCTGATTCTGATTCTGATTCTGAAAAGTTTTGCACCCTCTTCTTGTTTATTTCTGCTTGCCTGTGTTGGATCTTGTTTTTCCTTTCCATGAGCTTCTTCAGTTTCTTCTGATGCTGGTCCTTCATTATTATGAACTCCTGTCTGTGTGTGTGTGTTTTAGGCACGCATTAATTTGGGCCTTGTCTCTTTCGCTGTCAGGAAGTGTTCATTGAAAATGTCCATTTGGGAGGGAGCATTCATGCTTTCCCACACCTGGGACTCCATCCTCCAGAGACCACCTGGTGATGGGAGACGTGGCTGGCATGGTGGATCCATCCGGTCCATCAGGCTGGCCACGTCTAAGGAAAACAGCTGATAAATGACACGTCACAGTGATCAACTGATGCTTCTGAAGATGACTGCAGGTGTCAGTCGAAACATGTTAAGTTAAAAAACAAACATCTTCTACCTTTCTGTCCGACAAAAAAAGAAACTGTAAATTAATTATGGATAAACTTTAATATTTCCAATACACATTACACCCATAGTGAATATTTCAAATCATAAAATTCAAATTTACTCAGATGCACTAGTAATATTTTTCTATAGGTTTAAATTGCTTGAGTCAACTTGAGATCTTTAATCTGAATTTTAGATTGGCAAATCTAACTCATTTTCTTCTTAAAGTGTACCAGACTGAGACATTGCCATAAATTATCTTCCGCTGCTTTACAAAAATAGGGGCCCCCAAACACAGTCGTACATAGAGCCCCCAAAATGCAGGAAACGGCCCTGCATTTAAGCTGTCTTACAATGTTTCCACCAGTGAATCTTACCAGCAACACCTCTTGTGGTGGGGACCGAGCACCACTCGTGGGACCGACACACTGGTGGCATCTGGGCAATGGGAGTAACACACCATAGTAAGTCTTGCCAACAATGCCAACTGTAACCAAAGGGATGGACAATAAAGCCCAAACTGGTTACATCCAAACTGGGGTTCAAACCCATAACCTTTCACACCAGAGTTCGACACTACATTTGTATCACCAAGAGGGTTGACCCACTTGGCAAGCAATACAGGAATGCTTTTATAACATCTGTTACAATAAGTACAGGTCTTTATCCCTTAAAATAACATCACATTGTGGAAAACAACACTTTTTTACTCAAAAAGTACTAAATAAAAATTTTGATTTGTTAAATTATTCAAGATTCAATAAAATCGACTTGATTTGTGTAACATGTCATAAGCAACAGTCCCTTCATGGTTACTGTAATGTTAATTTTCAATTTTAGCGAAAAATTGATTTTATATATTTTGTTTTTGAGTCCTATAATACATAATGATCATGATTTTTTAAAATTTTCTCATCTCAGAATATGGCAATTTGCCTTTACTGCAGTCCCTTGTTTCAAAAGTATTTAAACTGAGAACGGAGGTGGGAGGGAGATAGTTGAATTTTTTTTAAAAAGTGCCTCTACTTCAGAAATTCTTTGTCTTGACTCTGTTACTGTTTAGTTTCACTTCCTTGTTTGAGACACATTTTTGGTTTTATGACCAACTTCATTTATAGATTAAATGCATTTTTTTAGCTGTTTACAGTTAGGATAATGATGAGGTGCTCAAATATTTGGGTTAAATTAGGGGCATGGTTAGGAAATAGGAAGGGCCTATTTTATACAGACTGCAACTGTAACCCTCTGTCATAATTCCACATGCCATTATTTCTACTGGAGGTTTCTTGATGCCAACATGTACTTCTGCGTATTGCCTGCTGGTAAAAACACACATACTAGTGTATCTCAAAAAATTTACGATATTAAAATGATCAAATCCCAAAAAGTTAAACTTTCATATTTTCTATATTCAGCGCACCACATGAGCTATTTCACACTTTTTTTTGTTTTAAATTTTGATGGTTATGCCTGAGCACTTCAAATTAAACAACTGAATCATCATCTTCTAATTTATTTAGTGACCAAGGTACAGGAGCTCAGACCCAAAAGCAACACAGAGGGAAACGGTTGCTGAGCGAAACAATAATCTTTATTACAATAATGGTGCAATATGTAGAGAGGTTCTGGCAACCCTGTGGGAAGAAACAGAGACAGGGGTTAGTGTGAGCAAACAGGCTTGGGGTAAACTTAATGCTGTGTTTAATGATGTTCCCTTATATAGCACTTTTTCTCATCTCTGGACGACCAAAGCACTTTACAGATCCTGCTATCTACCCTTTCACGCACACATTCACACACTGATGGTGACAGAGCTGCCATACACGCATAGATGTTAGCCTGGCCACCAGGAACAACTAGGGGTTCAGTGTCTTGCTCAAGGACACTTCGACGTGCAGACTACAGACAGAGCGGGAATTGAACCCATGACCCTCCGATCAGTAGTCAGTCACACTACACCTGCGCCACAGCCACCCCATTTTAATGCTTAGAGGGTCTTCTGGGTTAGTGGTGGAGAGCTTGGCAGAAGATTCCTCTGGGCTGAAGCATCGATGATCAAGGAGAGGGCACTCCAGTGAAGAGGAGCTGGCGGGGGAGGGGGGTAATGGAGTTGAGGCTGGGAGCAAGCTGGCTAAGCCTGCATGAGGTGGAAGGTGGTGAGGAGGCAGAGAATACACAGAGGTAAGTCCACTTACTTGGGGGGTGAGTGGAGGAGCTGTGCACAGTCGACAGTTGTAAACGCCTCTTGTAATAACATTTAATACTTTATTTAATTTATTTTTCCTATGAAGGACCCAACTGGATGGGGAATGGGGAAAGGAGGTGTAGGGAGGGGGAAAGAAAAGGGAGAAGAACAGACAAAAAAGACAAACAAACCAACAGCTAAAACAAACAGAGGACAGACTGCTTCTTCCACTGAAGAGGTCACAACACGAGTCTGGTATCCAAACCTGTTAAAGGGGAGACATTTGTGTGTGTACATCCGTGTGCGTGTATATGAGAGCGTGTGCAAAATAAGTATGTGCATGTGAATGGTTTGTCAGGAAACATACAAAGAGGGCAGCCAGTCACAGCAACTCCCCCTCCCGGGAAACCCCGTGCAGGCAAGGCAATGCCACCAACCCCCACAGGGCACAAATGTCCGAGGCCAACAAGCCCCAAGAAAGCCAGGCATCCGCCCCAGGAGGGACGGCCAAGGGATGGCCAAGGGAAGCCAGGCCGCCAGGCGGCTGGTGCAGCAGCCCCCCCCCCAGCCCCCCCCCCCCCCCCCCAGTGGGGCCAACGCCAGCCCCTGGGCCCCAGGCGGCGAGAGGCCAGTGCCCCTACCCCCTGGGGCAGAGACCGGCCCACCCCCCTGGCATGAGCCCCCACGGACACACTCCCAGTGCCCCCCCCAGCGTCACTGCTGCACACCCCAGGGACCCCCACACCCAAACAAGCCCTCCCCCCATCCAGGGGAGCTCACGTAGCAAAGAGGCACTACCCCCTCAGCGCTGAAATACTTAACACGTAATGGGTATTAGGTAGGCCTGCTGCTTCATAGTGGCATAGACTATTACTGTCAAGATCCTGAGCACGGGTAGGTGCCATGCTCAGCCTCAGTTTAGTCTTTTTCTGTGTGTTTGTTTCTTTGTTTATTATGGCCTGTTGTTTTTGGTTCCTGTGTAGTTATGAATTGTTTGTATTCTTAGTCTCATCCTTATTGTCCTGTCTAGTTATTGTGTCATTTTGTATTTACAGTATTATTTACATCTTGGGGTTGTGTTGTCTTATTCTTGTATTATTATTTAGTTTACGGTTTTGTGCTTTTATTTTGACAGTGCTGTGCAGCTTCTGGCTGTCAGACTCTGCTTCGCAGGCTGCACAGCTGTCACTAATTATGTGTACGTCCCTGCTCATGTATCTGTACCTGTCATTCATTAATCATTGTTCCACACACCTATTTAAGAACACGGCAACAATTCTTTCATTGCCGTGTCTTACTGTTTACCTCCTCAGTGGAATCAGCCATTACCCTGAGTGAGTGAATTGGTTTGTGTGCTGAGGAGATCGGGTGAGCTCTGTCCCGGTAAGTTCCCTTTTCCCCTCATTTCCACTGTGAGCCCCGTGTCCTTTTGGGTGTGCTCCGGCTGGTTTATTCTCTTTTTTGCCCGGCGTTCCCACACGCGTTAGCCTGTGTCCCTACCAAGCTATTCTCTCTACTTGTGGACGTTGAGCCCCGTTCTCCTCCGGCGCCTTCTTCTTCCTGTTATATGTATATGTAGTGTTATTCAATTCAATTCAATTCAATTCAATTTAGTTCAATTCAGCTTTATTTATATAGCGCCATATCACAACAACAGTCATCTCATGGCACTTTCAAATGTAGGAGAAACCCCACAATTGCAGAAAGACCCCAGCAATCAGGCGATCCCCTGTGAGCAAGCACTTGGCGACGGTGGAGAGGAAAAACTCCCTTTTAACAGGAAGAAACCTCCAGCAGAACCAGGCTCAGGGAGGGGCAGTCATCTGCTGCGACTGGCTGGGGGGTGAGGGGATAAAGAAGATGAAAAGGACAAACATAAAGAGAGCAAACATTAACGGAGAGAAGCTGAGTACATTATTGGAGGTCGCCCCGCAGTCTAGATCTATTAACAGCAAAACAAAGAGAGGGTTAAGAGACACAAGATCCCTCCCTAATCGTAGGCTATATTGAAGAGGAAGGTTTTTACCCTGCTCTTAAAAACAGAGATCGTGTCTGACTCCCGAACCCAGATTGGTAACTGGTTCCACAGGAAAGGAGCTTGATAGCAGAAGGCTCTGCCTCCCATTGTACTTTTGGAGATTCTAGGTATTATAAGTAATCCAGCATTTTGGGAGCATAGTGCTCTATTAGGATAATAGGGTAATATCAGATCTTTTATATAAGAGGGGGCCTGATAATTAAGAGCTTTGCAAGTGAGAAGAAGAATTTTAAACTTAATTCTAAACTCTATGGGAAGCCAATGAAGGGAGGCCAGAACCGGAGAGATATGATCTCTCTTTCTAGTACGTGTTGAAACTCTTGCTGCAGCGTTTTGGATCAACTGAAGACTTTTTAATGATATTTTATGACAACCTGATAATGAGTTACAATAATCTAATCTAGAGCTAACAAAAGCGTGGATCAGTTTCTCAGCATCACTCAGAGACAAGATGCTCCTAATCTTGGCAATATTGCGCAGATGATGGAAGGCAGTCTTAGAAACAAATTTAACATGTGAATTAAAAAACAGATCTTGATCAAAAACAACTCTAAGGTTCCTCACAGAACTATTCAGAGTAACAGTAGTCGCATCCAAATTAAGAGTTTGATTTGGAAAGGTATTTCTAAGGTTTTTTTGACCAACAAGAATTACTTCGGTCTTATCCAGGTTTAATAGCAGAAAATTACAAGTCATCCAAGCTTTGATTTCCTTAAGACAGGCATCTAACTTGGCTAATTGATTACAATCATTGGGCTTCATTGACAGGTGTAATTGTGTGTCATCTGCGTAACAATGAAAATGTATATAGTGCTTTCTAATGATGTTGCCTAACGGAAGCCTATATAAACTAAAAAGAGTAGGGCCTAACACAGGGCCTATGTTGTTTGTGTTTATGTTAATAAATGTGCAAAACTCACAGCGTGCTTTTGGTGTCCTTCTTAGCCCTTAAATAGGGTGATTTATGACAGAAGAACACGGCTGGTGTATGGACACCAGCCACTGTGGGTTTCTGCATTTTTCCTTTTTCTGTAATTACTTTTCCCCTTTTTTCCCCCCTCACCTATTTTTGCACGAGCACTCAATATGCCATCAGCTCACCGGGGCTCCACCAAACGAGGGAAGTCGGTAGTCAGGGGCCCCACTGCGGATGAACAATGGGCGGTGGAGTCCATCTAGAGCTTTGTGGACGCTGCACTTGCCTCCTGTTCATTCGAGGAGGTGCGTTGGCATGTGGACTCAGCAGTAACGATTGTGGAGGCACACCCCAGCTTACGGAACTTCCCCCGGTACGCTGGCTTTCTGTATTCTGATTCCACCCTCCTAAGAGACCCACCATATGCGCCAAGGTTGGAGCAGACGAGGATGCGTCTCCAGACCCTGGTGTCTTGCTGGTCTCGCCAGGAGCCTGTTTCTCCTCTTCCTCATCCACCGTCTGTTCCCAATGGGAGAACGTTTGCCAATGGGAGAGCGTCCCTGTGAACAGGCTCTCCCCGATACCCAGCTGCGTCACACCAGAGGGAGTCCCCCATCGCAGCTGGGAATTCTGTCATCATCATGCCTGCAGTGCTGGCTCCTCCTGCTTCTGCATTGGTGCCCCTGCCCACTGCAGCCATTAGGAGGGAGTTTTCTGGGTCTCCTGCAGCAGCCACCATCGCACCATGGGAATTCAGGCAAGTGCATTCTCATTTCTTAACAGCTTTTGATGAAATGCCTTGTCTAATTCCTGGTGGGAGGGCTCAGCAGCAGCAGTCGCATATTGCGGCTGAGCTCTCTCCATCAGCTGCTGCAGATGTACATGTCTCATGCTCACCAACTACTCCTGTGTTCCCTCAAGTTTTTCCTGGGCGTCCGCCGGTCCCGCGAGAGAGGCGCCGGAAGACAGAGGGGTCTGAGGCCCTGGAGGACCCATTCCAGTCTTGCAGCCACGTCCTGGACGGGAGACGAGTGCCCCCGAAGCACTGAAGACTGAGCCGACGAGAGGGCGTCCCCTGACTTCAGCAGCACGGGCCTCTGTGCCAGCGGTGAGGCAGCCTCCAGCACCCACCGCCACACCAGGAGGTCCACGAGTGTTGGCCGCCATGTCTGGAGGCCATTCAGTGGCAGAAATGAACACGCCATGGGAATTAAGGCAAGTACCCTTTCATTCTGTCATATTTGAAGATGAAATGCCTTTCCTTATTCCCGGTGGAGAGACTCAGCTTCAGCAGCCCATGTTAGCTGAGTTCTTACTGCCTGCTGCTGCCACCTGTTCCTCACCTGCCTTCTCTGTGCCTCCTCCTGTGTTCCCTGAGTGTCTGCTGGTCCTGGGATGGAGCCGCCGGATAATTGAGAAGCCTGCGAACCTGGAAGATGCCATTCCAGCCCTGCAGCCACACACCCGATGGGAGGAGAACGCTACGTGCATCCTGAAACTTGACCCGATAGGAGAGCGTCTCCTGGTTTCAGCAGCATGGGAGCTGAAAACGCCAGCATCTTCAGTGAGTCAACCTCCAGCTTTAGCCACCATGCCTGGAGTTCCACCTGCGTCAGTCACCACGCCTGGAGGTCTTTGGGCTGCATCCACCATCACGCCTACTGCTGCAGTGGTCGCACCAGAGTCGCCGGAATCCTGGGCAGCGGTGGAGCTCAAGTCCAGGCAAGTACTCTGTTCTTTTTTAACACCTGCAGATCTAGAGAAATCTTGTCTGGCTCATGGTGAGGAGAACCTTCTGCAGCTGTTCTCTGCTCCTGAATTCTCCTCGCCGAGCTCCACCACTGCCAGTAATTATGTTCTGGTGTTTTTCTCTTCCGCCCCATCTGAAGTGGCCGAGCCAGGGTGGAAGCACCACACGAATGGATTCAAGATGTCCCAGCTGGAGTTACCAAAGTCCTGGACAGTGGTGCAGCTCAAGCTAAGGCAAGTTCTCTTCTTTGTCTTCACATTATCAGTTTTAGAGAAATCTTGCTTAGTTCTTGGTGAGGAGAACCAGTCGCAACCGTCGGCTGTTCCTGAATTCTCCTTGCCCGGCTCCACTGCTGCCGGTGGTAGTAACCCGGTGTATGTCTCTTTTTCTCTGCACGAGTCCTCGTCGGGGTCCGCTGATGGTCTTCCTCCATTTCTGCCTGAGGTCATCATGGGTCCTCTACCCTTGCCTGAGGTCACCGTGGGTCCTTTACCTTCACCTCAGGTTGCCGTGGGTCCTCTACCTTCACCTCAGGTCGCTGTGGGTCCTCTACCTTCTCCTGAAGTTGCCGTGGGTCCCCTGCCTCCGTCCGAGGCCACCGTGGGTCTCCTGCCTCCGTCCGAGGTCGCCGTGGGTGCTCTGCCTCCATCCGAGGTGGCCGTGGGTGCTTCGCCTCCGTCCGAGGCTGCTGCGGGTGCTTCGCTTCTGCCTTCACCTGAGGTTGTTGAGGGTTCTCCACTGTTGGCTGAGGGCATCGTGAGTTCCACATCTTCACCGGAGGTCTCCGCTGAGCAGTCACTCTCCTCATCTGTCCCCTCTCCGGGCAGCTATCTAGGTCGGTAGCCCTCTTCGTTGGGTTTCCCCACTGGTCAACCAACACTTCGTCTGGAGTCTTCGCTGATCAGCCATCTGCCTCTGTTGGTGTCTACCCCTCAGTCCCTGTGATCTGGAAGGGGCACGAGTTCCAGCTGCTGCTCCCAGGAGGGGGTGTGTTGAGCCCTGTGGCCTGTTGTTCCATATGGGAATGCCAAAATAAAGAGGTAAATTAGCCTTGTCCTTTTAGCAAAGTTAATGATTTTGCGCTCTTCGTCCACACTAGGATACATACGGCATACTGTTAGTTTTTGCTTAAAAATCCTTTTCCTTTAAAAATGAAAGAGGACATTGGAGACAAATACCTGTATTGATGTATTGATGTGCTGACAGTCCTATAATAAAAAAGATTTTTAATTAGAGGGAACTCAAAGAGCGCATACCTTCGCCAAGGCACCGTCACTCCGTTCCTTTTCCCTCCCCTCCGTCCCTTTGTCTATCCATATCGCCAACTGTCTGTACATTGCAAGATAGGGCCTTGGTGGAGGTATGCACTCATGGAGCACCTCCAACATCTAATGAATTCATCTTTGGGCCAAGGGCCATGTCTGGTGAAAATTTTATCCAAATCCATCCTGTAGTTTCGGAGTATTATTTCTAACACTCATCACCAAAATTTAATCATGTGATCAGTGTGTCATTGCCCATCTTTCCTGAAAATTTGAATGAAAGGCGCTATATAAATGCAATCTATTATTATTATTATTATTATTATTATTATTATTATTATTATTAACAGACAGACTGACAGAGACACAATAGCAAAAACAATATGACTACATAATAATAATAATAATAAGACTGTCATAATTGTATTGACCATACACTGGGGCTGAGCAATTCCACCTTAAATCAAGATCATGGCTTATTGAATCTTTCAGGTCGGTTTTCAGGTGTTTTTTCCCCTTCCTGTCTTCTCCATTACAGTTTACTGACAAGGTTCATAATTATTAAGCAATATTGCACAACAGTGCGGTATCATACCATTTTTTTGCAGTTATCAACTACAACTTCACATTGTTTGATGCAGCAAAGTTCAGCCTCCACCTCCTCCTCCGTCACCTCCCATTCTCATCTTCCTGTACCGGTGTCCTATATCCCACCCTTCCTTAATTCTGATTGGCTGCTTAAAAAGGTTTGACATTGACGAGTGCAGCTGTACAGTAGTCTGATAAGTTGAACTTTTTTCAGCCCTGGGCACCGCAACAAAAAGCGGCCACCGCTCAAAGCATTTTGGCGCCAAGGGCACTCAGCGTTATAAATGCTGGACTACATAGAGAATGAATAGAAAATAATCACCCACAGCAGAAACAATGAGTTTAGTGGACACACCCCTTAATACTTTTTCTGCAATGTTTGGCTTCCAGGTTTCTGAGGTGCATGAATCTACAATTGTAGTGATGCTGATGCTGTGTTTGACGCCTTGACCAAGGAAATAACAGAATTCATCCAGAGGACAATTCCTGTCAAGACTATCACATGTAATCATACTATTCAACATCCATGGCTTTCTAAGGGCATACTAAAATCTATTAAGTACAAAAATAAATTATACAAACGCTACATAAAAAATCCAAATATTAACAATAAAAATGAATATACTGTACTAATTATAGAAATAAACTAACACATATTATTAGAAAGAGTAAGAGTAATTACTATGCAGAACTTATAAACGCATCACAGGGTGATTCCAAGAAATCCTGGCGAGTACTAAAAAAGGTTCTAAATGGGGACCAAAAAGCCCCCACACTTCCGAACAATAACGCGATCAGTAATCACACCAGTAATAAGATAAGATAAGATAAGATAAGCCTTTATTAGTCCCACAATGGGGAAATTCCAGGATTGCAACAGCATAGGGATAGCAACACTCAGAGCAACAATCAGAAGGCAAGAAAAAACAACATCTAGTAAACATATGTCCATATTACTATAAATGTATATATATATAGACACACAGTGCAGAGCATTATGGCTGGTGAATGTGCAGCAGAAAGTCTAAGCTCTCTCTCCGCGGATGCAGCGGGCCAGCTGGAAGTCTTTGGGCATGATGGTGACCCCCTTAGCGAAGAAGAGACCACCAGGTGGGCCTCGCTGGTCTCCTGCAGAGCCATGATGGCGAAGCTCAGGAAACGCAGGACGGTCTTGAAGTCCTGAGCGATCTCCCTCACCAGGCGCTGGACGGGCAGCTTACGGATGAGCAGCTCCGTGGATTTCTGGCAGCGACAGATCTCTCTCAGAGCCACGGGCCTGTGACGGCGAGGCCTCTTCACTCTGCCGGTGGCCGGAGCGCCTCTCCGAGCAGCCCTGGTGGCTAGCTGTCTCCTGGGGGGGGGGGGGGGGCGGGCTTCTTCCTCCAGTAGATTTTACGGGCGGTCTGCTTGGTTCTTGCCATCGCTCTTTATTATTCTATTATTCTGTCTTATATTTCTTTCACGCCGCCTAAACTCCAGCCCGGTACCCGCGTCATTTTCGCTACAGCTCCCGGTATGTCGAGTTTCCCATTAGCACCGGGCGGCGGCCAAGTGCTAGCTAGCACTAGCTCCTCCCCGCTGTAACGTCTCCCGCTGCAAACCGTGGCTCCGTCCGCAGACCCGGGAGACCCCCGGGGTGATCCGTGATATATATACAGAGTGAAAGGTGTAGAAAGAAGAAGGAAGATAAAAAACAGGCTGTTGCAACAGGCAGCCGACTCGTGTGGCGCCGCCGGTCCGGCGGAACCGGAACCGGTAATGCCACTCTCACTGACAAATTTGATAATTATTTTGTTTCCATTGGAGAAAATTTACCTAATAAAATTAACCAACCCCAGGCTGCCTCTTTCAAACACTATCTATCAGGAAACTACCCAAATCTTTTCTTCCTGAAGCCACCTGATTGTGAGGAAGTCTGGAAAATCATCAAGGACATGAAGAACTCAAACTCTGCTGGAGCTGATGAAATTTTCAGCAAAATTTTGAAGAGTATCATTAATTTAATTCTGGAACCTCTTACCTACTGCATTAATCTGTCTCTAATCTCCTGAGTAGTGCCACAAATAGCAAAAATTGCACAAATTATACCAATTTATAAATCAGGTGATAAGAATGATTTGACTAATTATTGTCCAATATCCATTCTGCCTACTCTTTCAAAGGTTTTGGAAAGAGTAGTTTCTAACAGAATTACCAGTTACCTTGATAAGCTCAACATTATTATCCCATTTCAGTATGGCTTCAGAAAGAAACACACTACCTATATGGCAATACTTGACCTAATTGAAAAATTCAATGATGTGATTGAAAAAGGCAACTATGGTATCAGCATTTTTTTAGACCTGTCTAAAGCATTTGATACCATTAACCATGACATCCTATAAATTACAACATTATGGTATCAGAGGCCTTGCATTAGATTGATTTATTAATTATCTGTCTGGAAGACTTCAGTATGTTTATATAAATAACCACAAGTCATCACATAAATCCATTGATCATGGGGTTCCCCAGGGTTCCATTTTAGGACCAGTTCTATTCATTCTGTATATAAATGACATTGCTAACTCCTCGTCTCTACTACATAAAGTACTGTTTGCTGATGACACTAATTTATTTTTTGATCACCAGAATCCAGATGAACTTGAACAGATAACAAATAGTGAACTTATGAAAATAGACACCTGGCTTCAGTGTAACAAACTTTCACTTAATATCAGTAAAACTAATTATATTGTATTCCGTTCCAATAAAAAGCCAGACACCAAGGAACTTTGCCCCAAAATTAATGGACAGAATATTACAAGAGTTAGCTCTATAAAATTCTTGGGGGTCCTCACTGATGAATTTCTCAATTTTAAATGTCACATCGATGATCTAACCAAGAAACTGGCCAAATATGCTGCTCTGTTTTTTAAGGTGAGACATTTTCTACCACTTTCAGCACTTCTCACTCTATATAAAACTTTATTTGAGCCTCACTTACATTACTGCAATATCATATGGTGCAGCACATTTCCAACTCACCTAAAAAAAAAAAAAAAGCTAGAAATTCTCCAAAAGAAAGTCATGCATGCCTTATCATGGTCTGAATATAATTCTCCTACTAGTCATCTTTTCCATCCTTATAATCTTCTAAGACTTACTTAGCATACTTACTTCCAGAATGCATGTATAATGTATCAGGTTGTCCACAAACTCAACTATAAATTATGTGAACTCATTCCAACCTTCCTTCCCATGCACACCTATACCACTAGAAATAAAAACCAAATTAATGTGAAAAAGCGAAGACTAAAATCCACCAGGTTTAGTATTGTGTGCAGAGGACTGCAGATTTGGAATGAGCTTGATGAGAATCTAAAAATGTCACCTTCCATCTCTATCTTCAAGAGAAAAACTAAAAATGCAACTCCTATCATTATATAATTAATCTGCTATTTGTTACACAAACTTGCTTACTGATGAGTTGTTACTCCAGTGTAATTTTGTTTTATATGTTGATTCACTCCAGTAGTATTTAATAACTTGACTATATATCTTGAACTCACCTACTAATTCAATGTAAACAAATGCTGGGATTATGTGCTATATGTCTGTCATATGTTTGTTTGTTCCTGTACACAAAAACATCAGACTGATTTCCGTCATTTTACAGTAGAATTGGGTTCCCTACTTAAAACTTTAAATAGCTTATTTGGGATGACCTGTACACACTCCAAAACGATGTAAAAAAAAAAAGCCTATTGTATACTGCTAATCATGTTGTTGATAATTCATATTGTAATTCAATCAATCAATTAATCAATCAATCAATCAATTTTATTTATAAAGCACTTTAAAAGCAACACTCGCTACACAAAGTGCTGTACAGCAAGAGAACATAAAAGCAGGGCACTAACACAAGAACCACAGTAAAAAAATAAATAAATAAGTAAAATAAATAAAAATCTATTTCATTCAATAAAATCAATGTCTCATACTGGGTCGAAGGCCAGGGAGTAAAAATGTGTTTTAAGACGTGTTTTAAAAATGGACAGTGAAGGTGCTTGTCTAATGTCCAGGGGTAAATCATTCCATAACCTGGGGGCCATGATCGAAAAGGCTCTGTCCCCTCTGAGCTTGCGCCTTGCCTTTGGTACCTCCAAAAGCAGCTGTTCAGCTGACCTAAGGGACCGGGTGGGAGCGTAGGGATGCAAAAGCTCAGAGAGGTAAGGCGAAGCAAGACCATTCAAGGATTTAAAAACAAATAAAAGAATTTTAAAATGAACTCTAAAATACACGGGCAGCCAGTTGAATGACGCTAAGATGGGTGTGATGTGATCTCTTCCACGTGTACCTGTTAAAAGACGAGCAGCGGCGTTTTGAACCAGCTGCAGACGGGAAAGAGATGACTGGCTGACACCAGCGTAAAGTGCATTACAGTAATCCAGCCGAGATGAAATAAAAGCATGGATTACTGTTTCCAAGTGTGGTCTAGAGAGAATGGGTTTTACTTTTGCTAATTCATTCATGCTATTGATAATGCGTGATGTTTGTGTGTGAATAAACTGTGAAACTGTGGCCGTATGGCAAGACCACGCATGTAACTGAGTGGACACATCTTAAAGAGGCAGTACATGAAAAGCGCCAGATTAATATACATGTATAAAATAATATTCAAAAAATTCCTGCATCCACATTGTGATCTGAATCACCACTAAAATCTAGTCATCTGTTCCCACCTTTCCTGAAAATTTCATCAAAATCCATTCATAACTTTTTGAGTTATTTTGCTAACAGGCAAACCAACCAACCAACCAACCAATAGACAAACCAGCCAACGCCACTAAAACATTACCTCCGTCCTCCCTTGGTGGAGGTAAAAAATCCTTATACAGTCAGAGATTTCAACCCCCCCAATGTTTGAAACAAAGTTACGTCCTTGATTTGACCCCTTCATTACATGGCTATGTTAATACATTAGCAAACACAATCAGAATACGGATCTGCACATACAAACTATGTTTGCTTTTACACATCACCTCATGTGCATGGGCTGTGTGGAAAAGAAGACGGAAGACTCGTGTTGCAGTAGCAGAGAGGCAGCCTCGGATGGAGGTTAGCGATGGGATCCACAGTTCAATGAAACATGCCTAGTCAAGCTAAAAAGATCCGTTATAAATAGTGTTACACTGAATCACTCAGTGCTGTATTGGAGCTCTAACTGCCTACCACTCACTGAACTGAGAGTCGGCTGAACAGAGCAGGCGGAGCTCGTTTGCTGCTCAGGCGGTGATTCAGCTGCCAATCTCTGGCTTCCAGTACAGCTTTGGTGAGTGATTCAGTACGGTACATTCATCCATAAAAACTAGTATACTCGATTGAATCATTCGTGTACATTATAGCACTAATGCAGGCACGGCAGTCTCAACAGGTAAGCACCATCACGAGCAGGTTGAGAAACGAATGGGGGGTGTGTGTGTGGGGGGGGGGGGGCAGAGCCCAGTTTTACTGGGTGGTTCAAGCCTGTTGCTGGCATTAGTACTAAAGTTTTCTGTCGCTGCTGCAATGTGCAAATGTCTGCAAAAAATGTCACTGAATTGTAGTTCTCAATAAAACTGAAACGGGTTTCTGCTTCAATTATCAGAGGCATTTTAGCAGTAGTTTGGGTGGATTGATTGTTTATTCCTAATGTATAAACAGAGTACTTCTCAAAATATTTATGAGGCAAGACCTTGATATATGATGATTCAACAGAAGCTATATAGACAATAATTAAGTACGACTGATATTTTGGGCCATTCAGTACAGGCTCATCCTGTACTTCACACAGGTGGAAGTGCTTTTTTTCCAACGAATCTGTTAGATTATTTAAAGGTAAAACTGCGTTATAGGCCATAATATGCACAATCTGTGATAATGTTACTGAAACAGATGGTCCTGAGCCATGTCAGAATGAAAACTGGGTGTATACGATAATTTTTCTCAAAATATGATAATTTTAAGCCACTGGTACAATACTTCAACATTTCCCGTCTGGCAACACTGGCGCTAATTGTAACCTAGGTCCAACTCTGTGTGCAAGTGGTCAAGGAGAGAGTGAGGGAGCCAGAGGGAACAGTACACCGGCGGAGAGCGTGTTTTAAAGGTATGTCGCCTGCTAAGACCGCATTCATAGGCTGCAAACAGCAATAAATGTACAAAGTACATTTATTTATATATCTATATATATTATTTATATTATTATTATTATTATTATTATTATTATTATTATATTATTATTATATTATATATTATATTATATTATATATTATTATATTATTATATTATATTATATTATATTATTATTATTATTATTATTATTATTATATTATTTATTTATTATTTATATATATTTATATATCTATATATTTATATATCTATATATTTATTCCGTCTAGCTACGATGCTCCGCACTGTGTTTTTATATATCTATATATTTATTCCATCTAGCTACAATGCTCCGCACTGTGTGTGTTTATATACTTACATATTTATTCCACCTAGCTGCAATGCTCCGTACTGTGGGTGTTTATATATTTACATATTTATTCCATCTAGCTACAATGCTCTGCACTGTGTGTTTATATATTCATATATTTATTCCATCCAGCTGCAATGCTCTGCACTGTGTGTCTGTGTGTGTGTATATATATATTTTATAGTAATATGTACATATGTATATTAGCTGCTCTTGCTTGCTTGTTTTTTTTTTTCTTGCCTTCTGATTGTTGCTCTGAGTGTTGCTATCCCTGTGCTGTTGCAATCCTGGAATTTCCCCGTTGTGGGACTAATAAAGGCTTATCTTAAGTAGGCTGCTTTTAAACAAGAATAAATACTACCAAGGAGCTGTAGCATTTATTCTTGTTTGGCAGGTGAAGCCTCATGGAGTTCGGAGGCTTTTCTTCTAATTGTGCAGAAAAATACTCAAAGCATTGAGGTTTCTTTCTAAAGAGTGTAACTGAAGCACTGACGGTTTCAATCCCATGTCAGCAATAAAAGTTCAGAGACTGTGGTGGTTGTAATCTGCAGCCTTTTTTTTTTTGTTGTTCATTTATACCAGTGGCTCTTAAACTTTTTTACTCCCCATTTTGGGGAGCCATTGTCATGATCAGGTGAGCCCGCACCCCCTCCCCTTCTGTTTCTGTTCTTCTTGACTCTGGAGCTCATCAGCGTACCTGCGTGATTGGACACACCTGCCGCTTCCTGGTTTACCAGAGTATAAAAGAGCCAGTGTGTGAATGCCTTGCTGCTGGACCATTGGGTACTGCTGCCACAAACAACCCCAGTAATTGTTGTTTGGCTAACTGGATTCCCATTGTCTTATCCTTGTGTTTTTTCTCCTCAGGGTTGCTGCCACGTCAGCGGTGTGTCTCCGGGGCTGTGCATGTGCTCACCTGTATCCTCCTCCTTCAAGACAACAGACTCATAAGATAAGATAAGATAAGTTAAGATAAGATAAGCCTTTATTAGTCCCACAATGGGGAAATTCCAGGATTGCAACAACACAGGGATAGCAACACTCAGAGCAACAATCAAAAGGCAAGAGAAAAAACAAGAGCAGCAAGTATACATATGTACATATAAATATAAATATATACAGTATATATATATATATATATAGACACACAGTGCGGAGCATTGTAGCTAGATGGGATAGATATATAAATATATAAACACAGTGAGGAGCATTGTAGCTGGATGGAATAAATATATGAGTATATAAACACACAGTGCGGAGCATTGTAGCTAGATGGAATAAATATGTAAATATATAAACACACACTGCGCGGAGCATTGTAGCTAGATGGAATAATATGTAGATATATAAACACAGTGCGGAGCATTGTAGCTAGATGGAATAGATATATGAATATATAAACACACAGTGCGGAGCATTGTAGCTAGATGGAATAAATATGTAGCTATATAAACACACACAGTGCGGAGCATTGTAGCTAGATGGAATAAATATGTAAATATATAAACACACACAGTGTGGAGCATTGTTGCTAGATAGAGTAAATATATAAATATACACTACTGTTCAAAAGTTTGGGGTCACTTAGAAATTTCCTTATTTTTGAAAGAAAAGCACTTTTTTTCAATGAAGATAACTTTAAACTAATCAGAAATACACTCTATACATTGCTAATGTGGTAAATGACTATTCTAGCTGCAAATGTCTGGTTTTTGGTGCAATATCTACATAGGTGTATAGAGGCCCATTTCCAGCAACTATCACTCCAGGTGATAATGGTACAATGTGTTTGCTCATTGCATCAGAAGGCTAATGGATGATTAGAAAACCCTTGTGCAATCATGTTAGGTCTGCAATGCTTTAATTGCTGCAAATGGAGGATTCTTTGACGAAAGCAAAGTTTGAAGGAAAAAATTATTATTTCAAATACAAATCATTATTTCTAACCTTGTCAATGTCTTGACTATATTTTCTATTCATTTTACAACTCATGGTGGTAAATAAGTGTGACTTTTCATGGAAAACACAAAATAATTGTCTGGGTGACCCCAAACTTTTGAACGGTAGTGTATATATATAAACACACACAGTGCGGAGCATTGTAGCTAGATGGAATAAATATGTAAATATATAAACACACACAGTGCGGAGCATTGTAGCTAGAAATGAATGGAATGGAATGGAATGGAATGAAACAGCACAACCATCTACTTAGTTATCCTACATGGTATGATTATGTACCCATACATATTCTCAGCCTCCATAACGACCGGTATTTTCCTAGTTGTATAGTGGAGGGGACCATTGTGTAAGTCTATTGCGTCTTTTGCATTCAAAAACTATTAGGTTGTCACGTCTTTTTGCTATCTCTGCGAACAGCCCTGCTTAGGCTGTACAGTCTGACAGCCGTAGGTAGGAAGGACCTGCGAAACCTCTCGGTTGTGCACCTAGGATGATGTAGTCTGCTGCTAAATGAGCTCCTCAGTGCTTTCAGTATGTCCTGCATAGGGTGGAACTCGGACTCCAGCAGAGATGACAGTTTAGCCACCGTCCTTCTCTCTCCTATCTCCTCCACTGGGTCAAGGCGCTGCCCCAGGACAGAGCTAGCTTTCTTGATCAGTTTGTTCAGTCTCTTCCTATCCACTGCTGTAATGCCACTGCCCCAGCAGACCACTCCAAAAGTGATGGCTGATGCCACCACCGTGTCATAGAATGTCTTCAACAGCGCCCCTTGTACACCAAAAGACCTGAGTCTCCTCAGTAGGAACAGCTTGCGCTGTCCCTTCTTGTAGAGTGCGTCAGTATTGTGTGACCAGTCTAGTTTATTGTTCAGATGAACACCCAGGTACTTGTAGGATGTCACCATCTCGATGTCTGTTCCCTCTATATTTACTGGTGCTGTGAGGGGTTGTCCTTGCCTGCGGCAGTCCACCACCAGCTCCTTAGTTTTCCTCGCATTGATCTGGAGGCAGTTCCGATGGCACCAGTCCACGAAGTCCTGGATAAGCCCTCTGTACTCAGCTTCATCACCGTTGGAGATGAGGCCAACGATCACAGAGTCATCAGAGAACTTCTGTAGATGGCAGTGTGTTGTGTTGTGTGAGAAGTCTGCAGTATAAAGGGTGAACAGGAAGGAAGCCAAAACCATTCCCTGGGGGGCCCCCGTGCTACCGATGATCGTGTCGGACACACAGTCCCGGGTTCTCACAAACTGTGGCCGGTTTGTGAGGTAGTCCAGGATCCATGATGACAGGTGCTGGTCCACCCCTGCGCACAGCAGCTCGTCCTTCAGGATCATCGGTTGGATGGTGTTGAAAGCACTGGAGAAGTCAAAGAACATTATCCTCACCGCATTCCCGGGCTTCTCCAGATGGGACAGAGAACGGTGAAGGAGGAAGATCACCGCATCCTCCACCCCAATGCCATGCTGGTAGGCGAACTGGAGTGGATCCATCGCTGGTCCCACCAGGGGGTGGAGGTGAGCAAGGAGCAGTCTCTCCAGGGTCTTCATCATGTGGGACGTCAAGGCCACTGGTCTGTAGCTGTTCAGATCTTTGGGGTGGGAAGTCTTTGATACAGGTACCACACAAGATGTTTTCCACAGCTGTGGTACCCTCCCCAGCTTCAGGCTCAGATTGAAGATGTACCCCACAATCCCACACAGCTGGTCTGCACAGGACTTGAGGAGCTTTGCGCTGATGCCGTCCGGTGCCGACGCCTTCCTCGCCTTGATCTTCCTCAGCTCCGTCCTCACCTGGGTCTTAGTGAGGGTCAGGTTGGGGGGCTGTGTGTCGGGAGTGGGGGGGGGGTGTTGGTGGAGTGGGGAGTGGGCAGCAGGACTTGATGTCTTTAGAGGCAGCAGTGGTTGTTGTGCAGTCAGGGGGGAGGGCGGTTGGTCAAACCTATTGAAAAACAGATTCAGATTGTTTGCCCACTCCCTGCCCCCCGTGGCCTGGGGGGAGGTATTCTGGAGCCCAGAGATGGTTTTAAGGTTTCTCCAGACCCCGCTGATGTCACTCTGTTGGAGCTTGTCCTCCATCTTCTTCCTGAAGCTGTCCTTGCCTTCTCTGATCTTTCTCCTCAGCTCCCTCTGTATGGACTTCAGCATCTCCCTGTTCCCCGACCTGAATCAGAATCAGAATCAGAATCAGGTTTATTGCCATTGTTAATGTAGTACACAAACTAGGAATTTGTCTCGGTGCAATGCTGCAACATTAAACATGATAAGATAAAAGAAATAAACTATACATGGAATAAAGTGTAGAATAAGAGTAAGTGATACTGGTCAGCAGTTAAAATATATTAGCGAGCAGCAGATACTGTGGAGAACTATATAGTGCAGTCGGTAATGCAGGAAGAAAACAGTGATAAGAAGATCCTCTTCCTCTTATCCTCTTCTTCTTCTTCTTATCCTCTTCTTCTTAGAAGATCCTCTTCTTCTGATCCTCTTCTTCTCTCTCAGAAGTGTTTTTATCTCAGGGTTGATCCAGGGTTTGTTGTTTGAGCAACACTGTATGGTCTTGGTTGGAACGGTGTTGTCCACACGGAAGCTGATGTAGTCCGTGATGGTGTGAGTGAGGCCATCGATGGCCTCACCATGTGGATCGCAGAGCTGCTCCCAGGCGGTGGTTTCAAAACAGCCCTTTAGAGTGTCCATTGCCTCCTCAGACCATAACTTCACTGTGCGCATGCCCGGAGATTGTCTGTGCACTAGGGGTTTGTACACCGGCCGGAGATGAACCAAGTTGTGATCCGATCTCCCGAGTGGGGGGAGTGGTGATGAGGTGTACGCCTCCTTAGTGTTTGCGTAGAATAAGTCCAGTGTTTTATTGTCTCTAGTGTGGCATGTGACATACTGGGTAAACATGGGTAGAATGGGAGACAGTGAAACATGGTTGAAATCACCTGAGATGAGGAGAAGAGCATCTGGGTGTTCTGTCTGCTGCCTGCCGGTTACTGAATGGATGACGTCACGCGCTGTCCCAGCGTTCGCCGTCGGATTTGCATAAACAACAATGCAGATCACATGTGAGTATTCCCTCGGGAGATATGTAGGCCACATGCTATCAGCTAGCAACTCAATGTCTTTGCTGCAGTGTCGTTGTTTAACAGTGATATGTCCCGGTCTGCACCAGTTGATGTTAACATACATTATCACTCCACCGCCCCTTGCTTTGCCACTGTCTGATGTTCGGTCTGCCTTTATCGCGTGGAAACCCTCCAGTTCAATGTTAGCATTTGCTGCTAATTCGGCTAGCCAAGACTCTGTGAGTAGAAACAGGCTACACTCCCGGTATATGCTATCGTAGCGGGAGATAGCTGCTAGCTCATCTACCTTTCCCAGTAATGATCGTACATTCCCCATAACAACGGATGGAAGGGTGGGTCTGTACCTTATATTTCTTGCCTTCCGCCTTACTCCAGCCCGGCACCCATGGCGTTTTCGCCTCAGTTCTCCCGGTATGTCGAGTTTTTCCGTTAGCACTGCGTGGCGGTTGAGTGTTAGCAGCTCTTCCCTGCTGTACCGTCTCCTGCTATAAACAGTGGTTCCGTCCACCGGCTCGGGAGACATTTGGGGCGATCTGTGTGTCTGTGATATAAATGGAGTGAAAGGTGTGCCGGATCAGAGAGTTGTCACCGCATCAAAAGAGAGAGGAAGGAAAAAAAAAGACTCAGAATTGAGCCGCTGCTACTAAAGGCAGCCAACTCGTGTGGCGCCGGACTTGTGACAGACTCGGACTCATCCACCCAGGTCGTCCATCCTTTCCTCATCCTGTCCTCCCCATTTGTGTTCTATGCAGGAGTTCCCTACCGGGCTCTCAGCTCAAACCGTAAGCCCTTCTCCTCTCTTACCTGCCTTTCTAGTAATCTTTATATTAATTATTTCTCTGCTCCTCTCTTTCAGGCTACGTGGGGCTCCAGCATGCTCCTGCTTTAAGTGTATTTAAGTTGGTGTCTATTTTGCATTTTTCTGTAATTGTGTGCGTGTGTTTATGTTTATTAAGTTAGCGTTGAGTGTCTTTGTGTTTTCATTAAAGTCGTGTAAATTTTCCCACTTGAGTCTGATTTTTCATTCAGTGTGGTTGCCCTGCATTTGAGCCTCTCTAGTATTAAATCATGACAGAACGGTCCAGCCAGGATCGAGGCTCAGCAGGCGCTTCACTGAGTGAGCATTCAGTACTCTCGCGTTTGGATGCCATGGAATGCCAGGTCATCTTTTTGTCTGAACAACTTCAGACTATTACGCAACAATTAGCAACTGTCACTGAGCATTTATGCCAACTTCTTGGTGCGGCCACTCCTTCTGCACCTGCTGCTCCGGCAGCTCCTACTATCCACAGGACCATTTCCATTCCCTCATCTGCCCCCTGTGTGGGGAAGGTGGGGGAGTGCAAAGGTTTTCTGCTTCACTGCCGGCTTTATTTTCAACAGGTGGAGGGGAAGTATAGGGATGATGTGGCAAAAATTCAATTTATAACCCTGCTACTCCATGACCGGGTGCTTAAGTGGGCTCAGTCCATCTTAAGCAGTTCAGAGGGGCCCCTGTACACTTACGATCAGTTTGTGCAGGAATTCACCCGGGCATTTAATC
This sequence comes from Pholidichthys leucotaenia, assembly GCA_020510985.1. NCBI lineage: Eukaryota > Metazoa > Chordata > Actinopteri > Cichliformes > Pholidichthyidae > Pholidichthys > Pholidichthys leucotaenia. The sequence goes on along the minus strand of CM035842.1, from coordinate 126,901,700 downwards.
ATACTGAGAGTGAAGGGAACATGGCTAGTCAGTTACTGGGACTCCGGCAGGGAGGTCGGTCAGTAACTGACTTCTCGGTTGAGTTCCGGGTCACCGCGGCAGACTCTGGATGGAATGATGTTGCGCTACAGAGCGTCTTCCTCTAGAGTCTTAATGCCAATCTCCGCGATGAACTGGCTATCTGCGCTATTCCCTCCTCCTTGGATGAGTTAATCGAGTAAACAGTGGCTCTTGATAACCGGTATCGGGAGCGTGCGAGGGAGTAGAGAGCTGCTGTTTCCTCGTCCGCTTCACGTCCGGTTCTCGCGTCCTCTCGCGCTCCCCGCTCAGCATCTCCACTGGAGCTGATGGTCCTCGGTCGGACTCATCTGACTCCAGAGGAACACCGGTGTCGGGAGGAGGCGGGGGGCCTGCATGTATTGCGGGAACACTGACCACGCAATAGCAAAATGCCCCATTCGGCCAAAAAGGGCCGGCCCGTCAGTAACCATGGAGGGTCTGACGGGAGGATCCTTTGCAAATCCTCCCAATAGTTTTACACTCCTGGCCCTCATTCAGTTACCGGGGAATGAGGGCATTTTGCTATTGCGTGGTCAGTGTTCCCGCAATACATGCAGGCCCCCCTGCCTCCTCCCGACACCGGTGTTCCTCTGGAATCTTCCCAGAATTCATGAAAAATCTTGGCCCCCGAGCCCTTACCTGGTTGACACAATTCTACACAAGGATCACACAAACAAACTCGATCCCAAAGAAATGGCGGACAGCAAAGGCCATTGCCATTCCAAAACCTGGCAAAGACCACAAACTACCAGCAAGCTACCGCCCAATCTCCCTACTCAGCGTTCCTTACAAAATCATGGCGCGCCTAATATTGCAACGTATTTCCCCAGGAATAGAGGAAATTCTATGTGTGGATCAAGCAGGTTTCCGCAAGGACCGCAGTACAGGAGAACAAGTACTGGCCCTAACCACCTTCATCGAAAATGGCTTCGAGAGCAGACTGAAGACAGGGGCTGTGTTTCTCGATCTTACAGCCGCCTATGATACGGTCTGGCACAAAGGCCTCCTCCTGAAACTTATAAAGGTGATCCCTGCTTGGGCAACAGCAATTATTAAAACCTTGCTGACCAACCGAAAGTTCAGAGTCCACCTCGGTCAGAACACAAGTGCATGGAGAACGCAGAAAAACGGACTCCCACAAGGCTCAGTTCTAGCTCCAACTCTGTTCAACCTCTACATAAACGACTTGCCCACTACAAAATCCCGCAAATTCATCTATGCAGACAACATCTGTTTGTCACTCCAAGCACCAGACTTTGAGCCACTGGAATGGGTGCTCACGGAAGATCTTGCCAAACTGGACCAGTTCTGCCAAATCTGGCGCCTAAAACCAAGCCCAGCAAAAACCGTCTCCAGTGTATTCCATCTCCACAATGTAAAAGCTGCCAGAGAACTAAACATCCACCTGAGCTGACTCAACTTTAAGCATGCCCCGAATCCAACCTACCTTGGAGTGACCCTTGATAGGACCCTATCCTTCAAGGAACATCTAAAGGGGACGGCTGCTAAGGTGAAGGTACGAAACAACCTGCTCTGCAAGCTCGCTGGTGCAAAATGGGGGGCGGCAGCCTCCACCCTGCACACCTCAGCACTGGCCCTTTCATACTCTGTAGCAGAATATTGTGCCCCTGTCTGGTCCAGGTCATCTTACACACACCACGTAGACACCCAGCTCAACACAACCATGAGAACTATAACTGGAACAATCCGCTCAACACCACTCCCTTGGCTCCCTGTACTGTCAAACATAGCCCCTCCACACATCCGGCGAGCAGCATTAACTCAAAGGATGCTCCAAAAAGTTAAAGATTCTCCTCACTTACCAATCCATGCAGATATCTACACCCCACCCACTGCCCGACTTTCATCCAGACGGCCGATTTGGAAAAACCCTCCCCCAGCTGACTTTACCATCCAGACAGCTTGGCAAGTGGAATGGGAGAGCAAGGAGGTCCCAAACAAACACCTGGTGACAAACCCCAACCAACAGGTCCCGGGCACCAACCTCCCAAGGAGACAGTGGTCTACACTTAATCGCTTCAGGACTGGACATGGTCCCTGCTTGGCCAGCCTTCACAGATGGGGCAGTAGCCCAAGCCCACTGTGCGCATTTGGAGAGGAGCAAACAAACACATCATAGAGGCTTGCCCGCTCCAAAGACTGGAAGGAGGATTACACACCCTCCATACAGCAAACCAGGAGACAACTGCTTGGCTTAAGGACTTTGCATTCGCTAAATAAATAAATAAGTTACCGGGGGCCAAGTGTAAAACTTCAGCTCTGGTTGATTCTGGGGCTGAACAAAATTTCATTCAACAGGGCCTGATTAAAGAATTTAAGATTCCCACCAGGAACCTTTCGGCACCATTAAATGTTTCAGCTCTATCGGGGCGGAGGCTCGCGATGGTTACCCATCAAACTGAACCTATTTTGGTCATTTTGTCCAGTAACCACCATGAGACTGTCCAGATTTTTGTCCTCCCTCATTCATCTGCACCAGTGATTTTGGGGTTTCCATGGCTTCACAAACACAACCCCATAATTAACTGGGACCAGCGCCCCATTTCATCCTGGAGCCCTTTTTGCCTCTCCTCATGTCTTCGCTCAGCTGCATGCTTGCCTTCTCTCCCTAGCTCCTCCCCACCGGCTGATCCGACAGATCTCAGCCTCGTGCCCGAGGTATATCATGACGTAGGGGAGGTCTTTAGCAAGTCAAGGGCCCTTTCATTACCAACTCTATACTGTGCTATTGATCTCCGTACGTGCGTGTGGCTGCCATCCAGTCAGCTCTACAGTTTATCTGGGCCGGAGAGGGAGGTGATGGAGAGCTACATAAAAGACTCACTCAGTGCTGGCCTTATTCATCCGTCTTCCGCCCCCCTCGGTGCTGGGTTCTTTTTTGTAGGGAAAAAGGACAGGACATTGCGGCCGTGCATTGATTATCGTGAGCTTAATGCTATCACCATCAAAGATAAATATCCTTTGCCCCTCATTAATTCGGCCTTTGAACTTCTCCAACGGGCGTGGTTTTTCACCAGACTCGAGCTCCGTCACGTATACCATCTAGTTCGCATACGCGAAGGAGACGAGTGGAAGACGGCCTTTAAAACACATCTGGGCCAGTTTGAGTACTTGGTCATGCCCTTTGGCCTGACCAGCGCCCCTGCTGTCTTCCAACGATTAATCAATGATGTCCTGCGGGACATGATGAACCATTTTGTTTTTGTTTATTTAGACGATATTCTTATTTTTCTCGCACACTGGAGGAGCACGTAGTCCATGTCAGAGCTGTTCTGCAGCGGCTACTAGAGAACAGGCTTTTTGTGAAAGCCGAAAAGTGTGAGTTTACCACCCGATCCACTTCCTTTTTGGGGTTGACTGTGGCCGAGGGCGCATTAGAGGCCAAGCCGGCTAAAGTAAAAGCGGCAGTAGACTGGCCTACCCCCCCCAAGTCCAGGAAGCAGCTTCAATGCTTCCTGGGCTTTGTCAACTTCTATTGTGATTTATCTGCAATTGCAGTAAAGTGGCCCTGCCGCTTATGCAGCTCACTTCAATCAAAGTCCCATTCAAGTGGTCGGAGGCCACTGAACGGGCCTTTACGACACTGAAAGCCCTCTTCATGGACACGCCTATTTTGGCACAGGTTGATCTGCAGGCACAGTTCGTGGTTGAGGTGGATGCTTCTGATTCAGGGGTGGGCACTGTCATCTCCCAGCGTTCCGGCTCCGATCAGAAGCTTCATGCATGCGCGTTTGTCTCTCGGCAGTTAACTCCAGCTGAGAGGAATTACAACATAGGGGACCGTGAGCTGCTGCCCATTAAACTGGCACTAGAGGAATGGAGGCACTGGCTTGAGGGAGCTAAACATCCTGTCGGACAGATCACAAAAATTTAGAGTACCTCAGATCTGCCAGGCAGTTAAACTCTAGACAGGCACGGTGGGCCCTGTTTTTCCTTAGGTTTAATCTCTCCATTACGTACCGTCCAGGGTCCTGCAATGTTAAGTCTGATGCTCTTTCATGCCAGTTGTCCTCCGATTCCTCCTCTGCCTCCTCCTCTGCAGCCGCTGCGCCCCCCCCCCCCCCGCCCCACGGAGACTATCCTGCCCTCCTCCTGTCTTCTTGGTGCCCTGTCTTGAGAGATTGAGCAGAGGGTCTGGCAGGCCTAGTCCTCCGAACCTATTCCTGAGGGAGGCCCGGCCAACAAACTGTATGTTCCCTCCTCCCTATGTAGTGATGTCATTAAATGGGGGCACACCAGTTCTTTCGCCTGTCATCCCGGTATTTCTCAGACTATAGAATTGTTACAGCATGTTTTTTGGTGGCCCACACTCAGGAGGAACATTCAGGAGTATGTGAAAGCATGTCATGTTTGTGCGACTAACAAATCTGACTCTTTCCCCCCAGCCTATCTCCTTCATCCCCTCCCTTTCCCTAGCTGTCCCTGGTCTCACATCGCCATCGATTTCGTTATGGGCCTCCCTCCCTCAAAAAGTAATTCTGTCATTTTTACTATCATTGATCATTTTTCCAAGGCCATTCATTTGGTTCCCCTTCCCAAATTACCCTCTGCTTTTGAGACTGCCAACCTTCTCATCCTTCACACTATCCGCCTACGTGGCATCCCCATGGACATTGTGCAGATCGAGGGCCGCAAGTTAACGTCAGAAGTTTGGAAGTCATTCTGCCACTCCCTGGGTTCCACCACCAGCCACACAGCTGGATATCATCCGCACAACAATGGTCAGGTTGAGCGCGCCAACCAGTCTCTGGAGGGCACCCTGAGGTAAGAGGCTTCCCACAATCCCACCACCTGGAGCTCCCACCTGACCTGGGTGGAGTATGTGCACAACACCGCCATCTCCTCCACTACTGGCCTGATGTCCTTCAATGCTTCCATGGGGTATGCACCGCCGCTGTTACCTATGGCAGAGAGGGGGATTGTCGTTCCATCTGTGGAGGCCCACGTGCGGCGCTGTCACCGTCTGTGGAGGTACACTCAAGCTGCTCTTCTCTGATTGTCCGAGTGGAACCAGCTCTATGTAAACCGCAGGTGCATGCCAGCGCCTAAATACATCGTGGGACAGAAGGTCTGGTTGTCTGCCGAACAGGTGCCTTTAAAGATGGAGTGCCGGAAGCTGTCACTGCACTATCTGGGTCCGTACTTCATCTCCCGCATTGTGAACGATGCCACTGTTCGGCTCGACTTGCCATCTACAAAACGCATCAACCCGACCTTCCATGTCTCCAAGATCAAGCCCCTCTCTGCCAGCCCTCTTTGCCCTCCACCGCATCCCCCCCCACCCGGATCATTGATGGTCATGCTACCTACACTATCCACAAAATCTTGGATGCCTGTCGTCGGGGCCTAGGTTTTCAGTACTTGGTGCATTGGAAGGAGTACGGCCCGGAGGAAAGGTCGTGGATCCCAGGGGCCAACTTTCACGACAAGGGCATGGTTCGGGCTTTCCATTGGGCACATCCTCAAAAACCTGGTGGGATGCCAGGAGGCACCCCTTGGGGGGGGGGGCACTGTCATGATCAGATGACTGCGCACCCTCTCCCCTTCTGTTTCTGTTCTTCTCGGCTCTGGAGCTTATCAGCGTACCTGCATGATTGGACACACCTGTCACTTCCTGGTTTACTAGCGTATAAAAGAGCCAGTGTGTGAATGCTTCACCGCTGGACCGTTGGGTATTGCTGCCACAAATAACCCCAGTAATTGTTGTTTGGCTAACTGGATTCTCGTTGTCTTATCCTTGTGTTTTTTTCTCCTCAGGGTTGCGGCCACATCAGCGGTGTGTCTTTAGGGCTGTGCATGTGCTCATCTGTATCCTCCTCCTTCAAGACAATGGACTCATCCACCCAGGTTGCCAATCCTTTCCTCATCCTGTCCTCCCCATTTGTGTTCTATGCAGGAGTTCCCTGCCGGGCCCTCAGCTCAAACCGTAAGCCCTTCTCTCTTACCTTCCTTTCTAGTAATCTTTATATTAATTATTTCTCTGCTCCTCTCTTTCAGGTTACATGGGGCTCCAGTGTGCTCCTGCTTTATGTGTATTTAAGTTGGTGTCTATTTTGCGTTTTTCTGTAATTGGGTGTGTGGGTTTATGTTTATTAAGCTAGCATTGAGTGTCTTTGTGTTTTCATTAAAGTTGTGTAAATTTTCCCACTTGAGTCTGAGTGTTCATTCGGTGTGGTTGCCCTGCATTTGAGCCTCTCTAGTATTAAATCATGACAGCCATTAACAAGCCCACCTACCCACAGCTATTTCTCTGCCCCTCCACACCCACAATATTTTCTTTTCTTCTTGGCTTTTATTGTTAATTATCGTCCGGAATTTCTCTTTGGCCATCATTTTGATGGAGAGAGTTTTAAAAATTAGGTCATGATATAATTTCATCCAATTTTATCCATCCATCCATCCATCCATCCATCCATCCATCCATCCATCCATCCATCCATCCATCTTCTGCTGCTTAATCCTATACGGGTGGGGGAGTAGGGGGTACTGGAGCCTATTCCAGCATCTTTGGGTGAGAGGCAGGATACACGATGGACAGATCGCCAGTCCATTACAGGGCAGATACAATTTCATCAGTAATTTTAATTCTAACCCTTTGAGTGTGTAGAATTTTTGGAGGAAAACGCAGAGTTTGACCTCAAAATTTCAAATGACAATAGCTTCAGAATGGTAATAGTTAGAGGCAAAGTCCCAATTACAAAAATGTTGCAGAGGAACCCAAGTGTCTGCCAAGTGAACTTTGCATCCATGCATTGTGCACAATTGGACCTAATTTGCATATTGCGACAATCCAAATTTTACAACACTATAGCTTCAGAATGATTATAGTTAGATGCACAGTACCAATTACAAAAATGTTGCAGAGGTACCTAAGTGTCTGCCAGGTGAACTTGCATCCATACATTGTGCATAATTGGACCTAATTTGCATATTGCACCAATGAAATGTTCAATACCTTCCAGAAAAAAGTCTGAGATGACAGAGAAGGTTGTGATTTCAGAAATTTTATTTACCAATGTGCATAACACCAGGCAAAGTCAGTATAATCAAAACACACATTAGTAACACATTGGTAAAAATCTACAAGAAATGTGACATATAATTTTACCATGACAATCAACAAAGCCAATTTTTTTATGTTTTTGGTCATTGTGGTCATTTTGTCAGTAAGTATCTGCCCTCATCTGTCAAGGTGGCAGAGTTTGAAGTTTTTCAGTGTCTGGTAATGCTCAAAGCAAGGCACAGCACACAGGCCTACCCCACACTGAGCACACCTGAAGTGCGTCTGGTGACGACCTTGGGAACGGTTCCGATCAAAACACACTACACAGTCTGGATGTGAACCAGTACTTTCGGCCATAAAGTGTTGTTCAGTCAGTCTCTGTGGTGTCTCCAAAGCTTGCTGTGAAGGCCTTCCAGCTCTCTTGCCCTCACTCCTCTTGCGCCCCTTAAGCAAACTTACAATGAGTTCCTGAATGAATGGCTTCAGGGGCTTGTGTGGACCAGCAGTACACCTAGTGTACAGGATGTGGAAGTTCACAATGCAGATGCTCATGAGTGAGTTGAAAATGCAGCTGTACCATTTCTTGGCCCTGTGTGGAAACAGGTATGTTTTCATTTGTTGGTCAGCTCTGTCTACTCCTCCCATGTAGGTGTTATAGCTGTCCACACACAGGCTTGGTTATGTCACAGAAATCAGTTGCACTCCCCTTTGTGCAAATGCATTTCCGGACACAAGTGTTGGCATGGATGGTGACATGCTTCGTGTCATGCCACGCACAGGCCAGCAGTTTGTCGTGCCGTATGAAAACTGGGTCATCTCCCCTTCTCAACGGCAACAGGGCTGGTCTGAAATCCCTTGGCATACCTACAGTAATGGCATAAATAAATAATGGCATGAATAAACTGGGATAAATAAATCGGCATAAATAACACACAAAAATGAATAAAAATACAAACAAATTACCTCTCCTGTTGCTTCTTATGGTCCCACATAGTCCAGTGTCCTTGGCTGCGAGCTCCATAGTGATGGCTGGCCCTGTGTAATAGCTATCCATGTACACCTCATGTCCCTTCCCGTGTATGGCTCCATCAACTGACGCACAACAAGATGAGTTGCGCCCAAACTGTCACAGTCATCATTATTTTGTGCATTGTACAGTGACCACCGCAACACATAGCCTGTGCTGGCTTCATTCAAGACAAATGCCTTGTAGCCGTACTTGTCTGTTTTTTGGGGGTTCTAAAGTTTCAAGGTTGACCTCCCCTTGAATGTAATTGTCATTTCATCCAGGGAGAGTTCCTTACCTGGAGCATAAGCAGCAGCAAAACGTGGCACTACACAGTCAATGACTGGGGGGATCTTGAAAAGACGATCATGCCCTGGCTCTCCATATTCAACCCAGTTGTCATTGTGTGCAAAGTGAAGGCAAGACAGTATGATTGCAAACCTGATGTATGTCATCACTCTGCCATATTCAAGAGTAAATGTTAGCCAAAGCTCTCCCCAGTAGTCCTTCAATGCAGGCTTCTCCAATATTCCCATGGACAGATGGAGTGCCATGAACGCCTTCATCTCCTCCACAGTTACTGCAGTCCACTTTTGAATTCGGGACATGGGTTTCAGCATATTGTTTGCTTTGGCTTGGCTTATGACCTGGTCAGCGTACCTGTTTGGGAAACACAAAGTTTGACCTCAAAATTAGCGTTGTAAAACAAATAAAACCCATTTCATGCCACATTTATGCCACACTATCTCAATACATGCCACAGTGTGCATTCATTGACAAAATTACTAAAAATAAGGCAAATAAAACCCATTTCATGCCACTTTTATGCCACACTACCCCAATACATGCCACAGTGTGCATTCATTGACAAAATTTCTAACAATAATCCAAATAAAACCCATTTCATGCCACATTTATGTCACACTATCTCAATACATGCCACAGTGTGCGTTCATTGCCAAAATCACTAAAAATAAGGCAAATAAAACCCATTTCATGCCACTTTCATGTCACAATATCTAACTACATGCTGCATTTTATACTAAAATAAAGCAAATGAAACACAGTTTATGCAACAATATGTACCTGTTTGTTTCATCGGTCAGAAGCTTCCAGAATTCCTCAGTCCAAAACAGCGACACAAAATCAATGGCGGGCGCAGATGACATGTCCTTCTCTCCACAATATCCAACTGGCTGTTCAAATGCTTTCAGTCATGGCTGATAAACTTCTTCATCTCTAAGAAGCTCCCAGCCATCAATGTCCAAACCTCTTGGAGTATCTCCACTGCCCGTTGTTGTTCTGCCATGACGCACACGTGGCGCACATCAATACACACCGGCTCTGCATTCCTGATCACCCAAACGTCGCCCACGGACTGCTCTGGACCTTTTCGGCCCGCGATCACGGTTTGGCAAAGCAGGACAATCTGCAGACAAGGCTCCTGTGCCATTTTGGGCATGGCTGGACACAGAAAATGCAGCTGCAGCGTCGCTTGCAAGATGGCCATCTCCACTTTTGCCAGAACTGCTTGCACCATTGTCCGAAGGCACATAATCAGAGCTGGACTCTTCCTCAGATGACGAACTAGGGTTAAGCTCTTCCTCTGACCCAGGAGCGGCGAACACCAGAGCTAAAACCTCTTCAGTTGAGAGTGTCTTCCTCGCCATCTTGTCTCTTCTGCGCCAAACAGCAGAATGAAAGGTGGTGTGCTTCAAATGCTTGTTTGATCCACATATTGCATTGCATCATATCCGTTTTTCACGGTAAGCGAAAAGCTAGCCTGTCTGCCACCAAGTGTTGTTAAAAAGGTTTGTGCATTTCACACTCTATTCAGCTGTACAGGCTTTGTTTGGACTGATCAGCTGACAGTCGCAGAAGTGCGACACACACACACACACTCAAGAGGTTAATATGATAAAGCACTGAGTAGCTTTCATTTGCATTTCAGTTTTAATTGTGAAACTTTTGACTTTGCAGGAAATAATACCGCCCCCCCCCCCCCCCCACGGAAGGTTTACATGTAAATCTCGCCCTCGGGAAGTGAGGAAAACATTTTGTCGCCCTCATTACCACCAAAGTTGCCCATCCCTGGTCTAGAGCAAGCAGAGGTCAAAGCATGGCAAAACAAGACAGATTCTTTCATTAATGATCTCAAGGCAAGGATATGCGGGTGGCAGAGTCAACATGACCAGACAGACTGAAGGGAGAGTGTCCTATTTAAAGGGCCTCTCTGATTAGGCACAGATGGTGATCAAAGCTGCAGGGGAAGCGCTAATTGGGGGGGTGAAGAAGAGCAGGGGCACAGAGCGCCCAGCGCCCTTACATTTAGTAGTAGTAGTAGATTAGTTTATTTGACAGGGACAGTGCAATAAACATAGACAATTAATCAAAGACAATCAATCTGATGTGTTGCACATAGAGTGTATAGCTATTAGCTAATTTGCAACTCTTGTCCCTGGATGGACTTTAGAAAAAAGAATCAAGATAAAAAATATACACAATAACCACATACATCAATGCAGAAAAATTATAAATACACAATTATAAATATTATAAATATTATAAATACACAAATATAACAGCCTGACTCACATTTAACATAAATATTATAAATATTATAAATACACAAATATAACAGCCTGACTCACATTTAACACATATAACATAACTCACATTTGCCTATTTCAGGCCTTCCTCCCTCCGTCACTCACTATAAACAAACACATTTATTCCTTCCCTTCATTCACTCTCACTTTGCAGACAAATAATTCATACATGAGTACATTCTTGTTTATTTTTCAGCCAGTTTTTAACATTTTTAGTGAATGTTTTAAAGTCCGTTATTATTTTAATTTCATTTGGCATTGTGTTCCAGATGTGACTGCCCTTTATAGAGAAAGCTGTTTGTCCAAATGTGGTTCTGCGGTGGAATATTTTACAGTTATTGTTAACAGAACTCCTGGTGGCTCTGCTGCTGTCCTGTCTTTGGACGAAACCAGCAAGTGGCTCGGGTGCTGATTTATGGAAACATTTGAACGTTAATTTCAGAAGACAGAGGTCAATGAAGCTCTCAAAACTCAATAGGTTGTATTTTTTTAAAACATTACAGTGATGCCACCTAATGGGCTTTTTGTCCAAGATTTTTAGGGTTTGATTATATAATGAACCTATATGTCTTATTGTGGAAGGGGCTGCTTGAGCCCAGACTGTCAAACAGTATGATATATGAGAAAAAACCATAGAATGCATATACAGTGCAGCTGCTTCGTAAGGTATGTAATATCTAATTAATTTAAAGCAGTTCAGATTTTTTTTTACTGTTTTTGAAATTTTCTTTATATGAAGATTAAATTTAAGTTGAGGATCTAGTACAATGCCAAGGTATTTGAATTCTGTAGCTAAACTGATGTCATGATCATGTATATTAACTTTAAAATGTTGCAGGTTACATTTTTTGATTGAAAAGCACATTGAGACTGTTTTCTGAAGGTTCAGCAATAGATGGTTCTTGAGGAGCCACTCTTGGACATCAACCATACTTGTAGACAGTACATCTGCAGCCTGTGCTGGAGTCTTGGCAGCTGTGTAAATAACTGCATCATCTGCATAAAGTTGGCATGTTGCAGCTGAGCAGTGTAACGGCAAGTCATTAATAAAAATGCTGAAAAGTAAAGGACCAAGAATGGACCCTTGTGGGATACCCATGCGGTTGTTTAAAAATGAGGATTTATCCTGGTGAACTTTTACACACTGTTCTCTATTCTGGAGATAAGATGCAAACCATTCTAATGTATTTGGGGAGAAGTTAAAAGATACCATTTTGGATAAAAGCAAACTGTGGTTTACAGTATCGAAAGCCTTTTTGAGATCTAGAAAAACAGCTCCTACCACATTACCCCTGTCCAAGGACTGTTTGACGTTTTCAATAAGGCAACAATTTGCTGTTTCTGTTGAGTATCCTGGTCTAAAACCAAATTGATGTGGATGAAGAAGTTGACTGTCTTGTAAGTAGTCTATCAGCTGTGTAGCTACAACTTTTTCAAGAACCTTAGATAGGACTGGTAAGATAGAGATTGGGCGGTAATTGCATATATCGTCTTTACTGCCTGATTTATGAACTGGTATGACGACAGCTTTTTTCCAGCCAGATGGAAATGTACTAGACCTAATGGAGAGATTAATGAGATGAGTCAGTGGTTTGATTAATATTTTGCTGTGCATTTTGAGAAAGGAGGTGCTCATATTGTAGATATCATTAGTTTTTGAGTTTGACAGTGTTTTAACAATACCAGCAATTAACTTCTCATTTACCTCATCGATGTGAAAAGTATCTGTTGGAAGTATGGAATTTGTGTTGTTGAGCACATTTGGCAGCACAAAAATTTTTGTTAAGTCTTCCACAGAGCCCACAAAGTGTGAATTAAATTCATTTGCCAAAGTAGCCTTGTCACTGACGGTCTTGCCATTGATTCTAAGTTCCTTTACCCCCTTCTGATCGTTTTTTTTATTAGTTAAGTTATTTAAATGCCTCCATAGGGAACTGTTGTTACCCTTTGCATGATCTATCAGTTTATTGTAATAAGATATTTTTGATTTTCGCAGCTCATGTACCACTTTATTTCTTAAACTTTTGTACACAAGGTGATCATTTTGTAGTTTGGAGGTTAGTGATGTTTTCAGTGCATAGTCTCGCCTCTTCATAAGTTTTCTTATTTCATTATTTAACCATGGTAGGCTAATCTTCTGTTGTCTACTTTTAATTTGCTTTGAAAATTTTTCTATAGACTTTGTGATTGTTGCAGTTATAAAATTACAACAATCATCTACTTCACATGTTGCCATGAGCTGCTCCCAATTTTGATTCTCTAAGTAATGTTCAAACTCCTCATTTTTTGATTTGGGGATAATAAAATTTGATTTGTCAATATCGACTCCCCCAAAATACTGTAGTCTCTTTTTAGTAAGTTTCCTGACAGCAAGAACCATGTTATGATCTGAGAGACCAGTTACAAGATTATAGGTTCTGGTTATTCGTTCTGGTTTATTAGTAAATACCATGTCAATAAGTGTTCTGGATTGTTTGGTTATCCTGGTGGGTCCTTTGATGATTTGCTGGTAATTAAATTTAGTCATGAGGCTTTTCAGTTTTTGTTTGTCTTTTTTATCAGACCAGTTGATATTAAAGTCACCATGAATTATTGTTTCTCTGTTCTTCTCAAGTTGTTTAACCAGATCACTTAATTCATTATAAAAGGAAGAGTTGTGTGACGGTGGGTTGTACACTACTGCAATGTTGAAATTCATTACCGGAGAGAGACATACATTAACAGCTAAACATTCAAGTGAAGTATTCAAATCAACCAGTTGACATTTATATTTCTCTTTGATGTAAATTAAAACACCTCCTCCCCTCCCTACCTGCCTGTCTTTTCTAAAACACTGGTAGCCCACAATATCGATCATATTAGTGTCTATGTTACTGTGTAGCCAGCTTTCTGAGAGACAAAGGTAGTCCAGATTTGAGTCCAACAGCAACACCGAAATCTCATCTCTTTTGGGGATTATGCTCCGTATGTTTAAATGACCGCCGAGGATCCCCTTTGGTTTAGCCTTGGTGTCCCAAAGAACTCGTGCATGATTAACAGTTTGGAAAAATAAATGTTGTTTTTGCTTTTGTACAGCTCGGTTTTGTGCTAACCCAGTGGTCTGCTGTTTAATAGTGGCAGGTCCAGGGTTAAGGTGAATATCTCCTGCCAGAAGTAGCAGAACTAACAGAACTTTAACTGTATATCCTCTGCCATATTGTGATTTTTGCTTAACAGCCATGTTTGCCTTAATTTGGAAGTTTTTGCTCAGGGCTTTTAAAGACCACATAGAGTGTAGGGTGAGATGTCCAAGCCCAAATCCATACAGATAAAACTTTTTAACTTCACCTTTGGTTGAGTTTGTCGGAAAATCCTTCTTGTTGCAGGTCCAGACACACAAAGACAAAACGAAGAGGAAGTAGAGAAGTAGAGAAGGCTTATTAGTGGTGCCCATCAGCCCACTTTTTAATCCGGTGGCAGCCATCTTCAGTCTTTCTTGGAAAGAAGGAAAAGGAAAATCTGTGGATAGTAAAATAAATTCTGCTTATATCGCCAGAATCTGATCCGATCGTCCTCAAATCCAGCTGGGCCTCAGCTAGCCAACTAGCCCCTTCCGTTGCTGGTCTCGTTGCTCATAGTCGCCGTAACTGGTCTCCCGTCCCGCTCCTCCAACCGAGTCTCGTCACACACCGCCGCTGCCACCGAGCTCCGCTGAGGTCACGGTAAATCCTCCGCTAGGCACCGCCACCTACCGTCGTCTGCCTGGGTGAAATCTCTGCTGAGCCCCGTCAACAAATAGCCGCTTGCCTGGTAGTATCTCCGCTGGGCCTCGCAGCTGGGCTTCGATTCAGGCTGGTGTAAGGTGGAATGACTGGCGCCAGCATTAAGCTAACTAGCGTTAGCTTAGCAATCGCTTCGGGTAGTCTCGTCGCACACCGCCGCTGCAGTCACGGTAAGTCCTCCGCTGGGCACCGCCGCCTACCGCCGTCTGCCTGGGTGAAATCTCTAGAGACCAGTCTGTGTGATTTTATAGTGGAAACTGAAGTCATGGTTTCTCTTCGTCCTCACACTTCCACGTCGGTGCTTTTTTCTCCAGCACTCAGCACAGACCATCAATGGCAGGTCTCCACGGAGCTACATCAGCTATTCATCCATGAGGAGCAGAACAGCAGCAGAACCACCCACACCGACCACATGGAAGCTAGATAGGTCCGTCTGTGCTGATTTTCTCCTGCAAAGACCATGAAGAGACTCATTCGGGAGGAAAACCGCAGCCTTCTTCCATGGAGGGAGCAGCCAGAGCTAACATGCTACTGTATTAAACTCCACTGAAGAATCAGACGGTTTACGGTTCTCTTCGGTTACCGCTTTGAATTTTGATAACAGCCACATGGAGTCATGATGTGAAGAAGTCAGAGAGACAGTCTGGATAATCCGGCATCACTTTCATACATGTGGAGGGATTCACCATGATGAAAACACATGTTCACCATGTTGCTGCTTAGAACCATTAGCAGTCTATTTTCTTTTGAAATGCAGTCTCATGTTGAATATATTGGCCAAAAGTACCTTTATTTGTACTTTCTAAATTAATCTGACACACCACTATTATTCAGTGTTATTAAAGTCAATTTCAAAGTAAAATACCTTTCTAACAATTTGGTATGCCCTAAGTAACAGAAGTTAATTAACCTTCAGTAAATGTAAAAGAGGTAAATAGGCTGAGATTCTTTTCAACCAAAGTCTGAGACAAAGTAGGCTGCATCTACCGTGCAGGGGGTGTTTGTACCTGACCCAATCCACTCCAGGCTTTTACTAATTAGACAATATTATTGCTCTATATTGTTCTTTCACTTGTGCTGTGAGCTTTACTAATTAATCACAGATTAGAGTAAATGCTTCCCTTTTTTATGAATGCCATTGAAGCTGCTTAATTTCACAAAAATGTAACCTTTTTGTTCATAGAGAGCTTTTATTTGTGGGAGAAAGAAGCACTATAGCTTCAAGGAGAGTAACACCAGTTTTAGAAACTCACTTTTTTTTCCTCTTGTCACTGTTCATATGCATGTGCTGTGTTATGAAAAGGACTGTTGTGCTGCACGAGGACAGCTAATCACCAGCCATACTCTGATGACAGGCGGACGCTGCTTCACAAGGTTTGCTTCCACTTTTCTCAAGAAAGTGTCTAATTACATGTGATGCTGTGGAGGCAGTATGCAGAATGACATGCTTCTTATTTTACATCTGACACCATGGTGATTACATGTGATAAATTGGTTAGTCAGTGAATTGTTTTGTGGCGGCAGCAAAGGGAGCTCATTTTAGTAAAGTATTACACATTATTAATTGTTCAAAATATGCTAAAACTTACATATGGAAGTTTATTTTTAGCAGTTGTGGGAATAAAATAGTATACACTATTAAACTAGGTGCAGTGGAAATGATACAGTAGTTTCAGTTTCCTCAGTGTCGTCTGAACTCCTCTGTTATTCCCAGAATCCCTCAGGTCCAAAATTAAAACCAGTCTTTAGTGGATTGAGGCTCAGCTCATATACGTATAAAGGTCATACATGGCTATTAATGACTCTCTTTGTTTCTGTCTCAGTCTCTGGAGCTGGCTAAATGAACTCACATCTCTTTCTCTATCCCTTGGATGTACTACATGCCGATGCAGGAGAAGACAGCCGACAAAATCATGCCACTTTTTTTCCCCCCTTCCAGTGCTGTTGCCTGCGTAGCTAAACGAAGTCTCTGATGAACACCAACCCAGACAGTGGCGTCCATGCCCACTACTTCCCCTTCCCTTACTGCCTGGTGTGCAGTGCAGTGGCCAATCAAATGTTCACACAAAGAAGGAATTAGCATATTCCCTGGCACAAAATTGCTCCCTTAATTGCAGCAGCGTTGAGTCCATGTTCTCCACACCTCCTCTCCACCCTCCATCCCTCTCTTTCTGTTTATGTGTGTGTTGCGCCGTGCCCATCACCAGCCACTTGAAGTGTTTTTTGTTTTGTTTTTTTGTTTTTCTTTCACGTTTCACTTCATTCCTTCTCCAATCATTCAGTCTTCATCAGACGGCTATTGTGTGAGCTCAGGGGGAGAACAGAAAGAGAAAGATGGGGGTTGGGAATGTGTTTGGCATGCTGCACTATAGCAACAAGGTTGTCATTCTCAAATGATGCTCTCATAATCAGCACATTGGAGCTGGGCTGCTGCGCAGAATGACAATGTCAAGCTGATGCTATGTACATTTCCATGGTTTCCCTTTTGGCCTGTCAATCTTTCTTTGTCCCTCTAAGTTTGTGCTGCTTCTGCTTGATTCTCATTCTATCCAGGCATTTATGTCTGTCTCTTTCAAACTTTTTATCTTCTTACTGCTTTCTGCTTAACTTTACTATTCTTGTGCACATTTCTTTCCTCTTGCTTTTTTTTTTTTTGTCTGTTTGCTTTGGTTTGCTTCCTTGCCCCCCCCCCCTCCTCACCACCACCACCTTCTGGCCAAATGTATTTTTTTCTTCTTCCTTCTTTAGGAGTTGCTACAATGGATTAGTGCTGTAATGTTAGTGAATATTTTGTTTGAATGTATTTGTTTTTTTGGGTGAATGAACTGTACTGAATCCCTTACTGGAACTGTACTGGAAGCCATCACCAGCTGAATCGCCCACTTAGGCAGCGAATGAGCCCCGCCTGCTCATCTATTCAGCTGACTCTCAGTTCAGTGAGTGGCCCCAGTACAGCACTGAGTGATTCGGTGTACAAATCTTTCAAATTTTTTTTTTTTTTTTTAGTGAACAAACCAGAAGTGACTCAGTTGTGGTTCATATTTGCTGTTAGCTTATTTTCTGTTATTTTCTGCCCTTATAAAGTTTTTGTTTTTTTGGTTCTTATAAATATTCCCAAGTCTCCTTCTGTGCTTGGTCCTCATATTCCAGTAATTCCTGACAGTTAATACATTTTCACCATCAGGAATTAATTACACCTTCTGTTTGCATGTATGAAAAAGGGCAAACTCTAGTGGTTATGAAAATGACTATATGCAGTTAGATGATCTCTACCATTGTGTTATGCTCCATAAATCAGAATCAGAATCAGAATCAGAATCAGAATCAGGTTTATTGCCATTGTTCATGTAGTACACAAACTAGGAATTTGTCTCGGTACAATGCTGCAACATTAAACATGATAAGATAAGAGAAATAAACTATACATGTAATAAAGTGTAGGATAAGATTAAGTGATACTGGTCAACAGTTAAAATATATATTAGCCAGCAGCAGATACTGTGGAGAACTATATAGTGCAGTCGGTAATGCAGGAAGAAAACAGTGATGATTGACATGAGTCTGGTTGAGCTGCTGTACATGGTGCACGAGAGTCACTTAGTGTTCAGCAGTCTAATGGCAGAGGGGAAGAAGCTGTTCATGTGACGGGAGGTTTTAGTCTGGATGGACCGAAGTCTTCTACCAGAGGGGAGGGGGGCAAACAGTACATGACCAGGGTGTGAGGGATCGGCTATGATCCGGCCAGCACGCCTCCGGGTCCTGGAGATGTACAGATCCTGGAGAGATGGGAGCTTGCAGCCGATCACCTTCTCAGCAGTGCGCACGACGCGCTGCAGCCTTAGTCTGTCCCTGGCAGTGGCTCCTGCGTACCACACGGTTATGGAGGTGGTGAGGATGGACTCGATGATGGCTGTGTAGAACTGCACTAACATCTTGGTGGGTAGCTTGAGCTTCCTCAGCTGCCGCAGGAAGAACATCCTCTGCTGGGCTTTTTTGATGAGTGAGCTGATGGTCAGCTCCCATTTGAGGTCCCTGGTGATGGTAGTGCCTAGGAAGCGGAAGGAATCAGCAGTGGTGATGGGAGAGCCTGAGAGGGTGAGGGGGGGCAGAGGAGTAGTGACTTTCCTGAAGTCTACAATCATCTCCACTGTCTTCAGAGCGTTCAGCTGCAGGTTGTTATTGCTGCACCAGGACGCCAGCTGGGCCACCTCTCTCCTGTAGGCGGACTCGTCGCCGTTGGAGATGAGCCCGATGAGGGTGGTGTCGTCCGCAAACTTGATCAACTTGACAGACTGGTGGCTGGAGGTGCAGGAGTTGGTGTAAAGGGAGAAGAGTAGGGGGGAAAGTACACAGCCCTGGGGTGATCCGGTGCTGATGCTAGTATAGTCTGAGACAGTCTTTCCCAGCCGCACATGCTGCCTCCGGTCCGTCAGGAAGTCGATGATCCACCTGCAGAGGGAGTCAGGCACGTTGAGCAGGGACAGCTTGTCCCGGAGCAGAGCGGGGCGGATGGTGTTGAATGCGGAGCTGAAGTCCACAAACAGGATCCTGGCGTAGGTTCCCGGGGAGTCCAGGTGCTGCAGGATGGAGTGGAGGGCCAGGTTGACTGCATCGTCTACAGACCTGTTGGCTCGGTAGGCAAACTGCAGCGGGTCCAGGAGAGGGGTGGTGATGGACTTGAGGTGGGACAGGACCAGGCGCTCAAAGGACTTCATGACTACAGAGGTGAGCGCTACAGGTCTGTAGTCATTAAGTCCAGTGATCCGTGGCTTCTTGGGGACAGGGATGATGGTGGAGGATTTGAGGCAGGACGGCACGTGGCATAACTTAAGGGAGGTGTTAAAAATGTCTGTGAATACAGGAGCCAGCTGTTTCGCACAGAGTCTCAGGGTGGAGGGAGACACGCCGTCTGGGCCGGGGGCCTTGCGCGGGTTCAGTCTGGAGAACTGCTTGAGCACATCCTGCTCACTGATGATAAGGGGAGGGGGGGAGGTGGGGGGGGTGCCTTAAATGAAGTAGGGAATGTGGAGGCTGTGGAGCTGGAGGGAGGGGGGGAGTTGGACACAGATGACGAGGTGTCAAAACGGGCATAGTGTTGGGACAGTCTCTGACAAAGGGCTTTGTCATCCTGACCTTTAGGAGCCTGAGGCCGATAGTTGGTGATCTGCCTCAGTCCTCTCCACACGGAAGCCGAATCATTAGCAGTGAACTGCTGCTGGAGTCTCTCTGAATACACAGATTTAGCCCTCTTCAGCTCTCTGTTAAACCGGTATTTAACCTCCCTGTAGCAGTCCCTGTCTCCACTTTTCAGCGCTGCTTCCTTCTCCTTCCTGATCTGTCTGAGCTTAGCTGTGAACCAGGGTTTGTCATTAGAGTAACTCACCCTGGTGCGTGATGGAAGAATGTTCTCTTCACAAAAGTGGATATATGAGTTCACAGTGTCCGTGTACTCATCCAGATCATGCGTGGCTCCTTTAAGCATGCCCCAGTCAGATATTTCCATGCACGTTTCCAGCTTCTCCTCAGCATCACTGGTCCGTATCTTCGTAGTGCTCACAACAGGTTTAGTGAGCTTCAATCTCTGTCTGTATGTGGGAATGAGGTGAACCATCACGTGATCAGATAATCCCAGCGCAGCTCGAGGGACAGCGCGATATGCGTCTTTCACTGTGGTGTAACAGTGATCCAGTGTGTTTAATCCTCTGGTGGGGCATTTAATAAACTGTTTGTAGCGGGGGAGATCGTGGCTCAGATTGCACTGATTAAAGTCGCCAGCCACAATAATCAGCGAGTCTGGAAAACTCCGCTCTGTGTGTTGAATGTGATCCGCGAGCACGCGCTGAGCTTCGCGCGTGTCCGCGTCGGGAGGGGCGTACACAGCGATCAGTATAAAAGAAGCAAACTCCCGTGGGGAATAAAAAGGCTTGCAGTTGATAACAAGAAATTCCAAGGCAGGAGAACAGTGTTTGGAAATTTCCGTTACATCAGAGCACCAGCTACAGTTGATGTAGAAGCAGACACCGCCTCCTGTGGTCTTGCCGGAAAGCTCTGTGTCACGATCAGCACGGAAGAGCTGGAAGCCGTCGAGGCGCAGCGCGCTGTCCGGTATATTTTCCCGGAGCCAGGTCTCAGTAAAGCAGAGGACAGCTGAGGAGGCGAGGTCCTTAAAACGCATCAGCAGTCTCAGTTCATCCACCTTGTTAGAGAGAGAGTTGGTATTGGACAGAAATATGCCAGGCAGCGCCGTTCGCGAGCCTCTCCTGCGAAGTCGCACGAGAGCGCCCGCTCGTCTTCCTCTCTTCCGCCGTCTCACTTTCCGAGCCAAACAATAAACCAGATCGGCGGCAGGGGCTAGAAAAACTGGGAGGAGGTCCGTGGGGGTCAAAGTCCTGATATTTAAAAGTTCTTCACGGGTATAAGTGCAAGCAGACACACAATTGACAAACAAAAACAAACAAAGAGCGCAGCGAAGCACCATGTCGACCGCTGTGGGCGCCATCTTGGGTGTTGACAAATGACATGCATGTGACATGTTTTAAGGAGCCATGTTGGAATTCAACAAGCTCTGTCTGTCATTCTTTGAAGAAAAGCTTGCCTAAACCAGCTAAGTTTTGATTTCACCAGTTGACATACAAACTATATTTTAACATGATTGACATTCAAAGTAGCATTTTGTCACATTGTTAAAATTAATCTCAAATTAGCTTTGTTCTATAGTTTTAACAGTGCAAACAAAATTTGAGGCCAAGGGCCCCATTGTTTCCTGGCTCTTGAACGTGAGACCAGTTTGTCCATGCACTAATCTATCCTGCTAATATTATAATATTGTGAAAAAAGGTTGATTAAAGTTCAGTAATTTAAGGTCACAGAAAATATGACAAAACAAGCTAACACTCTTACCATCACTGTGTGATTTCTCCAGTTTTAATGTGTGTGCACATGCATGTATATGTGTGTGTGTGTGTGTGTGTGTGTGTGTGTGTGTGTGCTTCTTTGGTAAGGACTCCTTGAAGAGGACCCAGACAAATGTTACTGCAGTCTTTGAAAAATCAAACATTGATCTCTAAAGGTGCTTTCACACCAAACACAAAGTGAATTAAATCACCCTTTACTGTCATTCAACCAATCATGTACAGTAGAACAAAATTGTGCTTTAGCCTATCTGCAGTGTCAATCACACACACCCCATGTGTAGAATCAGAAGGGCCGCTGCCATGCAAGGTGCCACCACAGATTTCCCTCCTCCATTCCATTATTGCTGAGCACCAAGCTGGACAGCAGGAAGTTCCGCTTTTATATGATCTTCGGCATGACCCGGCCGGGATTTGAACCCCTGCCTCCCGGGTGTGGGGCGGATGCTCTACCAACTGAGCCACCACTCCGGTAATTTTTTGTGTGGTGCGAATACATGTAAAGCTAATGTAAACATGTAAAAAACATGAATTCACACATTCACGTCCAAGGGATTTGGTAGTGCTAGCTAGTAATCAGCCTTGAGATTCTGCCGTCACTGGAGTAAAAGTATCAACACTGAAGAGCAGGGGCGAACTTAGTCAATTTGGGGCCCAAGGCAAAGACAGAAAGGGGGGGCTATTTTTTCTTTGTTTTACATTTTCTTTTCAGGCCTTATTGAAATCCTACCTGAAACTTCTTGTCTTCAGAAGTCTTCAAATGATGATATCATTCAGGCATCAGGAATTACATCTGTAAAAAAACAAAGAAGTTTAACAAATTGAATGCAGACTTTTGTCTATTATAAAAAAAAAAATCATATGGAAGATCTGTTGTTTGTTCACACTTACCAGTCCCTCCAGGATTTTGTGATATTGCGATTGCACTAATTCACGCGTGTCTGGAGCCATGACGGCGGTGCGTAAGGCAGTCAGGAGCGGCTCGTCAGGCACGGAGGGGCGGCGCACCGAATGTCATCATGGCGGTCCTAGAGGGAAGAAGCGCCGACGGACGGGTAGAGACATTTTGCCAGGGAGTGGGGTTTCGACCCTGGAAGTAGACAACAACTGGGTGCACATATGCCATGGGGCTGCCCAGGTCCTCTGTGGCAGACTAGAAGGTGGTGGCTGGCCCAAGAAAGTGGGGTCACTTGAAACATGTATTTAATGTAAATATCTGTGTATGTATTTGTGAAAATGTGCACTTTGTATATAGCTGATGTGTATGTGAGTGAGTGAACGTATGTATTATATGGGATTATTTTGTGTTCTAGAGAGAGAGAGAGACATGGTCCGATTTTGAGTTGTTTTGTGTGAATGCGTTAGGTTTGTTCTAATGCAGTACGTTATTCTCCATGTTCTTAGCGTGTGATTCGGGTTCTAAATTTGGGCGGTTTTCAATGGTGTGTGTGATTTCCCATTTTCTAAGGGGGGAGGGATTGTTGGATATGGATGTGTGTGTATGTGTGGCAGTGCCCGCCCCTTAGGGTGGCGTGAGGTTGGCACAGCCCCTCTGTATATAAACCCCGAGTTCATGTAATAAAGTTAGACTTGTTAGCTGCATGAAGACTCGCCTCTGACTCCCTTATTTCAAGATGTAACAGTTACGTTCGTGATTTGATTTGCTGTTTATGTAAATACTGGTGTTTCTTTATTTTTGTCGGACATCATGTTAACTATGCTAAACATTAAAAAAAAAAAAAAAAAATATATATATATATATATATATATATATATATATATATATATATATATATATATATGGGGCTCTTAGTCAATCAGGGCCCTTAGCAGATTGGGGCCTAAGGCAGTCACCTACCTTTGCCTAATGGTAAGTCTGCATCTGCTGAAGAGTAAACTAGTTTGAAAATGAGACTACCACTCCCCTGCAGACAGATGGACCGGAGTTCTGCAGCTGAAACAGAATGTCTGTTTATCCACCCATGGACTCTTGCTACGGATGTGCTAACAAGGGCTAGCAGCCGGCTAACAGTGTAAACAACCGTCATGCGGGTGAAGTTTTGGATGAAGGAGTGATAATTTTACAGTGGAGAGCCCCACTGGATAATGTTGTAATCTTAAACATGATGTCATTTTGGGGATTTCCACAGCAGTCAGAAAGCAGCTGCAGGAATTATGAAGACAACAAGCTCTGCAACTCACTCATATGTGAATTCATGTCTGTTCACACATTTACATTGAGTTAACATGTAATCATCCCACCCGAAAAATTTACACTTTTATGTTTGGTGTGAAAAATTAAGTAAATCAATTACTATATACAGCAATATATTACATACAATTTTCCTTGATATAACTCATCAAACTGTTTTATTCTTCTTTATAGGTCAGACCTCTCCCAGTACCAGGTGGGAAGATAATTGCACCTACAATTTGCAGGTGCAATTTGTAGCAAATGGCATGCACTACACAAAGAACAGAGATAAACAAACCTATCATCTGGTCAGTCACTGCAACAGATACTGGAGTCAGTTTGTCTTGGCCTGTCCTTGCCACTGAAAATACCTCTATCTGCCAAGAATGTGCCACTAGTCCAGCAAAAACTAGTGGTGCTCAAATACTTCGCAAGCAGTTTCATGAAATGGTCAGTCAGAAAACAACTCATACCGGCTCGGACGTTGCCCGGGTTTGCAGGGTCGGGAGTTCCCGGCAGCAGAGGGCGGGGGGACAGAGCTGCGTAGAGGAATCTCATCAGACCTAAATGAAACAGTCATTGTCGCCCACGACAGACTGCTATGATGATGATGATGATGAGGCTACAAAGACAGAAAAACACAAACCAATAAATAAATCATTTAGTATATTTGTGTGCATTTATTTACCTGTTACTGTGTTCGCAGTGTGAAAATGTAATCTTTTAATAATGAAGAGGGCCTTCATTGTAAGGTCTCTCCGAGCAAAGAAGCTCCCATGTAGTAAAAGCAGGTTTTACTATTAATCACTGTGCTTTGTCAAAAACACAATCACTACTAAAAACTGGCAAATTTCTTTCCTTGTCATTTAGTTCAGGCAGATTCTAACTTTTAACTGGACAAACATCAGATCTTTGATTTTCATTGCCTACATGAGACAAGTTTGTGCAGAGGACATTCTATTTTAGATTTTACTTACGGATTTTTTTTCTCAGAATGCTTCATAAATGTAACATGCTGCTACATACCTCTTTACTGCAATTAAAAAGTAATTTGTGACAATACTGAATTATTAAATGATGAAAATTTTAAAAAATGATGAAAATGTCTCATTGCCAATTATTGCAAACTGGACTGCAGTTGTTGCCACCAAGTGTGGCGCAACCAGTTATTCGGTTTATAGGGCCAAGTCGGTTTGGATATCTTTTTTTTCATTAATAGATGAAATTGTAATTTCAAAACTGCATTTTGTATTTACTCGGGTTGTCTTTGTCCAATATTAAAATATGTTTGATGACCTGAAACATTTAAGTGTGGCAAGGAAGGGGCAAATCCTTTTTTACACAGCACTGTACTGCCGATGGCAGGGGAGGAAGCCATTCAGACCTGGTAGACCCAAACGTATAGTGAGGGTGTGCTGGGAGCGTCTGGCTGAGGCCCCTGTCCGGGAGGTCTTCAACTCCCACCTCCGGAAGAACTTCAACCACATTCCGAGGGAGTCTGGAGACATGGAGTCTGAATGGGCCATGTTCTCCACCTCTGTTGTTGAAGCGGCAGCCCAGAGCTGCGGCCGCAAGGTGGTCGGTGCATCCCGTGGTGGCAACCCCCGAACCAAGTGGTGGACACCAGTGGTGAGGGGGGCCATTAAGCTGAAGAAGGAGTCCTATCAAGCTTGGTTGGCTTGTGGGACTCCCGAAGCAGCTGAGGTGTACCGGCAGGCCAAGCGGAGTGCAGCTCGGGTGGTTGCTGAAGCAAAAACCCGGGTATGGGAGGAGTTCGGTGAGGCCATGGAACAAGACTTTCAGTCGGTGTCAAAGAGATTCTGGCAAACTGTCCGGCGGCTCAGGAGGGGAAAGCAGCTCCCCGTCCACACTGTGTATGGTGCGGATGGGACACTGTTGACTTCAACTGGGGATATCGTCGGGCGGTGGAAGGAATACTTCGAGGATCTCCTCAATCCCACTGATACGCCTTCCACAGAGGAAGCAGGGTTTGGGGACGAGGGGGATGACTCGCCTATCACAGGGGCTGAGGTCGCCAAGGTGGTTAAAAATCTCCTTGGTGGCCGGGCCCCGGGGGTGGACGAGATTCGCCCCGAGTACCTCAAGGCCCTGGATGTTGTTGGGTTGTCATGGTTGACACGCCTCTGCAACATTGCGTGGAGGTCGGGGGCAGTGCCTTTGGCATGGCAAACCGGGGTGGTGGTTCCTCTCTTCAAAAAAGGGGACCGGAGGGTGTGCTCCAACTTTAGAGGGATCACACTCCTCAGCCTCCCTGGGAAGGTCTATGCCAAGGTACTGGAGAGGAGAGTCCGGCCGTTGGTCGAACCTCGGATTCAGGAGGAGCAATGTGGTTTTCGTCCTGGCCGTGGCACATCGGACCAGCTCTTTACCCTCTCGAGAATTCTTGAGGGTTCGTGGGAGTTTGCCCAACCAGTTTACATGTGTTTTGTGGACTTGGAGAAGGCATTTGACCGCGTCCCTCGTGGATTTTTGTGGGGGGTGCTTCGGGAGTATGGGGTATCGGGCTTGTTGTTACGAGCTATTCGGTCTCTGTACGACCGTTGTGAGAGTTTAGTTCGCATTGCCAACACTCGGTCGGAGTCATTCCCAGTGAGAGTTGGACTCCGCCAGGGCTGCCCTTTGTCACCGGTCCTGTTCATAATTTTTATGGACAGGATTTCTAGGCGCAGCCAGGGAATGGAGGGTGTCATGCTTGGTGACCACAGGATCTCATCTCTGTTGTTTGCAGATGATGTTGTCCTGTTGGCTTCATCCAGCAATGACCTACAGCTCTTGCTGGGACGGTTTGCCGCTGAGTGTGAAGCGGCTGGGATGAGAATCAGCACCTCCAAGTCCGAGTCCATGGTCCTCAGCCGGAAAAAGGTGGATTGTCCTCTCCGGGTTGGGGACAGGCTCCTGCCCCAAGTGGAGGAGTTTAAGTATCTTGGGGTCTTGTTCACGAGTGAGGGGAAAATGGAGCGAGAGATCGACAGACGGATTGGAGCAGCATCTGCAGTGATGCGGACGTTGTACCGGTCTGTTGTGGTGAAGAGGGAGCTTAGTTCTAAGGCAAAGCTGTCGATTTACCAGTCAATCTACGTTCCTACTCTCACCTATGGTCACGAGCTTTGGGTAATGACCGAAAGAACGAGATCGCGGATACAAGCGGCTGAAATGAGCTTTCTCCGTAGGATTGCTGGACTCACCCTCAGAGATAGGGTGAGGAGCTCAGTCATCCGGGAGAGGCTCAGAGTAGAACCGCTGCTCCTCCACATTGAAAGGAGTCAGTTGAGGTGGTATGGGCATCTGATTAGGATGCCTCCTGGACGCCTCCCACTTGAGGTGTTTCAGGCACGTCCCACTGGGAGGAGACCCCGGGGCAGACCCAGGACTCGGTGGAGAGACTATGTCTCCCAGCTAGTCTGGGAACGCCTTGGTATCCCCTCTGAAGAGCTGGAGCAGGTGGCTGGGGAGAGGGAAGTCTGGGCTTCTCTGCTTGAACTGCTGCCTCCGCGACCCGGACCTCCGGAAAAGCGGTAGAAGATGGATGGATGGATGGATGGATGTACATGTACATTAATGGAAAACAAAAATACTGTGTAAAAAAGTCTATATGCCTATAAAGTGCACATATACCGCATTGTACATTATGTTAAACTTAGCTGACTGATATTTAAAGAAATATTAGGAGATCCATAGGATATTAGGAGATCCATAGTATTTTTGCACCCTTCTAACCTTCTACAGCCTTCTCAGTTTTCAAAATACAGAAATCTATAAATGATGAGGGATAACATGTCACAAAATCCAACAAACTTAGCTCCATTGAAATTGATTTGAGTATAAGTAGACCGGGAGAAGTTGTCCATCTTACCTTTGAGAACAGCATTATGTCCAATATGTCTTTATGCATTCATACTGGTGCATGGCTCATGTCAGTGAATTACCATTCAAACACATTTCTGTATCAATGCAAAAACACACATCTGTGTTCTAAAATTTGAAAAATGTCAGTGTATGATTGTACAGATCACTACTACATCCTACCTTCGCCAATAATATGCTGAGAACAGCAGCTCTGTAAAGTACAAACCCCATTATGATTATAGTCATCATCAACCTGTCATTCACCCTGTCACAGCCTCCATCAACTATCATCTTTCAGTTTCTCCACCCAGGCCACTTCCTGTACTGTCACATTAACCTGAATCTACCTCTACCATTACACTTGTATATCTGTCTCCTAACTCTGTTATCATCTCTGCGCTCACACACACACCTATCTCTACTAACACTGTCAGCTTTATCTCGCCTGCCTTATACTGTCACAGTTGTGGTGCACCTGTCTACCTCTGTTGTTGCTTGTAGTTTGTCTCCCAGCATGGCTGTTGTGGTTACAGTATTTATTCTGCCAGTCAAGGATGAGGCAGAGACGGCATCGCTCATCCCAGTGTTGGGGGAGAAAGAGAAAGAGAGAGGTGGGGGGTAAAAAGAGAGGCAGCAATCACAGTTCAGACTCCAAAGAGTCCCAGGTGGTTTACACACTTGTGTGTCTCAGATAAGCTAGGGTCTTGACTGCTGTTATGCAGAATTTCCATACAGTTGGTATACTTGTGGGTTGGTGCAGGAGCAGCTCAAGTGGTTTTTCATCCAATAAAAATAGCATAAAGCACACGGTCGACCATACTGCAACCTCCTCACATAACTGCCTCCCCCCACCCCCAAAGTACCTCTCTGAAAATTGATCTTTAAAACCATAAAGCACATGCTTTTCAGCTACAGCGTGTAATGTAGAAGACTCGGAGATAGAATTCTGAGAAGGCTTAGTGCTGTTTTATATCACCATACTATTCACTCACCAGCTACTTCAATACCCATTCAACTGTTTGTTAATGCAAATGTATAACAGGCCAGTCACATGGCAGCACCTCAATGCATTTAGGCATGTAAACACAGTCAAGATGAGCTACTGAAGTTCAAATTTTGTCATAGAATGTAGAAGAAAGGTGAGTTAAGGGACTTAGAACATGGAATGGTTGTTGGTGCCAGACAGAGTGAAATGAGTGTTTTAGAAACTGTTGATCTGCAGTGGTTCTCTGGGTCTTTGTTGATGCCAGAAATGATCAGACTCGGTCAAGCTGACAGAAAGGCAAATAATCACTCAGTACAACCGAGGTATACAGAGCAGGGGCGGACTTAATCCATTTGGGGCCCAAGGCAAAGCCAGTAAGGGGGCCTGACTTTTTCTTTGTTCTACGCTTTCATTTCATGTCTTGAGCCTTGCCGTGCGCTTTTACACAGCGCATGGAGGAGAGGAAGGAAGAACAGATTTAAGCACAGGTTACACCACAAACACATTTATTAAACAGAAAAAAGACAAAACAAACAGTTCAGACCTTAAAGAGTCCTCAAGGACGCTCTACAGTCGTTGCGTGAGATCCACTGAAAAAATGCACACAGTTAATACTCACAACACTGGAGCAGCCCGAGAAAGTGCAAATATAGCACTGAAGGGAACAGCAACGGTGACGCTCCAAACCCATACAACAGACAGGACAATACAATAATCCAGCAATGCTTGACTGGTGAAGAGCTGCTTAAGTACAAGCATTGCTGGAAACACAAATTGGGAACACCTGGGCGAAGCGTGTGAAGGGTATTCATCGGAGGAGACCCAGCTGGCTGTCATGAGAGAGGGGGCGTGGTCGGACAGGCGAGTGCCAGACAGGCCACACAAATGTAGGTCAAAGAGGCTGCCTCACAGCTGCCGGCCAGAGTGCAGTGGCTCCAGGTAGGGAAAAAGAAACAACAAGAAATTCAAAAGATAACATAATACAAAGCAACACAAATAAACCTGAGCCACAGCGGGTCAGAACCGAGCCCGAGGGACAAAACCGGCTCGGTTCGTGACATTTCAAGTCTTATTGAAATCCTACCTGAAACTTATTGTCCTCAGAAGTCTTCAAATGATGATATCATTCAGGCATCAGGAATAACATCTGTAGAAAAACAAAGAAGTTTAACAAATTGAATGTAGACTTTTGTCTATTATAAAAAAAACAACAATTCACGTGGAAGATCTGTTGTTTGTTCACACTTGCCAGTCCCTCCAGGATATTGCGATCACGCTAATTCACGTGAAATCAGGCCATTGCCACATCTTTTGAGCGACCTTGCAACTTTGTCCAATCACCGCAACATTCTCACAATTTTGGCCAATCCTCAAACTTTCACCAATTTCACCAATCAAATTTGTCCCTGAGTAGCACTCAAACACTCAGTCTAACCAGTCAAATGTGCCGCTGCACCGCGCTCACTTCCATGTTTACAGTGAGTATTAACGGAGCACATCAGCAAAAACAGAGTGTGTGATTTAAAAAAAAAACACTCACAAACGAGTTTTCCCACACCATACTGTCCTCTGTCTCCCCTGGCCTGCCAGTGGACGTCTCCCCACATCTCCGTCTTGATCGTGTGTACGAAGCACCAGGTTTGTGTTGAAAAATGTTCGCCTGCCTGAAAAGCACCCTGTTGCAGAATCGCGCATGAGGAGAGATGTCGTAAAACCACAAACGAGCAAATCTAACACTACAGCCACTGTTGTAACATTTTATGCATCTATAGAAGTAAAATCATTACTACATCTTGTCAATGAGCTTTAAAGCTGTGAATCTTCGGTCTGGACACAGACCAACATTCGCCCCCAGCAAACCCCTAAGGAGAGCCCCTCCTCCCAGTACAACTCCCGGTAAAGTTAAGATGAGTATCTGATGAGACAGGTGAGTGTCAAGATGCGCAGCAGATAGACAGACAGGTAGGAGTCAGACATGGAAAGAGAGAATATTCAGTAACTTTTTCAGAAAAACACAAGACTTTGATAGACAATACAGAGCAACAGAATAAATTATTTCTTTTTTTTTCTCTGCACTTGGTACCTTTTGGTTGGGGACCGCTGTGGTTAGGGAGTTTTCAAATGAAGCTGCTGCCATAATTTCCAAATCTGTACTCTTTAACATGCATTCAGTGCAATGTAGCAGTTGTTGTGGATAATTATTTTTCATCCTTTTTATTCAGGTTCTCAGCAAGAGTAACCTAAAGTGTTGGTGATTTTTACGACAGATTTATGAGTAGCTACTTCATTCTCACTTATTTGTGTTAGAGTCTATATATGCTGTTGCACAAAAGAGTTTTTCTGTATAGCAGAAGTTGAATTTACAAATCACTGTTTAATAGGAATTTTTTGACAATCCTGTGCTTTTTTTGTGGTGTTACATAGATTACACAGCATAACAAAAATATTTTTTTTGTAAGTTGTCTGTGTTTTTTCAACTGATTTAAGACAATTTTGCACTGCTGAATCCAAAAATGACATCTGTTTCTTTCGATCAGGTCAGGTTTTTATGCTAAGTTGTAAGCAGTTGTACAGTAGTTGTACAGTTGTACTGTAGATTGAATAGTAGACATTCATAAAGGTAAGTACATGTAAATTGAATGTTACATCATCATTGTTCAAAATTCAGAGAATTTCAAGAAATAAAAAAGAATTTTGCATCATATAAAGCAAAAATACCTGTACATGTAAACAAAAATGTAAAAAACACGTGGCCATAGTTCAAAAAGTTGACCTGATTCAGCAAAACCAATGGGATTTTTGGATTCAGCACATCAAAATTGTCCTAAATCAGCTAAAAAAACTTAGACAATAAATTTGGTGTTGACCAGTGTTATCACTGCAGTAAACTATGGAAAAAAGCATCTGCTTTAAAATTTGTAATTCTTCCCACAACTTTTAGTGCAAAAAAACCCTTTCAAAATCATCATCATCATCATAGCAGTCTGTCAGGGGTGATCACAACTTTTATCGCAACTTTTTAAAAAAGCTCCTGCAAATTCAGGCTTTTGGGGCCGCAACAGTCATAAAAATATCCTGTGAAATCCTGGAGGGACTGACTTACCCACATTTGACAGCTGGGTTCTGTTCATGGTCTGCTAACTGGTCCATTTGATGGAGTTTCATGTACTTTAACTTCCGTCGTCACACGAGTAGGCTGCCTTTTTGCAACAGTGGACCAATTTCTTCCTATTTCTATTTACTATCTGGCTTCTCTTACTAAACTTTCTGATCCGGTGACACCTTATCCATCACGGACACATGGATCGCCCAAAAGTCTCCTGAACCAGCGGACGGAGCCACTGCTTTTAGAAGGCAGTACAATAGAGACCAACTGTTAGCACTTAATCAGCCCACAATGCTAACGCAAGAATACGACATACCGGTAGAAATAAAACAGAAGCAACGTGGATGTTGTGCTGGAGCAAGACGGCGGGCGAGAAATATAAGGTACAGACCTGTCCTTCCATCCGTTATTATGGGGAATGTACGATCGCTACTCAATAAGACAGATGAGCTAGCGTCTATGGCTCATTACCAGAGCATCTTCAGAGAGATTAGCATGATGTTGTTTACTGAGACGTGGCTAACAGAACTAGCAACAGATGCTAACATCGAACTGGAGGGTTTCCACGCAATACGGGCAGACCGGACACCAGATAGTGGGAAGGCAAGGGGCGGAGGAGTGATAATGTATGTCAATAACAGCTGGTGCAGACCGGGACATATCACGGTTAAGGAACAGCACTGCAGCAAAGACATTGAGTTGCTAGCTGTTAGCATGTGGCCTACCTATCTCCAGAGGGAATACTCACACGTGATCTGCATTGTTATTTATGCAAATCCGATGGCAAACGCGGGGACAGCGCGTGACGCCATTCACTCAGTAACTGGCAGGCTGCTGACAGAACACCCAGATGCTCTTCTCCTCATCTCCGGGTATTTCAACCATATTTCACTGTCCCCCATTCTGCCCACGTTCACCCAGTATGTCACATGCCACACTAGAGACAATAAAACACTGGACTTATTCTATGTAAACACTAAGGAGGCGTACACCTCATCACCACTCCCCCCACTCGGGAGATTGGATCACAACTTGGTTCATCTCCTGCCGGTGTACAAACCCCTAGTACACAGACAACCTCTGGTCATGCGCATGGTGAAGATATGGTCTGAGGAGGCAATGGATGCTCTAAAGGACTGTTTTGAAATCACTGCCTGGGAGCAGCTCTGCGATCCACATGGTAAGGACATCGATGGCCTCACTCACACCATCACGGACTACATCAACTTTTGTGTGGACAGCACCTTACCCACCAAGACCATACGGTGTTGCTCGAACAACAAACCCTGGATCAACCCTGAGATAAAAACACTTCTGAGAGAGAAGAAGAGGATCTTCAGGTCGGGGAACAGGGAGATGCTGAAGTCCGTACAGAGGGAGCTGAGGAGGAAGATCAGACAAGGCAAGGACAGCTTCAGGAAGAAGATGGAGGACAAGCTGCAACGGAGCGACATCGGCGGGGTCTGGAGAAACCTCAAATCCTCAAATCCATCTCTGGGCTCCAGAATACCTCCTCCCAGGCCACGGGGGGCAGGGAGTGGGCAAACAATCTGAACCTGTTTTTAATAGGTTTGACCAACCACCCTCCCCCCGCCTGCACATCAACCACTGCTGCTTCTAAAGTCATCGAGACCTGCTGTCCACACCCCACTCCACCAACAGCCCCCACTCCCAGCACACAGCCCCCCAACCTGACCCTCACTAAGACCCAGGTGAGGACGGAGCTGAGGAAGATCAAGGCGAGGAAGGCCTCGGGACCTTACGGCATCAGCGTGAAGCTCCTTAAGTCCTGCGCAGACCAGCTGTGTGGGATTGTGGAGCACATCTTCAAGCTGAGCCTGAAGCTGGGGAGGGTACCACAGTTGTGGAAAACATCTTGTGTGGTACCCGTACCAAAGACTTCCCACCCCAGAGACCTGAACAGCTACAGACCAGTGGCCCTGACATCTCACGTGATGAAGACCCTGAAGAGACTGCTCCTTGCTCACCTCCGCCCCCTGGTGGGACCAGCGATGGATCCACTCCAGTTCGCCTACCAGCATGGCATCGGGGTGGAGGATGCAGTGATCTTCCTCCTTCACCATTCCCTGTACCACCTGGAGAAGCCTGGGAACATGATGAGGATCATGTTCTTTGACTTCTCCAGTGCTTTCAACACCATCCAACTGATGATCCTGAAGGACAAGCTGCTGTGCACAGGGGTGGACCAGCACAAACCGGCCACAGTTTGTGAGAACCCAGGATTGTGTGCCTGACACGATCATCGGTAGCATGGGGACCCCCCAGGGAACGGTTTTGGCTCCTTTCCTGTTCACCCTTTATACTGCAGACTTCTCACACAACACAACACACTGCCATCTACAGAGGTTCTCTGACGACTCTGCGATTGTCGGCTTCATCTCCAACGGAGATGAAGTGAGTACAGAGGACTTATCCAGGACTTCGTGGACTGGTGCCATCGGAACTGCCTTCAGATCAACGCGAGGAAAACTAAGGAGCTGGTGGTGGACTGCCGCAAGCAAGGACAACCCCTTACAGCACCAGTAAACATCCAGGGAACAGACATTGAGATGGTGACATCCTACAAGTACCTGGGTGTTCATCTGAACAATAAACTAGACTGGTCACACAATACCAACACACTCTACAAGAAGGGACAGCGCAGGCTGTTCCTACTGAGGAGGCTCAGGTCTTTTGGTGTACAAGGGGTGCTCCTGAAGACATTCTAAGACACGATGGTGGCATCAGCCATCACTTTCGGAGTGGTCTGCTGGGCCAGTGGCATTACAGCAGCCGATAGGAAGAGACTGAACAAACTGATCAAAAAAGCTAGCTCTGTCCTGGGGCAACGCCTTGACCCAGTGGAGGAGATAGGAGAGAGAAGGATGGTGACTAAACTGTCATCTCTGCTGGAGTCCGAGTCCCACCCTATGCAGGACATACTGAACGCACTGAGGAGCTCATTTAGCAGTAGACTACATCATCCTAGGTGCACGACCGAGGGGTTTCGCATTTCGCAGGTCCTTCCTACCTACTGCTGTCAGACTTTATAACCTAAGCAGGGCTGCTCGCAGAGAGAGCAAAAAAAACTAAAAAAAACATGACAACCTAATAGTATTGAATGCAAAAGACACAACAGACTTACACAAATGGTCCCCTCCAGTATACAACTAGGACAATATCAGTCGCTACGGAGGGTGACAATATGTATCGGTACATATTCATACTATGTAGGATAACTAAGTAGACGGTTATGCTGTTTATTGCATCTAGCTACAATGCTCCACACTGTGTATATATATTTATATATTTATGTGTACATATGTATATTCACTGTTCTTATTTTCTTATCTTCTAAATTATTGCTCTGTGTGTTGCTGTCCCTGCGCTGTTGCAATCCTGGAATTTCCCCATTGTGGGACTAATAAAGGCTATCTTGTCTTATTTTGCAGATGCATCTATTGTGTTTCCTACGTAGACACAAGGGAGCATATACTATATACTAGACCCCAGGAAGAATAGCCAATGTTTTATAGAAGTGCCAATGGGGATCTTAATAAAACAAACAAACAAACAAACTATATTTAATCTCATTTCATGTCATCTGCTGTGAGGCTGAAGATATCCTATGCATGCCTGGGGAGCACAGTTGGTCACATTTAAATTTAACCTTGTGAGCCTTGGCCTCTGCAAATCTTACAATTAGAAAAAAAATAGTTAAAAAATGTTGCTTACCTGTACTGTCAGTATCCAGCATCACCACTGTCTCCTCATTAACAACAGGTGCTTGTCATTAGCATCGTACAAGCGTACGTGTGCTCGCACAAGCAGCGTTACTCTCTATCTGTATGGTTTGTTTGCAATGTAACCAAATATACATGCATGCACATGTCTCCGAAACAGCACAGAAGAGTCCAACCGTCTGAGGAGAAGGGAGGAGAAAGTCATATTCGTGATTGGATTTACTGTTTATGTAAATACTGATGTTTATTTATTTTGTCAGACATCATGTTAAATTTGCAAAACATTTAAAAAAAAAAATATGGGGCTCCTAGTAGATCGGGGCCCTTAGCAGATCGGGCCTAAGGCAGTCACCTACCTTTGCCTAATGGTAAGTCCGCCTCTGATACAGAGGAGCGTCTCTGAAGGCACAACAGATTGACTGTTGAAGCAGATGAGATTTCAACTGGAGCCACTCCTGCCAGCTAAAAACAAGAAACTGAGGCTACAGTTCCAATGCAAGATATCAGCCCTCAGAGTGATAAGAAGTCCTCCAGGACGCTCTACAGTCATGGGTGAGGACAATGGGAAAACACGCACAGTTAATACTAGTGATGGCAAAGTCAAAACAGTGTTTTAGTACGTACCGAAACCTAGATGGAACTTCTGAATCGAACCACTGTTCAGAGGTCTGTATCAGAAAGAGGATGTCACGTGACTGTTCCATGTCGAGTTCCATTACGTCACCGACTGTTTTGACACGTCACTATTGTTTAATGCGGTGATTTTGTTATCCTGTTTCTAAAATGGAATAATAAATAAAATACTGTGGCACACATATGTGGGTTCCATATGCTTCACATGCTTATTACTGTATGCTTATTGTGTACTGCACGTCTCAGAGGAACAAAAGGTCTGAACCTCCTAGGAGTAGCAGGAGGATGTGAAGTCTGGCCTTTTGTATGCAGAGAGATGGCTGGAGGGATTTCCTGACCACCAGGACTTCAGGTGGAGACAGAAGACCTGAAGGGGGGAGCATTGTGATTTGGGATGTAAATACAATGTGACTGTGTGCTTTGATGTCCTGGGGTATAAAAGGGACAGAGATGGGGGCATTCCCTTCCTCTTTTCTGTTTTTGAATGTTGGAGAATGTGGTGATGAATAAAACTGATCTTGAGTAATAAACTCAGCCTCGTCTTTCCACACATCTCCACAATACTACCATTACACAATATGAAAATGCCTATTCTATGCACAATATATGTATTAAATATATACTTTATATGTAAAATACTAATTTCTTGTGTCCTTGCTTGATTGGCTGCTGATTCATCAGCCCACATGCCTAAAACATTTCAAAGCTCCTCTAAAGTGCAGTTTGTTTGTGAAGTCTTGCCTCTCTGAGTGTCTTGTACTGAGCGTGCTTTTGGATTTAGACTATTTAGAAATGGATGGGGGTAGAAAGCGTCCCAGGTCAGCTGTCTGGGATCACTTCGACCTTCTTAAGGGAAAAAAAGTTAAATGTATGCATTGTATGCAACATCTTGCATTTTGTAATAATATAAGAAGTATGTGGCGACACCTACGGACAAAGCATCCTGATACCTGCATTCCTAGCACAACACAACCTGAATCAAGCCATGGCCAGGATAGTGTTTATAGTATGTATTCATGGTCTTTTAATACACATACAAGTATACATTTATTATTTATACACCTTTATTAGTATTTACAAAAAATATAATTATGCATTTGATCACTAAAAGAAGCCATAGGTAGGCAACCCCCAGACACCCACTATGCTCAGAATGATTGAATGAGGTGGTAATTGTGTTTGACTCTCATTTATTGTTATGTAACTTGTCTGTCTGTTTATCTATGCCCAGATGAGATGACCCTCAAGATTACTGGAAACAACATGCCGCTATATTCCCTCACCAATTCCAGCTGGGCAGTGAGGAGTGGTGACCCCTGTCCTGTTTTAGCTTTGTAAAGCGACCGAGATATGGTCGCTCGCCTCATGGGCAACCAAATAATAATAATGATAATGTTCCAGTGGGCCAAGACATATTTCTCCATTCCAGCCACATCAGTCCCTTGTGAGAGAATATTCTCAAAAGCAGGAAAGGTTTTAAACAAGGGGAGAAACCGTCTAAGTCCGAGCACTGTTGAACAGATTGCTTTTCTAAATAAAAATACTTGAATGTACACAAGCACCCTCTATAAATACTAATTAATTCATACAAATAAAACTATAAACCGAAACAAAACACGAAATGTTAAGCGATAAAAACACACATGAAAACACTTGACTGTTTGAGTGTAGTATTATAACATTTGGCCACCAGATGTCGCTGTGGAGAGATGTTTCAAATGTTCCGAAAGATCAGTTCTTTTTCTGAATCAATTGTTCCAAATGATTCGATCTCTCGAACGTTCCATTTCTGCCATCACTAGTTAATACTCACAATACTGGAGCTGTCTGAGTGAGTCCAAATAGAGCTCTGAGGGATTACAATCCTTTGTTGACCTTGACTTCACAAGACGATTAACGATCGTATGAAGCACAATGACCCAGCAATGCATGACTGGAAAAAGTCTCCTTAAGTATATGCATTGCTGGCTCCACAAATTGGGCACACCTGGACCAGGAGCGGGGAGAT
The DNA here is from genome assembly GCA_020510985.1 of Pholidichthys leucotaenia. Lineage (NCBI taxonomy): Eukaryota > Metazoa > Chordata > Actinopteri > Cichliformes > Pholidichthyidae > Pholidichthys > Pholidichthys leucotaenia. The sequence goes on along the minus strand of CM035842.1, from coordinate 126,863,793 downwards.
GGCACAGTGGAGTGGGAACAGCTGGCAGTGATAGAGGGGGCGTGGTCAGACCGGCAGACAGTTAGTCAGCACTCACTCCGGCGTGAGCCCAAGAGGCTGCCTCACCGTTGCTGGCCAGAAAGCAGATTCTATGGGTACGGCAAAGCACACAGAAATACATACTAACATACATACAATGTGGCACGTACCCGCAGAGAGGCCAGGACCGAGCCGGGGGAAACCAAGCCGGCTCGGCTCCTGACAAAATAGTACTTTTGTTATTGCATAAAGCATTAAAACTCCAATCCTGTACAGCTGTTGAAGAGGCACACCAGTGATAAAAAATATGCAAAACAAATAAAACTAGCTATTTTTTATTGCTCTTTGCCAATGATTTCACCAAATCCATCAAATAAGTCAAAATTTTGGTGACTCGTGATGCCGTAAAGCAGTGGTTCCTAAGTGCCCCCCCCCCCACCCTCCACACACACACCAATTTTCTCTTGTGAATGGTGTAAGTGCCTCAACATTTATGTAGAAAAAACAAGAGGATATCTGTTTTGAATTGAGTTGCTATGGTGAAAGACAATAAACATGATCTTGGCCTTAATCTCGGCACTGCAGTCCTTGAAGGAATTAAGTTTTTTGCACTTTTGCGAGGTAACAAGGAAAACAAATGTGTTTACTTCTGTGCCACTTAAATCAGTAGGTTACTCTCATCATAAATGCTGAATTTCTTCTTCTCTTAATAGATTCTACTTTGTTGCATTGTGTGCAGCACTGCTATGTATTTGTATGACTACAAATTAAAGTAAAAATTCTAGTCATAAGAGAAAGCGTTATCAGCTTGAATAATTTTTTAAGCATTGCAACTTTAATAACCATATGATGTGAAACTTTGTACTTGATTAGGAGTATTATGCATAAACTCTAATACACCTTTATTAATTAATACTTTGCTGTGTTGCTCTGTTGTTATTTATTTAATGATGTTCAATTATTCAGTTTCAGATTAGCAATCAAAACCCTTTACTGCCTTGCTTGTTTAATAAGTTATCAAATGATAAGCTATTAGTGGTCTTGTGGGCATAAAATAACCCATCCTAGACAATTGTTTTTTTAATCTTCAAAATGTCTTACAGCACAATTACTGCAGTTTCTGTGTCTGTATTCATCCTCTGTCTCTTTGATCAGTTCAAGGTTTGTGGCAATATTACACCTGTTTTCACTAAAACTGACCTGCCACAAATTGCTCCTGTTACTGTACCAGAATTCCAAATCCATTTTAATGATAGTATAATACTGTTTCTTCTGAATTCTAAATCTGTTCTTCTCTAAAGAAGTAATTCCACCTTTTCGCTTCTTTCCTGTCTTTGGTGTTAGTAATAATAGTGTAAAAGTGTGAAAATGACAGAGGGCATGATTTATTAAACCTGACATTGTTCATTTTATTGTGAAAATAACTGAAATGAGTATTTAGAAAAATCTACACAACATCCAAGTACAGTCATATAGAGTTTCTGATTACAGAGAGCACATACAGGTACATCTCAAAAAATTAGAATATCATGAAAAAGTTCAATATATTTTGTCACTCATTTCAGAAAGTGAAACCCATATATTATATAGATTCATTACACAGAAAGTGATATATTTCAAGTGCTTATTTATTTTAATTTTGATGATTATGGCTTACAGCCCATGAAAACCCCAAATTCAGGGTTGTGCTGTCGCAGTTGTCCTTTAGGCCTTTTCCACCAAGCTAGTTCCAGTGCTAAACTGGAGCCAGAACCTGACTTGGCACAAGTTCTTTGGTTTTTGACTGGCTAAGCACTAGTCCCAGGCTCTCAAAAGTGGTGCTAAGCTGGCCCCAAGTCATTGCTGGGCCAGCTTAGTTAACGTCCACTGCCATGAGCGTGGTTAACTGACCAGCTTCAAAACATTACTGACTGCCATGCTGCATTCCGAACAGCAGAGCAAGCATGATGGATTCCAAAACCAAGCAGATTTGGAGCGAAGAGGAGACACATTTCCTGGCTCTGTCCCTGGCTCTATGGACAGGAGCAGAAGTACAAGATAAACTGGAGGGGTCCACTCAGACAAAGGCCATTTTTGAGCAAATATAGATAGATAGATAGATAGATAGATAGATAGATAGATAGATAGATAGATAGATAGATAGTTTATTTTGAACACAAAAAATATAACAAAAAACAAGCAAATAGCAAATGCAATAAAGTTACAGTATACACTGTTTGAAAGGGAGAAGGAAGAAGTGAACACTTATTAATTCCAACTCCTCTTTTCCATCGATACACCCATGTGAATTTTATACAAATTACCACCTTTAAGACCCCAAGTAAACAATTTACTGTATTTTTTACAGATCAACATTAACACCCGTCCATTCTAACATACAATGAAGTCCATATATCAAAACCAGTCTCAAACGACACAGATACACACAGTGCTGTCCCACCCACCATTCCATAGTGTCCCATAACGTCCCAGAGTGAACATAATGAATCGTACATATAAATTCTACCCTTCTAACATATATCCTTTCAACAAATGGTGCTTATACCTCTTTTAAATTGATTTCTGTTTGTACATAGTTTCAGTTCCGGCTCCAGACTGTTCCACAAATCCACCCCACAGACAGATACGCACATACTTTTCTTGGTTGTACGTATCTTGGGTTTTGTAAAGTTTAAGTCTCCTCTCAAATTATGATCGTTGTCTCTTTTTTTAAATATTTTTTGTATATTAGTTGGGAGTTGATTGTTAATCGCCCTGTACATTACTTGTGCTGTCTTAAATTTAACTAAATTGATGAACTTTATGACATGTGACTTTAAGAACAACGAATTGGTATGGTCTCTATATCCTGCATTGTTAATTATCCTTATAGCTCTTTTTTGTGATGTCCATATTGCTTGTAGGTTGGTCTTGTAGGTGTTTCCCCAGACTTCTACACAGTAGTTAAGATAAGGTAAAAACAGTGAATTGTACAATAAGACCAATGATTTATAGTCCAAGATGTGTCTTGTCTTCCCCAGTATGCCTATACATTTTGCTAATTTAGCCCGGATGTGACTGATGTGAGGTTTCCAGCAGATTTTACTGTCTAGCATCACCCCCAGAAACTTATTTTCCTGTACTGTTTGTATTCTGGTATCATCTATCGTTATCATTATTTCATGATTTATTTTATAATTTCCAAACACCATAATCTTTGTTTTTTTTAGATTTAAAGATCATTTATTTTTGTTGAACCACTGCGTTAATTTTTCCATTTCAGTTGTGACCACCTCTAAAACCTGCTGCAAATTCTCACCAGTGCAAAGGATATTTGTGTCATCCGCAAACAAAATAAATTTCAGAATTTTTGATACTTGGCATATGTCATTTATATACAAGATAAAGAGTTTGGGTCCCAAAACTGACCCCTGGGGCACACCACAAGTGATGTCCATGCAGGGTGATTTGTGCTCTCCAATTTGTACAAATTATTGTCTGTTACTTAAATAACTTTCCACCCAACTCAGTCCTACCCCTCTTATCCCATACTTTTCCAGTTTCTTTAGTAGTATTCTGTGGTCAATGGTGTCAAAAGCTTTCTTTAAATCTATAAATACTCCTACAGCAACCTTTTTTTTGTCTATACGACTAGTAATTTCTTCTATAAGTTCGATCAGTGTCAAAGATGTAGATTTATCTGCTCTAAAACCATACTGGCTATCTGTAAGGAGGTTGTGTTTTTCAATGAAATCATCCAGTCTCTTAGTGAATATTTTTTCAAGTATTTTGGAGAATTGTGAGAGTAAAGAGACTGGCCTGTAATTTGTGAAGCGATGACTGTCTCCTGTTTTGTAAAGAGGTGTTACTTTTGCTATTTTCATTTTGTCTGGAAATGTACCAGTTTGAAATGACAGGTTACAGATGTGGGTGAGTGGCTTAACAATTCCCTCAATTACTTTTTTCACTATTGTCATGTCAATTTCATTCCAGTCCGTTGATTTTTTGTTCTTAAATTTACTCACAGTCTCGATAATTTCCTTTTCAGTAACTGCACCCAAAAAGATTGTGTTTGGGTGTCTATCCTCTATTTCATTCACAGACCCACTGTGGTTTGTTTCCGGAGTGACTATTGATTTTGCTAATTCAGGACCAACGTTTACAAAAAATTTATTGAAACCACTAACCACATCTTCCATATTATTAATCAAACTGCCGTTTTCGATAAAATATTCTGGATAATTTGCATACTTAGGACGATTACTAATAATCCCCTTGAGTACTTGCCATATTCCTCTTATGTTATTTTTGTTATCCTCTAGTATTCTGTTGTAATATTCTTTCTTACAGGTCCTCATTATAGTGGTAAGCTTATTTTTATATCTTTTATATTTGATCTCAGCTTCCACCATTCTGCATTTAATGAATTGTTTATATAATGTATTCTTCTTTTTACATGCATTTATTAACCCCTTGGTGATCCAAGGAATATTTTTTTGTTGTCTGTCACTGTATTGTTTTATAGGACAGTATTTATTGTACAATGATTGAAATATTTGTAAAAATTTATCATATGCTCTATTTATGTCATTTTCATCATAAACTATCTTCCAATCTTGTATTAATAATTCCTTTGTCAGTAAATGCATTGATTCTTCGGTTCTTATTCTTTTATATTTAATATTTTTGGTATACTTTTTCTTCCTATAATCACATTGATAGACAACAAAAATCGGCAGGTGGTCGCTGATATCATTCAATAAAAGCCCACTCCTGATATTATTTTCCATAATGTTTGTGAATATGTTATCTATTAGTGTGGCACTGTGCGACGTGATTCTGCTAGGTCCTGTAATTGTTGGATGTAAGCCCATGCTGTACATTGTGTTGATAAATTCTTCTCTCAAACTATGTTGTTTTGAGTTCATCAGATCTATATTGAAATCCCCACAGATGAACATAACTTTATGAGTTAGTTTTGCTTACATTTTTTCCATCCAGTCCTTAAATAAGTCAATGTTTGATCCAGGTGTTCTATATACACAGCTCACTACTACATTCTTCACATTGTCCAGACAGATTTCTATTGTAATACATTCAAATAAATCATCCACAGTTACTGACAGATTTTCAACAACCTTGTATTTCAAGCTCTTGTCAATATAAATTGCAACTCCTCCTCCTTTTTTCACTTTTCTATTTATATAATTTAATTCATAGCCATCCATGGTAAAATCCACTCCTTTCTCTTCACTGAGCCACGTCTCTGATATTGCCACAATATTGAATGGCTCTTTAAACTGATTTAAATAAACTTATATATAAAGGGAAGTAGGCTACCATCGGACCGTCGAGCAGCTGCTAAATAAACTAAAGAAACTCAAGAAAGAATTCAGAGACCATAATAGAGATCTTGAGCGTAGCGGCAATGGGAGACCCCGAAAGAATCCCAATTTTGATCTGATGAACTCTTTTTGGGGATAGGCCAGCCAACCAACCGGGACCATCCTAACTTCCATGGATGAATCAGTTGTACAAACTGCTCAAAATGCTACTGGTAAGTGTGTTGTCTTTAAAATGGCAAAAGTTAACGAATATACAGTATATATACACTACCGTTCAAAAGTTTGGGGTCACTTAGAAATTTCCTTATTTTTTAAAGAAAAGCACTGTTTTTTTCAATGAAGATAACTTTAAACTAATCAGAAATACACTCTATACATTGCTAATGTAGTAAATGACTATTCTAGCTGCAAATGTCTGGTTTTTGGTGCAATATCTACATAGGTGTATAGAGGCCCATTTCCAGCAACTATCACTCCAGTGTTCTAATGGTACAATGTGTTTGCTCATTGCATCAGAATTCTCCAGATTACCTCAACAAATTAACAGCTAGAATGCCAAAGGTCTGCAATGCTGTAATTGCTGCAAATGGAGGATTCTTTGACAAAAGCAAAGTTTGAAGGAAAAAATTATTATTTCAAATACAAATAATTATTTCTAACCTTGTCAATGTCTTGACTATATTTTCTATTCATTTTGCAACTCATGGTGGTAAATAAGTATGACTTTTCATGGAAAACACAAAATAATTGTGTGGGTGACCCCAAACTTTTGAACGGTAGTGTATATATATATATACATACATACACTATACTAAACTATATACACTACTATATATATATATATATACTGTATATATATATATACTGTGTGTATATATATATATATATATATATATATATATATATATATATATATATATATATATATATATATATATATATATATATATATATATATATATATATATATATACGTATATATATATATATATACACTACCGTTCAAAAGTTTGGAGTCACCCAGACAATTTTGTGTTTTCCATGAAAAGTCACACTTATATTTACTACCATGAATTGTAAAATGAATAGAAAATATAGTCAAGACATTGACAAGGTTAGAAATAATGACTTGTATTTGAAATAATAATTTTTTCCAGATACTCAACTTGCTCAAAGGAAGGTCAGTTTTATAGCTTCTCTAACCAGCTAAACTGTTTTCAGCTGTGCTAACATGATTGCACAAGGGTTTTCTAATCATCCATTAGCCTTCTGACGCAATGAGCAAACACATTGTACCATTAGAACACTGGAGTGATAGTTGCTGGAAATGGGCCTCTATACACCTATGTAGATATTGCACCAAAAACCAGACATTTGCAGCTAGAATAGTCATTTACCACATTAGCAATGTATATTAGATATTAGAGTGTATTTGTGATTATTTTTAAGTTATCTTCATTGAAAAAAACAGTGCTTTTCTTTCAAAAATAAGGAAATTTCTAAGTGACCCCAAACTTTTGAACGGTAGTGTATATATATACTGCTCAAAAAAAATAAATGGAACACTTTGAAAACACGTCAAATTTTAATGGGAAAAAATAAGCTGGATATCGAAATTGTGGCAGGCTAGTCCAGCTTACTCAGATTAAAGGAACACTTTTTAATCTTACAGAATAATTTTTAATAAAGATATCCAGTGCAAAAGACGCTGCTTTTTTGTGGTATCAATGCTGTGTATGAATTGATGCCTTGCATTGTGTATATGGGAGATTTTTCTCCCAAAGATGCTAGTAACGTAGTCATTTTTACTATTTTGGTTATATTTCCATAATCCTGGGCCATTTTTATTTTTATTTCAGTCATGTGTCTAATCGCATGTTCTGTAACCGTGTTTTATCTAATCCTTCTCTTACTCTATTGTGCAGTAGCCTGGTGGAGCACCCACAATTTCATTGTACTGTACAATGACAATAAAGCCTATTCTGTTCCTATTCTTCTATTCTATAATCAGACATGTAAGCTGTGGTAATATTGATACTGAATAAAATTGGCTTCTATGTATTCACATTTCTTAATAGAACACTTAAGTTGTACACTGCCCAAACTAAAACACTTTTTTTTTTTGTATTTACAGATTTATCACACCTGGATGATGAGGAAGAACCACCCAGACCTGTGGCATGCAGCTCACCTTCACCAGCACCAGGCTTGTCCTTCTCCTGCTCTTCCTCCTCTTCTCGTCAGACCAGATTAGGTAATATATGTTCAGATCATAACCCAATCACATAAAGGAGGGAGTGAATTAAATCAGTTATACACTTGAATTATATGATGTCACTAACAGTAAATGGATGTTGAATAGACACATTCAATCTTGGTGTCATGAACTGCCCGTTTCACGGGCGAAGGTAGGACACAAAGCGCTCTCTGAGTTTGCACATTTATTAACATAAAAACAGACAAGAACGTTAACATACAAAAACTAAATCATGGAGTGCAAGGCGCTAACAAACAAGTACACAATGACAAACACTGGAGGAGAGCAGGGCTCGACATCCAGGGGAATGGAAGCCATGGAACTCCAGGCCAGGGGCGGAATACAGCTGGAGCTCTCCCAGAGGCAGCAGGGGTCACGGCTGGAAATAAGGGGAAAACATACCTGGACGGTGGTCTCCTACTGTCCTCGACAACGGGACCCCAACACACTCAGGACATAGCTTAGCTCCTGAGGACGGGTATACGTGGTAGAAGGACACGACAAACCACAGAGGTTTGCCGCACCCTTATATGCAGTACATAATCAGTGACAGGTGTGGATACATGAGTGGAGAAAATAACAGAATGAATAACAGGTGTGCAGTTCCGACCAGTCTGACAGCAGGAAGCTGCACAGTGCTGTCAAAATAAAACATAACCGGAAACCATAATGATACAAACACAACAGAACCCCAAAATGTACATAATAATACTACAGATACAAAAAGACAAGAATTAAACAGGAACCAAACACAGAAGACAGAAAAACACTAAACTAAACAGGAAACTGGGCACGGCACCCACCAGGATCATGACACTTGGACTGACGATTCCTACGTTTTTCAGTGTGTGGTTATTTTATATTGCTTCTTATTTTTGTACTTTAAAGCAGGGAAACGGAAGCGGGACACAAACATGGACCTCCTTCTTGACTACCTGGAGAGGTCAGATGAGAGACAGCAGGAGCAGAGCAGGAGGGAGGAGCAGCTGACGTCCGGTTTGATGCAAAGCATCCAGAAGATGGAGGACAGTACCAATACCCTTGTTGGACTGATGGGACATGTTGTGTCTGTGCTTGAGGGACTGCAAAAAAAGTAACTATCACAGCATTGATATTTTTGGCTGTGTGTACATAATATTTTCATATATAGCAGTCTTAAGTTTTTGCACATTTTGTAAATGAAAGCTTTCTTTCCTTAAGTGTTTTTTCTGCTTCATCATTATTAAGTAATTGTTATCCTTACACCAAACATATGCATGAAATGTACAGCTATTTAGGATAAACAATGCAAATCAATATAACATTGTAGTTTTGGGAAGTGAAAGTACAAGTACTGAATTACTGCACTTAAGTTAATTTTTTCAGGTATTTGGAAATATATCAGGTATTTGTGGACTTTACTCACATATTTTTGACAACTTATTTCACATTTTCAAAAGAGCAAGCCCCAACAAACTTTAAATCTATGCAATTTTTCTGAGGAAAATGTTCCAAGTTGCCTACTTCAAAAATGATAAATAATGAGTTTATATTCTTTTGACAACGTACCGTATGACATTCTGTCAGCTCTGGACAAGATCATTTCTGGGGAAAGTACTTTAAACTTGTACACTTTAGAGTCTGTCTCTTGTTACCCCTACATGAATAAAAACTTGAATCAGTACTTTAACCAGAATAGATTACATATAAGTACATAAGGTGTATACTTTTAACAACTCTGTAAATGTGCCTATAAAATATATACATACACCATAAATACTTCAAAACAGAGTACACTGAGGACCGATTGTCAGCTGAATTTTTTTTATTCATTAATGCTTTTGCACTGCTTCACATACTGTATGTTATATTTTGTAAATGATATGGCAGGCACTAAACAGGTTATTGCTCCCCACTGTTACAGTACTGCATTAAAGCTGCCCTAATGTCATCCCCTTCTACACTGGCATGGTCAGGTAGTGGTTGAACTGGTGGCTGACTGTGATCATGTGTGTCTGGGAGTCCAAAGTTGTTACCATGTTCCTCACAAACATCAAGTATGCAGCAGGTGAGCACCATTTTCTTGCTCAGCTCCAGTTTGCAGTCATTCCTTGTCAGGAGGGACCTCCATCGTCCTTTCAAGCCACTGAAAGCCATTTCCACAACTGAACGTGCACGGCTCATCCGACCCGTGGGGTCAGCTGGGTGGTGAAATCCGGTGTCGTGCCAAAAAGTGATCACCGTCTACAGGAGCCAGGAGTGTCCGCTTGTTAAAGGTGTACTGCCTGGTCTCAGTTCACCTACAATGTGTCTAAATGTTTTGAGGTTTTATCGCATCTGAAAAATTATAGTGTTGGCCAGAGTGTTGCAGTTTGGATAACAACGTATAGAATTTATGAGATTGCAATTGATTCCAATATTTATGTGCAAAAACCTCATTGTTGTTTAGAAGCTACACAGAATATGTATTTATACAGTATCTTCATGTATATATCCAGTAAATCTATGCATTTTTCCATGTAACCTTGTGACTGCATTTTAATTGCTTTTAATCCTAGATCAAGTTTGTTTCAGGTTCAAAATGCATCATAAGTGTTAAATATATCTTATTATACCTAACTCAGTGCTGTTTACCTGTTGAACTATACGTATATTTTACGGCTAATATAACCTCATAACAACAACATGGCACCTGGCGATCATTTTTTGGCAGCTGATCACTTTTTGGCATGACACCAGAACAATGGAGTCCCACCAGTACCGTGACCGTGGATGTGCCCAGGTAACAGGCGACCGCCTCGTAATGCGCCATGACACCACCTATTACAGAACTGACATAAATATTACATTTAAAAGTGTAGTCAATGCTAGCTAGTTGAGCTATCGACTTGAGCTAACAACAGCTGATAACTGAAATATTGATAATTACCTGTCTCCTTAAATGTAGTTGCCATTCGACTAAGAAAAATACTGTTTTTGGATGATAATACAGGTTTGGAATAATAAAAGCAGCACTCCCAAAGAGACAACAAACTCCTCCATGTTGACAAGTTAGCGCTGCTTCTTCTTCTCCTCCTCCTTCTTCTGTGGGGTTCTGTGGGGTTGCATAAAGACACTTCACACTACGTTATGATGTAGCTCTGACATAACCCCCGACTAGCTCCATGTCGGTGGAAAACCAACTGGTTCTTATGAAGCACTACAGTTGAACTGGTTAAGCATCATCACAGGCATGAGACCCGAACTTGCACTGGTTCTTATTTGGTGGAAATGAGGTATTTGAGGTGTAGGGGAAGGGGTGAGGGGAAGGGTTTTATACCCCTTCAAACAAAGTCAGATTGGGACCACACAACAAATTAAGGGGGTAACCAATAAAGCACTGTACATTTTCATCAAGATAGCTGCATCCAGCAATAGAAAGAAATATGTGTATAAATATAAGTATTTACCCATTAATCCAAATCTTAAACTGACAACAGCTATTTCAATGTAGTCTGACCACATTACTACTGATGTGAATGTGTGCCATGATATGGATGGTCTGTGTTGTATGATTTTTAAAAACACATTAAAAATAAAGCTGGATATGTCCGGAGCACAGGCTGTGCTTTGTTGTCCGTCACCCACCATGGTGCTTCTCCCTGCTGGGCTGCGGTACGAAGAACTGTGGAGCAGGAGATGAAACTGACCTGCAATGGAGTCTGTCCATGGCTTCTCTTGTACTGGGCCCACAGTGCAGCTCGCGTCCATTCACAGCGCTGTTAGACATTACAAGGGGTGTTGGCACTAAGTTACTGTAATTTAGAATTACAATACTATACTGTAATTCATTTACAGTATAGTACTGTAATTGACAACAATACAACAAGAGTTTCTTCTTTAAATGAAGGTTTATTAATCTAAATATCATTATCAACAATACCAAAATGATGAATGGCTTTGAATTAAAATCTCTGTACAGACTACTGTTTAATTAAAAAAAGTGTGCCAAAATGCTTCTTACCTTGTACCACTGAGTTGAATTTTTATTTTATCTGGGATTTTGGTTTTATCTTATTCATTTACATGCTGTTGCAAAATGCAGCTATTTCATGGAAATAAAGATAAGATAAACCTTTATTAGTTCCACAATGGAAAAATTCCAGGATTGCAGCAGCACAGGGATAGCAGCACTCAGAGCAATAGGAAATACTAAGATAAAAACTGGTTAGCCAAAGCAGTAAATAAATATATGTACACAGCTATATACACAGTGCAGGAGCATTGTAGCTAAATTGTATCAACAGCATTACAGCTAGTTAACCCTTTCACTGTGCGGCTGTCATAAAACATCTGCATCACCTGCTGTCCCAGGTACAGGTCTACGCCTGTCACGTGACGTGTCCAAAAAGCCCATAAAAACCCAGTTGTACCAAGCATTTCACATCACAAGATGGCAGACACATATAGCTTACTGCTCTTCACTGGAGGACTGGGGGACTTCACCCAAATGAACTGCTTTGAAACATCACTTCCAGGAAGAAGACAGTATAAAGAAATGCTCGACAAGGGCTCCATCACAACATATATTTCCACACGGAGGAAGCATTTACTCCAAATTTTGCAACTATGATTCTAAAAAGAAATTATTTAGCTTCTGAAGTGAAATATTTACCTTCTGTGACAGCAGAAGATGGCCTGGAGCATGTACACTGTTTGTCTGCTATTGACAAGCTGCAAGTGACGGAGAGAACAATAGTGCCGGTTTGGTGGCGTTATGTAATAGAAATTGAGGTGGAATAAATCATAAGATAAATGTGAGAGTTTCTGGATGTGGGAGAGAAAGCGAAAATGACTGGCAGAAGACGAAATAAGGATCCGGGGTGAGAAAATGGACGCATGAAGACGCATGGCATGCCGTAGGTCCTATGTTTGTATTTGTTTGTTTACATTCTACTCATTTTCTGGTTCATATATTTTGAAGATAAGATAACAAAAAACAAAAATCCAAAAACAAAGACAAAAAACAAAAACTTTGTATAAATATGTCCAAAGTCCACTTTTGACCAAAAGTTATGTAATCCGATATGGCTGCCATCACATTATGCAAATTAGATGCATAAATTTACTCCTATCTCAAACTTTGGATCATATTCTACATCTTTCTAATTGACACTAAGCCATTATCGCTTACTACTTTCAAGTTACAGCCTTTGGAATTTGTGATATCACAACTGAATATTTTCTTGAAAACAACCTTGACCACCAGAGGGTGGTGAGCTGACGGGCGCGACGGCGCGCCATAGACGGAGAATGAGTTAAATTAATTGGCCTTCTAGTTAAATATAAATATAGACCCAGACAGCATATTTCACATTTGAATCAAAGGTGTCGTTGCTGCCCTCAGTAATAATTGTAATTGTCTTAGTTATGTATTGGAGGGGACGATCTCTATTGTGCAAAGTTGTGACATTTAATACGGCCTCTATGAGCAACGCCAGTTACATTATAAAGTCTGACAGCTGCAGGTAGGAAGGACCTGCGGAACCTCTCCCTCGAGCACTTAGGATGGCACAGCCTACTGCTAAATGAGCTCCTCGGTGCGATCAGTGTGTCCCCCATGGGGTGGGACTCGAACTCCAGTAGAAAACCTTCTATATACAGTATGTATTATATGTAATAAGCCTTCTAAATATGTATTTTCATGGTCTAGTCTCTCCAATTTGGTGAGACCAGACTGCCTGCACTATATTTTTTTTCCAGTAATGAGTTTTTCTTAATAATAGGAATTTTTCTTTTGAATGTGCATTTTTCTGCTTAAAAAAATATCTTTTTTCAGTGAATTTACAACTTTCTTTCTAGTAATTTTTTTTGACTTTTTCTACTTTTTAAACTTATTCATGTAAAATTGAGAAATGTTCAATGCCATATTTTCTGAGAAATGCAATATCAAAATACGCTATTTCTCATAATAAAGAAGAAGAAAGAAAATGCTTCCTGGATCCCCCTGTGATTCAGAACCACTCTAAATTCTGGGTTCTTCTGTGGCCCAAGATCCACTTACTTTACTTATTAAGTCAGTCATTTTTGCATAATCCTGTTAACAGGCAGACAGACAGACACTGATTATAACCTCCATGGTGGAGGTAAATATGCACTGCCTTCATCCACTGCCTTTTTCACCTTCTTTGTCTGGTTTGGCAGTGCAAGATTGTTTTATGACTTTCACAGATAAATCTTAATAAGCATGGCTCAGTGGTATCAACAGTGTTTAAACTGGAAGGCCTGCACAAATAGCCTCTTTGTTAATAATGCTTGACAGTGTTTCTGGTTGGACGCTAAAGGCCCATTACAACACACTAACTAGTCCCTGGTAGCAGAGATGCATGGCTGCTGCTGGTCGCTAATAAAGAAGAGACTAATTGGCTAATTACATTCCCACACAAAGCTCATGAGTGTGTTGCTTTTGGACCTCATTTCAAAGGGCCAGTATTTAAAATGCACAGTGTAAAACAGGGGTCATTCATATGGAAGCGTGCTGTATAATGAACAGGAGACCACACGTTGACTAAATGCAATTGCATTCAAGCCGACAATCGCACACATTGACAGACTCTCAAGCACAAATATGCATAAAAAGGGAGATGGGACTTAGCATCATGCAGCTCGTTAAGGAAACTGCCTTCATTAACATGCTCTGTGTCTCAGCTCTTAATAGACCTAATATAGCAATAGAGTGCTGCTCTGAATGAAAATGTCGCTCTGAGTGATTTGAGCGAGCACAAAAGTGGCATAACAAGTCCCTTTGTTCTGTGGCTTCTCAGAAGTCATCAAGTCACGAACCTATTTCTGAGAAATTTCACACTTTGCACCACCTTCTGAAATACATCCCAGTAGTGAGCTAAATAAAGGAAAGTTTAGAGAGCTGAACACGAAGAGGTGGATAAACGAGGGTGGGGGGTAGAGAAGAGCATAGCTGACCTGACAGGAAGTCTTTGACAGCGACCCACACTGCAGGTAGCAGGGGTGCAGGACTCTGACACCGAAACTAAGCGCACAGTCATCCATCATCCTGGCAACTCTGCCTGTCAGTACAGCAAGCAGGGGGACACAGAGGCAGTGCCGGGGCAGATGGGAAGGGAGAATGAGGCCTGGAGTCCTCCACCAGAGAAAGCATGGTCAAAGACAGAGACAGGACCGCGGCCAGGATGTGCAGTCACACACACACACACACACACACACAAAGACAGGCACCCAAGTTAAAGATGGAGGCTAAAGTGTACATCGACCGGTGGCCTTCCCCGTCCCTCTGTCCGCTCTGCAGGCCAGCTGTCTGGAGGAAGTAGATACAACCCATCCATCATTACATTCCTCCTGTCTCTGAGACCCCCAGCCAGGCTGCTGTGAAAGTGGGCATTTGTTTCATTGTGCTTTTTGTACCTCAGTCATCTGCATGTTTTCTAGCCAAGTGCAAGCACCCAAGTCCATTTTAGTTTTACTTACAGGTGCTAACAAGTGTTTGAGTCCAAGGGAAAAATTCATTTGAGCGCTGTTTACTTCTCAAGAGGAGCGATTAACACTTCTTTGGACGTTTGCTTAATGCAGCTGTGGGAGTGCAAGATTGTTGTGTGTGCGACTGCTTTGTAGAAGTGTCTCCCAACACAATCACTTAGTGCTTCAAGCCAATCAATAACAATCAGAGTTATTCAGATGTGGACTACTGTGAGCTCTTCTGGTCTTAATTTCAAAATCACATCAAATGCACAATTACATCTGATTACCATCATCACAGACTTGTTTTCTGAGGATTATGGCAACACAAACAAACTGGTCAGATTAACAAGTTTGAACAAACATCCGCGCTGCCATTATGATACTATAGTCAGTGAAATAATTGTTTGTTGGTGATAAAAAGCTGCTCTGGTAAAGTTCAGTCAAATTCTCTGAGGGGCAGCTTTGGAGTGGAGCAGGAGTGTGCACAATTTTATGAGAAAAAGTTTGAATTTACTGTACAAATTTACAAGAAAAAGGTATCACAGTACAGTTTATTCTTATAACTCTGCTGGTTTATATCAGTTTTAATGCTCAACTTTTTTTTTTTCTTTCCAAAACTGCTCAAAAATACTCTTTACATTTGCTGACCCCTGGTATGGAAGGATGGTTTTAATGCTGTGCCTGGGGCCATCTGATGCCACTGCTGGTACAGTACAGCCTCTTAATAATTGCTGTACACAGTACACAAAACACAAATTAAATTCCCCACAATTACTCCGCTGCACGATCAGTCGCACTGTGTCAGTTTTGAAGAAGCCGACCACATCATTTAATTTAGATACTGTAAGTCATGGTGCTTAGATTCAGCAGAAGATTAAAATGTAACTCTGTTAAGAGTCTCTGAGGGAAAAAGCAATCTTCAGGCTATCTTGTAGCTGGTTAAATTCCACATGAGGCAGATGTAGTGCAAACTATGATATTGATATTGCTCCATATTAGACCAACAGTCACATAATCCACTGTGATGATGACTGATACTCCAGGCGCAGCAATTGAGGATCTCTTCTGCGATGGAGTCTCAGGAGGGCCCGAGACGAGATTAAACCCCCGGCTTACATCACCAGAGGCAAGAGCATGTCAGTGGACAAAGGATGCAAGGGAACATATTGCAGTTTCGGAGGATGTAACACATCTGGTAAATTGGTTGACATAAATTGCTGCTCATTATAATTAAAAAATATTTGCAGTGCTACCAAATTGCATGGTAAGTCTGGAGTAAGTAAGGCTAAACTAAAGGGAGAAAAGAGGAAAATGGGTAAATAAGGTAAAAGGGTACATTTTTTGTACTTGTACAGTAAACACATCTGATGAAAGCTGAGGCATAATACAGCCTGTGCCCCACTGCTAACCCCTTATCCTGTTTTTACCCTAGTTTTTTTTCCCTGTACTTTCCCTTTATTTTTCCCATATTTTCTTTGTATTCATGTGATAATTATGTCAGTTGAAGGTTGAGGTAAAAGAGAGCTCTCGCCCCAGTTCAGACGTATTTTAACCAGGAAAAGACCCAAATGCAGACACCGCAACAAGATCAAAGCTTGGATGCAAGGATGCTATTTATTGTAATTCATTACAGCAGGCAAGGTTTGTGTTAACGGTCCTGTGAGAAGGAGAGGGGAGAAGGTCAGTATACGGAAGGCAAATCGGTATGTTAATGAGGCTGTAATTGCTTAGGCGATTAATTTCAGAGGAGTGACGGAGCTGCGAGGAGCCAGACAGCAGGTAAGTACAATATATGTCACTCAGCGAGTAGGTGGGGGAAAGGACCAGGTACAGTGAGAAGCTTCTTCTGAGGTGTAAGTTCCTGCTGGGTGATGCCTGGATCCAGGACTGAAGGTTAGTTGAATGTTTTTCCAGATTTGAATATGGTTGGCTTACGTGAGTGTCCATTGAGGAGGGAGACAATCCAGGTAGGTAACAAAGAGACATCTGAGGAAAGTCCTGTGATGAGGGTTAGTACTGAATCTTGGAATTTGCAGGGAGGCTTACGTGAGGGTTTCAGTAAAGGGAGCACAAAGAGCTCAGAGAACTGAGGAGGCGACAAGGCTGCTGGGGAGACGCAGACTTGGTTGGAGTGGGAGATCATGATGAGAACAGCAGCAAGCTGGTGAACCATGGAGTACCCATGCCACTGCTGGAGTGACCATTGCTTAAATAGTAGTGTGTGTATAATCAGCAGCAGATGGGTAATTAGTAGCAGGTGCAGGTAGTCAAAGGAGAAGGTTAGGATGAGGAGGTGTTTGTGTGTGTGTCCACCCGAGATCCATAATAAGTTCCTACTTACGCTGCTTTTACCACGTTTTTCTGGCTTATTTTATCCTGTTTTTCCCCATACTTTTACTATACTTATCCCCATGCTTTCCACACATCAATTATGCCATATGTAAGTTGAGATGTATTATAGCCCATGTCCCAGTACTGACCTCTGACTTACCCTGTTTTTTTTCTCAGTACTTTCCCCACATTTTCCCCATGTTTAATCTCATATCTCACTGGGCTTTGACTGTTGTTGACAAATTGTGAACGACATTCACAAGGGAGTTTCCAAAATTTCTCAGTTTTTTACTGGGAGTGTCTTGCTCTAGTGTTGTAGGTATTTTGAACATGTTCAAAAAATTTGTGCGCAAATTTTCTCTCAAAATAGTCTGAGTCATCGCAGGTGCCTGGAACACATCTAGAAACCTTCTCAATTTAGTTTTAGACAAGGTAAAACAGCATTAGGCCTGTGTCGGTTGCAGCCCAGTGACACCCAGGCTTTATGAGAACAAAGGATTAAAGATACAGTTTTGCAGGAGATGGCTTAGCAAAACTATGAAGTAGATCCACAGCTTCCTGCCAGTGGATGAGTAGAAATTATGCATTCTTATAGGATAATTTTTAGTTTAAAATGTAATCTGCAAAAAAATCAAATCTGTAGGCAAGCAATTTTCTCCCTGAGTGTATGGGCAAGAAGTGACCCCCACCCCACATTGGCTTTATTTTTTCCTCATATGATGCCGTACATCATTTAACACACTGATATTATCAGTGTAAGATAGGCCATGTTCACAAATGTCTCATAAGTACCAATTCAATGTGATTCCAAGCAAAAATTGTGGCTAATTTGTGCATTTTGTTGCAATTTTTCTATCCCCAAGTCTTGACCTGTCGCAGCCCAGTGAGATACAATGCAGGAGTTGATTCAGCAAAACTGTGAGGCTTGGGAGAAGATACAGAGCCTCCTGCTAACTGGAAAGAGAAATGGTGTATTCTTTTAGCATAATTTTAGTTCAAAATAAATTTGGCAAGAAATCAAATCTG
This sequence comes from Pholidichthys leucotaenia, assembly GCA_020510985.1. Lineage (NCBI taxonomy): Eukaryota > Metazoa > Chordata > Actinopteri > Cichliformes > Pholidichthyidae > Pholidichthys > Pholidichthys leucotaenia. Next base: position 126,845,385 of record CM035842.1, on the reverse strand, counting down.
TATGCAAGTATTTTTCTTTCTGATTGGGCAAGAAGTGATCTCCCCTTTATTGATTTTTTTCTCATTTAGTAGACTGATATTATCTGTGTAAGATATGTTTGACAAAAAAAAAAAAACATACTCTGTGATATACAGTATTCCTGTCACTCAATACCCACATGTGATAATATTGTAATAATTTTGCTCAATATGGCATTATTATTTGAGATCAGCTCAAATTTCAAAATAATATATATTTCTTCATGATATCTACATGATGTTTGAATAATAATCTTTGGAAATATTACTGTAATATAGGGTACAACCTGATCTCGTTTCTAGGGAATCAAATACTGCTCTTAAAAAGGTTGCTAGAATCTCAGCCACACACAAAAAGTGTGTTTTTGGCTTTGACAGGCCTCTCGTGATTGCATTCTTGTAGGGTACAGTTTAAGATCTTGGTTTTGACTTTCTGAGCCCTGCATGTGCAAGCACCAACCTTCGTCCGTGACCTTTTACAGCCATACATCACCAGCAGTACCCTGAGGTCATCTGATCAGGGCCTGCTGGCTGTGTAGCAGATGAGGCTGAGAACTAAAGGGGACGCAGCTTTTGCAGCAGTGGTCTCCAAACTCTCTCCCTTTAAACCTGAGATCTGTGGACTCAATGATCTCTTTTAATAAGCAGCTAAAAACAAATCTTTTTAAACTTTCTTTTGGGTAACTTTGTTTGAATGTTTTAATTGGGATTTTTTTTTTAAAAAAAATCTCATTTTATTTGTTTATTTTATTGTCTATCCTGTTGCATCTGGTTGTGAAGCATTTGTGGCTTTTATCTTGAAAGGACGCGGTGGCGGAGTGGTTAGCACTGCGGCAGCACAGCAACTCACCCTTGGCCGGGGGATCCTGGGTTCGATCCCAGCCCCCGACCAGCAGTGATCTGTGTGGAGTTTGCATGTTCTCCCCGTGTCTGTGTGGGTTTACTCCGGGATTTCTCCAGTTTCCTCCCACATGCCAAAAAACATGCAAGTTAGGTTAATTGGCATCAAACTGGGGATTCTAAATTGTCCTTAGGTATGGATGTGAGAGTGAATGGTTGTCTGTCTCTCTGTGTTGGCCCTGCGATGGACTGGCGATCTGTCTAGGGTGTACCCTGCCTCTCGCCCAAAGATGCTGGGATAGGCTCCAGCCCCCCCGCGACCCGAAAAGGATTAAGCGGAAGAAGATGAATGAATGAAGGTCCTATATAAATAAATATTTACTGACTATGTGCTAGCATCAAACCTGTTTCATGGACCACTGGTATCTCACCTCACCACCCCCTGGCTATGTTGGAGTTTTTTTCCTATAAGGGAGTTTTTCCTTCCCACTGTTATCTTGTGTTTGCTCATCAGGGATCGCTTGATTGATTCAAGATTCAAGATTGTCATTTAGTATGCACATGCGCATAAAAAACGAAATAACGATCCCCCAGTATAACACAGTACTACTACTAACTAACCTGCACTTATATAGCGCTTTTCTAGTCACAAAGACCACTCAAAGCGCTTTCATTAATGCTAACCCTCTATTCTAAGGGCCTATAGGAAACAGATATCTAGGGACAATTTAGAACAGCCAATTAACCTAACATGCATGTTTTTGGCATGTGGGAGGAAACCGGAGAAATCCCGGAGTAAACCCACGCAACACGGGGAGAACATGCAAACTCCACACAGATCACTGTTGGTTGGGGGCTGGGATCGAACCCACGATCCCACGATCCCCACAATCCCTCGGCCAAGGGTAAACTGTGCTGCCGCAGTGCTAACCACTGCGCCACCGTGCAGCCCTAAGTACCACAATATACATAGATTTGTTTTGAATTGTTGGGGTTTTCTCTGAATTATTCATTATGTGATTTGCGCCTTATGCATCTGGCACCTTAAAACAACTTTTTGCTGTGGGTAGGAACTATATAGATAAAGTTGAATTGAATTGAATGTCACATTAAAAATGCACTGGGCTAATTCAGTTCAGTTCAATCCAACTTTGAACTTTAATATATTCCCACCATACCTCTGCCAAAGCTCTGGCCGTCCCTCCCTATCTAAGTCCATCCATGCGTCACTCTGTCTATCCCTCTATGCATCCCTTTGAGTGTGATAGAACCTTGGAGGAGGTATGCACTCATGGATCACCTCCAAAATCTAATGGGTTCATCTGTAGCTCAAGGGCTACCTCTGGTGAAAATTTCATCAAAATCCATGCAGTAGTTTGTGTGTAATCCTGCTAACATGTTGCAAAAAGATTTTTTTCATTATTTTCTCCTCCTCTTTCTCTCTGTCTCTCTGTGTTGGCCCTGCGATGGACTGACGATCTGTCCAGGGTGTACCCTGCCTCTCACCCAAAGATGCTGGGATAGGCTTCCCCCCACCCCCCGCGACCTGGAAAGGATTAAGCGGAAGAAGATGAATGAATGAATGAATGAATTTTCTCCTCCTCTTGTCTCCCTTATGGTTTACTGACAAGGCTCATAATTAAGTACACAGCAGTGCGGCATCATATCACTGTGGTGCATAGTAAACAAGCATAATAGAACAGGCCTGTTGTCATTTCACACACTAATTAAACATTGTCCAGTGCTGAATTTAGAGCATTTACATACCGTGTGGGTGACATGGCTCATGACGACTTCCTTAGCTTGTCTCCCAGCAGGAAAAAAAAAAAAACACATTGAGATGACACGAATAGCAGAGGTTGAGCAACTTAGCTTTAGCTATCTACCTGTTAGCTTCCACTTTGCTCGCTTTTTCTTGGCATCTATAAAGAGTCAGTCATGACAAGCTGTGTGGATGAAGACCACATTTCTTTTCGTTACAAACTGTTTTACTTTTTCTGCAGTGTTTTGCTGCTTCCAAGCAGCGCTAAGAGTGCGCTGCTTCTGGGGTGCAGCGGTACATGGCCATGCACGTAACTCCAGGGGTACATCTTCAAGGGGAAGTATATGAAAAGAGAAATATTAATGTATAAAAGAATTTATAAAAGAATTCCTGGCTCCACACAGAGATCCGCGTCAGCACAAAAAACATTTGTTTGTTCCTTGTCTCATTTCCTACCTTCTCTAAATTTTTTCACTGAAATCTTTTTACTGCTTTTTGAGTAATGTTGCTAATAGACAAACAAACAAACAAATGCATGCCAGCAAAAACATTACCTCCATAGCGGAGGTAATAATAATTTAAAAAGTTCAGTCATGGCCACTCCTGTCATCTCTAAATTTTCTCACGAATCTCATGACTTTCCTAGACTTTAAGACGGTGGTTGTCACTTGCTGTCCAATACTGATGACTTGCCAGTGAACAAAGGCCAAAGGATATCTTTTTGCATATATTTGCAGTGACTGCGCACGGTGAAAGATTAGGAGTACATCTTTAAGGTCACAACTCATTGCTCTATGCAGTATACATTACTCCAAACTGAGCTAGCTGTTTGGAAGACAAAGGATTTTTCATCAATGCCTTGTAATTTGGAATTATTACATAGCAAGAGTTTTGTGTAAAATGAATGCTCAATGACAAAAAAAAAAAAGCCTCCACAGACAGAATTCATTGCTCAGGAGACTATTTTTCTAAAACTGAAATAAATCTTAACCACAGCTACATATTTATTGCTTGTATCAGAAATTGGATGAGGGATGGATTATTCAAGACCTTCAGTAACAGAAAATGGAGGGTGGTGCTCTGCCCATCGACCTGTCTCATCAATATTGAATCTACTATACAAGTGGACTACACAGTCCTGGGGGCACATAGGGAAATAGGCATCTGAAGCATTCCATCAGGGAAAAGAGAGGACAAAAAATCAAGATTTTCAGAAGTCAAATGTACCGCGGAGGACTGGGAAGTTAAGCAAGACACAAAGGGATCTGAAGTACTAATGCTACCCCGAGGAAAACTTCACAGCATTATCTATAATAGAGATAAAGATGAAGTAAATCACCAACCGTGACTTTTTTCAAACATTCTCTGTAGAGCCACACTTAAACTGCCTCCAACTCCAGTAATAATGTGATCGTAGCCGTCAGACAGCATAATAATGGTAGCTCTAAAATGTTGTGTGAAGCAGTGAAAAACACTGAGAGTTGCCTGTAAGAGTCAATAGATGCTCTTACCTACATCTTTAGCAACAGTACTTAGACACAGTTTATGCAAAGAGATTCAGGAGTCTAATTTGCATGACTAAAAATGTGAAACCTCTTATATCTATAGGTTACAGCACTTAGGAGATTCCTCTAATTGGCCCACATGGTATTATACATATAAATGTGTGTGTGTGTGTGTGTGTGTGTGTGTGTGTGTGTGTGTGTGTGTGTGTGTGTGTGTGTGTGTGTGTGTGTGTGCGTGCGCATGTGCTTGCATGCATGTGTGTGTATGTGTGTGTGTGTTAGCATATTTCCATAAATAGAGCAGCAAAGACCATTCACTTCTGTGGCTCATCAGTCCATTAAAGCTCTTAAAACTGCAACTCAACAAGCGTCGCTGTGGCCGGCTCCATTACTGGAGTACAAGTCGAGTACACCTAGATCACAGTAATCACCTCCTGTTGCTCTTCAGCAGCTTGAGTGATATTCCCCTGAGGTTACACTACGTGCAAATGTGTGCAGCAGCAGTGGCCGAGGGGTCTGAGTTGAGAAAAATGTGAGAATGCAAGCGCACAGGTAGTTGTGGATGTGTGTGTGTCATTCAGGTATGTCTGAAATGAAGGCTTTGGAGAAGGACCCCAACATCACTCCACAGTACACAAAAGGGCAGATGAAGGTCATGATGCATTCAGGAAATAGTGAGTAGTCTGTACGTTGTACCATCTTACTCAGAGCAAGGTAATTTAAAGTTGCCAACTTAAAGCCAAAAATATTTTTTCAGTGTAACTATGGATTTAAACACAAGATGAAAAACAATGCATTGACTGTGTATCGTGTATTTTTTTCATGCAAGGGGATAACTACAGTGCTGTGAAAAAGTATTTGCCCCCTTCTTGATTTCTTATATTTTTGCATATTTATCACACTTAAATGTTTCAGATCATCAAACAGATTTTTAATATTAGACAAAGATAACCCAAGTAAATACAAAGTGCAGTTTTAAATGATTTCATTTATTAAGAAAAAAAAAAGATATCCAAACCGGCCTGGCCTTATGTGAAAAAGTAATTACCTCTAAAAACCTAATAACTGGTTGTGCCACCCTTGGTGACAACAACTGCAATCAAGACTCATTACAATAATTGACAATGAGTTTTTTTAATATCTATTTTATTTCAACAAATCTTTTTATTAAGTTTTTCAACTTTAAACAGAGCAACAAAAATAATAAGAAAAGAGGAAAAAAATTGTATTCAGCAGTACAGAACAAATCATTTGTCTAAGACAAGAGAATACAGCATTATTAAAAATCGATAAAGTATAAAACAAAGTTTTAATTGCTTTCCAAGCTGAATAAGCCAAATATCAAAAACACATATCATAAACAAACATAAAAGACACCCCCCCCCTCAAAAAAAAAGGCCCGCCATGTTCGGATAGAGTTTATCTAGATTCGGACACATTGGACAAATCCAGTTGTTTAATGTGGAGAAGAAGACGGTCCCATATTTCATTGAATTTTTTGTTTGATCTTCATAAGATAAGACGGATCCTCTCTAGTCTAAAGCACACAAGAATTTCCCTAACCAAGTCTTTTATGTCTCTGTGGAGGAATTTTGGTCTACTCTTCTTTGTAGAATTGCTTTAATATAAAAACACTGGAGGGCTTGAGCTTGAGGTCATGAAGTGGTGGCCAGACATTCTCCTTCAGGATTATCTGGTAGCGAGCAGAATTCATGGTTTCATCTATTACAGCAAATCATCCAGGTCCTGAAGCAGCAAAGCAGCCCCAGACCATCACACTCCCACCACCATGTTTGACTGTTGGTATGATGTTCTTTTTATGAAATGCTGTTTTAGTTTTACACGTTTAGTTTTAATGTACACATTGGCCTACAACATTGGGGGGCAATGGATCAGCGTTCTCGTCGCGCCCTCCGCCAGTACCCGGGCTCGCCTGGGGAAGCTAATGATCCTACCAGCAGACTAAATTCGAAGAGACGACGCCTCTGTGCCAAGTCAAAGAAGAATCCTAGTCACAGTCCTAAAGCCGAAAGCAAACAGCCCCAAGAGCACTTTGTGGTAGGATCTGCCCTTCGCATATTACAACTAAACGTTGAAGGCCTATCTGCAGCCAAGCGAAGCCTTATCGAAGTCCTCGCCTTCCAACATTTGATTGATGTAATCTGCCTCCAAGAGACTCATATTGGCACAGAGGAAGCTGGCCACTTCACCATCAAAGGCTTTGACCTCCTGTGCTATGTTCTACATGCTAAACATGGACGTGCCACCTATGTGCGTTCTGACATAGTTGAAGCAAATCACCTGATAACAACACATTTCTCAGACACCATAATCATTGGTGGCTTCCATATTGTCAATGTGTACAATCAGAATCAGAATCAGAATCAGAATCAGCTTTATTGGCCAAGTATGCACAACACATACAAGGAATATGACTTTGGCTAAAAACTTGCTCTCATTGTTCAGGTGGAGGATTTAAATAAGGATTCAATGACAACAGAGTATGTACAGTAAATTACAGTCTGTCCACGTTTCTATAAAAGGATGCAAATATATACAGGAATATATGCAGTTATTTACTCAGACTAACCACACTTTGCAGAAATATATGAAAAAATATACAGTCACACAGTATTTCAATGTGAACTCAGATTCAGTGATATAATGTGAATGAAGTAAAAAGCAGTGTGAGATTTATGTGCAATGTAATAATGGATGAAAAGTCATGAGTACAGCAACAGGTAGGACTAGGTGAATGTTAGGAGTTCATCAGAGTGATGGCTTGAGGAAAGAAACTGTTCCTGTGACGGGTGGTTTTGACCTTCAGTGATCTGTAACGACGACCAGAAGATAGAAGTTCAAACAGTTTGTGGCCGGGGTGTGATGGGTCAGCACAGATGTTTCCCGCCCGTTTCCTGGTTATGGACCGATATAAGTTCTCAATGGAGGGTAGGTCAGTACCAATGATCCTCTCCGCAGACTTAATGATCCGCTGCAGTCTGGTCTTGTCCTGTTTAGTGGCAGATCCAAACCAGACAGTGATGGAAAAGCAGAGGACAGATTGGATGATGGCGGTGTAGAAGACAACCAGCAGCTCCTGAGGCAAATCAAACTTCTTGAGCTGACGCAGAAAAAACAACCTCTGCTGGGCCTTTTTCCGGACAGTGTCTATATGGGAGGACCACTTCAGGTTCCGGGAGATTGTGGTTCCCAGAAACTTGAAGGAGTCCACAGTGGACACTGTGCTGTTGAGGATGGTGAGTGGGGGGAATGAAGGGGGGTGTCGCCTGAAATCCACAGTCATCTCCACCGTTTTGGCTGGGTTAAGTTCAAGATGGTTCTGGCTGCACCAGAGGATCAGCTGCTCCACCTCCCGCCTGTATGCAGACTCATCATCATCCCGGATCAAACCGATGACTGTGGTGTCGTCCGCAAACTTCAGGAGCTTCACCGAAGGGTCCTCTGAGGTGCAGTCATTGGAGTAGAGGGAGAAGAGCAGTGGGGATAGGACACATCCTTGGGGGGCGCCAGTACTAATTTTTCGGGAGCTGGATGTAAATCTCCCTAGCTTCACCTGTTGCCACCTGTCAGTCAGAAAGCTGGAGATCCACTGGCAGGTGGAGGGGGGCACCTTGAGCTGGAGGAGTTTCTGATGAAGAATGCCTGGGATGATGGTGTTGAACGCTGAGCTGAAGTCGACAAACAGGATCCTGGCGTACGTCCCTGGGGAGTCGAGGTGTTGCAGGATGTAATGTAGTCCCATATTCACTGCATCATCCACTGACCTGTTTGACCGGTAGGCAAACTGCAGTGGGTCCATCAGGGGGCCTGTGACGACCTTCAGGTGGTTCAGCACCAATCTCTCCAAGGATTTCATGACCACAGAGGTCAGGGCAACAGGTCTGTAGTCGTTTAATCCTGTAACAGAGGGTTTCTTGGGAACTGGAATGATGATGGAGCGTTTGAAGCAGGAAGGCACTTCACGCAGCTCCAGTGATCTGTTAAAGATCCGGGTGAAGATGGGGGCCAACTCGTTGGAGCAGACTCTCAGGCAGGACGGAGACACACCATCAGGTCCTGCAGCCTTCTTGATCTTTTGTCTCTGAAAGACCCGGCGCACCTCCTCTTCACAGATTGTTAGTGCTGGTGGGAGGTCAGAGTGGAGGAGGGATGGAGTTCCTGGGGCTGCAGATAATCCTTTTGTGTGGGTGGGAGGTGAGAACTGTAGGTTCTTTTCAAACCTGCAGTAAAAGCTGTTTAGGTCGTTAGCCAGCTGGAGGTTTTCCACAGGGTGGGGGGATGGTCTCCTGTAGTTGGTGATATTCTGCAGGCCTCTCCAGACAGAAGCAGAGTTGTTGGCTGAGAAGTTTTTTTGTAACTTCACACTGTAGCTCCTCTTAGCAAGCCTGGTCTCCTTCGTCAGCATGTTTCTGGCCCGCTTGTACAGAGTCCAGTCACCAGTCCTGTAGGCCTCCTCCTTGGTCTGACGTAGCTGCTTCAGTTTAGGAATGAACCAGGGTTTATTGTTGTTGTATGTGCAGAAGGTCTTGGTCTGCACACACATGTCCTCGCAGAAACAGATGTATGACGTCACAGTGTCAGTGAGTTCATTTAAGTTAATGGCTGCAGCTTCAAAAACACTCCAATCTGTGCAGTCAAAGCAGGCTTGTAACTCCAGCTTTGATTCCTCAGTCCATTTCTTCACAGTCCTTACAACAGGCTTGGAAGTTTTTAGTTTCTGTCTGTATGTTGGAATAAGATGGAGCAGACAGTGGTCAGAAAAACCCAGAGCTGCACGGGGGACGGCATGATAGGCGTTTCTTAAAACTGTGTAACAGTGGTCAAGTGTATTTGTGTCCCTGGTGGGACATTTAATATGCTGTCTGTATTTAGGAAGCTCATTTGTGAGATTAGCTCTATTGAAATCACCCAGAATGATAAGCAGAGAGTCTGGATGTTTTTCCTCCACGTCTGCTATCTGGTCAGCGAGGTGCTGCAGTGCCTCCGTTGTACAAGCAGCAGGCGGGATATAAATTCCGACCAGAATAAAGGAGGAGAACTCTCGCGGTGAATAAAAGGGTTTACAGTTTATGAACAGTGACTCTAGGTTAGGGCTACAAAACTTCTTCAACACTGTGACATCAGTACACCAACCTTCGTTTATGTAGAAGCAGATTCCACCACCTTTAGTCTTTCCAGAGAATTCTCGGCTGCGATCAGCACGAAACAGTTGGAATCCGTCCAGACGCACCGCGCTGTCCGGGATGTGTTCACTCAGCCAGGACTCCGTGAAACAAAGGGCGCCAGATCTGCTAAAATCCCGGTTTTTGTGAGTCAGGAGCAGCAGTTCATCCATTTTGTTCGCCAAACTGCAGATATTTGCCAGATGGATCGATGGGAGCGGCGTGCGAAATCCTCGTTTCTTCAGCCTGACTAGCGCACCGGCACGTTTACCACGCCGCCTTCGTTTCCGGCCAGCGCCAATAGCCGCTGCTCCCACAGCTAAGATTGACTGAAAAAACTTCAGATCAGCAGCAGCAACTGGCGGAGAAGTTGCATTGGGAGGTAGTCTGAGTGAAAGTAGTTCCTCCCTTGAATAGGTGATTCGGACAGAAGAGCAGAAGTCCAAAAAAACACACAAAATTATCAAAAACATCAGAGAGCAGAAGCCAGTGGCTGCCATCCGCGGCGCCATCTTGGATAATAAAGCCCCCTAATGCCAACTGGGATCTGCAGGTCTTACACACCCTACCCCACCCTGCCATCTATGTGGGGGACTTTAACAGCCATCACCCTGACTGGGGGTACCCAGCAGTGGACAGTGATGGGGAGGCACTTTCAGACTGGGCATCCAGAAATGACCTCGCTTTGATATACGACCCCAAACAAAGAGGAACCTTCCACTCTGCTAGGTGGAAGAAGGACTATTCTCCTGACCTGTGTTGGGTCAGCTCTTTGAATGGGGAGCCATATCCTACACAGATCCTCATTCTTGATGATTTTCCACACAGCCAACATCGGCCCCTGCTTGTACACATTGGCCTACAACTTCCAGTCATATACAGCCCAAGGAAGATGCGCTGGAACTTCCGCAAAGCCAACTGGAAGAAATTCAGTGAAACTCTGGACCGGAGCGTTGTTACCATCCCACTCCACACCATCACTGTAGATGAAGCATACAACCGCTTCTGCAGCGCAATCTTCAAGGCTGCCCATACTGCAATCCCACGAGGCTACCGACCCCTCTATGTCCCATGTTTGGACGGAGAAAGTGCTGCCCTCCTACAATCCTATCAAACATCAGGGGACCCAGAGATAGCAGACCATCTCATTGAATCGCTAAATACAGCCCGGCGAAAGAAATGGGAGGAGACAGTTGCTGACCGGAGCTTTACCCACTCTAGCAGGAAATGTTGGAGCCTCATCCGTCGCCTAGGAGCTGCACAGAAGCCCCCTAGCCAAAGCCGAGCATCCGTCACACCCAACCAAGTTGCATCCCACCTACTGACTATCGCCAAAGCACCCCAAGACAAAGACACCAGAAGAGCAGTTACAACTGAGCTAAAAAAACACCAAAAAATGCCTGTAGAGGAAACGAACCCTGAACCCTTCGAGGCTGCTGAACTGGAGAAAGTCCTACAGGGCCTGAAATGTGGAAAGGCAGCAGGATACGATAACATCTTCCCAGAATTCATGAAAAATCTTGGCCCCCGAGCCCTAACCTGGTTGACACAATTCTACACAAGGATCACACAAACAAACTCGATCCCAAAGAAATGGCGGACAGCAAAGGTCATTGCCATCCCAAAACCTGGCAAAGACCACAAACTACCAGCAAGCTACCGCCCAATCTCCCTACTCAGCGTTCCTTACAAAATCATGGAGCGCCTAATACTGCAACGCATTTCCCCAGAAATAGAGGATATTCTAAGTGTGGATCAAGCAGGTTTCCGCAAGGACCGCAGTACAGGAGAACAAGTACTGGCCCTAACCACCTTCATCGAAAATGGCTTCGAGAGCAGACTGAAGACAGGGGCTGTGTTTCTCGATCTTACAGCCGCCTATGATACGGTCTGGCACAAAGGCATCCTCCTGAAACTTATAAAGGCGATCCCTGCTTGGGCAACAGAAATTATAAAAACCCTGCTGACCAACCGAAGGTTCAGAGTCCACCTCAGTCAGAACACAAGTGCATGGAGAATGCAGAAAAACGGACTCCCACAAGGCTCAGTTCTAGCTCCAACTCTGTTCAACCTCTACATAAACGACCTGCCTACTACAAAATCCCGCAAATTCATCTATGCAGACGACATCTGTTTGGCATTCCAAGCACCAGACTTTGAACCACTGGAACGGGTGCTCACGGAAGATCTTGCTAAACTGGACCAGTTCTGCAAAATCTGGCGCCTAAAACCAAGCCCAGCAAAAACCGTCTCCAGTGTATTTCATCTCCACAATGCAAAAGCTGCCAGAGAACTAAACATCCACCTGAGCGGACTCAAGCTTAAGTATGCCCCAAATCCAACTTATCTTGGAGTGACCCTTGATAGGACCTTATCCTTCAAGGAACATCTAAAGGGGACGGCTGCTAAGGTGAAAGTACGAAATAACCTGCTCTGCAAGCTCGCTGGTGCAAAATGGGTGGCGGCAGTCTCCACCCTACGCACCTCAGCACTGGCCCTTTCATACTCTGTAGCAGAATATTGTGCCCCTGTCTGGTCCAGGTCATCTTACACACACCATGTAGACACCCAGCTCAACTCAACCATGAGAACTATAACTGGAACAATCCGCTCAACACCACTCCCCTGGCTCTCTGTACTGTCAAACATAGCCCCTCCACACATCCGGCGAGCAGCATTAACTCAAAGGATGCTCCAAAAAGTTAAAGATTTTCCTCACTTACCAATCCATGCAGATATCTACACCCCACCCACTGCCCGACTTTCATCCAGACGGCCGATTTGGAAAAACCCTCCCCCAGCTGACTTTACCATCCAGACAGCTTGGCAAAAGGAATGGGAGACCAAGGAGGTCCCAAACAAACAGCTGGTGATAAACCCCAACCAACAGGTCCCGGGCACCAACCTCCCAAGGAGACAGTGGTCTACACTCAATCGCTTCAGGACTGGACATGGCCCCTGCTTGGCCAGCCTTCACAGATGGGGCAGTAACCCTAGTCCACTGTGCGCATGTGGAGAGGAGCAAACTATGGAACACATCATAGAGGCTTGCCCGCTCCAAAGACTGGAAGGAGGATTACACACCCTCCATACAGCAAACCAGGAGGCAACTGCTTGGCTTAAGGACTTTGCATTCGCTAAATAAATAAAATCCAGGTCCTGAAGCAGCAAAGCAGCCCCAGACCATCACACTCCCACCACCATGTTTGACTGTTGGTATGATGTTCTTTTTATGAAATGCTGTTTTAGTTTTACAGCAGATATAAAGAGATCAGCCCTCCAAAAAGTTCAACTTTTGTGTTGTCAGTCCATATAATATTTTCACAAAAGTCTTGGGATTCATCAAGATGTATTTTGGCAAATGTGAGACAAGCCTTTGTGTTCTTTATGGCCTGCAGTGGTTTTCACCTTGGAACTCTCCCTGTGAAATTTTATGATGATCTGGACTAAATACTTTGAATGTGTTTCCCTGTGGTTTAGGTTCTTTTCAAAATTTTTTTTCTTCTTTTTACTTGTATGTATGGTTGTGTTCCTTGCTGTTACTGCAAACTGAATTGCCATTATGGGACACAAAATAAAGTGAATCTGGATCTGGATGCCGTTTTTGCCCAGTCTCTTTCTTATTGTTGAATCATGAACCAGTATCCAAACTGAGGCAAGTGAGGCCTTCTTTAGATGTTGTTCTGGGTTTTTGTTTGTCATCTGGTCTTGAATTTCTTTAGATCATGGCATGACGTGTTGCTTTTTTGAGCTCTTTTGCGCGTTAGAGAGTTATTTGATCGGCTGAGGGACGTAAATCTAACTGTTAATCTAGCCAAATGTGAGTTCGGTAAAGGCGCAGTGACCCACTTGGGAAAAGTAGTGGGACAGACGCAGGTATGGCCAGTGCAAGCTAAAGTTTCAGCAGTGGAACAGTACCCCATACCAACTACTAAGAAGGAGCTTATGCGTTTCCTGGGGTTAGTGGGCTATTGCCGTTGTTTCTGTAAAATCTTTTCAACCATGGTAGCACCCCTGACTGACTTGTTGAAGGCCGGAGCACAGTATGTATGGTCTGATATTTGTCAGAAATCTTTTGATAATGTGAAGGCTCTTTTGTGTTCTTCCCCCGTCCTGGCAGCTCCATGTTTGGATCAACCATTTCAGCTGCAGGTGAATGCCAGTGATGGTGCAGGAACAGTTTTATTCCAATCGGGACAGGATGGAATTGACCGACCTGTGAGGGTTTTTTTTTCAAAGAAATGTTATTTTTATCAACTGAATTATTCAGTGATTGAAAAGGAGACACTGGCTTTGGTGTGGGCTCTGAAACATTTTGAGGTCTATGTTGACTCTGGAGGCCCCATCAAAGTTTACACTGATCATAATCGGTTGTTTTTTTTTTTTTTAATTTTTGATTTGCCCTAATCGTAGAGTGATGAGTTGGTTTTCGTTTTTACAGACCTAGTATTTGGACATCCACCACATCAAAGGCTCGGAGAATGGTGTGGTGGATGCCCTGTTCAGAGCACTGAGTTCCTAGGGGTTAGACTTAAAAATCTTGTCTATAGTTACCTACCCCATCTATTTAGCTTTTCGGTACTTTTTAACTGCTTCTCCAGGCGCCGGAGTTGCTAGTTAGCTGAGGGTCTTGATGGGTTGGCTGGGACTAGGACTTGGTAAAATGAATAGTAGATTTATAGTTGTGGTATTTTTAATGTATATAGAAAAGTATAAATAATAAATAAAGGAAAATATATTGTTGAATAATAAATATTTTTATGAATAGTTGTTTGTAGAGCAGTTTGTGCTGGCTTTCCTGATGGGAAGACCATTCTTTGTGTGGGGGAGTGTTACGGCCCCGCTCCTTTTTGGAGTGGGACCTCTGTGTGTGTGTTTTGTTTTTTTTTGTTTTTTTTTGTGTGTTGTAGGTGGAGCACTTCCTGCAGAGACTGGTTGCCTTTCTGTGTGTCTGCGCTCTGCCTGCTATTCTGTTGCTTAGTCGGGGCTGTGCTGGCGGCTCCCGTCTGTGTTGTTTGTGGCCTGTGGGCTTTGGTTTTAGGTTTGCTGCTGGGCATAGTTGCAGCTCCTGACAGGTGTGCGATCACTGGGCTGGCCAATGACTGGTGTGTTGTTTTTTGTTGGGTCACGGTAAAAAAGTTTTTCCCGCACTGCAGGATCAGGAGAAACCCAGCACCGCTGTATGATTATGGCGGTAATAAACTGTGCAATGTCGGGAGTGTGGCGTTGACTGTTCGCTATAACACCGAAGTGGTGCACAACTTTGCGTTCCAGGCAACAACGCATGGTGACAATATTATGGGGTGTGACTTGTTCTATGGACTGGGTTTCGCCATTAAGGACAGTGCTGGATTTGAGTAGTCTGGATGTGGATGGACGAGATCGTGGGACCCGGTGGATGACATTGTAGTGTGGGATGAGGTACCCGCTGGCGGTGCCGAAACCGAAGCACACGTTTCTGACTCTCGGGAGGACAGCTGCGCAATGGAGGAACCGGACGACTCCAGTGCCCGTGCTTGGCCAGCTATAATGAGAGCGACCGAGTTGGCGAGCAGTGGGTCCGTTCCAATGAGTGCCACCAGGGAAGCATCGGATGCTTTCGGTGCCAAAGTCAAGCTGTGGATGACGACAGATTAGGGGTCCGCTGCAACGGCGGTGGCTACTGTGCCGCCACGGTGTTATGACACCACGAAACAGGAGAAAGACATGGAGCTGCTGAAACTACAGCAGCACATCAAACCAAGCAGGGTTCCACTCCAGGTTGCCATGGGAGACAGTGAGAAAGAGACTGGACTCTTTAGGTAGGAGCACGACCGATCTATAGGTAAAAATGGCAGAATCAACCACTTGGCCATGCGGGCCGTGTAGCAGTCCACCCACCGGCCCTAGTTCTAGCGTTCATTGTTCATGTTGTTATTGTTTAATGTGTTTATTGGGGGTTTTATCTGCTAAATTTGGGTGGGTTTTAATTAGGTGTGTTTTTTCTACTTTATAAAGTGGGGAGGGGGATTTGTTGATGGTTTTATTGTTAAGTGTGGTGTGATGATGCCGCCTTCCGGGTGCGCCATCACACCACCCTATAAATAGGGGCGTCCACCATTTGGGCCTCCTCTTGCCCGGACGACCCCACACTGTGAAGCACCTGCTGTATTGCAACCTGTTTAGTAATAAAGCACCGTTCCAGTGCAACCTCTCGTCCGTCTCCTTTTGTGCTAGGCTTGTGGACATAACAGCAAATA
This sequence comes from Pholidichthys leucotaenia, assembly GCA_020510985.1. Classification (NCBI taxonomy): domain Eukaryota; kingdom Metazoa; phylum Chordata; class Actinopteri; order Cichliformes; family Pholidichthyidae; genus Pholidichthys; species Pholidichthys leucotaenia. Next base: position 126,829,838 of record CM035842.1, on the reverse strand, counting down.
CTGAGAGAAGACAGTTTAACCAGTTCAAAATGCAAGTTTATTGAATGTGTAAGTGAGTGTGAGGATGAAGATCTGGCAACCCCATGGAGAGAGGAAAAAGAGATAACAGTAAGTAATTGTGTAATGGTAGTAGAGTCAATGAATGAGACAGATATATTTCCTTACAGGTGGTGATAGTGAAACGGTGAATATAGCTGCCAGTTTTCATCAGGTGAATGTAGTCCAGTCTTTTTTTTCAGTGAATTTTGATACCATAGAGGGGAAATGATGTCTCAGGCCTGAGGACTTGGTGAATTGAATTTTGAGAAATATTGCAGCTGACTGGTTTCTGGGTTGCAGTTCTGCCAGGCAAGATTCCCAGTCCACCAGGAAAAGGTAGGTTTTAATCTTAGGAGATATAGAAGAGAACAAAGTGAGAGTTTGAAAGTTTGGTTGCATACCGTTCCAGTGTTGGAGGACAAAGGTGAGGAGGAAGGCATGGGACCTCTCCAGTTTTCTACACAGGAGAGTTAACCACAGCACGCTGCTGGCTGGTAGAGTCTAACATTTCTGTAGAGAATGGAGGAGATCCACACCCTTTTCAAGGCTAAAGCTGACAAGGCACAGGTTGTTCCACTTATTGAGTTTTCAGCTTCATCAGTCATGTTGAGGAAGGATCACACAGTTTCCATCTGCTATGCAGCATTTATTGTTTTCTCACAGCACCGAGAACAACATCAGTTGCTATGGCATATTTCATCACACATCAGGCGCTTCTTTCACCAGCATAACATAAAATGTGCAGTTTTACAGCAGAGCTTTAGACAGTCATACAGGAAGTTGCTTCACAATAAAAGCAGGGCATTTATCATATCAACTTGCAAACTCGATCTGAAGTGAACACACAAAAACAAATAGTACAATTCAACTTAGGATAAATCCAAGGTAATATTCTGATGAGAGCACATAGCCTAACACCCCCATGCTCTCATCAGCTCAAACAGTAAGCCATAACACTCCTTTTAATTAAAAAAAACACTTCTTGAATTTGACAGTCCTTATCTTTGCTACAGGTTTTGCAGATATGTCTGTGATCACATCTTCTGATGGGCAATAGATAATGAATGTCTAGTTTTCCCTCACTGATTCCTAGTGGTGGTGTAGCAAGTGATATTTCACATCAATGTGTCTGAACCTCTGTTCACTGGAGTTTTACATAGTGTGATTGTCTCTATGGATTTTTGTACGACTGTACTCTTTGTTATCCATGCCATTTAAGAGCTGAGTTAGATACTTTCCTGAACAGTAAATGCAAGACCAATATACTCAGCTTCGGACGTTGACAGAGCCATTGTTGGCTGTTTCTTTGACTTCCAGGAAATTGTGGGACCTTGTTTTGTTAGGCTAAAACAGTAACTTGTAGCCCATCCCCTACATAGGATGCCCAGTCAGAGTCACTGAACGCAGTTAAGTTTAAATCCTCTTTAGTTTTCTTAAAAGTCAGTTTGCAGTCATTTACCCCTTTTAGATATCCCAACACAGCAGCCACTAGGTTCTCTGCTTTTGGTTTTGCCAATGTTTCTTCTGATAGTTTGCTAACAACCCAACTTAGTGGTTGCTGGTGCAAGTCATGGCATAAATCAAACTACCCACTATCTCCCAATACTCTTTTGGGTTAATAACTTCATTTACTTTGACCTTCTCATGAGTGACAGCCTCCACTTTTTGTTCACATGGAGGAGATCTAGGTTTGCACTCTGACATTCCAAACCTTTCAAACATTTATAGGATGTACCTCTTTTGATTCATTTTGATTTCCCCCTTCTTTTGTTCAAACTGTGATTCCAAGGAATAAAATATTTTCTCCAGATCTTTCATGTTGAATTTTGATTTCATGCTGTTTTTAAAAATGGATGAGAATATCCATTTTTTTCCAGTTGGTTGCTGCAATGATTAGATCATTCACCCAGATGATTATAAGGATTATGTCATCATCTGTCTGTTTCCTGGTGGTCACATTGGTTTCTCATCAAGCTGTCTTGTTCTAGGTGATCATTTAGAAGTTTGTACCAGTTTCTTTCAGAATGTTTGAACCCAGAAATTGATTTCTTTAACTTGTACACCAGTTTTTCCTCCTGTCTCTGATTTTTCTTCAAAACCCTCTGGTGGTTCTAAGAAAATGTCTTCATCTAAGGCACATAAATATACTGACTTCACATCCATCTGATAAACAATGAGGTTGTTTTGAACTGAGAACTGCTTTAATGCTCTTACTGATGTGGTGTTTGCTGTTGGGGCAAATGTCTTGTTGTAGTCTGTGCCCTCTGTTTGATTGTAGCCTTGAACTACATACAGTACCTGGCTTTAAATATTTGTCCTTTTTTTTGCATTTTCTTTAAGAGCATAAACCCATTTTCCTCCCACTGCATTTCTACCTTCAGGCTAGGGGGTCATTTCAAATCAGTCCCTCCAGGATTTCACGATGTTGTGATCGCATCAATTCACGCAAAATCAGCGCAACTATTGTGCGACCTTGCAACTTTGGCCAATCACCGCAACTTTCCCGCAGTTTTGGCCAGTCCTTGTCAACTTGCGTTAATTTCACCAATCAAATTTGTCTGACTGGCGCTGAAACGCTCAGTCTAACCAACCAACTGCAGCGCTGCACTGCATTCACTTCCGTGTTTACAGTGAGTTTTAACGGACAACCAGCAAACGGAGTGTGTGATTAAAAAAAACACTCAGCCTCGAGGTTTCCAACGCCGTCTCTTCCTCCGTCTCCCCCAGCCTACCGGTGGACATCTCATCACGTCTCTGTCCTGACCACTTGTACGAAGTGCTGAGTTTGTGTTGAAAAATATCTGCCTGCCCCAAAAGCACCCCGTTGCAGGAGCGCACGTGAGGAGTGATACCGTATGAGCAAATACTATAGCCAGTGTTTGAACATTTTATACATCTTTAGAGGTAAAACCATTACTATATCTGGTCAATGAGCTTTAAAGCTGTGAACCTCTAGTGTGGACGGACAAATTCTTCCTCCCCTCCCCCCGCTGTCCCACCCTAAATGAAAGATGTGTGTCTGAAGAGACAGGTGTGTGTGTGTGTCAAGACCGACGTGCAGCAGATAGACAGGTAGGACTCAGGCACGGAAATTGAGAGAATATTGTCTATAACTTTTTTTTCAGAAAAACAGACTCCAATAGACAATACAGAGTAACAGAAAAAATTACTTATTTTTTTCCTCTCCGCTCAGTACTGAATGGTTGGGGACTGTAGGGAGTTTTCAATTGAAGGTGACATGATTTCAGACAAACCCAGAAGCAGACACAGGCTGAGATGCGACAGTGATCTTTTATTGAATAAGTGTGTGTGTGTGTGTGTGTGAGAGTGTGTGAGGCTGTGAGGACCGGAGCATGCAGAGCAGGATGAGTCTGGCAACCCTGAAATGAGAAGAGAGACAGGTGGATTAGCTCTTTGATTTTCAGATGAATGGCAGGAATACTGAGATGATCTTACAGCATGTGAGGAGTAGTTTAGGCTCAGAAAAGGTGTCTGTCCTGCCCTAGTACCAGAGTCCCACTGCCGTGACGTGGTGCTTGTGCTGGTAATTACAGTGACGATGAATGAGTGGAAAAGCGTGTTGAATGCTCCAGCTCACCAGTTTGAGGAAAAGAGAGGTGCCCACAGTTCACAGGTAATAATCTGGACCGCCACCAGGAGGAGAAGGAATCCGCCCGGAGGTAGGTCCCCCTGTGCACAGGGAAGGAGAGGAGAAAGCAGGTGCAAAGGAGAATTTCCAATAGATGCTTACGGTAGAGTTGGGAAGACGAGACTCCCAGACGATGAGTAGAAGGTCATTGAGATGAGAGAGGCAAAACTCCCTGGTAGAAGGAAGGGGAAGACTCAAGCACCGAGTTCTTCACCCAGGAGGAGCGTTGATGTCTCTGTGCAGATTGCAGGGCAACACTCCTGGTAAAAGCTGCTTGATTAGGAGGAGGAGGTGTGCGCGCAGCTGTGGAAATAATTAAGAGCAAAGGGCACACAGCCCGGATCACCGCAGAAGGTGCTACCAATAATTTCCAAATACTCTTTAACATGTATTCAATGCAATTTAGCTGTTGTAATGGATATTGTGTTAAGGTCTGTATTTGCTGTTGCACAAAAGAGTTTTTCTGTATAGCAAAAGTTTCTGCTTAATTTACAAATCACTGTAATAGGAAATTTTTGACAATCCTGTGCTTTTCTTTTATTGTTATATAGAATATTACTGCGGTGAACTGGAAAAAAAAAACATCTGCTTTAAAATTTGTAATTCTACCCACAACTTTTAGTGCAAAAAAACACTCTAAAAACATCACAACTTTTATCACAACTTTTTAAAAAAGCCCCCGCGAATTCAGGCTTTTTGGGCCACAACAATCATAAAAACATCCCATGAAATCCTGGAGGGACTATCAAATGTGCCATTTTCTCTCAGTGATCTCTTCTCTCATTGCCCGTTCCCATCCGGGGGCCTCTGGGGACATCAGTGCTTCACTCTAAGTCTGGGGGACGCCACATACCACTCGGTACCAATAATCAATACCTATGTAGGTTACATCTTTATCTTAATGTGATCTGTAGTGTTGTTCTTAGAACCCATATTAATGTAACACGGGTGGTGATGTCACCCAAAGTATAAGAGGGCTGCGCAGTAGAGGGGCGGTCTCTTCGACCTCCTCTCAGCCTAGCGGGAGCCTCTCTGTGCATACAGTGAGTCTTTAATAAAGTTCTGTGTAGTTCACCACTTGCCTCTTCATCCATCCATCCATCCATCTTCTACCGCTTTTCCGGAGGTCCGGGTCGCGGAGGCAGCAGTTCAAGCAGAGAAGCCCAGACTTCCCTCTCCCCAGCCACCTGCTCCAGCTCTTCAGAGGGGATACCAAGGCGTTCCCAGACCAGCTGGGAGACATAGTCTCTCCACCGAGTCCTGGGTCTGCCCCGGGGTCTCCTCCCAGTGGGACGTGCCTGAAACACCTCAAGTGGGAGGCGTCCAGGAGGCATCCTAATCAGATGCCCATACCACCTCACTTGCCTCTTCATTGTCCTACATTTTATAGACATAACATATGGCAACAAAGGAAAAGTTATGGATACTGGCATGTCTTCGATTTGGCTGTTTTTGGAGTCTCCGGGAGAGCCTCTGGTCCCTTGGGTGAGGTAGTTCACTGCATTTCAAAATTATTTGGTGGCACTAAACCTTGGTGAACTGAAGAAGGTATGGGCACGGGCAATTTTAGTCCACAATTTAGGTTTGGAAGGACAGCATATCCTTGCTACCTTGGGTGCTAGCGATAGCTTCCACGACGGGGTTGAGCTAATGGCGATATATTTTCGCGCACCTGCAAACGTCATTGTCAGGAGGATCCAGTTTCGACAGCGCCACCAGCAGGTCAGCCAGTCAGTGCAACATTATGTCGCAGACCTGCGGCAGCTGGCTGGAGACTGCCAGTTTGGTGAATCAGAGGAAGAGATGGTCTGCGACCAGTTGGCGGAGAACACTCTTTGCTTGTCAGCACGGTCGAGACTCCTCACGTACTTCGATGAACTGACATTAGCCACTGCTGTGGAGATAATTCAACAATGTGAAGTGGCCGACAAATTATGCCGTGACCTCGGTGAGAGAGCTGCCCAACACCCCTCAGACTCACAATCAGCGGTGCAGGCTGTGGACCTGGACAGTGAAGATAGTGAACAGGAGGAATGCACTACAGCTGTGAAGATGAGGTCCACCCCGGGATCGCCTAGATGTTCAGGTTGTGGGTCCACTAAGCACCAGTGTGAGAGTGTCTGGCAAGAGGTAAACACTGTGGTAAGTGTGGACTCCTGCATCACTTCGCCAGGGCCTGTAGCAGATTTGAGCGAGGGGAATGGTGACACAAAGCGGACACCTCTGCCCCAGCTCCCACGGTTATTCGCACTGTCTCTCCAGACACCGACAGCCGTACATATTGTATGGTGAAATTGGATGGAGTGGAAGTGCTGTTGCTGATTGACATGGGCGCAGTGAGGTCTGTGATGAGATGGTCTACCCTGAGGAGTTTCTTCCCGTACTATGGAGTGAGAGGTCATTCGATGCCATTGAGGGGTTATGGAGGAAATAGGCTGTCCATTGTGGGTTCAGTGGAGCTGACGGCACAATACAAGTCAGCTGTGGTCACCAACCTGAAGTTTATAGTGACTGCCAGTGGTGAGAATGTGATGGGCTGTGACCTCTTTTTGGACTGGGTTTCACCATCACCAGCGGGGTCGGAGAGGAGTAGTCGGGCCGTGGTTTGTGGGACCGACCGGTGACGCAAGTGGTGGATGATACTGTACGGGACGAATCTTGGCCTAGTATTCTGGGAGGTGAGCAGGACCAACCCCACCCAGGGCCATCGCAGGAGGGTTCCTGCACCAGATCCCAAGTTACCTTAGCTGAGGGAACTGGGCAGCGCGGTGGGACGCCCATGATGGCAGGTGGAACCGAGTGGCTGGCCCATCCCTTTTCTGGAGTTCAGCTGCTAGGTACTGAGAAAGAGGGGGTCACAATGGCTTTGCCAGCATCAGAATCAGAATCAGAATCAGAATCAGCTTTATTGGCCAAGTATGCACAACACATACAAGGAATTTGACTTTGGCTAAAAACTTGCTCTCGTTGTTCAGGTGAAGGATTTAAATAAGGATTCAATGACAACCAGAGTATGTACAGTAAATTACAGTCTGTCCACGTTTCTATAAAAGGATGCAAATATATACAGGAATATATGCAGTTATTTACTCGGACTAACCACACTTTGCAGAAATATATGAAAAAATATACAATCACACAGTATTTCAATGTGGACTCAGATTCAGTGATATAATGTGAATGAAGTAAAAAGCAGTGTGAGAGTTATGTGCAATGTAATAATGGATGAAAAGTCATGAGTACAGCAAACAGGTAGGACTAGGTGAATGTTAGGAGTTCATCAGAGTGATGGCTTGAGGAAAGAAACTGTTCCTGTGACGGGTGGTTTTGACCTTCAGTGATCTGTAACGACGACCAGAAGATAGAAGTTCAAACAGTTTGTGGCCGGGGTGTGATGGGTCAGCACAGATGTTTCCTGCCCGTTTCCTGGTTATGGACCGATATAAGTTCTCAATGGAGGGTAGGTCGGTACCAATGATCCTCTCCGCAGACTTAATGATCCGCTGCAGTCTGGTCTTGTCCTGTTTAGTGGCAGATCCAAACCAGACAGTGATGGAAAAGCAGAGGACAGATTGGATGATGGCGGTGTAGAAGACAACCAGCAGCTCCTGAGGCAAATCAAACTTCTTGAGCTGACGCAGAAAAAACAACCTCTGCTGGGCCTTTTTCCGGACAGTGTCAATATGGGAGGACCACTTCAGGTTCCGGGAGATTGTGGTACCCAGAAACTTGAAGGAGTCCACAGTGGACACTGTGCTGTTGAGGATGGTGAGTGGGGGGAATGAAGGGGGGTGTCGCCTGAAATCCACAGTCATCTCCACCGTTTTGGCTGGGTTAAGTTCAAGATGGTTCTGGCTGCACCAGAGGATCAGCTGCTCCACCTCCCGCCTGTATGCAGACTCATCATCATCCCGGATCAAACCGATGACTGTGGTGTCGTCCGCAAACTTCAGGAGCTTCACCGAAGGGTCCTCTGAGGTGCAGTCGTTGGAGTAGAGGGAGAAGAGCAGTGGGGAAAGGACACATCCTTGGGGGGCGCCAGTACTAATTTTTCGGGAGCTGGATGTAAATCTCCCTAGTTTCACCTGTTGCCACCTGTCAGTCAGAAAGCTGGAGATCCACTGGCAGGTGGAGGGGGGCACCTTGAGCTGGAGGAGTTTCTGATGAAGAATGCCTGGGATGATGGTGTTGAACGCTGAGCTGAAGTCGACAAACAGGATCCTGGCGTACGTCCCTGGGGAGTCAAGGTGTTGCAGGATGTAATGTAGTCCCATATTCACTGCATCATCCACTGACCTGTTTGACCGGTAGGCAAACTGCAGTGGGTCCATCAGGGGGCCTGTGATGACCTTCAGGTGGTTCAGCACCAATCTCTCCAAGGATTTCATGACCACAGAGGTCAGGGCAACAGGTCTGTAGTCGTTTAATCCTGTAATAGAGGGTTTCTTGGGAACTGGAATGATGATGGAGCGTTTGAAGCAGGAAGGCACTTCACGCAGCTCCAGTGATCTGTTAAAGATCCGGGTGAAGATGGGGGCCAACTCGTTGGAGCAGACTCTCAGGCAGGACGGAGACACACCATCAGGTCCTGCAGCCTTCTTGATCTTTTGTCTCTGAAAGACCCGGCGCACCTCCTCTTCACAGATCATTAGTGCTGGTGGGAGGTCAGAGTGGAGGAGGGATGGAGTTCCTGGGGCTGCAGATAATCCTTTTGTGTGGGTGGGAGGTGAGAACTGTAGGTTCTTTTCAAACCTGCAGTAAAAGCTGTTTAGGTCATTAGCCAGCTGGAGGTTTTCCGCAGGGTGGGGGGATGGTCTCCTGTAGTTGGTGATATTCCGTAGGCCTCTCCAGACAGAAGCAGAGTTGTTAGCTGAGAAGTTTTTTTGTAACTTCACACTGTAGCTCCTCTTAGCAAGCCTGGTCTCCTTCGTCAGCATGTTTCTGGCCCGCTTGTACAGAGTCCAGTCACCAGTCCTGTAGGCCTCCTCCTTGGTCTGACGTAGCTGCTTCAGTTTAGGAATGAACCAGGGTTTATTGTTGTTGTATATGCAGAAGGTCTTGGTCTGCACACACATGTCCTCGCAGAAACAGGTGTATGATGTCACAGTGTCAGTGAGTTCATTTAGGTTAATGGCTGCAGCTTCAAAAACACTCCAATCTGTGCAGTCAAAGCAGGCTTGTAACTTCAGCTTTGATTCCTCAGTCCATTTCTTCACAGTCCTTACAACAGGCTTGGAAGTTTTTAGTTTCTGTCTGTATGTTGGAATAAGATGGAGCAGGCAGTGGTCAGAAAAACCCAGAGCTGCACGGGGGACGGCATGATAGGCATTTCTTAAAACTGTGTAACAGTGGTCGAGTGTATTTGTGTCCCTGGTGGGACATTTAATATGCTGTCTGTATTTAGGAAGCTCATTTGTGAGATTAGCTCTATTGAAATCACCCAGAATGATAAGCAGAGAGTCTGGATGTTTTTCCTCCACCTCTGCTATCTGGTCAGCGAGGTGCTGCAGTGCCTCCGTTGTACAAGCAGCAGGCGAGATATAAATTCCGACCAGAATAAATGAGGAGAACTCTCGCGGTGAATAAAAGGGTTTACAGTTTATGAACAGTGACTCTAGGTTAGGGCTACAAAACTTCTTCAACACTGTGACATCAGTACACCAACCTTCGTTTATGTAGAAGCAGATTCCACCACCCTTAGTCTTTCCAGAAAATTCTCGGCTGCGATCAGCGCGAAACAGTTGAAATCCGTCCAGACGCACCGCGCTGTCCGGGATGTGTTCACTCAGCCAGGACTCCGTGAAACAAAGGGCGCCAGATCTGCTAAAATCCCGGTTTTTGTGAGTCAGGAGCAGCAGTTCATCCATTTTGTTCGCCAAACTGCAGATATTTGCCAGATGGATCGATGGGAGCGGCGTGCGAAATCCTCGTTTCTTCAGCCTGACTAACGCACCGGCACGTTTACCACGCCGCCTTCGTTTCCGGCCAGCGCCAATAGCCGCTGCTCCCACAGCTAAGATGGACTGAAAAAACTTCAGATCAGCAGCAGTAACTGGCGGAGAAGTTGCATTGGGAGGTAGTCTGAGTGAAAGTAGTTCCTCCCTTGAATAGGTGACTCGGACAGAAGAGCAGAAGTCCAAAAAAAACACACAAAATTATCAAAAACATCAGAGAGCAGAAGCCAGTGGCTGCCATCCGCGGCGCCATCTTGGATTTGAAATCACAAATGAAAGAGAGTGGGGCAGGACCGGCTGGCATGGTGAAATGATGTGCCACTCAGGAACACTGGAAGCTGAGTCGGGCTCCTCTGAGGGTCGCTGATGTGGTCCGGCCCAGGGAGGACGCCTGGTTGAGAGGAGTTCGCAAGAAGCAGAAACTGCAGGAGGACCAAGGGTGGCTGCAGGTGGTGGCTGCTCGGGAGGACGGCTACCTTAAGCTGTCTGATGGTACATGGAAACATCCCAACAAGCTGTGGCGCGTCTATGATGAGAGAGAGGTGTCTCGGCACTGATGCGGGTCATCTCCGGGTGCCAAAAGAAGATGCTCTGGTCAGGACCCGCCTGACGGGTCTCCGGGGGGTGGGTTCTCCACTGATGCCGGCTGGTAATGGGGGGGGGGGGGGTGCAATTTGTTTAATATATGTTGTTGGTATAAACTGCCCAGGTTGAAGTATTATGCATGGTGTTGAAATAAGTATTATTCATGTGGTTTATTGAGTTGGTGAATGGTCGTATAACCTGCTTGTATATATATGTTCTGTAAAGGGGATTGTTTTAATTTTTTTATTTTAGGAGCACAGCAATTTTATGTTTAATGGACTATATTTTAGCAGAGATGGCAGAATAATCCGTCTGGCCGTGTGGGGGTGGAACAGCAGTCCACCTGTTTCTCCCTAGCTTTAGTTGTTTTGTGTAAATGGTATGGGCCCTGATATACAGTATCTCAGTTTAGCACTTCATGATGAAGTGCTAAACTGAGATATATCAGGGCAGCGTGGTGGTGGAGTGGTTAGCACTGCGGCAACACAGCAACTCACCCTTGGCGGGGGGTTCCTGGGTTCGATCACAGCCCCCGACCAACAGTGATCTGTGTGGAGTTTGCATGTTCTCCCCGTGTCTGCGTGGGTTTACTCCGGGTTTTCTCCGGTTTCCTCCCACATGCCAAAAACATGCAAGTTAGGTTAACTGGCATCAAACTGGGGATTCTAAATTGTCCTTAGGTATGACTGTGAGAGTGAATGGTTGTCTGTCTCTCTATGTTGGCCCTGCAATGGACTGGCAATCTGTCCAGGGTGTACCCTGTCTCTCGCCCAAAGATGCTGGGATAGGCTCCAGCCCCCCCCCACCCCACCCCGCGACCTGAAAAAGGATTAAGCGGAAGAAGATGGATGGATAGATGGATGTTTTCACTCTCAGCTGTGACTGCATTTTCTGCAGTTTCACTATGTTGGGATACATCTGTGTCATCTGAGCTTTCTTCCTTCTCTGATTTTCTTTATTGTCTTCTCTTTGTGGCCTGTCAGCTATTTTTTTTTTTTTTTAAATCAGATGTTCCTCTAGTTTCATATCCTTGGATTTTTGGATCATGTTCATCAGTTTGTGTCTGCTGGGCAACACTGTTCTTCCTCATAAATTTTAGTAGTCTGTGCTGTAGGTGGATTATAGACCAGGTATGCTGGGCTGTTCTTGCTGTAACCCACAAATATTCCCTTTTCACCTCTGGGATACAGTTTCTTTTGATCATGCTTGGATACATGACAATTTGATCCGAACACCCACATTTTTGAGAGATCAGGCTTTTTCCCTGTTAGCATGAAGTATGGGGCATTTTTTTAGTTCTGTCCTGATAACATCTATTATGAATATGAGCTGCAGTTTGCACAGCATAAGGCCATAGTACCTTTGGTAATTCATTCTCTAATAACAGACACCTTCCCTTTTCAAAAAGGATTCTCCACCACCTCTCAGCTGTACCATTCTGATGGAGAGAGTATGGGGATGTCGTCTCATGTCTTATACCTCTATCTCTTAAGAGAGACTGGAAGGCATCACTTGTGTATTCTGTACCATTATCCACTCTGATACATTTAACACTACCATATGGTGCGCTGTCTGCAAAGAACTTCTTTGTTGCTAATGTTGTGTCACTCTTGCTTTTAAGAAGGTAAACTGACACTGCCCCTGAAAAATCATGTGAATGAAAGGGCATTTTTATATCCCTCTTGACTAGCTGGCTCAGTGGGAACTGCCAAATCAGTATGAGCCAGCTTCAGAGGTGCACTAGCTTTTGCATCAGCTTTTCTATTTCTAGTGCTAGTAAATTTCTCCCATGGACAAACATTGTAGTCCATCTTAGTGCTACCTGTAATTTTCATGCCTTCTACAACATTTGGTAACTTTAACACATCATCAGCATTGCAGTGTCCCAGTATCTCATGCCACGATTTGATATGACAGGTCAAATTCCCTTTATCATTTCACATCACATCGTTTATCGAGTTATCAGCACACTGTTTGTAGTTATTTACCATTCTCAGGTAGTACAGCCTTTCGTACACCTTCATAGGGAAGACAGTTCCAGCTTGGTTTGTGAGTTCATTCTGGCCTTCTTTGAAGATCAGTGTGGCTTCACTGGCTGTGGCTGCCCTCACGGAGAATATGCTCTGAGGACTAGTTGGGATGAATATCCGTTTGTATCCTGTAAAAGCACCTATGTGTCGCCTCATTTCAGTGCCACATTGTTCATCTTAGATCCGTCAGCTAGCTCCAAGTAATGTTTGTTTGGGTCGAAGCACTCATCAAATCTTGCGAATTAATTTTTCTCTGTTATGATTTGTGAAGTAGCTCCATTGTCCACCATTAGTCCATTCCTTCTAATGTTGTCAGGGAGAAACCTTTGGCTGACTATACAAAAGTATTCTCTTCTTCCTGGTCTTCTTGTCCCTCTGCCATTTGTTTAGCGTCATCTTTATACTTGATTTTACTCCGGCATGTCTCATCACGTGTGTGGAGCTTCTATGATAACTGCACCATTTTGGTACTCCCTTTTGATGGCAACCCCTCCCAATATGTCCACAGTTTCCACATCCATAGCACGTCACTGATGACATGTCCACTTTAATCGCATTGTCTGACTTAGATTTAATGTCAAACTTTTCCGTTTCTTCATAGCTTTGTAAGTTGCTTTTGAACTTTGTAAACGCTAATTCCTCACTGCTGTGGGTTGTATGAATGACAAAAGGCTTGTAGGATTCTGGGAGGCCCTTTAGAACCATAGTTATCATTAACCCATCACTAATGATCTTCTTCGTATTCCTCAGGGAAGTTACAGCTTTTTCAGCTCAGATGATATAGTCTGTTACTGTTTCTTCAGGCTCCTTCTTTAGGGAGGTTAGTTGTGTGTACACAGCAATAATTCTGGGCTTACAATGACTGGCGTAATGACCCCTTAGTATTTCTAGAGCTGTTTTACCTTCATCTGCCGCATCTCTCATGACCAATGGCAGGCTTTTGTCCCCTAGAAATTAGCTCCATGTAGCATTCTCCATTCTTTTCTGCATCTGGTTCATCAGTAGAGAGTATACAGGTACATCTCAAAAAATTAGAATATCATGAAAAAGTTTGGTATTTTTTGTCACTCATTTCAGAAAGTGAAACCCATATATTATGTAGGTTCATTACACAGAGAGTGATATATTTCAAGTGTTTATTTATTTTAATTTTGATGATTATGGCTTACAGCTCATGAAAACTCCAAATTCAGTTTCTCAAAAAATTAGAATATTGCATAAAATTAATTTAAAAAAATAGTTTTTTAATAAAAATGCTGACCAACTGAAAAGTACACTACCGTTCAAAAGTTTGGGGTCACCCAGACAATTATTTTGTGTTTTCCATGAAAAGTCACACTTATTTACCACCATGAGTTGTAAAATTAATAGAAAATATAGTCAAGACATTGACAAGGTTAGAAATAATGATTTGTATTTGAAATACTGTAATATTTTTTTCCAGATACTCAACCTGCTCAAAGGAAGGTCAGTTTTATAGCTTCTCTAACCAGCTAAACTGTTTTCAGCTGTGCTAGCATGATTGCACAAGGGTTTTCTAATCATCCATTAGCCTTCTTACGCAATGAGCAAACACATTGTACCATTAGAACACTGGAGTGATAGTTGCTGGAAATGGGCCTCTATACACCTATGTAGATATTGCACCAAAAAACAGACATTTGCAGCTAGAAGAGTCATTTACCACATTAGCAATGTATATTAGATATTAGAGTGTATTTCTGATTAGTTTAAAGTTATCTTCATTGAAAAAAAGTGCTTTTCTTTCAAAAATAAGGAAATTTCTAAGTGACCCCAAACTTTTGAACGGTATTGTATGTCCATGTACACACTCAATACTTGGTCGGGGCTCTTTTTGGATTAATTACTGTAGCAATGTGGTGTGGCATGGAGGGGATGTTTCATCGTCAGCACAGGCTTCAGCTCAGTCGCAGCGCTGTCCCTCTGCCCAGACTGTGGCTGCGGGGCTGGGACCAGGTCCTCCAAGGCCGCAGGCTCCTCCATCATCCGGTGGCTCAATCCTGGGGTTGGCATACACTCAGGGGGCAGAGGAGGAGACACGGAGAGAGCAGGTGAAAAGTCTATGGCTGCAGCAGATGGTGAGAACTCAGAGGACTGTCTAGTCTGAGTCTCACCGCCAGGAATCAGGGAAGATAATTCATGTTTAATTGAATGAGAGTTGAAAAACGCTTGCATGAGTTCCCTGGGTGCAATGTCTTCTGCTGCAGCTGAGTGGAAATCAGCCCTCTCCGTGACTTCGGTGGATGTGGGCCCCTCAGTGGAACGTGGAGGAGCAGCCCCTGCTGACACGGTGACGGGCAGAGCCGGACAAGAAATGACTGAGCTCTCAGCAGTGGGAGGAGACATCGAAGAGATGGAAGTTGCAACAGCAAAGGAGAATGAGTGGGCTGACGGGACAGCCGGCGAGGAGAAACACGAAGAGGAAACTGCTGCGGGAGTTGCCTGGCTTGACGGGGAAGAAACTGCCAACTGAGAGGTGGAGCCGTTCCTTTGCCGGGATTTCCTTGATTGACAGCGGGAGATGGGAGGCAGAGACATCAGCTCCAGGACAGGTGGAAGAGGTCCCGGTGGAACCTCCTTCAGTTTTTGAGCAAGATCCGGGAGAAGCCATGGTTTATATGGCTTCTCCCGGAAGGAGCTCTGTCTCCACTAATGTGGCCCGCCTGCGCTCCTCCGGCTCCTCGGTTGATGGTGCGGGCCAGTGTTTGGTAGGAGGAGGTGGAGTAGCCACCGGAGACCAGCGAGAGGCTGGATGCTTCCTTGCCAGCGGGCGCTTGCTCTTCGTCGGTGCAGGCACAGACAAAAAAGTGGATTCCCCCAGCCTATGACTCGCAGGTTGTAGGGTGATGATGGGAAAGAGTAGGTCCGCAAGCTCTGGGTAGACCCACAGGCTGGGGCATGCCTTGACTACCTGCGCTGTGCCCTCCAGACATTCTCGGGTTGCCTCGGGAGTACGGGAGGCACGAGCCAGTGAAAGAATGTCCTCCAGGACGCACATGCACCACCGTTCTGCCTCGCTCAGATTCGGGGTTGACAAATCCGGGGTAACTGGCATTGTACCCCGGGTGAAAAAACAAACTGGGGGGAGAAATAAGGAAAACCTGCGAGCCTCTGCTGCCGCTGGAGTGAAAGAATGCAAAATTAACACACACTGCAGCCACTGGGTCTCAAACTGGCTGGAGTCTTCTGTCATGAATTGCCCATCAGGGCAGAGAGGTGAGACCCACGTACAGGACTGCAGTTTGTGAAATTTATTAAACAAACACAAAGACCAAAACAGAGCTCAAACCGAAATACAAAATAAACTTACAGATACCACACCAGAACAAGGGCTGGGTTCTGGTGGAGAAGGAAACTTAAGACTCCAATGAGAAATGAAAACAACAGCCCTTAAATAGGATTAGAAACAATTAACACAAAAAGTAACTGGTGTGAATCATATGAGTGAGCTGGGAAGAAAATAACAATCAGCTGTGAGTCATGAGGAGGGGAGACGGAGCTGACAGGAGCACCGCCCACAACCAGGGAGAAGCCCAGAATTGCTCCTGACAACTGCAACTCCAGAGAGAGAAAGAAAAGAGAGGACACTGGCAAAATAAAGTGGAAACAAAAAACCCAAATATGTCAATAACAAAACTACACTAAATGTAAACAGGAAAATAAATCATACAATACCAAATACGTGAAAACAAACTAGAAATAACATCACTGGCCAAGAACTGCAAAATACAATATTATACAAATAAGGAAAAACAAAAAGACAAAGAGACAGAGCATGGTGAAACCCCCCGTGCTCAGATCGTGACAACATCAGGTAATCAGCTGGAAAAATGGTGTGCACAAACCTGAGATACGCCAGACACTTTCACCTCATTTAACGTAGAAGGCAGAGCACAAAAGGCAATGAAGAGAAATGGAGGTCGATTTGAAAGTCTGCTTAGGATGAAGGAGCGGAAAGCCTATCTCCTTCTTACTTCCCTTGTCATGGTGCAAGGTACAGTCTTTGTTGGGGGTGGTGGACAGGCTGAGTCAGAGGTGGTGCTGCACCACGATGATGTACACCTTCACTCTTCCAAGGGATGAAGCCAGTGCTTTATCTACAGCAGGGGTGTCAAACTCATTCCATGGAGGGCCAAGACCCTGCATGTTTTACTTCCACCCAGTGTCTTCAGCAGGTGTTTTCACTGATCAGCAATCAGTTGGAAGAAATTTGGTGAATCACCTGTTGAAGACACTGGGTGGAGGTAAAACCTGCAGGGTCTTGGCCCTCCATGGAATGAGTTTGACACCCCTGATCTACAGCTACTTGGTGGTATGACCAGCAAGCAAAATAAGTGAGCATTCTGTCCCATTAGCCAGCTCTGAGGGGCAAGCCATTGGGCCAAATAACCTTCTCCTCTGAAAGCCATGGAGGTTGAGGCTGATGCCCAACATGTGCTTGTCACCACAAATCAGATCCTTCTGAGGGGGTTAGTCCCACAGCTATCATCCTGAGAGAGTGGTTGGTTGGCTAGCCATGCATTTTCATGTGACTGCTTCAGTGTCTTCAGGAAGTTTCCCCAGTTTTCCACAGGGCATTCCCACAGAAAATCCTCATCTGAATGGGACGGCTCTTTGGAAGGTGAAGGCAGCTTCAGTGAAGTGGCCTTTGTTGTCCCCAGGCGCCTCTTAATAAATCACTTTCACCTCAAGGGTCAACTGCCCTAGCGCCTTCACAGGTAGCACTGACTGGGATTCCTGAGCACCTCGTGTAGAACTATCCCAGGCAGACAGGATGGGCTTTATGGCAGTTTCATTCACAGTTGAGTAGCATCTCCTTTGTGTGAGTACTCATGCTCCCAACATCCGCAACTAGCCAGCGCTCCATGCTCAACCATGCTGACACCAGCTGATGAGCTGTTTGGCTAGCTATCTGCAGGTGGACAGGTCAGTTTTGTGGGAGTCAAGCCCACAGACATCTCAGTGAACTGAAAAATAGTGAAATTAAATTAGGGGATGGCAGTGGCTCAGGAGGTAGAGCAGGTTGTCCAATAACCAGATGGTTGGCTGTTCAAATCCCGCTCTCCTCAGATATCCTGCTGTTGTGTCCCTGGGCAAGACACTTTACCCCCAATTGCTCCTGGTGGGTCTGGACAGCACCATGTTGGGCAGCTATGCCGCCATCAGTGTGTGAATGGGTGGATAGCAGGATCTGTAAAGCACTTTGGTCATCTAGAGATGAGAATTAAAGCGCTATATAAGTGAATACCATTTTTAAATGGGTGACAGGGGTGGCATCACCCATGACCTCTGCCCGTTAAGTTTCTTTCAAAATTTCTTTCTAATTTCTAAATAATTTTCTTCTAAATAACTGTTATAATTACTACAAACCACAGTACCTGTTGTTCCATTAAACCAGGCATTGTACTCATGATTTAGTCATATTTGTGGGAATAGTACTATTCTCACAAAACAGTGTAATTACAACCCTCTGGATAATTATACTCATTTGCTTGTTCTAAATTAAATTTAAAGGAAGTCTTTTTCAGCAAGCATTTTGAAAGCTATACAATACCTAAATAAACACTGACACTAAATGAGCATCAGTAAATAGTGTATGCTATACTGAGAAGGAAGAAAGACTACTTGACAAAGAAGCTAATGAGATTGATTGAGTGGATGCTCTTGTTCCTAATTGCCTTAATGAAGAATTAATACCATCACTGAACATTTGTGGGAGTGATTATATTATGTTACTCTTTCATGATTGTACTAAAGTAAATGTGGATGGTCTGTCACCTACCTGCTGTAGACTGAATAGCTGCAAACAAAATGCCCTCTATTGGTATGGAAGTCACACGTTTACAGCTAATTAGTCTCAAGTACAGAGTGAGCACCGTTCCAATTATTAGTCAGTGTGCCCTTTTCAGTCCACGACAGACATCCTCATGGCTGTTGTGTGAGCGTTGCATCATCTGAGTGGCAGTGACAGGACAGCTAGTGGTGAACCAGCAGCTGGAACATGATGGATGGCTGGAGGAAAAACATACAATATTCTTGTATTCTACAGTGGCTAGCACTGTCGCCTCACTTCAAGAGGCCTCTAGGTTCAAACTCTTTCTGTGGTGGAGTTTGCATGTTCTTCCTGTCATTTTGTTGCTTTCTTCTACCAGTTTTGGTTTGGCCTGCCTTGAAAAATCATAAATCATGTCAGGTTAGTATCTCTACGCTCTTGAAAAAATATTTTTAATCACGAGCATTCTCTGTTGCTTAAGCAAAGGTTGATAAACTGTATGTATACTGTACATACTTGGGCTGTTAACAATACCCAGTATTTGCAGTAGCCATAATTTAAAATGCAATATTGCTATAGCATGAATACACACAAAATATTGTGATAAGTAATGCACCACCTTTAAATTTCAAATTCCTGTACGTGCTTTGCCACAAGGTGGTGGCAGTGTGGTTTACTGGTTGTTACTCACCAATAAACAAAATAAAAAGATGCAGCTAGCTACTGTGCTATAATGTGTAGCTACTATCAAAGGAAAAATTATATCTGAGGAGGCAGAGGAGAGAAACAAACTCACTAGCATTATTTTGATATCACTACTGTTATATCTTCCTGCCATATTAACCATGCAGTGGAAATCTGAAATCGTCCAGCCAGCCAGCCAGCCAGCCATCCACTACTGCTTATCTGGAGGTCTGAGCAGTAGGCCAAACAGACTAGCCCAGGCTGCTGTCCAGTTCATATAGCACCATGATCCCCATGAGCCCTCCTGCAGGCTGTGAGCCCACTGGAGGGTGGCCCCATTTGGTTCCTATGGGTACACTGAGTCCTTGTAACTTTTTCACATGGTTCTGTAAAACTTTCCTGTTTTGAAAAGTGTGTTCAAAAATTGGACAGTTAGCACAAAACCATTTAAAGTACACCAGAGGATTAAAAATCACATGAGAAGTACTATTTCTCAACTTGTCTGTTTATTGAAGCATGCAGAGAAAATCACAGCTGTGAGGCCTTCGTCCCAGCACAACCTGATAGAGAAGACCCCGAAAAAGGATAAAATAGGGTGCTATTAGCTCTGATTCTGGGTGGTCCCAGCAACCTCACACAATGGCCAAGGACTGCTGACTCCGTCAGATGCCCTCTCCCCTGGAATGGTCTCTGCCAGGTGTTTTCCTGTTGATATTCCACTGTCTCCTTTCAGTTCTGCTGTCTCCTTTCGGTTCCTTATATCGCAACCCTTAACCCAGGTTCAGCTTTCTATTTTTCTATATGTAAGCCAAAGCAAGTACTTTGTTGCTAGGCAATAGAGGGTGTTTGTGTGCAGAGCTAAAAACCTACATCCTGTTTATGTATGCTGTAAGCTGTGAAATCTTTTAACTGACATTTAGAGCAAGCATACTGTGTAAAAATATTTAATATCCTAACTTATCTAAATATTTCTATCACAGTTCCATTGGACCACTCTTATTCTGGCCCTTCACCCATGACCAGTTTGTCTTGGGAGACCCTACCAGGGACAAATTTCCCCCGACAGCATAGCTCCTGGTATCATTAGGGCACACAAACCCCTCCATCACAATAAGGTGGTGATCCATGGAGGGGGGAATCTGATATTGTGATAGGTCCAATGCAGTATATTCATACAAGTTCAGGCTTTTCTGTTAGTGACATGCAATGATGAAACTAGTTCATATCTTCTAAACCAACTAGCTATGTTGTTATGATGCAGAATAAGCCAAAACACCGGAGGCATCTGCCTAGAATTTAACTCATGAGCTCCCACATCTGGTGAGAACTTGAGCTATCTGCATGACATAATGATTTACACCACCAACAACCCTAAGATTTCTGATTTTTTGTACTTTTAAAAGTGCTATTTCCCCTATTCATAATAGTTTTCAGCTTCAAATACAGATACTGTGGCTTTGCATTGGAGTGTACTGAAAAGTCAAAAGATCACAGGTTCTACCATTAAGCACCCTCTGTCATGGTTTACCAGGTTTTGGACCCAAAAGCAGGACATGAATTGAGGTAAGTAAATGATTTTTATTGAAATATTTACAAATGGGTGACCTGCAGTACGGGGAAACTGAATGATTGGAGTTGCTTGACGGTATGATTTAATAATTGCAGGTGAGAGTTCTTGTTTGGTGTGGCGTTGGAAAGATGAGGTTCTTCAACCCACAGGTTGCGGGCAACAGAGGGTCCTGAGGCAAGCGTTCATTAAAGGGGATTGTGCATGAGGAAAGCCCTTACTTGAGTCTTATCTGAGGTAAGGGGTCCAGGAGAGAGTCCTTTGCTACAGGGACCGTGACTGTCCACGGATCCTGAAGCAAGGGGGTTAGTTATTATTTGGAAAATTGTTTGAGTTCCTTACTTGTTTTTTTTTTTTTTTTCATTGTTGTAGTAAATCCAGGAGAGGTTTTCAGTCTGTGGAGGTGAGTAGTCTGAAGTGGGCAGGCTGCTGGGTGAGTGCAAGTGAGCAGGTAGACCTGGGGAAAAGGAGGAGGAGAATGCTGGTGAGGAGCCTAAGTACTGAGGCAGAGATAGCAATCACTTTGGTTGTCACGAGGAGAGAGTGTACCAATGTGATGTTCCCACAATGATCAGTTCCCAGTAATCAAGCAGCATCCCAGGTCAGGAGGTAGCAGCTTGAAAATGTTTCCTGTTCACAGCCAGTTGTTCCGCCTCCGTCGTTGTGATCCCCAACCGCTCCTTGATGCGGTCATCCCATGTCTCTTCAGGCGTCCTCTAGATCGCTTTACAGGTAGTGTTCCTTCCGGAATTGTTCAGCCAATACTCTCATACCTCTTCAGATGCCCAAAATATTTCAGCTGAAGTCTCATTATAGAGTTCACCAGCCAGTTATCCTCAACACCCAATTCTTCTTGGATGGATTCATTATGGATGGATCCTGTTTGTCGACTTCAGCTCAGCGTTCAACACCATCATCCCAGGCATTCTTCATCAGAAACTCCTCCAGCTCAAGGTGCCCCCCTCCACCTGCCAGTGGATCTCCAGCTTTCTGACTGACAGGTGGCAACAGGTGAAGCTAGGGAGATTTACATCCAGCTCCCGAAAAATTAGTACTGGCGCCCCCCAAGGATGTGTCCTTTCCCCACTGCTCTTCTCCCTCTACTCCAATGACTGCACCTCAGAGGACCCTTCGGTGAAGCTCCTGAAGTTTGCGGACGACACCACAGTCATCGGTTTGATCCGGGATGATGATGAGTCTGCATACAGGCGGGAGGTGGAGCAGCTGATCCTCTGGTGCAGCCAGAACCATCTTGAACTTAACCCAGCCAAAACGGTGGAGATGACTGTGGATTTCAGGCGACACCCCCCTTCATTCCCCCCACTCACCATCCTCAACAGCACAGTGTCCACTGTGGACTCCTTCAAGTTTCTGGGTACCACAATCTCCCAGAACCTGAAGTGGTCCTCCCATATAGACACTGTCCGGAAAAAGGCCCAGCAGAGGTTGTTTTTTCTGCGTCAGCTCAAGAAGTTTGATTTGCCTCAGGAGCTGCTGGTTGTCTTCTACACCGCCATCATCCAATCTGTCCTCTGCTTTTCCATCACTGTCTGGTTTGGATCTGCCACTAAACAGGACAAGACCAGACTGCAGCGGATCATTAAGTCTGCGGAGAGGATCATTGGTACCGACCTACCCTCCATTGAGAACTTATATCGGTCCATAACCAGGAAACGGGCGGGAAACATCTGTGCTGACCCATCACACCCCGGCCACAAACTGTTTGAACTTCTATCTTCTGGTCGTCGTTACAGATCACTGAAGGTCAAAACCACCCGTCACAGGAACAGTTTCTTTCCTCAAGCCATCACTCTGATGAACTCCTAACATTCACCTAGTCCTACCTGTTTGCTGTACTCATGACTTTTCATCCATTATTACATTGCACATAACTCTCACACTGCTTTTTACTCCATTCACATTATATCACTGAATCTGAGTCCACATTGAAATACTGTGTGATTGTATATTTTTTCATATATTTCTGCAAAGTGTGGTTAGTCTGAGTAAATAACTGCATATATTCCTGTATATATTTGCATCCTTTTATAGAAACGTGGACAGACTGTAATTTACTGTACATACTCTGTTGTCAATTGAATCCTTATTTAAATCCTCCACCTGAACAACGAGAGCAAGTTTTTAGCCAAAGTCAAATTCCTTGTATGTGTTGTGCATACTTGGCCAATAAAGCTGATTCTGATTCTGATTCTGATTCTGATTCTGATTAGTTCTTCTGGCAGTCCACGGCACATGCAAAATTCTCCTGCAGCACCTGTTGTCAAAAGCTGTTTTTCGCCTCTCATCTGATTTCTTGATTATCCAGCTTTCGCAGCCATAGGTGACCATCGGAAAAATACACAAGTGCACTACATGCGGTTTCGTACTTTTGTCACAATCTTTCCACAACAATTGCATACTGTGGAGTTTATTCAATGTGATCGTTGCTTGCCTTCTTATTTCTGGAGATACTGCTCCATCTTTTTTCAACAAAATGCCCCGATATTCAAATTTGTCTATTTCTTCCAGTTTTTCTTTGTTCAGGTGACGATTCAAATCTTGTGTTGCCTTTTCTGATTTCATTTCTTTAGTCTTCTTGGTGTTTATAAAAAAGTCTGTTGTTCACTACAATCTTTGTTGTATTGCAGCATACAGTTCAAGCCCTCTGGCATACTGGACATTAGGACATTGGTTTGACCACCAATTTTCAGATTTTGAAGTCATTCTTGTTCTGTTCAGTCTTTTCTTCTACTTCGCACCAGATGTTCTCTGTATACATGTTGAACAGCATCGGCGATGCAGGACAATCAGATGTTCCGAGATCAAGATGTACAGTGTTTTCTTGTAATTGTACAGGCTAGCCAGAAGTCTAATCAGTTTTCCTGGGAAGCCCATTTCTTGTAGCATTTGCCACAGGGCAGCATGCCTGATACAATCAAATGCTTTGGAATAGTCCACAAAGCAGAACTAGGCTTCTTGGTTGAATTCACGACACTTTTCTATGAGTAGTCTGATGTTAAAAATCTGATCTTGTTCCTGTTCCTCTTCGAAACCAGGCCTGTGTTTGACTGATTTCCTCTTATGACTTCTCTTCCATTCTCCTGATCAAAACCTTCAGCATTATCTTACTGGCATGTGATCAAATAAATGGTTCTTTAATTACTGGAGAGCTGTAGATCCCCTTTCTTTGGTAGTGGTCTGAAAACAGTTTATGTTCAGTCCATTGGCCAGGATCCCAATCTCCAGATTTTAACAATTAGTTTGTGGAACAGTTTGATTCCATCTTCTTTGAAACCTTTCAGAAGCTCAGCCGGTATGTTGTCACATCCAGGTGATTTCCCCTTTGCTAGGCTCTTCGTTGTGGCTGTTACTTCTACCGTCGGCTCAGTGTTGTCGTCCCGTTTGTGCTTCACTGGATTGCATGGTGTCATCTCTTCGAACTCCAACATCTCTGTACAGGCTTTTACAATATTCTTTCCATCTTGCTAGGATATCTGACAAGTCGGTCAGAGCTGTACTGTTCTTGTCTTTTATTGTATTGAGTCTGGTTGAGAATTTTCTGTTCATTGCTTTGATTGCTGTGAACATCCCTCTGCTGTTACTGACTCTGAAACATGAATCCACTTTGCTACACCTGTCT
This sequence comes from Pholidichthys leucotaenia, assembly GCA_020510985.1. Lineage (NCBI taxonomy): Eukaryota > Metazoa > Chordata > Actinopteri > Cichliformes > Pholidichthyidae > Pholidichthys > Pholidichthys leucotaenia. Next base: position 126,805,896 of record CM035842.1, on the reverse strand, counting down.
TGCAGATATTTCTTTCTTCTTGACAGGCCTGTTTTACTTCTTTACATTTCTGCTTGTGTTTCTCACTATTGCATCCTTTTGCCTGCTGTCATTCTTCCATTCCTCCCACAATGATCAGTTCCCAGACTGAAGCCTAAAAGGTCTCAGGACAGTGATCACCAACAGGTCAGGGTGATCACACAACTGCCACCAAATAACCTCCAGGCTCCTGATGAGAGAGTGTTATACAACCACAAAGAGTAACAGAAGGCAAGATGGTGCTGTGCTTACCCAGATCCATGACACCCTCTGTTGGTGACGCTATCTGATACTGTGACCCAGAGGCAATATACTAAGTACCTGGAATGAGAAAGGATTGACAAATCCAAGTTTTTAGGATCATACTCTTGGAGGTGGTTTATAAATATTTTCAAATAGTCAAACACAAGAAGATAAATTGAAAGCAGCTGGAGCTAACAAATACAGAAAATAGAGGACAACTAAATTGAGTAACATTTAAACTTCTATCACACACACACACACACACACACACACACACACACACACACACACATGCACACACACACGCACCACAGTTATAGAATGGTCTTCTTTATTATAGTGTTTAACTCATAAAGTAATATAGTTGATGAATGATAGATTGTTTAATTAATGTAGATAGAAAAAAAATCAATTGATTATTATTTTAAAAAATAATATATATATATTTTTCTTAAACTCCCTTTACACAGGGGTGGAGATCATTGTGAGATGGCTGAGTGGTGAAAAAATAGCCAGATCTCTCAACAGTCTTTCAGTGACCTCTCAGAAATTCCCAAGATCTCTCAGTAACCTTCAATGATGTCCACAGTCTCCAAGGTTTTGACTAAGTCCAAAACAATCGCTCAGCGATCACCAAAGGGAAGCAATCTCTCAACCAACTCTCAAGGAGCACTCAACAATCTCATCAAACTCCCAATGACCTCTCAGTGATCTTCCAGTGATCTCTCAGGGTTCTTTCAGTGATCCCTCTGCAGTGTTTCAATGAACACAAAAGTTTTTCACTAGTGGTGGAAATAGCTGTGAGATCATTGGGAGATCAATGACATCATTGAGCACTCCTTGAGAGTTGGTTGAGAGATTGCTTCCCTTTGGTGATCACTGAGAAATTTTTTTGGACTGAATCAAAACCTTGGTGACTGTGGAAATCATTGAAGATGACTGAGAGATCATTGAGAGATCTTGGCAATTGCCAAGAGATCAGTGAAAGACTGTTGAGAGATCTGGCCATTTTTTCATCAATCAGTAATCTCTCCACCTCTTTGTAAATGGGGTAGAAGAGCACTTGAAACCTCGCAAATGCTCAACAACCTCCTTGATCACCCAAGAAACTCTCAGTGATCCCTCAATGATCTCTCCTGGTCTCTCAATGATCTCTCAAAGATCTTTCAAAGATCTCTAAAGATTGCCATTAAATTGACTTTTTGATCGCTCAACGATCTTCCAAACATTTACAAAGAAACGACTTTAGAAGATCGTTGAGAGATCAGTGGTCACTTCGCGATCTCTGTGCTGTGTAAAGGGACCCTTCAACAATTATTTAAAAAAATAAAATAATAATTCGGGTGATCTGCTATGGCAACCCCTAAAGGAAGCAGCTGAAAGATGAAGAGGCGATTTTATACCCCTGTCCTCCATCTTTCAACACGTGACACAAACCTCTGCGATTTAAAAGCCAAAGGTTTGTTTTCCCCTCTTTTCTCTTCTCTTTTCCTCCGTAGGTCAGCTCATTCATCTTGAGGCCTGTGGAGACGTCAGTGCAGGGTATGACTCAATCGATCAGGAAGTCTAACTGCCCTTTGTGTGTGTGTGTGTGTGTGTTTTCTCTCTTCATGTATGTGTGCACATGCAAGAGCTCTGACTGGAACATTTTATTAGTGGCCACAGGGATTGGCACATGCGGCTTTTGTCTCTTGCATCACTTTCTGACCTTTTCCCCTCCCTTTTTTTAAAGTGCACATCTATTGCTCACTCATCTTCTCAGTTTTGCAGCACCTAACTCTCTTTCAGTCCTCCTTCCTCCTAATTCCACCCAATCCCTTCATCTGTCCGTCGTCCTTCCAGAGCTCTTCACTCTTTCTTTGATGCCTTCACCTAATCTGGCTCATCTCCATTTCTTCCAATCCTCTTCCTCTCTGACCACAAGTGAGACAGTTGACGGACTCACAGTTTTATCTACTGTCCGTTTACCTTTCATTTTCTGTAGTGACACCCAATTAGCCAGTTGTCAGAAGAGAAGGCTGGCTGACAGAAAGAGGCGCAGCACGGCAGGATTATTTTAGCCACAACAGGCAACCGTTGTCGGAGATGCAACAGGAAGGAGCAAGCAGAGTGAGGAATAGGAGGACTGGGGCAGGAGAGAAGTGAATTAAGAATAACAGAGGGTTTGAGGCGTGGAATGGGTGCACAGGGAGAAAAGAGAGACAAGATGATTTGAAGGAGCAGCAAATGGAATTGGACGAGAGATGAGAAGGGGTGTAGAGGAACAGAGAAGTTCAGGATCCACAATGTCACAGCTGAGTTCTCAGGTGAGATTCCCGACCGTCCCTGAGCAGGAGCTAATAAAATATGTCATCACCTCAGTGTCAGAGAGGCAGCCTCAAATAGATTCCTGCACATCACGTCCTCCATGTGCACACAGGCTTAGAACGCAACACTGTATTCTGGGAGGAAGCGTGGGTATATGAAAAACAAACGAATGGTATTGGCACAAGATTACTTGGAGAGGTAAAATATTCAAATAAATGAATAAACACACAAATAAATAAGGAAAAATAATTATATTTTCCCTGAGTGACATTTCTGTGTGTGTACATGCACTTTATTTGCATGCATATGAGAAGATACCACCTGGTAGCAGCTGCTTCCCGCAACTTCTCATTGATAAAGGATGAATGACAGTAATTAGGCGAGCGGAGGTAGTTAATAGCTAGTGTGGGCAGAGGACATACTGTACATGAATTGGAGCCTCTGTCTGAAAGTGATTGAAGACATTCGAGTTGAAGTGTCAGCTACATAAATACACTAATTAGTAAGTGGCCGTGTCAGCTTTACTTTCTGCCTCCTGTTGATTAGATGGACCACTATTAATGATCCAAGTCTCTTTTATAAGTGAAGAATAAATTCAAATAACTTATTCTATTCAATACACCAAAAAACTCAACAAATTTTGTTGAAATTATGGCAAAAATGGGGAACAGATTCTCAAACTTAAGAAACTAAAGCCAGCAGTTATTTCTGTTTGTTTTCCTTAAATCATTTCTTGTTCATTTGTTTGTTTATTAAGGTTTGTACAAATAACTAATGTGTACTGTTTAACAGGCATTTTGCCTATTTTTGATGAAGTGTTCTAGTTGAGGTCTCATGAACAGTTTGGGAAATACTATTCTACATGTGAGTAGGGGTAAAGTCTAAGTGGTTTATTGTGGCTCGCCCCTATATTATCACCTACCAGTCAGTGTTACTTTCTATTGGTCAGTCTCAGGTCACTATAAACCTATCTGGTAGGTGACTGGCTGGGTGGGGGATCCAGATGTGTGTGTGAGAGAGGAAGGAGTCTCTCCTCTCCCTGTGCTCCAGTCTTGTCCTGACCGAGATGCCCAACACGAGAAGCAAGTGTTTCATTCACATTTTGTACTGATGGCTACGTGATACACGTTGCTTCATTCATTGTAATTCATTCTTCCTTCATATTGCAGGAGCACACAGTGATATGTTTGAACTTTATTGAAAAGTTTGTATTTATAGAATAGAAAATTTTATTCTTAGTTAAAAATTCTGAGTAAATACTGAACCTGCGGCACTGTTCATAAGACCTGTAAGGCAAAATAGTGTTATAACTGCATGGTTTAAAGGGCCCATGACATGTTTTTCTCCTTTCTGACTTATTTACAATATTACAACGATGAATTGCCATCTTAAAAGTGTCCAAAGGCTCAAAAATTATGAATATATATATATATATATATATATAGTGATCCCTCGCTACTTCGCGCTTCACCTTTCGCGCCCTCAGTGCATCGCGGATTTTTCAAAAATATTCATCAAAAATTCAAAATTGAGAAATAATGGGCGGGCGCTAGCAGAAGGCAGGGAGACTACATTAGACCATCAGGTATCAACACGGAGAGCCGCACAGCTCAAAAAATCCACCTCTCTGTTCGCTCGGCTCGGAAATCTCGCAAGCTGATTGGCCGAGACGTTTCACCCCGCAAGCTGATTGGCCGAGACGTTTCACCCACCTCCTCTCCCTGCCGAGTGCCCATGAAGGAAGGAAGACCGCATTCATTGCTCTTTATCGCTCGTGTTACTTTTAGTCTCGCCGCGTGGAACTTTTTGCTGTTCTCTTGTGCCATTTTGTGCGAAATAGTCTTCCCGTCGAGCCACTACGCCGCCTCCTGCAGCTTCAGCTCTATCGAAAGCTGCCCTCGATGATCCTGAGCCTCCAGCACCTCACGATGAGGCGTCACCTGAGGAGCAGTAAAGCTCTCATTAACCTGTGCAGTAAATCATTTTCATCTTGAGTTACGTATCTTGTTATAAGAATAAAAGAGTTCTAAAAACATATTTATGTTCACTTTATTTACATCTACGTATGTATGTACACGTACACACACACACACACGTATCATATGAGAGAGAGAGAGTGACAGAATGAACGTACGTATTATTTATGGATGACGTCATTAGGGGTGACGCTACTTCGCGGTTTTTCACTTTTCGCGGTCGGTTCTGGAACCCATTAACCGCGATAAGTGAGGGATCACTGTATATATATATATATACAGTATAGATTAGATTAGATTATTTGCTTATTTGACAGGGACAGTGCAATAAACATAGACAATTAATCAAATGACAATCAATCTGATGTGTTGCACAAAGAGTGTATAGCTATTAGCTAATTTGCAACTCTTGTCCCTGGATGGGCTTTAGAAAGGAGAAACAAGTAAAAAGTAAAAAAGGATAAGGAAAAGAAAAAATGAAAACAGAATAAATAATAACCACATACATCAATGCAAAAAAGATTATAAATACATTAAAATGCACAATTATAAATATTATAAAGATTATAAAGATTATAAATATTATAAATACACAATATAACAACCTGACTCACATTTGCCTATTTCAGGCCTCTCTCCCTTCGTCACTCACTATAAACAAATACATTCATTCCTTTCCTTCATTCACTCTCACCCTGCAGACAATCATTTCATACATGGGTACATTCTTGTTTATTTTTCAGCCAGTTTTTAACCTTTTTAGTGAATGTTTTAAAGTCCATTATTATTTTAATTTCATTTGGCATTGTGTTCCAGATGTGACTGCCCTTTATAGAGAAAGCTGTTTGTCCAAATGTGGTTCTGCGGTGGAATATTTTACAGTTATTGTTAACAGAACTCCTGGTGGCTCTGCTGCTGTCCTGTCTTTGGATGAAACCAGCAAGTGACTCAGGCGCTGATTTATGGAAACATTTGAAAATTAATTTCAGAAAACAGAGGTCAATGAAACTCTCAAAACTCAATAGGTTGTATTTTTTTTAAAATATAACAGTGATGCCACCTAATGGGCTTTTTGTCCAAGATTTTTAGAGTTTGATTATATAATGAACCTGTATGTCTTATTGTAGAAGGGGCTGCTTGAGCCCAGACTGTCAAACAGTATGATATATGAGAAAAAACCATAGAATGCATATACAGTGCAGCTGCTTCGTATGGTATGTAATATCTAATCAATTTAAAGGCGTTCAGATTTTTTTTTACTGTTTTTGAAATTTTCTTTATATGAAGATTAAATTTGAATTGAGGATCTATGCCAAGGTATTTGAATTCTGTAACTAAACTGATGTCTTGATCATGTATATTAACTTTAAAACGTTGCAGGTTACATTTTTTGATTGAAAAGCACATTGAAACTGTTTTCTGAAGGTTCAGCAATAGATGGTTCTGGAAGAGCCACTCTTGGACATCAACCATATACAACCATATACAGTGTAGTATTAAGAAAACATTTTGTCCAAGTCTCATGTACACTCCTCAGACTTTTAGATAGATAGATAGATAGATAGATAGATAGATAGATAGATAGATAGATAGATAGATAGATGTACTTTATTGATCCCAACCTAGGAAATTGCAGTGTAACAGCAGCATGACAGTAGACAACCAAACGACAGAAACACACACAGCATACCAGACGAAGGGATTACCCATGGAAAGTAAAACTACTATAAAAAAGCCTATCTACATTATAGCTGAATAGATGGTGACCCGATAGACATATGAATCATACCCACTGTGCAATGCAGGACTATCAGGAGCAAAATGAGATGTGAGGTACCAATTAGACTGTAAGGTGCAGTATGGCAGCATAGTTGACATGTTTCGGGACCCAGGAGACAGACACTGACACGGGCAAATTAGTGAACAATAATCTTTATTAGAGTGAAAGGGTGTGTAGTGCAAGCGTGAGCGTGTGGATAGTATCCTGGTCACTGGAACTGAGCACTCTGGACGGAGACCCGGCAACCCTGGAACATATAAGCACAGACCATTACTTTTGTCCCACGCAAATGATAAGCTATCAGTAGTGAGGCTTACTTGGGAGAAGTGCAGGTTACGTCCTGCTGGGAACCAGCGGCCGTGCAATGTGGAGGTGAAGGTGTCCGGTAATGAGCTGGGGCTTCCACCTGTGACTGAGACGAGGACAGGTCTTCCAGTGACTCCGGCTGTGACTCCACAGACCGGGGTGATGACAAACCAGCTGATGACAAGACAAGTGATTCCACAGAATGTGGTGACGATGATAATCCAGATGATGACAAGGCGGGTGATTCCACAGAGCGTGGTGACCATGACAATACAGACGACGACGAGGTGAGTGATTCCACAGAGCGTGGTGACGAGGACACAACAGATGACGATGACACAAACTCCACCGGTAATGGTGGCCAGTACTCCTGTAACTGATACAGTAATAATTCAGGAATTTGTGGAGCCAGACGTACCGGTAGTCGTGGTGGTAGCGAGCCGCTACGTGAGCGAGTTGGCGTAACCCCGTCAGCTGGGGACGCAGGTCCGCCACCAAGGGAGTCCACCTGTGCACAGGGGTAGAGGTTAGGAGTAGAGTAGCAAACAGCTCTCTTATGTGCTTGACTTTGAACTGATGTCCTTGACGAGGCGAGAGACGTTCTAGACGAGGCCAGAGAAGATTCTGACGAGGCAGTTCCTGACGAGACAGCTTCAGACGAGACAGCTTCCGACAAGACAGCTTCTGACGAGACAGCTTCTGACGAGACAGCTTCTGATGAGACAGTCTCTGACGAGGCAGTTCTTGACAAGACAATTCCTGACGAGACAGCTTCTGACGAGACAGTTTCTGACGAGGCAGTTTTTGACAAAACAATTCTTGACGAGACTGACTCTGACGAGACAAGAGAATACCTTGACGAGGCCAGAGAACGGAGTTCTGGTTCTTTCTCAGACGAGGAGGACAGACGACTCCGTGCCGGGCTGTCAGCAACGCTGGCTTTTAACAGCTGCTGATTAACCCCTGTGGATCTGTGTGCAGCTGGAGTTAATGATGCTAATGACGGCCCAGAGGCCACCATGACAATAGTTATGACCAGAATACAACATCAGAGTGAGTTATTGTACAGTGAAATGGCATGCATCAGGAAATATTTCCTGTACCTAACCATTTGACAGCGGAGCTGTAGCAGCTGCTGGAGAAAGTGCTCCGCTGTCTGTCCAGTGTGTGGTGGAGGGGGTGATCAGGATTGTCCATGATGGATCGCAGTTTATTTAGTGTCCTTTTCTCCACCACTGTCTCAAAGGTCTCCGGCCTGAGACCAATTACAGAGCCAGCCCTCTTGATAACCTTGTCAATGTTGGTGTCACTAGCTCTGATACTGCTACCCCAGGAGACAGCAGCAAAGAAGATGGCACTGGTGACAATGGTCTGGTAGAAAAGCTCCAGCATCCTGCTGCACATGTTGAAGGATCTCAGCTTCCTCAGGAAGTAGTCTGCTCATCCCCTTCTTGTGCACAGGATCGATGCTGGATCTCCAGTCCAACCCGTTGCTGATCCTGACACCCAGGTATCTGTAGTCCTCAACCACCTCCACATCCTCCCCCCTAATCTGCAGTGGCTGAGAAGGCGTTCTCTTCTTCCTGAAGTCAATCACCATCTCTCTGGTCTTGCTGACATTCAGCCTCAGGTGATTCTGCTCTGTCCTCTCCACAAATCTGTCTACCAGTGTCCTGTACTCCCCCTCCTCTCCCCCTATTATACACCCAACAACAGCTGGGTCGTCAGAAAATTTCTGCAGATGGCATTACTCAGTGTTGTACTGAAAGTCAGTGGTGTATAAGGTGAAGAGAAAAGGAGCAAGCACAGTCCCCTGTGGAGCTCCCATATCACTAACCACCACATCAGACAAGGCACTGCCCAGCCGGACAAACTCTGGCCTGCCTGTCAGGTAGTCAGTAATCCAGGAGATCACAGAGCTCTCGACCCCCATCACCTGCAGCTTCTCACCCAGCAGCAGTGGCTGGATGGTGTTAAAGGCACTGGAGAAATAAAAAAAATGTGATTCTTACAGTGTCTCCTCCACCATCCAGGTGCAGATGGGCTTGTTGCAGCAGGTAGATGACAGCATTTTCAACTCCTAAATGGGGCTGATATTCAAACAGCCACACCTTCACCTGCAGCCTCAGGTGGGCTAAGGTCAGTCTCTCCAGGACCTTCATCACATGAGATGTGAAGGCAACTGGTCGACAGTCATTCAGGTTTGATGGAGATGACTTCTTGTGGACAGAAACCAGGCAGGATGTTTTCCAGAGCACTGGTACTCTCTCCAGACCCAGGCTCAGGTTGTACAGGTATTTCTGTACCGGAGATACCATCAGAGCCCGCAGCCTTCCGCTGATGGAGTCTCTCCAGCTGTTTCTTAACCCTTTGAGTGTGTGAATTTGCGTGCCCCTAGTGGCAGAGCGCAGCACTGCACCTGTCGTCTCACTCTCACGTGATCACCTGCATCGGGGATTTGTACTGATTTGTACTGATTTGCCAGTTTCCTTTTGCCACCTTTTCCATTGGATGTCTGGACTCAATGAATGACACGTAGTACACCAAAGAAGAAGAACTCCTCATTTCCTTTTCCTGTTTTTAGCATTTTAGCCCAGAAAGCTAATATGTCCGTGATCGGTCACTGTCACTTTTGTCGGCTTTGTACATGGAAAATAGCCACGGGATACAAGCGAAATTTATGTGGGATAATCATAAGACTTTGTAGATGTGGTAGAGACTTTAAATGACCGACAGAATGCAAAATAACAACCATGATGGGTGAAAACACAGCGACCATGCCAGCCAGCCAGCCAGTCCCCCTTTGTCAAAAGTAAGTGAGAATTTTCTGTGTTTTTTTGTGTTTTTTTTTGTTTTTTTTTTTTTGTACTGCTTTCTTGTTCATATACTCTGAAGGTAAGATGATGAGGTACCTCTGTACAAAAAACGGTGTCAAAAGACTGAACCATTCTTTGTGTAAATATGCCGAAAGTCCAGTTTTGACTGAGTTATGGAATTTGAAGAGGTGCTGTGACATTATGCAAATTAGATGCGTAAATTTATTCCTATCTGAAACTTTGGATCTTATTTTACATCTTGCTAATTGACAGTAAGCCATTATCTCTTACCACTTTCAAGTTATAGACTTGGAAATCTGAACAATTTCATTGACAAAAAATATTTACCACTCTTGACCACTAGAGGTTATGTTGCAATTCAGCGACAAACACAGTCAAACTGGTTTGTAGTCACACTGATGTATGTGGGGAAGGGGGGGCTGGTGTTCCCCGAGGAGGGGGGGGGGGGGTGAGGGGGAAGATGGAGAGAGGTGCTGCACAGGAGGGTGGGGGGGTGGGGGGTCTGGCTGCATTGTGGGGGGTGACAGTAGGGTGGAGGGGAGGGGTGTGTGGGGGCCTGGCTGTGTTGTGGGGGTGACAGACGGTGATTTGAACCTATCAAAAAACAAATTCAGCTCATCAGCTCTCTCATGGCTCCCAGATGTCTGTCTGACTCTCCCCTTGCACCCAGTTATTTGTTTAATACCCATTCACGCATCCTTGGTATTGTTTCGCCTAGTTTATCCTCCAGCTTCCTCCTATAATTGTCTTTGCACCTCCTCAGCATCTCTCTCAACTCGTGTTGCACTCTTCTCAGCTGCTCCTTGTCTCCGGACCTAAAAGATCTCTTCTTCTTATTCAGAAATGCTTTCAGGTCACTGATGACCCATGGTCTGTTGTTGGGCAAACAGTGTTTAGTCTGAGCTGGCATGGTTGTGTCTTCACAGAATCTGATATATTCTGTGATGCAGTTGGTCATATTGTCTGTGTCCACCCCATGTGGTTTACAGAGTACGCCCCCCAGTCCGTCATCTCGAAGCAGTCCTGTAGTGCATCAGCAGCCTCCTGTGTCCACCTCCTCACAGTCTGTGTATAAGCAGGCTGCCTTTACACCAGGAGAATGTACTTGGGGGACAACATGACCATGCAGTGATCCAATTTGCCAGTGGGGGGTAGAGCTGTGGCACAATATGCATCTCTAACATTGGCATACAGTAAATCCAGTGTTTTATTTTCTCTGATGGGATAGTCAACAAACTGGTGAAGTTTTGGCAATGTTTTTCCCAGTGAGACAGGATTGAAATTACCCGTGATGGCCATAAATGCATCCGGGTGCTTCTCCAGTAATGTGGCCATAGTGGAGCTGATGACGTCACGGGCCACTGCTGCGTCAGCTGACGGAGGGACGTAGACGATAATTACCAAGGCACACGTCATTTCTCGTGGCATATAGTAGGGTCTCATACTTACAGCCAGCAATACAATGTCCGGGCTGCAGTGCTTTTCCTTCACATAAATGTGTCCAGGATTACACCACCTTTCATTCACAAGAAGTGCCAGTCCTCCACCCCCTCTTCTTTCCGCTGCTTATAACATCCCTGACCCCCGGATAGTCTTAAAGCCAGGTATTGCTACGTTAACATCCGGGATCTGTGAGTACAACCAAGTTTCTGTAAAGCACATGATACTACACTCACGATATTCTTTTTGCATCCTGACAAGCGCTGTGAGCTCATTTGCTTTGTTTCCCAGCAATCACATGTTTCCAGTGATGACCATCGGTGCATCCAGTTTATGCTTCCTTCTCCTCATCCTCACCTTAGCTCCAGCCTGTCTTCCATGGTGTTTCCACCTAAGCTCATGCGGGATAAGGGACTTCACTCCTGGCTTCACTCCAGGCAGCCCCGCTGGCTTCCTGTGTGATCAGCTGGTCGCGTGTGTAAACAATGTGTCCGCACCCACCTCTGTTGTTCTCCATTTGGCCGAGAAAGAGAAAAAATAAGAGAAAGACTGGGGCTAAAAAGAAAAAACCTGGTCCAGTCATTAATCCGAGTCTTCCTACTGATCCCTGGTGAAAAAGAGACACACTATATACAAGAATAAGCAGATAAAAACACAAAGACACTTTCAAAGACATTCAAAGACAAAGACATTTTCTTATGAGACTTGTTACTGTGATGTCCTGGTGGCTGATTTATTTGATTGGTCACATTTTCTAGGAGGCATGTCCATGAGTTTCCCTCTGAGAGCATCTTAATCCACCTACTGTCAGTGCTACGATGGCGTTAACTCAGCGGCTCAACTAGACTTATTATGGCTCTTCTCTGTAAAATCTAGTCGCCTTCAGGGGAGCATAAAACTGATCATAGAATCTCTGTATTTTTCTGTGTTTACAAGATTAGGGGGGCTTTTACTGTCTTACAAAGGGTCATTAATATATTGTATATTGTATATACAATTGTATATTGTGATCTCAGCATGAAGAATCTGTTGGACAATGGACCTCTTGCACAATGTAGAGTAATGTACTTCAGCTTTCCCGTCCCCCTGCTGGTCTAGTTCCAGTTATATTTGCCCATTCTCTGGTGCTTTCTTGTCAATAAATCAATGTTATCACTTTCACTTATCACTGTACATATTGGAAATAGTGTATTGACAGATTGTTTTTTCAAGTTCATGTTTCACATTTTGATTGTTTGTGTAATCATACAGCGCTGTTTCATTGTTAACCCAGTTAAAACTGATATTGTTCGTCTATTAAGACAAAGCAAAGGAATGCCTCATACCTTCGACATATTCTGACTGTCGTCTGCAGTCTTCTTCAGAAAGCGTCATCTGATGTCCGTGATGTGTCACATCAGCTGTTTTATACTTTCTGTAGGTGTGACCAACCTGACAGATTTGACAGATCTGCAGGTGGTGTGGGAGAGCATGAAGGCACCATCATCTTGGCTCAAGGTGTTATGTGCCCGCTTCCTGATTTCAATTGCTTCTTTGATCCATCGCACGGCAGGTGAGGTGACCGATGTGCGATGGATCAAATCGCGGGGGACGTGACTGGCGTTGGCCTCGCTGGGGGGGCGGGGGCTGGCTGGCCAGTCCGGGGGCAGGGGTGCACCACGGCCGCTAGGTGCCCCCACCTTCTTCGGCCATCCCTCCAGGGGTGGATGTTTGGCTGTCCTGGCGCTTGGTGGCTTTGGGACATTTGTGCTTTGATGGGGTTGGTGGTGCTGTCTTGCTTGCTCAGCGTTTTCGGGGGGGACGTGTTGTTGTGGCCTGCCACCCTCTTTGCATGTTTCCAGGCAAACCACTCACATGCACACACTCACTTTGCACGCACTCTCATACATATGCATACACGCGCGCACACACACACACACACACACACACACACACACACACACACACACACACATCTCTCTGTTCTTTTACAGGTGCAGATACCAGACTTGTGATGAGACCTTTTCAGAAGAAGAAACAGTTCATCTTCTGTTTGTTTCCGATGTGTTAGTCTGCTTGTTTTCTCTTTTTGTTCCTCTGTTTCCCCCCGCCCCTCCCTTTTCCATTCTCACCCGTCAGGTCCACCATAAGTAAAACAATTTAAACTAGAAAGCATACCAAGGCTACTTCCGTCCTTCATGGATCACCTCCAAACTGTAATGGGTTTGTGAGTAGGCCTAGAGCTACTTCTGGTGAAAATTGCATCAAAGTCTGTCAATTAGTTTTGGAGTATTGTTGCCAAAACACTGTGAAAGATAAGAGCCTTGACTGAGGTATGCATTCTCAGATCATCACCAAAATATAATGGATTGGTCTGTAGACCAAGAACCACCTCTGATGAAAATTTCATCCAAATCCAACCAGTAATTTTGGAGTATTGTTGCTAACACTCTTTGAGAAGATAAGAGTCTTGGCTGAGGTTGTCATGAATCGCCCTCGGGGCGGAATGAAGACCCAATCACTGGACTGTGAGTTGTAACGTTTAATAACAAACATAAATCCAACAGGAACAAAAACTTACAGAGGCAGGATAAGGTGTGTGGAAACGCCAGAACACAGTGAACTAAACGTGAGACAAATGCCTAGATTCCAATGAAAAAAGCATGGGACACACGCAGGATTACAACAAGAGGAGCGTGGAGCACATGCAGAATACAATGATGAATGATGCTAAACCGAGTTGCGGGATGGCGTCCCTTAAATAGGCCAAGAAAAAATTACAAGATGACAAGCAGCTGAGGATCACAAGAGCGAGGATAATAATTAGGAATAATGAACAGCTGGAACAACTGCGAAACTAGCTGGGAGCAAATGGAAGTAAACAAAGGAGACTGTTGAAACAAAAGCACAGGAGAACATGACACCTGAAATGAATACAGAACAAGATCTGGACAAAAAATACAAAGGAAGAAAATAATCCACCAAGGCAAGGACAAAACAGAATGCAAAACCAAGTGATACTAATCATACTAGGAATAACAATAATAATAAATACCAATATTTTTTCAGAAAGAACTAAGACGAAGGCGGAGAAGGCTCAAATACAAACACAGGAATATCTAATTATAACACACACAAGAAGGCAATGGACACATAATATAAATAGAAAAAAATAAACTCATATTCATACAACTGAGATGGGGAAGATATGGAAAAATAACTAGACTAACAGAATGCATGCGCACGGTTCCTCAACCATGCTCAGCATCATGACAGAGGAATGCATTATCAGATCATCACCTAAATGGAATGGATTTGTCTGTAGCCCAAGGACCACCTCTGATGAAAATTTCATCAAATCCATCCAGTAGTTTTTGTGTAATCCTGCTGCACAAATACAAACAAAGCCCTTGGTGGAGGTATGCAGTCACAGATCATCACCAAAATCTAATCATCTGTTCCCCATTCCATTACACACCTTTCCTGAAAATTATTATTATTATTATTATTATTATTATTATTATTATTATTATTATTATTAACCCCTTGCACTCTGGTCAATTTCCCTAAAAACGCCTAAAAATAACGCACCCAAAGTAAATCAAAAGCTGTTCTTCAACCGTTTGCAGCATCTTCATGGGGTTGGTCTCACTTAAAAGAAAACACTTTGAATTTTTTGGCAAAACAGTCATAATCTCTCTAAGTGCTCCTGCCACTGAGTAACAGTCATCTAAACATACTGAACTTGAAGAAAATAAATTTGGCCTGGGTGTTTTTTTGGATACAAATGCTTGCAAATAACACACAGCTGTCAGATCCGGGCTGGAAAATGCAACAGAAATGTAGAACCAAGTGTTAACCAGCTGAGGTCAAAATTTTGTAACAATACCACAAAAAATGAATATATTACACAGCTTTTTTGTCAGGTTGTTCCCAGGTGTTTTTGAACTGTGCCAAATTGTGCCAAATGGCACAGTTTGGAAAAACGTCTGTAACTTTTGAATGATTCAATATAGAAGCTTGATCTTGGGCTCTAATGAAAGGTGACACTCAGGGCTGTGTGTGTGTGTGTGGGGGGGGAGTTGTTTATTCATTCATGAATGAATGAATGAACAAACAAGCCCCCACACACAAAGAAGCATGCCACGTAAAAAATGTGTGGCTTTTTTTTTACAAGAAAAAATAACCTACAGTGCACTAAAAATTATACTAAAATATCTGTAATGTACAGGATAACAACTCCCACCCCCCACCCCCCGCTACAGAGGACGGACATCGTCCATCGCTACATGACGGACAGCGGGGACGATGCGCCGTGGTCTACTACGCACAGTTGTACTAAAATACATACCTGCCAACTACTCCGGTTTTGTCGTAATGGTTACGGTTTTCAAGACCCCATTCCGGGTTACGGCTTTATTAATCAAAATTACGGTTTTTCACTAAAAATTCAGTCAAAAATTTTAAATCGTAAAAAAAACACGAAAGCAATTCTAAACACGAGATCGCTAGGAATCGTATCTAAATTTACCTGAAGCATTTGCTAAGCTAACGCTATCGCTATAGCTAACGCCATAGCTAGTCATAGCACCTAACACCGATACAAAGAAGCGACTCCGTCCCCGGTGATTGGGGCTCGCCGGAGGAACCAACCGAGGCAACAGTTGGACGGAAGCTGGATCAGAGCTCAACTACAGCGGCGGTGGGTGGTGGGACTCGGTGGAGGAGCTACCGGTACCCCGGCTGGACAGGAGCTCAATTGCAGCGGCGGTAAGCAGCGGGACTAGCAGCGGAGGGGGCCAGCTGAGGCCCAGCTGGATTCGAGGTCGGTCGGATCGGATATCGGTGTCACCAGCAGAGATTGTTTTACTATCAACAGGTCAGTAAAAATGCCACCAAAGAAGGAGGAAATGGAAGAGATCAAAAAATCTCTGAACTAAGTTCAGAGATTTTATCTTCTTGGAACATAAGTCAATATTATACAGTAATAAGTGGCATTCAGCTGTTTGTTTTATGTCATTTAAGCACAGTTCTGGTATTAAAAATCATAAAAACCCAGGAGCTGCATCCCCCAGACCCCCTGCTAAATTTTCAGATAATTTCCCCAACCCCAAATCACATCCCTGGGTAAAGAATGACAAGTGCCACAGTGTGTTCCATTCAAAAGACCAACTGAAGAAAGCTAACAGGTGCACTATAGAAAACAACAAAGCTTGAGAGTTACCATAGAGTTTGTCCTTGATCTTTTCCATAAGCATATCTGCATTGACAATTTTAGGAAAATAGAAACATGATTGTTGAAGAAATATGAGGTTGTTAGCCACATTTTAACTTGATTAATGCTAATATTTGTTTGCCGTTGGGGAGCTTCGCCCCCCTGAACCCCCCAACAGCACTTTATCCTGGACCTACCGGGGCCTGCGGCCCCTGGACCCCGGCTAGCTACTAGGCTTTTCAGGTTTGAAAGTTGAAGAAATATGAGGTTGTTAGCTACATTCATATAGTACAGCCTTGTTAGCTACATTCATATAGTACAGCCTTAGTCTGTCCCTGGCAGTGGCTCCTGCGTACCACACGGTTATGGAGGTGGTGAGGATGGACTCGATGATGGCTGTGTAGAACTCTACCAACATCTTGGTGGGTAGCTTGAGCTTCCTCAGCTGCCGCAGGAAGAACATCCTCTGCTGGGCCTTTTTGATGAGGGAGCTGATGGTCGGCTCCCACTTGAGGTCCCGGGTGATGGTGGTGCCCAGGAAGCGGAAGGAATCTGCAGTGGTGATGGGAGAGCTGTGAGGGTGAGGGGGGGCAGAGGGGTTGTGACTTTCCTGAAGTCCACAATCATCTCCATTGTCTTTAGAGCGTTCAGCTGCAGGTTGTTGTGGCTGCACCAGGACGCCAGCTGGGCCACCTCTCTCCTGTAGACGGACTCGTCGCCATTGGAGATGAGCCCGATGAGGGTGGTGTCGTCCGCAAACTTGATCAGCTTGACAGACTGGTGGCTGGAGGTGCAGGAGTTGGTATAAAGGGAGAAGAGTAGGGGGGAAAGTACACAGCCCTGGGGTGATCCGGTGCTGATGCTAACAGAGTCTGAGACAGTCTTTCCCAGCCGCACATGCTGCCTCCGGTCCGTCAGGAAGTCGGTGATCCACCTGCAGAGGGAGTCAGGCACGTTGAGCAGGGACAGCTTGTCCCGGAGCAGAGCGGGGCGGATGGTGTTGAATGCAGAGCTGAAGTCCACAAACAGGATCCTGGCGTAGGTTCCCGGGGAGTCCAGGTGCTGCAGGATGGAGTGGAGGGCCAGGTTGACTGCGTCGTCCACAGACCTGTTGGCTCAGTAGGCAAACTGCAGCGGGTCCAGGAGGGGAGTGGTGATGGACTTGAGGTGGGGCAGGACCAGGCGCTCAAAGGACTTCATGACTACAGAGGTGAGCGCTACAGGTCTGTAGTCGTTAAGTTCAGTGATCCGTGGCTTCTTGGGGACAGGGATGATGGTGGAGGTTTTGAGGCAGGTCGGCACGTGGCATAACTTCAGGGAGGTGTTAAAAATGTCTGTGAAGACAGGAGTCAGCTCTTTCGCACAGTGTCTCAGGGTGGAGGGAGACACGCCGTCCAGACCGGGGGCCTTGCACGGGTTCAGTCTGGAGAACTGACTGTGCACGTCCTACTCACTGATGACAAGGGCAGGGGGGGAGGGGGGGCGCCTTTGATGAAGTAGGGACCGTGGAGGCAGTGGCGCTGGGGGGAGGGGGGGAGATGGACACAGCTGACGAGGTGTCAAAACGGGCATAATGTTGGGACAGTCTTTGACAAAGGGCTTTGTCATCCTGACCTTTAGAAGCCTGAGGCCGATAGTTGGTGATTTGCCTCAGTCCTCTCCACACAGAAGCAGAGTCGTTAGCAGTGAACTGCTGCTGGAGTCTCTCAGAATACACAGATTTAGCTCTCCTCAGCTCTCTGTTAAACCGATATTTGACCTCCCCGTAGCAGTCCCTGTCTCCACTTTTCAACGCTGCTTCCTTCTCCTTCCTGATCTGTCTGAGCTTAGCAGTGAACCAGGGCTTGTCATTTGAGTACCTCACCCTGGTGCGCGATGGAAGAATGATCTCCTCACAAAAGTGGATATATGAGGATCATAGCCGATCCTTCACACCCCGGTCACGTACTGTTTGCCCCCCTCCCCTCAGGTAGAAGACTTCGGTCCATTCAGACGAAAACCTCCCGTCACTTGAACAGCTTCTTCCCCTCTACTATCAGACTGCTGAACACTAAGTGACTTATTGACTCTCGTGCACTATGTACAGCAGCTCAACCAGACTCATGTCAATCATCACTGTTTTCTTTTTGCATTACCGACTACACTATGTGGTATTCCACAATATCTGCTGCTCGCTAATATATTTAAAAATTGCTTTGACTAGTATTACTCATTCTTATTCTACATTTTATTGCATGTATTTTTTTTATTATCATATATTTTTTTTTTATTTTTTTATTTCTATCTTTTATTTTTATCATGTTTAATGTTGCAGCATTGCACCGAGACAAATTCCTAGTTTGTGTACTACATGAACAATGGCAATAAATCTGATTCTGATTCTGATTTCATTCTAACTTGATTAAATGCTAATATTTGTTTGCCGTCGGGGAGCTTCGCCCCCTGAACCCCCCAACAGGACTTTATCCTGGACCTACCAGGGCCTGCGGCCCCTGGTCCCCGGCTAGCTACTAGGCTTTTCAGGTTTGAAAGTTGAAGAAATATGAGGTTGTTAGCTACATTTAACTAGATTTAATGCTAATATTTGTTTGGCAAATATTAGCATTATTATTATTAGCATTAGCATTATTAGCATTAGCATTAGCATTAGTGCGGCATCTGGACCCCGGCTAGCTACTAGGCTTTTCAGGTTTGAAAAGTTGGCAGGTATGAAAATATCTGCAATATATCTGCAATCTGCTACAGAAGAGTAGCGGGGGGGGGGGGCGTTCACGGTCCGGACACAGCGCACGGACCGGTCCGTCGCACAGTTGTAATTTACCGATCGGTCAAAAGTCATTTTGATTACAATTTTCAGGGATAAAGAATAATTTAGTTTATAACACTTACCTGTCCACAACAGCAGTGTCGCTGGCGAACTTCTCTTCCTCATTGTCAGACGAACATGACGCTGGTCCGCTTGTTACGACTTGTGGTTCTGGTCATGCGACCCGGTCAAACCATGATTCCATTATTGCGGTTTTGCGCTTCCATGATTGTGGTTTTGGCGAACGATTTTTCAAAACAAATAAGAACAGTAGTAAGAAAGAAAGACTGGCGAACGCGTGTGTGTCACCCAGCGGCTTACACAAAACAGATTTTACGCACGGGACGCACACTTTCGAACTTCTCTGCTTCAATTGGCTTGCTGTATTCGCAGCCGTTGGTAGGCGGGTCCTTCTTCCTAGGTTTTCAGTCATTGGTTCTTCAAGGTTTCAGAAACCCAATTCAAGGCTCTTATTAGTCGAATGAGAGGTCAATCAAATCTAAACCAATCAAAGCAATTCAATTCAATTCAATTCAATTCAACTTTATTTATATAGCGCCATTTCACAACAACAGTCATCTCATAGCACTATCAACTGTAGGGGGGAATCCCCACAGTTGCAGAAAGACCCCAGCAATCAAAGCACTCCTTTGGCTTTCTGTTCGCAGCTGTGTCTGTAGTGGAAGAACGGAAATGCAGCTTTTTTTTTTCAGTGCGCCCTAGGACGCACAGTGTGCCTCCTAGGGCGCATGAGGGCGCGCTAGGACACACAGTGTGCCTCCTAGGGCGCACGAGGGCGCGCTAGGACACAGAGACGTGACCGCCCGCGGTATCCCAGAGTGCAAGAGGTTAAAAGAAATGGCAGCAAAAACAACATGACCTCATTATATGACTACATAATAATAATAATAATAATAATAACAACAAGACTGTCATAATTGTATTGACCATACATCAGGGCTGGGTGGTTCCATCTTAAATCAACTTCATGGTTTATTGAATCTTTCAGGTCGTTTTTCCCCTCCTCTCTTCTCCATTACAATTCACTGACAAGGTTCATAATTATTAAGCAATATTATACAACAGTGAGGTATCATTCCATTTATTTTGCAGTTATCAACTACAAATTCACATAGTATCCATATTATCTACAGCAACAAACTTGTAAGAAATATGACCATGACAAAGGCACAAACGCTCACCTGGCACGCCGACAGATGCAGACATGTTC
This sequence comes from Pholidichthys leucotaenia, assembly GCA_020510985.1. NCBI lineage: Eukaryota > Metazoa > Chordata > Actinopteri > Cichliformes > Pholidichthyidae > Pholidichthys > Pholidichthys leucotaenia. The sequence goes on along the minus strand of CM035842.1, from coordinate 126,785,758 downwards.
CTTCAAACGTTTGCATTCAAATTTTGATCATGATATCCTTTTAGTGCCAGATCAAAGAGTACCGGGTTGTTTGATGCAGCAAAGTTCAGCCTCCACTTCTTCCATCGTCACCTCCCGTTCTCGTCTTCCTGTACCGGTGTCCTATGTCCCACCTTTCCTTAACTCTGATTGGCTGCTTAGAAAGCTCTGACATTGATGAGCGCAGCTGTACAGTAAAAAGAAAAGTTTGCCCTGAGTGCTGCGAAAAAAAGCGGCCACCGCTCAAAGCGTTTACAGCACAGAGGGCACTCACCACTGTAAACGATGGCCTACATAGAGAATGAATTGAAACTGTTGCCCACAGCAGAAAAAAAAACGAGTTTGGTGGACATGCCTCCTAATACTTTTTCTGCAGTGTTTGGTTTCCGGGTTGCCGAGACGCATGACCTTACGGCGTAACCACGCACGTAACTCAGTAGGTTAGTTAGTTAATTCCCTTCACACCATGTTGGTGTATGGGGCGGCGCCTATCTCCGTTTCTCTGACCCTAGGCCACACAGCTACTGTAAGTAGTGAAAGCTACAGTGGGGGGTCAGTCCTCTGGTAGCTCTGTGCGTAACTTTACTTTCCCCATTCCATTATGCGGAGCATCACGCTAGAAGGCAGAAAGTACCATTTTTATATGGTCTTTGGTATGACCCGGCCGGGATTTGAACCCCTGCCTCCCGGGTGTGGGGCGGATGCTCTACCAACTGAGTCACCACTCCGGTCACGTAACTCAGTGGACATGTCTTAAAGGGGCAGTACATGAAAAGTGCCATATTAATCCACTTTATTCCTGAGAACGCTGCTGTAGAAACGATTATGGGGGCAACTTCCAGTTTCGGCTGAAGTAGTGTTAAATCAGTCAGCAAGAGTGGAGTAGTGGAGCATTTAAAATAGCATTTTTTAAAAAGTTTTTCAAATTCATTTTTATTTATAGTCCACATATGTGTTTTGCACTCAAGTGGCAACTAATTTAAGCACTTGTATTTTTTGTATTTTTTGTATTTTTTGAACGTTTTGGCATAGTTCTGGTACTTGTTGTTGGTGTTCGTGGTTGTGCCATAGACTGTATAAATGGAGGCTTCTCACTGACAATGCGTAGATCATACACTGAAAACTAAAAAGGACTGTTGGTGTGATCAGTGGTACAGACGCAAGAGCACCAGGAATGTTTTCATTTGTATGAATGTCACAGATCTGATGTTTATGTGTCATATATGTCACCAGATGCAAGGCTGCATGAAGTAAAATAATAAATAAAAATAGTAACAGTTTGCTTCCTAAGCCTTAACGATTTAAGAAAGATATCAAGTAGTTGTTTGGGTTTTTTTTTTTTTTACATTCGTTGCACTGCCTTGGAACGATATGGACTTGATATTAGCAGCTTCAGCATGCATTAATTTCTAAATTATCACAAAATATAAATCAAAAAAATTCTGAACAATTGTCATAAAATGTGTGTACATGTTAAATTAAATAAGTTGTCATAATCTGGGTGGGGGGTGGGGGGGTCTGCCATGCTCTGTTCATTGTCTTTTTCCATATTTGTATATTTGCTGTATTCTTAGTTTCCTGTCATTTTATCTTTGGTTAGTTTGCACATATCTTGTATTCTCTCTTAGTTCTACTTATTCTCTGGTTTACATTCATCATAATCTTGTTATTTATATATTTGGTATTATCTGTATTTATTCTTCAGTTTATTATTTGTCCCCATTGTGGTTCTCATTTTATATTGGTATTTTTGTCAGCTCCTTTTGATCCTGTGTTCTTCTCTCTCTCTCTCTCTCTCTCTCTCTCTCTCTCTCTCTCTCTCTCTCTCTCAGGGGCTGGAGCTGTCAGTGGCACTTCCGGGTTTTGCTCTTGTACTGAGCGGTGCTCCTGTCAGCTGTCAGTGCCGTCTCCTCTCCCCTCATGACTCACTGCTGGTTCAAATTGTGCTATCAATCTCCCTATCTACTTAAGCCTTGTTCCTCCTTTTATTTATTGCTGGGTCATTGTTCATCAATCGTCGTCCGGAGACGGCGTTCTTGTCTCCATTGTTCTCTGCTATCATAAGTCCAGCTTTGCTGGGAATTGGTAGTTTCCTTAGCTCCGCTGGGATTTCATAGTTACTTGACTGTTCTGCTGTGTGTATGTTTAGTATGTGTGTTATTGATTAAATATGCAAACTCACTGCTCGCTTCTAGTGTCGTCTGTTTTCCCCATGAATGGGCAGCTCATGACACAAGCATTCACAGCATGACAGGAGCATGAGCGTTTTAATTTCAGGGTAAAACAAACAGCTCCAGCTGTCTGTTTTACCCCAACATTAAAACACCCAAGCACGGTGTTGTGGTTTTTTTGTGGCTCTGACTAGATTCTAGGTCTGCCCTAAGGTAAATTTGATTATGTCCAACATCTTGACAAAATGCATCTGACTTTATTGCAGTGGAGACATTGATATATCGCAGAACTTTTATTTGTATACAGCGTTAGCATCTTAGCAGCAGAGCTAACTAATGGAGCTATTGTCTGTGAGGCCACTTTTTAAGATCATCTTCCCATCCCTCGATCATCGTGGGAAGTATGATTATATTACTGTTTTTGAGGTGCAAAAGGCCATATTTCCACATTTTTGATGCCAAAATCATTGTTTTTTAATAAGGAAAAGTGTCCCATTTCAGTGACAACCACATGTTCTAAACTAGTACTGGAAGTTACGTCCATAATACACGCAAGGCATCATGGGAGCTAGGAATAAGATGGATATATAAAAATAATATTCAAAACATTCCTGCATCCACATCATGATCCAAATCACCACTAACATCTAATCATCTGTTCCTCGTGCCATTACACACCTTTCCTGAAAATTTCATCAAAATCTGTTTATAACTTTTCGAGTAATGTTGCTAACAGACAAACCAACCAACTAAAAGACAAACTAACTGCCACTAAAAACATTGCCTCCGTCCACCCTTGGCGGAGGTAATAAGGTATTAAAAGTTATTACAAGACAAGTCTATATAATATTTATATACAGTACAGTACATATCAAATATGGGCAAAGCTCCTTTTTGGCAAAGTAAATCTCTTTGGCACAATAAGGGAGGCAGGTTTCTGTTCTGCTTACCTAGCTGCTTGAAAGGACAGGGAAAAAAATAGTGGCTAACGGCATCCTTTCTAATCCTCAAAGAATTTCTGAATCTGTGTTGTGATCCAGATTGAAACCAAAAGTTTATCACTTATAAGTTGTGGCAAGTTGTGCTTGAGATAAAATAGTCATCTAAATTTGTCCATTAATTTTTGCACAAACTTGATAACAATAGAACAAATGTCAGTGATTGCATACAATACAATTCAGGTTTAGTCATCATCTCAGCATTAATTAAAATCATTGTAGCTTTGACCCACACTGATTACAAACCACTTCCCTCCAGGATTTCGCAGGATGTTTTTATGATTGTTGCAGCTCAAAAAGCCTGAATTCGCAGAAGCTTTTTTAAAAAGTTGCGATCAAAGTTGCAGCAATGTTTTTAGAGTGTTTTTTTGCAGCTAAAAGTTGTGGGAAGAATTACAAATTTTAAAGCAGATGTTTTTTTTTTTTTCCAGTTTACTGCAGTGATATTCTATATAACAATACAAGAAAAGCACAGGAATTATATTGCATTGCTTGTTGGAGTCTGTGTTTTTCTGAAAAAAAAAATATAAAGAGAATATTCTCTCTCTTTTCGTGCCTACCTGTCTATCTGCTGCACGTTGGTCTTCACACACACACACACACACACACACACACACACACACACACACACACACACACACACACATCTTTCATTTACTGCGGGGGGGGGGGGGTGTCCGCCCATACCAGAAATTCACAGCTTTAAAGCTCATGGACAAGATGTAGTAATGATTTTATCTCTGAAGATGTATAAAATGACCAAACACTGGCTGCAGTGTTAGATTTGCTCGTTTTATTTGTGTTTTTATGGCGTTTGTCCCCACGCACACTCCAGTGACAAGGTGCTTTTGGGGCAGGCGGACGTTTTTCAACACAAACCCAGCTCTTTGTCCATGCGGTCAGGATGGAGACGTGGTGAGACGTCCACCGGCAGGCTGGGAGAGATGGAGGAAGATATGGTGTTGGAAACCTCACAGGTTTTTTTTAGTCACACACTCTGTTTTTCCTGATGTGTTCCATTAATACTTACTGTAAACACGGAAAACGTGGTGCAGTGATGTATTTTGTTGGTTAGACTGAGCATTTTAGCGCCAGTCAGACAAATTTGATTGGTGAAATTGGTGGAAGATTGGCCAAAATTGCGGGAAAGTTGCGGTAATTGGACAAAGTTGCAAGGTCGCACAATAGTTGCACCAATTGGCTGATTTCGCGTGAACTGACGTGATGGCAACATTGCAAAATCCTGGAGGGACTGATATATGACCCGTGCTGACAAATTGAGTCGGAACGCGCACCGCGTCATTACGAGCTACAGGCACGAGGGGTCATAAATCATGACTCTTTCTTTCTTTGCTAGTGGCAAGTCCTGGGAAAACCCCATTGAGTGCCTGGTATCATTGTAAAGCTTAGAAATCATACTTTCTAAAATTACATATGTTTTGGCAGAAGATGTAACTCCCGACTGATAGAACGCGCGTTTTAAACCAAGCCAAAATATAAACAAATCTGCTTTTTTTGGGTCCGTTTTTGCGCTCTTCCTACAAATTAAATATAATTTTGAAGGTCTTTCAATACAGAATATGGAAAAACATTACCTCATTTTTGGTAATTACCTCAAAGTGAGTCATTTTGCCAGCACAGGTCACACACACACACACACACACACACACACACACACACACACACACACTTACTTTATATATATATATATATATATATATATATATATATATATATATATATATATACAGTATATAGTGTGTGAAAAAGTGTTTGCCCCCTTCCTGATTTCTCATTTTTTTGTATGTTTGTCACACTTAAATGTTTCAGATCATCAAACAAATTTAAATATTAGACAAAGATAACACAAGTAAGCAAAAAATGCAGTTTTTAAATGAAGGTGTTTATTATTAAGGGTTAAAAAAAAAAAAAAAAACCTACATGGCCCTGTGTGAAAAAGTCATTGCACCCCCTCCCTGTTAAAACATAAATTAACTGGTTTATCACATCTTTAAAAAGCTGAGTTCAGTTTGTCTTGCCACACCCAGGCCTGATTACTGCCACACCTGTTCTCAACCAAGAAATCACTTAAACAATACCTGCCTGACAAAGTGAAGTAGACCAAAAGATCCTGAAAAGCTAGTCATCATGCTGTGATCCAAAGAAATTCAGGAACAAATGAGAAACAAAGTAACTGAGCTCTATCAGTCTGTAAAAGGTTATAAAGCCATTTCTAAAGCTTTGGGACTCCAGTGAACTACAGTGAGAGCCATTATCCACAAATGGCGAAAACATCGAACAGTGGTGAACCTTCCCAGGAGTGGCTGGCTGACCAAAATTACCCCAAGAGTGCAGCAACGACTCATCCAAGAGGTCACAAAAGACCCCACAACAACATCCAAAGAACTACAGGCCTCACTTGCCTCAGTTAAGGTCAGTGTTCATGACTCCACCATAAGAAAGACACTGGGCAAAAATGGCCTGCATGACAGAGTTCCAAGACGAAAACCACTGCTGAACAAAAAGAACATAAAGGCTCGTCTCAGTTTTGCCAGAAAACATCTTGATGATCCACAAGACTTTTGGGAAAATACTCTATAGACTGATGAGACAAAAGTTGAACTTTTTGGAAGGTGTGTGTCCCATTACATCTGGCATAAAAAGTAACACAGCATTTCAGAAAAGAAACATCATACCAACAGTGAAATATGGTGGTGGTAGTGTGATGGTTTGGGGCTGTTTTGCTGTTTCAGGACCTGCTAGACTTGCTGTGGTAAATGGAACCATGAATTCTGCTGTCTACCAAAAAGACCTGAAGGAGAACGTCCGGCCATCTGTTTGCGACCTCAAGCTGAAGCGCACTTGGGTTCTGCAGCAGGTCAATGATCCAAAACACACCAGCAAGTCCACCTCTGAATGGCTTAAGAAAAACAAAATGAAGACTTTGGAGTGGCCTAGTCAAAGTCCTGACCTGAATCCCACTGGGATGCTGTGGCACAACATTCAAAAGGTGGTCCGTGCTCAAAAACCCTCCAATATGGCTGAAATACGATTAGATAAGATTAGTGGGCCAAAATTCCTCCAGAGTGCTGTAAAAGACTCATTGCCAGTTATTGCAAATGCTTGATTGCAGTTGTTGCTGCTAAGGGTGGCCCAACCAGTTATTAGGTTTAGGGGGCAATCACTTTTTCACACAGGGCCATGTAGGTTTGGATTTTTTTTTTAACCCTTAATAATAAACACCTTCATTTAAAAACTGCATTTTGTGTTTACTTGTGTTTTCTTTGTATTTAAATATTTAAATTTGTTTGATGATCTGAAACATTTAAGTGTGACAAACATACAAAAATGAGAGATCAGGAAGGGGCCAAACACTTTTTCACACCACTCTGTGTGTGTGTGTGTGTGTGTGTGTGTGTGTGTGTGTGTGTGTGTGTGTGTGTGTGTGTGTGTGTTTTGACGGTGAAAAATGTGTTCACTAGCCTCCTTTCCTCTACATCATGACTCTGTAAGTATTTCTGTCTGTGGCTGGATAGCGGCTGTGTGGGCTGCTTGAGCTCAGTAAAGCTCTACTGGGTGTCAAGTGGATGATCAGTCATGTCTGTTTTAAAACCCTTAAGAAAGGGTAATTTAAACTGCTTTGAACATGGAAACGCATACACACTATCAAATGGTCCACAGGGACAGCATGGATAGAAGTGTGGATGAGAGAGTCTCTGTGTGTGTGCTAATTGCACTATGTAGCTATGAATAATTTCTTTTTCATAACTGGTGAAATCAAACATAAAAGAATCATTAAACACTGCACAGAATGACAGCAGCCATTAGCACATGTGATCCTTTAAGACCAATCAATGCCAAACCAATGTAAGGTCTGTCTCATTGTTTTAACTTAAAGGTTTTAGCTCATACAAGATTAATAATGACAAATTTTCTTTTTTACAGACTCAGTTCTTTTGAAGAAATGTAGTTAAATCGGGTTCAAGAAAGATGACCGTAGACAAGAATAAAATTAAGTAAATGGTGAAATAAAATAAAACTGAGATTTATACAAAAATATACATGGTAAATGTGTGAAAACTTTTCAGTAGAAAAGGTGGTCTGGTCTGATTTTCATCACACACATATGCACGCACCTTGTTTTTGTAAAATTGTTGTCAGAGATCACACTTTTGTTCTTATTAAAGACAAAAATAGAAAGTAGATGTTTTTACCTTCTTTACATGTTTCGACTGTGAGAAATTCTCACTGTGAAAATTTCTTTAAAATGATAATACCAGTAGACTGAATATAATAATTAGCAGGAGAGATGATATGGACATCAGATGGGGTGAGACTATGTACACTGTACAAGTGAGCAATGTGCAAATTTAGCAATCGGTGTGTGAGTTCCTATTTGCGAAGCTGTGTTGCGGAGTTTTGGGAGTTGTTATTTGTTCAGGAGTCTGATGGCAGTGGGAAAGAAGGAGTTTGTCAGTCTGGTTGTCCTGCATTTCACACTTTTCTACCTCCGGCCTGAAGGTAGAAGTGTGAATAATTTGTGCTGGGGGTGGGTGGGGTCCCGGACAGTGGGGTCCCGGAGGATGGCGTCAGCTCTCCTTTGGTCTCTGTGGTGGTAGATGCTCTGTAGAGAGGGGAATGAAGTCCTGATGATCTTCTTTGCTGTCTATACCACTCAGGCGTTTGCGGTCCAGGGCAGTAGTGCTGCTGTACCACGCAGTGATGCAGTTGATCAGGATGCTCTTGATGATTCAGCTGTAGAAATTGTTTAGGATCCTGGGGGCCATGCCAAACTTCTTCAGCCTCCTCAGAAAGTGCAGCCGCTGTTGAGCTTTCTTAACCAGCTCTGTGATGTTGTGTGTCCACGTAAGGTCCTTGCTGATGTGGATTCCCAGGTATTTAAAGCTGGTCACCCTCTCCACCTCAAGCTCCCGGATGAACAGTGGCCGATGGGGTCTTCTCCTCCGCTTCCTCATGTCCACTATCAGCTCCTTTGCCTTGTCCGTGTTGAGGGTGAGATTATTGTCCTCACACCATGACAGCAGGCTGGTCACCTCCTTCCTGTAGGATGCTTCGTCATCACCAGTGATCCGTCCTATCACTGCTGTGTCATCCGCAAACTTTAAGATGATATTGTCCTTGTGGGAAGCAACACAGTCATGGGTGAACAGGCTGTAGAGGATGGGGCTGAGAACACAACCCTGTGGGGCACCTGTGTTCGTAATGATGCTGGCTGAGGTCCTGTTACCCATCCTGACAGACTGGGGCCTGCCAGTTAGAAAGTCCAGTAGCCAGTTGCAGAGGGTGGGGTGCAAGCCAAGTGAAGACAGTTTGTCGGTGAGTTTGTGGGGGATGACCGTGTTGAAGGTGGCGCTGTAGTCGACAAAGAGCATCCTAATGTAGGAGGCTTTATCTTCCAGGTGAGCGAGATAACAATGGAGTGCTGCAGCAGTGGCATCTGAGGTGGACCCGTTGGGCCGGTAGGCATACTGCAGGGGGTCCAGAGTATCCGGTATGCTGTCCTGAATGAGGGGCAGCACCACACTCTTGAAGCACTTCATGATGATTGGAGTGAGTACTACCGGTCTGTAATCATTCAGGCAGGTCAGCGAGCTACTTTTGGGGAGTGGGATGATGGTTGTGGTTTTGAAGCAGGAGGGGACTATGTTCTGGTTGAGGGAGAGGTTGAAGATGGATGTGAGAATGTCAGTCAGCTCTGCAGCACATGCTCTGAGGCTTGCCCAGAGATGTTGTCTGTTCTTGCTGCCTTGCGGGGGTTGATATTCCTCAGTGCTTTGTTTACCTGGCCTGGTGAGACTTTTAGTGGAGGAGGAGGGTGCGTGAGTGTGTGTCTCCTCTCTGCACTGTAGCTGGTGGTCTCAAAGCGGGTGTAAAAGGTGTTGAGATTGTCTGTGGAGCTAGTGGTGCTGCTGTTGGTCCTCTTGTAGTCTGTGGTGTGCTGCAGGCCTTGTCACATGCGCCCCGGGTCAGGAGTGGAGTAGAGGCTGCCTTTTGGCTGTTGTTATAGCCTTCCTCAGTCCATACTTTGCAGCTTTGTACTTGATCTCATTGCCTGATTTATATGCAAGAGAGCAAGCACGCAGCATCTGATATACATACCTGACTGTTGATCCAGGGTTTCTGGTTGGGGAACTTCCTGACTTGTATGGTTGGTATGATAGTATCAACACACGTGCTGATGTACCCAGTCATATACTCAGCATATGCCTGTATGTTTAATGAAGAGTCCTCTCAGGTGGCTGCAGCTTTAAACACATCCCAGTCTGTACAGGCAAAACAGTGTTGCAGGGTGCTCTCAGCCTCTGGAGTTCAGCATTTAATTTGCTTAATAACAGGGTGTCGGCGACCCCCACAGCCTACGGACAAGCAGAGCGCTCAGCTGGAGCAATTAGCAGAACAGTGAGATGTATGGACTGATATCAATAGGCAGCCTCTCTTTGTCTAATCCCGGCACCAGTAATCTTGCTATTGATATGTGTGACTCTAATGCAAATGTCCATGCCTTCCTGCAGTTACTGTGATGCTAATGTGCCATGCATGCATTGTCTAGCTGGGTATATAAGTCAACCATATCACTTGCTCTGGCTCTCACTCTCTTTTTGACTACTTGCATTGCCTGTTTGCTGACGAGAGACACAGGGCTCGCTCCAGCGCGCTCCCACAGCGCTGGAGTGACCCTCGTGTTGGAGGATGAATAAAACACCCTTTTAAACTTCAGTTCGCCGTGTCCTGCCTGCACTTATTCCATGCCTCCACATTGGGCACACTTATATCATCTGCCACACTGGTGACCCCGAATACAAGAACACGCTGACGACGAACGAACGCAGCCCCCGGCGGTGACTCCGACGACAAGCGAACGCAGCTGCCTGACGCAAATGGACTGCCCTCCCTTCTGCCACACGGGAGACCTTAACGCAGAACCGACACCAGGAGAACTCCCTCGAAGATCATCCACGACCGGGAAGGCTGCAGAAAGCGTCATGGTGCGACCCTCGCCTGAGATCGGGACATCCACTCTGGGACCGGCCGAGGGACAAAGAGCGTCTACTCCCTCTCACTGCTACTCCGCATCCACATGAGCGCGCATGCACCTCGTCCTCTCTCCACGACGGCGACCTCCAGGGCCGAACGGAGAACGCAGCGCGTGGACCAGAACACACCATGACCCAGCACGAGTGAACGACAGCAACAGCCAAGACAGGGAGGACCATCGGCGCCGACGACGTTGATTTCCATCAAGCTCCCTGACCCTGACCCACCTCTCAACAGCGGACCACCCACGCACCGAACCCCCGCACGCACACCGGGGGGTTACGAGGACAGCGCACCACGCACGGGACAATACCGGCTCCACAGACCGCCATCGTCCTCCGCCGCTGCACACGCCCGAGAAACACGGCCGACCGCCATCCTTGGAACCTTCAGGGCTGCTCACACACCTGAAGCACACACGCAGCCCGCACACAGGATTTTGTATGGGTCTCAGCCACAGCGCACAATGGGAATTCAGCTGTCTGCTGTCCCCGATGGTTTTAGGGCTGCGCCCATACCTAAAGCCAACCCACCAAGTCCCTCAGCTTTTGTTTTTTCTCACAGCCGCTACGCATCCTCGCAGGACTGAGCCGCGAGAGCAGTCAGAGACAATTTTTTTCTTCTCACAGCCGCTGTGGATCTCTGTCACGTTCAACGGGACAGCCCCTCAACATCGTGGATCCACATGCAATTTTTGCGCGGCCCAGACAACTTCACCGTCACGGGCCGGCACTTGCTACCCCCCCCTCCCTCCACCTCCGCCTGCACAGAGCTTTTCCCGCAGCTCGCTACCAAAGCCGGACGATCGAGGCCTCAGCCCCCTGCTGAGCCCTCTGGGGGGGAGTGGTGTGGGCGACCCCCACAACCTACGGACAAGCAGAGCGCTCAGCTGGAGCAATTAGCAGAACAGTGAGATGTATGGACTGATATCAATAGGCAGCCTCTCTTTGTCTAATCCCGGCGCCAGTAATCTTGCTATTGATATGTGTGACTCTAATGCAAATGTCCATGCCTTCCTGCAGTTACTGTGATGCTAATGTGCCATGCATGCATTGTCTAGCTGGGTATATAAGTCAACCATATTGCTTGCTCTGGCTCTCACTCTCTTTTTGACTACTTGCATTGCCTGTTTGCTGACGAGAGACACAGGGCTCGCTCCAGCGCGCTCCCACAGCGCTGGAGTGACCCTCGTGTTGGAGGATGAATAAAACACCCTTTTAAACTTCAGTTCGCCGTGTCCTGCCTGCACTTATTCCATGCTCCCAACATGGGTACCCCTTATTTCATCCACCACAAGGGTTTGTTTGTTTCAACTTTGGTCTGTAGGCTGGGTACATAAACAGGGAGATGTGATCTGACTGTCTGAAGTGGGGCGGGATGCCGCTCTGTAAGCACCGTGTATGTTGGAGTAAACATGGTCCAATGTGTTTTTATCGTGGGTGGGAATGTCCACATACTGGTAATATTTGGGGAGTACGTCCATAAGTTGCACTGGTTAAAGTCACCAGCAACAATAAAAACAGCATTGGGATGGGTTGTCTCTACTGCGCTGATGACATCATGGAGTTTGCTTAGCGTTGCTGTGTAGTTGCTTTGCGGGCAAATGTAGACAGCGGCCAAAAACACAGTGGTCAATTCCCTCAGTAGATAATAGGGGTAGCATTTCAGCAGTAAAAACTCCACATCAGGTGAACAGTGCTTGTAAACGGTCTGTACATCTCCACACCACGAGTTGTTTATAAACACACACACACACACACCCTCTCCTTGTCTTACCTGAAGCTCCAGTTCTGCCTGCTTGATGTGTTGAGTGTGTCTGTACTTGAATGGCACACTCCGGGACTCTGTCCGAGAGCCAGGTCTCGCAGAAAGTTAGGGCACAGCACTCTCTTATCACCCGCTGGTCTTCAAGCCTTACTCTTAGTTCATCAAGCTTGTTTTCCAAAGACCGTACATTATCCAGTAAGAGGCTGGGCAGTGGTGGTCGGCCGGTGCGAGCCCTTAGCCTAGCATGTAGCCCTCCTCTTTTACCTCATCTCCGGTGCCGCCTCCGACGCGCTATCTTGGGGTCAGCATGCTCACGTGGGCTCGGTGCTTTGGGGCCTTCCTGGGGATGGTGCTGATTGCTGTGTGGATGCACAATGCATTGTAGATCAGGTGGTATGAAGCCAGTAAAGTCTGTATGACTGCTCGTCTTGGTGATGTCCAGTAGTGTCCGTCGGTGGCATGTTAGCAGCGCATGACCTTTATGCACTGTGGAAAGAGCAGCAAACATGCAAAAAAGGAGAAAAAGTTGGCATTCGTGAACGGAACAAGCAAAGACGTCTGCCTCGATGGGTGCTGTCTTGCCAACTAGTATTATAGATATGCTAACCTTAAATCTAATTCTAAGAAAATGCCTATTTTTTTTTGATTTTGCATACTTTATTAATCCTAGAGGGAAATTCAAGGCATCCAGCTGGATGGATGAGGCAGCTAAGGTGTGGCGCCAATCCCTTCACCATTCTGGGCTGCACGGTGGCGCAGTGGTTTAGCACTGTGGCAGCACAGTTTTACCCTCGGCCGGGGGATCGTGGGGATCATGAGATCGTGGGTTCGATCCCAGCCCCCGACCAACAGCGAGCTGTGTGGAGTTTACATGTTCTCCCCGTGTTGCGTGGGTTTACTCCGGGATTTCTCCGGTTTCCTCCCGCATACCAAAAACATGTAGGTTTAGGGCGCTCGTGCACGCAGCGACCAGCAGCCGGTGGCTTGTCACCAGACTGCAAACCAAATCTACCTACGGGTACAAATAAGTAACAAAAAAAAAAAAAAAAAAATTCACACACACATTCACACCTAGGGCCACTTTAGAATCTCCAGTTAACCTAACTTGCATGTTTTTGGCCTATGGGAGGAAACCGGAGTACCCGGAGTAAAGCCACGCAGACACGGGGAGAACATGTAAACTCCACACAGAAGGGTCACCGATGGTCAGGGAGTGGGATCGAACCCACGATGGTCAGGGGTGGAATCGATCCTGTGACCTTCTTACTGTGCTGCCACAGTGCTAACCACTGCACCACCGAGGAAAGCCTTCACTGAGAATTGAGATACACAGTAAGACTGCATAAAAATTGAAATAAATGTGCATAACTAGAATAGCACTCAGAGAGCACATACCTCTTCCAAGGCTCCTTCTGTACCTCATGGATCACCTCCAAAATGTAATGGGTTTGTGTGTAGGTCTAGAGCCACTTCTGGTGAAAATTGCATCAAAGTCTAGCCATTAATTCTGGAGTAATGTTGCTAACACACTGTGAGAAGATAAGAGCTTTGGCGGTGGTATGCATTCTCATATCATCACCAAAATGTAATGGATTCACCTGTAGCCCAAGAACCATCTCTGGTGAAAATTTCATCAAAATCCATTCAGTAATTTTGTAGTATTGTTGCTAACATTCTGTGAGAAGATAAGAGTCTTGGCAGAGGCATGCATTCGCAGATCATTACCAAAATGTAATGGGTTCCTCTCTAGCCCAAGAACCATCTCTGATAAAAATTTCATCCAAATCCATCCAGTAGTTTTTGGTTTTCGTCCTGGCCGTAGCACATCGGACCAGCTATTTACCCTCTTGAGAATCCTCGAGGGCTTGTGGGAGTTTGCCCAACCAGTTTACATGTGTTTTGTGGACTTGGAGAAGGCATCCGACTGTGTTCCTCATGGTTTTTTGTGGGAGGTGCTTCGGGACTATGGGGTATCGGGCTTGTTACGAGCTATCTGGTCTCTGTACAACTGTTGTGACAGTTTGGGTTGTATTGCCAACACTCGGTCGAACTCATTCCCAATGAGAGTTGGACTCCGCCAGGGCTGCCCTTTGTCACCGATCCTGTTCAGAATTTTTATGGACAGGATTTCTAGGCGCAGCCAAGGAATGGAGGGTGTCATTCTTGGTGACCACAGGATCTCATCTCTGTTGTTTGCAGATGATGTTGTCCTGCTGGATTCATCCAGCAATGACCTACAGGTCTTACTGGGACGGTTTGGCACTGAGTGTGAAGTGGCTGGGATGAGAATCAGTACCTCCAAGTCCGAGTCCATGGTCCTCAGTCGGAAAAAGGTGGCTTACCCTCTCCGGGCTGGGGACAAGCTCCTGCCCCAAGTGGAGGAGTTTAAGTATCTTGGGGTCTTATTCACGAGTGAGGGGAGAATGGAGCGAGAGATTGACAGGTGAATCTGAGCAGCATCTGCAGTGATGCCGACGTTGTACTAGTCTGTTGTGGTGAAGAGGGAGCTAAGCTCTAAGGCAAAGCTGTCGATTTACCAGTCAATCTACGTTCCTACCCTCACCTATGGTCATGAGCTTTGGGTAATGACTGAAAGAACAAGATCGCGGATGCAAGCGGCTGAAATGAGCTTTCTTCCTAGGATTGCTGGACTCACCCTCAGAGATAGGGTGAGGAGCTCAGTCATCCGGGAGAGGATCAGCGTAGAACTGCTGCTCCTCCACATTGAAAGAAGCCAGTTGAGGTGGTATGGGTATCTAATCAGAATGCCTCCTGGACACCTCCCACTTGAGGTGTTTCAGGAATGTCCCACTGGGAGGAGACCCTGGGGCAAATCCAGGGCTCACTGGAGAGACTATGTCTCCCAGCTGGTCTGGGAATGCCTTAGTATCCTCTCTGACGAGCTGGAACAGGTGGCTGGGGAGAGGGAAGTCTGGGCTTCTCTGCTTGAATTGCTGTCTCCGCAACCCGGACTTCCGGAAAAGTGGTAGAAGATGGATGGATGGATGGATAGTTTTTGTGTAATCCTGCTGCACAAATACAAACAAAGCTCTTAGTGGAGGTATGCACTCTTAGATCATCACCAAAATCTAATCATCTGTTCCCCATGCCATTACACACCTTTCCTGAAAATTTCATCAAAATTCATTTAAAACTTTTTGAATTATGTTGCTAACAGACAGACATACCAACAAACCAGCCAATGCCACTAAAAACATTACCTCCTCCTTGGCAAAGGTAGTAATGTACAATACTCTTGGTACTACTGACATTGGGATCACCCTTTCCTTGTATCTGTAGTCAGTTGGAAATGCCACATCCAAAGTTTTGTATATAAACAGCACCCCCTACTCTTTTTTTGTGAATAACTGAAATACCCTTAAAATTGTGTCTCCTGTGATTACATTAATGTAATTACATGTTTTCACCAGTAGATGGTGTTTTGGGGTCAGTGTGGTTCCACGAAGAGGATAACAAAATACAGAAACGAAGAACAAAGAAACTTTATGGAGTACACATTTAAGGTCCAGTTGTTTGTCTGTAAGGAATAAAAAGACTGCCTACATTGAAGAACGAGGAAGCTTTATGTATGTGTAATCCTTGCTTCCACTGCAGGAACCTTTTGAGGACTATTTGTAGTAGCTTTTCCTCATTAGCAAATCCCCACAGAGAACACCAGGGACCATTTGAATCCTATTCTGTAGTTACTCTCTGAAAATACTGAAACCTTCCTGTGTTCCCAGTGTATGCAATAAGTGTAATATAAGTTACAGTTGAGGCTTCACCAGCAATGTCTAGCTTACAGCCGCAACAAGTGTTGCTTATCAAAGCAATTGAAGATAACACAGAGAAGTGGACAAACAGCTGAAATAATGTTGTTCTCCATCTTGCTAATGGTAGCTGTTGCTTGCTAATTGCATCACCAAGATCTCTTTGTCATGTGGAAATTTCAATTCAAAGCAGATAGCTTCTGAAAGAGTTAAGCCTCATATCCACTGACAGTGGTTGTGTTTGGTTATGGCTGTGGTTTGGTATTTTCACAATCCCCCTGGCTGTGTTTGTGCTTTGAAGCTGTATGGATCAAAACCTGATCAGAACAAGGGTCGCATGACAAAATCATGCAAGAATTATATAAATCTAGCCCCCCTTTGCTTGTCCAGACATTAATAGGGGTGGCTATCCTGAGTTCTTGTTTTCTTTCAGACTGTTAAATCAAATAAAAATATCTCAGCACTTGAATTACCAGAATAAATCACTGCTTTGCAATATTTCAATGGTCACAACCACCAACAAAAACAAACAAACAAACAAATAATAGAAAATCTAATATGGAAAAGGGGACCCTTAAACCTTAATTAAAGGAAACTTAAAGCCGGCAAAAATATATTCTAAATACCCCACAGTCCTATCGAACAGGTAATGGCGACTCCTTCCCTCTGGACTAGAAACGATCTGGGCAACTCACAGGGTCCACGGGCATCAGCGTACGTATAGCTCCTCTCTCTGAAATCCAGTGCACTCGTCTCTCCCAAACACAGGAACGATAGGGCTAGGTTAATGTCCCTTCTAAGTTATGCAGACATCTCCAGCTCACTGTATTAGCAGGCATACAGTCCACACACAGTCCAGTAGGATAAGCTTTCTTTTTTTCCCGTTAGGTTGAGCAGGATGGCGGACTCCCAAACTGCTACTCCTCGTTGGAATAAATTGTTCAACACAGTCCCACCATCCAATATACGTAATAATGTTCAGAGCTCACTCATTGTGCACCCTTGTTACTATATCACATCCAAAACTCCAGAAACACATTAACCATGTATTTCACCAGTTAGCTTCTACCACCAGCACACTCCTGCCATGGGCCGCTTGCTCTCTCTCTCTCGTTCTCTCCTCTGTTCCTTTTTTCCTCTTCTTTCTCTGTTTTCGTTCACCCAATGTCACACCCATTTCCGGCCAACCCTTAACCTTCAGCTCACTTCTCATTGGCTTAGAAAATAAACAATACAGAAAAAACATACATTCCCATTTCTTTTGTAAATGTATAGAAAATTAAATATTCATACAATATTTCCAGCTTTAAGAACTTAGTATAAACACAAAACACATTTCACATCATGTAAATAATGAAACACATGACTCCAATCATGAAATTCCAAACTTAGTGCACTATATGAAACATCAAACCATGAATATTTTTTTAACCATTTTTAACTGCTATTTATTTGGTTAATGAACATTCTCTCTTTTCTATTTATTAACTCCTATTTATGAATCAATGAACTATATAGTCTATTTTTCAGAGGGCTATATTCTCCCTCTTCTAACTGTCTGCATGTTCTCATGAGACAACTAAGACATACATGGATAACGAGGATACGGGACTAAGATCTAACATCCTAGTTTAATAATAACTCCTTTGTGAATTATGGTAATTGGCTGATCTCTAGCCTTTCCAGGTTCATCATAAGTCAGACGGATTACAGGTTTTGGTTGTCTTTCAGAACTAGTTCTGGTTCTAGGATCTCTATTCATTTGTGTGAAAGACTTAAGTTTAGCTTTAGGAGTACTAACAGGGGTTTTATAGTCTCCTTGAGCTGGTTCAGAGTCACAGATTAGAGTCAGTGGAGTGGACACTGGCATCGTCATCTTCCGACTTCTCATCAGGTTGGTCATCAGGAGTGGGTTGGTCTCCCTGATCAGTGACTTCTTCAGGTTCTCCATCATCATCTGGAACAGAGACCACTTCCTCGTCTTCACTTGAATCGTGGACAGAAGGCTCATGCTCACTATGGGATCCATCGGCATGTTCGTCATAGGTTCTTTGGGGCAAGAGCTTATGCAGATATTCTCCATACGATCCATTGGGCATTTCATATTCCATGTCTGAAGGTGATTTGGCATCTTCTGGCTCCATTTTGGGTGTGCTTTCAGTCTTTCTTGGGTGTCTGTTCTTTACTTGTTGATGAGTCTTTGGTTTCACACGTGATTTGTCATGAACTTTGCCCCCTGGCATTCTGATGGACTGACTTATGAGTAAGAAATGATCTCTATGCATGGTTTTCACCCCTCCTTTCCCATCTTCAGACTTCACTCGGTAAACTGGTAAACTAGGTAGCTTTCCAACTACAAGATATGGCACAGTGCTCCAGCGGCTTACAAGCTTATGCTTTCCTTGCAGCCCCAGGTTTCGGAGAAGTACTCTGTCACCCATGTCAATAGTCTGGAAACTTACTTTCTGCTCACAGGCTCTTTTGTTTCTCTGGTGTGACTTCTCTGCTGATTTCCTGGCAAGCTCATAGGCCTTTTGCAGATCTCCCTTCAGTTTCTCCACATATTGCGAATGGTGTCTGACTCCAGTTCCGTCAGCTGATGTGCCAAAGCAAAGATCTATGGGCAGCCTAGCTTCTCTGCCCAACATCAGTATACAAGGGAAATATCCTGTTGCATCACATTTTGTACTGTTGTAGGCATGGACAGCATACGGAATATGCTGACTCCACAAACACTTTTTTTCATGCCCCAGGGTCGCAAGCATTGACAGCAAAGTGCAGTTGAACCTTTCAGATTGAGGGTCCCCTTGCGGATGATATAGTGTTGTTTGGGACTTCCTTATCCCTAGGATCTTCAAGAGCTCTCGTATCAACCGACTTAAGAAGTCTCTTCCCTGGTCAGAATGTATTCTGCTTGGCAGACCATAATGCACAAAGTACTTTTCCACCAGGATCTTTGCTACAGTGAGGGCTTTCTGGTTTATGGTTGGGAATGCCTGCGCAGAATGTGTAAAATGATCTGTCACAACTAATACATTACTGATGCCTTTTGAGTCTGGTTCCATGGAGAGAAAATCTATGCATATCAGGTCCATAGGACCACTGCTCACAATCTGGTGCAGGGGTGCAGCCTTCTTGCAAGGGGTTCTGCGCATGATACATTCTCCACAGTCCTTGACGTACAGTTCAGCATCTAAAGCCATCTTGGGCCAATACAGCCTACTCCACATAAGATCTGTTGTCCATTCCACTCCTAAATGACCCATGTCATCATGTAGGGATTACAGGACAGCCTCCCGAAACTCAGCAGGTAGTGTGAGCTGGGTTATTTGCTCTCTGGAGGGTTTCTGGCTTATTCGGTGAAGTAGTTCAGCTTTCATCACAAGACAGTCTTTTTCCCTCTTTAACAGACTCAATTCAGTGTTTGTCTCTTTGTCATTTGGCCATTTACCTTGCTGCATTGCTTCCATTACCTTCCTTCTGACATCATCATTCTGTTGCACTTTGCTCAGGTCAGCTTTGGACATCTGCCTCAAGAAAAGCAGGTCGAGGTGAGTGGGAAAAGCAAATGCATCAGGGATGCACTCAGGGGATGTGCCCAGTTGATCGACATATCTGGGTGGTGCAGATGGCTCTGTTATACAGATCCTCTGACAGATTGATTTCACACCGCTCTGAGGTATCTCTTCCCATTTTTCATTCTCAACTTCATCAGCCATGTTTCTGGACAGCAGGTCGGCATCAATGTTGGCTTTGCCAGGCCAGTATTGGATGTTAAAATCATATGTTGCTAAGGCAGCAAGCTACCTGTGTCCAGTTGCATTAAGCTTGGCTGTTGTTAGCACATATGTAAGTGGATTATTGTCCGTTTGGATGGTGAACTTAGCTCCGTATAGGTAATCGTGGAATTTATCCACAGTCGCCCACTTAAGAGCTAAAAACTCAAGCTGATGGACTGGGTAACGCTATTCAGTGGCACTCACCCTTCGGCTTGCAAAAGCCACTGGTCGGAGTCCTTCTGGGTATTCTTGATGCAACACAGCCCCAAGCCCTTTCAAGCTGGTGTCTGCATGCAAGATGTAAGGCTTGTTGGTGTCTGCAAATGCAAGGACTGGTGTATTGGTGAGACACTGAATGATCTGATGGAAAGCATCAGTGCAAGCTTGATTCCACTGATCTCCAAATGGCTCAGACTCTTTCAGGTAGGTCTTCAACTTCTCTTTGGCTGGACGTTTTCCTTTCTGACTGGAGGCATACCCTTTGGTGAGTTCGGCGAGGGGTCTGACAATCGCCGAGTCATCATCATCATCATCATCATAGCAGTCTGTCATGGACGACAATGACTGTTTCATTTAGGTCTGATCAGATTCCTCCACACAGCTCTGTCCTTAGCCTTCCGCTGCCAGAAACTCCTGTCTATGTCCAACTTCTTCAAGTTTCTTTTTACAGTGTCTTTAAATCTGAGCCTTGGTCTACCCTGATTGCGTTTGCCCTCGCGAATGCGATTGCAATCGCCGAGTAGTTCACCACAAACTGCCTGTAATACCTGCAGAACCCCAGGAAAGATCTCAAAGACTTCAGATCTGTAGGGCGAGACCAGTTGATGACGGCCTTCACTTTTTTGGGATCTGTGGCAATGCCGTCTGTGGATATTATGTGCCCCACATATTTTACCTTTGGTTAGCAAAACTGGCACTTGTCTAGAGAAAGCTTTAGTCCCACCTCTTCAAGTGAATCTAGCACTTTGAGAAGTCTGTCTTTGTGCTCCTCTAAGGACTTCCCAAAAACTATCAGGTCATCCAGGTAAACCAATACCTGCAGAAGGTTCATGTCCCCTACGGCTCTTTCTATCAATCGTTGGAACATCGCAGGGGCACCTGTGATACCTTGCGGCATTCTTTCAAATTGATAAAACCCTCATGGGCAGATAAAGGCAGTTTTCTCTTTATCAGTTTCTTTCATAGTGAGCTGATAATAACCAGTCCATAGATCTAATACAGAAAAACACCTACCCCCTGCCAGGCAATCGAGTGCATCGTCATTGCGGGGAGTGATATATTGGTCAAGCACTGTTCGACTGTTCAGTGTTCTGTCGTCTATACACATTCTAATGCTGCCATTCTTCTTTCTAGCCACAACTATTGGAGAAGCGTATGGGCTACGAGACTCCTTGATAATGCCAGCCTTCAGAAGATCTTGCAGGTGCTTGCGTACATCTTCAATGTCTGCTGGAGCTAATCTCTGTGACCGTTCTTGAAAAGGTCTTGTATCTGATAATCGAATATGATGCTCAACCCCTTCGGCAAGTCCCACATCCCATTCATGGAGAGAAAATACACTGGCTGTTTCTGACAGCTTTTGTCTGAGTCTGGCTCTCCAGTGCTCTGGAATGGGTGAATCACCGAAGTCAATGAGGCTAGGGTCAAACTCTGTGGGGTTCACTTCAGACTTGGTCTTTGTGGGCTGGGCAGGCATCACAGGATCAGCAGAGCACAGATTTCTCATCACTGTCCCAACCTGAAGGACTGTGTCTCGTACTGACTCATTGCGCGCCAACAAAGGGAAATGGTTCACATCTACCTCTGAGCTTGGCACTACCATGGGTTGCAGCAGCACACCAGCTGGGAGTGGGACTGTAGGCAAAGCCTCCACCATCAGCACCTCTTTGTCCAATGGTTTCTCTAACTCCACTTGACACACTGCTCGACAGTCACTGCCAGCAGGCAAGGTCAGCGGGCCAAGGCCCATCCATTTCACACATCGAGCATCCTCTTCTCCTTCACTGGTCTTCTTAATCATTTGTACTGTGTCATTAGTTCTGATATCCTTTTATGTCTTTTACCTTGGCATTCGTTCGGACAGCAAAGTAAGAATTTCATTGCTCAGGAAATGTAGCATTTGTTAACCGTGCACATGATAATAAAGTCTTTGGATCTTGAATACCCAATGTCTGAGTGATATCAATCCCTGCAGTCTCTTTACAGAGTTTAGCCAACTGCTTAAAAAGACTAGCATTGGCCCCCAGGATTACAGGAATCTGGTCTGGAGATCTAGGGCCAGGACAGATCAAGGCTAAGACAGAGAGGGATTCTTTAGAACCAGCGACACTTTCAGGGAGCTCTAGACCTACTATGACATAGCCAAGGTACGGGTAGTTGGTCTCACTTAACCCCAAGATGGCTAGGCCGGACATAGGATGAATTGGAACTTCTGACAGGTGCTGCTTGTACCACTTTTCCAAGATAATGGTTGCTTGTGATCCACTATCTAGTACAGCATCACACTGATGACCATTCACTCTCAAGGGGACTACTGAGGGGGGACCAAACAACTCTTGTGGAATATTTCGGCCTGTTACTGAACTCACTCCACTTTTCTTCACAGAGCAGACAGTGTTGGAACTTTTACTTTCTTGGCTAGGTGACTGTCTCTCTTTAGCTTTCTTGAGAGACTGAATGAGCTTTTGGATGACTTTGTTCTGATTCTCAGCATTCTGACACTTACTGGCAAAGTGTCCAGATTTGCCACATCTATAACAGATGCTTTCTTCTGAATCTCTGTTAAACGTGTTTGGCTTTCAGTTGCTTTGAACGGGTCTTGGAGGCTCTACTCTTAGCGCACTAGCTGGTGTGTCAGAGACTTTGGCTACTTTGGCTGACATTTTTTTTGTAACCTTTTAACTTGTTTCTTTAATGCCACTACTTCAGTACTTTCACCATTTTCTGCTGCAGGGCCCTGAGTGACTGGATCAGGCCCAATAGCACTGTCTACACCTTGAGAGGGCTTTGTACTCTGGCAAGCAAACATTGACTTCAGCTCCTTCATATCTGCTTTCAAGGTCTGTATCTCTGTGTGTTGACTGTCCACATCACTACTGACATGTAGTCTATGGACAGATGTACTAAGCTTGACTCTTGCAGCTGCATATTCCTCTTCAGCTCGGATTTCAGCAAGCAGCTCTAAAAACTTTGGAGGATTCTTTTTCCTCTCCCTTAGCTTAAGCTGCACCAGCATGGGATCTGAATGCATGGCCCCACCGCAGTAGCTGCTCAACTCGGGCAGTATCCACATGACTGGCAGGAATACCACCTTTACAAACTACCTTAGTGAAGGACTGTTCCACCCGCCTCACAAAAACAGACAGTTTTTCATTTTTTTTCTTGCTGCAACAGTCTAAACTCAAAGTAGAGGTCTTCACCAGATTCAGCAGAGCCAAATGCACTCTCAATAGCATCCAAGCACTTAGAAAGGGTAATATCTACCTCAGCTGTTCCTATGGCTTTTACTATAGCGAGAGCAGGTCCTCTAAGACATTCCATAATACATCAATGTTTTTCTTTGTCAGAGCAGTCGCTCTCTTGGACTATTAAACAGGCTTTTTCCACCTCCCTTAAGTTATGCCACGTGCCGTCCTGCCTCAAATCCTCTACCATCATCCCTGTCCCCAAGAAGCCACGGATCACTGGACTTAATGACTACAGACCTGTAGCGCTCACCTCTGTAGTCATGAAGTCCTTTGAGCGCCTGGTCCTGTCCCACCTCAAGTCCATCACCACCCCTCTCCTGGACCCGCTGCAGTTTGCCTATCGAGCCAACAGGTCTGTAGACGACGCAGTCAACCTGGCCCTCCACTCCATCCTGCAGCACCTGGACTCCCCGGGAACCTACGCCAGGATCCTGTTTGTGGACTTCAGCTCCGCATTCAACACCATCCGCCCCGCTCTGCTCCGGGACAAGCTGTCCCTGCTCAACGTGCCTGACTCCATCTGCAGGTGGATCATCGACTTCCTGACGGACCGGAGGCAGCATGTGCGGCTGGGAAAGACTGTCTCAGACTATACTAGCATCAGCACTGGATCACCCCAGGGCTGTGTACTTTCCCCCCTACTCTTCTCCCTTTACACCAACTCCTGCACCTCCAGCCACCAGTCTGTCAAGTTGATCAAGTTTGCGGACGACACCACCCTCATCGGGCTCATCTCCAACGGCGACGAGTCCGCCTACAGGAGAGAGGTGGCCCAGCTGGCGTCCTGGTGCAGCAATAACAACCTGCAGCTGAACGCTCTGAAGACAGTGGAGATGATTGTAGACTTCAGGAAAGTCACTACTCCTCTGCCCCCCCTCACCCTCTCAGGCTCTCCCATCACCACTGCTGATTCCTTCCGCTTCCTAGGCACTACCATCACCAGGGACCTCAAATGGGAGCCGACCATCAGCTCACTCATCAAAAAAGCCCAGCAGAGGATGTTCTTCCTGCGGCAGCTGAGGAAGCTCAAGCTACCCACCAAGATGTTAGTGCAGTTCTACACAGCCATCATCGAGTCCATCCTCACCACCTCCATAACCGTGTGGTACGCAGGAGCCACTGCCAGGGACAGACTAAGGCTGCAGCGCGTCGTGCGCACTGCTGAGAAGGTGATCGGCTGCAAGCTCCCATCTCTCCTGGATCTGTACATCTCCAGGACCCGGAGGCGTGCTGGCCGGATCATAGCCGATCCCTCACACCCTGGTCACGTACTGTTTGCCCCCCTCCCCTCTGGTAGAAGACTTCGGTCCATCCAGACTAAAACCTCCCGTCACATGAACAGCTTCTTCCCCTCTGCCATCAGACTGCTGAACACTAAGTGACTTATTGACTCTCGTGCACCATGTACAGCAGCTCAACCAGACTCATGTCAATCATCACTGTTTTCTTCCTGCATTACCGACTGCACTATATAGTTCTCCACAGTATCTGCTGCTGGCTAATATATTTTAACTGTTGACCAGTATCACTTAATCTTATCCTACACTTTATTACATGTATAGTTTATTTCTTTTATCTTATCATGTTTAATGTTGCAGCATTGTACCGAGACAAATTCCTAGTTTGTGTACTACATGAACAATGGCAATAAACCTGATTCTGATTCTGATTCTGATTCTGATTCCAGCCATTGCGCTAATGCTTCTTCACCTGTAGGTGTTGGTAACGTGCCAGAGAATGCCCGGAGGCGGCAGTAGCTACTGTTTTCCCCTGATGGCTTCTCCATCTTTGACAGCACATTACCAACTGCTCAAGTGATTGACTCAGCAGAGCCACTGGATGCTGCTGCATCTAGCAGAACTCTCAATGAATTTGGTGCGTCTCCAGCAGGAGTTGAACACTTGACTGCAACGATGACGGGCCAACTGATGTCGGTAGTCAGATCCTTGACTTCAGAGAGGATCTTGGTTGGGTCAATTTTTTACTCTGCATTCACAAAGTACACTCAACCAATCCAGTTAGTTGTTGTACACTCTGCCTCTGACTCTCACTCGTCCCAGGGCCTTCACAGTCTCCAGTGTCTCTTCCACCTGGGCAGTCTCCACACCTTTGGGAATGAGCACCAATAGCCCATGGTCTTCCTCAAGTGACTCACCTTGACACCACTCTCTGAGCCCTTTCACCAGCTTTGCATGCACCGACTGAACGTCCATTGTCATCTTTTTTAACAACTACTGAAAGTTAACATTAGAATTAGGAACAAAATTTTCACGTAGTTGATCTTTAAAGTGGAAAGAGGAAAAAGAAAAAAAAATTACCTACTAGTCCTTTAATGTTCAAGACAAAGGTACCTACTAGCATTTTAATGTTGCTATCAAGGATTAAAAAAAAATAATGGGCTTAAAAAAATTATCTCAGCGGTGCCTCCATTTTATCTAGCACCCCTTTGCTTGTCCAGGCATTAATAGGGGTGGCTGTCCTGAGTTCTTTAAATAAAGTGGTATCGCTTCCATTAATGTTGTGGTACTTAGTCTTTCAGTTTTGAATAAAAACAGGTATATAGCAAGACTCTTTCACCTCTTAAGTATTCACTCTTTAATTTCTTTAACCCTGAAGTCTAATCATGCAACTCAAACACTAATGTGAATGTTCACCTCAAAATAAAACCTTAAATCCAAAAGTTCAAAATCTTAACGACAAATGATCATCCAGAAGCAATGAAATTAGATTAGATTAGATTAGATTAGATTCAACTTTATTGTCATTACACATGTATGAATACAAGGTAACGAAACACAGTTTAGCATCCAATCAGAAGTGCAAAGGACAGCAGTGCAGTATATACGGTAATTAACAGTATGTGCAATTTGAGCAAATATATGCAAATATATGCAGCAGTGCAGAAAGTTAAGAGTACTGTTATGTGCAAATAATGTGCAATAAGTTAGATGTAGTTATGTAGTTATGCAGTTATGTACAGGTGAGGATGGTAAGAGATGATGGTAAGAGAGTCAGCGGAGAACTAAGTTCAATAACGTGACAGCTGTAGGAAAGAAACTGTTCCTAAACCTGCTGGTTCTAGTCCGAAGGCTTCTGAAACGTCTTCTGGAGGGGAGAAGCTGGAACAGTCCATGAGCAGGATGGTTGGAGTCCCTAAGAATGCTGCGTGCCCGGCGCAGACATCTTTTCCTGTAGACATCCTCTATAACTGGAAGTGGAGTCCCTGTGATGCGTTGGGCGGTTTTCACCACCCGCTGCAGCGCCTGGCGGTCAGCGACAGAGCAGCTCCCATACCAGACTGTGATACAGTTGGTCAGGGTGCTCTCTATCACGCAGCGGTAGAAGTTGCCCAGGATGTCAGTTGACAGATGGTTCTTCTTCAGTGTCCTCAAGAAGAAGAGGCGCTGATGGGCCTTCTTGATCAGGCTGGTGGTGTTAACTGACCAGGACAGGTCCTCCAAGATGTGGGTCCCCAGGAATTTGAAGCTGGGGACACGTTCAACAGCTATGCCATTGATATGGATGGGGTCATGTGTCTCTTCCCTCTCCTTCCTGTAGTCCACTATGAGCTCCTTGGTTTTGCTGGTGTTAAAGAGCAGGTTATTGTCAGCGCACCAAGTAGCCAAGTGCTCAACCTCTGCCCTGTAATCTGACTCGTCGTTGTCCCTGATGAGTCCAATCACCGTGGTGTCATCTGCGAACTTTATGATGGAATTGGATCCATACATAGGCCTGCAGTCATGGGTGTAGAGGGAGTAGAGGAATGGGCTGAGCACACAGCCCTGTGGTACACCAGTGTTGAGTGTGATGACGGAAGAACGGTTGGGGCCTGACCTAACATGCTGGGGTCTGTTGGTCAGAAAATCCATGATCCAGTTGCAGGTGGAGGTACTGATTCCCAGGTCCCCAAGTTTAGTGAGCAACTTGGAGGGGATAACTGTGTTGAATGCTGAGCTGAAGTCAACAAACAGCATCCTTGCATAGGTGTTCTTGTCATCCAGGTGTGAGAGTACATAGTGCAGCGCTGTAGAAACCGCATCCTCTGTACTCCTGTTGCTCCGGTAGGCGAACTGATGAGGGTCCAGTGTAGGGGGCAGGCCTTTTTTGAGCTGTGCCAAGACCAGTCGCTCAAAGCACTTCATGACTATGGGCGTCAGTGCCACAGGGCGATAGTCATTTAGGCACGATGGTGTTGAATGTTTCGGCACTGGTACTATTGAAGTGGTTTTGAAGCACGCTGGTACCACGGCCTGGGCCAGGGACAGATTGAAGATGTCTGTGAAGACCCCTGCCAGCTGCTCAGCGCATGCCCTCAGCACACGCCCAGGAATGCCATCAGGGCCAGCAGCCTTACGTACGTTGACATGACTCAGTGCGTTATGGACGTCGGTGTGGGTGAGTGTGAGGTGGTGGAGGTCGTCAGAGGGTGGAAAATTGATGTTCTTTTCGTTGTTGTCCTTGTCAAAACGAGCATAGAAGTCATTTAGCTCATTGAGAAAGGGCACAGTCATGGCTATAGGTATGGAGTTGCTGGGCTTATAATCAGAGATAGCTTGAATGCCCTGCCACATACGTCGGGGGTCAGAGTCCCCAAAATGTTCCTCCACCTTCAGCTTGTAGCTGTGCTTGGCCTTCTTGATGCCCCTCTTCAGCTCTACCCTGGATGAACTGTAGGCCTGTGCATCACCAGATCTAAAGGCATTGTTACGTGCTTTTAGCAGAAGCCGCACTTCTCTGTTCATCCACGGCTTCTGATTTGGGTACGTGGTGATCTGTCTTTCCGTGGTAACACTGTCAATAGTGGTGTTGATATGGTCCAGGACTGAGTGGGTGTAAGAGTTGATGTTTATGTGGGAGCCACAGGTAGCCTGAGAGGTGAACATACTCCAGTCTGTGTTCCTAAACTTCTCCTGGAGTACAGAGTCAACCCCCTCTGGCCACACTTTGATGGTCCTCACTGATGGCTTCACCCGGTAGATGAGTGGTACATACTTGGGGGTAAGGAACAAGGATAAATGATCAGACTGACCTAGGTGGGGGAGGGGAGTTGCTGTGTAGGCTCCCACAATATTGGTGTAAACATGGTCCAATGTTTTGTCCCCTCTTGTGTGACAGGAGACATGCTGGTAGAATTTAGGAAGCACTGTCTTGAGGTTAGAGTGGTTAAAATCACCCGCCACAATAAATGCTGCCTCTGGGTGTGCAGTTTGTTGTTTGCTAATAGCTGCATGCAGTTCTTTCATAGCAAGCTTAGCATTAGCATCCGGAGAAATGTAAGCGGCTGTTATGATGGTACAAGTGAACTCACGTGGCAGATAGAAAGGTCTACATTTAACCATGAGAAACTCCAGGTTAGCTGAGCAGTGTCTCTCAACAGTGACAGAGTTCGTGCACCAAGCCTTGTTAATATAAATGCACACTCCCCCCCCTCTTGTCTTACCGGAGTCAACTGCTGCTCTGTCTGCCTGGAGCGTGTGTAGGCCGGCTATTCAATTCAATTCAATTCAATTCAACTTTATTTATATAGCGCCATTTCACAACAACAGTCATCTCATAGCACTATCAACTGTAGGGGGGACCCCCACAGTTGCAGAAAGACCCCAGCAATCAGGCGATCCCCTGTGAGCAAGCACTTGGCGACGGTGGAGAGGAAAAACTCCCTTTTAACAGGAAGAAACCTCCAGCAGAACCAGGCTCAGGGAGGGGCAGTCATCTGCTGCGACTGGCTGGGGGGTGAGGGGATAGAGAAGAAGAAAAGAACAGACATGTAGAGAGCAAACAGCACGATGGGGACTCAATCTATGGGAGAGAACAAACAAATGTTAATGACCAGCAAAAAAAAAATATTTCATAGAGAGTGAGGAAAGGAGTGAGGCCCAGTGCATTACTGGAGGTCCCCCGGCTGACTAAACCTATTAGCAGCATAACTAAGGGAGGGTTCAGAAACACATGATGAGATGAGATGAGATTCAACTTTATTGTCATTACACATCCCTCCCTAATTGTAGGCTATATCAAAAAGGTAGGTTTTAGCCCTATTCTTAAAAACAGAGATCGAGTCTGACTCCCGAATCCAGATTGGCAGCTGATTCCACAGGAGAGGAGCTTGATAACTGAAGGCTCTGCCTCCCATTGTACTTTTGGAGATTCTAGGTATTACAAGTAATCCTGCATTTTGGGAGCGTAGTGCTCTGTTAGGATGATACGGTAGTATCAGATCTTTTAAATAAAAAGGAGCCTGATTGTTTAAAGCTTTGTAAGTAAGAAGAAGGATTTTAAACTTAATTCTAAACTCTATGGGCTATCTCGATAGCATTGTCGGGTATTCCACTGTGAAGCCATGTTTCCGTAAAAATCATGATATTGCAGTTCATAAGTCTCTTATTGTTGGTGATCCGAAGCCGTAGTTCACTCATTTTGCTCGCCAGAGACCGTACATTAGCAAGGAAAATACTGGGTAGCGATAGCCGGTGCGGTGTTAGCTTTAGCTTAGCTCTTAGCCCACCGCGCTTACCCCTCCTTTGTTTACGATCTCTACGCCGCCTGCGAGCACTTCCGGTCGGCCGGGAAGCCTGCCGAGCGTCGGGAGTTCTCCATAGCTCCGGGATGAGTCGTAGATTTAGACGTAGGTTGCTGATAAAAAGGTCGTTATCGTTGCTTTGTAATCCAATATTCAAAAGCTCATCTCGGGTGTAAGATGTAAAAGCAGAGCTGTTCTGAACGAACATACCCGAAATGAGCAGAAATAACACTGCTAGTCCCCAGAATCTGGTAGGACGCTGAGCCTCGCGTTGTGCACGCACCGCCATCTTGCTGCACAACGCCGCCAAATTGTCATGGATGGCCCTCGCAGGCCATTAATGAGACGCTATAGGCAGCCAATGAGTTTGCGTATTTATTAACCAAAGACAAAGATAACAAAGTAAACAGCTACATGGGGCAAAAACACGAGCACGTACTACAACTAAGGCACAGTAGTAATATACTCAGGCTAAGGAATAAACTTACGGAAACATGGAGAATCACAGGGTGACTGGAGCCGGGGTTAGGGACTCCAGCCGAACGTTGTATGGAGGCAACGTTATGCGAGGTCGCAGCCCGGAGTAACCTCAGCTGCTCCCTTAAATAAGGCTAGAGGACTAATCAGGAAAGGAGAATGTAATCAATAAGATATGATCCAGCTGTCATGGTGCAGCTCGGCTCTGACAGCCGGAAGTCCCGCCGTGACGCTGTCACAATAAGAGCCCAGGACGGCCATATGGAACACAACAAAGAAGAACGGGGAAAATACTGGGTGATCTGAGCGCAGACAATATCAGCGCTCAGACCATGACAGTACTCCCCCCTCAAAAGGCGCATTCCAGACGCAACATAACATCCATGGCCCCCACCCAGAAGGCCACCAGGGCCACCCCAGGGAGGGTGGAGGGGGAAACAGGCCAGGAGCGCAAGAACCAGCAAAAACACCGTATCAAGGAGATGAAAAAAAAACCCACAAAGGAGGGCAACAACGATAATCAAAATGATGAGGCTCAAACATAGAAAAATAACGACATGCTACAACAAACCAGGAGCACTGATGAAATACAAAAGAAACCAAAATCCAGGTACATACAACACACTGCACCCAAAAAATACCAAGAAGAAAAAAAAAAAAAAACTCAGACCGCTACAAGCAGTGCAGCACACTATGAATACAGTCTAATCAAGTAACAGACAAGGAAAACAAAAAAAAAAAAAAAAAAAAAAAAAACAACAACAAAAAAAGAGCATCTCTCAAACCACAGAGGAAACAAGAAAAACTGAAATACAGGCACATAACAGAATACAGCGTCCCCTATAATACCAGGAAAAATAACTCAACACGCTACCGAACAGTGATATACAGACGTGGACAAAATTGTTGGTACCCCTCTGTTAATGAAAGAAAAACCCACAATGGTCACAGAAATAACTTGAATCTGACAAAAATTGCAATAAATAAAAATTCTATGAAAATTAACCAATGAAAATCAGACAATGCTTTTGAATTGTGGTTCAACAGAATTATTTTAAAAAACAAACTCATGAAATAGGCCTGGACAAAAATGATGGTACCCCTAGAAAAGCTTGAAAATAATGTGACCATAGGGACATGTTCAGCCAAGATGTGTCCTCTAATTAACATCACAGGTGTCTACAAACTTGTAATCAGTCAGTCGGCCTATTTAAAGGGTGACAAGTAGTCACTGTGCTGTTTGTTGTCAGGGTGTGTACCACCCTAAACATGGACCAGAGGAAGCAATGGAGAGAGTTGTCTCAGGAGATTAGAAAAGAAAATTATAGACAAGCATGTTAAAGGTAAAGGCTATAAGACCATCTCCAAGCAGCTTGATGTTCCTGTGACTACAGTTGCAAATATTGTTCAGAAATTTTAAGATCCACGGAACTGTAGCCAACCTCCCTGGATGTGGCCGCAGGAGGAGATGGATAATACGAATGGTAACAAAAGAGCCCACAACAACCTCTAAACACATTCATGGTGAGCTCCAAGGTCAAGGTACATTAGTGTCAGATCACACCATCCGTTGTTGTTTGAACCAAAGTGGACTTCATGGGAGACGACCAAGGAGGACACCACTGTTGAAAACAAATCATAAAAAAGCCAGACTGGAATTTGTCAAACTGCATGTTGACAAGCCACAAAGCTTCTGGGAGAATGTCCTATGGACAGACGAGGCAAAACTGGAACTTTTTGGCAAGGCACTTCAGCTCTATGTTCACAGACGCAAAAATGAAGCATACCAAGAAAAGAACACCTGTCCCTACTGTGAAACATGGAGGAGGTTCTGTTATGTTCTGGGGCTGCTTTGCTGCATCTGGCACAGGGTGTCTTGAATCTGTGCAGGGTACAATGAAATCTCAAGACTATCAAGGTATTCTAGAGAGAAATGTGCTGCCCAGTGTCAGACAGCTTGGTCTCAGTCGCAGGTCATGGGTCTTGCAACAGGATAATGACCCAAAACACACAGCTAAAAACACCCAAGAATGGCTAAGAGGGAAACATTGGACTATTCTAAAGTGGCCTTCTATGAGCCCTGATCTAAATCCTATTGAAGATCTGTGGAAGGAGCTGAAACATGCCATCTGGAGAAGGCACCCTTCAAACTTGAGACAACTGGAGCAGTTTGCTCATGAGGAATGGGCCAAAATACCTGCTGAGAGGTGTAGAAGTCTCATTGACAGTTACAGAAATTGTTTGATTGCAGTGATTGCCTCAAAAGGTTGTGCAACAAAATATTAAGCTAAGGGTACTATCATTTTTGTCCAGGCATGTTTCATGAGTTTGTTTTTTAAAATAATTCTGTTCAATTCAAAAGCATTGTCTGATTTTCATTGGTTAATTTTCATAGAATTTTTATTTATTACCACTTTAGTCAGATTCAAGTTATTTCTGTGACCATTGTGGATTTTTCTTTCATTAACAGAGGGGTACCAACAATTTTGTCCACGTCTGTACAAACAGTTCAATATAGTCCATAGACAAAAACACAAGAGCATCCCTAAAACTCCAGAGGAGGGGAACATAAAAAAAAACACGGGGATGTCGACAGGCAGAGCACAGAGAAACAAAAAACAAACTGTTTGGGATGTCTACCGGCATCCAGCATCCAGATTGCTGGCAGGGGAAAAAAAAACAGTTCAGACGGCCTACCCCAGTCCCAGGCCGGGAGAAACAGTGCCTCTGGCGGCCGGACCAGGTCATCGAACAAAGAATGCAGTCCCTCAGGTGGCCGACCCAGAACGCCGAACCGGCGAAGCAGTTTCCCGGGCAGCCGACCCGCGTCATTAGGCCACCAGGACCGAAGAGAAGAACTCGGAGGCGGCCTCCCTACCAAGAGATATAGCAAGGGAACACCGAGCCAAAAACGGGGAATCCCAGCAGCACCCAGTGGAGGAAAAAAGGGATTGGGGAAAGGGTGAGAGGCCAGTCCAGCGTTGAACGGCGGAGGATCTGCAGCTCCTTCTCCGAACTTCACTCGAACTGGTGCTGTGCCCTTGCTGGACCCCGATCGGGACAGTGCTGCACCCACGATGGACCCCAACTGAGCCGGAACAGCGCCCACGACGGACCCCGATTGGGTCAGAGCTGCACCCATGACGGACCCCGATTGGGTCAGAGCTGCACCCACAATGGACCCCGACTGGGCCCGAACAGCACCCACGACAGACCCCGACTGGGCCAGCGCAGCACCAGGGATGACCTCCAAACATGAACCTGGAACCTCCAGGACATCGACCGGAACCGACTTGTCACCGGAGACCCTGGGAGAAGGCTCAGAAGAACAAAGGACGCCGGAATCAGGATCACCGGCAATGGCAGAGCCTGGCAAGACAAGCTCAGACGCAGCGGTCGGCTGCACCTGGCTCGTCTCCCCGAGAGACAGGCAATAATGCTCTAGAATAGAAAAGAGAAAGACAGAATAGAGCACTTGCCTGATCTTGGGTTCTACCGCCATCCAGGACTTCGACAATCCAGGTTCCACGAGCTTGAGGTCCACTCCTGGATCCCACTTGACTGCGGCGGGCTCCGCAGCTGGCATGATGGTTCTCACAGTCTGGGGATTCCCTGGCGCAGAAGTCCACACCGAAGGCCCGCACAGCGTTGTGGCAGGGGATCCGTGGCCTGCTGGATCGAACCGCCCTCCATGGAGACCCGGGGACACTTCATCTTCGGTGCAGGCTCCAACCGGAATTCCACCCTCCTCCTCTGCCCGTGATGTGGCTGCGGGGCTGGTACCAGGCTCTCCAGGACCGCAGGCTCCTTCTTCGACCGGCAGTGTATTCCTGGCACCGGGGGACGCTCAAGGGAAGGAGACACAGAGGATGCAGATTCATAATTAATAACTGCAACAGGTGGAGGAAGCTCGGGGGACTGTGAGCCCCAAACTCCGCCCCCAGGAGTCAAACAAGGCAATTCACACTGTGAAGTAAAAGAATGAAATAGCACTTGCCTGCTCCGCTGAGGGCCGAAGGAAACTGCTGCAGAGGGCTTGGTTCTCTCCATTTCCCTCTGGATGGTGACGGAGGGCCCCCCAGGAAGACGAGGAGGA
Organism: Pholidichthys leucotaenia; assembly: GCA_020510985.1. Classification (NCBI taxonomy): domain Eukaryota; kingdom Metazoa; phylum Chordata; class Actinopteri; order Cichliformes; family Pholidichthyidae; genus Pholidichthys; species Pholidichthys leucotaenia. Next base: position 126,751,639 of record CM035842.1, on the reverse strand, counting down.
GCCGCTCGCACAGGATCAGGAACGGGGACAGCCGGAGTCAGACTCGTGGAGCTCATGGCTGGCTGGGAGGCAGAGTCCTTACAGCTCCCCGGAACTGGATCTGGACGGGGATCTCGCTGAGGCTTATTATGAGCATGGAGACGTTGTTTACCGGCAGAGGGCGGGGCAAAGGTGAGGTCTGGGAAACGCTGCTCCTGCGTGGAGACAGAGGCGAGCAGGTCAGCGTACTCGGGGTAATCGTGGAGCTCGGGACTGACTTCCACCAGTCTGACTGCCGCCGTCACATGCTTCATAATCTGAGTTGGATGGGAGGCAGAACGAGCCGCAGCCACATGACCCCGGATGAGCTCAGCTGTCCACTGGGTCTCCTCTGGAGGGAATCCCGGCTGACGTCCTCCTCTGCTGTGGGCAGGAACAGCACTTGGGTGACGTAGATTTCTGGGCTGGACAGGTAACAGGAACTGGATCCCGAGGCGAGGAGCGGGGGTGCCTCACCTTTGGCTTCCTGCCGGAGTTCCTCTCAGGTACACGAATCCTCTCTCGAAGTGCCATGATTTCCGCCATCCTCGTCCTGATTTCGGCGTGGTCTGCATAGCAAGGAATGTGGTTAATTGCCACCTCTGCGGGGTCCAAGTACCAGCATAAGCTGCTGGGGATGACGCTGCGGCGAGCGCCGGAGAGGATACCATCTATCTCGATGATGGCCATAGCCAGCTCGTAGCCCAAGCTCATGGCATAGCCCTTCTGTGGCGAGGCCATTTCCCCAACACGCTGGTAAATGGAAAAATAGGAGAAAAACCACAAGCCCAAAACACAAACTCACAGTGACCGGCGTCTCGTTTGGGCTGCAACCTACTGTCATGGATGGCCCTCGCGGGCCATTAATGAGACGCTATAGGCAGCCGATGAGTTTGCGTATTTATTAACCAAAGACAAAGATAACAAAGTAAACAGCCATGTGGGGCAAAAACACGAACAAGAACTACAACTAAGGAACAGTAGTAATATACTCAGGCTAAGGAATAAACTTACGGAAACACGGAGAATCACAGGGTGACAGGAGCCGGGGTTAGACACTCCAGCCAAACGTTGTACGGAGGCAACGTTATGTGAGGTCACAGCCCGGAGTAACCTCAGCTGCTCCCTTAAATAAGGCTAGAGGACTAATCAGGAAAGGAGAATGTAATCAATGAGATATGATCCAGTTGTCTCGGCGCAGCTCGGCTCTGACAGCCGGAAGTGCCGCCGTGACGCTGTCACAATAAGAGCCCAGGACAGCCATATGGAACGCAACACAGAAGAACGTGGAAAATACTGGATGATCCGAGCGCAGACAATATCAGCGCTCAGACCATGACAGAAATGATTTTATAAAAAAATAAGAACTCTTTATTTACACATCCAAATAATTAATCCTTTTTTCAAATGTTCTCTTTCAAACTGTTAAATCAAATAAAAATATCTCAGCACTTAAATTACCAGAATAAATCACTGCTTTGCAATATTTCAATGGTCACAACCACCAAACCCCCCCCCCCCCCCAAAGAAATAATAGAAAATGGAAAACGGAAAAGGGGCCCTTTAAACCTTAATTAAAGGAAACTTAAAGCCAGCAAAAATATATTATATATACCCCACAGTCCTAAGCATTGCAGGCCTGGTGCAAAACTTGCGTGCGTGGTATCCAACACGTAATGGCGGCTCCTTCCCTCTGGACTAGAAACGATTTGGGCAACTCACAGGGTCCACGGGCATCAGCGTACATACAGCTTCTCTCCCTGGAATCCAGTGCAGTCTTCTCTCCCAAACACAGGAACGTTAGGGCTAGGTTAATGTCCCTTCTAAGTTATGCAGACATCTCCAGCTCACCGTGCTAGCAGGCATACAGTCAACACAGTCCAGTAGGATAAGCTTTCTTCATTTCCCATTAGGCTGAGCAGGATGGCGGACTCCCGAACTGCTACTCCTCGTTGGAATAAATTGTTCAACACTGTCCCGCCTTCCAATATAATAACATACAGAGATCACTCGTTGTGCACCCTTGTTACTATATCACTTCCAAAACTCCAGAAACACATTGGCCATGTATTTCACCAGTTGTTAGCTTCTACCACCAGCACACTCCTGCCATGGGCCGCTTGCTCTCTCTCTTGTTCTCTCCTCTCTTCCTTTTTTTCCCCTCTTCATTCTCCGTTTTCGTTCACCCAACATCATGCCCATTTCCAGCCAACGCTTGACCTTCAGTTCACTTCTCATTGGCTTAGAAAATAAACAATACAGAAAAAAACATACATTCCCATTTCTTTTGCAAATGTATCCACCTTGTTCCTAGCCCCCATGATGCCTTGCGTGAATTGTGGTAGCAACTTCCGGTACTAGTTTAGAACATATGGTTGTCACTGACATGGGACACTTTTCCTTGTTAAAAAACAATGATTTCTGCATCAGAAATGCGGGAACACAACCTCTTGCACCTCAAAACAGTAACATAATTATACCACTTCCCACGACTATCGAAGGATGGAAAGATGATCTTAAAAAGTGGCCTCGTACACCGTAGCTCCGTTAGCGCCACTGCTAAAATGCTAACAATGTAAACAATATTTTAGCTAGGTTGAAAACCCGCGTTCGAGTGGTCGGGAGTTATGTCTTCCACAAAAACATAGGTATTTTTAGAAAGTGCAATTTCTAAGCTTTAAAATGATACCAGACACTCTGAGGTTTCCTGAGACTTTGCTGCTAGCAACCAAAGAAAGTGTCATGATTTATGACTCGTTGCCTGCAGTTTGTAATGGCACGGCGCACATTCAACACTGTGCTTGGGTGTTTTAAATTAGGGGTAAAACGTCAGATCTGTGACATTCATACAAGTGAAAACAAACCTGGCTCTTGTCTTGGTGTCTGTCCTGTGTCTGTCCCACCGATCTTACGAACAATCCTTTAGTTTTCAGTGCATGACCTACTCATTGCTGTAGAAGCCACAGATTGAGCTGTGCTTATCTCTGAGGAGTGTCACACAACTAAACATTCAAAAATACAAAAACTACAAGTGCTGAAATTAGCTGCCACTTGAGTGCAAAACACATATGTGGACTATACATTAAAGTGAATTTGAAATACTTCTAAAAACGCTATTTTAAATGCCCCTGATACTCCACTGAAACTGACTGATTTTACACTGGGTCAAACAAAACCACAAGTTCCGTCCACAATCGTTCCTCCAGCACCCCCAGGAATAAGGTGGATAGAAAATTAAATATTCTTACAATATTTCCAGCTTTAAGAACTTAGTATAAAAACAAATAAAACACATTTCACATCATGTAAATAATAAAACACATGACCCCAATCAGGAAATTCCAAACTTAGTGCACTATATAAAATATCAAACCATGAATACTTTTTTAACCATTTTTAACTGCTATTTATTTGGTTAATGAACATGCTCTGTTTTCTATTTATTAACTCCTATTTATGAATCAATGAACTATGTAGTCTATTTTTCAAAGGGCTACAAAAAATAATGCAAGAGAGACAGATGTTGTCATGTGATCATGAGATCATGACATAACAAGCAAGCAAGACGTGCCTCTGTCCATTCATGTATGTCTTAATAATTGCTCAGGAAATGTAGCATTTCTTAACTGCGCACATGACAATAAAGCCTTTGAATCTTGAAAGGGTAAGCAGCCTGTCAATTTTAATTCTGTGAAGTGCTTGTATGTATATGTCATGGTTTTTATGTTCATGGACACATTGGTGAAGGAGTAAATCTCAGAAAAAAAAATGACTGTCCTATGTGTGAGAACATTTTGCTATACTGTTGAGGTTAACCAATGCCACAGGGTCAGAAAAGGTTAAAATCAGTTTCAGTCCATATCAACTTTGTTGCCCGAGAAGAGTCCAATAAATTTGAACAGAATATGACATCTAATGCTTTCCAAATGACCTTTAAACATCTTGACAATCAGTATTGTTTCAAATTGAGGAATGTTTCATAATACAGAAGTCTAGAGAACTTGTCTGTAAGAGCCAGTAGTATCTGTAACAGATGTTGTGGTCATATTTGTTTTTATTGGTTAATTATGGCCATCATTTCACCAACATATATTCCCGTGTTTTGGTTTTTTGTCATTTTGTCATGTGTAACTAAAACTTGCATTGTCAGGGTGTGAGAGCTAATTTGCTTCAGGCTGTCTAGCCTGTCAGACTGAGGTGCTCAGATGAGAATGAAGAATTAGAGATTTGGAGCATAGAGATGACCATACATGCCACACCTCAATGATGGGTCTACATTCTCCTCTCATTTGTGTTGAAAGAAAAATCTCTATAGATTCTTTAAAATATATACTACCCCATACATTGGACTCCCTTGACTGTGAGTTTTTAGTTGTATACACATCATTATTATTGTAACCTGCCAAATGTATCAATTATTCTCTGAAAACTGTTTTTTGAATGAATGAATGAATGAATGAATTTATTTCGGATAGTACATTACAGGTTAAAAGAAACTGTATAATATAACAACAAGGTCAAATTAGACAAAGACTCCTTCTACTATACAATTCCACGTGAGTTATCCGAAATGGGTGATGGCTGAAGCCGCAGCTTATATTGCCCACCCATATTCCATCCAAGAATTCAAAGGAGAAAGAAGAGAAAACAAGACAAGAGCGATTACAATTTAAAACAAGGCTAAGACAAAATATGACTGAGAGAAAAAGAAAACTGAGCTAGTCTAAGTTAAGCGGTTACTATTCAAAAACAAATCTAAGACATAGTGTCACAGAGAAAAAAGAAAAACTAAGCTATAACACAACACAGGCTGGAAATGTCAATCCTTATGTGAGTTTACATGTCGTCTTGTAAATATGTTTGGAGTATTTCTTCCTTTAGTTTTTGTTTAAATTGTCCAAGCTTTGTACATGATTTTAATTCAGGTACAAAATCGTTCCATAATCTGACACCTTGCACTGAAATACAGTGTTGCTTGGTAGTTGTTCTCACTGTAGGCTTTTGAAATATACATGTTCCTCTGAAGTGATATCGTTTCTCCCTTGTTTGGAACAACTTTTGGATATTTGCGGGCAGTGATAGATTCTTCACTTTGAACATTATTATTGCGGTTTTAAAGTCGATCAGATCTTTCAACTTGAGAGTTTTTTGTTTAAGAAAAAGTGGGTTTGTTGGTTCCCTGTAAGCTGCTTTGTTGATTATTCTAATAGCTCTCTTTTGAAGCATAAAGAGTGGATATATGTTTGTTTTATATGTATTTCCCCATACTTCATTACAATATGTCATGTATGGGAGTATTAATGAATGATACAAGGTGTATAGTGTGGGTTGATTCAGCAAATTTTTCACTCTGTGTAATATTGCAATTGATTTGGATACTTTACCTTTTATATAATTAATATGTGGCTTCCAACACAGTTTGTTATCAATTATTACTCCAAGGAATTTAGTTTCGGATACTCTTTCAATCTCTACACCATTTACACTGAGTTTGGGTACTGGGTAGTTGTGATGGTTGTTAAAGACTATAAATTTTGTCTTGCTTAAATTGAGTGTTAATTTGTTTGAATCAAACCACAGTTTCAGCTTTCCTAATTCCTTTCCGAGTGTATCCAGAAGTTGTTCCAAGTTGTTTCCACTGCATAGCAGGTTAGTGTCATCAGCAAACAATATTAAGTCCATTTTTTCTGAAACTTTACATATATCATTTATATACATATTGAATAATAATGGTCCCAAAACTGAACCCTGTGGGACTCCACAGGTGACCTTCAGTAGCTCTGAGTTTTTGTTGTTAACACATACAAACTGATATCTATTCTTTAAGTAACTTCTTAACCAGGACAGTGCTACCCCTCTGATACCACAATTTTGTAGTTTCTTTAATAATAGATTGTGATCTACTGTATCAAATGCTTTTTTAAGATCCAGGAATACTCCAACTGAATACTCTTTATTTTCAATGGCTGTTGATATTTTTTCTGTAAATTCCATTAAGGCATATGCTGTTGTCCTTTTGTGTCTGAACCCATATTGCTGCTCACACAATAAATCATTCTTCAGTATGAAGTTGTCAATTCTCTCATAGAATATTTTTTCAAGTATCTTGGAAAATTGCGGTAATAGTGAAATTGGTCTGTAGTTGGAGAGTTCCCCTCTGTCGCCTGTCTTGTAAATTGGAATTACTTTAGCTATTTTCATTGCATTGGGAAATATACCTGATTGGAGAGACAGGTTACAGATATACGTCAGTGGTTTCACTATGCATTCGATAACAGTTTTGACTAGTAGCATATCAATACCATCGCAGTCAGTAGATGTTTTACTTTTGAACGATTTAACAATTTCAATGACCTCTCTTTCGTCTGTGTTCTTTATGAAGATGGTGTCTTTTACAGCAGTGTTATTGCATATTGAATCACCTGTTGGCACCGTAGTGGGTATTTCTCGGGCCAGTTTAGGTCCAATGTTAACAAAAAAATTATTAAATTCATCTGCAGGTGAAGCTATATTCACATTCGGAGTCAATTTATTATTTTTTGGAGTGTTAGTTGGGTAGCTGGTATTTCTGCTTTTATTTCCAAGGATACTGTTGATTATTGTCCATGTATTTTTAATATTGTCTTTGTTTTTTTCCAGTTCTTTACTGTAATAGTCTCTTTTACTACATCTTATTATATATGTTAACTTATTTTTGTATGTTTTATACCGCTGCTCTGCTTCTTTTGTCCTTTTCTTTATGAAAGCTTTATATAATAAATTTTTCTTTTTACACGCCTTTTGTAGTCCTTTGGTTAGCCATGGTTTGTCAGTAAATTTGTGTTTAAGCTTTTTTTTAACTAATGGGCAGTTTTTTTCATAAAGAGTGGTTACAATGTTTGTAAATGTGTCATAGGCTTCATTTACATCTGATACATAGACTTCTGTCCAGTCTTGCTTCAGCAAGTCCTCTTTAAAAGAACTGATTGCGTTTGGTGATTTGTGTCTGAACGATTTTGAGATTTTTTCTGGGTTGGGCCCCGTGTGGCCATGGATAAGTGCAAAGATTGGCAAGTGGTCGCTTATATCATTTATCAATAATCCACTTTCTATTTTCTTGTCGAGAACATTGACAAACAGGTTGTCAATAAGTGTAGCAGAGTGAGCTGTGATTCTACTGGGATGTGTTATTGTGGGATATAGACTCATGCTGTACATAGAGTTCATGAACTCTGTAACTACATTTTGTTGATGTGGATTAAGTAGGTCAATATTGAAATCTCCACAAATTGCTACCATTTTCTTACTAGTAATATTATTGTACAGCTCGACTAATTTATCTCTGAATGTCTCAATGCAAGTTCCCGGCGTTCTGTATATGCAGCTTATGATTAGATTTTTTGTTTTGTCTAGGTCAATCTCAACAGTAACACATTCCAGAATCCCTGGTAGTGCTAAGGACATTTCATTTACAAGCTTACATCTATATAGGTCATCAATATACAGTGCAACACCACCACCCTTTTTTTGAGATCTGTTAATGTTAAACATCTGATATCCCTCTATTGCCATCAGGGGAGCCTGGTCTGCATTAAGCCAGGTTTCAGAGACTGCTATAGCTGTGAATTTTCTGTTTAGCTGTTTTAAATAGTCCTGAATCTGTGAGAAGTTTTTGTTAAGACTTCTGCTATTGAAGTGTATTATTGACAGTTTACCATCTAATTGCACTTGACTTTTGAATTGCTTTTCAGTGTAATATTCACAGTGGTTATGAATATTATTGAAAAAGTGGTTATCAGGATCAATATCATTCTCCATCTCTTGTGGTTTATGTTCAGCATAGTGGCATATTTTTAGAGTTTGAGTTTCCTCACTCTGTGTTTCATAGTCAGTGTTCATCTGTATTTATCTAAGTCAGTAGCATCTCTGATCATTATACTTTTTGCTTGCTCAGGTGTTCCATTTAGTTTAATCCAAATTCTACAATTTCTTGTCCAGGTTGACTGTATCTTATTATGTTTCTTTAGCATCCGTGCCTGCCGTGCTAATTCAGCGTTTTTTTTTGTCAGGTGTTCATTTAGGTAAACTTGAGTTTCCTTTAGTTTTTTGGCAGAACTATGTAATTTTCCTGTTCTTAGTAGGAATACAGACAAAATTACAACTGGCTTATTTTATGCCCTGAGTACCAGCTGATCACGGGATGCTTTGTTAGTTGGTGACTAAAGTCATGCCCAGTAATTGACTAATGGAACTCAAACCATAAAAGGTGTCGGCTGTCTTTTCTGTGTTCCTAACAGGAACAAGAAAGCTATATGCTGCAGATGCAGGTCCACTCAGGCCATAGAATCAGAATCAGAATCAGAATCAGCTTTATTGGCCAAGTATGCACAACACATACAAGGAATTTGACTTTGGCTAAAAACTTGCTCTCATTGTTCAGGTGGAGGATTTAAATAAGGATTCAATGACAACAGAGTATGTACAGTAAATTACAGTCTGTCCACGTTTCTATAAAAGGATGCAAATATATACAGGAATATATGCAGTTATTTACTCAGACTAACCACACTTTGCAGAAATATATGAAAAAATATACAGTCACACAGTATTTCAATGTGAACTCAGATTCAGTGATATAATGTGAATGAAGTAAAAAGCAGTGTGAGAGTTATGTGCAATGTAATAATGGATGAAAAGTCATGAGTACAGCAACAGGTAGGACTAGGTGAATGTTAGGAGTTCATCAGAGTGATGGCTTGAGGAAAGAAACTGTTCCTGTGACGGGTGGTTTTGACCTTCAGTGATCTGTAACGACGACCAGAAGATAGAAGTTCAAACAGTTTGTGGCCGGGGTGTGATGGGTCAGCACAGATGTTTCCCGCCCGTTTCCTGGTTATGGACCGATATAAGTTCTCAATGGAGGGTAGGTCAGTACCAATGATCCTCTCCGCAGACTTAATGAGCCGCTGCAGTCTGGTCTTGTCCTGTTTAGTGGCAGATCCAAACCAGACAGTGATGGAAAAGCAGAGGACAGATTGGATGATGGCGGTGTAGAAGACAACCAGCAGCTCCTAAGGCAAATCAAACTTCTTGAGCTGACGCAGAAAAAACAACCTCTGCTGGGCCTTTTTCCGGACAGTGTCTATATGGGAGGACCACTTCAGGTTCCGGGAGATTGTGGTACCCAGAAACTTGAAGGAGTCCACAGTGGACACTGTGCTGTTGAGGATGGTGAGTGGGGGGAATGAAGGGGGGTGTCGCCTGAAATCCACAGTCATCTCCACCGTTTTGGCTGGGTTAAGTTCAAGATGGTTCTGGCTGCACCAGAGGATCAGCTGCTCCACCTCCCGCCTGTATGCAGACTCATCATCATCCCGGATCAAACCGATGACTGTGGTGTCGTCCGCAAACTTCAGGAGCTTCACCGAAGGATCCTCTGAGGTGCAGTCATTGGAGTAGAGGGAGAAGAGCAGTGGGGAAAGGACACATCCTTGGGGGGCGCCAGTACTAATTTTTCGGGAGCTGGATGTAAATCTCCCTAGCTTCACCTGTTGCCACCTGTCAGTCAGAAAGCTGGAGATCCACTGGCAGGTGGAGGGGGGCACCTTGAGCTGGAGGAGTTTCTGATGAAGAATGCCTGGGATGATGGTGTTGAACGCTGAGCTGAAGTCGACAAACAGGATCCTGGCGTACGTCCCTGGGGAGTCGAGGTGTTGCAGGATGTAATGTAGTCCCATATTCACTGCATCATCCACTGACCTGTTTGACCGGTAGGCAAACTGCAGTGGGTCCATCAGGGGGCCTGTGATGACCTTCAGGTGGTTCAGCACCAATTTCTCCAAGGATTTCATGACCACAGAGGTCAGGGCAACAGGTCATAGCAGGATGACAGTAACCCTATCAGTAGTTTGAGTACCATAAAAATGATTTTCCAAGCATTAGGGTGAAAATCTTACTTTGTGTTCCTTTAAAAGAAATAGCTTGTACAATATAATATAAAAGCAAACACAACAAATTCAATAAACTTATGACTTTCTTACTTGGAGACTAGTACCATCTGAGGATAAAAAAAGAGGCAAAGGTACTCATTTTTTTCTTTCTTTAGTCTTATGGTAGAAATTTATTGACCAGTGAAACATAAAAGAGACTGTCTGAGAAACAGAAAATAATGAAACTTTTCTATTGCTAATAAATCGAACCTGCTCTTTGTGCATGCCATGCATATTTGTCTGAAGTTTTACAACCATTTTAGTTTAATTGTGATGCTAATGGTTATGAAGTGGAAAATGTTCCTTTATCCCTGTTAAATTACCCTGCATATTGTTGCTGAGTCCACAGAGATGAAAATCATGTGCAGTTCAAATGGTGTGTGTTAAAGATTGATAGTAAGAGCAGAATCAGTGTTGTCGTGTTTATATCCTCTAGTTTACCCTTGGATTAATGTTTGCAGGAACATATCCTCATGACGGATATTCACACAAAGCAGCGTTTCTTATTCCTTTCAATGTAAACATACCGAGAAGCTCATGCCTGCTACCCCCTTTCTTCTCCCCCCTCTTTCCCTCTATCACTGGGAGGTTATGAATATGGATGGAGAGGGGAGAGGAGTACACCAATGATCCACAACCCATTCACTCACTGGTGATCCTGCCTCTTTACCCATTTTCCACTGCTTGGTTGCTTGTGTGGGCATGAATTTTCCCGGCTATGAAAATTAACATTTTGTATCTCTTTGTGCCCATGGTACATTGATTTAACATTGTACACATTTGGTTCTTTTCCAATTTACCTCCCCCTTTATCTAATTGTACCTTGTTTTTTTTACTGCTCAAAATTAGATTCCATTATATAAAGAAGCACATTTTTGTAATAGGAAATTTTATTACAGTAAATGAAAAGGGCATTAGTGGTTAGATCAAAGACACTCTGGTGCCTGCTGCTTTTCATCTTCCAGTTATAGAGGATCTGAATTAGCAACATCTTAGCAGAAAAATATGTTGAAGTGTAGAGGCTGCTTTTGTTTGACCATAACAGGAAAACCAGTCTTTTCCAGCAATTTGTTATATTTGGACAGCGGTCATTTACAGACAAGTCCGTCTTTAAAAAAATCTTTCCACTTACAGTAGACGACTTTAAGATCAGTGTTGGGATAACGACTTAGTTCAAGTAAGCAATCTACTTTTTTAAATGTTCTGAAAGGCTTATAAGCATGTGTACTGTCTTCTGGCAGTGGCATGTATTTGAACTTGGGCATGTCTCCAATTTAAGAGTGAACCTCCCTAAGATGCTTCAAAACAGAATGGCACACAAGTGTCATGAATCGCCTCTTAGGGCAGAGAAACGAGACCCACGCACTGAGCTGCAGTTAGCGGAATTTATTACACACACACAAAAGCATAAGTACCAAGAAGTGCACAAAAACAAAGTTCAAAAGCAAACTGATGAAAAAAAACTTACAAACTATGAAGATTCCAGAATAAACTCACCAGGGCGAGAATAGGGCTACTGGTGGCAAAGAGAGAGGATAGTTAAACAAGACTGCCGCAGTGAGGAAACAACAAGACAGTCTTTAAATAGCAGGGGAGCAAATAGGCAGCAGGTGCGGGGAGCATGAGCGAGCAGGTGACCTGATTGCACAACTACTCACAGCTGAGACGACTAGTGAGCCGATGACAGGGTGGGAGTGTCTGGAAGAGGAGGTAATGCAGTCATGATACATAGAAACAAAAATATACTTCCTAAACTACAGGAACTGACAAAATAATACTAAAACTAAAAAACATAAATAACTAATAAAACGATAAACCACCAAGGAAAACTTCATAACTCAATACACAAGAAAACAACACAAAGCTGGAAAAATTCAGAAAATAATCAGAAATAAATTAAGATCCTGAGTCCGGTGAAACACCACGCTCAACCTCATGACAGCAAGTTGTACAAGCATTCAAATTATTTTTGCCAGAGTGACAGCAAGTGGTAGTCTTAGTTGCTTGCAAGCTAAGAAGACTGCAAGCTCACTTCAGGAGCAGAATGATGCCACAATTTAAAAGGTTCACTTTTAATTTGGCTCAAGTGTTACTTTTGGGGAACTTAATGAGCTTGTTGCTGTAGTTTCAGAGCAGATGGGATTCTAACCAGGATGTCACTCATGTCAACTCTTTATGTAATAATGTAAATTCAGCACATTTAGAGGCACAAGTGAGTAGGCTATACATCCTGTTCAAAGTATAAGCTAATTACAAATGACAAGTAATTTTCAGTAAAAAATGAGTACTCTAATTCAATGCTTAACTCAGTAATTGCAGTAAAAAAACAAAAAAAAAAAAAAAACATTGGCAGTTATTTTGTAGCTTAATTCCTCACTCTTAAAAGCAACATTATAAACACTGTCTATTGTCACAAATTAATTAAGAATATGAAACTACATTTTCAGGATGGTGGTCTAGTTTGTCATTGATATCTTAACAATAACCAGATGGGTGTAAGAGGCCCCTTTGCACTTTTTCTGTGTTTCCTCAACTAATCTTTAGATATGATTAGATGATTGCAACATATGCATTGCATCAAATAATAAAAAGAACATATACATACGCATACTATGAGTTAGAGTGACCATCCCTATCAGCTACTGCATGTGCTCATTCACTTTAACTGAAAGGAAGACACACTGTTTTATTAAGAATAGCAGACACTACACATCACTAAGACCCAGAACTAAACAGAAGATGGCAGCAATGTGCATGCCCTATTGCACACAAATTTTGTGTATAAATTTTATACGTTTATAAGTCAAGGGAATAACTTAACTTTCTTCCTTAATAATTCAATGCTATTCAATTCAATTCAGCTTTATTATATATAGTGGCATTTCACAACAACAGTCATCTCATAGCACTGTCAAACTGTAGGGGAAACCCCCACAATTGCAGAAAGACCCCAGCAATCAGGCGATCCCCTGAGAGCAAATATTTGGTGACGGTTGTAGGAACAGTTAATTATAAGTGTGATAAGGTACAAGGATTATTTACTTTATACTTAGAGGTGTGAGTGTGTGGAAACAGAAGTTTACTTTGTGACCACAAACACAAACAAGAGCAAAAGCACTTGTAGGGGCACCAGTCAAAACTTGGACAATTTATTAATAACTAATCTTTGAACTAGTACTGAAACAGCTTTAGTGAAGGTAACTAATGACCTCCTTATCGCATCTGATAATGGACTTGTTTCTGTACTTGCCCTTTTAGACCTTACTGCAGCTTTTGACACTATTGATCATAATATTCTACTTGATAGATTAGTAGATTAGAACATCATGTTGGACTTAATGGAACTTTGTTGCAATGGTTTAGTTCTTATTTATCTGAGTTTGTCCATGTCAATAATGAGTTTTCTTCCAACTCAAAGCTCAATCACAGAGTTCCACAGGGATCTATGCTAGGCTCTATTCTTTTTAGTTTATATATGCTTCCGTTAGGCAACATTATTAGAAAGCACTGTATACATTTTCATTGTCATGCAGATGACACACAATTATACCTGTCAATGAAGCCAGATGATAGTAATCAATTAGCCAAGTTAGCGGTCTGTCTTAAGGAAATCAAAGCTTGGATGACTTGTAATTTCCTGCTATTAAATTCAGATAAGACTGAAGTCATTCTAGTTGGTCCAAAAATCCTTAGAAATACCTTTCCAAATCAAACTCTTAGTTTGGATGTGGTTACTCTTTCTCTTAATAGTTCTGTGAGGAACCTTGGAGTTATTTTTGATCAAGATCTGTTTTTTTTAATTCATATATTAAACTTGTCTCTAAGACTGCCTTCTATCATTTGCGTAATCTTGCCAAGATTAGGAGCATCTTGTCTCAGAGGGATGCTGAGAACCTAATCCATGCTTTTATTAACTCTAGATTAGATTATTGTAACTCTTTATTATCAGGTTGTCCTAAAACATCTTTAAAAAGTCTTCAGCTGATCCAAAATGCTGCAGCAAGAGTTTTAACAGGTACTAGAAAGAGAGATCATATCTCTCCGGTTCTGGACTCCCTTTATTGGCTTCCCATAGAGTTTAGAATTAAGTTTAAAATCCTTCTTCTCACTTACAAGGCTCTAAATAATCAGACCCCTTTTTATTTAAAAGATCTGATACTACCCTATTATCCTAACAGAGCACTATGCTCCCAAAATGCAGGATTACTTGTAATACCTAGAATCTCCAAAAGTACAATGGGAGGCAGAGCCATCAGTTATCAAGCTCCTCTCCTGTGGAACCAGCTGCCAATCTGGATTTGGGAGTCAGACTCTATCTCTGTTTTTAAGAATAGGGTTAAAACCTTCCTTTTTGATATAGCCTATAATTAGGGAGGGATAACGTGCCTCTGAACCCTCCCTTAGTTATGCTGCTAATAGGTTTAGACAGCTGGGGGACCTCCAACAATGCACTGGGCTTCACTCCTTTCTTCACTCTCAATGAAATGTTTTTGCTGGTCATTAACATCTGTTTGATGACACAGAGTGAGGAAACTCAAACTCTAAAAATATGCCACTATGCTGAACATAAACCACAAGAGATGGAGAATGATATTGATCCTGATAACCACTTTTTCAATAATATTCATAACCACTGTGAATATTACACTGAAAAGCAATTCAAAAGTCAAGTGCAATTAGATGGTAAACTGTCAATAATACACTTCAATAGCAGAAGTCTTAACAAAAACTTCTCACAGATTCAGGACTATTTAAAACAGCTAAACAGAAAATTCACAGCTATAGCAGTCTCTGAAACCTGGCTTAATGCAGACCAGGCTCCCCTGATGGCAATAGAGGGATATCAGATGTTTAACATTAACAGATCTCAAAAAAAGGGTGGTGGTGTTGCACTGTATATTGATGACCTATATAGATGTAAGCTTGTAAATGAAATGTCCTTAGCACTACCAGGGATTCTGGAATGTGTTACTGTTGAGATTGACCTAGACAAAACAAAAAATCTAATCATAAGCTGCATATACAGAACGCCGGGAACTTGCATTGAGACATTCAGAGATAAATTAGTCGAGCTGTACAATAATATTACTAGTAAGAAAATGGTAGCAATTTGTGGAGATTTCAATATTGACCTACTTAATCCACATCAACAAAATGTAGTTACAGAGTTCATGAACTCTATGTACAGCATGAGTCTATATCCCACAATAACACATCCCAGTAGAATCACAGCTCACTCTGCTACACTTATTGACAACCTGTTTGTCAATGTTCTCGACAAGAAAATAGAAAGTGGATTATTGATAAATGATATAAGCGACCACTTGCCAATCTTTGCACTTATCCATGGCCACACGGGGCCCAACCCAGAAAAAATCTCAAAATCGTTCAGACACAAATCATCAAACGCAATCAGTTCTTTTAAAGAGGACTTGCTGAAGCAAGACTGGACAGAAGTCTATGTATCAGATGTAAATGAAGCCTATGACACATTTACAAACATTGTAACCACTCTTTATGAAAAAAACTGCCCATTAGTTAAAAAAAAGCTTAAACACAAATTTACTGACAAACCATGGCTAACCAAAGGACTACAAAAGGCGTGTAAAAAGAAAAATTTATTATATAAAGCTTTCATAAAGAAAAGGACAAAAGAAGCAGAGCAGCGGTATAAAACATACAAAAATAAGTTAACATATATAATAAGATGTAGTAAAAGAGACTATTACAGTAAAGAACTGGAAAAAAACAAAGACAATATTAAAAATACATGGACAATAATCAACAGTATCCTTGGAAATAAAAGCAGAAATACCAGCTACCCAACTAACACTCCAAAAAATAATAAATCGACTCCGAATGTGAATATAGCTTCACCTGCAGATGAATTTAATAATTTTTTTGTTAACATTGGACCTAAACTGGCCCGAGAAATACCCACTACGGTGCCAACAGGTGATTCAATATGCAATAACACTGCTGTAAAAGACACTATCTTCATAAAGAACACAGACGAAAGAGAGGTCATTGAAATTGTTAAATCGTTCAAAAGTAAAACATCTACTGACTGCGATGGTATTGATATGCTACTAGTCAAAACTGTTATCGAATGCATAGTGAAACCACTGACGTATATCTGTAACCTGTCTCTCCAATCAGGTATATTTCCCAATGCAATGAAAATAGCTAAAGTAATTCCGATTTACAAGACAGGCGACAGAGGGGAACTCTCCAACTACAGACCAATTTCACTATTACCGCAATTTTCCAAGATACTTGAAAAAATATTCTATGAGAGAATTGACAACTTCATACTGAAGAATGATTTATTGTGTGAGCAGCAATATGGGTTCAAACACAAAAGGACAACAGCATATGCCTTAATGGAATTTACAGAAAAAATATCAACAGCCATTGAAAATAAAGAGTATTCAGTTGGAGTATTCCTGGATCTTAAAAAAGCATTTGATACAGTAGATCACAATCTATTATTAAAGAAACTACAAAATTGTGGTATCAGAGGGGTAGCACTGTCCTGGTTAAGAAGTTACTTAAAGAATAGATATCAGTTTGTATGTGTTAACAACAAAAACTCAGAGCTACTGAAGGTCACCTGTGGAGTCCCACAGGGTTCAGTTTTGGGACCATTATTATTCAATATGTATATAAATGATATATGTAAAGTTTCAGAAAAAATGGACTTAATATTGTTTGCTGATGACACTAACCTGCTATGCAGTGGAAACAACTTGGAACAACTTCTGGATACACTCGGAAAGGAATTAGGAAAGCTGAAACTGTGGTTTGATTCAAACAAATTAACGCTCAATTTAAGCAAGACAAAATTTATAGTCTTTAACAACCATCACAACTACCCAGTACCCAAACTCAGTGTAAATGGTGTAGAGATTGAAAGGGTATCCGAAACTAAATTCCTTGGAGTAATAATTGATAACAAACTGTGTTGGAAGCCACATATTAATTATATAAAAGGTAAAGTATCCAAATCAATTGCAATATTACACAGAGTGAAAAATTTGCTGAATCAACCCACACTATACACCTTGTATCATTCATTAATACTCCCATACATGACATATTGTAATGAAGTATGGGGAAATACATATAAAACAAACATATATCCACTCTTTATGCTTCAAAAGAGAGCTATTAGAATAATCAACAAAGCAGCTTACAGGGAACCAACAAACCCACTTTTTCTTAAACAAAAAACTCTCAAGTTGAAAGATCTGATCGACTTTAAAACCGCAATAATAATGTTCAAAGTGAAGAATCTATCACTGCCCGCAAATATCCAAAAGTTGTTCCAAACAAGGGAGAAACGATATCACTTCAGAGGAACATGTATATTTCAAAAGCCTACAGTGAGAACAACTACCAAGCAACACTGTATTTCAGTGCAAGGTGTCAGATTATGGAACGATTTTGTACCTGAATTAAAATCATGTACAAAGCTTGGACAATTTAAACAAAAACTAAAGGAAGAAATACTCCAAACATATTTACAAGACGACATGTAAACTCACATAAGGATTGACATTTCCAGCCTGTGTTGTGTTATAGCTTAGTTTTTCTTTTTTCTCTGTGACACTATGTCTTAGATTTGTTTTTGAATAGTAACCGCTTAACTTAGACTAGCTCAGTTTTCTTTTTCTCTCAGTCATATTTTGTCTTAGCCTTGTTTTAAATTGTAATCGCTCTTGTCTTGTTTTCTCTTTTTTCTCCTTTGAATTCTTGGATGGAATATGGGTGGGCAATATAAGCTGCGGCTTCAGCCATCACCCATTTCGGATAACTCACGGGGAATTGTATAGTAGAAGGAGTCTTTGTCTAATTTGACCTTGTTGTTATATTATACAGTTTCTTTTAACCTGTAATGTACTATCCGAAATAAATTCATTCATTCATTCATTCATTCATTCATTCATTCATTCATTCATTCGTTTGTTCTCTCCAATAGATTGGGTTCCTGTCGTGCTGTTTGCTCCCTACATGTCTGTTCTTTTCTTCTTCTTCTCTTCCCCTCACCCCCCAGCCAGTCACAGCAGATGACTGCCCCTCCCTGAGCCTGGTTCTGCTGGAGGTTTCTTCCTTTTAAAAGGGAGTTTTTCCTCTCCACCGTTGCCAAGTGCTTGCTCACATGGGATCACCTGATTGCTGGGGTATTTCTGCAGTTGTGGGGGTTTCTCCTACAGTTGAAAGTGTTATGAGATGACTGTTGTTGTGAAACGGTGCTATATAAATAAAGTTGAATTAAATTGAATTGAGGGCAGCGCGGTGGCGGAGTGGTTAGCACTGCGGCAGCACAGCAACTCACCCTTGGCCGGGGGATCCTGGGTTCGATCCCAGCCCCTGACCAACAGTGATCTGTGAGGAGTTTGCATGTTCTCCCTGTGTCTGCGTGGGTTTACTCTGGGATTTCTCCAGTTTCCTCCCACATGTCAAAAACATGCAAGTTAGGTTAATTGGCATCAAAACTGGGGATTCTAAATTGTCCCTAGGTATGACTGTGAGAGTGAATGGTTCTCTGTCTCTCTGTGTTGGCCCTGCGATGGACTGGCGATCTGTCCAGGGTGTACCCTGCCTCTCGCCCAAAGATGCTGGGATAGGCTCCAGCCCCCCCCCCCCCCCCGCGACCCGAAAAGGATTAAGCGGAAGACGATGGATGGATGGATGAATTGAACTGAACCTTTCATTAACCAATCTCAATATTCGTGAATTTTTCTGCCGTGACCCAGAAAAGCACACACACAAAAGAAATCAAATAGAAACTTCTCTATACCGTTAACAGTTTTAATAATCAAACTCGGGTTAAATGGCATTACATTCAATTGATTTGTAAGCAGGTGAAGTGATCAACAAGTACCAAATATCATATTGACTGTTATTGGATTCCTGAGCATAAAGTCTACATTTAAACCTTTGTGGAAACAAAAGAAACCAGATTTTGAATTTGTAACTGCAATGCAATGTGAGACCGTGAAAAAACTGTAACAAAAATATGCATAAAATTGGATACAATTTTATGGGGAAAATGATAAAAGCTGGTTATATGAAAAAGAAAATTCTGAGTTACTCTAAAAAATGGAGGTTATTGAAAAGGAGAATATTAATTTTCCTTCAGCTTTATAGCTCCTATCATAGCTTATGGACTAACTTTTGACATGAAAAATTGGTCATATTCAATTAGAAATAGACGTCACATTTAGCCCAGCAGATAGAAAATAGGAGTCTGGCTTACGAACAGCTGTGTCTTCAGAGTCCAGCGATGATCTTGAATGCCAGCAGATGGCAAAAATGGGAAAATACTGCCCGCAGTCCTTCTCAATTGTGGCAGCGGTTCTAGCTTTTACAGACTCAGCAGTTGGTGTCCGGAGTGTGGAGCCGATGGTAGAGTGAACGGCTGGCCCCCAGGGCAGGTGTGACGTCTTATCTTAGGCAACAGATCCTTTCCTGGCCCACAACTTTGGGATGTCCACCAGCCGATAAGAAACCACAGGCTGAAAGAAAAATGTATGTAAACAGTTCCACCCACGAAATCCTAGTTCTTCTGACGTCGTGGTACATGGGTGAGGCAGTCTCGAGGGGAAAAGTTCAAAAATCACTACCAGTCCATTTTAATGGTGAGTTCAGGAAAATCAAGAGAAAAAGTTCGTCTAGACCAAGAATCTCCTTTTCAGGAAATAGGTTGTCAATGTTGGGACTCGGGTCTAGGTCTTGGCGTCTAAAACTGCACCTCATACTAGTAACCAATAGGTTGAATTGGTCTTGTAGGGCTCCAGTTTGCCAGAGGTAGGTACCGGCTGCAGCAAATGTCAGGAGGTACCCGAAAATAACCATGCACATGAGCACTGCATCTGGTACAGACCAGGAATGCAAAATGGGATGGCGTAGTGGGTTAGGGTTTGGCTCAAAGACTTGGAGCTCATTCCCTATTGGGGCTAAGTCAATGACTTGAGGACCTTCAAAGCAGACTTTATCCACGATCTCAGAGCTGAGTTGAAGCGCTTGCTTAGAGAAGAAATCGGACACATCAACACTGACATTGTATTGGTGAGTGTTGAGGTGATACAAGTCCAAATCGCCGACATTGAAGAGTGAGCCTTTAGGAACTTGGACCCAGAAAGTGTTGGAAGGAAGTGTGATCTGGGAAAATGTGTTGTGCTTATCATAGGTGGCGGTAGAAGATTGCATTGGAGTGTTAACAAGCGACCAGCTTCTGACGATGTGGGCCTGTGTAGTGGTCACTTGAGATTGTGGGGTGAGGACAGTAGGACAAGTCATGTCCTGAGAGGATGCTTGGATCCCACAGATGCCCCTGGTGCTATCCTTAAGAAAAGGTTTACTAGGGCACAGTTAGTGGACATCCCTAGTGAGAGTGCACATGCTTAGGTTCGGGACCAAGTAAGGTCCAGGGCTGTTGTCATGGTACGCCACCACTGAAGGGGTTTTGACCTTGACATGAGTGTCCTGCTTCCAAATCCCAACACTGACAACCTTCTTCAACCGGTAGATACTATCGTAAGTTATCATCGGTAGATTGACAACGAAAGCCATCTGGTGCTTTTCACGTCAACGTAAATGGGGATATTGTTGCCCAAGGTAAAAGCTAAATGGGCTTGGAGCGGTATTATAGTTCTATGAGTGGTGGTAGCAAGCAAGTCTGTGACTACTGACATAGGGAGGAGGTAGGGTGGAATCCTGCCCATTGCCAAAGCATCAGTGGAAGAGCTAATGTCCCTAATTACGTCTGACAGCAACATAGACACTAGCTGTGCCTGGGTGAAGTCAACCTGAAGTACAGAGAACAACGACTGCATCAACTTGTTGAGTTTGACCAAAGGTTGAGAGTGAGTGTTCACAACATTGTACCTTGTAAGGTGGTGCTAGGTTATGGCATCAGCATTAGCTACCACCTGTGCAATCTCTTCGGTCATGGTGGTGAACAGTTTCAGTGGAGCATTGCTGGGATTGTCAGGGGTTTGCTGATTGGACGCTGATGGAAGGAGTTCAATGGCTTGGACAAGCATTTGGTCATCATTGGTCAAGTCAATCAGTCCCACTGACTCTTTGTCAGGGATTGACATTGACACAAGGGCGATGGCTTTAGAAGGCTTAGTGTATATGACCGCAGATTCAAGAGAGTCGATCCAAAAAGAAGCAGGGAGGCCATCTAAACACTGGAACGGTCAGTTCAAAATCATGGAAATCAGTGGTGATGAGCCAGCCGAGGGGCGTGGTCTTGGGCAGGATGATAGTCTCAGCCGTGGGATTGTTAACCGGCAATGTGGTGGTTCAAGATCCTAGGCTTAGAAGAGGCATGGCCTCCAGAGTTAAGCCCAGTTTGTCACGTTCTGAACATGGGGGGATTCCACCATGCTCATGGCACCATGATCATGGCACATCGTTACGTTTGTATTTTGTTATGTTCTTTCTCTCGGGGTTGACAGCTGTCAATGGCCTTCTGGGGCTTTGTTCAGTGTGGGCATGACCCTGCCAGCTGTCAGCTCCGATGACTTCCTCATGATTCCCAGCTGGTCCGAATTATTATGTCATTGCTTTCTCCTGTCATTTCAGAGACCCACACTGGTCTTTAATTATGTCAAGGGGTTTGATCGCTATATAAGGGGAGTTATGTTCCCCTTATATAGGGGTGAGACTGGACATCCTGGCAGATAAGCACATCTGTCACAAGGTCTGTGGTGGACTTTTGCCAGTCAGTGCATCATGACATGCACTACATAATGAGCACAGATAAACAAACCTATCATCTGGTCAGTCACTGCAACAGATACTGGAGTCAGTTTGTCTTGGCCTTTCCTTGCCACTGATAATACCGCTATCTGCCAAGAATGTGCCGCTAGTCCAGCAAAAGCTAGCAGTACTCAAATACTTTGCAAGCAGTTTCATGAAATGGTCAGTTAGAAAGCAACTCATACCGGCTCGGACATCGCCCGGGTTAACAAGGTCAGGAGTTCCTGGCAGCGGAGGGCGAAGGACAGAGCTGCGTGGAGGAGTCTGATCAGACCTAAATGAAACAGTCATTGTCGCCCCAGACAGACTGCTATGACGATGTGATGATGATGTTAAGATAAGATAAGATAAGCCTTTATTAGTCCCACAACGGGGAAATTCCAGGATTGCAACAGCACAGGGATAGCAACACTCAGAGCAACAATCAGAAGGCAAGAAAAAAAAACAAGCAAGCAAGAGCAGCTAATATACATATGTACATATTACTATAAAATATATATATACACACACACAGACACACAGTGCGGAGCATTGTAGCTGGATGGAATAAATATATGAATATATAAACACACAGTGCAGAGCATTGTAGCTAGATGGAATAAATATGTAAATATATAAACACCCACAGTACGGAGCATTGCAGCTAGGTGGAATAAATATGTAAGTATATAAACACACACAGTGCGGAGCATTGTAGCTAGATGGAATAAATATATAGATATATAAAAACACAGTGCGGAGCATTGTAGCTAGATGGAATAAATATATAGATATATAAATATGAACACACCCAGTGCTGAGCATTGTAGCTAGATGGAATAAATATGTAAATATATAAACACACACAGTGCAGAGCATTGTTGCTAGATGGGATGAAACAGCATAACCCTCTACTTAGTTATCCTACATGGTATGATTATGTGCCCATACATATTCTCACCCTCCATAGCGACCGGTATTTTCCTAGTTGTATGCCGGAGGGGACCATTGTGTAAGTCTATTGCATCTTTTGCATTTAAAAACTATTAGTTTGTTACGTCTTTTTGCTATCTCTGCGAGCAGCCCTGCTTAGGTTGTACAGTCTGACAGCCGTTGGTAGGAAGGACCTACGAAACCTCTCGGTTGTGCACCTGGGATGATGTAGTCTGCTGCTAAATGAGCTCCTC
This sequence comes from Pholidichthys leucotaenia, assembly GCA_020510985.1. Lineage (NCBI taxonomy): Eukaryota > Metazoa > Chordata > Actinopteri > Cichliformes > Pholidichthyidae > Pholidichthys > Pholidichthys leucotaenia. The sequence goes on along the minus strand of CM035842.1, from coordinate 126,728,712 downwards.
AGTGCATTCAGTACGTCCTGCATAGGGTGGAACTCGGACTCCAGCAGAGATGACAGTTTAGCCACCGTCCTTCTCTCTCCTATCTCCTCCACCGGATCAAGGCGCTGCCCCAGGACAGAGCTAGCTTTCTTAATCAGTTTGTTCAGTCTCTTCCTATCGGCTGCTGTAATGCCACTGCCCCAGCAGACCACTCCAAAAGTGATGGCTGATGCCACCACTGTGTCATAGAATGTCTTCAGCAGCGCCCCTTGTACACCAAAAGACCTGAGTCTCCTCAGCAGGAACAGCCTGCGCTGTCCCTTCTTGTAGAGTGCGTCAGTATTGTGTGACCAGTCTAGTTTATTGTTCAGATGAACACCCAGGTACTTATAGGATGTCACCATCTCGATGTCTGTTCCCTGTATATTTACTGGTGCTGTGAGGGGCTGCCCATGCCTGCGGCAGTCCACCACCAGCTCCAGTTCATTTTCTAATTGCCGCTGTGTTGACTGTGAGTTACATTTCCCTCATCTTCACCAGAGCCCTGCCTCACTCTGGTGCTCAATTTCTGCAAGTTTTTCTCTCTCATGTATTTTGCGTTAAGAGCACTTTGTTGCACTTTTATGTTTGTTGGGTTTTGCAATAAATTTTCACAAACTCTCATTCCAGCACGTGGGTCTCGCCTCTCTGCCCCGAAGTGCATTCATGACAGAAGACAGTGGCCAAGTAGAGACCCAGCTGCTGTGAGTTTGTTGATTTTTTTGCTTCTTTCACTCCTTGGCGGTGAATCTCATTGGTTTTGCTATTTTTTACCCGTTTGTTTTTTTTCTTTTCACACTGAGATTACCATGTCTGTTATCCCAGAGGTGTCCACCTTGGGACTAGATGAAATGGAGCGGTGGTCAGTGTGCGTACTGGAGGATATCCTGTTACAGGCTCGAGCCTTCTGTACCCCCAAGGGAGCCCGAGAGTGTCTGGAGGGCGCGGCACAGGTGCTTGAGGCATGCCCCAGCCTGTGGGATCACCTGGAGCTCACAGACCTACTTCTCTCCATAATCTCCCCTCCATCAACGAGCAATAAGCCGAGGGAACCAGCTCCGATTCCAGCGCCTGCGACAACGAAAAGCAAGTGCTTGTGCACAAGAAAGCTTCCAGCCTCTCGCCGCTCTCCCGCGGCAGCTTCACCTCGTCCTCCCGAGCTTTGGCCCGCTCCATCAGCCGAGGAGCTAGAGGAGCATAGGCAGGTTTTAATGGCGGAGGCTGACCTTCTGCTAGAGGTTAAGCAATGGCTCCTCCCGGATTTGGCTTAGGAATTGGAGGAGTTTTCATCCAGGGGACCGGAGTTGGAGCTGATGATTGAGTGCCCCCTGACTCTGGAGCCTCTCCCTCTCCACAGTGAGCCTTCGCCTCTGCCTTCCGTTCGTCACCGCCAATATAAAAAATCCCATCAGAAGAATGTCATGAACGCTCAGCCAGCAGCTCCTCCTACACCCAGTCAGAAGCCTCCCTCAGCAGTGCGCATTCAGTGTTTTTCATCTCTGGATGAATCATCAGTGCCTCCCTTCTCTGCAGCTGCTGTTCCCTGCTTCTCCCTGGCACTCTCTCCCACTGCTGAGAGGTCAGTTGTTTTTCCTCTGGCTCCGTCCACCTCCGTGCCCACTGGGGCTGCACCTCCATGATACTCTGAGAGGCCAATATCCACTGTAGTCATGGAGAGGGACGATGCCACACCAGCTGCAGCAGAAAACATCACACCCCAGGAAAACAGGCAAGTGTTTTTTCATTCTCAATCACTTAACTATGGATTACCTTGCCTGATTCCTGGTGGTGAGGCTCAGCTCATTCAGTTCTCTGAGCCCTCACTGCCTGCTGCAGCTGTAAGCCTTTCACCTGCCCTCTCTGTGCCTCCTCCCATGTTTTCCGAGTAGTCATATTCATCGCAGACACTCCGTCCCAGCCCAGGACCTCCATGGGTGCTGCTCCCCCTCTGGCTGAGGTCGTTGAGGGTGCTGTTTCCTTTGCTGTGAAGGTCCTCATGGGTGCTCCATTCCAGCCCGGGGCCTCCGAGGGTGCAACATTGACCCAGTCCGGGTCCACCGTAGGTGCAGCTCCATTCCAGCCCAGAGCTGCCGTGGGTGCAGCTTTGCTCCAGCCCGGTGCTGCCGTGGGTGCAGCTCCGCTCCAGCCCGGAGCTGTCGTGGGTGCAGCTCCACTCCAGCCCAGAGCCGCCGTGGGTGTAGCTCCACTCCAGTCCAGAGTCGCCAAGGGTGCAGTTGTGCTCCAGCCTGGAGCTACCAAGGGTGTGGCTTTGGTCCAGTCCAGGCTTACTGAGGGTGTAGCCTTGGTTCAGTCCGGATCCACTGAGGGTGCAGCTATTTCAAACTCCGGGACCACCACGGGTGCAGCTTTGCTCCAGCCCAGAGCCTCCATGGGTGCTTCTGGCAGTCTGAGGTCGTCATGATTCCCCCTCGATAGAGGTCATCGCGGGTGCTCCATCCCAGCCTGGGGCCTCTGAGGGTGCAGCTTTGGCCCAGTCCGGGTCCACCGTGGGTGCAACTCCGCTCCAGCCCGGAGCTACCATGGGTGCAGCTCCGCTCCAGCCCAGAGCCACTGTGGGTGCAGCTAAGCTCCAGCCCGGAGCCACCGTGGGTGCAGCTCCGCTCCAGCCTGGAGCCACCGTGGGTGCAGCTTTGCTTCAGCCCCGAGCCACCGCGGGTGCTGCTTTGCTCCAGCCCGTTGCCACCACAAGTGCAACCTCACCCCAGTCCAGGGCCACTGCGGGTGCAACTATGTCCCAGTCCGGGACCACCGAGGGTGCTACAGGCCAGTCCAAGGGCGTTGTGGTTCCCCTTCCTGTGACAGACGCCGCCATGGTTTCCCTTCCTGTGCCACAGGCCATCGTGGTTCCCCCTCCTGTGCCAGATGCCGTTGTGGTTATCTCTCCTGTGCCAGATGACGTGGTGGTTCCCCATTCTCTGCCTGACGCCGTCATGGTTCCCCTTCCTCTGCCAGTCATCATCAGGATGCCATGTCCTCTGCCTGACATCGTTGGGACTCCCCCTACTTCTTATCCTTCCTCACATATCGTCATCCAGGTTGGGCGGCCACTCCCTTGACCACCATCTCTGTGGTGGTGGCTTAAGAACCTGGGCCAACCACCTGACAGGCGTTGCCATCAGGTTGGGTGGTTTACATTCTCTGGCAGACCACCCGACTCTTACCACCTTGCCGTCTGTCAGGCCTGGGACTTCGGCCGGCCACCAGAACTGCTTTGTCCTTTGGTCTAGGGGGGGCCTAGATGCCCAGTTCTGTGTGGGTCCTGAGTGGGATTTTGCTTTTGTTGTTTCTCTTTAGCTGGGGCCATGCTGGGAAGCTTTGCTGAGAGTTTTTTCTTGTTCCTTTTGTTTTGTTTCAGTCCCTCCGTGCCTGAGTTCCCCCTCCTCCCACCTGGGATGGGGTTGTTTTGTTAGTTGGGGTGGGATTTCTATGTGTGGGGGTTTGTCTCTTTTGATATTACCCTGAGGTGTCTAGAATCCACCCCTTGGGGGTGGGGGGGTCTGTCACATTCTGAGCATGGGGGGATTCCACCAGGCTCAGAGTGTGTACTGTTTTTCATTATTGTAGTGTGTTGTCATTTTTTGAGTTGTCATTTATCCTATATTGTTTCTTAGTATTATTTTCTTAGTATTATTTATTTTCCCGTTTACGTTCATTATGTTTATTGTTGCCTGTCTCCATTGGTTGGCACATCGTTGTTTGTATTTTGTTATGTTCTTTCTCTCAGGGTTGTCAGCTGTCAATGGCTTTCTGGGGCTTTGCTCAGCGTGGGCGTGGCCCTGCCAGCTGTCAGCGCTGATGACTTCCTCATGATTCCCAGCTGGCCCGAATTATTATGTCATTGCTTTCTCCTGTCCTTTCAGAGACCCACACCGGTCTTTAATTTGTCTTAAATTATGTCAAGGGGTTTGATCCCTATATAAGGGGAATTATGTTCATTTTCTAATTGCCGCTGTCTTGACTTTGAGTTACATTTCCCTCGTCTCCACCAGAGCCCTGCCTCACTCTGGTGCACAATTTCTGTAAGTTTTTCTCTCTCGTGTATTTTGTGTTAAGAGCACCTTGTTGCGCTTTTATGTTTGTTGGGTTTTGCAATAAATTTTCACAAACTCACAGTCAAGCGCATAGGTCTCGCCTCTCTGCCCCGAAGGGCATTCATGACACAGATTGACAAACAAAGGAGCCAGTTGGAAAAATGCTTGAGGATACATGAGTTTTTGTCCAATCTGAATGCGTAGTTGGTCTGAGATTCTTTTTTCGCTTCCGGCCTTCAGAGAGAGCAGACGCTTTTCTCTTCTCTCCTCCTTCTCCCTCCTCCTCCCTCCCTAACTGACTGAATCCCAGCTTGTTACTATCTGTGTCTGTGTTGCTCTTCTACTGGCTGATTCTTGATCCAAACGGAAAATTATGGATTTAGTAAGCTGGGCCTTGAACACAATTGACACCGTCTTTTCAACTAGGAAATCGGGCCCGGGGGAGCCCACCTGTCCTGCAGGTACTGCTGCTGCGGGTTATGTGAGAGACACATACAATTGGAAACTTATGTGTCTGTGCGACCTTTCAATTGAAGATGCGGAAGACATCTACTTATTCGGCTGTACGATCTCAGGACTTCTACTGATCGGCTTTGGGATAGTCCTGGTGTATCGAAAACTGAAGAAGATGGACAGAGCTTATCAAAATGCTGACCCAACGAAGCTCTTTCACCAATTTGACCAACTGGGGAGGACTCTGATAGCGGCTAATGGTGAACTGAATAGGAAGATTGGCAACATCGGGATGTCGCTGGGAGCTCTCCAGGAAATGATTTTAAAGTCTGGCAATGATGGAAATTATGGAGCACTGAACACAGAAGAGATGAAAATTCTTTCTCTGAGTGACTGTGCTTATTCGACCTTGTTTTCGGCGCCCCTCAGCTCTCACTCCTCCTGGATGAAGATAAGCAGTAGAAATGTTTTGGCTGATTTCTCTCCTTCATAAACAATCTGGTGTACAGTAATCTGAACTCTCAAGGACAGCGCCATGTGACTGGCTCAGAAATTTCCATCTGCCATGCACTGAGAGTTGATCTCACAAGGACATGCTTTTCTAAATTTCAGACACTAACACATAACATCTGCTGAGAGAGGATTTTTGCTGTCCACCAGTAACTGATAAACACTCACTCTGCATTCAACATACACGACTGATTCACTTACACTGATGTACATATACACTCACTGCCTCTCTCCGCTGTCTTTGTTTTTGTGAGGTTGATTGTCTGCTCTGTGCCATAGACAGGTTTTTTTCATTGTAATCATAATCTGCTTACACAATTATAAGCTGTATTTTGATAACGAAGTTTTTTTCTCTCCGCCTATTGTGTCATTCCCCTTCCCTCTTCCCCCCCCCCTTATCTTTCACTGTTTGATGAGGCGCCTTGTTATGGCTGCCGTGTCGTTGTGCTGCGCTTACATGCGCGCCAATGTCAAGTCAAATTCCTCGTGTGTTTTTTACATGCTTGGCAATAAAGCTTTTTCTGATTCTGATTCTGATTCTGAGATGCGCGTGACATAACAGGTATGACACAGTATTGAGTGTTCAGCACCTGGCAGGCTTCAGGGATGGTCTGGCCTGACGGTGGGGCGTTTAGATCTAGTTTAGAATGAGCATCTCGGACTGGAGTGAAAGACCAAGCATTGTTTATGGTATCAACCTGAACTCCAAGTCTCACAAGAAGGTCACTGCCAATGGAGACTGCATGTGGCAGGTGGGGAATGACCAAGAAAGGGTGAATTAGCAGTCTGGGGGTCCACTGAAGGTGGAGGGTGCAGATGCCTGTGGCGACCAGCATCTTGTTTGATTTGGCCTCAGCAGGGAAACAAAAAGACTTGTTAGCTACCATGAGGTCAGGGTATTTTTCGTGCAGAGAATCACAGAGTTTCTGGCTAATGGCAGATTTATCAGCCTAGAGAGCAGGTACCACGTCTTCTACTTGGGAGCTTTGGACAACCAGGCCTTTGACCACTTGGGGGCAGTACTCGTCGTCGGCTGCCCCTGGCTTTAGGGTGCAAAGGAATGAACTATGTTAATATAGGGTCAGGTTGTCTGGTGTGGTGACATAAAAGTGACATAGGAGGGGGTGACTGTTTTGCCTCAAGGTCACCTCAAGGTCACCTTTGGACAAACTTGGTCAGGTCAGCAGTGAAAGTGGAGTGACTCTTGGAATGTCCAAGGTGTCAAGAGTGTAGCACTGTGATTCGGTTGCCTCTGGTAGAGTGGTTGGGTGAGGTTGCCGAACTTGTGCCCATAGTTTAAGATTCTTGAAATCTATCAGAGGCTCAAAATGATTAAGCAGGTCTTTGCCTATCAGCAATAGAATTAAGTTGAGATTGGACACATAAACCGGATGGATCAAGGTCATGGGTCCAGTGGAGATATTTAATTCAATTCAATTCAATTCAATTCAACTTTATTTATATAGCACCATTTCACAACAACAGTCATCTCAGAGCACTGTCAACTGTAGGGGGAGCCCCCACAGTTGCAGAAAGACCACAGCAATCAGGCGATCCCCTCAGAGCAAGCACTTGGCGACAGTGGAGAGGAAAAACTCCCTTTTAACAGGAAGAAACCTCCAGCAGAACCAGGCTCAGGGAGAGCAGTCATCTGCTGCGACTGGCTGGGGGGTGAGGGGACAGAGAAGATGAAAAGAACAGACATGTAGAGAGCAATCAGCACGATGGGGACTCAATCTATGGGAGAGAACAAAAAGATGCTAATGACCAGCAAAAAAAAAAAAAAAACATTTCATTGAGAGAGAAGAAAGGAGTGAGGCCCAGTGCATTATTGGAGGTCCCCCGGCTGTCTAAACCTATTAGCAGCATAACTAAGGGAGGGTTCAGAAACACATGATCCCTCCCTAATTGTAGGCTATATCAAAAAGGAAAGTTTTAACCCTATTCTTAAAAACAGAGATAGAGTCTGACTCCTGAATCCAGATTGGCAGCTGGTTCCACAGGAGAGGAGCTTGATAACTGAAGGCTCTGCCTCCCATTGTACTTTTGGAGATTCTAGGTATTACAAGTAATCCTGCATTTTGGGAGCGTAGTACTCTGTTAGGATAATACGGTAGTATCAGATCTTTTAAATAAAAAGGAACCTGGTTGTTTAGAGCTTTGTAAGTAAGAAGAAGGATTTTAAACTTAATTCTAAACTCTATGGGAAGCCAATGAAAGGAGGCCAGAACCGGAGAGATATGATCTCTCTTTCTAGTACCTGTTAAAACTCTTGCTGCAGCATTTTTTTTTTATCAGCTGAAGACTTTTTAAAGATGTTTTAGGACAACCTGATAATAAAGAATTACAACAATCGAATCTCGAGCTAACAAAAACGTGGATCAGTTTCTCAGCATCACTCTGAGACAAGATGCTCCTAATCTTGGCAATATTACGCAAATGAAAGAAGGCAGTCTTAGAAACAAATTTAATATGTGAATTGAAAGACAGATCTTGATCAAAAATAATTCCAAGGTTCTTCACAGAGCTATTAAGAGAAAGAGTAACCGCATCCAAACTGAAAGTTTGATTTGAAAAGGTATTTCTAAGGTTTTTTGGACCAACAAGAATGACTTCAGTCTTATCTGAATTTAATAGCAGGAAATTACAAATCATCCAAGCTTTGATTTCCTTAAGACAGGCTTCCAACTTGACTAATTGATTACTATCATCTGGCTTCATTGACAGGTACTGTATAATTGTATGCCATCTGCATAACAATGAAAATGTATACAGTGCTTTCTAATAATGTTGCCTAACAGAAGCATATATAAACTAAAAAGAGTAGGGCCTTGCACAGATCCCTGTGGAACTCCATGACTAAGCTTTGAGTTGAAAGAAAACTCATTATTGACATGAACAAACTGGATACTATCAGATAAATAAGATCTAAACCACTGCAGTGAAGTTCCATTAAGTCCAACATAGTGTTCTAATCTATCAAGTAGAATATTATGATCGATAGTATCAAAAGCTGCACTAAGGTCTAAAAGGACAAGTACAGGAACAAGTCCACTATCAGATGCGATGAGGAGGTCGTTAGTGACCTTCACTAAGGCTATTTCAGTACTATGATGGATTCTAAACCCAGATTGAAACTCTTCAAGTAAACCATTTCCCTGCAGGTGGTCAAATAATTGCGTAGCAACAACTCTTTCTAAGATTTTTGAAATGAAAGGAAGATTAGAGATTGGTCTATAGTTAGCTAAAGCTCCTGGATCTAGCGTTGGCTTTTTGAGTAAGGGTTTAATTACCGCTGTTTTAAAAGCCTGCGGTACATGGCCTAAAGTTAATGAAGAGTTGATTATATGAAGAATCAAGCTACCAATAAGTGGGAAGACTTCTTTAAATAACCTGGTAGGAATAGGGTCTAAAAGACAAGTTGAAGGTTTGGATGAGGAAACTATTTTGTCTAACTCACAAAGGTCAATTGGAGTAAACTCATCAAGACAGACATCAATTGAAGGAGTTGTAGTAGTTACTGTATTTAAGTTAACTGTGGGAAGAATCTGATTGATTTTATCTCTGATGGATGAAATTTTATTATTGAAAAAGTTCATAAAGTCTGACTGGTATGCTCTAAGGGAATGCTAGGATTGACAGAGTCCTGACTCTTTGTCAACCTGGCTACAGTACTGAAAAGAAACCTGGGATTATTCTTGTTCTCTTCTATTAATGCAGAATAATAACTCGTTCTAGCTTTTCTAAGAGATTTTTTATAAATTAAAAGATGGTGTCTCCAAGCTAAATAGATTTCATCTAAATTAGTGGAGCACCATTTTCTTTCTAATTGACGAGTCTTCTGTTTTAAGCTACGAGTTTCTGTGTTGAACCAATGAGTTAGAAATCTCTGATTAGACTTTTTCTTTTTCAAGGGGTCCACCAAGTCTAGAGTCTGATGGAGAGAAGCTGTAACACTATCTACCATGCTATCAATTACAGAAGGAGCAAGCTGTCTATAGCTTATTTCCGTTGTGTTGACACATGGCATTGAGGAAACAATCTGCATAAATTTGGTAACAGCATCATCTGAGAGGCATCTACTGTAGTAATATTTTTCTTTAGGAGCCAAATAGTCAGAAATAGTAAAATCAAAGGTTAACAGACAATGGTCTGACAGTACAGGGTTATGAGGAGACACTACCAGATTTTCTATTTCTATGCCATATGTCAGAACAAGGTCCAACGTATGGTAGAGATAATGAGTAGAATTTCCTACTTTCTGAGAAAACCCAATTGAGTCTAATATTGAATTAAATGCCACATTAAGGCAGTCACTATCTACATCTACATGTATATTAAAGTCCCCTACTATATCTGATTTCAGCACTAAATCAGCTAAGAATTCAGCAAATTCGGATAAAAATTTTGAGTAGGTTGATGGAGGACAATAAACTATGGCAAATAAAATTGGGTTTAGCCTAAAATTGCTAAAGTGCCCAATACTGAGGACCAGGCCCTCAAAGGAATTATAACATGTTTTTTGCTTTACGTGAACTAGTAATTTGGAATGGTAATTTGTTGCTACTCCTCCTCCACGACCAGAACTTCTGGGATTTTGAGAGTTTAAATAACCAGAGGGAGTTGATTCATTTAAACCAACATAATCCTCTTGTTCTAACCAAGTCTCTGTAAGGGATATTAAATCAATCTGATGATCAATTAACAGTTCATGGACTAACAAAGACTTGGGAGTTAGAGACCTAATATTTAATAAACCGCATTTAATTTTTAAATTATGGGGAGGAACAGAGGCCAAATCATTAAATTGAGAGGCTTCATGTTTAATTTGAGTTTTACCAACTTTTTGTTTAATCACTTTGGGATGCTTATACATTATATTTTTATTTACTTTGGAGGGAGCAGACAATGATTCTCTGATGGAGAAGACAGGGGCTAAGTTGAGGGGTGGCGAATGAAGAGGAACTGCAGAGAGGCATGTAAGACTGCGACTCTGCTTCCTGATCCCAACTCTGAGTTGTCAAGATTTTGGAAATTTGGTTAAAAAAGATGCCAGATTGTTAGATAAATGAGACTCACCATCCAAAGTGGGATGGATGCTGTCTCGTCTAATAAGACCAGGTTTTCCCCAAAATGAGCTCCAATTGTCAATGTCGCCCACTTTGTTTGCAGGACACCACACAGACAGCCAGCGGTTGAAGGATGACGAGCGGCTAAACATGTCATCACTGGTCAGATTGGGGAGGGGCCCAGAGAATACTTCAGAGTCCGACATTGTTTTGGCAAAGTCACACACCGATTCTACATTAAGTTTCGTGACTTCCGACTGCCGGAGACGGATGTCATTAATGCCAGTGTGGATAACAGTTGTGGAGTATTTACAGTTACTTTTAGCCAGCATTTTCAAATCTGACTCGATGTCGCCTGCTCTGGCCCCAGGAATGCATTTGAGTATGGCCGCTGGAGTCTCTAGGTTCATGTTTCTGACTACAGAGTTGCCAATGATCAGAGTTTTTTCCTCAGTGGGTGTGTCGCTGAGCGGGGAAAAACGATTAGAAACGTGAACAGGTTGGTGGTGTACCGGGGCTTTGCGGCTAGGCTTCCTTCTCACCGTCACCCACCCAGTCTCCTCGCTGCTGAGGAGGACCGGAGGACCGCTAACATGGGCTATGCTAGGGAGCTCCGCTGCAGCTAGGGGACGTCCGTCGAGAGTAACTGGCGCAGACAGTGTTTCAATGCAGTGGAGCCAGGATTCCAAATCAGACAACCTTGCCTCGAGTGCCTCAAAAAGGCAACATTTATTACATTTACCGTTATCACTAAAAGAGGCAGAGGTGTAGCTAAACATCTGACAGAGAGAGCACACCAGAGGAGTGGAAGGAGAGTTAGTAGCCATAGCTAGTGGCTAACCCGAAGCTAACAAAAACACCGATGAGAGGTGAACAGAAGGCTAAAGAGGGTGATTAGGTGACATGTAGTGCACACACAGGTGCAAGAGGCTTGATAAACAGAAATGAGAACTAACGGTAGATGGAAAAAAGTGGTTAAAATACAAATAAAAGCAAAAACCTCAGGAGAGTGAGGAGAGCTAACCACACGGACAGACAGCAATACAGGAAGTGACAATACGTTACCACAAGTGACGTTCCAAGTTCCAATCAGTGTTCAGCCAATGACATGTTTACCAATGACATGTGTGACAGAGACATGTTGAAGGGTGCATAAGGTCGAACAGCTAAGGAACAAGGTCATAGTTTTAAGTCTTTGTGCGTGCGGTTAGCAGCAATACGCAGGTGGTCAAAAAGGTCATGTACAGTACAGGTTAAAAGAAACTGTATAATATAACAACAAGGTCAAATTAGACAAAGACTCCTTCTTCTATACAATTCCACGTGAGTTATCCGAAATGGGTGATGGCTGAAGCCGCAGCTTATATTGCCCACCCATATTCCATCCAAGAATTCAAAAGAGAAAAAAGAGAAACATTAGAGTGATGTCTGCCACAGTGTCCAGTAGCGCTTCATGCATCATAACGTCTTCCAAGGTCAATGAAAGAAAAAATTTACGTGCCACGTCCCTCTCAGTCAAGTCACACAGAAATTGTTGGACTGGCGGTTCAACGCAGATTAAGGAGCCATCTGCTTCAGGCGAGTGAAATTTTTCAGGTAGCTGGATTGCCAGAATGGCACTGGACGGCGTTGGGTTCTCAGGCCCTTCTGGAGCCTCAGGTGGAGGATGCTCTATTGTGTTTCCTGTATCTCCCACTGATGCAGTAGGGGGTTCCTCATGGTCGGGTTTTGGCAGCCCTGAAGGATTGTTTTGGGTTGTTACAATAGTTATGGTTAGGACGTCTGGCTTCTTGTCCTCCTTCTTGTTCTTCACTTCCTCTAGTAGATGTTTGAGAGCTTCCATGTCTTCTTGACTGAACGTGGGTGTTTCTTTCTTCTCCCAGTTTCTTGAGCCAAACTTACCAGAGGGAGGTCTTGTTTCCTTTCCTGAGTTTCTACGGTGGTATGAGAGAGGTGACCATTTACCGCGGTTATGTGAGTCTCGAAATTGATATCTGTCATCCTTAGTATCCGTACCATATTCTCGTGACCTACCTGGTGGGCTTGGGCTCCGATGGTAGTCAGGCTTTGGTGGCATTGATTTTGATCTGGGTGTAGAAGATTTGGTCGGGTTCTGACCTGAATCAGCTTGGCTAGAGAATTGTCATGGTTTTACATGTGACTGTGGTGGAGGAACAGGGGCTGGCCTCGGGGCGCCCTCTAAGTCCAGAGTGTCAGATGTGGTGTTGAGAGCTAGCACTGTGGTAGGCTCGGTGTGCTTATAGTTGCTTTGTCGTTGTTTCTGGAATGCATAATGTGTAAATTCTCTCAGCTTGTTTATTGAGTTTGACTTTGGGTTAGCCACGACTCCAAGGTGGTGGCTGACCGTGGGATGGTGATTCTGAATGAAGAGAGCCTTAAAATTGTGGTCTTCTTCCATCCCTGGCATGTTTTGACATCCAAAATATGCACGAAAGAGTCGCTGGTAATAGGCCTGTGGGGTCTCTGAACGACCTTGTTTCACAGCTAGGGCTGTCGTTAGCCCTGACTGTAGGCAGTCGTTGAAGAATTCCTTTAAGATGTCTTTGTAGTGTCTCTGGTGGTTTATCTTGATATCCATTGGCTGTCGGTCTATAAATTTTGACACCGACTTGTTAGATGTTGGCTTGATCAAATAGATGCGATCGTCGACCATAGTGTCAGGGTATTTATGCAAGTATTAGTCAATGTCTTGTAAATAAGCCCTGGTATCAGGTGATCCACTTGTCGAGGGGTCAAATTTGGTGATGTGGCAAGCGATCTTATCGAGGTCTCTATTGGATGGGATTTGCAGATGTCTTTTGCATTGTCATTCGGGTTCACCGAACAGATCGGGTGAGCACGCGCCGTTGGAATCCCCATTCGATGAGGAGATGCCTTCCTTTGTCAGCGGAACCGGCCTGTTCATGGCTCCTAGTCTTGGTTCTCGCTGGAACAGAGTCGCAGTCTTACACGCCTCTCTGCAGCTCCTCTTCATCCGCCACCCCTCAGCTTAGCCCCTGACTTCCCCATCAGAGAATCGTTGTCTGCTCCCTCCAAAGTGAATAAAAATATAATGTATAAGCATCCCAAAGTGATAAAGCAAAATATTGGTAAAACTCAAATTAAACATAAAGCCCCTAAATTGAATGATTTGGCCTCTGTTCCTCCTCATAATTTAAAAATTAAATGTGGTTTATTAAATATTAGGTCTCTAACTCCCAAGTCTCTGTTAGTCCATGATTTGTTAATTGATCATCAGATTGATTTCATTTCCCTTACAGAGACTTGGTTAGGACAAGAGGATTATGTTGGTTTAAATGAATCAACTCCCTCTGGTTATTTAAACTGTCAAAATCCTAGAAGTTCTGGTCGTGGAGGAGGAGTAGCAACAATTTACCATTCCAAATTACTAGTTAATGTAAAGCAAAAAACATGTTATAATTCCTTTGAGGGCCTGGTCCTCAGTATTGGGCACTTTAGCAATTTTAGGTTAAACCCAATTTTATTTGCCATAGTTTATCGTCCCCCATCAACTTACTCAGAATTTTTATCCGAATTTGCTGATTTCTTAGCTGATTTAGTGCTGAAATCTGATAGAATAATTAGAGTAGGGGACTTTAATATACATGTGGATGTAGATAGTGACTGCCTTAATGTGGCATTCAATTCAATATTAGATTCGATTGGGTTTTCTCAGAAAGTAGGAAATTCTACTCATTACCTCCACCATACATTGGACCTTGTTTTGACATATGGCATAGAAATAGAAAATCTTGTAGTGTCTCCTCATAACCCTGTACTGTCAGACCATTGTCTGTTAACCTTTGATTTTACTATTTCTGACTATTTGGCTCCTAAAGAAAAATATTATTACAGTAGATGCCTCTCAGATGATGCTGTTTCCAAATTTATGCAGATTGTTTCCTCTATGCCATGTGTCAACACAACGGAAATAAGCTATAGACAGCTTGCTCCTTCTGTAATTGACAACATGGTGGATAGTGTTTCAGCTTCTCTGCATCAGACTCTAGACTTGGTGGCCCCCTTAAAAAAGAAAAAGTCTAATCAGAGATTTCTAACTCCTTGGTTCAACACAGAAACTCGTACCTTAAAACAGAAGACTCGTCAATTAGAAAGAAAATGGCGCTCTACTAATTTAGATGAAATCTATTTAGCTTGGAGAAATCATCTTTTAATTTATAAAAAATATCTTAGAAAAGCTAGAACGAGTTATTACTCTGCATTAATAGAAGAGAACAAGAATAATCCCAGGTTTCTTTTCAGTACTGTAGCCAGGTTGACAAAGAGTCCGGACTCTGTTAATCCTAGCATTCCCTTAGAGCTTACTAGTCAGGACTTTATGAACTTTTTCAATAATAAAATTTCATCCATCAGAGATAAAATCAATCAGATTCTTCCCACAGTTAACTTAAATACTGTAACTACTACAACTCCTTCTGTTGATGTCTGTCTTGATGAGTTTACTCCAATCGACCTTTGTGAGTTAGACAAAATAGTTTCCTCATCCAAACCTTCAACTTGTCTTTTAGACCCTATTCCTACCAGGTTATTTAAAGAAGTCTTCCCACTTATTGGTAGCTTGATTCTTCATATAATCAACTCTTCATTAACTTTAGGCCATGTACCGCAGGCTTTTAAAACGGCTGTAATTAAACCCTTACTCAAAAAGCCAACGCTAGATCCAGGAGCTTTAGCTAACTATAGACCAATCTCTAATCTCCCTTTCATTTCAAAAATCTTAGAAAGAGTTGTTGCTACGCAATTATTTGACCACCTGCAGGGAAATGGTTTACTTGAAGAGTTTCAATCTGGGTTTAGAATCCATCATAGTACTGAAACAGCCTTAGCGAAGGTCACTAACGACCTCCTCATTGCATCTGATAATGGACTAGTTTCTGTACTTGTCCTTTTAGACCTTAGTGCAGCTTTTGATACTATCGATCATAATATTCTACTTGATAGATTAGAACACTATGTTGGACTTAATGGAACTTCGTTGCAATGGTTTAGATCTTATTTATCTGATAGGTTCCAGTTTGTTCATGTAAATAATGAGTTTTCTTTCAACTCAAAGCTTAGTCATGGAGTTCCACAGGGATCTGTGCTAGGCCCTACTCTTTTTAGTTTATATATGCTTCCGTTAGGCAACATTATTAGAAAGCACTGTATACATTTTCATTGTTATGCAGATGACACACAATTATACCTGTCAATGAAGCCAGATGATAGTAATCAGTTAGCCAAGTTAGAAGCCTGTCTTAAGGAAATCAAAGCTTGGATGACTTGTAATTTCCTGCTATTAAATTCAGATAAGACTGAAGTCATTCTTGTTGGTCCAAAAAACCTTAGAAATTCATTTCCAAATCAAACTTTCAGTTTGGATGCGGTTACTCTTTCTCTTAATAGCTCTGTGAGGAACCTTGGAGTTATTTTTGATCAGGATTTGTCCTTCAATTCACATATTAAATTTGTTTCTAAGACTGCCTTCTATCATTTGCATAATATTGCCAAGATTAGGAGCATCTTGTCTCAGAGTGATGCTGAGCAACTGATCCATGCTTTTGTTAGCTCAAGATTAGATTATTGTAATTCTTTATTATCAGGCTGTCCTAAAACATCTTTAAAAAGTCTTCAGCTGATCCAAAATGCTGCAGCAAGAGTTTTAACAGGTACTAGAAAGAGAGATCATATCTCTCCGGTTCTGGCCTCCCTTCATTGGCTTCCCATAGAGTTTAGAATTAAGTTTAAAATCCTTCTTCTTACTTACAAAGCTCTAAACAATCAGGCTCCTTTTTATTTAAAAGATCTGATACTACCGTATTATCCTAACAGAGCACTACGCTCCCAAAATGCAGGATTACTTGTAATACCTAGAATCTCCAAAAGTACAATGGGAGGCAGAGCCTTCAGTTATCAAGCTCCTCTCCTGTGGAATCAGCTGCCAATCTGGATTCGGGAGTCAGACTCGATCTCTGTTTTTAAGAATAGGGCTAAAACCTACCTTTTTGATATAGCCTACAATTAGGGAGGGATCATGTGTTTCTGAACCCTCCCTTAGTTATGCTGCTAATAGGTTTAGTCAGCCGGGGGACCTCCAGTAATGCACTGGGCCTCACTCCTTTCCGCACTCTCTATGAAATATTTTTTTTTTGCTGGTTATTAACATTTGTTTGTTCTCTCCCATAGATTGAGTCCCCATCGTGCTGTTTGCTCTCTACATGTCTGTTCTTTTCTTTTTCTCTATCCCCTCACCCCCCAGCCAGTCGCAGCAGATGACTGCCCCTCCCTGAGCCTGGTTCTGCTGGAGGTTTCTTCCTGTTAAAAGGGAGTTTTTCCTCTCCACCGTCGCCAAGTGCTTGCTCACAGGGGATCGCCTGATTGCTGGGGTCTTTCTGCAACTGTGGGGGTTCCCCCCTACAGTTGATAGTGCTATGAGATGACTGTTGTTGTGAAATGGCGCTATATAAATAAAGTTGAATTGAATTGAATTGAATTGAATTGTTTACAGTTGTAGCTCTTCTTTGACATCCTGAAGGCCTTCTTGTGCAAGTTCAGCTTGGGTATCTTCATGTTCTCTGCAAGCTTGTTCCTGCTTTTTCATTAGTGATTTGTTATCTTCCTGGAGAGAGAAGATTATTGATTGTTGTTTCACCAGTTCTTTTTTGGCATATAATGTTTTAGATTGGGCTACTCTTAACCTTGCAACTAATGCTAGTAGAAACTTCCCTAACACACTGTGGAGTTTCTTTGCTTTTGGTGGGTTATTAGTGCATTCATCCAAACGCTTTTCAGTGATTTGCTTCAATTTTTATTTTATTTTTTTGGGGGGGGGGTCTTGAACATGTGTGGAGAAGCCAGATATAAGGTCAGAAGTCAATCCTTCCGGTGTTGCTTGAAGGTCATCCAGTTCAGTAAGTGGATCCGACATGCTTTACCGTTTAACAGTTAGCTTGAAATCAATTTGTTGATTATAACTAAAGTTGTTAGTCAAGAGTTAACCTTGAGTATTATTTTACAGTGATGGTAGTTATAAGCTCCTTTTAGAACTTGCTCCAACTTACAGGCTTGTAAGAAGGGAGGCAGAATTTTGTAATTATTGTAGAAATTGGGAGATGTGTAATTTATTTATGGAAACTGTATCTTGGTATACAGCTTAAAATTTGTGTGGGTTGACTTCTTTATTTAGATTTTCAAAGCCTAGTATTGGAATTGTCATCAATAACTAGCCTTGGAATTTTGTGGAGTGGCACTTTAAATGATGATTTTATTTACACAAAAACAAAATAAAAACATTAAATGGTTTAGAGAGTTCAGGTTTTAAGTTTTTACGTTCTCTTAAAGTTACGATTGATTCTTGCCTTTATTGTTAATGCCTATTCTCATGTAAAGCTGTTTAAATGTTTCATATTTACAGATTAGGAAACACAAGTGAATTGTTTTTGTGTATTGTCACCAAGGCTTTTTTAGGATTAAAGTTAATGGTGATTTATTTGTTTGTTGTCTATAAAGTTTTTTATTTACAGACTAATCAATGTTTCTACCTTTTGACTTTCCTATTTTAAATCCTGGTAAGAAATAATGAGTTGGTTAATGTTTTCCTTTTCCTGTGGAGAAAAACATGAACCACGAATAACACAATGACTTTAAATAACACCTAAAGCCTTAAGTGTTAATTTGATGAATGTGGTTTCCTAATTTTGAAAAATTTTGGTAAATATTCAGTGAATCACTAAATCCTTTACCAGCATGCACAGGGTTAACACTAAGGTTCCTTTTGAATAAACATTGACATTTATTAGAATTGTTAAGTTGAATTGGGCTTCCTGTGGGAGAAATCACACAATGTAGCATTTAAAAAAACAAAATACATGCATATATATATATATATATATATATATATATATATATATATATATATAGCTTCAACAGTTTGCAATTGTTGCATAAAATGTGTAAATATATGGGCTTTTTAACTCTAAAGATTAAAATGTGTGGTTAACATAAGTGATTAAATACAAAGTGTATGCTTTTTTTGCCCTTTTACTGTGTGTATATGCAGTAGAAGCTATTCCACCCATGAGAACAATGTCAAAAGCCAACAAGTTTCTCTTTTCCTTCTGTTCTTGGCATAGAAACTTTAAATTGGTTTTAAATTTAGGTTATTCCGAATAATATGGATTGCTTTGAAGTTAATTTGGAAGGTTGATTTGGTTATAAATCGGCTTAATAGATTTGTGCTTTGTTTTAAAAGGAACTCTGATTATATTGGCATGTTAGCTCTATATGCTTTATTTTTATGTTAGTAACATAACTATAATATAATTTTTTTGAAAATAATTCCCAATTTTATATATTTTTAAAAAACTTTATTATGATGTAAATCACCATTTTTGTTTACGTCGCAATGCATTCTGGGTAGTGACGTAGAATGGTTGCAGCCGTTTTTTCTGTCTTATACAAGCCAAGAAGCGAAGCTACTATCTACTGCCATTTGTCAGTGAAAATGCCACATTGCGCGGCTTTTGGATGTAATTTCCAATCAAAGGGAAATAAAGAGAGCGGGGTAAGCCTCCATAGCTTTCCTAAAGAGGGAAAGTGGAGGAAAAAGTGGGGCGGCAGCGGCTCAGAAGGTAGAGCAGGTCGTCTAATAACCCGATGGTTGGTGGTTCGCATCACGCTCTCCCCAGATATCCTGCCGTTGTGTTCCTGGGCAAGACACTTCACCCGCATTGCCTCCAGTGCCCATAACACTGGGTATGAATGTGTAAAAATGTTTAAATGTTCGGTGGAGGCCAGAGAGGCTGTTGGCGCCGATTGGCAGCCACATTTCCATCACTCTGAGTGAGGTTATTGACCAAATACTTATTTTACCGAGGAATTTACCAATTAATTCATTAAAAATCCTTCAATGTGATTTTCTGAATTTTTTTTTTCTCATTTTGTCTCTCATAGTTGAGGTATACTTATGATGAAAATTGGAGACCTCTCTCATCTTTTAAGTGGGAGAACTTGCACAATTGGTGGCTGACTAAATACTTTTTTGCCCCACTGTATATATACAGTATATATATATATATATATATATATATATGAACAATTAATTATAAGTGTGATAAGGTACAAGGATTATTTACTTTATACTTAGAGGTGTGGGTGTGTGGAAATGGAGGTTTACTTCGTGACCACAAACAAGAGCAAAAAAACTCGTAGGGGCACCAGTCCAAACTTGAACAATTTATTAATAACTAATCCTTGAAAATTTCAATAACCAGTCTAAATATTCGTGAATTCTGCTGCCGTGACCCAGAAAAGCACACACACAAAAGAAATCAAGCAGAAACTTCTCTATACCGTTAACAGTTTTAATAATCAAACTCAGGTTAAATGACATTACATTCAGTTGATTTGTAAGCAGGTGAAATGATCAATAAGTACCAAACATCATATTAACTGGTAATGGATTCCTGAGCATAAAGTCTACATTTAAACCTTTGTGGAAACAAAAGAAACCAGATTTTGAATTTGTAACTGTAATGCAATGTGAGACAGTGAAATAACTGTAACAAAAATATGCATAAAATTGGATGCAATTTTATGGGGAAAATGATTAAAGCTGGTTATATGAAAAAGAAAATTCTGAGTTACTCTAAAAAAACAGAGGTTATTGAAAAGGAGAATATTAAGTTTCTTTCAGCTTTATAGCTCCTATCGTAGCTTTTGGACTAACTTTTAACATGAAAAACTGGTCATATTCAATTAGAATTAGACGTCACATTTAGCCCAGCAGATAGAAAGTGGGAGTCCGGCTTATGAACAGCTGTATCTTCAGAGTCCAGTGATGATCTTGAACACCAACAGATGGCACAAAAGGGGAAAAGATTGCCCACAGTCCTTCCCAATCGTGGCAGCGGTTCTAGCTTTTACAGACTCAGCAGATGGGGTCTGTAGTGTGGAGCCAGCGGTAGAGTGAATGGCTGGCCCCCAGGGCAGGTGTGACTTCTTATCTTAGGCAACAGATCCTTTCCTGGCCCACAACTTTGGGATGTCCACCAGCCGATAAGAAACTACAGGCTGAAGGAAAAATGTATGTTAACAGTCCCACCCACGAAATCCTAGTTCTTCTGACGTCATGGTACGTGGGTGAGGCAGTCTTGAGGGAAAAAATTAAAAAATCACTACCAGTCCACTTTAGCGTTGAGCTCAGGAAAATCAACAGAAAAAGTTTAACAGAATAAGCATGGTGTCTGAGAGAGAGAGGAAAAAAAAGTGTTTTCACTCCAAGTAAGAAGGGTTGGGCCAACAAGAAAAGAAAGAAGTACCAGAAAACTCACACAGGAGAGACAAGAATTACTTTAGAAAGAACAGAAAAAGATTTACCTTCAAGACAATGAAAGACAACTTTAGAGAACACAAAAACTCTGAAAAATGACAACAAAAAAAAAACTCTGAAAAACTAGGGATTTTCTCTCTATTTAAC
Source organism: Pholidichthys leucotaenia (assembly GCA_020510985.1). NCBI lineage: Eukaryota > Metazoa > Chordata > Actinopteri > Cichliformes > Pholidichthyidae > Pholidichthys > Pholidichthys leucotaenia. The sequence goes on along the minus strand of CM035842.1, from coordinate 126,708,112 downwards.
TGAGCGCGATCCTTTGGTCATAACCTATGACTGGCAGAAGGAAGAACCAATTATCAGCTATCGTGGAAGATTCGAATGGGCTATGGTTCAATAAGAAAGCGATCCTTTGTCTGTAACCGACCAATGTCTTTGTCTTGTCTGTGGACTGACAAGACAAAAGTTGAATTTTTTGGAAGGCGTGTGTCGAGCTGTTTTGCTGCTTCAGAACCTGGAAGACTTGCTGTGGTGAATGGAACCATGAATTCTGCTGTCTACCAAAAAATCCTGAAGGAGAATGTCTGGCCATTTGTTTGTGACCTCAAGCTGAAGTACACTTGGATTCTGCAGCAGGACAATGATCCAAAACACACCAGCAAGTCCACCTCTGAAAGGCTTAAGAAAAACAAAATGAAGACTCTGGAGTGGCCTAGTCAAAGTCCTGATGTGAATCCGACTGAGATGCTGTGGCGTGACCTTAAAAAGGCAGTTCATGCTCGAAAACCCTCCAGTGTGGTTGAATTACAACAATTCTGCAAAGATAAGTGGGCCAAAATTCCTCCACAGCGCTGTAAAAGACTCATTGCCAGTTATGGCAAATGCTTGATTTCAGTTGTTGCTGCGAAGGGGGGCCCAACCAGTTATTAGGTTTAGGGGGAAATCACTTTTTCACACAGGGCCATGTAGGTTTGGAATTTTTTCACCTTAATAACAAACACCTTTATTTAAAAACTGCATTTTGTTCTTACTTGTGGTATCTTTGTCTAATATCTAAATTTGTTTGATGATCTGAAACATTTAAGTTTGGCAAACATCCCAAAAAATGAGAACTCAGGAAGGGGGCAAACACTTTTTTCACACCACTGTATTCCCCTAAAAATAAGCACATTAATGCCTAATAAGTCCTTGATGAAAGCGAAAATCCTCCCCAGCCCCCCACCCCACCCCACCCCCGTGCGCCGCACAACGCACTGGCACACATGCTCCATGTTCATTCATACATTCATTTCCCTAAAAAATTATACATTAATGTCTAATCGATAGACTCTACGATTAAAATGAGAGTGTGGATGGAATAAAAAAAAAAACTTGTGTGTGATGATCATGTAATTAAAATGACGGGCGAATATGACTGTTACAAGATCACTGCGCATGCCATTTCCTGAGCTCCAGAGCTGCATGATGTCAAAACACGCCACTGAAATATCATTGAACAATGTGCTTGTGACGATAGACCTCCTTTTTCCTGATCAAAAGCGGATTCTCGTGGAATGCACCATAATAGTAATGCGCATTAGATTATGCGCCGCCACACCTCATTTAAATGAGGCACCTCCTCCAAGCGCATAGCTTGCGCACTGTCTACTGGTTATTTGATGGTGTGACGCAAGGTGTAAAAAACAGACAATGTGCTGACAGAAACTAACAAAAACACTGGCGCACAGTAGAAACTCTGTCAAAAAAAGTGCGTGGATGACCGTCCGTGCACACTCAGCTGATTTTTCAGCCCATTCTTCACTGTTTGTTCTTTTTAACATACCTAACTGTGCATCTCCTGTGATTAATGTCTTCCTTATTACGAAGCAGCATTACTATTACGTGCATTTTGGCTCACACACACGGGCTTTGGTCAGTGCAAAACCCATCTTAAACCATTATGATCAGAATTCACTTTAGATAATGTGCCTCTTTGCATTAAAGGGTAGGAAGGAACGCTTTTGATTGATTACCCAAAACACACCTCTGAATGAGCTTTGCATCATGCGCCAGGGGAAGGTTCATTTTTACACTGTTGTGATAAAGAAATGAACTTGGACAGGCCCATAAACGCGTTCTGCTTCACTGACAACTGATCATCCGACCCCGTTGATGTAATATGGCCCCATATCTCTCCGGTTCTGGCCTCCATTAAATGGCTTCCCATAAAATTTAGAATTAAGTTTAAAATCCTTCTCCTCACTTGCAAAGCTCTAAATGTTCAGGCCCCTTGTTATTTAAAAGATCTGATAGTACCTTATCATCCTAACAGAGCACTATGCTCCCAAAATGCAGGATTACTTGTAATACCTAGAATCTCTAAAAGTACAATGGGAGGCAGAACTTTCAGTGATCAGGCTCCCTTCCTTTGGAACCTGCTGCCAATCTGGATTTGGGAGTCAGACTCGATCTCTGTTTTTAAGAATAGGGTTAAAACCTTCCTTTTTGACATAGCCTATAATTAGGGTGGGATCAGGTGACCCTGAACCCTCCCTTAGTTATGCTGCCAATAGGGTTAGACAGCCAGGAGACCTCCAACAATGCACTGGGCTTCACTCCTCTCTTCACTCTCCTTTAATATTTTTGCTGGTCATTAACATCTGGATCCGATGGCAGGGGAGGATGCCATTCACACCTGGTAGACCCAAGCGTATAGTGAGGGTATGCTGGGAACATCTGGCTGAGGCCTCTGTACGGGGGGTCTTCAATTCCCACCTCCGGAAGAACTTCGACCACATTCCAAGGGAGTCTGGAGACATGGAGTCTGAATGTGCCATGTTCTCCATCTCCATTGTTGAAGCGACTGCCCAGAGCTGTGGTCGCAAGGTCGTTGGTGCATCTCGTGGTGGCAACCCCCAAACCAAGTGGTTGACACCAGTGGTGAGGGGGGCCATTAAGCTGAAGGAGTCCTATTGAGCTTGGTTGGCTTGTGGGACTCCTGAAGCAGCTGAGGTGTACCGGCAGGCCAAGCGGAGTGCAGCTCAGGTGGTTGCTGAAGCAAAAACTTGGGTATGGGGGGAGTTTGGTGAGGCCATGGAACAAGACTTTTAGTCGGCCTTGAGGAGATTCTGGGAAACTGTCTGGCAACTCAGAAGGGGAAGCAACTCCCTATCCACACTGTGTATGGTGCAGATGGGGCACTGTTGACTTTGACTGGGGATATTGTCGGGCTGTGAAAGGAATACTTCGAGGATCTCCTCAATTCCACTGACACGCCTTCCACAGAGGAAGCAAGGCTTGTGGACAAGGGGGACGACTCACCCATCACAGGGGATGAGGCTGCCAAGGTGGTTAAAAAGCTCCTTGGTGACTGGGCCCTGGGGGTGGATGAGATTCGCCCTGAGTACCTCAAGGCCCTGGATATTGTAGGGCTTTTATGGTTGACGCGCCTCTGCTACATTGTGTGGAGGTTGGGAACAGTGCCTTTGACATGGCAAACCGGGGTGGTGGTTCCTCTCTTCAAGAAAGGGGACCAGAGGGTGTACTCCAACTTTAGAGGGGTCAAACTCCTAAGCCTCCCTGGGAAGGTCTATGCCAAGGTACTGGAGAGGACAGTCCAGAAGTTGGTTGAACCTTGGATTCAGTAGGAGCAATGTGGTTTTTGTCCTTGGCGTGGCACATCGGACCAACTCTTTACCCTCTCGAGAATCCTCAAGGGTTCGTGGGAGTTTGCTCAACCAGTTTACATATGTTTTGCGGACTTGGAGAATGCATTTGACCGTGTCCCTCATGGTTTTTTTGTGGAGGGTGCTTTGGGAGTATGGGGTGTCTGGCTTGTTGTTACAAACTATCCAGTCTCTATACGACCGTTGTGAAAGTTTGGTTCGTATTGCCAACACTCGATCGGACTCATTCCCAGTGAGAGTTGGACTCCGCTAGGGCTGCCCTTTGTCACCGATCCTGTTCATAATTTTTATGGACAGGATTTCTAAGCGCAGCCAGGGAATGGAGGGTGTCATGCTTGGTGACAGGATTTCATCTCTGTTGTTTTCAGATGATGTTTTCCTGATCCAGCAATGACCTACAGGTCTTACTGCGATGGTTTGTGCTGAGTGTGAAGTGACTGGGATGAGAATAAGCACCTCCACGTCCGAGACCATGGTCCTCAGCCAGAAAAAGGTGGATTGTCCTCTCCGGGCTGGGGACAAGCTCCTGCCCCAAGTGGAGGAGTTCAAGTATCTCAGGGTCTCATTCATGAGTGAGGGGAGAATGGAGCGAGAAACTGACGGATCGGCACAGCATCTGCAGTGATGTGGATATTGTACCAGTCCATTGTGGTGAAGAGGGAGCTAAGTTCTATGGCAAAGCTGTGGATTTACCGGTCAAGCTACGTTACTACCCTCACCTATGGTCATTAGCTTTGGGTAATGACTGAAAGAATGAGATTGCGGATACAAGCGGCTGAAATGAACTTTCTTCGTAGGATTGCTGGACTCACCCTTAGAGATAGGGTGAGGAGCTCAGTCATCCAGGAGAGGCTCAGAGTAGAACTGCTGCTCCTCCACATTGAAAGGAGCCAGTTGAAGTGGTTTGGGCATCTGATCAGGATGCCTCCTGGACGCCTCCCACTTGAGGTGTTTCAGGCATGTCCCACTGGGAGGAGACCCCAGGGTAGACCCGGGATTCGCTGGAGAGACTACGTCTCCCAGTTGGCCTGGGAACGCCTTGGTGTCCCCTCTGAAGAGCTGGAGCAGGTGGCTGGGCAGAGGGAAGTCTGGGCTTCTCTCCTTGAACTGTTGCTTCTGCGACCCGGACCTCTGGAAAAGTGGTAGAAGATGGATGAATGGATGGATGGATGGATGGATGGCTAGATTAAAATCTGTTTATTTTCTCCCTTAGACTGAGTCCCCGTCATGCTGTTTGCTCTCTACATGTCTGTTCTTTTCTTCTTCTCTATCCCCTTACCCCCCAGCCAGTCACAGCAGATGGCTGCCCCTCCCTGAACCTGGTTCTGCTTGAGGTTTCTTCATGCTAAAAGGGAGTTTTTCCTCTCCACCATGTAGCATCAATCCATTTGGCTCCAATCTATAAAATCACTGTTCACCTTAAAGAAATTGTTTCACCCAAAAGTCTGGTCAAGAATTGTTTCCTTCACCTAAGAACCACAGTTTGAAAACACATTCCATGGTAAAAGGGACAATAAGGATCCCATTCCGTGCCAGGAGCGGATTAGTCTGCAAATCATAAATCCCGGAACTGCCTCCCCAACCAGACAGTTGTATGCTTCAAGTACTCTTTGAGACATCCCAGATCCCTTGACCTGAATTCCACAGGTTTCTAGGAATTGTCCACAGCTCAACATTTCCCCCTTCTGTTCAACTGAGGAACATGTTGGATCTAATTAATATTGGGATTTTGGTTTTATCTGCCTGAAATAATCCTCTCTCCTCATGACTTTGATATTGTTCCAGGATATACTGCTCAGAACAGTGTTGAAGATGACTGTCTCTTTGTTGGACAATGATGGGTTTGAAATGCTTCATTAATCATTGATTTTAAATGTTTTGCATGCTTGAAAATGCCTAAATGAACCTCATTCTAATGCATGTTTATTAGAGAAGGACAAGTTTATAAAAGTGCATGCTAACTGAAAGTTAGTCATGAATTGCTGAAGTTAGCTTCAATATTATATTAAATATATAATGTGAAATTCACAGTAAATGTGTGTTAGCCTGCTGAAAACTTATGCCAGTCATCTGACTGGTGCCAGCCAATCACCAGGTCGTCTCTGTTGGATCATCAAGAAGTTTTCTGGCAAAACTGAGATGAGCCTTTATGTTCTTTTTGCTCAGCAGTGGCCATGCAGGCCATTTTTGCCCAGTCTCTTTCTTATGGTGGAGTCATGAACACTGACCTTAACTGAGGCAAGTGAGGCCTGCAGTTGTTTGGATGCTGTTGTGGAGTCTTTTGCAGTGTTGGGCAAGTTACTAAAAAATAGTAACTAGTTACAATTACTAGTTACTTCTTTTCAAAAGTAACTGAGTTACTTTTGAGTTACTGCATGATTAAAGTAACTAGTTACTTGGAAAAGTAACTTTCATATTACTTTTAAATGCATACTTTAATCATCTTGCACACACAGCAAGAGCAAGGTTCCCTTGTTCTCATCAGAAAAAAAAAAGAAAAAGAAAACTGATGAGAAAAAAGTCTCAAATTTACACAAACTATTGTAATCAGCAGAAAGTCAGAAATTTACTCGAAATAAAGCTGTGAATTCACAGGGAAATTTTTTGACCACCTGGTGGGCTGTTTTTGGCCCACGAGCTATATGTTTGACACCCCTGGACCACCCCATTAAAAATGCATATTTAATTCAGTTCAGCTTTATTTATATAGTAGCACCACATCACAACAGAAGTCATCTCATAGCGCTACAAAATGCAGAGAAAACCCCACAATTTCAGAAAGACCCAGCAATCAGTCGATCCCCTGTGAGCAAGCACTTAGCGACGGTGGAGAGGAAAAACTCCCATTTAACAGGAAGAAACCTCTAGCAGAACCAGGCTCAGGGAGAGGCAGTCATCTGCTGCGAGTGGCTGGGGGTGAGGGATAGAGAGGATGAAGAGGACAGACATAAAACAGAAGTGGGGTTAAGAGACACAA